>CM075346.1:42605000-43877500 GCA_037693485.1 Kitagawia praeruptora
TTGGATCGTTCAAAAATATTTTTAAAAAATAGAAACAATAATCCGTGACACAGCACTAGTTACGAGTCATATTGAAAATAGTAGTGATCTACTAAGATCTCCAATCAAATTAATTTTTTATTTTCTGAAACTTTGGGAATATCATTCCATTAAATATATATTGAAATCCGTACGGTTGGATTGTTCAAAAATAGTTTTTAAAAAATAGAAACTATAATCCGTGACAAAACACTAGTTACGAGTCATATTGAAAATAGTAGTGATCTACTAAGTTCTCCAATCAAATTAATTTTTTATTTTCTGAAACTTTCGGAATATCATTACATTAGATATATATTGACATCCGTACGGTTCGATCGTTCAAAATATTTTTTAAAAAATAGAAACAATAATCCGTAACAAAGCACTAGTTACGAGTCATATTGAAAATAGTAGTGATCTACTAAGATCTCCAATCAAATTAATTTTTTATTTTATAAAACTTTGGGAATATCATTACATTAGATATATATTGACATACGTACGGTTGAATCGTTCAAAAATATTTTTTAAAAAATAGAAACAATAATCCGTGACAAAGCACTAGTTACGAGTCATATTGAAAATAGTAGTGATCTGCTAAGATCTCCAATCAAATTAATATTTTATTTTCTAAAACTTTGGGAATATCATTACATTAGATATATATTGACATCTGTACGGTTGGATCGTTCAAAAATATTTTTTTAAAAATAGAAACAATAATCCGTGACAAAGCACTAGTTACGAGTCATATTGAAAATAGTAGTGATCTACTAAGATCTCCAATCAAATTAATTTTTTATTTTCTGAAACTTTGGGAATATCATTACATTAGATATATATTGACATCCGTACGGTTGGATCGTTCAAAAATATTTTTTAAAAAATAGAAACAATAATCCGTGACAAAGCACTAGTTACGAGTCATATTGAAAATAGTAGTGATCTACTAAGATCTCCAATCAAATTTATTTTTTATTTTCTGAAACTTTGGGAATATCATTACATTAGATATATATTGACATCCGTACGGTTGGATCGTTCAAAAATATTTTTTAAAAAATCGAAAAAATAATCCGTGACAAAGCACTAGTTACGAGTCATATTGAAAATAGTAGTGATCTACTAAGATTTCCAATCAAATTAATTTTTTATTTTCTGAAACTTTGGGAATATCATTACATTAGATATATATTGACATCCGTACGGTTGGATCGTTCAAAATATTTTTTAAAAAATAGAAACAATAATCCGTAACAAAGCACTAGTTACGAGTCATATTGAAAATAGTAGTGATCTACTAAGATCTCCAATCAAATTAATTTTTTATTTTATAAAACTTTGGGAATATCATTACATTAGATATATATTGACATCCGTACGGTTGAATCGTTCAAAAATATTTTTTAAAAAATAGAAACAATAATCCGTGACAAAGCACTAGTTACGAGTCATATTGAAAATAGTAGTGATCTACTAAGATCTCCAATCAAATTAATTTTTTATTTTCTAAAACTTTGGGAATATCATTACATTAGATATATATTGACATCTGTACGGTTGGATCGTTCAAAAATATTTTTTTTAAAATAGAAACAATAAACCGTGACAAAGCACTAGTTACGAGTCATATTGAAAATAGTAGTGATCTACTAAGATCTCCAATCAAATTAATTTTTTATTTTCTGAAACTTTGGGAATATCATTACATTAGATATATATTGACATCCGTACGGTTGGATCGTTCAAAAATATTTTTTAAAAAATAGAAACAATAATCCGTAACAAAGCACTAGTTACGAGTCATATTGAAAATAGTAGTGATCTACTAAGATCTCCAATCAAATTAATTTTTTATTTTCTGAAACTTTGGGAATATCATTCCATTAAATATATATTGAAATCCGTACGGTTGGATCGTTCAAAAATAGTTTTTAAAAAATAGAAACAATAATCCGTGACAAAGCACTAGTTACGAGTCATATTGAAAATAGTAGTGATCTACTAAGATCTCCAATCAAATTTATTTTTTATTTTCTGAAACTTTGGGAATATCATTACATTAGATATATATTGACATCCGTACGGTTGAATCGTTCAAAAATATTTTTTAAAAAATAGAAACAATAATCCGTGACAAAGCACTAGTTACGAGTCATATTGAAAATAGTAGTGATCTGCTAAGATCTCCAATCAAATTAATATTTTATTTTCTAAAACTTTGGGAATATCATTACATTAGATATATATTGACATCTGTACGGTTGGATCGTTCAAAAATATTTTTTTAAAAATAGAAACAATAATCCGTGACAAAGCACTAGTTACGAGTCATATTGAAAATAGTAGTGATCTACTAAGATCTCCAATCAAATTAATTTTTTATTTTCTGAAACTTTGGGAATATCATTACATTAGATATATATTGACATCCGTACGGTTGGATCGTTCAAAAATATTTTTTAAAAAATAGAAACAATAATCCGTGACAAAGCACTAGTTACGAGTCATATTGAAAATAGTAGTGATCTACTAAGATCTCCAATCAAATTTATTTTTTATTTTCTGAAACTTTGGGAATATCATTACATTAGATATATATCGACATCCGTACGGTTGGATCGTTCAAAAATATTTTTTAAAAAATAGAAAAAATAATCCGTGACAAAGCACTAGTTACGAGTCATATTGAAAATAGTAGTGATCTACTAAGATTTCCAATCAAATTAATTTTTTATTTTCTGAAACTTTGGGAATATCATTACATTAGATATATATTGACATCCGTACGGTTGGATCGTTCAAAATATTTTTTAAAAAATAGAAACAATAATCCGTAACAAAGCACTAGTTACGAGTCATATTGAAAATAGTAGTGATCTACTAAGATCTCCAATCAAATTAATTTTTTATTTTCTGAAACTTTGGGAATATCATTCCATTAAATATATATTGAAATCCGTACGGTTGGATCGTTCAAAAATAGTTTTTAAAAAATAGAAACAATAATCCGTGACAAAGCACTAGTTACGAGTCATATTGAAAATAGTAGTGATCTACTAAGATCTCCAATCAAATTTATTTTTTATTTTCTGAAACTTTGGGAATATCATTACATTAGATATATATTGACATCCGTACGGTTGAATCGTTCAAAAATATTTTTTAAAAAATAGAAACAATAATCCGTGACAAAGCACTAGTTACGAGTCATATTGAAAATAGTAGTGATCTGCTAAGATCTCCAATCAAATTAATATTTTATTTTCTAAAACTTTGGGAATATCATTACATTAGATATATATTGACATCTGTACGGTTGGATCGTTCAAAAATATTTTTTTAAAAATAGAAACAATAATCCGTGACAAAGCACTAGTTACGAGTCATATTGAAAATAGTAGTGATCTACTAAGATCTCCAATCAAATTAATTTTTTATTTTCTGAAACTTTGGGAATATCATTACATTAGATATATATTGACATCCGTACGGTTGGATCGTTCAAAAATATTTTTTAAAAAATAGAAACAATAATCCGTGACAAAGCACTAGTTACGAGTCATATTGAAAATAGTAGTGATCTACTAAGATCTCCAATCAAATTTATTTTTTATTTTCTGAAACTTTGGGAATATCATTACATTAGATATATATCGACATCCGTACGGTTGGATCGTTCAAAAATATTTTTTAAAAAATAGAAAAAATAATCCGTGACAAAGCACTAGTTACGAGTCATATTGAAAATAGTAGTGATCTACTAAGATTTCCAATCAAATTAATTTTTTATTTTCTGAAACTTTGGGAATATCATTACATTAGATATATATTGACATCCGTACGGTTGGATCGTTCAAAATATTTTTTAAAAAATAGAAACAATAATCCGTAACAAAGCACTAGTTACGAGTCATATTGAAAATAGTAGTGATCTACTAAGATCTCCAATCAAATTAATTTTTTATTTTATAAAACTTTGGGAATATCATTACATTAGATATATATTGACATCCGTACGGTTGCATCGTTCAAAAATATTTTTTAAAAAATAGAAACAATAATCCGTGACAAAGCACTAGTTACGAGTCATATTGAAAATAGTAGTGATCTACTAAGATCTCCAATCAAATTAATTTTTTATTTTCTAAAACTTTGGGAATATCATTACATTAGATATATATTGACATCTGTACGGTTGGATCGTTCAAAAATATTTTTTTTAAAATAGAAACAATAATCCGTGACAAAGCACTAGTTACGAGTCATATTGAAAATAGTAGTGATCTACTAAGATCTCCAATCAAATTAATTTTTTATTTTCTGAAACTTTGGGAATATCATTACATTAGATATATATTGACATCCGTACGGTTGGATCGTTCAAAAATATTTTTTAAAAAATAGAAACAATAATCCGTAACAAAGCACTAGTTACGAGTCATATTGAAAATAGTAGTGATCTACTAAGATCTCCAATCAAATTAATTTTTTATTTTCTGAAACTTTGGGAATATCATTCCATTAAATATATATTGAAATCCGTACGGTTGGATCGTTCAAAAATAGTTTTTAAAAAATAGAAACAATAATCCGTGACAAAGCACTAGTTACGAGTCATATTGAAAATAGTAGTGATCTACTAAGATCTCCAATCAAATTAATTTTTTATTTTCTGAAACTTTGGGAATATCATTCCATTAAATATATATTGAAATCCGTACGGTTGGATTGTTCAAAAATAGTTTTTAAAAAATAGAAACTATAATCCGTGACAAAACACTAGTTACGAGTCATATTGAAAATAGTAGTGATCTACTAAGTTCTCCAATCAAATTAATTTTTTATTTTCTGAAACTTTCGGAATATCATTACATTAGATATATATTGACATCCGTACGGTTCGATCGTTCAAAATATTTTTTAAAAAATAGAAACAATAATCCGTAACAAAGCACTAGTTACGAGTCATATTGAAAATAGTAGTGATCTACTAAGATCTCCAATCAAATTAATTTTTTATTTTATAAAACTTTGGGAATATCATTACATTAGATATATATTGACATCCGTACGGTTGAATCGTTCAAAAATATTTTTTAAAAAATAGAAACAATAATCCGTGACAAAGCACTAGTTACGAGTCATATTGAAAATAGTAGTGATCTGCTAAGATCTCCAATCAAATTAATATTTTATTTTCTAAAACTTTGGGAATATCATTACATTAGATATATATTGACATCTATACGGTTGGATCGTTCAAAAATATTTTTTTAAAAATAGAAACAATAATCCGTGACAAAGCACTAGTTACGAGTCATATTGAAAATAGTAGTGATCTACTAAGATCTCCAATCAAATTAATTTTTTATTTTCTGAAACTTTGGGAATATCATTACATTAGATATATATTGACATCCGTACGGTTGGATCGTTCAAAAATATTTTTTAAAAAATAGAAACAATAATCCGTGACAAAGCACTAGTTACGAGTCATATTGAAAATAGTAGTGATCTACTAAGATCTCCAATCAAATTTATTTTTTATTTTCTGAAACTTTGGGAATATCATTACATTAGATATATATTGACATCCGTACGGTTGGATCGTTCAAAAATATTTTTTAAAAAATAGAAAAAATAATCCGTGACAAAGCACTAGTTACGAGTCATATTGAAAATAGTAGTGATCTACTAAGATTTCCAATCAAATTAATTTTTTATTTTCTGAAACTTTGGGAATATCATTACATTAGATATATATTGACATCCGTACGGTTGGATCGTTCAAAATATTTTTTAAAAAATAGAAACAATAATCCGTAACAAAGCACTAGTTACGAGTCATATTGAAAATAGTAGTGATCTACTAAGATCTCCAATCAAATTAATTTTTTATTTTATAAAACTTTGGGAATATCATTACATTAGATATATATTGACATCCGTACGGTTGAATCGTTCAAAAATATTTTTTAAAAAATAGAAACAATAATCCGTGACAAAGCACTAGTTACGAGTCATATTGAAAATAGTAGTGATCTACTAAGATCTCCAATCAAATTAATTTTTTATTTTCTAAAACTTTGGGAATATCATTACATTAGATATATATTGACATCTGTACGGTTGGATCGTTCAAAAATATTTTTTTTAAAATAGAAACAATAATCCGTGACAAAGCACTAGTTACGAGTCATATTGAAAATAGTAGTGATCTACTAAGATCTCCAATCAAATTAATTTTTTATTTTCTGAAACTTTGGGAATATCATTACATTAGATATATATTGACATCCGTACGGTTGGATCGTTCAAAAATATTTTTTAAAAAATAGAAACAATAATCCGTAACAAAGCACTAGTTACGAGTCATATTGAAAATAGTAGTGATCTACTAAGATCTCCAATCAAATTAATTTTTTATTTTCTGAAACTTTGGGAATATCATTCCATTAAATATATATTGAAATCCGTACGGTTGGATCGTTCAAAAATAGTTTTTAAAAAATAGAAACAATAATCCGTGACAAAGCACTAGTTACGAGTCATATTGAAAATAGTAGTGATCTACTAGGATCTCTAATCAAATTAATTTTTTATTTTCTGAAACTTGGGGAATATCATTAAATTACATATATATTGATATCCGTACTGTTGGATCCTTCAAAAATATTTTTAAAAAAATAGAAACAATAATCCGTGACAAAGCACTAGTTACGAGTCATATTGAAAATAGTAGTGATCTACTAAGATCTCCAATCAAATTAATTTTGTATTTTCTGAAACTTGGGGAATATCATTAAATTACATATATATTGATATCCGTACGGTTGGATCGTTCAAAAATATTTTTTTAAAAATAGAAACAATAATCCGTGACAAAGCCCTAGTTACGAGTCATATTGAAAATAGTAGTGATCTACTAAGATCTCCAATCAAATTAATTTTTTATTTTCTGAAACTTTGGGAATATCATTACATTAGATATATATTGACATCCGTACGGTTGGATCGTTCAAAAATATTTTTTAAAAAATAGAAACAATAATCCGTGACAAAGCACTAGTTACGAGTCATATTGAAAATAGTAGTGATCTACTAAGATCTCCAATCAAATTTATTTTTTATTTTCTGAAACTTTGGGAATATCATTACATTAGATATATATTGACATCCGTACGGTTGGATCGTTCAAAAATATTTTTTAAAAAATAGAAAAAATAATCCGTGACAAAGCACTAGTTACGAGTCATATTGAAAATAGTAGTGATCTACTAAGATCTCCAATCAAATTAATTTTTTATTTTTTGAAACTTTGGGAATATCATTACATTAGATATATATTGACATCGTACGGTTGGATCGTTCAAAAATATTTTTTAAAAAATAGAAACAATAATCCGTAACAAAGCACTAGTTACGAGTCATATTGAAAATAGTAGTGATCTACTAAGATCTCCAATCAAATTAATTTTTTATTTTCTGAAACTTTGGGAATATCATTACATTAGATATATATTGACATCCGTACGGTTGGATCGTTCAAAAATATTTTTTAAAAAATAGAAACAATAATCCGTAACAAAGCACTAGTTACGAGTCATATTGAAAATAGTAGTGATCTACTAAGATCTCCAATCAAATTAATTTTTTATTTTCTGAAACTTTGGGAATATCATTCCATTAAATATATATTGAAATCCGTACGGTTGGATCGTTCAAAAATAGTTTTTAAAAAATAGAAACAATAATTCGTGACAAAGCACTAGTTACGAGTCATATTGAAAATAGTAGTGATCTACTAGGATCTCTAATCAAATTAATTTTTTATTTTCTGAAACTTGGGGAATATCATTAAATTACATATATATTGATATCCGTACTGTTGGATCCTTCAAAAATATTTTTAAAAAAATAGAAACAATAATCCGTGACAAAGCACTAGTTACGAGTCATATTGAAAATAGTAGTGATCTACTAAGATCTCCAATCAAATTAATTTTGTATTTTCTGAAACTTGGGGAATATCATTAAATTACATATATATTGATATCCGTACGGTTGGATCGTTCAAAAATATTTTTTTAAAAATAGAAACAATAATCCGTGACAAAGCCCTAGTTACGAGTCATATTGAAAATAGTAGTGATCTACTAAGATCTCCAATCAAATTAATTTTTTATTTTCTGAAACTTTGGGAATATCATTACATTAGATATATATTGACATCCGTACGGTTGGATCGTTCAAAAATATTTTTTAAAAAATAGAAACAATAATCCGTGACAAAGCACTAGTTACGAGTCATATTGAAAATAGTAGTGATCTACTAAGATCTCCAATCAAATTTATTTTTTATTTTCTGAAACTTTGGGAATATCATTACATTAGATATATATTGACATCCGTACGGTTGGATCGTTCAAAAATATTTTTTAAAAAATAGAAAAAATAATCCGTGACAAAGCACTAGTTACGAGTCATATTGAAAATAGTAGTGATCTACTAAGATCTCCAATCAAATTAATTTTTTATTTTTTGAAACTTTGGGAATATCATTACATTAGATATATATTGACATCGTACGGTTGGATCGTTCAAAAATATTTTTTAAAAAATAGAAACAATAATCCGTAACAAAGCACTAGTTACGAGTCATATTGAAAATAGTAGTGATCTACTAAGATCTCCAATCAAATTAATTTTTTATTTTCTGAAACTTTGGGAATATCATTACATTAGATATATATTGACATCCGTACGGTTGGATCGTTCAAAAATATTTTTTAAAAAATAGAAACAATAATCCGTAACAAAGCACTAGTTACGAGTCATATTGAAAATAGTAGTGATCTACTAAGATCTCCAATCAAATTAATTTTTTATTTTCTGAAACTTTGGGAATATCATTCCATTAAATATATATTGAAATCCGTACGGTTGGATCGTTCAAAAATAGTTTTTAAAAAATAGAAACAATAATCCGTGACAAAGCACTAGTTACGAGTCATATTGAAAATAGTAGTGATCTACTAGGATCTCTAATCAAATTAATTTTTTATTTTCTGAAACTTTGGGAATATCATTACATTAGATATATATTTAACATCCGTACGGTTGGATCGTTCAAAAATATTTTTTAAAAAATAGAAACAATAATCCGTGACAAAGCACTAGTTACGAGTCATATTGAAAATAGTAGTGATCTACTAAGATCTCCAATCAAATTAATTTTTTATTTTCTGAAACTTGGGGAATATCATTAAATTACATATATATTGATATCCGTACTGTTGGATCCTTCAAAAATATTTTTAAAAAAATAGAAACAATAATCCGTGACAAAGCACTAGTTACGAGTCATATTGAAAATAGTAGTGATCTACTAAGATCTCCAATCAAATTAATTTTGTATTTTCTGAAACTTGGGGAATATCATTAAATTACATATATATTGATATCCGTACGGTTGGATCGTTCAAAAATATTTTTTTAAAAATAGAAACAATAATCCGTGACAAAGCCCTAGTTACGAGTCATATTGAAAATAGTAGTGATCTACTAAGATCTCCAATCAAATTAATTTTTTATTTTCTGAAACTTTGGGAATATCATTACATTAGATATATATTGACATCCGTACGGTTGGATCGTTCAAAAATATTTTTTAAAAAATAGAAACAATAATCCGTGACAAAGCACTAGTTACGAGTCATATTGAAAATAGTAGTGATCTACTAAGATCTCCAATCAAATTTATTTTTTATTTTCTGAAACTTTGGGAATATCATTACATTAGATATATATTGACATCCGTACGGTTGGATCGTTCAAAAATATTTTTTAAAAAATAGAAAAAATAATCCGTGACAAAGCACTAGTTACGAGTCATATTGAAAATAGTAGTGATCTACTAAGATCTCCAATCAAATTAATTTTTTATTTTTTGAAACTTTGGGAATATCATTACATTAGATATATATTGACATCGTACGGTTGGATCGTTCAAAAATATTTTTTAAAAAATAGAAACAATAATCCGTAACAAAGCACTAGTTACGAGTCATATTGAAAATAGTAGTGATCTACTAAGATCTCCAATCAAATTAATTTTTTATTTTCTGAAACTTTGGGAATATCATTCCAATAAATATATATTGAAATCCGTACGGTTGGATCGTTCAAAAATAGTTTTTAAAAAATAGAAACAATAATCCGTGACAAAGCACTAGTTACGAGTCATATTGAAAATAGTAGTGATCTACTAAGATTTCCAATCAAATTAATTTTTTATTTTCTGAAACTTTGGGAATATCATTACATTAGATATATATTGACATCCGTACGGTTGGATCGTTCAAAATATTTTTTAAAAAATAGAAACAATAATCCGTAACAAAGCACTAGTTACCAGTCATATTGAAAATAGTAGTGATCTACTAAGATCTCCAATCAAATTAATTTTTTATTTTATAAAACTTTGGGAATATCATTACATTAGATATATATTGACATCCGTACGGTTGAATCGTTCAAAAATATTTTTTAAAAAATAGAAACAATAATCCGTGACAAAGCACTAGTTACGAGTCATATTGAAAATAGTAGTGATCTACTAAGATCTCCAATCAAATTAATTTTTTATTTTCTAAAATTTGGGAATATCATTACATTAGATATATATTGACATCTGTACGGTTGGATCGTTCAAAAATATTTTTTTTAAAATAGAAACAATAATCCGTGACAAAGCACTAGTTACGAGTCATATTGAAAATAGTAGTGATCTACTAAGATCTCCAATCGAATTAATTTTTTATTTTCTGAAACTTTGGGAATATCATTACATTAGATATATATTGACATCCGTACGGTTGGATCGTTCAAAAATATTTTTTAAAAAATAGAAACAATAATCCGTAACAAAGCACTAGTTACGAGTCATATTGAAAATAGTAGTGATCTACTAAGATCTCCAATCAAATTAATTTTTTATTTTCTGAAACTTTGGGAATATCATTCCATTAAATATATATTGAAATCCGTACGGTTGGATCGTTCAAAAATAGTTTTTAAAAAATAGAAACAATAATCCGTGACAAAGAACTAGTTACGAGTCATATTGAAAATAGTAGTGATCTACTAGGATCTCTAATCAAATTAATTTTTTATTTTCTGAAACTTTGGGAATATCATTACATTAGATATATATTTAACATCCGTACGGTTGGATCGTTCAAAAATATTTTTTAAAAAATAGAAACAATAATCCGTGACAAAGCACTAGTTACGAGTCATATTGAAAATAGTAGTGATCTACTAAGATCTCCAATCAAATTAGGGTTTTGGTCCATGACAAATGATTGTCATGGACCTGTTAAATAACAATCAGTTTCTAAACCGTTGGATCGTTGATCCAACGGCCCCCCTGGATTACAAAATTTTTTTACTGTCCGCTATAATTTTCCGCGGATAGGCAGATTGCCTGTCCGCGGAAATTTTCCGCGGATAGGCAATCTGCCTATCCGCGGAAAATTATAGCGGACAGTAAAATTTTTTTTTTTTAATCTCAGCCGTTGGATCAACGATCCAACGGCTATGGAACCGATTGTTAAATAACCGGTCCCTGACAATCATTTGTCAGGGACCAGGACCCATCAAATTAATTTTTTATTTTCTGAAACTTTGGGAATATCATTACATTAGATATATATTGACATCCGTACGGTTGGATCGTTCAAAAATATTTTTTAAAAAATAGAAACAATAATCCGTGACAAAGCACTAGTTACGAGTCATATTGAAAATAGTAGTGATCTACTAAGATCTCCAATCAAATTAATTTTTTATTTTCTTAAACTTTGGGAATATCATTACATTAGATATATATTGACATCCGTACGGTTGGATCGTTCAAAAATATTTTTTAAAAAATAGAAACAATAATCCGTAACAAAGCACTAGTTACGAGTCATATTGAAAATAGTAGTGATCTACTAAGATCTCCAATCAAATTAATTTTGTATTTTCTGAAACTTGGGGAATATCATTAAATTACATATATATTGATATCCGTACGGTTGGATCGTTCAAAAATATTTTTTAAAAAATAGAAACAATAATCCGTGACACAGCACTAGTTACGAGTCATATTGAAAATAGTAGTGATCTACTAAGATCTCCAATCAAATTAATTTTTTATTTTCTGAAACTTTGGGAATATCATTCCATTAAATATATATTGAAATCCGTACGGTTGAATCGTTCAAAAATATTTTTTAAAAAATAGAAACAATAATCCGTGACAAAGCACTAGTTACGAGTCATATTGAAAATAGTAGTGATCTACTAAGATCTCCAATCAAATTAATTTTTTATTTTCTGAAACTTTCGGAATATCATTACATTAGATATATATTGACATCCGTACGGTTCGATCGTTCAAAATATTTTTTAAAAAATAGAAACAATAATCCGTGACACAGCACTAGTTACGAGTCATATTGAAAATAGTAGTGATCTACTAAGATCTCCAATCAAATTAATTTTTTATTTTCTGAAACTTTGGGAATATCATTACATTAGATATATATTGACATCTGTACGGTTCGATCGTTCAAAATATTTTTTAAAAAATAGAAACAATAATCCGTAACAAAGCACTAGTTACGAGTCATATTGAAAATAGTAGTGATCTACTAAGATCTCCAATCAAATTAATTTTTTATTTTATAAAACTTTGGGAATATCATTACATTAGATATATATTGACATCCGTACGGTTGAATCGTTCAAAAATATTTTTTAAAAAATAGAAACAATAATCCGTGACAAAGCACTAGTTACGAGTCATATTGAAAATAGTAGTGATCTACTAAGATCTCCAATCAAATTAATTTTGTATTTTCTGAAACTTGGGGAATATCATTAAATTACATATATATTGATATCCGTACGGTTGGATCGTTCAAAAATATTTTTTAAAAAATAGAAACAATAATCCGTGACACAGCACTAGTTACGAGTCATATTGAAAATAGTAGTGATCTACTAAGATCTCCAATCAAATTAATTTTTTATTTTCTGAAACTTTGGGAATATCATTACATTAGATATATATTGACATCCGTACGGTTGGATCGTTCAAAAATATTTTTTAAAAAATAGAAACAATAATCCGTGACAAAGCACTAGTTACGAGTCATATTGAAAATAGTAGTGATCTACTAAGATCTCCAATCAAATTTATTTTTTATTTTCTGAAACTTTGGGAATATCATTACATTTGATATATATTGACATCCGTACGGTTGGATCGTTCAAAAATATTTTTTAAAAAATAGAAAAAATAATCCGTGACAAAGCACTAGTTACGAGTCATATTGAAAATAGTAGTGATCTACTAAGATCTCCAATCAAATTAATTTTTTATTTTCTGAAACTTTGGGAATATCATTACATTAGATATATATTGACATCCGTACGGTTGGATCGTTCAAAAATATTTTTTTAAAAATAGAAACAATAATCCGTGACAAAGCCCTAGTTACGAGTCATATTGAAAATAGTAGTGATCTACTAAGATCTCCAATCAAATTAATTTTTTATTTTATAAAACTTTGGGAATATCATTACATTAGATATATATTGACATCCGTACGGTTGAATCGTTCAAAAATATTTTTTAAAAAATAGAAACAATAATCCGTGACAAAGCACTAGTTACGAGTCATATTGAAAATAGTAGTGATCTACTAAGATCTCCAATCAAATTTATTTTTTATTTTCTGAAACTTTGGGAATATCATTACATTAGATATATATTGACATCCGTACGGTTGGATCGTTCAAAAATATTTTTTAAAAAATAGAAAAAATAATCCGTGACAAAGCACTAGTTACGAGTCATATTGAAAATAGTAGTGATCTACTAAGATCTCCAATCAAATTAATTTTTTATTTTTTGAAACTTTGGGAATATCATTACATTAGATATATATTGACATCGTACGGTTGGATCGTTCAAAAATATTTTTTAAAAAATAGAAACAATAATCCGTAACAAAGCACTAGTTACGAGTCATATTGAAAATAGTAGTGATCTACTAAGATCTCCAATCAAATTAATTTTTTATTTTCTGAAACTTTGGGAATATCATTCCAATAAATATATATTGAAATCCGTACGGTTGGATCGTTCAAAAATAGTTTTTAAAAAATAGAAACAATAATCCGTGACAAAGCACTAGTTACGAGTCATATTGAAAATAGTAGTGATCTACTAAGATTTCCAATCAAATTAATTTTTTATTTTCTGAAACTTTGGGAATATCATTACATTAGATATATATTGACATCCGTACGGTTGGATCGTTCAAAATATTTTTTAAAAAATAGAAACAATAATCCGTAACAAAGCACTAGTTACCAGTCATATTGAAAATAGTAGTGATCTACTAAGATCTCCAATCAAATTAATTTTTTATTTTATAAAACTTTGGGAATATCATTACATTAGATATATATTGACATCCGTACGGTTGAATCGTTCAAAAATATTTTTTAAAAAATAGAAACAATAATCCGTGACAAAGCACTAGTTACGAGTCATATTGAAAATAGTAGTGATCTACTAAGATCTCCAATCAAATTAATTTTTTATTTTCTAAAATTTGGGAATATCATTACATTAGATATATATTGACATCTGTACGGTTGGATCGTTCAAAAATATTTTTTTTAAAATAGAAACAATAATCCGTGACAAAGCACTAGTTACGAGTCATATTGAAAATAGTAGTGATCTACTAAGATCTCCAATCGAATTAATTTTTTATTTTCTGAAACTTTGGGAATATCATTACATTAGATATATATTGACATCCGTACGGTTGGATCGTTCAAAAATATTTTTTAAAAAATAGAAACAATAATCCGTAACAAAGCACTAGTTACGAGTCATATTGAAAATAGTAGTGATCTACTAAGATCTCCAATCAAATTAATTTTTTATTTTCTGAAACTTTGGGAATATCATTCCATTAAATATATATTGAAATCCGTACGGTTGGATCGTTCAAAAATAGTTTTTAAAAAATAGAAACAATAATCCGTGACAAAGAACTAGTTACGAGTCATATTGAAAATAGTAGTGATCTACTAGGATCTCTAATCAAATTAATTTTTTATTTTCTGAAACTTTGGGAATATCATTACATTAGATATATATTTAACATCCGTACGGTTGGATCGTTCAAAAATATTTTTTAAAAAATAGAAACAATAATCCGTGACAAAGCACTAGTTACGAGTCATATTGAAAATAGTAGTGATCTACTAAGATCTCCAATCAAATTAGGGTTTTGGTCCATGACAAATGATTGTCATGGACCTGTTAAATAACAATCAGTTTCTAAACCGTTGGATCGTTGATCCAACGGCCCCCCTGGATTACAAAATTTTTTTACTGTCCGCTATAATTTTCCGCGGATAGGCAGATTGCCTGTCCGCGGAAATTTTCCGCGGATAGGCAATCTGCCTATCCGCGGAAAATTATAGCGGACAGTAAAATTTTTTTTTTTTAATCTCAGCCGTTGGATCAACGATCCAACGGCTATGGAACCGATTGTTAAATAACCGGTCCCTGACAATCATTTGTCAGGGACCAGGACCCATCAAATTAATTTTTTATTTTCTGAAACTTTGGGAATATCATTACATTAGATATATATTGACATCCGTACGGTTGGATCGTTCAAAAATATTTTTTAAAAAATAGAAACAATAATCCGTGACAAAGCACTAGTTACGAGTCATATTGAAAATAGTAGTGATCTACTAAGATCTCCAATCAAATTAATTTTTTATTTTCTTAAACTTTGGGAATATCATTACATTAGATATATATTGACATCCGTACGGTTGGATCGTTCAAAAATATTTTTTAAAAAATAGAAACAATAATCCGTAACAAAGCACTAGTTACGAGTCATATTGAAAATAGTAGTGATCTACTAAGATCTCCAATCAAATTAATTTTGTATTTTCTGAAACTTGGGGAATATCATTAAATTACATATATATTGATATCCGTACGGTTGGATCGTTCAAAAATATTTTTTAAAAAATAGAAACAATAATCCGTGACACAGCACTAGTTACGAGTCATATTGAAAATAGTAGTGATCTACTAAGATCTCCAATCAAATTAATTTTTTATTTTCTGAAACTTTGGGAATATCATTCCATTAAATATATATTGAAATCCGTACGGTTGAATCGTTCAAAAATATTTTTTAAAAAATAGAAACAATAATCCGTGACAAAGCACTAGTTACGAGTCATATTGAAAATAGTAGTGATCTACTAAGATCTCCAATCAAATTAATTTTTTATTTTCTGAAACTTTCGGAATATCATTACATTAGATATATATTGACATCCGTACGGTTCGATCGTTCAAAATATTTTTTAAAAAATAGAAACAATAATCCGTGACACAGCACTAGTTACGAGTCATATTGAAAATAGTAGTGATCTACTAAGATCTCCAATCAAATTAATTTTTTATTTTCTGAAACTTTGGGAATATCATTACATTAGATATATATTGACATCTGTACGGTTCGATCGTTCAAAATATTTTTTAAAAAATAGAAACAATAATCCGTAACAAAGCACTAGTTACGAGTCATATTGAAAATAGTAGTGATCTACTAAGATCTCCAATCAAATTAATTTTTTATTTTATAAAACTTTGGGAATATCATTACATTAGATATATATTGACATCCGTACGGTTGAATCGTTCAAAAATATTTTTTAAAAAATAGAAACAATAATCCGTGACAAAGCACTAGTTACGAGTCATATTGAAAATAGTAGTGATCTACTAAGATCTCCAATCAAATTAATTTTGTATTTTCTGAAACTTGGGGAATATCATTAAATTACATATATATTGATATCCGTACGGTTGGATCGTTCAAAAATATTTTTTAAAAAATAGAAACAATAATCCGTGACACAGCACTAGTTACGAGTCATATTGAAAATAGTAGTGATCTACTAAGATCTCCAATCAAATTAATTTTTTATTTTCTGAAACTTTGGGAATATCATTACATTAGATATATATTGACATCCGTACGGTTGGATCGTTCAAAAATATTTTTTAAAAAATAGAAACAATAATCCGTGACAAAGCACTAGTTACGAGTCATATTGAAAATAGTAGTGATCTACTAAGATCTCCAATCAAATTTATTTTTTATTTTCTGAAACTTTGGGAATATCATTACATTTGATATATATTGACATCCGTACGGTTGGATCGTTCAAAAATATTTTTTAAAAAATAGAAAAAATAATCCGTGACAAAGCACTAGTTACGAGTCATATTGAAAATAGTAGTGATCTACTAAGATTTCCAATCAAATTAATTTTTTATTTTCTGAAACTTTGGGAATATCATTACATTAGATATATATTGACATCCGTACGGTTGGATCGTTCAAAATATTTTTTAAAAAATAGAAACAATAATCCGTAACAAAGCACTAGTTACGAGTCATATTGAAAATAGTAGTGATCTACTAAGATCTCCAATCAAATTAATTTTTTATTTTATAAAACTTTGGGAATATCATTACATTAGATATATATTGACATCCGTACGGTTGAATCGTTCAAAAATATTTTTTAAAAAATAGAAACAATAATCCGTGACAAAGCACTAGTTACGAGTCATATTGAAAATAGTAGTGATCTACTAAGATCTCCAATCAAATTAATTTTTTATTTTCTAAAACTTTGGGAATATCATTACATTAGATATATATTGACATCTGTACGGTTGGATCGTTCAAAAATATTTTTTTTAAAATAGAAACAATAATCCGTGACAAAGCACTACGAGTCATATTGAAAATAGTAGTGATCTACTAAGATCTCCAATCAAATTAATTTTTTATTTTCTGAAAATTTGGGAATATCATTACATTAGATATATATTGACATCCGTACGGTTGGATCGTTCAAAAATATTTTTTAAAAAATAGAAACAATAATCCGTGACAAAGCACTAGTTACGAGTCATATTGAAAATAGTAGTGATCTACTAAGATCTCCAATCAAATTAATTTTGTATTTTCTGAAACTTGGGGAATATCATTAAATTACATATATATTGATATCCGTACGGTTGGATCGTTCAAAAATATTTTTTAAAAAATAGAAACAATAATCCGTAACAAAGCACTAGTTACGAGTCATATTGAAAATAGTAGTGATCTACTAAGATCTCCAATCAAATTAATTTTTTATTTTATAAAACTTTGGGAATATCATTACATTAGATATATATTGACATCCGTACGGTTGAATCGTTCAAAAATATTTTTTAAAAAATAGAAACAATAATCCGTGACAAAGCACTAGTTACGAGTCATATTGAAAATAGTAGTGATCTGCTAAGATCTCCAATCAAATTAATATTTTATTTTCTAAAACTTTGGGAATATCATTACATTAGATATATATTGACATCTGTACGGTTGGATCGTTCAAAAATAGTTTTTAAAAAATAGAAACAATAATCCGTGACACAGCACTAGTTACGAGTCATATTGAAAATAGTAGTGATCTACTAAGATCTCCAATCAAATTAATTTTTTATTTTCTGAAACTTTGGGAATATCATTACATTAGATATATATTGACATCTGTACGGTTCGATCGTTCAAAATATTTTTTAAAAAATAGAAACAATAATCCGTAACAAAGCACTAGTTACGAGTCATATTGAAAATAGTAGTGATCTACTAAGATCTCCAATCAAATTAATTTTTTATTTTATAAAACTTTGGGAATATCATTACATTAGATATATATTGACATCCGTACGGTTGAATCGTTCAAAAATATTTTTTAAAAAATAGAAACAATAATCCGTGACAAAGCACTAGTTACGAGTCATATTGAAAATAGTAGTGATCTACTAAGATCTCCAATCAAATTAATTTTGTATTTTCTGAAACTTGGGGAATATCATTAAATTACATATATATTGATATCCGTACGGTTGGATCGTTCAAAAATATTTTTTAAAAAATAGAAACAATAATCCGTGACACAGCACTAGTTACGAGTCATATTGAAAATAGTAGTGATCTACTAAGATCTCCAATCAAATTAATTTTTTATTTTCTGAAACTTTGGGAATATCATTACATTAGATATATATTGACATCCGTACGGTTGGATCGTTCAAAAATATTTTTTAAAAAATAGAAACAATAATCCGTGACAAAGCACTAGTTACGAGTCATATTGAAAATAGTAGTGATCTACTAAGATCTCCAATCAAATTAATTTTTTATTTTCTAAAACTTTGGGAATATCATTACATTAGATATATATTGACATCTGTACGGTTGGATCGTTCAAAAATATTTTTTTTAAAATAGAAACAATAATCCGTGACAAAGCACTAGTTACGAGTCATATTGAAAATAGTAGTGATCTACTAAGATCTCCAATCAAATTAATTTTTTATTTTCTGAAACTTTGGGAATATCATTACATTAGATATATATTGACATCCGTACGGTTGGATCGTTCAAAAATATTTTTTTAAAAAATAGAAACAATAATCCGTAACAAAGCACTAGTTACGAGTCATATTGAAAATAGTAGTGATCTACTAAGATCTCCAATCAAATTAATTTTTTATTTTCTGAAACTTTGGGAATATCATTCCATTAAATATATATTGAAATCCGTACGGTTGGATCGTTCAAAAATAGTTTTTAAAAAATAGAAACAATAATCCGTGACAAAGCACTAGTTACGAGTCATATTGAAAATAGTAGTGATCTACTAGGATCTCTAATCAAATTAATTTTTTATTTTCTGAAACTTTGGGAATATCATTACATTAGATATATATTTAACATCCGTACGGTTGGATCGTTCAAAAATATTTTTTAAAAAATAGAAACAATAATCCGTGACAAAGCACTAGTTACGAGTCATATTGAAAATAGTAGTGATCTACTAAGATCTCCAATCAAATTAATTTTTTATTTTCTGAAACTTGGGGAATATCATTAAATTACATATATATTGATATCCGTACTGTTGGATCCTTCAAAAATATTTTTAAAAAAATAGAAACAATAATCCGTGACAAAGCACTAGTTACGAGTCATATTGAAAATAGTAGTGATCTACTAAGATCTCCAATCAAATTAATTTTGTATTTTCTGAAACTTGGGGAATATCATTAAATTACATATATATTGATATCCGTACGGTTGGATCGTTCAAAAATATTTTTTAAAAAATTGAAACAATAATCCGTGACACAGCACTAGTTACGAGTCATATTGAAAATAGTAGTGATCTACTAAGATCTCCAATCAAATTAATTTTTTATTTTCTGAAACTTTGGGAATATCATTCCATTAAATATATATTGAAATCCGTACGGTTGGATTGTTCAAAAATAGTTTTTAAAAAATAGAAACAATAATCCGTGACAAAATACTAGTTATGAGTCATATTGAAAATAGTAGTGATCTACTAAGATCTCCAATCAAATTAATTTTTTATTTTCTGAAACTTTGGGAATATCATTACATTAGATATATATTGACATCCGTACGGTTGGATCGTTCAAAAATATTTTTTAAAAAATAGAAACAATAATCTGTGACAAAGCACTAGTTACGAGTCATATTGAAAATAGTAGTGATCTACTAAGATCTCCAATCAAATTTATTTTTTATTTTCTGAAACTTTGGGAATATCATTACATTAGATATATATTGACATCCGTACGGTTGGATCGTTCAAAAATATTTTTTAAAAAATAGAAAAAATAATCCGTGACAAAGCACTAGTTACGAGTCATATTGAAAATAGTAGTGATCTACTAAGATTTCCAATCAAATTAATTTTTTATTTTCTGAAACTTTGGGAATATCATTACATTAGATATATATTGACATCCGTACGGTTGGATCGTTCAAAATATTTTTTAAAAAATAGAAACAATAATCCGTAACAAAGCACTAGTTACGAGTCATATTGAAAATAGTAGTGATCTACTAAGATCTCCAATCAAATTAATTTTTTATTTTATAAAACTTTGGGAATATCATTACATTAGATATATATTGACATCCGTACGGTTGAATCGTTCAAAAATATTTTTTAAAAAATAGAAACAATAATCCGTGACAAAGCACTAGTTACGAGTCATATTGAAAATAGTAGTGATCTACTAAGATCTCCAATCAAATTAATTTTTTATTTTCTAAAACTTTGGGAATATCATTACATTAGATATATATTGACATCTGTACGGTTGGATCGTTCAAAAATATTTTTTTTAAAATAGAAACAATAATCCGTGACAAAGCACTAGTTACGAGTCATATTGAAAATTGTAGTGATCTACTAAGATCTCCAATCAAATTAATTTTTTATTTTCTGAAACTTTGGGAATATCATTACATTAGATATATATTGACATCCGTACGGTTGGATCGTTCAAAAATATTTTTTAAAAAATAGAAACAATAATCCGTAACAAAGCACTAGTTACGAGTCATATTGAAAATAGTAGTGATCTACTAAGATCTCCAATCAAATTAATTTTTTATTTTCTGAAACTTTGGGAATATCATTCCATTAAATATATATTGAAATCCGTACGGTTGGATCGTTCAAAAATAGTTTTTAAAAAATAGAAACAATAATCCGTGACAAAGCACTAGTTACGAGTCATATTGAAAATAGTAGTGATCTACTAGGATCTCTAATCAAATTAATTTTTTATTTTCTGAAACTTTGGGAATATCATTACATTAGATATATATTTAACATCCGTACGGTTGGATCGTTCAAAAATATTTTTTAAAAAATAGAAACAATAATCCGTGACAAAGCACTAGTTACGAGTCATATTGAAAATAGTAGTGATCTACTAAGATCTCCAATCAAATTAATTTTTTATTTTCTGAAACTTGGGGAATATCATTAAATTACATATATATTGATATCCGTACTGTTGGATCCTTCAAAAATATTTTTAAAAAAATAGAAACAATAATCCGTGACAAAGCACTAGTTACGAGTCATATTGAAAATAGTAGTGATCTACTAAGATCTCCAATCAAATTAATTTTGTATTTTCTGAAACTTGGGGAATATCATTAAATTACATATATATTGATATCCGTACGGTTGGATCGTTCAAAAATATTTTTTAAAAAATTGAAACAATAATCCGTGACACAGCACTAGTTACGAGTCATATTGAAAATAGTAGTGATCTACTAAGATCTCCAATCAAATTAATTTTTTATTTTCTGAAACTTTGGGAATATCATTCCATTAAATATATATTGAAATCCGTACGGTTGGATTGTTCAAAAATAGTTTTTAAAAAATAGAAACAATAATCCGTGACAAAATACTAGTTATGAGTCATATTGAAAATAGTAGTGATCTACTAAGATCTCCAATCAAATTAATTTTTTATTTTCTGAAACTTTGGGAATATCATTACATTAGATATATATTGACATCCGTACGGTTGGATCGTTCAAAAATATTTTTTAAAAAATAGAAACAATAATCCGTGACAAAGCACTAGTTACGAGTCATATTGAAAATAGTAGTGATCTACTAAGATCTCCAATCAAATTTATTTTTTATTTTCTGAAACTTTGGGAATATCATTACATTAGATATATATTGACATCCGTACGGTTGGATCGTTCAAAAATATTTTTTAAAAAATAGAAAAAATAATCCGTGACAAAGCACTAGTTACGAGTCATATTGAAAATAGTAGTGATCTACTAAGATTTCCAATCAAATTAATTTTTTATTTTCTGAAACTTTGGGAATATCATTACATTAGATATATATTGACATCCGTACGGTTGAATCGTTCAAAAATATTTTTTTAAAAATAGAAACAATAATCCGTAACAAAGCACTAGTTACGAGTCATATTGAAAATAGTAGTGATCTACTAAGATCTCCAATCAAATTAATTTTTTATTTTATAAAACTTTGGGAATATCATTACATTAGATATATATTGACATCCGTACGGTTGAATCGTTCAAAAATATTTTTTAAAAAATAGAAACAATAATCCGTGACAAAGCACTAGTTACGAGTCATATTGAAAATAGTAGTGATCTACTAAGATCTCCAATCAAATTAATTTTGTATTTTCTGAAACTTGGGGAATATCATTAAATTACATATATATTGATATCCGTACGGTTGGATCGTTCAAAAATATTTTTTAAAAAATAGAAACAATAATCCGTGACACAGCACTAGTTACGAGTCATATTGAAAATAGTAGTGATCTACTAAGATCTCCAATCAAATTAATTTTTTATTTTCTGAAACTTTGGGAATATCATTCCATTAAATATATATTGAAATCCGTACGGTTGGATTGTTCAAAAATAGTTTTTAAAAAATAGAAACAATAATCCGTGACAAAATACTAGTTATGAGTCATATTGAAAATAGTAGTGATCTACTAAGATCTCCAATCAAATTAATTTTTTATTTTCTGAAACTTTGGGAATATCATTACATTAGATATATATTGACATCCGTACGGTTGGATCGTTCAAAAATATTTTTTAAAAAATAGAAACAATAATCTGTGACAAAGCACTAGTTACGAGTCATATTGAAAATAGTAGTGATCTACTAAGATCTCCAATCAAATTTATTTTTTATTTTCTGAAACTTTGGGAATATCATTACATTAGATATATATTGACATCCGTACGGTTGGATCGTTCAAAAATATTTTTTAAAAAATAGAAAAAATAATCCGTGACAAAGCACTAGTTACGAGTCATATTGAAAATAGTAGTGATCTACTAAGATTTCCAATCAAATTAATTTTTTATTTTCTGAAACTTTGGGAATATCATTACATTAGATATATATTGACATCCGTACGGTTGGATCGTTCAAAATATTTTTTAAAAAATAGAAACAATAATCCGTAACAAAGCACTAGTTACGAGTCATATTGAAAATAGTAGTGATCTACTAAGATCTCCAATCAAATTAATTTTTTATTTTATAAAACTTTGGGAATATCATTACATTAGATATATATTGACATCCGTACGGTTGAATCGTTCAAAAATATTTTTTAAAAAATAGAAACAATAATCCGTGACAAAGCACTAGTTACGAGTCATATTGAAAATAGTAGTGATCTACTAAGATCTCCAATCAAATTAATTTTTTATTTTCTAAAACTTTGGGAATATCATTACATTAGATATATATTGACATCTGTACGGTTGGATCGTTCAAAAATATTTTTTTTAAAATAGAAACAATAATCCGTGACAAAGCACTAGTTACGAGTCATATTGAAAATTGTAGTGATCTACTAAGATCTCCAATCAAATTAATTTTTTATTTTCTGAAACTTTGGGAATATCATTACATTAGATATATATTGACATCCGTACGGTTGGATCGTTCAAAAATATTTTTTAAAAAATAGAAACAATAATCCGTAACAAAGCACTAGTTACGAGTCATATTGAAAATAGTAGTGATCTACTAAGATCTCCAATCAAATTAATTTTTTATTTTCTGAAACTTTGGGAATATCATTCCATTAAATATATATTGAAATCCGTACGGTTGGATCGTTCAAAAATAGTTTTTAAAAAATAGAAACAATAATCCGTGACAAAGCACTAGTTACGAGTCATATTGAAAATAGTAGTGATCTACTAGGATCTCTAATCAAATTAATTTTTTATTTTCTGAAACTTTGGGAATATCATTACATTAGATATATATTTAACATCCGTACGGTTGGATCGTTCAAAAATATTTTTTAAAAAATAGAAACAATAATCCGTGACAAAGCACTAGTTACGAGTCATATTGAAAATAGTAGTGATCTACTAAGATCTCCAATCAAATTAATTTTTTATTTTCTGAAACTTGGGGAATATCATTAAATTACATATATATTGATATCCGTACTGTTGGATCCTTCAAAAATATTTTTAAAAAAATAGAAACAATAATCCGTGACAAAGCACTAGTTACGAGTCATATTGAAAATAGTAGTGATCTACTAAGATCTCCAATCAAATTAATTTTGTATTTTCTGAAACTTGGGGAATATCATTAAATTACATATATATTGATATCCGTACGGTTGGATCGTTCAAAAATATTTTTTAAAAAATTGAAACAATAATCCGTGACACAGCACTAGTTACGAGTCATATTGAAAATAGTAGTGATCTACTAAGATCTCCAATCAAATTAATTTTTTATTTTCTGAAACTTTGGGAATATCATTCCATTAAATATATATTGAAATCCGTACGGTTGGATTGTTCAAAAATAGTTTTTAAAAAATAGAAACAATAATCCGTGACAAAATACTAGTTATGAGTCATATTGAAAATAGTAGTGATCTACTAAGATCTCCAATCAAATTAATTTTTTATTTTCTGAAACTTTGGGAATATCATTACATTAGATATATATTGACATCCGTACGGTTGGATCGTTCAAAAATATTTTTTAAAAAATAGAAACAATAATCCGTGACAAAGCACTAGTTACGAGTCATATTGAAAATAGTAGTGATCTACTAAGATCTCCAATCAAATTTATTTTTTATTTTCTGAAACTTTGGGAATATCATTACATTAGATATATATTGACATCCGTACGGTTGGATCGTTCAAAAATATTTTTTAAAAAATAGAAAAAATAATCCGTGACAAAGCACTAGTTACGAGTCATATTGAAAATAGTAGTGATCTACTAAGATTTCCAATCAAATTAATTTTTTATTTTCTGAAACTTTGGGAATATCATTACATTAGATATATATTGACATCCGTACGGTTGAATCGTTCAAAAATATTTTTTTAAAAATAGAAACAATAATCCGTAACAAAGCACTAGTTACGAGTCATATTGAAAATAGTAGTGATCTACTAAGATCTCCAATCAAATTAATTTTTTATTTTATAAAACTTTGGGAATATCATTACATTAGATATATATTGACATCCGTACGGTTGAATCGTTCAAAAATATTTTTTAAAAAATAGAAACAATAATCCGTGACAAAGCACTAGTTACGAGTCATATTGAAAATAGTAGTGATCTACTAAGATCTCCAATCAAATTAATTTTGTATTTTCTGAAACTTGGGGAATATCATTAAATTACATATATATTGATATCCGTACGGTTGGATCGTTCAAAAATATTTTTTAAAAAATAGAAACAATAATCCGTGACACAGCACTAGTTACGAGTCATATTGAAAATAGTAGTGATCTACTAAGATCTCCAATCAAATTAATTTTTTATTTTCTGAAACTTTGGGAATATCATTCCATTAAATATATATTGAAATCCGTACGGTTGGATTGTTCAAAAATAGTTTTTAAAAAATAGAAACAATAATCCGTGACAAAATACTAGTTATGAGTCATATTGAAAATAGTAGTGATCTACTAAGATCTCCAATCAAATTAATTTTTTATTTTCTGAAACTTTGGGAATATCATTACATTAGATATATATTGACATCCGTACAGTTGGATCGTTCAAAAATATTTTTTAAAAAATAGAAACAATAATCCGTGACAAAGCACTAGTTACGAGTCATATTGAAAATAGTAGTGATCTACTAAGATCTCCAATCAAATTTATTTTTTATTTTCTGAAACTTTGGGAATATCATTACATTAGATATATATTGACATCCGTACGGTTGGATCGTTCAAAAATATTTTTTAAAAAATAGAAAAAATAATCCGTGACAAAGCACTAGTTACGAGTCATATTGAAAATAGTAGTGATCTACTAAGATTTCCAATCAAATTAATTTTTTATTTTCTGAAACTTTGGGAATATCATTACATTAGATATATATTGACATCCGTACGGTTGGATCGTTCAAAATATTTTTTAAAAAATAGAAACAATAATCCGTAACAAAGCACTAGTTACGAGTCATATTGAAAATAGTAGTGATCTACTAAGATCTCCAATCAAATTAATTTTTTATTTTATAAAACTTTGGGAATATCATTACATTAGATATATATTGACATCCGTACGGTTGAATCGTTCAAAAATATTTTTTAAAAAATAGAAACAATAATCCGTGACAAAGCACTAGTTACGAGTCATATTGAAAATAGTAGTGATCTACTAAGATCTCCAATCAAATTAATTTTTTATTTTCTAAAACTTTGGAAATATCATTACATTAGATATATATTGACATCTGTACGGTTGGATCGTTCAAAAATATTTTTTTTAAAATAGAAACAATAATCCGTGACAAAGCACTAGTTACGAGTCATATTGAAAATAGTAGTGATCTACTAAGATCTCCAATCAAATTAATTTTTTATTTTCTGAAACTTTGGGAATATCATTACATTAGATATATATTGACATCCGTACGGTTGGATCGTTCAAAAATATTTTTTAAAAAATAGAAACAATAATCCGTAACAAAGCACTAGTTACGAGTCATATTGAAAATAGTAGTGATCTACTAAGATCTCCAATCAAATTAATTTTTTATTTTCTGAAACTTTGGGAATATCATTCCATTAAATATATATTGAAATCCGTACGGTTGGATCGTTCAAAAATAGTATTTAAAAAATAGAAACAATAATCCGTGACAAAGCACTAGTTACGAGTCATATTGAAAATAGTAGTGATCTACTAGGATCTCTAATCAAATTAATTTTTTATTTTCTGAAACTTTGGGAATATCATTACATTAGATATATATTTAACATCCGTACGGTTGGATCGTTCAAAAATATTTTTTAAAAAATAGAAACAATAATCCGTGACAAAGCACTAGTTACGAGTCATATTGAAAATAGTAGTGATCTACTAAGATCTCCAATCAAATTAATTTTTTATTTTCTGAAACTTGGGGAATATCATTAAATTACATATATATTGATATCCGTACTGTTGGATCCTTCAAAAATATTTTTAAAAAAATAGAAACAATAATCCGTGACAAAGCACTAGTTACGAGTCATATTGAAAATAGTAGTGATCTACTAAGATCTCCAATCAAATTAATTTTGTATTTTCTGAAACTTGGGGAATATCATTAAATTACATATATATTGATATCCGTACGGTTGGATCGTTCAAAAATATTTTTTAAAAAATAGAAACAATAATCCGTGACACAGCACTAGTTACGAGTCATATTGAAAATAGTAGTGATCTACTAAGATCTCCAATCAAATTAATTTTTTATTTTCTGAAACTTTGGGAATATCATTCCATTAAATATATATTGAAATCCGTACGGTTGGATTGTTCAAAAATAGTTTTTAAAAAATAGAAACAATAATCCGTGACAAAACACTAGTTATGAGTCATATTGAAAATAGTAGTGATCTACTAAGATCTCCAATCAAATTAATTTTTTATTTTCTGAAACTTTCGGAATATCATTACATTAGATATATATTGACATCCGTACGGTTCGATCGTTCAAAATATTTTTTAAAAAATAGAAACAATAATCCGTAACAAAGCACTAGTTACGAGTCATATTGAAAATAGTAGTGATCTACTAAGATCTCCAATCAAATTAATTTTTTATTTTATAAAACTTTGGGAATATCATTACATTAGATATATATTGACATCCGTACGGTTGAATCGTTCAAAAATATTTTTTAAAAAATAGAAACAATAATCCGTGACAAAGCACTAGTTACGAGTCATATTGAAAATAGTAGTGATCTACTAAGATCTCCAATCAAATTAATATTTTATTTTCTAAAACTTTGGGAATATCATTACATTAGATATATATTGACATCTGTATGGTTGGATCGTTCAAAAATATTTTTTTGAAAATAGAAACAATAATCCGTGACAAAGCACTAGTTTCGAGTCATATTGAAAATAGTAGTGATCTACTAAGATCTCCAATCAAATTAATTTTTTATTTTCTGAAACTTTGGGAATATCATTACATTAGATATATATTGACATCCGTACGGTTGGATCGTTCAAAAATATTTTTAAAAAAATAGAAACAATAATCCGTGACAAAGCACTAGTTACGAGTCATATTGAAAATAGTAGTGATCTACTAAGATCTCCAATCAAATTTATTTTTTATTTTCTGAAACTTTGGGAATATCATTACATTAGATATATATTGACATCCGTACGGTTGGATCGTTCAAAAATATTTTTTAAAAAATAGAAAAAATAATCCGTGACAAAGCACTAGTTACGAGTCATATTGAAAATAGTAGTGATCTACTAAGATCTCCAATCAAATTAATTTTTTATTTTTTGAAACTTTGGGAATATCATTACATTAGATATATATTGACATCCGTACAGTTGGATCGTTCAAAAATATTTTTAAAAAAATAGAAACAATAATCCTTAACAAAGCACTAGTTACGAGTCATATTGAAAATAGTAGTGATCTACTAAGATCTCCAATCAAATTAATTTTTTATTTTCTGAAACTTTGGGAATATCATTCCAATAAATATATATTGAAATCCGTACGGTTGGATCGTTCAAAAATTGTTTTTAAAAAATAGAAACAATAATCCGTGACAAAGCACTAGTTACGAGTCATATTGAAAATAGTAGTGATCTACTAAGATTTCCAATCAAATTAATTTTTTATTTTCTGAAACTTTGGGAATATCATTACATTAGATATATATTGACATCCGTACGGTTGGATCGTTCAAAATATTTTTTAAAAAATAGAAACAATAATCCGTAACAAAGCACTAGTTACGAGTCATATTGAAAATAGTAGTGATCTACTAAGATCTCCAATCAAATTAATTTTTTATTTTATAAAACTTTGGGAATATCATTACATTAGATATATATTGACATCTGTACGGTTGAATCGTTCAAAAATATTTTTTAAAAAATAGAAACAATAATCCGTGACAAAGCACTAGTTACGAGTTATATTGAAAATAGTAGTGATCTACTAAGATCTCCAATCAAATTAATTTTTTATTTTCTAAAACTTTGGGAATATCATTACATTAGATATATATTGACATCTGTACGGTTGGATCGTTCAAAAATATTTTTTTAAAAATAGAAACAATAATCCGTGACAAAGCACTAGTTACGAGTCATATTGAAAATAGTAGTGATCTACTAAGATCTCCAATCAAATTAATTTTTTATTTTCTGAAACTTTGGGAATATCAATACATTAGATATATATTGACATCCGTACGGTTGGATCGTTCAAAAATATTTTTTAAAAAATAGAAACAATAATCCGTAACAAAGCACTAGTTACGAGTCATATTGAAAATAGTAGTGATCTACTAAGATCTCCAATCAAATTAATTTTGTATTTTCTGAAACTTGGGGAATATCATTAATCATTAAATTACATATATATTGATATCCGTACGGTTGGATCGTTCAAAAATATTTTTCAAAAAATAGAAACAATAATCCGTGACACAGCACTAGTTACGAGTCATATTGAAAATAGTAGTGATCTACTAAGATCTCCAATCAAATTAATTTTTTCTTTTCTGAAACTTTGGGAATATCATTCCATTAAATATATATTAAAATCCGTACGGTTGGATCGTTCAAAAATAGTTTTTAAAAAATAGAAACAATAATCCGTGACAAAACACTAGTTACGAGTCATATTGAAAATAGTAGTGATCTACTAAGATCTCCAATCAAATGAATTTTTTATTTTCTGAAACTTTCGGAATATCATTACATTAGATATATATTAACATCCGTACGGTTCGATCGTTCAAAATATTTTTTAAAAAATAGAAACAATAATCCGTAACAAAGCACTAGTTACGAGTCATATTGAAAATATATATTGAAATCCGTACGGTTGGATCGTTCAAAAATTGTTTTTAAAAAATAGAAACAATAATCCGTGACAAAGCACTAGTTACGAGTCATATTGAAAATAGTAGTGATCTACTAAGATTTCCAATCAAATTAATTTTTTATTTTCTGAAACTTTGGGAATATCATTACATTAGATATATATTGACATCCGTACGGTTGGATCGTTCAAAATATTTTTTAAAAAATAGAAACAATAATCCGTAACAAAGCACTAGTTACGAGTCATATTGAAAATAGTAGTGATCTACTAAGATCTCCAATCAAATTAATTTTTTATTTTATAAAACTTTGGGAATATCATTACATTAGATATATATTGACATCTGTACGGTTGAATCGTTCAAAAATATTTTTTAAAAAATAGAAACAATAATCCGTGACAAAGCACTAGTTACGAGTTATATTGAAAATAGTAGTGATCTACTAAGATCTCCAATCAAATTAATTTTTTATTTTCTAAAACTTTGGGAATATCATTACATTAGATATATATTGACATCTGTACGGTTGGATCGTTCAAAAATATTTTTTAAAAAATAGAAACAATAATCCGTAACAAAGCACTAGTTACGAGTCATATTGAAAATAGTAGTGATCTACTAAGATCTCCAATCAAATTAATTTTGTATTTTCTGAAACTTGGGGAATATCATTAAATTACATATATATTGATATCCGTACGGTTGAATCGTTCAATTATTTTTTAAAAAAAATAGAAACAATAATCCGTGACAAAGCACTAGTTACGAGTCATATTGAAAATAGTAGTGATCTACTAAGATCTCCAATCAAATTAATTTTTTATTTTCTGAAATTTTGGGAATATCATTCCATTAAATATATATTGAAATCCGTACGGTTGGATTGTTCGAAAATAGTTTTTAAAAAATAGAAACAATAATCCGTGACAAAGCACTAGTTACGAGTCATATTGAAAATAGTAGTGATCTACTAAGATCTCCAATCAAATTAATTTTTTATTTTCTGAAACTTTGGGAATATCATTACATTAGATATATATTGACATCCGTACGGTTGGATCGTTCAAAATTATTTTTTAAAAAATAGAAACAATAATCCGTGACAAAGCACTAGTTACGAGTCATATTGAAAATAGTAGTGATCTACTAAGATCTCCAATCAAATTAATTTTTTATTTTCTGAAACTTTGGGAATATCATTCCATTAAATATATATTGAAATCCGTACGGTTGGATCGTTCAAAAATATTTTTTAAAAAATAGAAACAATAATCCGTGACAAAGCACTAGTTACGAGTCATATTGAAAATAGTAGTGATCTACTAAGATCTCCAATCAAATTTATTTTTTATTTTCTGAAACTTTGGGAATATCATTACATTAGATATATATTGACATCCGTACGGTTGGATCGTTCAAAAATATTTTTTAAAAAATAGAAAAAATAATCCGTGACAAAGCACTAGTTACGAGTCATATTGAAAATAGTAGTGATCTACTAAGATCTCCAATCAAATTAATTTTTTATTTTCTGAAACTTGGGGAATACCATTAAATTACATATATATTGATATCCGTACGGTTGGATCGTTCAAAAATATTTTTTAAAAAATAGAAACAATAATCCGTGACAAAGCACTAGTTACGAGTCATATTGAAAATAGTAGTGATCTACTAAGATCTCCAATCAAATTTATTTTTTATTTTCTGAAACTTTGGGAATATCATTACATTAGATATATATTGACATCCGTACGGTTGGATCGTTCAAAAATATTTTTTCAAAAATAGAAACAATAATCCGTTACAAAGCACTAGTTACGACTCATATTGAAAATAGTAGTGATCTACTAAGATCTCCAATCAAATTAATTTTTTATTTTCTGAAACTTTGGGAATATCATTGCATTTTATATATATTGACATCCGTACGGTTGGATCGTTCAAAATATTTTTTTAAAAAATAGAAACAATAATCCGTAACAAAGCACTAGTTACCAGTCATATTGAAAATAGTAGTGATCTACTAAGATCTCCAATCAAATTATTTTTTTATTTTCTGAAACTTTGGGAATATCATTACATTAGATATATATTGACATCCGTACGGTTCGATCGTTCAAAATATTTTTTAAAAAATAGAAACAATAATCCGTAACAAAGCACTAGTTACGAGTCATATTGAAAATAGTAGTGATCTACTAAGATCTCCAATCAAATTAATTTTTTATTTTATAAAACTTTGGGAATATCATTACATTAGATATATATTGACATCCGTACGGTTGAATCGTTCAAAAATATTTTTAAAAAAATAGAAACAATAATCCGTGACAAAGCACTAGTTACGAGTCATATAGAAAATAGTAGTGATCTACTAAGATCTCCAATCAAATTAATATTTCATTTTCTAAAACTTTGGGAATATCATTCCATTAAATATATATTGAAATCCGTACGGTTGGATCGTTCAAAAATAGTTTTTAAAAAATAGAAACAATAATCCGTGACAAAGCACTAGTTACGAGTCATATTGAAAATAGTAGTGATCTACTAAGATCTCCAATCAAATTAATTTTTTATTTTCTGAAACTTTGGGAATATCATTACATTAGATATATATTGACATCCGTACGGTTGGATCGTTCAAAAATATTTTTTAAAAAATAGAAACAATAATCCGTGACAAAGCACTAGTTACGAGTCATATTGAAAATAGTAGTGATCTACTTAGATCTCCAATCAAATTTATTTTTTATTTTCTGAAACTTTGGGAATATCATTAAATTACATATATATTGACATCCGTACGGTTGGATCGTTCAAAAATATTTTTTAAAAAATAGAAAAAATAATCCGTGACAAAGCACTAGTTACGAGTCATATTGAAAATAGTAGTGATCTACTAAGATCTCCAATCAAATTAATTTTTTATTTTCTGAAACTTGGGGAATACCATTAAATTACATATATATTGATATCCGTACGGTTGGATCGTTCAAAAATATTTTTTAAAAAATAGAAACAATAATCCGTGACACAGCAATAGTTACGAGTCATATTGAAAATAGTAGTGATCTACTAAGATCTCCAATCAAATTAATTTTTTATTTTCTGAAACTTTGGGAATATCATTCCATTAAATATATATTGAAATCCGTACGGTTGGATCGTTCAAAAATAGTTTTTAAAAAATAGAAACAATAATCCGTGACAAAACACTAGTTACGAGTCATATTGAAAATAGTAGTGATCTACTAAGATCTCCAATCAAATTAATTTTTTATTTTCTGAAACTTTCGGAATATCATTACATTAGATATATATTGACATCCGTACGGTTGGATCGTTCAAAAATATTTTTTAAAAAATAGAAACAATAATCCGTAACAAAGCACTAGTTACGACTCATATTGAAAATAGTAGTGATCTACTAAGATCTCCAATCAAATTAATTTTTTATTTTCTGAAACTTTGGGAATATCATTACATTAGACATATATTGACATCCGTACGGTTGGATCGTTCAAAAATATTTTTTCAAAAATAGAAACAATAATCCGTAACAAAGCACTAGTTACGACTCATATTGAAAATAGTAGTGATCTACTAAGATCTCCAATCAAATTAATTTTTTATTTTCTGAAACTTTGGGAATATCATTCCATTAAATATATATTGAAATCCGTACGGTTGGATTGTTCAAAAATAGTTTTTAAAAAATAGAAACAATAATCCGTGACAAAACACTAGTTACGAGTCATATTGAAAATAGTAGTGATCTACTAAGATCTCCAATCAAATTAATTTTTTATTTTCTGAAACTTTCGGAATATCATTACATTAGATATATATTGACATCCGTACGGTTCGATCGTTCGAAATATTTTTTAAAAAATAGAAACAATAATCCGTAACAAAGCACTAGTTACGAGTCATATTGAAAATAGTAGTGATCTACTAAGATCTCCAATCAAATTAATTTTTTATTTTATAAAACTTTGGGAATATCATTACATTAGATATATATTGACATCCGTACGGTTGAATCGTTCAAAAATATTTTTTAAAAAATAGAAACAATAATCCGTGACAAAGCACTAGTTACGAGTCATATAGAAAATAGTAGTGATCTACTAAGATCTCCAATCAAATTAATATTTTATTTTCTAAAACTTTGGGAATATCATTACATTAGATATATATTGACATCTGTACGGTTGGATCGTTCAAAAATATTTTTTTAAAAATAGAAACAATAATCCGTGACAAAGCACTAGTTACGAGTCATATTGAAAATAGTATTGATCTACTAAGATCTCCAATCAAATTAATTTTTTATTTTCTGAAACTTGGGGAATACCATTAAATTACATATATATTGATATCCGTACGGTTGGATCGTTCAAAAATATTTTTTAAAAAATAGAAACAATAATCCGTGACACAGCAATAGTTACGAGTCATATTGAAAATAGTAGTGATCTACTAAGATCTCCAATCAAATTAATTTTTTATTTTCTGAAACTTTGGGAATATCATTCCATTAAATATATATTGAAATCCGTACGGTTGGATCGTTCAAAAATAGTTTTTAAAAAATAGAAACAATAATCCGTGACAAAACACTAGTTACGAGTCATATTGAAAATAGTAGTGATCTACTAAGATCTCCAATCAAATTAATTTTTTATTTTCTGAAACTTTCGGAATATCATTACATTAGATATATATTGACATCCGTACGGTTGGATCGTTCAAAAATATTTTTTAAAAAATAGAAACAATAATCCGTAACAAAGCACTAGTTACGACTCATATTGAAAATAGTAGTGATCTACTAAGATCTCCAATCAAATTAATTTTTTATTTTCTGAAACTTTGGGAATATCATTACATTAGACATATATTGACATCCGTACGGTTGGATCGTTCAAAAATATTTTTTCAAAAATATAAACAATAATCCGTAACAAAGCACTAGTTACGACTCATATTGAAAATAGTAGTGATCTACTAAGATCTCCAATCAAATTAATTTTTTATTTTCTGAAACTTTGGGAATATCATTCCATTAAATATATATTGAAATCCGTACGGTTGGATTGTTCAAAAATAGTTTTTAAAAAATAGAAACAATAATCCGTGACAAAACACTAGTTACGAGTCATATTGAAAATAGTAGTGATCTACTAAGATCTCCAATCAAATTAATTTTTTATTTTCTGAAACTTTCGGAATATCATTACATTAGATATATATTGACATCCGTACGGTTCGATCGTTCGAAATATTTTTTAAAAAATAGAAACAATAATCCGTAACAAAGCACTAGTTACGAGTCATATTGAAAATAGTAGTGATCTACTAAGATCTCCAATCAAATTAATTTTTTATTTTATAAAACTTTGGGAATATCATTACATTAGATATATATTGACATCCGTACGGTTGAATCGTTCAAAAATATTTTTTAAAAAATAGAAACAATAATCCGTGACAAAGCACTAGTTACGAGTCATATAGAAAATAGTAGTGATCTACTAAGATCTCCAATCAAATTAATATTTTATTTTCTAAAACTTTGGGAATATCATTACATTAGATATATATTGACATCTGTACGGTTGGATCGTTCAAAAATATTTTTTTAAAAATAGAAACAATAATCCGTGACAAAGCACTAGTTACGAGTCATATTGAAAATAGTAGTGATCTACTAAGATCTCCAATCAAATTAATTTTTTATTTTCTGAAACTTTGGGAATATCATTACAGTAGATATATATTGACATCCGTACGGTTGGATCGTTCAAAATATTTTTTCAAAAATAGAAACAATAATCCGTAAAAAAGCACTAGTTACGACTCATATTGAAAATAGTAGTGATCTACTAAGATCTCCAATCAAATTAATTTTTTATTTTCTGAAACTTTGGGAATATCATTACATTAGACATATATTGACATCCGTACGGTTGGATCGTTCAAAAATATTTTTTCAAAAATAGAAACAATAATCCGTAACAAAGCACTAGTTACGACTCATATTGAAAATAGTAGTGATCTACTAAGATCTCCAATCAAATTAATTTTTTATTTTCTGAAACTTTGGGAATATCATTGCATTTTATATATATTGACATCCGTACGGTTGGATCGTTCAAAATATTTTTTTAAAAAATAGAAACAATAATCCGTAACAAAGCACTAGTTACAAGTCATATTGAAAATAGTAGTGATCTACTAAGATCTCCAATCAAATTAATTTTTTATTTTCTGAAACTTTGGGAATATCATTACATTAGATATATATTGACATCCGTACGGTTCGATCGTTCAAAATATTTTTTAAAAAATAGAAACAATAATCCGTAACAAAGCACTAGTTACGAGTCATATTGAAAATAGTAGTGATATACTAAGATCTCCAATCAAATTAATTTTTTATTTTCTGAAACTTTGGGAATATCATTCCATTAAATATATATTGAAATCCGTACGGTTGGATTGTTCAAAAATAGTTTTTAAAAAATAGAAACAATAATCCGTGACAAAACACTAGTTACGAGTCATATTGAAAATAGTAGTGATCTACTAAGATCTCCAATCAAATTAATTTTTTATTTTCTGAAACTTTGGGAATATCATTACATTAGATATATATTGACATCCGTACGGTTCGATCGTTCAAAATATTTTTTAAAAAATAGAAACAATAATCCGTGACAAAGCACTAGTTACGAGTCATATTGAAAATAGTAGTGATCTACTAAGATCTCCAATCAAATTAATTTTTTATTTTCTGAAACTTTGGGAATATCATTACATTAGATATATATTGACATCCGTACGGTTGGATCGTTCAAAAATATTTTTTAAAAAATAGAAACAATAATCCGTGACAAAGCACTAGTTACGAGTCATATTGAAAATAGTAGTGATCTACTAAGATCTCCAATCAAATTAATTTTTTATTTTCTGAAACTTTGGGAATATCATTCCATTAAATATATATTGAAATCCGTACGGTTGGATTGTTCAAAAATAGTTTTTAAAAAATAGAAACAATAATCCGTGACAAAACACTAGTTACGAGTCATATTGAAAATAGTAGTGATCTACTAAGATCTCCAATCAAATTAATTTTTTATTTTCTGAAACTTTCGGAATATCATTACATTAGATATATATTGACATCCGTACGGTTCGATCGTTCGAAATATTTTTTAAAAAATAGAAACAATAATCCGTAACAAAGCACTAGTTACGAGTCATATTGAAAATAGTAGTGATCTACTAAGATCTCCAATCAAATTAATTTTTTATTTTATAAAACTTTGGGAATATCATTACATTAGATATATATTGACATCCGTACGGTTGAATCGTTCAAAAATATTTTTTAAAAAATAGAAACAATAATCCGTGACAAAGCACTAGTTACGAGTCATATAGAAAATAGTAGTGATCTACTAAGATCTCCAATCAAATTAATATTTTATTTTCTAAAACTTTGGGAATATCATTACATTAGATATATATTGACATCTGTACGGTTGGATCGTTCAAAAATATTTTTTTAAAAATAGAAACAATAATCCGTGACAAAGCACTAGTTACGAGTCATATTGAAAATAGTAGTGATCTACTAAGATCTCCAATCAAATTAATTTTTTATTTTCTGAAACTTTGGGAATATCATTACATTAGATATATATTGACATCCGTACGGTTGGATCGTTCAAAAATATTTTTTAAAAAATAGAAACAATAATCCGTGACAAAGCACTAGTTACGAGTCATATTGAAAATAGTAGTGATCTACTAAGATCTCCAATCAAATTTATTTTTTATTTTCTGAAACTTTGGGAATATCATTACATTAGATATATATTGACATCCGTACGGTTGGATCGTTCAAAAATATTTTTTAAAAAATAGAAAAAATAATCCGTGACAAAGCACTAGTTACGAGTCATATTGAAAATAGTAGTGATCTACTAAGATCTCCAATCAAATTAATTTTTTATTTTCTGAAACTTTCGGAATATCATTACATTAGATATATATTGACATCCGTACGGTTGGATCGTTCAAAATATTTTTTCAAAAATAGAAACAATAATCCGTAAAAAAGCACTAGTTACGACTCATATTGAAAATAGTAGTGATCTACTAAGATCTCCAATCAAATTAATTTTTTATTTTCTGAAACTTTGGGAATATCATTACATTAGACATATATTGACATCCGTACGGTTGGATCGTTCAAAAATATTTTTTCAAAAATAGAAACAATAATCCGTAACAAAGCACTAGTTACGACTCATATTGAAAATAGTAGTGATCTACTAAGATCTCCAATCAAATTAATTTTTTATTTTCTGAAACTTTGGGAATATCATTGCATTTTATATATATTGACATCCGTACGGTTGGATCGTTCAAAATATTTTTTTAAAAAATAGAAACAATAATCCGTAACAAAGCACTAGTTACAAGTCATATTGAAAATAGTAGTGATCTACTAAGATCTCCAATCAAATTAATTTTTTATTTTCTGAAACTTTGGGAATATCATTACATTAGATATATATTGACATCCGTACGGTTCGATCGTTCAAAATATTTTTTAAAAAATAGAAACAATAATCCGTAACAAAGCACTAGTTACGAGTCATATTGAAAATAGTAGTGATATACTAAGATCTCCAATCAAATTAATTTTTTATTTTATAAAACTTTGGGAATATCATTACATTAGATATATATTGACATCCGTACGGTTGAATCGTTCAAAAATATTTTTTAAAAAATAGAAACAATAATCCGTGACAAAGCACTAGTTACGAGTCATATAGAAAATAGTAGTGATCTACTAAGATCTCCAATCAAATTAATATTTTATTTTCTAAAACTTTGGGAATATCATTACATTAGATATATATTGACATCTGTACGGTTGGATCGTTCAAAAATATTTTTTTAAAAATAGAAACAATAATCCGTGACAAAGCACTAGTTACGAGTCATATTGAAAATAGTAGTGATCTACTCAGATCTCCAATCAAATTTATTTTTTATTTTCTGAAACTTTGGGAATATCATTACATTAGATATATATTGACATCCGTACGGTTGGATCGTTCAAAAATATTTTTTAAAAAATAGAAAAAATAATCCGTGACAAAGCACTAGTTACGAGTCATATTGAAAATAGTAGTGATCTACTAAGATCTCCAATCAAATTAATTTTTTATTTTCTGAAACTTTCGGAATATCATTACATTAGATATATATTGACATCCGTACGGTTGGATCGTTCAAAATATTTTTTCAAAAATAGAAACAATAATCCGTAAAAAAGCACTAGTTACGAGTCATATTGAAAATAGTAGTGATCTACTAAGATCTCCAATCAAATTAATTTTTTATTTTCTGAAACTTTGGGAATATCATTCCATTAAATATATATTGAAATCCGTACGGTTGGATCGTTCAAAAATATTTTTTTAAAAAATAGAAACAATAATCCGTGACAAAGCACTAGTTACGAGTCATATTGAAAATAGTAGTGATCTACTAAGATCTCCAATCAAATTTATTTTTTATTTTCTGAAACTTTGGGAATATCATTACATTAGATATATATTGACATCCGTACGGTTGGATCGTTCAAAAATATTTTTTAAAAAATAGAAAAAATAATCCGTGACAAAGCACTAGTTACGAGTCATATTGAAAATAGTAGTGATCTACTAAGATCTCCAATCAAATTAATTTTTTATTTTCTGAAACTTGGGGAATACCATTAAATTACATATATATTGATATCCGTACGGTTGGATCGTTCAAAAATATTTTTTAAAAAATAGAAACAATAATCCGTGACACAGCAATAGTTACGAGTCATATTGAAAATAGTAGTGATCTACTAAGATCTCCAATCAAATTAATTTTTTATTTTCTGAAACTTTGGGAATATCATTCCATTAAATATATATTGAAATCCGTACGGTTGGATCATTCAAAAATAGTTTTTAAAAAATAGAAACAATAATCCGTGACAAAACACTAGTTACGAGTCATATTGAAAATAGTAGTGATCTACTAAGATCTCCAATCAAATTAATTTTTTATTTTCTGAAACTTTCGGAATATCATTACATTAGATATATATTGACATCCGTACGGTTCGATCGTTCAAAATATTTTTAAAAAAATAGAAACAATAATCCGTAACAAAGCACTAGTTACGAGTCATATTGAAAATAGTAGTGATCTACTAAGATCTCCAATCAAATTAATTTTTTATTTTATAAAACTTTGGGAATATCATTACATTAGATATATATTGACATCCGTACGGTTGAATCGTTCAAAAATATTTTTTAAAAAATAGAAACAATAATCCGTGACAAAGCACTAGTTACGAGTCATATAGAAAATAGTAGTGATCTACTAAGATCTCCAATCAAATTAATATTTCATTTTCTAAAAATTTGGGAATATCATTCCATTAAATATATATTGAAATCCGTACGGTTGGATCGTTCAAAAATAGTTTTTAAAAAATAGAAACAATAATCCGTGACAAAGCACTAGTTACGAGTCATATTGAAAATAGTAGTGATCTACTAAGATCTCCAATCAAATTAATTTTTTATTTTCTGAAACTTTGGGAATATCATTACATTAGATATATATTGACATCCGTACGGTTGGATCGTTCAAAAATATTTTTTAAAAAATAGAAACAATAATCCGTGACAAAGCACTAGTTACGAGTCATATTGAAAATAGTAGTGATCTACTAAGATCTCCAATCAAATTTATTTTTTATTTTCTGAAACTTTGGGAATATCATTAAATTACATATATATTGACATCCGTACGGTTGGATCGTTCAAAAATATTTTTTAAAAAATAGAAAAAATAATCCGTGACAAAGCACTAGTTACGAGTCATATTGAAAATAGTAGTGATCTACTAAGATCTCCAATCAAATTTATTTTTTATTTTCTGAAACTTTGGGAATATCATTAAATTACATATATATTGACATCCGTACGGTTGGATCGTTCAAAAATATTTTTTAAAAAATAGAAAAAATAATCCGTGACAAAGCACTAGTTACGAGTCATATTGAAAATAGTAGTGATCTACTAAGATCTCCAATCAAATTAATTTTTTATTTTCTGAAACTTGGGGAATACCATTAAATTACATATATATTGATATCCGTACGGTTGGATCGTTCAAAAATATTTTTTAAAAAATAGAAACAATAATCCGTGACACAGCAATAGTTACGAGTCATATTGAAAATAGTAGTGATCTACTAAGATCTCCAATCAAATTAATTTTTTATTTTCTGAAACTTTGGGAATATCATTCCATTAAATATATATTGAAATCCGTACGGTTGGATCGTTCAAAAATAGTTTTTAAAAAATAGAAACAATAATCCGTGACAAAACACTAGTTACGAGTGATATTGAAAATAGTAGTGATCTACTAAGATCTCCAATCAAATTAATTTTTTATTTTCTGAAACTTGGGGAATACCATTAAATTACATATATATTGATATCCGTACGGTTGGATCGTTCAAAAATATTTTTTAAAAAATAGAAACAATAATCCGTGACAAAGCACTAGTTACGAGTCATATAGAAAATAGTAGTGATCTACTAAGATCTCCAATCAAATTAATATTTCATTTTCTAAAACTTTGGGAATATCATTCCATTAAATATATATTGAAATCCGTACGGTTGGATCGTTCAAAAATAGTTTTTAAAAAATAGAAACAATAATCCGTGACAAAGCACTAGTTACGAGTCATATTGAAAATAGTAGTGATCTACTAAGATCTCCAATCAAATTAATTTTTTATTTTCTGAAACTTTGGGAATATCATTACATTAGATATATATTGACATCCGTACGGTTGGATCGTTCAAAAATATTTTTTAAAAAATAGAAACAATAATCCGTGACAAAGCACTAGTTACGAGTCATATTGAAAATAGTAGTGATCTACTAAGATCTCCAATCAAATTTATTTTTTATTTTCTGAAACTTTGGGAATATCATTAAATTACATATATATTGACATCCGTACGGTTGGATCGTTCAAAAATATTTTTTAAAAAATAGAAAAAATAATCCGTGACAAAGCACTAGTTACGAGTCATATTGAAAATAGTAGTGATCTACTAAGATCTCCAATCAAATTTATTTTTTATTTTCTGAAACTTTGGGAATATCATTAAATTACATATATATTGACATCCGTACGGTTGGATCGTTCAAAAATATTTTTTAAAAAATAGAAAAAATAATCCGTGACAAAGCACTAGTTACGAGTCATATTGAAAATAGAAGTGATCTACTAAGATCTCCAATCAAATTAATTTTTTATTTTCTGAAACTTGGGGAATACCATTAAATTACATATATATTGATATCCGTACGGTTGGATCGTTCAAAAATATTTTTTAAAAAATAGAAACAATAATCCGTGACACAGCAATAGTTACGAGTCATATTGAAAATAGTAGTGATCTACTAAGATCTCCAATCAAATTAATTTTTTATTTTCTGAAACTTTGGGAATATCATTCCATTAAATATATATTGAAATCCGTACGGTTGGATCGTTCAAAAATAGTTTTTAAAAAATAAAAACAATAATCCGTGACAAAACACTAGTTACGAGTCATATTGAAAATAGTAGTGATCTACTAAGATCTCCAATCAAATTAATTTTTTATTTTCTGAAACTTTCGGAATATCATTACATTAGATATATATTTACATCCGTACGGTTGGATCGTTCAAAAATATTTTTTAAAAAATAGAAACAATAATCCGTAACAAAGCACTAGTTACGACTCATATTAAAAATAGTAGTGATCTACTAAGATCTCCAATCAAATTAATTTTTTATTTTCTGAAACTTTGGGAATATCATTACATTAGACATATATTGACATCCGTACGGTTGGATCGTTCAAAAATATTTTTTCAAAAATAGAAACAATAATCCGTAACAAAGCACTAGTTACGACTCATATTGAAAATAGTAGTGATCTACTAAGATCTCCAATCAAATTAATTTTTTATTTTCTGAAACTTTGGGAATATCATTCCATTAAATATATATTGAAATCCGTACGGTTGGATTGTTCAAAAATAGTTTTTAAAAAATAGAAACAATAATCCGTGACAAAACACTAGTTACGAGTCATATTGAAAATAGTAGTGATCTACTAAGATCTCCAATCAAATTAATTTTTTATTTTCTGAAACTTTCGGAATATCATTACATTAGATATATATTGACATCCGTACGGTTCGATCGTTCAAAATATTTTTTAAAAAATAGAAACAATAATCCGTAACAAAACACTAGTTACGAGTCATATTGAAAATAGTAGTGATCTACTAAGATCTCCAATCAAATTAATTTTTTATTTTATAAAACTTTGGGAATATCATTACATTAGATATATATTGACATCCGTACGGTTGAATCGTTCAAAAATATTTTTTAAAAAATAGAAACAATAATCCGTGACAAAGCACTAGTTACGAGTCATATAGAAAATAGTAGTGATCTACTAAGATCTCCAATCAAATTAATATTTTATTTTCTAAAACTTTGGGAATATCATTACATTAGATATATATTGACATCTGTACGGTTGGATCGTTCAAAAATATTTTTTTAAAAATAGAAACAATAATCCGTGACAAAGCACTAGTTACGAGTCATATTGAAAATAGTAGTGATCTACTAAGATCTCCAATCAAATTAATTTTTTATTTTCTGAAACTTTGGGAATATCATTACATTAGATATATATATTGACATCCGTACGGTTGGATCGTTCAAAAATATTTTTTAAAAAATAGAAACAATAATCCGTGACAAAGCACTAGTTACGAGTCATATTGAAAATAGTAGTGATCTACTAAGATCTCCAATCAAATTTATTTTTTATTTTCTGAAACTTTGGGAATATCATTACATTAGATATATATTGACATCCGTACGGTTGGATCGTTCAAAAATATTTTTTAAAAAATAGAAAAAATAATCCGTGACAAAGCACTAGTTACGAGTCATATTGAAAATAGTAGTGATCTACTAAGATCTCCAATCAAATTAATTTTTTATTTTCTGAAACTTGGGGAATACCATTAAATTACATATATATTGATATCCGTACGGTTGGATCGTTCAAAAATATTTTTTAAAAAATAGAAACAATAATCCGTGACACAGCAATAGTTACGAGTCATATTGAAAATAGTAGTGATCTACTAAGATCTCCAATCAAATTAATTTTTTATTTTCTGAAACTTTGGGAATATCATTCCATTAAATATATATTGAAATCCGTACGGTTGGATCGTTCAAAAATAGTTTTTAAAAAATAGAAACAATAATCCGTGACAAAACACTAGTTACGAGTCATATTGAAAATAGTAGTGATCTACTAAGATCTCCAATCAAATTAATTTTTTATTTTCTGAAACTTTCGGAATATCATTACATTAGATATATATTGACATCCGTACGGTTGGATCGTTCAAAATATTTTTTAAAAAATAGACACAATAATCCGTAACAAAGCACTAGTTACGAGTCATATTGAAAATAGTAGTGATCTACTAAGATCTCCAATCAAATTAATTTTTTATTTTATAAAACTTTGGGAATATCATTACATTAGATATATATTGACATCCGTATGGTTGGATCGTTCAAAAATATTTTTTCAAAAATAGAAACAATAATCCGTAAAAAAGCACTAGTTACGACTCATATTGAAAATAGTAGTGATCTACTAAGATCTCCAATCAAATTAATTTTTTATTTTCTGAAACTTTGGGAATATCATTACATTAGACATATATTGACATCCGTACGGTTGGATCGTTCAAAAATATTTTTTCAAAAATAGAAACAATAATCCGTAACAAAGCACTAGTTACGACTCATATTGAAAATAGTAGTGATCTACTAAGATCTCCAATCAAATTAATTTTTTATTTTCTGAAACTTTGGGAATATCATTGCATTTTATATATATTGACATCCGTACGGTTGGATCGTTCAAAATATTTTTTTAAAAAATAGAAACAATAATCCGTAACAAAGCACTAGTTACAAGTCATATTGAAAATAGTAGTGATCTACTAAGATCTCCAATCAAATTAATTTTTTATTTTCTGAAACTTTGGGAATATCATTACATTAGATATATATTGACATCCGTACGGTTCGATCGTTCAAAATATTTTTTAAAAAATAGAAACAATAATCCGTAACAAAGCACTAGTTACGAGTCATATTGAAAATAGTAGTGATCTACTAAGATCTCCAATCAAATTAATTTTTTATTTTATAAAACTTTGGGAATATCATTACATTAGATATATATTGACATCCGTACGGTTGAATCGTTCAAAAATATTTTTTAAAAAATAGAAACAATAATCCGTGACAAAGCACTAGTTACGAGTCATATAGAAAATAGTAGTGATCTACTAAGATCTCCAATCAAATTAATATTTTATTTTCTAAAACTTTGGGAATATCATTACATTAGATATATATTGACATCTGTACGGTTGGATCGTTCAAAAATATTTTTTTAAAAATAGAAACAATAATCCGTGACAAAGCACTAGTTACGAGTCATATTGAAAATAGTAGTGATCTACTAAGATCTCCAATCAAATTAATTTTTTATTTTCTGAAACTTTGGGAATATCATTACATTAGATATATATTGACATCCGTACGGTTGGATCGTTCAAAAATATTTTTTAAAAAATAGAAACAATAATCCGTGACAAAGCACTAGTTACGAGTCATATTGAAAATAGTAGTGATCTACTAAGATCTCCAATCAAATTTATTTTTTATTTTCTGAAACTTTGGGAATATCATTACATTAGATATATATTGACATCCGTACGGTTGGATAGTTCAAAAATATTTTTTAAAAAATAGAAAAAATAATCCGTGACAAAGCACTAGTTACGAGTCATATTGAAAATAGTAGTGATCTACTAAGATCTCCAATCAAATTAATTTTTTATTTTCTGAAACTTGGGGAATACCATTAAATTACATATATATTGATATCCGTACGGTTGGATCGTTCAAAAATATTTTTTTAAAAATAGAAACAATAATCCGTGACACAGCAATAGTTACGAGTCATATTGAAAATAGTAGTGATCTACTAAGATCTCCAATCAAATTAATTTTTTATTTTCTGAAACTTTGGGAATATCATTCCATTAAATATATATTGAAATCCGTACGGTTGGATCGTTCAAAAATAGTTTTTAAAAAATAGAAACAATAATCCGTGACAAAACACTAGTTACGAGTCATATTGAAAATAGTAGTGATCTACTAAGATCTCCAATCAAATTAATTTTTTATTTTCTGAAACTTTCGGAATATCATTACATTAGATATATATTGACATCCGTACGGTTGGATCGTTCAAAATATTTTTTAAAAAATAGACACAATAATCCGTAACAAAGCACTAGTTACGAGTCATATTGAAAATAGTAGTGATCTACTAAGATCTCCAATCAAATTAATTTTTTATTTTATAAAACTTTGGGAATATCATTACATTAGATATATATTGACATCCGTATGGTTGGATCGTTCAAAAATATTTTTTCAAAAATAGAAACAATAATCCGTAAAAAAGCACTAGTTACGACTCATATTGAAAATAGTAGTGATCTACTAAGATCTCCAATCAAATTAATTTTTTATTTTCTGAAACTTTGGGAATATCATTACATTAGACATATATTGACATCCGTACGGTTGGATCGTTCAAAAATATTTTTTCAAAAATAGAAACAATAATCCGTAACAAAGCACTAGTTACGACTCATATTGAAAATAGTAGTGATCTACTAAGATCTCCAATCAAATTAATTTTTTATTTTCTGAAACTTTGGGAATATCATTGCATTTTATATATATTGACATCCGTACGGTTGGATCGTTCAAAATATTTTTTTAAAAAATAGAAACAATAATCCGTAACAAAGCACTAGTTACAAGTCATATTGAAAATAGTAGTGATCTACTAAGATCTCCAATCAAATTAATTTTTTATTTTCTGAAACTTTGGGAATATCATTACATTAGATATATATTGACATCCGTACGGTTCGATCGTTCAAAATATTTTTTAAAAAATAGAAACAATAATCCGTAACAAAGCACTAGTTACGAGTCATATTGAAAATAGTAGTGATCTACTAAGATCTCCAATCAAATTAATTTTTTATTTTATAAAACTTTGGGAATATCATTACATTAGATATATATTGACATCCGTACGGTTGAATCGTTCAAAAATATTTTTTAAAAAATAGAAACAATAATCCGTGACAAAGCACTAGTTACGAGTCATATAGAAAATAGTAGTGATCTACTAAGATCTCCAATCAAATTAATATTTTATTTTCTAAAACTTTGGGAATATCATTACATTAGATATATATTGACATCTGTACGGTTGGATCGTTCAAAAATATTTTTTTAAAAATAGAAACAATAATCCGTGACAAAGCACTAGTTACGAGTCATATTGAAAATAGTAGTGATCTACTAAGATCTCCAATCAAATTAATTTTTTATTTTCTGAAACTTTGGGAATATCATTACATTAGATATATATTGACATCCGTACGGTTGGATCGTTCAAAAATATTTTTTAAAAAATAGAAACAATAATCCGTGACAAAGCACTAGTTACGAGTCATATTGAAAATAGTAGTGATCTACTAAGATCTCCAATCAAATTTATTTTTTATTTTCTGAAACTTTGGGAATATCATTACATTAGATATATATTGACATCCGTACGGTTGGATAGTTCAAAAATATTTTTTAAAAAATAGAAAAAATAATCCGTGACAAAGCACTAGTTACGAGTCATATTGAAAATAGTAGTGATCTACTAAGATCTCCAATCAAATTAATTTTTTATTTTCTGAAACTTGGGGAATACCATTAAATTACATATATATTGATATCCGTACGGTTGGATCGTTCAAAAATATTTTTTTAAAAATAGAAACAATAATCCGTGACACAGCAATAGTTACGAGTCATATTGAAAATAGTAGTGATCTACTAAGATCTCCAATCAAATTAATTTTTTATTTTCTGAAACTTTGGGAATATCATTCCATTAAATATATATTGAAATCCGTACGGTTGGATCGTTCAAAAATAGTTTTTAAAAAATAGAAACAATAATCCGTGACAAAACACTAGTTACGAGTCATATTGAAAATAGTAGTGATCTACTAAGATCTCCAATCAAATTAATTTTTTATTTTCTGAAACTTTCGGAATATCATTACATTAGATATATATTGACATCCGTACGGTTGGATCGTTCAAAATATTTTTTAAAAAATAGACACAATAATCCGTAACAAAGCACTAGTTACGAGTCATATTGAAAATAGTAGTGATCTACTAAGATCTCCAATCAAATTAATTTTTTATTTTATAAAACTTTGGGAATATCATTACATTAGATATATATTGACATCCGTATGGTTGGATCGTTCAAAAATAGAAACAATAATCCGTAACAAAGCACTAGTTACGAGTCATATTGAAAATAGTAGTGATCTACTAAGATCTCCAATCAAATTAACTTTTTATTTTCTGAAACTTTGGGAATATCATTACATTAGATATATATTGACATCCGTATGGTTGAATCATTCAAATTTTTTTTTAAAAAAATAGAAACAATAATCCGTGACAAAGCACTAGTTACGAGTCATATTGAAAATAGTAGTGATCTACTAAGATCTCCAATCAAATTAATATTTTATTTTCTAAAACTTTGGGAATATCATTACATTAGATATATATTGAAATCCGTACGGTTGGATTGTTCAAAAATAGTTTTTTAAAAATAGAAACAATAATCCGTGACAAAGCACTAGTTACGAGTCATATTGAAAATAGTAGTGATCTACTAAGATCTCCAATCAAATTAATTTTTTATTTTCTGAAACTTTGGGAATATCATTGCATTATATATAAATTGACATCCGTACGGTTGGATCGTTCAAAATATTTTTTTAAAAATAGAAACAATAATCCGTGACAAAGCACTAGTTACGAGTCATATTGAAAATAGTAGTGATCTACTAAGATCTCCAATCAAATTAATTTTTTATTTTCTGAAACTTTGGGAATATCATTACAGTAGACATATATTGACATCCGTATGGTTGGATCGTTCAAAAATATTTTTTAAAAAATAGAAAAAATAATCCGTGACAAAGCATTAGTTACGAGTCATATTGAAAATAGTAGTGATCTACTAAGATCTCCAATCAAATTAATTTTTTATTTTTTGAAACTTTAAGAATATCATTACATTAGATATATATTGACATCCGTACGGTTGGATCGTTCAAAAATATTTTTTAAAAAATAGAAACAATAATCCGTAACAAAGCACTAGTTACGAGTCATATTGAAAATAGTAGTGATCTACTAAGATCTCCAATCAAATTAATTTTTTATTTTCTGAAACTTTGGGAATATCATTCCATTAAATATATATTGAAATCCGTACGGTTGGATCGTTCAAAAATAGTTTTTAAAAAATAGAAACAATAATCCGTGACAAAACACTAGTTACGAGTCATATTGAAAATAGTAGTGATCTACTAAGATCTCCAATCAAATTAATTTTTTATTTTCTGAAACTTTCGGAATATCATTACATTAGATATATATTGACATCCGTACGGTTGGATCGTTCAAAATATTTTTTAAAAAATAGACACAATAATCCGTAACAAAGCACTAGTTACGAGTCATATTGAAAATAGTAGTGATCTACTAAGATCTCCAATCAAATTAATTTTTTATTTTATAAAACTTTGGGAATATCATTACATTAGATATATATTGACATCCGTATGGTTGGATCGTTCAAAAATAGAAACAATAATCCGTAACAAAGCACTAGTTACGAGTCATATTGAAAATAGTAGTGATCTACTAAGATCTCCAATCAAATTAACTTTTTATTTTCTGAAACTTTGGGAATATCATTACATTAGATATATATTGACATCCGTATGGTTGAATCATTCAAATTTTTTTTTAAAAAAATAGAAACAATAATCCGTGACAAAGCACTAGTTACGAGTCATATTGAAAATAGTAGTGATCTACTAAGATCTCCAATCAAATTAATATTTTATTTTCTAAAACTTTGGGAATATCATTACATTAGATATATATTGAAATCCGTACGGTTGGATTGTTCAAAAATAGTTTTTTAAAAATAGAAACAATAATCCGTGACAAAGCACTAGTTACGAGTCATATTGAAAATAGTAGTGATCTACTAAGATCTCCAATCAAATTAATTTTTTATTTTCTGAAACTTTGGGAATATCATTGCATTATATATAAATTGACATCCGTACGGTTGGATCGTTCAAAATATTTTTTTAAAAATAGAAACAATAATCCGTGACAAAGCACTAGTTACGAGTCATATTGAAAATAGTAGTGATCTACTAAGATCTCCAATCAAATTAATTTTTTATTTTCTGAAACTTTGGGAATATCATTACAGTAGACATATATTGACATCCGTATGGTTGGATCGTTCAAAAATATTTTTTAAAAAATAGAAAAAATAATCCGTGACAAAGCATTAGTTACGAGTCATATTGAAAATAGTAGTGATCTACTAAGATCTCCAATCAAATTAATTTTTTATTTTTTGAAACTTTAAGAATATCATTACATTAGATATATATTGACATCCGTACGGTTGGATCGTTCAAAAATATTTTTTAAAAAATAGAAACAATAATCCGTAACAAAGCACTAGTTACGAGTCATATTGAAAATAGTAGTGATCTACTAAGATCTCCAATCAAATTAATTTTTTATTTTCTGAAACTTTGGGAATATCATTCCATTAAATATATATTGAAATCCGTACGGTTGGATCGTTCAAAAATAGTTTTTAAAAAATAGAAACAATAATCCGTGACAAAACACTAGTTACGAGTCATATTGAAAATAGTAGTGATCTACTAAGATCTCCAATCAAATTAATTTTTTATTTTCTGAAACTTTCGGAATATCATTACATTAGATATATATTGACATCCGTACGGTTGGATCGTTCAAAATATTTTTTAAAAAATAGACACAATAATCCGTAACAAAGCACTAGTTACGAGTCATATTGAAAATAGTAGTGATCTACTAAGATCTCCAATCAAATTAATTTTTTATTTTATAAAACTTTGGGAATATCATTACATTAGATATATATTGACATCCGTATGGTTGGATCGTTCAAAAATAGAAACAATAATCCGTAACAAAGCACTAGTTACGAGTCATATTGAAAATAGTAGTGATCTACTAAGATCTCCAATCAAATTAACTTTTTATTTTCTGAAACTTTGGGAATATCATTACATTAGATATATATTGACATCCGTATGGTTGAATCATTCAAATTTTTTTTTAAAAAAATAGAAACAATAATCCGTGACAAAGCACTAGTTACGAGTCATATTGAAAATAGTAGTGATCTACTAAGATCTCCAATCAAATTAATATTTTATTTTCTAAAACTTTGGGAATATCATTACATTAGATATATATTGAAATCCGTACGGTTGGATTGTTCAAAAATAGTTTTTTAAAAATAGAAACAATAATCCGTGACAAAGCACTAGTTACGAGTCATATTGAAAATAGTAGTGATCTACTAAGATCTCCAATCAAATTAATTTTTTATTTTCTGAAACTTTGGGAATATCATTGCATTATATATAAATTGACATCCGTACGGTTGGATCGTTCAAAATATTTTTTTAAAAATAGAAACAATAATCCGTGACAAAGCACTAGTTACGAGTCATATTGAAAATAGTAGTGATCTACTAAGATCTCCAATCAAATTAATTTTTTATTTTCTGAAACTTTGGGAATATCATTACAGTAGACATATATTGACATCCGTATGGTTGGATCGTTCAAAAATATTTTTTAAAAAATAGAAAAAATAATCCGTGACAAAGCATTAGTTACGAGTCATATTGAAAATAGTAGTGATCTACTAAGATCTCCAATCAAATTAATTTTTTATTTTTTGAAACTTTAAGAATATCATTACATTAGATATATATTGACATCCGTACGGTTGGATCGTTCAAAAATATTTTTTAAAAAATAGAAACAATAATCCGTAACAAAGCACTAGTTACGAGTCATATTGAAAATAGTAGTGATCTACTAAGATCTCCAATCAAATTAATTTTTTATTTTCTGAAACTTGGGGAATATCATTAAATTACATATATATTGATATCCGTACGGTTGGATCGTTCAAAAATATTTTTTAAAAAATAGAAACAATAATCCGTGACAAAGCACTAGTTACGAGTCATATTGAAAATAGTAGTGATCTATTAAGATCTCCAATCAAATTAATTTTTTATTTTCTGAAACTTTGGGAATATCATTACATTAGATATATATTGACATCCGTACGGTTGGATCGTTCAAAATATTTTTTAAAAAATAGACACAATAATCCGTCACAAAGCACTAGTTACGAGTCATATTGAAAATAGTAGTGATCTACTAAGATCTCCAATCAAATTAATTTTTTATTTTCTGAAACTTTGGGAATATCATTACATTAGACATATATTGACATCCGTATGGTTGGATCGTTCAAAAATATTTTTTCAAAAATAGAAACAATAATCCGTAAAAAAGCACTAGTTACGACTCATATTGAAAATAGTAGTGATCTACTAAGATCTCCAATCAAATTAATTTTTTATTTTCTGAAACTTTGGGAATATCATTACATTAGACATATATTGACATCCGTATGGTTGGATCGTTCAAAAATATTTTTTCAAAAATAGAAACAATAATCCGTAAAAAAGCACTAGTTACGACTCATATTGAAAATAGTAGTGATCTACTAAGATCTCCAATCAAATTAATTTTTTATTTTCTGAAACTTTGGGAATATCATTACATTAGACATATATTGACATCCGTATGGTTGGATCGTTCAAAAATATTTTTTCAAAAATAGAAACAATAATCCGTAACAAAGCACTAGTTACGACTCATATTGAAAATAGTAGTGATCTACTAAGATCTCCAATCAAATTAATTTTTTATTTTCTGAAACTTTGGGAATATCATTGCATTATATATATATTGACATCCGTACGGTTGGATCGTTCAAAAATATTTTTTAAAAAATAGAAACAATAATCCGTGACAAAGCACTAGTTACGAGTCATATTGAAAATAGTAGTGATCTACTAAGATCTCCAATCAAATTAATTTTTTATTTTCTGAAACTTTGGGAATATCATTACATTAGATATATATTGACATCCGTACAGTTGGATCGTTCAAAAATATTTTTTAAAAAATAGAAACAATAATCCGTGACAAAGCACTAGTTACGAGTCATATTGAAAATAGTAGTGATCAACTAAGATCTCCAATCAAATTAACTTTTTATTTTCTGAAACTTTGGGAATATCATTACATTAGATATATATTGACATCCGTATGGTTGAATCATTCAATTTTTTTTAAAAAAAAATAGAAACAATAATCCGTGACAAAGCACTAGTTACGAGTCATATTGAAAATAGTAGTGATCTACTAAGATCTCCAATCAAATTAATATTTTATTTTCTAAAACTTTGGGAATATCATTACATTAGATATATATTGAAATCCGTACGGTTGGATTGTTCAAAAATAGTTTTTTAAAAATAGAAACAATAATCCGTGACAAAGCACTAGTTACGAGTCATATTGAAAATAGTAGTGATCTACTAAGATCTCCAATCAAATTAATTTTTTATTTTCTGAAACTTTGGGAATATCATTGCATTATATATAAATTGACATCCGTACGGTTGGATCGTTCAAAATATTTTTTAAAAAATAGAAACAATAATCCGTGACAAAGCACTAGTTACGAGTCATATTGAAAATAGTAGTGATCTACTAAGATCTCCAATCAAATTAATATTTTATTTTCTAAAACTTTGGGAATATCATTACAGTAGACAAATATTGACATCCGTATGGTTGGATCGTTCAAAAATATATTTTAAAAAATAGAAAAAATAATCCGTGACAAAGCACTAGTTACGAGTCATATTGAAAATAGTAGTGATCTACTAAGATCTCCAATCAAATTAATTTTTTATTTTCTGAAACTTTGGGAATATCATTACATTAGACATATATTGACATCCGTATGGTTGGATCGTTCAAAAATATTTTTTCAAAAATAGAAACAATAATCCGTAACAAAGCACTAGTTACGACTCATATTGAAAATAGTAGTGATCTACTAAGATCTCCAATCAAATTAATTTTTTATTTTCTGAAACTTTGGGAATATCATTACATTAGACATATATTGACATCCGTATGGTTGGATCGTTCAAAAATATTTTTTCAAAAATAGAAACAATAATCCGTAACAAAGCACTAGTTACGACTCATATTGAAAATAGTAGTGATCTACTAAGATCTCCAATCAAATTAATTTTTTATTTTCTGAAACTTTGGGAATATCATTGCATTATATATATATTGACATCCGTACGGTTGGATCGTTCAAAATATTTTTTTAAAAAATAGAAACAATAATCCGTAACAAAGCACTAGTTACAAGTCATATTGAAAATAGTAGTGATCTACTAAGATCTCCAATCAAATTAATTTTTTATTTTCTGAAACTTTGGGAATATCATTACATTAGATATATATTGACATCCGTACGGTTGGATCATTCAAAAATATTTTTTAAAAAATAGAAACAATAATCCGTAACAAAGCACTAGTTACGAGTCATATTGAAAATAGTAGTGATCTACTAAGATCTCCAATCAAATTAACTTTTTATTTTCTGAAACTTTGGGAATATCATTACATTAGATATATATTGACATCCGTATGGTTGAATCATTCAAATTTTTTTTTTAAAAAATAGAAACAATAATCCGTGACAAAGCACTAGTTACGAGTCATATTGAAAATAGTAGTGATCTACTAAGATCTCCAATCAAATTAATATTTTATTTTCTAAAACTTTGGGAATATCATTACATTAGATATATATTGAAATCCGTACGGTTGGATTGTTCAAAAATAGTTTTTTAAAAATAGAAACAATAATCCGTGACAAAGCACTAGTTACGAGTCATATTGAAAATAGTAGTGATCTACTAAGATCTCCAATCAAATTAATTTTTTATTTTCTGAAACTTTGGGAATATCATTGCATTATATATAAATTGACATCCGTACGGTTGGATCGTTCAAAATATTTTTTAAAAAATAGAAACAATAATCCGTGACAAAGCACTAGTTACGAGTCATATTGAAAATAGTAGTGATCTACTAAGATCTCCAATCAAATTAATTTTTTATTTTCTGAAACTTTGGGAATATCATTACAGTAGACATATATTGACATCCGTATGGTTGGATCGTTCAAAAATATTTTTTAAAAAATAGAAAAAATAATCCGTGACAAAGCATTAGTTACGAGTCATATTGAAAATAGTAGTGATCTACTAAGATCTCCAATCAAATTAATTTTTTATTTTTTGAAACTTTAAGAATATCATTACATTAGATATATATTGACATCCGTACGGTTGGATCGTTCAAAAATATTTTTTAAAAAATAGAAACAATAATCCGTAACAAAGCACTAGTTACGAGTCATATTGAAAATAGTAGTGATCTACTAAGATCTCCAATCAAATTAATTTTTTATTTTCTGAAACTTGGGGAATATCATTAAATTACATATATATTGATATCCGTACGGTTGGATCGTTCAAAAATATTTTTTAAAAAATAGAAACAATAATCCGTGACAAAGCACTAGTTACGAGTCATATTGAAAATAGTAGTGATCTATTAAGATCTCCAATCAAATTAATTTTTTATTTTCTGAAACTTTGGGAATATCATTACATTAGATATATATTGACATCCGTACGGTTGGATCGTTCAAAATATTTTTTAAAAAATAGACACAATAATCCGTAACAAAGCACTAGTTACGAGTCATATTGAAAATAGTAGTGATCTACTAAGATCTCCAATCAAATTAATTTTTTATTTTCTGAAACTTTGGGAATATCATTACATTAGACATATATTGACATCCGTATGGTTGGATCGTTCAAAAATATTTTTTCAAAAATAGAAACAATAATCCGTAAAAAAGCACTAGTTACGACTCATATTGAAAATAGTAGTGATCTACTAAGATCTCCAATCAAATTAATTTTTTATTTTCTGAAACTTTGGGAATATCATTACATTAGACATATATTGACATCCGTATGGTTGGATCGTTCAAAAATATTTTTTCAAAAATAGAAACAATAATCCGTAACAAAGCACTAGTTACGACTCATATTGAAAATAGTAGTGATCTACTAAGATCTCCAATCAAATTAATTTTTTATTTTCTGAAACTTTGGGAATATCATTGCATTATATATATATTGACATCCGTACGGTTGGATCGTTCAAAAATATTTTTTAAAAAATAGAAACAATAATCCGTGACAAAGCACTAGTTACGAGTCATATTGAAAATAGTAGTGATCTACTAAGATCTCCAATCAAATTAATTTTTTATTTTCTGAAACTTTGGGAATATCATTACATTAGATATATATTGACATCCGTACGGTTGGATCGTTCAAAAATATTTTTTAAAAAATAGAAACAATAATCCGTGACAAAGCACTAGTTACGAGTCATATTGAAAATAGTAGTGATCTACTAAGATCTCCAATCAAATTAACTTTTTATTTTCTGAAACTTTGGGAATATCATTACATTAGATATATATTGACATCCGTATGGTTGAATCATTCAATTTTTTTTTAAAAAAAATAGAAACAATAATCCGTGACAAAGCACTAGTTACGAGTCATATTGAAAATAGTAGTGATCTACTAAGATCTCCAATCAAATTAACTTTTTATTTTCTGAAACTTTGGGAATATCATTACATTAGATATATATTGACATCCGTATGGTTGAATCATTCAAATTTTTTTTTAAAAAAATAGAAACAATAATCCGTGACAAAGCACTAGTTACGAGTCATATTGAAAATAGTAGTGATCTACTAAGATCTCCAATCAAATTAATATTTTATTTTCTAAAACTTTGGGAATATCATTACATTAGATATATATTGAAATCCGTACGGTTGGATTGTTCAAAAATAGTTTTTTAAAAATAGAAACAATAATCCGTGACAAAGCACTAGTTACGAGTCATATTGAAAATAGTAGTGATCTACTAAGATCTCCAATCAAATTAATTTTTTATTTTCTGAAACTTTGGGAATATCATTGCATTATATATAAATTGACATCCGTACGGTTGGATCGTTCAAAATATTTTTTTAAAAATAGAAACAATAATCCGTGACAAAGCACTAGTTACGAGTCATATTGAAAATAGTAGTGATCTACTAAGATCTCCAATCAAATTAATTTTTTATTTTCTGAAACTTTGGGAATATCATTACAGTAGACATATATTGACATCCGTATGGTTGGATCGTTCAAAAATATTTTTTAAAAAATAGAAAAAATAATCCGTGACAAAGCATTAGTTACGAGTCATATTGAAAATAGTAGTGATCTACTAAGATCTCCAATCAAATTAATTTTTTATTTTTTGAAACTTTAAGAATATCATTACATTAGATATATATTGACATCCGTACGGTTGGATCGTTCAAAAATATTTTTTAAAAAATAGAAACAATAATCCGTAACAAAGCACTAGTTACGAGTCATATTGAAAATAGTAGTGATCTACTAAGATCTCCAATCAAATTAATTTTTTATTTTCTGAAACTTGGGGAATATCATTAAATTACATATATATTGATATCCGTACGGTTGGATCGTTCAAAAATATTTTTTAAAAAATAGAAACAATAATCCGTGACAAAGCACTAGTTACGAGTCATATTGAAAATAGTAGTGATCTATTAAGATCTCCAATCAAATTAATTTTTTATTTTCTGAAACTTTGGGAATATCATTACATTAGATATATATTGACATCCGTACGGTTGGATCGTTCAAAATATTTTTTAAAAAATAGACACAATAATCCGTCACAAAGCACTAGTTACGAGTCATATTGAAAATAGTAGTGATCTACTAAGATCTCCAATCAAATTAATTTTTTATTTTCTGAAACTTTGGGAATATCATTACATTAGACATATATTGACATCCGTATGGTTGGATCGTTCAAAAATATTTTTTCAAAAATAGAAACAATAATCCGTAAAAAAGCACTAGTTACGACTCATATTGAAAATAGTAGTGATCTACTAAGATCTCCAATCAAATTAATTTTTTATTTTCTGAAACTTTGGGAATATCATTACATTAGACATATATTGACATCCGTATGGTTGGATCGTTCAAAAATATTTTTTCAAAAATAGAAACAATAATCCGTAAAAAAGCACTAGTTACGACTCATATTGAAAATAGTAGTGATCTACTAAGATCTCCAATCAAATTAATTTTTTATTTTCTGAAACTTTGGGAATATCATTACATTAGACATATATTGACATCCGTATGGTTGGATCGTTCAAAAATATTTTTTCAAAAATAGAAACAATAATCCGTAACAAAGCACTAGTTACGACTCATATTGAAAATAGTAGTGATCTACTAAGATCTCCAATCAAATTAATTTTTTATTTTCTGAAACTTTGGGAATATCATTGCATTATATATATATTGACATCCGTACGGTTGGATCGTTCAAAAATATTTTTTAAAAAATAGAAACAATAATCCGTGACAAAGCACTAGTTACGAGTCATATTGAAAATAGTAGTGATCTACTAAGATCTCCAATCAAATTAATTTTTTATTTTCTGAAACTTTGGGAATATCATTACATTAGATATATATTGACATCCGTACAGTTGGATCGTTCAAAAATATTTTTTAAAAAATAGAAACAATAATCCGTGACAAAGCACTAGTTACGAGTCATATTGAAAATAGTAGTGATCAACTAAGATCTCCAATCAAATTAACTTTTTATTTTCTGAAACTTTGGGAATATCATTACATTAGATATATATTGACATCCGTATGGTTGAATCATTCAATTTTTTTTAAAAAAAAATAGAAACAATAATCCGTGACAAAGCACTAGTTACGAGTCATATTGAAAATAGTAGTGATCTACTAAGATCTCCAATCAAATTAATATTTTATTTTCTAAAACTTTGGGAATATCATTACATTAGATATATATTGAAATCCGTACGGTTGGATTGTTCAAAAATAGTTTTTTAAAAATAGAAACAATAATCCGTGACAAAGCACTAGTTACGAGTCATATTGAAAATAGTAGTGATCTACTAAGATCTCCAATCAAATTAATTTTTTATTTTCTGAAACTTTGGGAATATCATTGCATTATATATAAATTGACATCCGTACGGTTGGATCGTTCAAAATATTTTTTAAAAAATAGAAACAATAATCCGTGACAAAGCACTAGTTACGAGTCATATTGAAAATAGTAGTGATCTACTAAGATCTCCAATCAAATTAATATTTTATTTTCTAAAACTTTGGGAATATCATTACAGTAGACAAATATTGACATCCGTATGGTTGGATCGTTCAAAAATATATTTTAAAAAATAGAAAAAATAATCCGTGACAAAGCACTAGTTACGAGTCATATTGAAAATAGTAGTGATCTACTAAGATCTCCAATCAAATTAATTTTTTATTTTCTGAAACTTTGGGAATATCATTACATTAGACATATATTGACATCCGTATGGTTGGATCGTTCAAAAATATTTTTTCAAAAATAGAAACAATAATCCGTAACAAAGCACTAGTTACGACTCATATTGAAAATAGTAGTGATCTACTAAGATCTCCAATCAAATTAATTTTTTATTTTCTGAAACTTTGGGAATATCATTACATTAGACATATATTGACATCCGTATGGTTGGATCGTTCAAAAATATTTTTTCAAAAATAGAAACAATAATCCGTAACAAAGCACTAGTTACGACTCATATTGAAAATAGTAGTGATCTACTAAGATCTCCAATCAAATTAATTTTTTATTTTCTGAAACTTTGGGAATATCATTGCATTATATATATATTGACATCCGTACGGTTGGATCGTTCAAAATATTTTTTTAAAAAATAGAAACAATAATCCGTAACAAAGCACTAGTTACAAGTCATATTGAAAATAGTAGTGATCTACTAAGATCTCCAATCAAATTAATTTTTTATTTTCTGAAACTTTGGGAATATCATTACATTAGATATATATTGACATCCGTACGGTTGGATCATTCAAAAATATTTTTTAAAAAATAGAAACAATAATCCGTAACAAAGCACTAGTTACGAGTCATATTGAAAATAGTAGTGATCTACTAAGATCTCCAATCAAATTAACTTTTTATTTTCTGAAACTTTGGGAATATCATTACATTAGATATATATTGACATCCGTATGGTTGAATCATTCAAATTTTTTTTTTAAAAAATAGAAACAATAATCCGTGACAAAGCACTAGTTACGAGTCATATTGAAAATAGTAGTGATCTACTAAGATCTCCAATCAAATTAATATTTTATTTTCTAAAACTTTGGGAATATCATTACATTAGATATATATTGAAATCCGTACGGTTGGATTGTTCAAAAATAGTTTTTTAAAAATAGAAACAATAATCCGTGACAAAGCACTAGTTACGAGTCATATTGAAAATAGTAGTGATCTACTAAGATCTCCAATCAAATTAATTTTTTATTTTCTGAAACTTTGGGAATATCATTGCATTATATATAAATTGACATCCGTACGGTTGGATCGTTCAAAATATTTTTTAAAAAATAGAAACAATAATCCGTGACAAAGCACTAGTTACGAGTCATATTGAAAATAGTAGTGATCTACTAAGATCTCCAATCAAATTAATTTTTTATTTTCTGAAACTTTGGGAATATCATTACAGTAGACATATATTGACATCCGTATGGTTGGATCGTTCAAAAATATTTTTTAAAAAATAGAAAAAATAATCCGTGACAAAGCATTAGTTACGAGTCATATTGAAAATAGTAGTGATCTACTAAGATCTCCAATCAAATTAATTTTTTATTTTTTGAAACTTTAAGAATATCATTACATTAGATATATATTGACATCCGTACGGTTGGATCGTTCAAAAATATTTTTTAAAAAATAGAAACAATAATCCGTAACAAAGCACTAGTTACGAGTCATATTGAAAATAGTAGTGATCTACTAAGATCTCCAATCAAATTAATTTTTTATTTTCTGAAACTTGGGGAATATCATTAAATTACATATATATTGATATCCGTACGGTTGGATCGTTCAAAAATATTTTTTAAAAAATAGAAACAATAATCCGTGACAAAGCACTAGTTACGAGTCATATTGAAAATAGTAGTGATCTATTAAGATCTCCAATCAAATTAATTTTTTATTTTCTGAAACTTTGGGAATATCATTACATTAGATATATATTGACATCCGTACGGTTGGATCGTTCAAAATATTTTTTAAAAAATAGACACAATAATCCGTAACAAAGCACTAGTTACGAGTCATATTGAAAATAGTAGTGATCTACTAAGATCTCCAATCAAATTAATTTTTTATTTTCTGAAACTTTGGGAATATCATTACATTAGACATATATTGACATCCGTATGGTTGGATCGTTCAAAAATATTTTTTCAAAAATAGAAACAATAATCCGTAAAAAAGCACTAGTTACGACTCATATTGAAAATAGTAGTGATCTACTAAGATCTCCAATCAAATTAATTTTTTATTTTCTGAAACTTTGGGAATATCATTACATTAGACATATATTGACATCCGTATGGTTGGATCGTTCAAAAATATTTTTTCAAAAATAGAAACAATAATCCGTAACAAAGCACTAGTTACGACTCATATTGAAAATAGTAGTGATCTACTAAGATCTCCAATCAAATTAATTTTTTATTTTCTGAAACTTTGGGAATATCATTGCATTATATATATATTGACATCCGTACGGTTGGATCGTTCAAAAATATTTTTTAAAAAATAGAAACAATAATCCGTGACAAAGCACTAGTTACGAGTCATATTGAAAATAGTAGTGATCTACTAAGATCTCCAATCAAATTAATTTTTTATTTTCTGAAACTTTGGGAATATCATTACATTAGATATATATTGACATCCGTACGGTTGGATCGTTCAAAAATATTTTTTAAAAAATAGAAACAATAATCCGTGACAAAGCACTAGTTACGAGTCATATTGAAAATAGTAGTGATCTACTAAGATCTCCAATCAAATTAACTTTTTATTTTCTGAAACTTTGGGAATATCATTACATTAGATATATATTGACATCCGTATGGTTGAATCATTCAATTTTTTTTTAAAAAAAATAGAAACAATAATCCGTGACAAAGCACTAGTTACGAGTCATATTGAAAATAGTAGTGATCTACTAAGATCTCCAATCAAATTAATATTTTATTTTCTAAAACTTTGGGAATATCATTACATTAGATATATATTGAAATCCGTACGGTTGGATTGTTCAAAAATAGTTTTTTAAAAATAGAAACAATAATCCGTGACAAAGCACTAGTTACGAGTCATATTGAAAATAGTAGTGATCTACTAAGATCTCCAATCAAATTAATTTTTTATTTTCTGAAACTTTGGGAATATCATTGCATTATATATAAATTGACATCCGTACGGTTGGATTATTCAAAATATTTTTTAAAAAATAGAAACAATAATCCGTGACAAAGCACTAGTTACGAGTCATATTGAAAATAGTAGTGATCTACTAAGATCTCCAATCAAATTAATATTTTATTTTCTAAAACTTTGGGAATATCATTACAGTAGACATATATTGACATCCGTATGGTTGGATCGTTCAAAAATATATTTTAAAAAATAGAAAAAATAATCCGTGACAAAGCACTAGTTACGAGTCATATTGAAAATAGTAGTGATCTACTAAGATCTCCAATCAAATTAATTTTTTATTTTCTGAAACTTTGGGAATATCATTACATTAGACATATATTGACATCCGTATGGTTGGATCGTTCAAAAATATATTTTCAAAAATAGAAACAATAATCCGTAACAAAGCACTAGTTACGACTCATATTGAAAATAGTAGTGATCTACTAAGATCTCCAATCAAATTAATTTTTTATTTTCTGAAACTTTGGGAATATCATTACATTAGACATATATTGACATCCGTATGGTTGGATCGTTCAAAAATATTTTTTTAAAAATAGAAACAATAATCCGTAACAAAGCACTAGTTACGACTCATATTGAAAATAGTAGTGATCTACTAAGATCTCTAATCAAATTAATTTTTTATTTTCTGAAACTTTGGGAATATCATTGCATTATATATATATTGACATCCGTACGGTTGGATCGTTCAAAATATTTTTTTAAAAAATAGAAACAATAATCCGTAACAAAGCACTAGTTACAAGTCATATTGAAAATAGTAGTGATCTACTAAGATCTCCAATCAAATTAATTTTTTATTTTCTGAAACTTTGGGAATATCATTACATTAGATATATATTGACATCCGTACGGTTGGATCATTCAAAAATATTTTTTAAAAAATAGAAACAATAATCCGTAACAAAGCACTAGTTACGAGTCATATTGAAAATAGTAGTGATCTACTAAGATCTCCAATCAAATTAACTTTTTATTTTTTGAAACTTTGGGAATATCATTACATTAGATATATATTGACATCCGTATGGTTGAATCATTCAAATTTTTTTTTTAAAAAATAGAAACAATAATCCGTGACAAAGCACTAGTTACGAGTCATATTGAAAATAGTAGTGATCTACTAAGATCTCCAATCAAATTAATATTTTATTTTCTAAAACTTTGGGAATATCATTACATTAGATATATATTGAAATCCGTACGGTTGGATTGTTCAAAAATAGTTTTTTAAAAATAGAAACAATAATCCGTGACAAAGCACTAGTTACGAGTCATATTGAAAATAGTAGTGATCTACTAAGATCTCCAATCAAATTAATTTTTTATTTTCTGAAACTTTGGGAATATCATTGCATTATATATAAATTGACATCCGTACGGTTGGATCGTTCAAAATATTTTTTAAAAAATAGAAACAATAATCCGTGACAAAGCACTAGTTACGAGTCATATTGAAAATAGTAGTGATCTACTAAGATCTCCAATCAAATTAATTTTTTATTTTCTGAAACTTTGGGAATATCATTACAGTAGACATATATTGACATCCGTATGGTTGGATCGTTCAAAAATATTTTTTAAAAAATAGAAAAAATAATCCGTGACAAAGCACTAGTTACGAGTCATATTGAAAATAGTAGTGATCTACTAAGATCTCCAATCAAATTAATTTTTTATTTTTTGAAACTTTAAGAATATCATTACATTAGATATATATTGACATCCGTACGGTTGGATCGTTCAAAAATATTTTTTAAAAAATAGAAACAATAATCCGTAACAAAGCACTAGTTACGAGTCATATTGAAAATAGTAGTGATCTACTAAGATCTCCAATCAAATTAATTTTTTATTTTCTGAAACTTTGGGAATATCATTACATTAGATATATATTGACATCCGTACGGTTGGATCGTTCAAAAATATTTTTTAAAAAATAGAAACAATAATCCGTGACAAAGCACTAGTTACGAGTCATATTGAAAATAGTAGTGATCTATTAAGATCTCCAATCAAATTAATTTTTTATTTTCTGAAACTTTGGGAATATCATTACATTAGATATATATTGACATCCGTACGGTTGGATCGTTCAAAATATTTTTTAAAAAATAGACACAATAATCCGTAACAAAGCACTAGTTACGAGTCATATTGAAAATAGTAGTGATCTACTAAGATCTCCAATCAAATTAATTTTTTATTTTCTGAAACTTTGGGAATATCATTACATTAGACATATATTGACATCCGTATGGTTGGATCGTTCAAAAATATTTTTTCAAAAATAGAAACAATAATCCGTAAAAAAGCACTAGTTACGACTCATATTGAAAATAGTAGTGATCTACTAAGATCTCCAATCAAATTAATTTTTTATTTTCTGAAACTTTGGGAATATCATTACATTAGACATATATTGACATCCGTATGGTTGGATCGTTCAAAAATATTTTTTCAAAAATAGAAACAATAATCCGTAACAAAGCACTAGTTACGACTCATATTGAAAATAGTAGTGATCTACTAAGATCTCCAATCAAATTAATTTTTTATTTTCTGAAACTTTGGGAATATCATTGCATTATATATATATTGACATCCGTACGGTTGGATCGTTCAAAAATATTTTTTAAAAAATAGAAACAATAATCCGTGACAAAGCACTAGTTACGAGTCATATTGAAAATAGTAGTGATCTACTAAGATCTCCAATCAAATTAATTTTTTATTTTCTGAAACTTTGGGAATATCATTACATTAGATATATATTGACATCCGTACGGTTGGATCGTTCAAAAATATTTTTTAAAAAATAGAAACAATAATCCGTGACAAAGCACTAGTTACGAGTCATATTGAAAATAGTAGTGATCTACTAAGATCTCCAATCAAATTAACTTTTTATTTTCTGAAACTTTGGGAATATCATTACATTAGATATATATTGACATCCGTATGGTTGAATCATTCAATTTTTTTTTAAAAAAAATAGAAACAATAATCCGTGACAAAGCACTAGTTACGAGTCATATTGAAAATAGTAGTGATCTACTAAGATCTCCAATCAAATTAATATTTTATTTTCTAAAACTTTGGGAATATCATTACATTAGATATATATTGAAATCCGTACGGTTGGATTGTTCAAAAATAGTTTTTTAAAAATAGAAACAATAATCCGTGACAAAGCACTAGTTACGAGTCATATTGAAAATAGTAGTGATCTACTAAGATCTCCAATCAAATTAATTTTTTATTTTCTGAAACTTTGGGAATATCATTGCATTATATATAAATTGACATCCGTACGGTTGGATTATTCAAAATATTTTTTAAAAAATAGAAACAATAATCCGTGACAAAGCACTAGTTACGAGTCATATTGAAAATAGTAGTGATCTACTAAGATCTCCAATCAAATTAATATTTTATTTTCTAAAACTTTGGGAATATCATTACAGTAGACATATATTGACATCCGTATGGTTGGATCGTTCAAAAATATATTTTAAAAAATAGAAAAAATAATCCGTGACAAAGCACTAGTTACGAGTCATATTGAAAATAGTAGTGATCTACTAAGATCTCCAATCAAATTAATTTTTTATTTTCTGAAACTTTGGGAATATCATTACATTAGACATATATTGACATCCGTATGGTTGGATCGTTCAAAAATATATTTTCAAAAATAGAAACAATAATCCGTAACAAAGCACTAGTTACGACTCATATTGAAAATAGTAGTGATCTACTAAGATCTCCAATCAAATTAATTTTTTATTTTCTGAAACTTTGGGAATATCATTACATTAGACATATATTGACATCCGTATGGTTGGATCGTTCAAAAATATTTTTTTAAAAATAGAAACAATAATCCGTAACAAAGCACTAGTTACGACTCATATTGAAAATAGTAGTGATCTACTAAGATCTCTAATCAAATTAATTTTTTATTTTCTGAAACTTTGGGAATATCATTGCATTATATATATATTGACATCCGTACGGTTGGATCGTTCAAAATATTTTTTTAAAAAATAGAAACAATAATCCGTAACAAAGCACTAGTTACAAGTCATATTGAAAATAGTAGTGATCTACTAAGATCTCCAATCAAATTAATTTTTTATTTTCTGAAACTTTGGGAATATCATTACATTAGATATATATTGACATCCGTACGGTTGGATCATTCAAAAATATTTTTTAAAAAATAGAAACAATAATCCGTAACAAAGCACTAGTTACGAGTCATATTGAAAATAGTAGTGATCTACTAAGATCTCCAATCAAATTAACTTTTTATTTTTTGAAACTTTGGGAATATCATTACATTAGATATATATTGACATCCGTATGGTTGAATCATTCAAATTTTTTTTTTAAAAAATAGAAACAATAATCCGTGACAAAGCACTAGTTACGAGTCATATTGAAAATAGTAGTGATCTACTAAGATCTCCAATCAAATTAATATTTTATTTTCTAAAACTTTGGGAATATCATTACATTAGATATATATTGAAATCCGTACGGTTGGATTGTTCAAAAATAGTTTTTTAAAAATAGAAACAATAATCCGTGACAAAGCACTAGTTACGAGTCATATTGAAAATAGTAGTGATCTACTAAGATCTCCAATCAAATTAATTTTTTATTTTCTGAAACTTTGGGAATATCATTGCATTATATATAAATTGACATCCGTACGGTTGGATCGTTCAAAATATTTTTTAAAAAATAGAAACAATAATCCGTGACAAAGCACTAGTTACGAGTCATATTGAAAATAGTAGTGATCTACTAAGATCTCCAATCAAATTAATTTTTTATTTTCTGAAACTTTGGGAATATCATTACAGTAGACATATATTGACATCCGTATGGTTGGATCGTTCAAAAATATTTTTTAAAAAATAGAAAAAATAATCCGTGACAAAGCACTAGTTACGAGTCATATTGAAAATAGTAGTGATCTACTAAGATCTCCAATCAAATTAATTTTTTATTTTTTGAAACTTTAAGAATATCATTACATTAGATATATATTGACATCCGTACGGTTGGATCGTTCAAAAATATTTTTTAAAAAATAGAAACAATAATCCGTAACAAAGCACTAGTTACGAGTCATATTGAAAATAGTAGTGATCTACTAAGATCTCCAATCAAATTAATTTTTTATTTTCTGAAACTTTGGGAATATCATTACATTAGATATATATTGACATCCGTACGGTTGGATCGTTCAAAAATATTTTTTAAAAAATAGAAACAATAATCCGTGACAAAGCACTAGTTACGAGTCATATTGAAAATAGTAGTGATCTATTAAGATCTCCAATCAAATTAATTTTTTATTTTCTGAAACTTTGGGAATATCATTACATTAGATATATATTGACATCCGTACGGTTGGATCGTTCAAAATATTTTTTAAAAAATAGACACAATAATCCGTAACAAAGCACTAGTTACGAGTCATATTGAAAATAGTAGTGATCTACTAAGATCTCCAATCAAATTAATTTTTTATTTTCTGAAACTTTGGGAATATCATTACATTAGACATATATTGACATCCGTATGGTTGGATCGTTCAAAAATATTTTTTCAAAAATAGAAACAATAATCCGTAAAAAAGCACTAGTTACGACTCATATTGAAAATAGTAGTGATCTACTAAGATCTCCAATCAAATTAATTTTTTATTTTCTGAAACTTTGGGAATATCATTACATTAGACATATATTGACATCCGTATGGTTGGATCGTTCAAAAATATTTTTTCAAAAATAGAAACAATAATCCGTAACAAAGCACTAGTTACGACTCATATTGAAAATAGTAGTGATCTACTAAGATCTCCAATCAAATTAATTTTTTATTTTCTGAAACTTTGGGAATATCATTGCATTATATATATATTGACATCCGTACGGTTGGATCGTTCAAAAATATTTTTTAAAAAATAGAAACAATAATCCGTGACAAAGCACTAGTTACGAGTCATATTGAAAATAGTAGTGATCTACTAAGATCTCCAATCAAATTAATTTTTTTATTTTCTGAAACTTTGGGAATATCATTACATTAGATATATATTGACATCCGTACGGTTGGATCGTTCAAAAATATTTTTTAAAAAATAGAAACAATAATCCGTGACAAAGCACTAGTTACGAGTCATATTGAAAATAGTAGTGATCTACTAAGATCTCCAATCAAATTAACTTTTTATTTTCTGAAACTTTGGGAATATCATTACATTAGATATATATTGACATCCGTATGGTTGAATCATTCAATTTTTTTTTAAAAAAAATAGAAACAATAATCCGTGACAAAGCACTAGTTACGAGTCATATTGAAAATAGTAGTGATCTACTAAGATCTCCAATCAAATTAATATTTTATTTTCTAAAACTTTGGGAATATCATTACATTAGATATATATTGAAATCCTTACGGTTGGATTGTTCAAAAATAGTTTTTTAAAAATAGAAACAATAATCCGTGACAAAGCACTAGTTACGAGTCATATTGAAAATAGTAGTGATCTACTAAGATCTCCAATCAAATTAATTTTTTATTTTCTGAAACTTTGGGAATATCATTGCATTATATATAAATTGACATCCGTACGGTTGGATCGTTCAAAATATTTTTTAAAAAATAGAAACAATAATCCGTGACAAAGCACTAGTTACGAGTCATATTGAAAATAGTAGTGATCTACTAAGATCTCCAATCAAATTAATTTTTTATTTTCTGAAACTTTGGGAATATCATTACAGTAGACATATATTGACATCCGTATGGTTGGATCGTTCAAAAATATTTTTTAAAAAATAGAAAAAATAATCCGAGACAAAGCACTAGTTACGAGTCATATTGAAAATAGTAGTGATCTACTAAGATCTCCAATCAAATTAATTTTTTATTTTTTGAAACTTTAAGAATATCATTACATTAGATATATATTGACATCCGTACGGTTGGATCGTTCAAAAATATTTTTTAAAAAATAGAAACAATAATCCGTAACAAAGCACTAGTTACGAGTCATATTGAAAATAGTAGTGATCTACTAAGATCTCCAATCAAATTAATTTTTTATTTTCTGAAACTTGGGGAATATCATTAAATTACATATATATTGATATCCGTACGGTTGGATCGTTCAAAAATATTTTTTAAAAAATAGAAACAATAATCCGTGACAAAGCACTAGTTACGAGTCATATTGAAAATAGTAGTGATCTATTAAGATCTCCAATCAAATTAATTTTTTATTTTCTGAAACTTTGGGAATATCATTACATTAGATATATATTGACATCCGTACGGTTGGATCGTTCAAAATATTTTTTAAAAAATAGACACAATAATCCGTAACAAAGCACTAGTTACGAGTCATATTGAAAATAGTAGTGATCTACTAAGATCTCCAATCAAATTAATTTTTTATTTTCTGAAACTTTGGGAATATCATTACAGTAGACATATATTGACATCCGTATGGTTGGATCGTTCAAAAATATTTTTTAAAAAATAGAAAAAATAATCCGTGACAAAGCACTAGTTACGAGTCATATTGAAAATAGTAGTGATCTACTAAGATCTCCAATCAAATTAATTTTTTATTTTTTGAAACTTTAAGAATATCATTACATTAGATATATATTGACATCCGTACGGTTGGATCGTTCAAAAATATTTTTTAAAAAATAGAAACAATAATCCGTAACAAAGCACTAGTTACGAGTCATATTGAAAATAGTAGTGATCTACTAAGATCTCCAATCAAATTAATTTTTTATTTTCTGAAACTTGGGGAATATCATTAAATTACATATATATTGATATCCGTACGGTTGGATCGTTCAAAAATATTTTTTAAAAAATAGAAACAATAATCCGTGACAAAGCACTAGTTACGAGTCATATTGAAAATAGTAGTGATCTATTAAGATCTCCAATCAAATTAATTTTTTATTTTCTGAAACTTTGGGAATATCATTACATTAGATATATATTGACATCCGTACGGTTGGATCGTTCAAAATATTTTTTAAAAAATAGACACAATAATCCGTAACAAAGCACTAGTTACGAGTCATATTGAAAATAGTAGTGATCTACTAAGATCTCCAATCAAATTAATTTTTTATTTTCTGAAACTTTGGGAATATCATTACATTAGACATATATTGACATCCGTATGGTTGGATCGTTCAAAAATATTTTTTCAAAAATAGAAACAATAATCCGTAAAAAAGCACTAGTTACGACTCATATTGAAAATAGTAGTGATCTACTAAGATCTCCAATCAAATTAATTTTTTATTTTCTGAAACTTTGGGAATATCATTACATTAGACATATATTGACATCCGTATGGTTGGATCGTTCAAAAATATTTTTTCAAAAATAGAAACAATAATCCGTAACAAAGCACTAGTTACGACTCATATTGAAAATAGTAGTGATCTACTAAGATCTCCAATCAAATTAATTTTTTATTTTCTGAAACTTTGGGAATATCATTGCATTATATATATATTGACATCCGTACGGTTGGATCGTTCAAAAATATTTTTTAAAAAATAGAAACAATAATCCGTGACAAAGCACTAGTTACGAGTCATATTGAAAATAGTAGTGATCTACTAAGATCTCCAATCAAATTAATTTTTTATTTTCTGAAACTTTGGGAATATCATTACATTAGATATATATTGACATCCGTACGGTTGGATCGTTCAAAAATATTTTTAAAAAAATAGAAACAATAATCCGTGACAAAGCACTAGTTACGAGTCATATTGAAAATAGTAGTGATCTACTAAGATCTCCAATCAAATTAACTTTTTATTTTCTGAAACTTTGGGAATATCATTACATTAGATATATATTGACATCCGTATGGTTGAATCATTCAATTTTTTTTTAAAAAATAGAAACAATAATCCGTGACAAAGCACTAGTTACGAGTCATATTGAAAATAGTAGTGATCTACTAAGATCTCCAATCAAATTAATATTTTATTTTCTAAAACTTTGGGAATATCATTACATTAGATATATATTGAAATCCGTACGGTTGGATTGTTCAAAAATAGTTTTTTAAAAATAGAAACAATAATCCGTGACAAAGCACTAGTTACGAGTCATATTGAAAATAGTAGTGATCTACTAAGATCTCCAATCAAATTAATTTTTTATTTTCTGAAACTTTGGGAATATCATTGCATTATATATAAATTGACATCCGTACGGTTGGATCGTTCAAAATATTTTTTAAAAAATAGAAACAATAATCCGTGACAAAGCACTAGTTACGAGTCATATTGAAAATAGTAGTGATCTACTAAGATCTCCAATCAAATTAATATTTTATTTTCTAAAACTTTGGGAATATCATTAATGTAGACATATATTGACATCCGTATGGTTGGATCGTTCAAAAATATATTTTAAAAAATAGAAAAAATAATCCGTGACAAAGCACTAGTTACGAGTCATATTGAAAATAGTAGTGATCTACTAAGATCTCCAATCAAATTAATTTTTTATTTTTTGAAACTTTAAGAATATCATTACATTAGATATATATTGACATCCGTACGGTTGGATCGTTCAAAAATATTTTTTAAAAAATAGAAACAATAATCCGTAACAAAGCACTAGTTACGAGTCATATTGAAAATAGTAGTGATCTACTAAGATCTCCAATCAAATTAATTTTTTATTTTCTGAAACTTGGGGAATATCATTAAATTACATATATATTGATATCCGTACGGTTGGATCGTTCAAAAATATTTTTTAAAAAATAGAAACAATAATCCGTGACACAGCACTAGTTACGAGTCATATTGAAAATAGTAGTGATCTACTAAGATCTCCAATCAAATTAATTTTTTATTTTCTGAAACTTTGGGAATATCATTCCATTAAATATATATTGAAATCCGTACGGTTGGATCGTTCAAAAATAATTTTTAAAAAATAGAAACAATAATCCGTGACAAAACACTAGTTACGAGTCATATTGAAAATAGTAGTGATCTACTAAGATCTCCAATCAAATTAATTTTTTATTTTCTGAAACTTTCGGAATATCATTACATTAGATATATATTGACATCCGTACGGTTCGATCGTTCAAAATATTTTTAAAAAAATAGAAACAATAATCCGTAACAAAGCACTAGTTACGAGTCATATTGAAAATAGTAGTGATCTACTAAGATCTCCAATCAAATTAATTTTTTATTTTATAAAACTTTGGGAATATCATTACATTAGATATATATTGACATCCGTACGGTTGAATCGTTCAAATTTTTTTTTTTAAAAATAGAAACAATAATCCGTGACAAAGCACTAGTTACGAGTCATATTGAAAATAGTAGTGATCTACTAAGATCTCCAATCAAATTAATTTTTTATTTTCTGAAACTTTGGGAATATCATTCCATTAAATATATATTGAAATCCGTACGGTTGGATCGTTCAAAAATAGTTTTTAAAAAATAGAAACAATAATCCGTGACAAAGCACTAGTTACGAGTCATATTGAAAATAGTAGTGATCTACTAGGATCTCTAATCAAATTAATTTTTTATTTTCTGAAACTTTGGGAATATCATTACATTAGATATATATTGACATCCGTACGGTTGGATCGTTCAAAAATATTTTTTAAAAAATAGAAACAATAATCCGTAACAAAGCACTAGTTACGAGTCATATTGAAAATAGTAGTGATCTACTAAGATCTCCAATCAAATTAATTTTTTATTTTCTGAAACTTGGGGAATATCATTAAATTACATATATATTGATATCCGTACGGTTGGATCGTTCAAAAATATTTTTTAAAAAATAGAAACAATAATCCGTGACAAAGCACTAGTTACGAGTCATATTGAAAATAGTAGTGATCTATTAAGATCTCCAATCAAATTAATTTTTTATTTTCTGAAACTTTGGGAATATCATTACATTAGATATATATTGACATCCGTACGGTTGGATCGTTCAAAATATTTTTTAAAAAATAGACACAATAATCCGTAACAAAGCACTAGTTACGAGTCATATTGAAAATAGTAGTGATCTACTAAGATCTCCAATCAAATTAATTTTTTATTTTCTGAAACTTTGGGAATATCATTACATTAGACATATATTGACATTCGTATGGTTGGATCGTTCAAAAATATTTTTTCAAAAATAGAAACAATAATCCGTAAAAAAGCACTAGTTACGACTCATATTGAAAATAGTAGTGATCTACTAAGATCTCCAATCAAATTAATTTTTTATTTTCTGAAACTTTGGGAATATCATTACATTAGACATATATTGACATCCGTATGGTTGGATCGTTCAAAAATATTTTTTCAAAAATAGAAACAATAATCCGTAACAAAGCACTAGTTACGACTCATATTGAAAATAGTAGTGATCTACTAAGATCTCCAATCAAATTAATTTTTTATTTTCTGAAACTTTGGGAATATCATTGCATTATATATATATTGACATCCGTACGGTTGGATCGTTCAAAAATATTTTTTAAAAAATATAAACAATAATCCGTGACAAAGCACTAGTTACGAGTCATATTGAAAATAGTAGTGATCTACTAAGATCTCCAATCAAATTAATTTTTTATTTTCTGAAACTTTGGGAATATCATTACATTAGATATATATTGACATCCGTACGGTTGGATCGTTCAAAAATATTTTTTAAAAAATAGAAACAATAATCCGTGACAAAGCACTAGTTACGAGTCATATTGAAAATAGTAGTGATCTACTAAGATCTCCAATCAAATTAACTTTTTATTTTCTGAAACTTTGGGAATATCATTACATTAGATATATATTGACATCCGTATGGTTGAATCATTCAATTTTTTTTTTTTTAAAAATAGAAACAATAATCCGTGACAAAGCACTAGTTACGAGTCATATTGAAAATAGTAGTGATCTACTAAGATCTCCAATCAAATTAATATTTTATTTTCTAAAACTTTGGGAATATCATTACATTAGATATATATTGAAATCCGTACGGTTGGATTGTTCAAAAATAGTTTTTTAAAAATAGAAACAATAATCCGTGACAAAGCACTAGTTACGAGTCATATTGAAAATAGTAGTGATCTACTAAGATCTCCAATCAAATTAATTTTTTATTTTCTGAAACTTTGGGAATATCATTGCATTATATATAAATTGACATCCGTACGGTTGGATCGTTCAAAATATATTTTAAAAAATAGAAACAATAATCCGTGACAAAGCACTAGTTACGAGTCATATTGAAAATAGTAGTGATCTACTAAGATCTCCAATCAAATTAATATTTTATTTTCTAAAACTTTGGGAATATCATTAATGTAGACATATATTGACATCCGTATGGTTGGATCGTTCAAAAATATATTTTAAAAAATAGAAAAAATAATCCGTGACAAAGCACTAGTTACGAGTCATATTGAAAATAGTAGTGATCTACTAAGATCTCCAATCAAATTAATTTTTTATTTTTTGAAACTTTAAGAATATCATTACATTAGATATATATTGACATCCGTACGGTTGGATCGTTCAAAAATATTTTTTAAAAAATAGAAACAATAATCCGTAACAAAGCACTAGTTACGAGTCATATTGAAAATAGTAGTGATCTACTAAGATCTCCAATCAAATTAATTTTTTATTTTCTGAAACTTGGGGAATATCATTAAATTACATATATATTGATATCCGTACGGTTGGATCGTTCAAAAATATTTTTTAAAAAATAGAAACAATAATCCGTGACACAGCACTAGTTACGAGTCATATTGAAAATAGTAGTGATCTACTAAGATCTCCAATCAAATTAATTTTTTATTTTCTGAAACTTTGGGAATATCATTCCATTAAATATATATTGAAATCCGTACGGTTGGATCGTTCAAAAATAATTTTTAAAAAATAGAAACAATAATCCGTGACAAAACACTAGTTACGAGTCATATTGAAAATAGTAGTGATCTACTAAGATCTCCAATCAAATTAATTTTTTATTTTCTGAAACTTTCGGAATATCATTACATTAGATATATATTGATATCCGTACGGTTCGATCGTTCAAAATATTTTTAAAAAAATAGAAACAATAATCCGTAACAAAGCACTAATTACGAGTCATATTGAAAATAGTAGTGATCTACTAAGATCTCCAATCAAATTAATTTTTTATTTTATAAAACTTTGGGAATATCATTACATTAGATATATATTGACATCCGTACGGTTGAATCGTTCAAATTTTTTTTTTTAAAAATAGAAACAATAATCCGTGACAAAGCACTAGTTACGAGTCATATTGAAAATAGTAGTGATCTACTAAGATCTCCAATCAAATTAATTTTTTATTTTCTGAAACTTTGGGAATATCATTCCATTAAATATATATTGAAATCCGTACGGTTGGATCGTTCAAAAATAGTTTTTAAAAAATAGAAACAATAATCCGTGACAAAGCACTAGTTACGAGTCATATTGAAAATAGTAGTGATCTACTAGGATCTCTAATCAAATTAATTTTTTATTTTCTGAAACTTTGGGAATATCATTACATTAGATATATATTTAACATCCGTACGGTTGGATCGTTCAAAAATATTTTTTAAAAAATAGAAACAATAATCCGTGACAAAGCACTAGTTACGAGTCATATTGAAAATAGTAGTGATCTACTAAGATCTCCAATCAAATTAATTTTTTATTTTCTGAAACTTGGGGAATATCATTAAATTACATATATATTGATATCCGTACTGTTGGATCGTTCAAAAATATTTTTTAAAAAATAGAAACAATAATCCGTGACAAAGCACTAGTTACGAGTCATATTGAAAATAGTAGTGATCTACTAAGATCTCCAATCAAATTAATTTTTTATTTTCTGAAACTTTGGGAATATCATTACATTAGTTATATATTTGACATCCGTACGGCTGGATCGTTCAAAAATATTTTTTAAAAAATAGAAACAATAATCCGTGACAAAGCACTAGTTACGAGTCATATTGAAAATAGTAGTGATCTATTAAGATCTCCAATCAAATTAATTTTTTATTTTCTGAAACTTTGGGAATATCATTACATTAGATATATATTGACATCCGTACGGTTGGATCGTTCAAAATATTTTTTAAAAAATAGACACAATAATCCGTAACAAAGCAATAGTTACGAGTCATATTGAAAATAGTAGTGATCTACTAAGATCTCCAATCAAATTAATTTTTTATTTTCTGTAACTTTGGGAATATCATTACATTAGACATATATTGACATCCGTATGGTTGGATCGTTCAAAAATATTTTTTCAAAAATAGAAACAATAATCCGTAACAAAGCACTAGTTACGACTCATATTGAAAATAGTAGTGATCTACTAAGATCTCCAATCAAATTAATTTTTTATTTTCTGAAACTTTGGGAATATCATTACATTAGACATATATTGACATCCGTATGGTTGGATCGTTCAAAAATATTTTTTCAAAAATAGAAACAATAATCCGTAACAAAGCACTAGTTACGACTCATATTGAAAATAGTAGTGATCTACTAAGATCTCCAATCAAATTAATTTTTTATTTTCTGAAACTTTGGGAATATCATTGCATTATATATATATTGACATCCGTACGGTTGGATCGTTCAAAATATTTTTTTAAAAAATAGAAACAATAATCCGTAACAAAGCACTAGTTACAAGTCATATTGAAAATAGTAGTGATCTACAAAGATCTCCAATCAAATTAATTTTTTATTTTCTGAAACTTTGGGAATATCATTACATTAGATATATATTGACATCCGTACGGTTGGATCATTCAAAAATATTTTTTAAAAAATAGAAACAATAATCCGTAACAAAGCACTAGTTACGAGTCATATTGAAAATAGTAGTGATCTACTAAGATCTCCAATCAAATTAACTTTTTATTTTCTGAAACTTTGGGAATATGATTACATTAGATATATATTGACATCCGTAAGGTTGAATCATTCAAATTTTTTTTTAAAAAAATAGAAACAATAATCCGTAATAAAGCACTAGTTACAAGTCATATTGAAAATAGTATTGATCTACTAAGATCTCCAATTAAATTAATTTTTTATTTTCTGAAACTATGGGAATATCATTACATTAGATATATAATTACATCCGTACGGTTGGATCGTTCAAAATTATTTTTAAAAAAATAGAAACAATAATCCGTAACAAAGCACTAGTTACGAGTCATATTGAAAATAGTAGTGATCTACTAAGATCTCCAATCAAATTAATTTTTATTTTCTGAAACTTTCGGAATATCATTACATTAGATATATATTGACATCCGTACGGTTCGATCGTTCAAAATATTTTTTAAAAAATAGAAACAATAATCCGTAACAAAGCACTAGTTACGAGTCATATTGAAAATAGTAGTGATCTACTAAGATCTCCAATCAAATTAATTTTTTATTTTCTGAAACTTTGGGAATATCATTACATTAGATATATATTGACATCCGTATGGTTGAATCATTCAAATTTTTTTTAAAAAAAAATAGAAACAATAATCCGTGACAAAGCACTAGTTACGAGTCATATTGAAAATAGTAGTGATCTACTAAGATCTCCAATCAAATTAATATTTTATTTTCTAAAACTTTGGGAATATCATTACATTAGATATATATTGAAATCCGTACGGTTGGATTGTTCAAAAATAGTTTTTTAAAAATAGAAACAATAATCCGTGACAAAGCACTAGTTACGAGTCATATTGAAAATAGTAGTGATCTACTAAGATCTCCAATCAAATTAATTTTTTATTTTCTGAAACTTTGGGAATATCATTGCATTATATATAAATTGACATCCGTACGGTTGGATCGTTCAAAATATTTTTTAAAAAATAGAAACAATAATCCGTGACAAAGCACTAGTTACGAGTCATATTGAAAATAGTAGTGATCTACTAAGATCTCCAATCAAATTAATATTTTATTTTCTAAAACTTTGGGAATATCATTACAGTAGACATATATTGACATCCGTATGGTTGGATCATTCAAAAATATATTTTAAAAAATAGAAAAAATAATCCGTGACAAAGCACTAGTTACGAGTCATATTGAAAATAGTAGTGATCTACTAAGATCTCCAATCAAATTAATTTTTTATTTTTTGAAACTTTAAGAATATCATTACATTAGATATATATTGACATCCGTACGTTTGGATCGTTCAAAAATATTTTTTAAAAAATAGAAACAATAATCCGTAACAAAGCACTAGTTACGAGTCATATTGAAAATAGTAGTGATCTACTAAGATCTCCAATCAAATTAATTTTTTATTTTCTGAAACTTGGGGAATATCATTAAATTACATATATATTGATATCCGTACGGTTGGATCGTTCAAAAATATTTTTTAAAAAATAGAAACAATAATCCGTGACACAGCACTAGTTACGAGTCATATTGAAAATAGTAGTGATCTACTAAGATCTCCAATCAAATTAATTTTTTATTTTCTGAAATTTTGGGAATATCATTCCATTAAATATATATTGAAATCCGTACGGTTGGATCGTTCAAAAATAATTTTTAAAAAATAGAAACAATAATCCGTGACAAAACACTAGTTACGAGTCATATTGAAAATAGTAGTGATCTACTAAGATCTCCAATCAAATTAATTTTTTATTTTCTGAAACTTTCGGAATATCATTACATTAGATATATATTGACATCCGTACGGTTCGATCGTTCAAAATATTTTTAAAAAAATAGAAACAATAATCCGTAACAAAGCACTAGTTACGAGTCATATTGAAAATAGTAGTGATCTACTAAGATTTCCAATCAAATTAATTTTTTATTTTATAAAACTTTGGGAATATCATTACATTAGATATATATTGACATCCGTACGGTTGAATCGTTCAAATTTTTTTTTTTAAAAATAGAAACAATAATCCGTGACAAAGCACTAGTTACGAGTCATATTGAAAATAGTAGTGATCTACTAAGATCTCCAATCAAATAAATTTTTTATTTTCTGAAACTTGGGGAATATCATTAAATTACATATATATTGATATCCGTACTGTTGGATCGTTCAAAAATATTTTTTAAAAAATAGAAACAATAATCCGTGACAAAGCACTAGTTACGAGTCATATTGAAAATAGTAGTGATCTACTAAGATCTCCAATCAAATTAATTTTTTATTTTCTGAAACTTTGGGAATATCATTACATTAGTTATATATTTGACATCCGTACGGTTGGATCGTTCAAAAATATTTTTTAAAAAATAGAAACAATAATCCGTGACAAAGCACTAGTTACGAGTCATATTGAAAATAGTAGTGATCTATTAAGATCTCCAATCAAATTAATTTTTTATTTTCTGAAACTTTGGGAATATCATTACATTAGATATATATTGACATCCGTACAGTTGGATCGTTCAAAATATTTTTTAAAAAATAGACACAATAATCCGTAACAAAGCACTAGTTACGAGTCATATTGAAAATAGTAGTGATCTACTAAGATCTCCAATCAAATTAATTTTTTATTTTCTGAAACTTTGGGAATATCATTACATTAGACATATATTGACATCCGTATGGTTGGATCGTTCAAAAATATTTTTTCAAAAATAGAAACAATAATCCGTAACAAAGCACTAGTTACGACTCATATTGAAAATAGTAGTGATCTACTAAGATCTCCAATCAAATTAATTTTTTATTTTCTGAAACTTTGGGAATATCATTACATTAGACATATATTGACATCCGTATGGTTGGATCGTTCAAAAATATTTTTTCAAAAATAGAAACAATAATCCGTAACAAAGCACTAGTTACGACTCATATTGAAAATAGTAGTGATCTACTAAGATCTTCAATCAAATTAATTTTTTATTTTCTGAAACTTTGGGAATATCATTGCATTATATATATATTGACATCCGTACGGTTGGATCGTTCAAAATATTTTTTAAAAAAATAGAAACAATAATCCGTAACAAAGCACTAGTTACAAGTCATATTGAAAATAGTAGTGATCTACAAAGATCTCCAATCAAATTAATTTTTTATTTTCTGAAACTTTGGGAATATCATTACATTAGATATATATTGACATCCGTACGGTTGGATCATTCAAAAATATTTTTTAAAAAATAGAAACAATAATCCGTAACAAAGCACTAGTTACGAGTCATATTGAAAATAGTAGTGATCTACTAAGATCTCCAATCAAATTAACTTTTTATTTTCTGAAACTTTGGGAATATGATTACATTAGATATATATTGACATCCGTATGGTTGAATCATTCAATTTTTTTTTTTAAAAAATTGAAACAATAATCCGTAATAAAGCACTAGTTACAAGTCATATTGAAAATAGTATTGATCTACTAAGATCTCCAATTAAATTAATTTTTTATTTTCTGAAACTATGGGAATATCATTACATTAGATATATATTTACATCCGTACGGTTGGATCGTTCAAAATTATTTTTAAAAAAATAGAAACAATAATCCGTAACAAAGCACTAGTTACGAGTCATATTGAAAATAGTAGTGATCTACTAAGATCTCCAATCAAATTAATTTTTTATTTTCTGAAACTTTCGGAATATCATTACATTAGATATATATTGACATCCGTACGGTTCGATCGTTCAAAATATTTTTTAAAAAATAGAAACAATAATCCGTAACAAAGCACTAGTTACGAGTCATATTGAAAATAGTAGTGATCTACTAAGATCTCCAATCAAATTAATTTTTTATTTTCTGAAACTTTGGGAATATCATTCCATTAAATATATATTGAAATCCGTACGGTTGGATTGTTCAAAAATAGTTTTTAAAAAATAGAAACAATAATCCGTGACAAAGCACTAGTTACGAGTCATATTGAAAATAGTAGTGATCTACTAAGATCTCCAATCAAATTAATTTTTTATTTTCTGAAACTTTGGGAATATCATTACATTAGATATATATTGACATCCGTACGGTTGGATCGTTCAAAAATACTTTTTAAAAAATAGAAACAATAATCCGTGACAAAGCACTAGTTACGAGTCATATTGAAAATAGTAGTGATCTACTAGGATCTCTAATCAAATTAATTTTTTATTTTCTGAAACTTTGGGAATATCATTACATTAGATATATATTTAACATCCGTACGGTTGGATCGTTCAAAAATATTTTTTAAAAAATAGAAACAATAATCCGTGACAAAGCACTAGTTACGAGTCATATTGAAAATAGTAGTGATCTACAAAGATCTCCAATCAAATTAATTTTTTATTTTCTGAAACTTTGGGAATATCATTACATTAGATATATATTGACATCCGTACGGTTGGATCATTCAAAAATATTTTTTAAAAAATAGAAACAATAATCCGTAACAAAGCACTAGTTACGAGTCATATTGAAAATAGTAGTGATCTACTAAGATCTCCAATCAAATTAACTTTTTATTTTCTGAAACTTTGGGAATATGATTACATTAGATATATATTGACATCCGTATGGTTGAATCATTCAAATTTTTTTTAAAAAAATAGAAACAATAATCCGTAATAAAGCACTAGTTACAAGTCATATTGAAAATAGTATTGATCTACTAAGATCTCCAATTAAATTAATTTTTTATTTTCTGAAACTATGGGAATATCATTACATTAGATATATATTTACATCCGTACGGTTGGATCGTTCAAAATTATTTTTAAAAAAATAGAAACAATAATCCGTAACAAAGCACTAGTTACGAGTCATATTGAAAATAGTAGTGATCTACTAAGATCTCCAATCAAATTAATTTTTTATTTTCTGAAACTTTCGGAATATCATTACATTAGATATATATTGACATCCGTACGGTTCGATCGTTCAAAATATTTTTTAAAAAATAGAAACAATAATCCGTAACAAAGCACTAGTTACGAGTCATATTGAAAATAGTAGTGATCTACTAAGATCTCCAATCAAATTAATTTTTTATTTTATAAAACTTTGGGAATATCATTACATTAGATATATATTGACATCCGTACGGTTGAATCGTTCAAATTTTTTTAAAAAAAAATAGAAACAATAATCCGTGACAAAGCACTAGTTACGAGTCATATTGAAAATAGTAGTGATCTACTAAGATCTCCAATCAAATTAATTTTTTATTTTCTGAAACTTTGGGAATATCATTCCATTAAATATATATTGAAATCCGTACGGTTGGATTGTTCAAAAATAGTTTTTAAAAAATAGAAACAATAATCCGTGACAAAGCACTAGTTACGAGTCATATTGAAAATAGTAGTGATCTACTAAGATCTCCAATCAAATTAATTTTTTATTTTCTGAAACTTTGGGAATATCATTACATTAGATATATATTGACATCCGTACGGTTGGATCGTTCAAAAATACTTTTTAAAAAATAGAAACAATAATCCGTGACAAAGCACTAGTTACGAGTCATATTGAAAATAGTAGTGATCTACTAAGATCTCCAATCAAATTAATTTTTTATTTTCTGAAACTTTGGGAATATCATTACAGTAGACATATATTGACATCCGTATGGTTGGATCGTTCAAAAATATTTTTTCAAAAATAGAAACAATAATCCGTAACAAAGCACTAGTTACGAGTCATATTGAAAATAGTAGTGATCTACTAAGATCTCCAATCAAATTAATTTTTTATTTTCTGAAACTTTGGGAATATCATTACATTAGATATATATTGACATCCGTACGGTTGGATCATTCAAAAATATTTTTTAAAAAATAGAAACAATAATCCGTAACAAAGCACTAGTTACGAGTCATATTGAAAATAGTAGTGATCTACTAAGATCTCCAATCAAATTAACTTTTTATTTTCTGAAACTTTGGGAATATGATTACATTAGATATATATTGACATCCGTATGGTTGAATCATTCAAATTTTTTTTTTAAAAAATAGAAACAATAATCCGTAATAAAGCACTAGTTACAAGTCATATTGAAAATAGTATTGATCTACTAAGATCTCCAATTAAATTAATTTTTTATTTTCTGAAACTATGGGAATATCATTACATTAGATATATATTTACATCCGTACGGTTGGATCGTTCAAAATTATTTTTAAAAAAATAGAAACAATAATCCGTAACAAAGCACTAGTTACGAGTCATATTGAAAATAGTAGTGATCTACTAAGATCTCCAATCAAATTAATTTTTTATTTTCTGAAACTTTCGGAATATCATTACATTAGATATATATTGACATCCGTACGGTTCGATCGTTCAAAATATTTTTTAAAAAATAGAAACAATAATCCGTAACAAAGCACTAGTTACGAGTCATATTGAAAATAGTAGTGATCTACTAAGATCTCCAATCAAATTAATTTTTTATTTTATAAAACTTTGGGAATATCATTACATTAGATATATATTGACATCCGTACGGTTGAATCGTTCAAATTTTTTTAAAAAAAAAATAGAAACAATAATCCGTGACAAAGCACTAGTTACGAGTCATATTGAAAATAGTAGTGATCTACTAAGATCTCCAATCAAATTAATTTTTTATTTTCTGAAACTTTGGGAATATCATTCCATTAAATATATATTGAAATCCGTACGGTTGGATTGTTCAAAAATAGTTTTTAAAAAATAGAAACAATAATCCGTGACAAAGCACTAGTTACGAGTCATATTGAAAATAGTAGTGATCTACTAAGATCTCCAATCAAATTAATTTTTTATTTTCTGAAACTTTGGGAATATCATTACATTAGATATATATTGACATCCGTACGGTTGGATCGTTCAAAAATACTTTTTAAAAAATAGAAACAATAATCCGTGACAAAGCACTAGTTACGAGTCATATTGAAAATAGTAGTGATCTACTAAGATCTCCAATCAAATTAATTTTTTATTTTCTGAAACTTTGGGAATATCATTACAGTAGACATATATTGACATCCGTATGGTTGGATCGTTCAAAAATATTTTTTCAAAAATAGAAACAATAATCCGTAACAAAGCACTAGTTACGAGTCATATTGAAAATAGTAGTGATCTACTAAGATCTCCAATCAAATTAATTTTTTATTTTCTGAAACTTTGGGAATATCATTACATTAGATATATATTGACATCCGTACGGTTGGATCATTCAAAAATATTTTTTAAAAAATAGAAACAATAATCCGTAACAAAGCACTAGTTACGAGTCATATTGAAAATAGTAGTGATCTACTAAGATCTCCAATCAAATTAACTTTTTATTTTCTGAAACTTTGGGAATATGATTACATTAGATATATATTGACATCCGTATGGTTGAATCATTCAAATTTTTTTTTTAAAAATAGAAACAATAATCCGTAATAAAGCACTAGTTACAAGTCATATTGAAAATAGTATTGATCTACTAAGATCTCCAATTAAATTAATTTTTTATTTTCTGAAACTATGGGAATATCATTACATTAGATATATATTTACATCCGTACGGTTGGATCGTTCAAAATTATTTTTAAAAAAATAGAAACAATAATCCGTAACAAAGCACTAGTTACGAGTCATATTGAAAATAGTAGTGATCTACTAAGATCTCCAATCAAATTAATTTTTTATTTTCTGAAACTTTCGGAATATCATTACATTAGATATATATTGACATCCGTACGGTTCGATCGTTCAAAATATTTTTTAAAAAATAGAAACAATAATCCGTAACAAAGCACTAGTTACGAGTCATATTGAAAATAGTAGTGATCTACTAAGATCTCCAATCAAATTAATTTTTTATTTTATAAAACTTTGGGAATATCATTACAGTAGACATATATTGACATCCGTATGGTTGGATCGTTCAAAAATATTTTTTCAAAAATAGAAACAATAATCCGTAACAAAGCACTAGTTACGAGTCATATTGAAAATAGTAGTGATCTACTAAGATCTCCAATCAAATTAATTTTTTATTTTCTGAAACTTTGGGAATATCATTACATTAGATATATATTGACATCCGTACGGTTGGATCATTCAAAAATATTTTTTAAAAAATAGAAACAATAATCCGTAACAAAGCACTAGTTACGAGTCATATTGAAAATAGTAGTGATCTACTAAGATCTCCAATCAAATTAACTTTTTATTTTCTGAAACTTTGGGAATATGATTACATTAGATATATATTGACATCCGTATGGTTGAATCATTCAAATTTTTTTTTAAAAAATAGAAACAATAATCCGTAATAAAGCACTAGTTACAAGTCATATTGAAAATAGTATTGATCTACTAAGATCTCCAATTAAATTAATTTTTTATTTTCTGAAACTATGGGAATATCATTACATTAGATATATATTTACATCCGTACGGTTGGATCGTTCAAAATTATTTTTAAAAAAATAGAAACAATAATCCGTAACAAAGCACTAGTTACGAGTCATATTGAAAATAGTAGTGATCTACTAAGATCTCCAATCAAATTAATTTTTTATTTTCTGAAACTTTCGGAATATCATTACATTAGATATATATTGACATCCGTACGGTTCGATCGTTCAAAATATTTTTTAAAAAATAGAAACAATAATCCGTAACAAAGCACTAGTTACGAGTCATATTGAAAATAGTAGTGATCTACTAAGATCTCCAATCAAATTAATTTTTTATTTTATAAAACTTTGGGAATATCATTACATTAGATATATATTGACATCCGTACGGTTGAATCGTTCAAATGTTTTTTAAAAAAAATAGAAACAATAATCCGTGACAAAGCACTACTTACGAGTCATATTGAAAATAGTAGTGATCTACTAAGATCTCCAATCAAATTAATTTTTTATTTTCTGAAACTTTGGGAATATCATTCCATTAAATATATATTGAAATCCGTACGGTTGGATTGTTCAAAAATAGTTATTAAAAAATAGAAACAATAATCCGTGACAAAGCACTAGTTACGAGTCATATTGAAAATAGTAGTGATCTACTAAGATCTCCAATCAAATTAATTTTTTATTTTCTGAAACTTTGGGAATATCATTACATTAGATATATATTGACATCCGTACGGTTGGATCGTTCAAAAATACTTTTTAAAAAATAGAAACAATAATCCGTGACAAAGCACTAGTTACGAGTCATATTGAAAATAGTAGTGATCTACTAAGATCTCCAATCAAATTAATTTTTTATTTTCTGAAACTTTGGGAATATCATTACAGTAGACATATATTGACATCCGTATGGTTGGATCGTTCAAAAATATTTTTTCAAAAATAGAAACAATAATCCGTAACAAAGCACTAGTTACGAGTCATATTGAAAATAGTAGTGATCTACTAAGATCTCCAATCAAATTAATTTTTTATTTTATAAAACTTTGGGAATATCATTACATTAGATATATATTGACATCCGTACGGTTGAATCGTTCAAATTTTTTTTAAAAAAAATAGAAACAATAATCCGTGACAAAGCACTAGTTACGAGTCATATTGAAAATAGTAGTGATCTACTAAGATCTCCAATCAAATTAATTTTTTATTTTCTGAAACTTTGGGAATATCATTCCATTAAATATATATTGAAATCCGTACGGTTGGATTGTTCAAAAATAGTTTTTAAAAAATAGAAACAATAATCCGTGACAAAGCACTAGTTACGAGTCATATTGAAAATAGTAGTGATCTACTAAGATCTCCAATCAAATTAATTTTTTATTTTCTGAAACTTTGGGAATATCATTACATTAGATATATATTGACATCCGTACGGTTGGATCGTTCAAAAATACTTTTTAAAAAATAGAAACAATAATCCGTGACAAAGCACTAGTTACGAGTCATATTGAAAATAGTAGTGATCTACTAAGATCTCCAATCAAATTAATTTTTTATTTTCTGAAACTTTGGGAATATCATTACAGTAGACATATATTGACATCCGTATGGTTGGATCGTTCAAAAATATTTTTTCAAAAATAGAAACAATAATCCGTAACAAAGCACTAGTTACGAGTCATATTGAAAATAGTAGTGATCTACTAAGATCTCCAATCAAATTAATTTTTTATTTTATAAAACTTTGGGAATATCATTACATTAGATATATATTGACATCCGTACGGTTGAATCGTTCAATTTTTTTTTAAAAAAGATAGAAACAATAATCCGTGACAAAGCACTAGTTACGAGTCATATTGAAAATAGTAGTGATCTACTAAGATCTCCAATCAAATTAATTTTTTATTTTCTGAAACTTTGGGAATATCATTCCATTAAATATATATTGAAATCCGTACGGTTGGATTGTTCAAAAATTGTTTTTAAAAAATAGAAACAATAATCCGTGACAAAGCACTAGTTACGAGTCATATTGAAAATAGTAGTGATCTACTAAGATCTCCAATCAAATTAATTTTTTATTTTCTGAAACTTTGGGAATATCATTACATTAGATATATATTGACATCCGTACGGTTGGATCGTTCAAAAATATTTTTTAAAAAATAGAAACAATAATCCGTGACAAAGCACTAGTTACGAGTCATATTGAAAATAGTAGTGATCTACTAAGATCTTCAATCAAATTAATTTTTTATTTTCTGAAACTTTGGGAATATCATTACAGTAGACATATATTGACATCCGTATGGTTGGATCGTTCAAAAATATTTTTTTAAAAATAGAAATAATAATCCGTAACAAAGCAATAGTTACGACTCATATTGAAAATAGTAGTGATCTACTAAGATCTCCAATCAAATTAATTTTTTATTTTCTGAAACTTTGGGAATATCATTACATTAGACATATATTGACATCCGTATGGTTGGATCGTTCAAAAATATTTTTTCAAAAATAGAAACAATAATCCGTAACAAAGCACTAGTTACGACTCATATTGAAAATAGTAGTGATCTACTAAGATCTCCAATCAAATTAATTTTTTATTTTCTGAAACTTTGGGAATATCATTGCATTATATATATATTGACATCCGTACGGTTGGATCGTTTAAAATATTTTTTAAAAAAATAGAAACAATAATCCGTAACAAAGCACTAGTTACAAGTCATATTGAAAATAGTAGTGATCTACAAAGATCTCCAATCAAATTAATTTTTTATTTTCTGAAACTTTGGGAATATCATTACATTAGATATATATTGACATCCGTACGGTTGGATCATTCAAAAATATTTTTTAAAAAATAGAAACAAGAATCCGTAACAAAACACTAGTTACGAGTCATATTGAAAATAGTAGTGATCTACTAAGATCTCCAATCAAATTAACTTTTTATTTTCTGAAACTTTGGGAATATCATTACATTAGATATATATTGACATCCGTATGGTTGAATCATTCAAATTTTTTTTTTAAAAATAGAAACAATAATCCGTAATAAAGCACTAGTTACAAGTCATATTGAAAATAGTATTGATCTACTAAGATCTCCAATTAAATTAATTTTTTATTTTCTGAAACTATGGGAATATCATTACATTAGATATATATTTACATCCGTACGGTTGGATCGTTCAAAAATATTTTTAAAAAATAGAAACAATAATCCGTAACAAAGCACTAGTTACGAGTCATATTGAAAATAGTAGTGATCTACTAAGATCTCCAATCAAATTAATTTTTTATTTTCTGAAACTTTCGGAATATCATTACATTAGATATATATTCACATCCGTACGGTTCGATCGTTCAAAATATTTTTTAAAAAATAGAAACAATAATCCGTAACAAAGCACTAGTTACGAGTCATATTGAAAATAGTAGTGATCTACTAAGATCTCCAATCAAATTAATTTTTTATTTTATAAAACTTTGGGAATATCATTAAATTAGATATATATTGACATCCATACGGTTGAATCGTTCAAATTTTTTTTAAAAAAAATAGAAACAATAATCCGTGACAAAGCACTAGTTACGAGTCATATTGAAAATAGTAGTGATCTACTAAGATCTCCAATCAAATTAATTTTTTATTTTCTGAAACTTTGGGAATATCATTCCATTAAATATATATTGAAATCCGTACGGTTGGATTGTTCAAAAATAGTTTTTAAAAAATAGAAACAATAATCCGTGACAAAGCACTAGTTACGAGTCATATTGAAAATAGTAGTGATCTACTAAGATCTCCAATCAAATTAATTTTTTATTTTCTGAAACTTTGGGAATATCATTACATTAGATATATATTGACATCCGTACGGTTGGATCGTTCAAAATTATTTTTTTAAAAATAGAAACAATAATCCGTGACAAAGCACTAGTTACGAGTCATATTGAAAATAGTAGTGATCTACTAAGATCTCCAATCAAATTAATTTTTTATTTTCTGAAACTTTGGGAATATCATTACATTAGATATATATTGACATCCGTACGGTTGGATCGTTCAAAAATATTTTTTAAAAAATAGAAACAATAATCCGTGACAAAGCACTAGTTACGAGTCATATTAAAAATAGTAGTGATCTACTAAGATCTCCAATCAAATTAATTTTTTATTTTCTGAAACTTTGGGAATATCATTACATTAGATATATATTGACATCCGTACGGTTGGATCGTTCAAAAATATTTTTGATATGGGCTAAAAGTAAGCCCTAAAGACACATTTAATGTGGCATTAATTAGACCCGGAATGGTCCAAATGTGGGGCCCACCAGATGGGCCCAATCCCTATTTGTAATATTAATTTCGTAATTAATATTAGGGGTAATAAACAGCTCAGCAAATAAGAGTCAAACAAGGATATTACTCTTGCCTGACTTAGCCTCCAAGATACATATTCCAACATGGAAACTGACTCCTACAAGGAAGGGGTCTAGAACCTTCCTCAAGGCGGTGACTTACCCACCAAGTCACCTAATTCTACTACGATTTTAGGGCTTCTCAGCCTATATAAAGGGTCTGACCCCTCACCTCAGAACTACGTTTTCTTGGCTTGATTCTCTAATACAGAGATACGTAGGCATTCTGTGAGGACCGTTTAGTCTCGAACGCAGAAGCAGCCATAAGAGCACGAAGCTCCCGAACCCTAGCCGTCATAATCATAACCTAGTTTTTATTCCACAACAATTTTTTAAAAAATAGAAACAATAATCCGTAACAAAGCACTAGTTACGAGTCATATTGAAAATAGTAGTGATCTACTAAGATCTCCAATCAAATTAATTTTGTATTTTCTGAAACTTGGGGAATATCATTAAATTACATATATATTGATATCCGTACGGTTGGATCGTTCAAAAATATTTTTTTAAAAATAGAAACAATAATCCGTGACACAGCACTAGTTACGAGTCATATTGAAAATAGTAGTGATCTACTAAGATCTCCAATCAAATTAATTTTTTATTTTCTGAAACTTTGGGAATATCATTCCATTAAATATATATTGAAATCCGTACGGTTGGATTGTTCAAAAATAGTTTTTAAAAAATAGAAACAATAATCCGTGACAAAACACTAGTTACGAGTCATATTGAAAATAGTAGTGATCTACTAAGATCTCCAATCAAATTAATTTTTTATTTTATAAAACTTTGGGAATATCATTACATTAGATATATATTGACATCCGTACGGTTGAATCGTTCAAAAATATTTTTTAAAAAATAGAAACAATAATCCGTGACAAAGCACTAGTTACGAGTCATATTGAAAATAGTAGTGATCTACTAAGATCTCCAATCAAATTAATATTTTATTTTCTAAAACTTTGGGAATATCATTACATTAGATATATATTGACATCTGTACGGTTGGATCGTTCAAAAATATTTTTTTAAAAATAGAAACAATAATCCGTGACAAAGCACTAGTTACGAGTCATATTGAAAATAGTAGTGATCTACTAAGATCTCCAATCAAATTAATTTTTTATTTTCTGAAACTTTGGGAATATCATTACATTAGATATATATTGACATCCGTACGGTTGGATCGTTCAAAAATATTTTTTAAAAAATAGAAACAATAATCCGTGACAAAGCACTAGTTACGAGTCATATTGAAAATAGTTGTGATCTACTAAGATCTTCAATCAAATTTATTTTTTATTTTCTGAAACTTTGGGAATATCATTACATTAGATATATATTGACATCCGTACGGTTGGATCGTTCAAAACTATTTTTTAAAAAATAGAAAAAATAATCCGTGACAAAGCACTAGTTACGAGTCATATTGAAAATAGTAGTGATCTACTAAGATCTCCAATCAAATTAATTTTTTATTTTTTGAAACTTTGGGAATATCATTACATTAGATATATATTGACATCCGTACGGTTGGATCGTTCAAAAATATTTTTTAAAAAATAGAAACAATAATCCGTAACAAAGCACTAGTTACGAGTCATATTGAAAATAGTAGTGATCTACTAAGATCTCCAATCAAATTAATTTTTTATTTTCTGAAACTTGGGGAATATCATTAAATTACATATATATTGATATCCGTACGGTTGGATCGTTCAAAAATATTTTTTAAAAAATAGAAACAATAATCCGTGACACAGCACTAGTTACGAGTCATATTGAAAATAGTAGTGATCTACTAAGATCTCCAATCAAATTAATTTTTTATTTTCTGAAACTTTGGGAATATCATTCCATTAAATATATATTGAAATCCGTACGGTTGGATCGTTCAAAAATAGTTTTTAAAAAATAAAAACAATAATCCGTAACAAAACACTAGTTACGAGTCATATTGAAAATAGTAGTGATCTACTAAGATCTCCAATCAAATTAATTTTTTATTTTCTGAAACTTTCAGAATATCATTACATTAGATATATATTGACATCCGTACGGTTGGATCGTTCAAAAATATTTTTGATATGGGCTAAAAGTAAGCCCTAAAGACACATTTAATGTGGCATTAATTAGACCCGGAATGGTCCAAATGTGGGGCCCACCAGATGGGCCCAATCCCTATTTGTAATATTAATTTCGTAATTAATATTAGGGGTAATAAACAGCTCAGCAAATAAGAGTCAAACAAGGATATTACTCTTGCCTGACTTAGCCTCCAAGATACATATTCCAACATGGAAACTGACTCCTACAAGGAAGGGGTCTAGAACCTTCCTCAAGGCGGTGACTTACCCACCAAGTCACCTAATTCTACTACGATTTTAGGGCTTCTCAGCCTATATAAAGGGTCTGACCCCTCACCTCAAAACTACGTTTTCTTGGCTTGATTCTCTAATACAGAGATACGTAGGCATTCTGTGAGGACCGTTTAGTCTCGAACGCAGAAGCAGCCATAAGAGCACGAAGCTCCCGAACCCTAGCCGTCATAATCATAACCTAGTTTTTATTCCACAACAATTTTTTAAAAAATAGAAACAATAATCCGTAACAAAGCACTAGTTACGAGTCATATTGAAAATAGTAGTGATCTACTAAGATCTCCAATCAAATTAATTTTGTATTTTCTGAAACTTGGGGAATATCATTAAATTACATATATATTGATATCCGTACGGTTGGATCGTTCAAAAATATTTTTTTAAAAATAGAAACAATAATCCGTGACACAGCACTAGTTACGAGTCATATTGAAAATAGTAGTGATCTACTAAGATCTCCAATCAAATTAATTTTTTATTTTCTGAAACTTTGGGAATATCATTCCATTAAATATATATTGAAATCCGTACGGTTGGATTGTTCAAAAATAGTTTTTAAAAAATAGAAACAATAATCCGTGACAAAACACTAGTTACGAGTCATATTGAAAATACTAGTGATCTACTAAGATCTCCAATCAAATTAATTTTTAATTTTCTGAAACTTTCGGAATATCATTACATTAGATATATATTGACATCCGTACGGTTCGATCGTTCAAAATATTTTTTAAAAAATAGAAACAATAATCCGTAACAAAGCACTAGTTACGAGTCATATTGAAAATAGTAGTGATCTACTAAGATCTCCAATCAAATTAATTTTTTATTTTATAAAACTTTGGGAATATCATTACATTAGATATATATTGACATCCGTACGGTTGAATCGTTCAAAAATATTTTTTAAAAAATAGAAACAATAATCCGTGACAAAGCACTAGTTACGAGTCATATTGAAAATAGTAGTGATCTACTAAGATCTCCAATCAAATTAATATTTTATTTTCTAAAACTTTGGGAATATCATTACATTAGATATATATTGACATCTGTACGGTTGGATCGTTCAAAAATATTTTTTTAAAAATAGAAACAATAATCCGTGACAAAGCACTAGTTACGAGTCATATTGAAAATAGTAGTGATCTACTAAGATCTCCAATCAAATTAATTTTTTATTTTCTGAAACTTTGGGAATATCATTACATTAGATATATATTGACATCCGTACGGTTGGATCGTTCAAAAATATTTTTTAAAAAATAGAAACAATAATCCGTGACAAAGCACTAGTTACGAGTCATATTGAAAATAGTTGTGATCTACTAAGATCTCCAATCAAATTTATTTTTTATTTTCTGAAACTTTGGGAATATCATTACATTAGATATATATTGACATCCGTACGGTTGGATCGTTCAAAAATATTTTTTAAAAAATAGAAAAAATAATCCGTGACAAAGCACTAGTTACGAGTCATATTGAAAATAGTTGTGATCTACTAAGATCTCCAATCAAATTAATTTTTTATTTTTTGAAACTTTGGGAATATCATTACATTAGATATATATTGACATCCGTACGGTTGGATCGTTCAAAAATATTTTTTAAAAAATAGAAACAATAATCCGTAACAAAGCACTAGTTACGAGTCATATTGAAAATAGTAGTGATCTACTAAGATCTCCAATCAAATTAATTTTTTATTTTCTGAAACTTGGGGAATATCATTAAATTACATATATATTGATATCCGTACGGTTGGATCGTTCAAAAATATTTTTTAAAAAATAGAAACAATAATCCGTGACACAGCACTAGTTACGAGTCATATTGAAAATAGTAGTGATCTACTAAGATCTCCAATCAAATTAATTTTTTATTTTCTGAAACTTTGGGAATATCATTCCATTAAATATATATTGAAATCCGTACGGTTGGATCGTTCAAAAATAGTTTTTAAAAAATAAAAACAGTAATCCGTAACAAAACACTAGTTACGAGTCATATTGAAAATAGTAGTGATCTACTAAGATCTCCAATCAAATTAATTTTTTATTTTCTGAAACTTTCAGAATATCATTACATTAGATATATATTGACATCCGTACGGTTCGATCGTTCAAAATATTTTTAAAAAAATAGAAACAATAATCCGTAACAAAGCACTAGTTACGAGTCATATTGAAAATAGTAGTGATCTACTAAGATCTCCAATCAAATTAATTTTTTATTTTATAAAACTTTGGGAATATCATTACATTAGATATATATTGACATCCGTACGGTTGAATCGTTCAAATTTTTTTTTTTAAAAAATAGAAACAATAATCCGTAACAAAGCACTAGTTACAAGTCATATTGAAAATAGTAGTGATCTACTAAGATCTCCAATCAAATTAATTTTTTATTTTCTGAAACTTTGGGAATATCATTCCATTAAATATATATTGAAATCCGTACGGTTGGATCGTTCAAAAATAGTTTTTAAAAAATAGAAACAATAATCCGTGACAAAGCACTAGTTACGAGTTATATTGAAAATAGTAGTGATCTACTAGGATCTATAATCAAATTAATTTTTTATTTTCTGAAACTTTGGGAATATCATTACATTAGATATATATTTAACATCCGTACGGTTGGATCGTTCAAAAATATTTTTTAAAAATTGAAACAATAATCCGTGACAAAGCACTAGTTACGAGTCATATTGAAAATAGTAGTGATCTACTAAGATCTCCAATCAAATTAATTTTTTATTTTCTGAAACTTGGGGAATATCATTAAATTACATATATATTGATATCCGTACTGTTGGATCGTTCAAAAATATTTTTAAAAAAATAGAAACAATAATCCGTGACAAAGCACTAGTTACGAGTCATATTGAAAATAGTAGTGATCTACTAAGATCTCCAATCAAATTAATTTTTTATTTTCTGAAACTTTGGGAATATCATTACATTAGTTATATATTTGACATCCGTACGGTTGGATCGTTCAAAAATATTTTTTAAAAAATAGAAACAATAATCCGTGACAAAGCACTAGTTACGAGTCATATTGAAAATAGTAGTGATCTATTAAGATCTCCAATCAAATTAATTTTTTATTTTCTGAAACTTTGGGAATATCATTACATTAGATATATATTGACATCCGTACGGTTGGATCGTTAAAAATATTTTTTAAAAAATAGACACAATAATCCGTAACAAAGCACTAGTTACGAGTCATATTGAAAATAGTAGTGATCTACTAAGATCTCCAATCAAATTAATTTTTTATTTTCTGAAACTTTGGGAATATCATTACATTAGACATATATTGACATCCGTATTGTTGGATCGTTCAAAAATATTTTTTCAAAAATAGAAACAATAATCCGTAACAAAGCACTAGTTACGACTCATATTGAAAATAGTAGTGATCTACTAAGATCTCCAATCAAATTAATTTTTTATTTTCTGAAACTTTGGGAATATCATTACATTAGACATATATTGACACCCGTATGGTTGGATCGTTCAAAAATATTTTTTCAAAAATAGAAACAATAATCCGTAACAAAGCACTAGTTACGACTCATATTGAAAATAGTAGTGATCTACTAAGATCTCCAATCAAATTAATTTTTTATTTTCTGAAACTTTGGGAATATCATTGCATTATATATAAATTGACATCCGTAAGGTTGGATCGTTCAAAATATTTTTTTAAAAAATAGAAACAATAATCCGTAACAAAGCACTAGTTACAAGTCATATTGAAAATAGTAGTGATCTACTAAGATCTCCAATCAAATTAATTTTTTATTTTCTGAAACTTTGGGAATATCATTACATTAGATATATATTGACATCCGTACGGTTGGATCATTCAAAAATATTTTTTAAAAAATAGAAACAATAATCCGTAACAAAGCACTAGTTACGAGTCATATTGAAAATAGTAGTGATCTACTAAGATCTCCAATCAAATTAACTTTTTATTTTCTGAAACTTTGGGAATATCATTACATTAGATATATATTGACATCCGTATGGTTGAATCATTCAAAATTTTTTTAAAAAAAATAGAAACAATAATCCGTAATAAAGCACTAGTTACAAGTCATATTGAAAATAGTATTGATCTACTAAGATCTCCAATTAAATTAATTTTTTATTTTCTGAAACTATGGGAATATCATTACATTAGATATATATTTACATCCGTACGGTTGGATCGTTCAAAAATATTTTTAAAAAAATAGAAACAATAATCCGTAACAAAGCACTAGTTACGAGTCATATTGAAAATAGTAGTGATCTACTAAGATCTCCAATCAAATTAATTTTTTATTTTCTGAAACTTTGGGAATATCATTACATTAGATATATATGGACATCCATACGGTTGGATCGTTCAAAAATATTTTTAAAAAATAGAAACAATAATCCGTAACAAAGCACTAGTTACGAGTCATATTGAAAATAGTAGTGATCTACTAAGATCTCCAATCAAATTAATTTTTTATTTTCTAAAACTTGGGGAATATCATTAAATTACATATATATTGATATCCGTACGGTTGGATCGTTCAAAAATATTTTTTAAAAAATAGAAACAATAATCCGTGACACAGCACTAGTTACGAGTCATATTGAAAATAGTAGTGATCTACTAAGATCTCCAATCAAATTAATTTTTTATTTTCTGAAACTTTGGGAATATCATTCCATTAAATATATATTGAAATCCGAACGGTTGGATCGTTCAAAAATAGTTTTTAAAAAATAGAAACAATAATCCGTGACAAAGCACTAGTTACGAGTCATATTGAAAATAGTAGTGATCTAGTAAGATCTCCAATCAAATTAATTTTTTATTTTCTGAAACTTTGGGAATATCATTACATTAGATATATATTGACATCTGTACGGTTGGATCGTTCAAAAATATTTTTTCAAAAATAGAAACAATAATCCGTGACAAAGCACTAGTTACGAGTCATATTGAAAATAGTAGTGATCTACTAAGATCTCCAATCAAATTAATTTTTTATTTTCTGAAACTTTGGGAATATCATTACATTAGACATATATTGACATCCGTATGGTTGGATCGTTCAATTTTTTTTTTCAAAAATAGAAACAATAATCCGTAACAAAGCACTAGTTACGACTCATATTGAAAATAGTAGTGATCTACTAAGATCTCCAATCAAATTAATTTTTTATTTTCTGAAACTTGGGGAATATCATTAAATTACATATATATTGATATCCGTACGGTTGGATCGATCAAAAATATTTTTTAAAAAATAGAAACAATAATCCGTGACACAGCACTAGTTACGAGTCATATTGAAAATAGTAGTGATCTACTAAGATCTCCAATCAAATTAATTTTTTATTTTCTGAAACTTTGGGAATATCATTCCATTAAATATATATTGAAATCCGTACGGTTGGATCGTTCAAAAATAGTTTTTAAAAAATAGAAACAATAATCCGTGACAAAACACTAGTTACGAGTCATATTGAAAATAGTAGTGATCTACTAAGATCTCCAATCAAATTAATTTTTTATTTTCTGAAACTTTCGGAATATCATTACATTAGATATATATTGACATCCGTACGGTTCGATCGTTCAAAATATTTTTTAAAAAATAGAAACAATAATCCGTAACAAAGCACTAGTTACGAGTCATATTGAAAATAGTAGTGATCTACTAAGATCTCCAATCAAATTAATTTTTTATTTTATAAAACTTTGGGAATATCATTACATTAGATATATATTGACATCCGTACGGTTGAATCGTTCAAATTTTTTTTAAAAAAAATAGAAACAATAATCCGTGACAAAGCACTAGTTACGAGTCATATTGAAAATAGTAGTGATCTACTAAGATCTCCAATCAAATTAATTTTTTATTTTCTGAAACTTTGGGAATATCATTCCATTAAATATATATTGAAATCCGTACGGTTGGATCGTTCAAAAATAGTTTTTAAAAAATAGAAACAATAATCCGTAACAAAGCACTAGTTACGAGTCATATTGAAAATAGTAGTGATCTACTAGGATCTCTAATCAAATTAATTTTTTATTTTCTGAAACTTTGGGAATATCATTACATTAGATATATATTTAACATCCGGACGGTTGGATCGTTCAAAAATATTTTTTAAAAAATAGAAACAATAATCCGTGACAAAGCACTAGTTACGAGTCATATTGAAAATAGTAGTGATCTACTGAGATCTCCAATCAAATTAATTTTTTATTTTCTGAAACTTGGGGAATATCATTAAATTACATATATATTGATATCCGTACTGTTGGATCGTTCAAAAATATTTTTTAAAAAATAGAAACAATAATCCGTGACAAAGCATTAGTTACGAGTCATATTGAAAATAGTAGTGATCTACTAAGATCTCCAATGAAATTAATTTTTTATTTTCTGAAACTTTGGGAATATCATTACATTAGATATATATTTGACATCCGTACGGTTGGATCGTTCAAAAATATTTTTTAAAAAATAGAAACAATAATCCGTGACAAAGCACTAGTTACGAGTCATATTGAAAATAGTAGTGATCTATTAAGATCTCCAATCAAATTAATTTTTTATTTTCTGAAACTTTGGGAATATCATTACATTAGATACATATTGACATCCGTACGGTTGGATCGTTCAAAATATTTTTTAAAAAATAGACACAATAATCCGTAACAAAGCACTAGTTACGAGTCATATTGAAAATAGTAGTGATCTACTAAGATCTCCAATCAAATTAATTTTTTATTTTCTGAAACTTTGGGAATATCATTACATTAGACATATATTGACATCCGTATGGTTGGATCGTTCAAAAATATTTTTTCAAAAATAGAAACAATAATCCGTAACAAAGCACTAGTTACGACTCATATTGAAAATAGTAGTGATCTACTAAGATCTCCAATCAAATTAATTTTTTATTTTCTGAAACTTTGGGAATATCATTACATTAGACATATATTGACATCCGTATGGTTGGATCGTTCAAAAATATTTTTTCAAAAATAGAAACAATAATCCGTAACAAAGCACTAGTTACGACTCATATTGAAAATAGTAGTGATCTACTAAGATCTCCAATCAAATTAATTTTTTATTTTCTGAAACTTTGGGAATATCATTGCATTATATATATATTGACATCCGTACGGTTGGATCGTTCAAATTATTTTTTTAAAAAATAGAAACAATAATCCGTAACAAAGCACTAGTTACAAGTCATATTGAAAATAGTAGTGATCTACTAAGATCTGCAATCAAATTAATTTTTTATTTTCTGAAACTTTGGGAATATCATTACATTAGATATATATTGACATCCGTACGGTTGGATCATTCAAAAATATTTTTTAAAAAATAGAAACAATAATCCGTAACAAAGCACTCGTTACGAGTCATATTGAAAATAGTAGTGATCTACTAAGATCTCCAATCAAATTAACTTTTTATTTTCTGAAACTTTGGGAATATCATTACATTAGATATATATTGACATCCGTATGGTTGAATCATTCAAAATTTTTTTTTTAAAAATAGAAACAATAATCCGTAATAAAGCACTAGTTACAAGTCATATTGAAAATAGTATTGATCTACTTATCTCCAATTAAATTAATTTTTTATTTTCTGAAACTTTGGGAATATCATTACATTAGATATATATTTACATCCATACGGTTGGATCGTTCAAAAATATTTTTTAAAAAATAGAAACAATAATCCGTAACAAAGCACTAGTTACGAGTCATATTGAAAATAGTAGTGATCTACTAAGATCTCCAATCAAATTAATTTTTTATTTTCTGAAACTTTGGGAATATCATTACATTAGATATATATGGACATCCATATGGTTGGATCGTTCAAAAATATTTTTAAAAAATAGAAACAATAATCCGTAACAAAGCACTAGTTACGAGTCATATTGAAAATAGTAGTGATCTACTAAGATCTCCAATCAAATTAATTTTTTATTTTCTGAAACTTGGGGAATATCATTAAATTACATATATATTGATATCCGTACGGTTGGATCATTCAAAAATATTTTTTAAAAAATAGAAACAATAATCCGCGACAAAGCACTAGTTACGAGTCATATTGAAAATAGTAGTGATCTATTAAGATCTCCAATCAAATTAATTTTTTATTTTCTGAAACTTTGGGAATATCATTACATTAGATATATATTGACATCCGTACGGTTGGATCGTTCAAAATATTTTTTAAAAAATAGACACAATAATCCGTAACAAAGCACTAGTTACGAGTCATATTGAAAATAGTAGTGATCTACTAAGATCTCCAATCAAATTAATTTTTTATTTTCTAAAACTTGGGGAATATCATTAAATTACATATATATTGATATCCGTACGGTTGGATCGTTCAAAAATATTTTTTAAAAAATAGAAACAATAATCCGTGACACAGCACTAGTTACGAGTCATATTGAAAATAGTAGTGATCTACTAAGATCTCCAATCAAATTAATTTTTTATTTTCTGAAACTTTGGGAATATCATTCCATTAAATATATATTGAAATCCGAACGGTTGGATCGTTCAAAAATAGTTTTTAAAAAATAGAAACAATAATCCGTGACAAAGCACTAGTTACGAGTCATATTGAAAATAGTAGTGATCTAGTAAGATCTCCAATCAAATTAATTTTTTATTTTCTGAAACTTTGGGAATATCATTACATTAGATATATATTGACATCTGTACGGTTGGATCGTTCAAAAATATTTTTTCAAAAATAGAAACAATAATCCGTGACAAAGCACTAGTTACGAGTCATATTGAAAATAGTAGTGATCTACTAAGATCTCCAATCAAATTAATTTTTTATTTTCTGAAACTTTGGGAATATCATTACATTAGACATATATTGACATCCGTATGGTTGGATCGTTCAATTTTTTTTTTTCAAAAATAGAAACAATAATCCGTAACAAAGCACTAGTTACGACTCATATTGAAAATAGTAGTGATCTACTAAGATCTCCAATCAAATTAATTTTTTATTTTCTGAAACTTGGGGAATATCATTAAATTACATATATATTGATATCCGTACGGTTGGATCGATCAAAAATATTTTTTAAAAAATAGAAACAATAATCCGTGACACAGCACTAGTTACGAGTCATATTGAAAATAGTAGTGATCTACTAAGATCTCCAATCAAATTAACTTTTTATTTTCTGAAACTTTGGGAATATCATTACATTAGATATATATTGACATCCGTATGGTTGAATCATTCAAAATTTTTTTTTTAAAAATAGAAACAATAATCCGTAATAAAGCACTAGTTACAAGTCATATTGAAAATAGTATTGATCTACTTATCTCCAATTAAATTAATTTTTTATTTTCTGAAACTTTGGGAATATCATTACATTAGATATATATTTACATCCATACGGTTGGATCGTTCAAAAATATTTTTTAAAAAATAGAAACAATAATCCGTAACAAAGCACTAGTTACGAGTCATATTGAAAATAGTAGTGATCTACTAAGATCTCCAATCAAATTAATTTTTTATTTTCTGAAACTTTGGGAATATCATTACATTAGATATATATGGACATCCATATGGTTGGATCGTTCAAAAATATTTTTAAAAAATAGAAACAATAATCCGTAACAAAGCACTAGTTACGAGTCATATTGAAAATAGTATTGATCTACTAAGATCTCCAATTAAATTAATTTTTTATTTTCTGAAACTATGGGAATATCATTACATTAGATATATATTTACATCCGTACGGTTGGATCGTTCAAAAATATTTTTAAAAAAATAGAAACAATAATCCGTAACAAAGCACTAGTTACGAGTCATATTGAAAATAGTAGTGATCTACTAAGATCTCCAATCAAATTAATTTTTTATTTTCTGAAACTTTGGGAATATCATTACATTAGATATATATGGACATCCATACGGTTGGATCGTTCAAAAATATTTTTAAAAAATAGAAACAATAATCCGTAACAAAGCACTAGTTACGAGTCATATTGAAAATAGTAGTGATCTACTAAGATCTCCAATCAAATTAATTTTTTATTTTCTAAAACTTGGGGAATATCATTAAATTACATATATATTGATATCCGTACGGTTGGATCGTTCAAAAATATTTTTTAAAAAATAGAAACAATAATCCGTGACACAGCACTAGTTACGAGTCATATTGAAAATAGTAGTGATCTACTAAGATCTCCAATCAAATTAATTTTTTATTTTCTGAAACTTTGGGAATATCATTCCATTAAATATATATTGAAATCCGAACGGTTGGATCGTTCAAAAATAGTTTTTAAAAAATAGAAACAATAATCCGTGACAAAGCACTAGTTACGAGTCATATTGAAAATAGTAGTGATCTAGTAAGATCTCCAATCAAATTAATTTTTTATTTTCTGAAACTTTGGGAATATCATTACATTAGATATATATTGACATCTGTACGGTTGGATCGTTCAAAAATATTTTTTCAAAAATAGAAACAATAATCCGTGACAAAGCACTAGTTACGAGTCATATTGAAAATAGTAGTGATCTACTAAGATCTCCAATCAAATTAATTTTTTATTTTCTGAAACTTTGGGAATATCATTACATTAGACATATATTGACATCCGTATGGTTGGATCGTTCAATTTTTTTTTTTCAAAAATAGAAACAATAATCCGTAACAAAGCACTAGTTACGACTCATATTGAAAATAGTAGTGATCTACTAAGATCTCCAATCAAATTAATTTTTTATTTTCTGAAACTTGGGGAATATCATTAAATTACATATATATTGATATCCGTACGGTTGGATCGATCAAAAATATTTTTTAAAAAATAGAAACAATAATCCGTGACACAGCACTAGTTACGAGTCATATTGAAAATAGTAGTGATCTACTAAGATCTCCAATCAAATTAATTTTTTATTTTCTGAAACTTTGGGAATATCATTCCATTAAATATATATTGAAATCCGTACGGTTGGATCGTTCAAAAATAGTTTTTAAAAAATAGAAACAATAATCCGTGACAAAACACTAGTTACGAGTCATATTGAAAATAGTAGTGATCTACTAAGATCTCCAATCAAATTAATTTTTTATTTTCTGAAACTTTCGGAATATCATTACATTAGATATATATTGACATCCGTACGGTTCGATCGTTCAAAATATTTTTTAAAAAATAGAAACAATAATCCGTAACAAAGCACTAGTTACGAGTCATATTGAAAATAGTAGTGATCTACTAAGATCTCCAATCAAATTAATTTTTTATTTTATAAAACTTTGGGAATATCATTACATTAGATATATATTCACATCCGTACGGTTGAATCGTTCAAATTTTTTTTTAAAAAAATAGAAACAATAATCCGTGACAAAGCACTAGTTACGAGTCATATTGAAAATAGTAGTGATCTACTAAGATCTCCAATCAAATTAATTTTTTATTTTCTGAAACTTTGGGAATATCATTCCATTAAATATATATTGAAATCCGTACGGTTGGATCGTTCAAAAATAGTTTTTAAAAAATAGAAACAATAATCCGTAACAAAGCACTAGTTACGAGTCATATTGAAAATAGTAGTGATCTACTAGGATCTCTAATCAAATTAATTTTTTATTTTCTGAAACTTTGGGAATATCATTACATTAGATATATATTTAACATCCGGACGGTTGGATCGTTCAAAAATATTTTTTAAAAAATAGAAACAATAATCCGTGACAAAGCACTAGTTACGAGTCATATTGAAAATAGTAGTGATCTACTGAGATCTCCAATCAAATTAATTTTTTATTTTCTGAAACTTGGGGAATATCATTAAATTACATATATATTGATATCCGTACTGTTGGATCGTTCAAAAATATTTTTTAAAAAATAGAAACAATAATCCGTGACAAAGCATTAGTTACGAGTCATATTGAAAATAGTAGTGATCTACTAAGATCTCCAATGAAATTAATTTTTTATTTTCTGAAACTTTGGGAATATCATTACATTAGATATATATTTGACATCCGTACGGTTGGATCGTTCAAAAATATTTTTTAAAAAATAGAAACAATAATCCGTGACAAAGCACTAGTTACGAGTCATATTGAAAATAGTAGTGATCTATTAAGATCTCCAATCAAATTAATTTTTTATTTTCTGAAACTTTGGGAATATCATTACATTAGATATATATTGACATCCGTACGGTTGGATCGTTCAAAATATTTTTTAAAAAATAGACACAATAATCCGTAACAAAGCACTAGTTACGAGTCATATTGAAAATAGTAGTGATCTACTAAGATCTCCAATCAAATTAATTTTTTATTTTCTGAAACTTTGGGAATATCATTACATTAGACATATATTGACATCCGTATGGTTGGATCGTTCAAAAATATTTTTTCAAAAATAGAAACAATAATCCGTAACAAAGCACTAGTTACGACTCATATTGAAAATAGTAGTGATCTACTAAGATCTCCAATCAAATTAATTTTTTATTTTCTGAAACTTTGGGAATATCATTACATTAGACATATATTGACATCCGTATGGTTGGATCGTTCAAAAATATTTTTTCAAAAATAGAAACAATAATCCGTAACAAAGCACTAGTTACGACTCATATTGAAAATAGTAGTGATCTACTAAGATCTCCAATCAAATTAATTTTTTATTTTCTGAAACTTTGGGAATATCATTGCATTATATATATATTGACATCCGTACGGTTGGATCGTTCAAATTATTTTTTTAAAAAATAGAAACAATAATCCGTAACAAAGCACTAGTTACAAGTCATATTGAAAATAGTAGTGATCTACTAAGATCTCCAATCAAATTAATTTTTTATTTTCTGAAACTTTGGGAATATCATTACATTAGATATATATTGACATCCGTACGGTTGGATCATTCAAAAATATTTTTTAAAAAATAGAAACAATAATCCGTAACAAAGCACTCGTTACGAGTCATATTGAAAATAGTAGTGATCTACTAAGATCTCCAATCAAATTAACTTTTTATTTTCTGAAACTTTGGGAATATCATTACATTAGATATATATTGACATCCGTATGGTTGAATCATTCAAATTTTTTTTTTTAAAAATAGAAACAATAATCCGTAATAAAGCACTAGTTACAAGTCATATTGAAAATAGTATTGATCTACTTATCTCCAATTAAATTAATTTTTTATTTTCTGAAACTTTGGGAATATCATTACATTAGATATATATTTACATCCATACGGTTGGATCGTTCAAAAATATTTTTTAAAAAATAGAAACAATAATCCGTAACAAAGCACTAGTTACGAGTCATATTGAAAATAGTAGTGATCTACTAAGATCTCCAATCAAATTAATTTTTTATTTTCTGAAACTTTGGGAATATCATTACATTAGATATATATGGACATCCATATGGTTGGATCGTTCAAAAATATTTTTAAAAAATAGAAACAATAATCCGTAACAAAGCACTAGTTACGAGTCATATTGAAAATAGTAGTGATCTACTAAGATCTCCAATCAAATTAATTTTTTATTTTCTGAAACTTGGGGAATATCATTAAATTACATATATATTGATATCCGTACGGTTGGATCATTCAAAAATATTTTTTAAAAAATAGAAACAATAATCCGCGACAAAGCACTAGTTACGAGTCATATTGAAAATAGTAGTGATCTATTAAGATCTCCAATCAAGTTAATTTTTTATTTTCTGAAACTTTGGGAATATCATTACATTAGATATATATTGACATCCGTACGGTTGGATCGTTCAAAATATTTTTTAAAAAATAGACACAATAATCCGTAACAAAGCACTAGTTACGAGTCATATTGAAAATAGTAGTGATCTACTAAGATCTCCAATCAAATTAATTTTTTATTTTCTGAAACTTTGGGAATATCATTACATTAGACATATATTGACATCCGTCTGGTTGGATCGTTCAAAAATATTTTTTCAAAAATAGAAACAATAATCCGTAACAAAGCACTAGTTACGACTCATATTGAAAATAGTAGTGATCTACTAAGATCTCCAATCAAATTAATTTTTTATTTTCTGAAACTTTGGGAATATCATTACATTAGACATATATTGACATCCGTATGGTTGGATCGTTCAAAAATATTTTTTCAAAAATAGAAACAATAATCCGTAACAAAGCACTAGTTACGACTCATATTGAAAATAGTAGTGATCTACTAAGATCTCCAATCAAATTAATTTTTTATTTTCTGAAACTTTGGGAATATCATTGCATTATATATATATTGACATCCGTACGGTTGGATCGTTCAAAATATTTTTTTAAAAAATAGAAACAATAATCCGTAACAAAGCACTAGTTACAAGTCATATTGAAAATAGTAGTAATCTACTAAGATCTCCAATCAAATTAATTTTTTATTTTCTGAAACTTTGGGAATATCATTACATTAGATATATATTGACATCCGTACGGTTGGATCATTCAAAAATATTTTTTAAAAAATAGAAACAATAATCCGTAACAAAACACTAGTTACGAGTCATATTGAAAATAGTAGTGATCTACTAAGATCTCCAATCAAATTAACTTTTTATTTTCTGAAACTTTGGGAATATCATTACATTAGATATATATTGACATCCGTATGGTTGAATCATTCAAATTTTTTTTAAAAAAAATAGAAACAATAATCCGTAATAAAGCACTAGTTACAAGTCATATTGAAAATAGTATTGATCTACTAAGATCTCCAATTAAATTAATTTTTTATTTTCTGAAACTTTGGGAATATCATTACATTAGATATATATTTACATCCGTACGGTTGGATCGTTCAAAAATATTTTTAAAAAAATAGAAACAATAATCCGTAACAAAGCACTAGTTACGAGTCATATTGAAAATAGTAGTGATCTACTAAGATCTCCAATCAAATTAATTTTTTATTTTCTGAAACTTTGGGAATATCATTACATTAGATATATATGGACATCCATATGGTTGGATCGTTCAAAAATATTTTTAAAAAATAGAAACAATAATCCGTAACAAAGCACTAGTTACGAGTCATATTGAAAATAGTAGTGATCTACTAAGATCTCCAATCAAATTAATTTTTTATTTTCTGAAACTTGGGGAATATCATTAAATTACATATATATTGATATCCGTACGGTTGGATCGTTCAAAAATATTTTTTAAAAAATAGAAACAATAATCCGTGACACCGCACTAGTTACGAGTCTTATTGAAAATAGTAGTGATCTACTAAGATCTCCAATCAAATTAATTTTTTATTTTCTGAAACTTTGGGAATATCATTCCATTAAATATATATTGAAGTCCGAACGGTTGGATCGTTCAAAAATAGTTTTTAAAAAATAGAAACAATAATCCGTGACAAAGCACTAGTTACGAGTCATATTGAAAATAGTAGTGATCTACTAAGATCTCCAATCAAATTAATTTTTTATTTTCTGAAACTTTGGGAATATCATTACATTAGACATATATTGACATCCGTATGGTTGGATCGTTCAAATTTTTTTTTTCAAAAATAGAAACAATAATCCGTAACAAAGCACTAGTTACGACTCATATTGAAAATAGTAGTGATCTACTAAGATCTCCAATCAAATTAATTTTTTATTTTCTGAAACTTGGGGACTATCATTAAATTACATATATATTGATATCCGTACGGTTGGATCGTTCAAAAATATTTTTTAAAAAATAGAAACAATAATCCGTGACACAGCACTAGTTACGAGTCATATTGAAAATAGTAGTGATCTACTAAGATCTCCAATCAAATTAATTTTTTATTTTCTGAAACTTTGGGAATATCATTCCATTAAATATATATTGAAATCCGTACGGTTCGATCGTTCAAAATATTTTTTAAAAAATAGAAACAATAATCCGTAACAAAGCACTAGTTACGAGTCATATTGAAAATAGTAGTGATCTACTAAGATCTCCAATCAAATTAATTTTTTATTTTATAAAACTTTGGGAATATCATTACATTAGATATATATTGACATCCGTACGGTTGAATCGTTAAATTTTTTTTTAAAAAAAATAGAAACAATAATCCGTGACAAAGCACTAGTTACGAGTCATATTGAAAATAGTAGTGATCTACTAAGATCTCCAATCAAATTAATTTTTTATTTTCTGAAACTTTGGGAATATCATTCCATTAAATATATATTGAAATCCGTACGGTTGGATCGTTCAAAAATAGTTTTTAAAAAATAGAAACAATAATCCGTGACAAAGCACTAGTTACGAGTCATATTGAAAATAGTAGTGATCTACTAGGATCTCTAATCAAATTAATTTTTTATTTTCTGAAACTTTGGGAATATCATTACATTAGATATATATTTAACATCCGTACGGTTGGATCGTTCAAAAATATTTTTTAAAAAATAGAAACAATAATCCGTGACAAAGCACTAGTTACGAGTCATATTGAAAATAGTAGTGATCTACTGAGATCTCCAATCAAATTAATTTTTTATTTTCTGAAACTTGGGGAATATCATTAAATTACTTATATATTGATATCCGTACTGTTGGATCGTTCAAAAATATTTTTTAAAAAATAGAAACAATAATCCGTGACAAAGCACTAGTTACGAGTCATATTGAAAATAGTAGTGATCTTCTAAGATCTCCAATCAAATTAATTTTTTATTTTCTGAAACTTTGGGAATATCATTACATTAGATATATATTTGACATCCGTACGGTTGGATCGTTCAAAAATATTTTTTAAAAAATAGAAACAATAATCCGTGACAAAGCCCTAGTTACGAGTCATATTGAAAATAGTAGTGATCTATTAAGATCTCCAATCAAATTAATTTTTTATTTTCTGAAACTTTGGGAATATCATTACATTAGATATATATTGACATCCGTACGGTTGGATCGTTCAAAATATTTTTTAAAAAATAGACACAATAATCCGTAACAAAGCACTAGTTACGAGTCATATTGAAAATAGTAGTGATCTACGAAGATCTCCAATCAAATTAATTTTTTATTTTCTGAAACTTTGGGAATATCATTACATTAGACATATATTGACATCCGTATGGTTGGATCGTTCAAAAATATTTTTTCAAAAATAGAAACAATAATCCGTAACAAAGCACTAGTTACGACTCATATTGAAAATAGTAGTGATCTACTAAGATCTCCAATCAAATTAATTTTTTATTTTCTGAAACTTTGGGAATATCATTACATTAGACATATATTGACATCCGTATGGTTGGATCGTTCAAAAATATTTTTTCAAAAATAGAAACAATAATCCGTAACAAAGCACTAGTTACGACTCATATTGAAAATAGTAGTGATCTACTAAGATCTCCAATCAAATTAATTTTTTATTTTCTGAAACTTGGGGAATATTATTGCATTATATATATATTGACATCCGTACGGTTGGATCGTTCAAAATATTTTTTTTAAAAATAGAAACAATAATCCGTAACAAAGCACTAGTTACAAGTCATATTGAAAATAGTAGTGAACTACTAAGATCTCCAATCAAATTAATTTTTTATTTTCTGAAACTTTGGGAATATCATTACATTAGACATATATTGACATCCGTATGGTTGGATCGTTCAAAAATATTTTTTCAAAAATAGAAACAATAATCCGTAACAAAGCACTAGTTACGACTCATATTGAAAATAGTAGTGATCTACTAAGATCTCCAATCAAATTAATTTTTTATTTTCTGAAACTTTGGGAATATCATTGCATTATATATATATTGACATCCGTACGGTTGGATCGTTCAAATTATTTTTTTAAAAAATAGAAACAATAATCCGTAACAAAGCACTAGTTACAAGTCATATTGAAAATAGTAGTGATCTACTAAGATCTCCAATCAAATTAATTTTTTATTTTCTGAAACTTTGGGAATATCATTACATTAGATATATATTGACATCCGTACGGTTGGATCATTCAAAAATATTTTTTAAAAAATAGAAACAATAATCCGTAACAAAGCACTCGTTACGAGTCATATTGAAAATAGTAGTGATCTACTAAGATCTCCAATCAAATTAACTTTTTATTTTCTGAAACTTTGGGAATATCATTACATTAGATATATATTGACATCCGTATGGTTGAATCATTCAAAATTTTTTTTTTAAAAATAGAAACAATAATCCGTAATAAAGCACTAGTTACAAGTCATATTGAAAATAGTATTGATCTACTTATCTCCAATTAAATTAATTTTTTATTTTCTGAAACTTTGGGAATATCATTACATTAGATATATATTTACATCCATACGGTTGGATCGTTCAAAAATATTTTTTAAAAAATAGAAACAATAATCCGTAACAAAGCACTAGTTACGAGTCATATTGAAAATAGTAGTGATCTACTAAGATCTCCAATCAAATTAATTTTTTATTTTCTGAAACTTTGGGAATATCATTACATTAGATATATATGGACATCCATATGGTTGGATCGTTCAAAAATATTTTTAAAAAATAGAAACAATAATCCGTAACAAAGCACTAGTTACGAGTCATATTGAAAATAGTAGTGATCTACTAAGATCTCCAATCAAATTAATTTTTTATTTTCTGAAACTTGGGGAATATCATTAAATTACATATATATTGATATCCGTACGGTTGGATCATTCAAAAATATTTTTTAAAAAATAGAAACAATAATCCGCGACAAAGCACTAGTTACGAGTCATATTGAAAATAGTAGTGATCTATTAAGATCTCCAATCAAATTAATTTTTTATTTTCTGAAACTTTGGGAATATCATTACATTAGATATATATTGACATCCGTACGGTTGGATCGTTCAAAATATTTTTTAAAAAATAGACACAATAATCCGTAACAAAGCACTAGTTACGAGTCATATTGAAAATAGTAGTGATCTACTAAGATCTCCAATCAAATTAATTTTTTATTTTCTGAAACTTTGGGAATATCATTACATTAGACATATATTGACATTCGTCTGGTTGGATCGTTCAAAAATATTTTTTCAAAAATAGAAACAATAATCCGTAACAAAGCACTAGTTACGACTCATATTGAAAATAGTAGTGATCTACTAAGATCTCCAATCAAATTAATTTTTTATTTTCTGAAACTTTGGGAATATCATTACATTAGACATATATTGACATCCGTATGGTTGGATCGTTCAAAAATATTTTTTCAAAAATAGAAACAATAATCCGTAACAAAGCACTAGTTACGACTCATATTGAAAATAGTAGTGATCTACTAAGATCTCCAATCAAATTAATTTTTTATTTTCTGAAACTTTGGGAATATCATTGCATTATATATATATTGACATCCGTACGGTTGGATCGTTCAAAATATTTTTTTAAAAAATAGAAACAATAATCCGTAACAAAGCACTAGTTACAAGTCATATTGAAAATAGTAGTAATCTACTAAGATCTCCAATCAAATTAATTTTTTATTTTCTGAAACTTTGGGAATATCATTACATTAGATATATATTGACATCCGTACGGTTGGATCATTCAAAAATATTTTTTAAAAAATAGAAACAATAATCCGTAACAAAACACTAGTTACGAGTCATATTGAAAATAGTAGTGATCTACTAAGATCTCCAATCAAATTAACTTTTTATTTTCTGAAACTTTGGGAATATCATTACATTAGATATATATTGACATCCGTATGGTTGAATCATTCAAATTTTTTTTAAAAAAAATAGAAACAATAATCCGTAATAAAGCACTAGTTACAAGTCATATTGAAAATAGTATTGATCTACTAAGATCTCCAATTAAATTAATTTTTTATTTTCTGAAACTTTGGGAATATCATTACATTAGATATATATTTACATCCGTACGGTTGGATCGTTCAAAAATATTTTAAAAAAAATAGAAACAATAATCCGTAACAAAGCACTAGTTACGAGTCATATTGAAAATAGTAGTGATCTACTAAGATCTCCAATCAAATTAATTTTTTATTTTCTGAAACTTTGGGAATATCATTACATTAGATATATATGGACATCCATATGGTTGGATCGTTCAAAAATATTTTTAAAAAATAGAAACAATAATCCGTAACAAAGCACTAGTTACGAGTCATATTGAAAATAGTAGTGATCTACTAAGATCTCCAATCAAATTAATTTTTTATTTTCTGAAACTTGGGGAATATCATTAAATTACATATATATTGATATCCGTACGGTTGGATCGTTCAAAAATATTTTTTAAAAAATAGAAACAATAATCCGTGACACCGCACTAGTTACGAGTCTTATTGAAAATAGTAGTGATCTACTAAGATCTCCAATCAAATTAATTTTTTATTTTCTGAAACTTTGGGAATATCATTCCATTAAATATATATTGAAGTCCGAACGGTTGGATCGTTCAAAAATAGTTTTTAAAAAATAGAAACAATAATCCGTGACAAAGCACTAGTTACGAGTCATATTGAAAATAGTAGTGATCTACTAAGATCTCCAATCAAATTAATTTTTTATTTTCTGAAACTTTGGGAATATCATTACATTAGACATATATTGACATCCGTATGGTTGGATCGTTCAAATTTTTTTTTTCAAAAATAGAAACAATAATCCGTAACAAAGCACTAGTTACGACTCATATTGAAAATAGTAGTGATCTACTAAGATCTCCAATCAAATTAATTTTTTATTTTCTGAAACTTGGGGACTATCATTAAATTACATATATATTGATATCCGTACGGTTGGATCGTTCAAAAATATTTTTTAAAAAATAGAAACAATAATCCGTGACACAGCACTAGTTACGAGTCATATTGAAAATAGTAGTGATCTACTAAGATCTCCAATCAAATTAATTTTTTATTTTCTGAAACTTTGGGAATATCATTCCATTAAATATATATTGAAATCCGTACGGTTCGATCGTTCAAAATATTTTTTAAAAAATAGAAACAATAATCCGTAACAAAGCACTAGTTACGAGTCATATTGAAAATAGTAGTGATCTACTAAGATCTCCAATCAAATTAATTTTTTATTTTATAAAACTTTGGGAATATCATTACATTAGATATATATTGACATCCGTACGGTTGAATCGTTAAATTTTTTTTTAAAAAAAATAGAAACAATAATCCGTGACAAAGCACTAGTTACGAGTCATATTGAAAATAGTAGTGATCTACTAAGATCTCCAATCAAATTAATTTTTTATTTTCTGAAACTTTGGGAATATCATTCCATTAAATATATATTGAAATCCGTACGGTTGGATCGTTCAAAAATAGTTTTTAAAAAATAGAAACAATAATCCGTGACAAAGCACTAGTTACGAGTCATATTGAAAATAGTAGTGATCTACTAGGATCTCTAATCAAATTAATTTTTTATTTTCTGAAACTTTGGGAATATCATTACATTAGATATATATTTAACATCCGTACGGTTGGATCGTTCAAAAATATTTTTTAAAAAATAGAAACAATAATCCGTGACAAAGCACTAGTTACGAGTCATATTGAAAATAGTAGTGATCTACTGAGATCTCCAATCAAATTAATTTTTTATTTTCTGAAACTTGGGGAATATCATTAAATTACTTATATATTGATATCCGTACGGTTGGATCGTTCAAAAATATTTTTTAAAAAATAGAAACAATAATCCGTGACAAAGCACTAGTTACGAGTCATATTGAAAATAGTAGTGATCTTCTAAGATCTCCAATCAAATTAATTTTTTATTTTCTGAAACTTTGGGAATATCATTACATTAGATATATATTTGACATCCGTACGGTTGGATCGTTCAAAAATATTTTTTAAAAAATAGAAACAATAATCCGTGACAAAGCCCTAGTTACGAGTCATATTGAAAATAGTAGTGATCTATTAAGATCTCCAATCAAATTAATTTTTTATTTTCTGAAACTTTGGGAATATCATTACATTAGATATATATTGACATCCGTACGGTTGGATCGTTCAAAATATTTTTTAAAAAATAGACACAATAATCCGTAACAAAGCACTAGTTACGAGTCATATTGAAAATAGTAGTGATCTACGAAGATCTCCAATCAAATTAATTTTTTATTTTCTGAAACTTTGGGAATATCATTACATTAGACATATATTGACATCCGTATGGTTGGATCGTTCAAAAATATTTTTTCAAAAATAGAAACAATAATCCGTAACAAAGCACTAGTTACGACTCATATTGAAAATAGTAGTGATCTACTAAGATCTCCAATCAAATTAATTTTTTATTTTCTGAAACTTTGGGAATATCATTACATTAGACATATATTGACATCCGTATGGTTGGATCGTTCAAAAATATTTTTTCAAAAATAGAAACAATAATCCGTAACAAAGCACTAGTTACGACTCATATTGAAAATAGTAGTGATCTACTAAGATCTCCAATCAAATTAATTTTTTATTTTCTGAAACTTGGGGAATATTATTGCATTATATATATATTGACATCCGTACGGTTGGATCGTTCAAAATATTTTTTTTAAAAATAGAAACAATAATCCGTAACAAAGCACTAGTTACAAGTCATATTGAAAATAGTAGTGAACTACTAAGATCTCCAATCAAATTAATTTTTTATTTTCTGAAACTTTGGGAATATCATTACATTAGATATATATTGACATCCGTACGGTAAGATCATTCAAAAATATTTTTTTAAAAATAGAAACAATAATCCGTAACAAAGCACTAGTTACGAGTCATATTGAAAATAGTAGTGATCTACTAAGATCTCCAATCAAATAAACTTTTTATTTTCTGAAACTTTGGGAATATCATTACATTAGATATATATTGACATCCGTATGGTTGAATCATTCAAATTTTTTTTTTAAAAAATAGAAACAATAATCCGTAATAAAGCACTAGTTACAAGTCATATTGAAAATAGTATTGATCTACTAAGATCTCCAATTAAATTAATTTTTTATTTTCTGAAACTTTGGGAATATCATTACATTAGATATATATTTACATCCATACGGTTGGATCGTTCAAAAATATTTTTAAAAAAATAGAAACAATAATCCGTAACAAAGCACTAGTTACGAGTCATATTGAAAATAGTAGTGATCTACTAAGATCTCCAATCAAATTAATTTTTTATTTTCTGAAACTTTGGGAATATCATTACATTAGATATATATGGACATCCATATGGTTGGATCGTTCAAAAATATTTTTAAAAAATAGAAACAATAATCCGTAACAAAGCACTAGTTACGAGTCATATTGAAAATAGTAGTGATCTACTAAGATCTCCAATCAAATTAATTTTTTATTTTCTGAAACTTGGGTAATATCTTTAAATTACATATATATTGAAATCCGTACGGTTGGATCATTCAAAAATATTTTTTCAAAAATAGAAACAATAATCCGTGACAAAGCACTAGTTACGAGTCATATTGAAAATAGTAGTGATCTATTAAGATCTCCAATCAAATTAATTTTTTATTTTCTGAAACTTTGGGAATATCATTACATTAGATATATATTGACATCCGTACGGTTGGATCGTTCAAAATATTTTTTAAAAAATAGACACAATAATCCGTAACAAAGCACTAGTTACGAGTCATATTGAAAATAGTAGTGATCTACTAAGATCTCCAATCAAATTAATTTTTTATTTTCTGAAACTTTGGGAATATCATTACATTAGACATATATTGACATCCGTCTGGTTGGATCGTTCAATTTTTTTTTTTCAAAAATAGAAACAATAATCCGTAACAAAGCACTAGTTACGACTCATATTGAAAATAGTAGTGATCTACTAAGATCTCCAATCAAATTAATTTTTTATTTTCTGAAACTTTGGGAATATCATTACATTAGACATATATTGACATCCGTATGGTTGGATCGTTCAAAAATATTTTTTCAAAAATAGAAACAATAATCCGTAACAAAGCACTAGTTACGACTCATATTGAAAATAGTAGTGATCTACTAAGATCTCCAATCAAATTAATTTTTTATTTTCTGAAACTTTGGGAATATCATTGCATTATATATATATTGACATCCGTACGGTTGGATCGTTCAAAATATTTTTTTAAAAAATAGAAACAATAATCCGTAACAAAGCACTAGTTACAAGTCATATTGAAAATAGTAGTGATCTACTAAGATCTCCAATCAAATTAATTTTTTGTTTTCTGAAACTTTGGGAATATCATTACATTAGATATATATTGACATCCGTACGGTTGGATCATTCAAAAATATTTTTTAGAAAATAGAAACAATAATCCGTAACAAAGCACTAGTTACGAGTCATATTGAAAATAGTAGTGATCTACTAAGATCTCCAATCAAATTAACTTTTTATTTTCTGAAACTTTGGGAATATCATTACATTAGATATATATTGACATCCGTATGGTTGAATCATTCAATTTTTTTTTTAAAATAGAAACAATAATCCGTAAAAAAGCACTAGTTACAAGTCCTATTGAAAATAGTATTGATCTACTAAGATCTCCAATTAAATTAATTTTTTATTTTCTGAAACTTTGAGAATATCATTACATTAGATATATATTTACATCCGTACGGTTGGATCGTTCAAAAATATTTTTTAAAAAATAGAAACAATAATCCGTAACAAAGCACTAGTTACGAGTCATATTGAAAATAGTAGTGATCTACTAAGATCTCCAATCAAATTAATTTTTTATTTTCTGAAACTTTGGGAATATCATTACATTAGATATATATTGACATCCATATGGTTGGATCGTTCAAAAATATTTTTAAAAAATAGAAACAATAATCCGTAACAAAGCACTAGTTACGAGTCATATTGAAAATAGTAGTGATCTACTAAGATCTCCAATCAAATTAATTTTTTATTTTCTGAAACTTGGGGAATATCATTAAATTACATATATTTTGATATCCGTACGGTTGGATCGTTCAAAAATATTTTTTAAAAAATAGAAACAATAATCCGTGACACAGCACTAGTTACGAGTCATATTGAAAATAGTAGTGATCTACTAAGATCTCCAATCAAATTAATTTTTTATTTTCTGAAACTTTGGGAATATCATTCCATTAAATATATATTGAAATCCGAACGGTTGGATTGTTCAAAAATAGTTTTTAAAAAATAGAAACAATAATCCGTGACAAAGCACTAGTTACGAGTCATATTGAAAATAGTAGTGATCTACTAAGATCTCCAATCAAATTAATTTTTTATTTTCTGAAACTTTGGGAATATCATTACATTAGATATATATTTACATCCGTACGGTTGGATCGTTCAAAAATATTTTTTAAAAAATAGAAACAATAATCCGTAACAAAGCACTAGTTACGAGTCATATTGAAAATAGTAGTGATCTACTAAGATCTCCAATCAAATTAATTTTTTATTTTCTGAAACTTTGGGAATATCATTACATTAGATATATATTGACATCCATATGGTTGGATCGTTCAAAAATATTTTTAAAAAATAGAAACAATAATCCGTAACAAAGCACTAGTTACGAGTCATATTGAAAATAGTAGTGATCTACTAAGATCTCCAATCAAATTAATTTTTTATTTTCTGAAACTTGGGGAATATCATTAAATTACATATATATTGATATCCGTACGGTTGGATCGTTCAAAAATATTATTTAAAAAACAGAAACAATAATCCGTGACACAGCACTAGTTACGAGTCATATTGAAAATAGTAGTGATCTACAAAGATCTCCAATCAAATTAATTTTTTATTTTCTGAAACTTTGGGAATATCATTCCATTAAATATATATTGAAATCCGTAGGGTTGGATCGTTCAAAAATAGTTTTTAAAAAATAGAAACAATAATCCATGACAAAGCACTAGTTATGAGTCATATTGAAAATAGTAGTAATCTACTAAGATCTCCAATCAAATTAATTTTTTATTTTCTGAAACTTTGGGAATATCATTACATTAGATATATATTGACATCCGTACGGTTGGATCGTTCAAAAATATTTTTTCAAAAATAGAAACAATAATCCGTAACAAAGCACTAGTTACGACTCATATTGAAAATAGTAGTGATCTACTAAGATCTCCAATCAAATTAATTTTTTATTTTCTGAAACTTTGGGAATATCATTGCATTATATATATATTGACATCCGTACGGTTGGATCGTTCAAAATATTTTTTAAAAAAATAGAAACAATAATCCGTAACAAAGCACTAGTTACAAGTCATATTGAAAATAGTAGTGATCTACTAAGATCTCTAATCAAATTAATTTTTTATTTTCTGAAACTTTGGGAATATCATTACATTAGATATATATTGACATCCGTACGGTTGGATCATTCAAAAATATTTTTTAAAATAGAAACAATAATCCGTAACAAAGCACTAGTTACGAGTCATATTGAAAATAGTAGTGATCTACTAAGATCTCCAATCAAATTAATTTTTTATTTTCTGAAACTTTGGGAATATCATTACATTAGACATATATTGACATCCGTATGGTTGGATCGTTCAAAAATATTTTTTCAAAAATAGAAACAATAATCCGTAACAAAGCACTAGTTACGACTCATATTGAAAATAGTAGTGATCTACTAAGATCTCCAATCAAATTAAATTTTTATTTTCTGAAACTTTGGGAATATCATTGCATTATATATATATTGACATCCGTACGGTTGGATCGTTCAAAATATTTTTTTAAAAAATAGAAACAATAATCCGTAACAAAGCACTAGTTACAAGTCATATTGAAAATAGTAGTGATCTACTAAGATCTCCAATCAAATTAATTTTTTATTTTCTGAAACTTTGGGAATATCATTACATTAGATATATATTGACATCCGTACGGTTGGATCATTCAAAAATATTTTTTAAAAATAGAAACAATAATCCGTAACAAAGCACTAGTTACGAGTCATATTGAAAATAGTAGTGATCTACTAAGATCTCCAATCAAATTAACTTTTTATTTTCGGAAACTTTGGGAATATCATTACATTAGATATATATTGACATCCGTATGGTTGAATCATTCAAATTTTTTTTTTAAAAAATAGAAACAATAATCCGTAATAAAGCACTAGTTACAAGTCATATTGAAAATAGTATTGATCTACTAAGATCTCCAATTAAATTAATTTTTTATTTTCTGAAACTTTGGGAATATCATTACATTAGATATATATTTACATCCGTACGGTTGGATCGTTCAAAAATATTTTTAAAAAAATAGAAACAATAATCCGTAACAAAGCACTAGTTACGAGTCATATTGAAAATAGTAGTGATCTACTAAGATCTCCAATCAAATTAATTTTTTATTTTCTGAAACTTTGGGAATATCATTACATTAGATATATATGGACATCCATATGGTTGGATCGTTCAAAAATATTTTTAAAAAATAGAAACAATAATCCGTAACAAAGCACTAGTTACGAGTCATATTGAAAATAGTAGTGATCTACTAAGATCTCCAATCAAATTAATTTTTTATTTTCTGAAACTTGGGGAATATCATTAAATTACATATATATTGATATCCGTAAGGTTGGATCGTTCAAAAATATTTTTTAAAAAATAGAAACAATAATCCGTGACACAGCACTAGTTACGAGTCATATTGAAAATAGTAGTGATCTACTAAGATCTCCAATCAAATTAATTTTTTATTTTCTGAAACTTTGGGAATATCATTCCACTAAATATATATTGAAATCCGAATGGTTGGATCGTTCAAAAATAGTTTTTAAAAAATAGAAACAATAATCCGTGACAAAGCACTAGTTACGAGTCCTATTGAAAATAGTAGTGATCTACTAAGATCTCCAATCAAATTAATTTTTTATTTTCTGAAACTTTGGGAATATCATTACATTAGATATATATTGACATCCGTACGGTTGGATCGTTCAAAAAGATTTTTTCAAAAATAGAAACAATAATCCGTGACAAAGCACTAGTTACGAGTCATATTGAAAATAGTAGTGATCTATTAAGATCTCCAATCAAATTAATTTTTTATTTTCTGAAACTTTGGGAATATCATTACATTAGATATATATTGACATCCGTACGGTTGGATCGTTCAAAATATTTTTTAAAAAATAGACACAATAATCCGTAACAAAGCACTAGTTACGAGTCATATTGAAAATAGTAGTGATCTACTAAGATCTCCAATCAAATTAATTTTTTATTTTCTGAAACTTTGGGAATATCATTACATTAGACATATATTGACATCCGTATGGTTGGATCGTTCAATTTTTTTTTTCAAAAATAGAAACAATAATCCGTAACAAAGCACTTGTTACGACTCATATTGAAAATAGTAGTGATCTACTAAGATCTCCAATCAAATTAATTTTTTATTTTCTGAAACTTTGGGAATATCATTACATTAGACATATATTGACATCCGTATGGTTGGATCGTTCAAAAATATTTTTTCAAAAATAGAAACAATAATCCGTAACAAAGCACTAGTTACGACTCATATTGAAAATAGTAGTGATCTACTAAGATCTCCAATCAAATTAATTTTTTATTTTCTGAAACTTTGGGAATATCATTGCATTATATATATATTGACATCCGTACGGTTGGATCGTTCAAAATATTTTTTTAAAAAATAGAAACAATAATCCGTAACAAAGCACTAGTTACAAGTCATATTGAAAATAGTAGTGATCTACTAAGATCTCCAATCAAATTAATTTTTTGTTTTCTGAAACTTTGGGAATATCATTACATTAGATATATATTGACATCCGTACGGTTGGATCATTCAAAAATATTTTTTAAAAAATAGAAACAATAATCCGTAACAAAGCACTAGTTACGAGTCATATTGAAAATAGTAGTGATCTACTAAGATCTCCAATCAAATTAACTTTTTATTTTCTGAAACTTTGGGAATATCATTACATTAGATATATATTGACATCCGTATGGTTGAATCATTCAATTTTTTTTTTAAAAATAGAAACAATAATCCGTAAAAAAGCACTAGTTACAAGTCCTATTGAAAATAGTATTGATCTACTAAGATCTCCAATTAAATTAATTTTTTATTTTCTGAAACTTTGGGAATATCATTACATTAGATATATATTTACATCCGTACGGTTGGATCGTTCAAAAATATTTTTTAAAAAATAGAAACAATAATCCGTAACAAAGCACTAGTTACGAGTCATATTGAAAATAGTAGTGATCTACTAAGATCTCCAATCAAATTAATTTTTTATTTTCTGAAACTTTGGGAATATCATTACATTAGATATATATTGACATCCATATGGTTGGATCGTTCAAAAATATTTTTTAAAAATAGAAACAATAATCCGTAACAAAGCACTAGTTACGAGTCATATTGAAAATAGTAGTGATCTACTAAGATCTCCAATCAAATTAATTTTTTATTTTCTGAAACTTGGGGAATATCATTAAATTACATATATTTTGATATCCGTACGGTTGGATCGTTCAAAAATATTTTTTAAAAAATAGAAACAATAATCCGTGACACAGCACTAGTTACGAGTCATATTGAAAATAGTAGTGATCTACTAAGATCTCCAATCAAATTAATTTTTTATTTTCTGAAACTTTGGGAATATCATTCCATTAAATATATATTGAAATCCGAACGGTTGGATTGTTCAAAAATAGTTTTTAAAAAATAGAAACAATAATCCGTGACAAAGCACTAGTTACGAGTCATATTGAAAATAGTAGTGATCTACTAAGATCTCCAATCAAATTAATTTTTTATTTTCTGAAACTATGGGAATATCATTACATTAGATATATATTTACATCCGTACGGTTGGATCGTTCAAAAATATTTTTTAAAAAATAGAAACAATAATCCGTAACAAAGCACTAGTTACGAGTCATATTGAAAATAGTAGTGATCTACTAAGATCTCCAATCAAATTAATTTTTTATTTTCTGAAACTTTGGGAATATCATTACATTAGATATATATTGACATCCATATGGTTGGATCGTTCAAAAATATTTTTAAAAAATAGAAACAATAATCCGTAACAAAGCACTAGTTACGAGTCATATTGAAAATAGTAGTGATCTACTAAGATCTCCAATCAAATTAATTTTTTATTTTCTGAAACTTGGGGAATATCATTAAATTACATATATATTGATATCCGTACGGTTGGATCGTTCAAAAATATTATTTAAAAAACAGAAACAATAATCCGTGACACAGCACTAGTTACGAGTCATATTGAAAATAGTAGTGATCTACAAAGATCTCCAATCAAATTAATTTTTTATTTTCTGAAACTTTGGGAATATCATTCCATTAAATATATATTGAAATCCGTAGGGTTGGATCGTTCAAAAATAGTTTTTAAAAAATAGAAACAATAATCCATGACAAAGCACTAGTTATGAGTCATATTGAAAATAGTAGTAATCTACTAAGATCTCCAATCAAATTAATTTTTTATTTTCTGAAACTTTGGGAATATCATTACATTAGATATATATTGACATCCGTACGGTTGGATCGTTCAAAAATATTTTTTCAAAAATAGAAACAATAATCCGTAACAAAGCACTAGTTACGACTCATATTGAAAATAGTAGTGATCTACTAAGATCTCCAATCAAATTAATTTTTTATTTTCTGAAACTTTGGGAATATCATTGCATTATATATATATTGACATCCGTACGGTTGGATCGTTCAAAATATTTTTTTAAAAAATAGAAACAATAATCCGTAACAAAGCACTAGTTACAAGTCATATTGAAAATAGTAGTGATCTACTAAGATCTCTAATCAAATTAATTTTTTATTTTCTGAAACTTTGGGAATATCATTACATTAGATATATATTGACATCCGTACGGTTGGATCATTCAAAAATATTTTTTAAAAATAGAAACAATAATCCGTAACAAAGCACTAGTTACGAGTCATATTGAAAATAGTAGTGATCTACTAAGATCTCCAATCAAATTAATTTTTTATTTTCTGAAACTTTGGGAATATCATTACATTAGATATATATTGACATCCATATGGTTGGATCGTTCAAAAATATTTTTAAAAAATAGAAACAATAATCCGTAACAAAGCACTAGTTACGAGTCATATTGAAAATAGTAGTAATCTACTAAGATCTCCAATCAAATTAATTTTTTATTTTCTGAAACTTGGGGAATATCATTAAATTACATATATATTGATATCCGTACGGTTGGATCGTTCAAAAATATTATTTAAAAAACAGAAACAATAATCCGTGACACAGCACTAGTTACGAGTCATATTGAAAATAGTAGTGATCTACAAAGATCTCCAATCAAATTAATTTTTTATTTTCTGAAACTTTGGGAATATCATTCCATTAAATATATATTGAAATCCGTAGGGTTGGATCGTTCAAAAATAGTTTTTAAAAAATAGAAACAATAATCCATGACAAAGCACTAGTTATGAGTCATATTGAAAATAGTAGTAATCTACTAAGATCTCCAATCAAATTAATTTTTTATTTTCTGAAACTTTGGGAATATCATTACATTAGATATATATTGACATCCGTACGGTTGGATCGTTCAAAAATATTTTTTTAAAAATAGAAACAATAATCCGTGACACAGCACTAGTTACGAGTCATATTGAAAATAGTACTGATCTACTAAGATCTCCAATCAAATTAATTTTTTATTTTCTGAAACTTTGGGAATATCATTCCACTAAATATATATTGAAATCCGAATGGTTGGATCGTTCAAAAATAGTTTTTAAAAAATAGAAACAATAATCCGTGACACAGCACTAGTTACGAGTCATATTGAAAATAGTAGTGATCTACTAAGATCTCCAATCAAATTAATTTTTTATTTTCTGAAACTTGGGGAATATCATTAAATTACATATATATTGATATCCGTAAGGTTGGATCGTTCAAAAATATTTTTTTAAAAATAGAAACAATAATCCGTGACACAGCACTAGTTACGAGTCATATTGAAAATAGTACTGATCTACTAAGATCTCCAATCAAATTAATTTTTTATTTTCTGAAACTTTGGGAATATCATTCCACTAAATATATATTGAAATCCGAATGGTTGGATCGTTCAAAAATAGTTTTTAAAAAATAGAAACAATAATCCGTGACAAAGCACTAGTTACGAGTCATATTGAAAATAGTAGTGATCTACTAAGATCTCCAATCAAATTAATTTTTTATTTTCTGAAACTTTGGGAATATCATTCCACTAAATATATATTGAAATCCGAATGGTTGGATCGTTCAAAAATAGTTTTTAAAAAATAGAAACAATAATCCGTGACAAAGCACTAGTTACGAGTCATATTGAAAATAGTAGTGATCTACTAAGATCTCCAATCAAATTAATTTTTTATTTTCTGAAACTTTGGGAATATCATTACATTAGATATATATTGACATCCGTACGGTTGGATCGTTCAAAAAGATTTTTTCAAAAATAGAAACAATAATCCGTGACAAAGCACTAGTTACGAGTCATATTGAAAATAGTAGTGATCTATTAAGATCTCCAATCAAATTAATTTTTTATTTTCTGAAACTTTGGGAATATCATTACATTAGATATATATTGACATCCGTACGGTTGGATTGTTCAAAATATTTTTTAAAAAATAGACACAATAATCCGAAACAAAGCACTAGTTACGAGTCATATTGAAAATAGTAGTGATCTACTAAGATCTCCAATCAAATTAATTTTTTATTTTCTGAAACTTTGGGAATATCATTACATTAGACATATATTGACATCCGTATGGTTGGATCGTTCAAATTTTTTTTTTTTCAAAAATAGAAACAATAATCCGTAACAAAGCACTAGTTACGACTCATATTGAAAATAGTAGTGATCTACTAAGATCTCCAATCAAATTAATTTTTTATTTTCTGAAACTTTGGGAATATCATTACATTAGACATATATTGACATCCGTATGGTTGGATCGTTCAAAAATATTTTTTCAAAAATAGAAACAATAATCCGTAACAAAGCACTAGTTACGACTCATATTGAAAATAGTAGTGATCTACTAAGATCTCCAATCAAATTAATTTTTTATTTTCTGAAACTTTGGGAATATCATTGCATTATATATATATTGACATCCGTACGGTTGGATCGTTCAAAATATTTTTTTAAAAAATAGAAACAATAATCCGTAACAAAGCACTAGTTACAAGTCATATTGAAAATAGTAGTGATCTACTAAGATCTCCAATCAAATTAATTTTTTGTTTTCTGAAACTTTGGGAATATCATTACATTAGATATATATTGACATCCGTACGGTTGGATCATTCAAAAATATTTTTTAAAAAATAGAAACAATAATCCGTAACAAAGCACTAGTTACGAGTCATATTGAAAATAGTAGTGATCTACTAAGATCTCCAATCAAATTAACTTTTTATTTTCTGAAACTTTGGGAATATCATTACATTAGATATATATTGACATCCGTATGGTTGAATCATTCAATTTTTTTTTAAAAATAGAAACAATAATCCGTAAAAAAGCACTAGTTACAAGTCCTATTGAAAATAGTATTGATCTACTAAGATCTCCAATTAAATTAATTTTTTATTTTCTGAAACTTTGGGAATATCATTACATTAGATATATATTTACATCCGCACGGTTGGATCGTTCAAAAATATTTTTTAAAAAATAGAAACAATAATCCGTAACAAAGCACTAGTTACGAGTCATATTGAAAATAGTAGTGATCTACTAAGATCTCCAATCAAATTAATTTTTTATTTTCTGAAACTTTGGGAATATCATTACATTAGATATATATTGATATCCATATGGTTGGATCGTTCAAAAATATTTTTAAAAAATAGAAACAATAATCCGTAACAAAGCACTAGTTACGAGTCATATTGAAAATAGTAGTGATCTACTAAGATCTCCAATCAAATTAATTTTTTATTTTCTGAAACTTGGGGAATATCATTAAATTACATATATTTTGATATCCGTACGGTTGGATCGTTCAAAAATATTTTTTAAAAAATAGAAACAATAATCCGTGACACAGCACTAGTTACGAGTCATATTGAAAATAGTAGTGATCTACTAAGATCTCCAATCAAATTAATTTTTTATTTTCTGAAACTTTGGGAATATCATTCCATTAAATATATATTGAAATCCGAACGGTTGGATTGTTCAAAAATAGTTTTTAAAAAATAGAAACAATAATCCGTGACAAAGCACTAGTTACGAGTCATATTGAAAATAGTAGTGATCTACTAAGATCTCCAATCAAATTAATTTTTTATTTTCTGAAACTTTAGGAATATCATTACATTAGATATATATTTACATCTGTACGGTTGGATCGTTCAAAAATATTTTTTAAAAAATAGAAACAATAATCCGTAACAAAGCACTAGTTACGAGTCATATTGAAAATAGTAGTGATCTTCTAAGATCTCCAATCAAATTAATTTTTTATTTTCTGAAACTTTGGGAATATCATTACATTAGATATATATTGACATCCATATGGTTGGATCGTTCAAAAATATTTTTAAAAAATAGAAACAATAATCCGTAACAAAGCACTAGTTACGAGTCATATTGAAAATAGTAGTGATCTAATAAGATCTCCAATCAAATTAATTTTTTATTTTCTGAAACTTGGGGAATATCATTAAATTACATATATATTGATATCCGTACGGTTGGATCGTTCAAAAATATTATTTAAAAAACAGAAACAATAATCCGTGACACAGCACTAGTTACGAGTCATATTGAAAATAGTAGTGATCTACAAAGATCTCCAATCAAATTAATTTTTTATTTTCTGAAACTTTGGGAATATCATTCCATTAAATATATATTGAAATCCGTAGGGTTGGATCGTTCAAAAATAGTTTTTAAAAAATAGAAACAATAATCCATGACAAAGCACTAGTTATGAGTCATATTGAAAATAGTAGTAATCTACTAAGATCTCCAATCAAATTAATTTTTTATTTTCTGAAACTTTGGGAATATCATTACATTAGATATATATTGACATCCGTACGGTTGGATCGTTCAAAAAGATTTTTTAAAAAATAGAAACAATAATCCGTGACAAAGCACTAGTTACGAGTCATATTGAAAATAGTAGTGATCTACTAAGATCTCCAATCAAATTAATTTTTTATTTTCTGAAACTTTGGGAATATCATTACATTAGATATATATTGATATCCGTACGGTTGGATCATTTAAAATATTTTTTAAAAAATAGAAACAATAATCCGTAACAAAGCACTAGTTACGAGTCATATTGAAAATAGTAGTGATCTACTAAGATCTCCAATCAAATTAATTTTTTATTTTCTGAAACTTGGGGAATATCATTAAATTACATATATTTTGATATCCGTACGGTTGGATCGTTCAAAAATATTTTTTAAAAAATAGAAACAATAATCCGTGACACAACACTAGTTACGAGTCATATTGAAAATAGTAGTGATCTACTAAGATCTCCAATCAAATTAATTTTTTATTTTCTGAAACTTGGGGAATATCATTAAATTACATATATTTTGATATCCGTACGGTTGGATCGTTCAAAAATATTTTTTAAAAAATAGAAACAATAATCCGTGACACAGCACTAGTTACGAGTCATATTGAAAATAGTAGTGATCTACTAAGATCTCCAATCAAATTAATTTTTTATTTTCTGAAACTTTGGGAATATCATTCCATTAAATATATATTGAAATCCGAATGGTTGGATCGTTCAAAAATAGTTTTTAAAAAATAGAAACAATAATCCGTGACAAAGCACTAGTTACGAGTCATATTGAAAATAGTAGTGATCTACTAAGATCTCCAATCAAATTAATTTTTTATTTTCTGAAACTTTGGGAATATCATTACATTAGATATATATTTACATCCGTACGGTTGGATCGTTCAAAAATATTTTTTAAAAAATAGAAACAATAATCCGTAACAAAGCACTAGTTACGAGTCATATTGAAAATAGTAGTGATCTACTAAGATCTCCAATCAAATTAATTTTTTATTTTCTGAAACTTTGGGAATATCATTACATTAGATATATATTGACATCCATATGGTTGGATCGTTCAAAAATATTTTTAAAAAATAGAAACAATAATCCGTAACAAAGCACTAGTTACGAGTCATATTGAAAATAGTAGTGATCTACTAAGATCTCCAATCAAATTAATTTTTTATTTTCTGAAACTTGGGGAATATCATTAAATTACATATATATTGATATCCGTACGGTTGGATCGTTCAAAAATATTATTTAAAAAACAGAAACAATAATCCGTGACACAGCACTAGTTACGAGTCATATTGAAAATAGTAGTGATCTACAAAGATCTCCAATCAAATTAATTTTTTATTTTCTGAAACTTTGGGAATATCATTCCATTAAATATATATTGAAATCCGTAGGGTTGGATCGTTCAAAAATAGTTTTTAAAAAATAGAAACAATAATCCATGACAAAGCACTAGTTATGAGTCATATTGAAAATAGTAGTGATCTACTAAGATCTCCAATCAAATTAATTTTTTATTTTCTGAAACTTTGGGAATATCATTACATTAGATATATATTTACATCCGTACGGTTGGATCGTTCAAAAATATTTTTTAAAAAATAGAAACAATAATCCGTAACAAAGCACTAGTTACGAGTCATATTGAAAATAGTAGTGATCTACTAAGATCTCCAATCAAATTAATTTTTTATTTTCTGAAACTTTGGGAATATCATTACATTAGATATATATTGACATCCATATGGTTGGATCGTTCAAAAATATTTTTAAAAAATAGAAACAATAATCCGTAACAAAGCACTAGTTACGAGTCATATTGAAAATAGTAGTGATCTACTAAGATCTCCAATCAAATTAATTTTTTATTTTCTGAAACTTGGGGAATATCATTAAATTACATATATATTGATATCCGTACGGTTGGATCGTTCAAAAATATTATTTAAAAAACAGAAACAATAATCCGTGACACAGCACTAGTTACGAGTCATATTGAAAATAGTAGTGATCTACAAAGATCTCCAATCAAATTAATTTTTTATTTTCTGAAACTTTGGGAATATCATTCCATTAAATATATATTGAAATCCGTAGGGTTGGATCGTTCAAAAATAGTTTTTAAAAAATAGAAACAATAATCCATGACAAAGCACTAGTTATGAGTCATATTGAAAATAGTAGTGATCTACTAAGATCTCCAATCAAATTAATTTTTTATTTTCTGAAACTTTGGGAATATCATTACATTAGATATATATTTACATCCGTACGGTTGGATCGTTCAAAAATATTTTTTAAAAAATAGAAACAATAATCCGTAACAAAGCACTAGTTACGAGTCATATTGAAAATAGTAGTGATCTACTAAGATCTCCAATCAAATTAATTTTTTATTTTCTGAAACTTTGGGAATATCATTACATTAGATATATATTGACATCCATATGGTTGGATCGTTCAAAAATATTTTTAAAAAATAGAAACAATAATCCGTAACAAAGCACTAGTTACGAGTCATATTGAAAATAGTAGTGATCTACTAAGATCTCCAATCAAATTAATTTTTTATTTTCTGAAACTTGGGGAATATCATTAAATTACATATATATTGATATCCGTACGGTTGGATCGTTCAAAAATATTATTTAAAAAACAGAAACAATAATCCGTGACACAGCACTAGTTACGAGTCATATTGAAAATAGTAGTGATCTACAAAATCTCCAATCAAATTAATTTTTTATTTTCTGAAACTTTGGGAATATCATTCCATTAAATATATATTGAAATCCGTACGGTTGGATCGTTCAAAAATAGTTTTTAAAAAATAGAAACAATAATCCGTGACAAAGCACTAGTTACGAGTCATATTGAAAATAGTAGTGATCTACTAAGATCTCTAATCAAATTAATTTTTTATTTTCTGAAACTTTGCGAATATCATTACATTAGATATATATTTAACATCCGTACGGTTGGATCGTTCAAAAATATTTTTTAAAAAATAGAAACAATAATCCGTGACAAAGCACTAGTTACGAGTCATATTGAAAATAGTAGTGATCTACTTAGATCTCCAATCAAATTAATTTTTTATTTTCTGAAACTTTGGGAATATCATTACATTAGATATATTTTGATATCCGTACGGTTGGATCGTTCAAAAATATTTTTTAAAAAATAGAAACAATAATCCGTGACACAGCACTAGTTACGAGTCATATTGAAAATAGTAGTGATCTACAAAATCTCCAATCAAATTAATTTTTTATTTTCTGAAACTTTGGGAATATCATTCCATTAAATATATATTGAAATCCGTACGGTTGGATCGTTCAAAAATAGTTTTTAAAAAATAGAAACAATAATCCGTGACAAAGCACTAGTTACGAGTCATATTGAAAATAGTAGTGATCTACTAAGATCTCTAATCAAATTAATTTTTTATTTTCTGAAACTTTGCGAATATCATTACATTAGATATATATTTAACATCCGTACGGTTGGATCGTTCAAAAATATTTTTTAAAAAATAGAAACAATAATCCGTGACAAAGCACTAGTTACGAGTCATATTGAAAATAGTAGTGATCTACTAAGATCTCCAATCAAATTAATTTTTTATTTTCTGAAACTTTGGGAATATCATTACATTAGATATATATTGACATCCGTACGGTTGGATCGTTCAAAAATATTTTTTAAAAAATAGAAACAATAATCCGTGACAAAGCACTAGTTACGAGTCATATTGAAAATAGTAGTGATCTACTAAGATCTCCAATCAAATTAATTTTTTATTTTCTGAAACTTTGGGAATATCATTACATTAGATATATATTGATATCCGTACGGTTGGATCATTTAAAATATTTTTTAAAAAATAGAAACAATAATCCGTAACAAAGCACTAGTTACGAGTCATATTGAAAATAGTAGAGATCTACTAAGATCTCCAATCAAATTAATTTTTTATTTTCTAAAACTTTGGGAATATCATTACATTAGATATATATTGACATCCGTATGGTTGAATCGTTCAAAAATATTTTTTAAAAAATAGAAACAATAATCCGTGACAAAGCACTAGTTACGAGTCATATTGAAAATAGTAGTGATCTACTAAGATCTCCAATCAAATTAATTTTTTATTTTCTAAAACTTTGGGAATATCATTACATTAGATATATATTGACATCTGTACGGTTGGATCGTTCAAAAATATTTTTTCAAAAATAGAAACAATAATCCGTGACAAAGCACTAGTTACGAGTCATATTGAAAATAGTAGTGATCTACTAAGATCTCCAATCAAATTAATTTTTTATTTTCTGAAACTTTGGGAATATCATTACATTAGATATATATTGACATCTGTACGGTTGGATCGTTCAAAAATATTTTTTAAAAAATAGAAACAATAATCCGTGACAAAGCACTAGTTACGAGTCATATTGAAAATAGTAGTGATCTACTAAGATCTCCAATCAAATTAATTTTTTATTTTCTGAAACTTTGGGAATATCATTACATTAGATATATATTGACATCCGTACGGTTGGATCATTCAAAATATTTTTTAAAAAATAGAAACAATAATCCGTAACAAAGCACTAGTTACGAGTCATATTGAAAATAGTAGTGATCTACTAAGATCTCCAATCAAATTAATTTTTTATTTTCTGAAACTTGGGGAATATCATTAAATTACATATATATTGATATCCGTACGGTTGGATCGTTCAAAAATATTATTTAAAAAACAGAAACAATAATCCGTGACTCAGCACTAGTTACGAGTCATTTGAAAATAGTAGTGATCTACAAAGATCTCCAATCAAATTAATTTTTTATTTTCTGAAACTTTGGGAATATCATTCCATTAAATATATATTGAAATCCGTACTGTTGGATCGTTCAAAAATAGTTTTTAAAAAATAGAAACAATAATCCGTGACAAAGCACTAGTTACGAGTCATATTGAAAATAGTAGTGATCTACTAAGATCTCTAATCAAATTAATTTTTTATTTTCTGAAACTTTGGGAATATCATTACATTAGATATATATTTAACATCCGTACGGTTGGATCGTTCAAAAATATTTTTTAAAAAATAGAAACAATAATCCGTGACAAAGCACTAGTTACGAGTCATATTGAAAATAGTAGTGATCTACTTAGATCTCCAATCAAATTAATTTTTTATTTTCTGAAACTTTGGGAATATCATTACATTAGATATATATTGACATCCGTACGGTTGGATCGTTCAAAAATATTTTTTAAAAAATAGAAACAATAATCCGTGACAAAGCACTAGTTACGAGTCATATTGAAAATAGTAGTGATCTACTAAGATCTCCAATCAAATTAATTTCAGCACTAGTTACGAGTCATATTGAAAATAGTAGTGATCTACTAAGATCTCCAATCAAATTAATTTTTTATTTTCTGAAACTTTGGGAATATCATTTTAAAAAATAGAAACAATAATCCGTGACAAAGCACTAGTTACGAGTCATATTGAAAATAGTAGTGATCTACTAAGATCTCCAATCAAATTAATTTTTTATTTTCTGAAACTTTGCGAATATCATTACATTAGATATATATTTAACATCCGTACGGTTGGATCGTTCAAAAATATTTTTTAAAAAATAGAAACAATAATCCGTGACAAAGCACTAGTTACGAGTCATATTGAAAATAGTAGTGATCTACTAAGATCTCCAATCAAATTAATTTTTTATTTTCTGAAACTTGGGGAATATCATTAAATTACATATATATTGACATCCGTACGGTTGGATCGTTCAAAAATATTTTTTAAAAAACAGAAACAATAATCCGTGACACAGCACTAGTTACGAGTCATATTGAAAATAGTAGTGATCTACAAAATCTCCAATCAAATTAATTTTTTATTTTCTGAAACTTTGGGAATATCATTACATTAAATATATATTGAAATCCGTACTGTTGGATCGTTCAAAAATAGTTTTTAAAAAATAGAAACAATAATCCGTGACAAAGCACTAGTTACGAGTCATATTGAAAATAGTAGAGATCTACTAAGATCTCTAATCAAATTAATTTTTTATTTTCTAAAACTTTGGGAATATCATTACATTAGATATATATTGACATCCGTACGGTTGGATCGTTCAAAAATATTTTTTAAAAAATAGAAACAATAATCCGTGACAAAGCACTAGTTACGAGTCATATTGAAAATAGTAGTGATCTACTAAGATCTCCAATCAAATTAATTTTTTATTTTCTAAAACTTTGGGAATATCATTACATTAGATATATATTGACATCCGTACGGTTGGATCGTTCAAAAATATTTTTTCAAAAATAGAAACAATAATCCGTTACAAAGCACTAGTTACGAGTCATATTGAAAATAGTAGTGATCTACTAAGATCTCCAATCAAATTAATTTTTTATTTTCTGAAACTTTGGGAATATCATTACATTAGATATATATTGACATCCGTACGGTTGGATCGTTCAAAAATATTTTTTAAAAAATAGAAACAATAATCCGTAACAAAGCACTAGTTACGAGTCATATTGAAAATAGTAGTGATCTACTAAGATCTCCAATCAAATTAATTTTTTATTTTCTGAAACTTTGGGAATATCATTACATTAGATATATATTGACATCCGTACGGTTGGATCATTCAAAATATTTTTTAAAAAATAGAAACAATAATCCGTAACAAAGCACTAGTTACGAGTCATATTGAAAATAGTAGTGATCTACTAAGATCTCCAATCAAATTAATTTTTTATTTTCTGAAACTTGGGGAATATCATTAAATTACATATATACTGATATCCGTACGGTTGGATCGTTCAAAAATATTATTTAAAAAACAGAAACAATAATCCGTGACTCAGCACTAGTTACGAGTCATTTGAAAATAGTAGTGATCTACAAAGATCTCCAATCAAATTAATTTTTTATTTTCTGAAACTTTGGGAATATCATTCCATTAAATATATATTGAAATCCGTACGGTTGGATCGTTCAAAAATAGTTTTTAAAAAATAGAAACAATAATCCGTGACAAAGCACTAGTTACGAGTCATATTGAAAATAGTAGTGATCTACTAAGATCTCTAATCAAATTAATTTTTTATTTTCTGAAACTTTGGGAATATCATTACATTAGATATATATTTAACATCCGTACGGTTGGATCGTTCAAAAATATTTTTTAAAAAATAGAAACAATAATCCGTGACAAAGCACTAGTTACGAGTCATATTGAAAATAGTAGTGATCTACTTAGATCTCCAATCAAATTAATTTTTATTTTCTGAAACTTTGGGAATATCATTACATTAGATATATATTGACATCCGTACGGTTGGATCGTTCAAAAATATTTTTTAAAAAATAGAAACAATAATCCGTGACAAAGCACTAGTTACGAGTCATATTGAAAATAGTAGTGATCTACTAAGATCTCCAATCAAATTAATTTTTTATTTTCTGAAACTTTGGGAATATCATTACATTAGATATATATTGACATCTGTACGGTTGGATCGTTCAAAAGTATTTTTTCAAAAATAGAAACAATAATCCGTGACAAAGCACTAGTTACGAGTCATATTGAAAATAGTAGTGATCTACTAAGATCTCCAATCAAATTAATTTTTTATTTTCTGAAACTTTGGGAATATCATTACATTAGATATATATTGACATCCGTACGGTTGGATCGTTCAAAAATATTTTTTAAAAAATAGAAACAATAATCCGTGACAAAGCACTAGTTACGAGTCATATTGAAAATAGTAGTGATCTACTAAGATCTCCAATCAAATTAATTTTTTATTTTCTGAAACTTTGGGAATATCATTAAATTAGATATATATTGACATCCGTACGGTTGGATCATTCAAAATATTTTTTAAAAAATAGAAACAATAATCCGTAACAAAGCACTAGTTACGAGTCATATTGAAAATAGTAGTGATCTACTAAGATCTCCAATCAAATTAATTTTTTATTTTCTGAAACTTGGGGAATATCATTAAATTACATATATATTGATATCCGTACGGTTGGATCGTTCAAAAATATTATTTAAAAAACAGAAACAATAATCCGTGACACAGCACTAGTTACGAGTCATATTGAAAATAGTAGTGATCTACAAAGATCTCCAATCAAATTAATTTTTTATTTTCTGAAACTTTGGGAATATCATTCCATTAAATATATATTGAAATCCGTACGGTTGGATCGTTCAAAAATAGTTTTTAAAAAATAGAAACAATAATCCGTGACAAAGCACTAGTTACGAGTCATATTGAAAATAGTAGTGATCTACTAAGATCTCCAATCAAATTAATTTTTTATTTTCTGAAACTTTGGGAATATCATTACATTAGATATATATTGACATCCGTACGGTTGGAACGTTCAAAAATATTTTTAAAAAAATAGAAACAATAATCCGTGACAAAGCACTAGTTACGAGTCATATTGAAAATAGTAGTGATCTACTAAGATCTCCAATCAAATTAATTTTTTATTTTCTGAAACTTTGGGAATATCATTACATTAGATATATATTGATATCCGTACGGTTGGATCATTTAAAATATTTTTTTAAAAAATAGAAACAATAATCCGTAACAAAGCACTAGTTACGAGTCATATTGAAAATAGTAGTGATCTACTAAGATCTCCAATCAAATTAATTTTTTATTTTCTAAAACTTTGGGAATATCATTACATTAGATATATATTGACATCCGTATGGTTGAATCGTTCAAAAATATTTTTTAAAAAATAGAAACAATAATCCGTGACAAAGCACTAGTTACGAGTCATATTGAAAATAGTAGTGATCTACTAAGATCTCCAATCAAATTAATTTTTTATTTTCTAAAACTTTGGGAATATCATTACATTAGATATATATTGACATCTGTACGGTTGGATCGTTCAAAAATATTTTTTCAAAAATAGAAACAATAATCCGTGATAAAGCACTAGTTACGAGTCATATTGAAAATAGTAGTGATCTACTAAGATCTCCAATCAAATTAATTTTTTATTTTCTGAAACTTTGGGAATATCATTACATTAGATATATATTGACATCCGTACGGTTGGATCGTTCAAAAATATTTTTTAAAAAATAGAAACAATAATCCGTGACAAAGCACTAGTTACGAGTCATATTGAAAATAGTAGTGATCTACTAAGATCTCCAATCAAATTAATTTTTTATTTTCTGAAACTTTGGAAATATCATTACATTAGATATATATTGACATCCGTACGGTTGGATCATTCAAAATATTTTTTAAAAAATAGAAACAATAATCCGTAACAAAGCACTAGTTACGAGTCATATTGAAAATAGTAGTGATCTACTAAGATCTCCAATCAAATTAATTTTTTATTTTCTAAAACTTTGGGAATATCATTACATTAGATATATATTGACATCCGTATGGTTGAATCGTTCAAAAATATTTTTTAAAAAATAGAAACAATAATCCGTGACAAAGCACTAGTTACGAGTCATATTGAAAATAGTAGTGATCTACTAAGATCTCCAATCAAATTAATTTTTTATTTTCTAAAACTTTGGGAATATCATTACATTAGATATATATTGACATCTGTACGGTTGGATCGTTCAAAAATATTTTTTAAAAAATAGAAACAATAATCCGTGACAAAGCACTAGTTACGAGTCATATTGAAAATAGTAGTGATCTACTAAGATCTCCAATCAAATTAATTTTTTATTTTCTGAAACTTTTGGAATATCATTACATTAGATATATTTTGACATCCGTACGGTTGGATCGTTCAAATTTTTTTTTAAAAAAATAGAAACAATAATCCGTGACAAAGCACTAGTTACGAGTCATATTGAAAATAGTAGTGATCTACTAAGATCTCAAATCAAATTAGTTTTTTATTTTCTGAAACTTTGGGAATATCATTACATTAGATATATATTGACATCCGTACGGTTGGATCGTTCAAAATATTTTTTAAAAAATAGAAACAATAATCCGTAACAAAGCACTAGTTATGAGTCATATTGAAAATAGTAGTGATCTACTAAGATCTCCAATCAAATTAATTTTTTATTTTCTAAAACTTTGGGAATATCATTACATTAGATATATATTGACATCCGTACGGTTGAATCGTTCAAAAATATTTTTTAAAAAATAGAAACAATAATCCGTGACAAAGCACTAGTTACGAGTCATATTGAAAATAGTAGTGATCTACTAAGATCTCCAATCAAATTAATTTTTTATTTTCTAAAACTTTGGGAATATCATTGCATTAGATATATATTGACATCCGTACGGTTGGATCGTTCAAAAATATTTTTTAAAAAATAGAAACATTAATCCGTGACAAAGCACTAGTTACGAGTCATATTGAAAATAATAGTGATCTACTAAGATCTCTAATCAAATTAATTTTTTATTTTCTAAAACTTTGGGAATATCATTGCATTAGATATATATTGACATCCGTACGGTTGGATCGTTCAAAAATATTTTTTTTAAAATAGAAACAATAATCCGTGACAAAGCACTAGTTACGAGTCATATTGAAAGTAGTAGTGATCTACTAAGATCTCCAATCAAATTAATTTTTTATTTTCTAAAACTTTGGGAATATCATTACATTAGATATATATTGATAATTCTATTTTTTTAAATTATTTTTTACATTAAAAAGTAGTTTTAACATTTTAATATATATATATATATGTAATTGAAATTATATATATAATCCACAAAATTAAATGAAATAGGAAATATATGTAATTTAATAAAATAAAAATAAATGTGTAATTTTTGATAGAAACAAAATGAAATCAGATGGGCGGCTAATTATCCCGCTCTCTTTTTTGAACGCCCAAATCTCAAACACACACGCCAAATATCTATCCTCACCCACTCTTTCCCTCTTCACTTCCTGCATTCTTTCTTGCTCCCAATATTTTCTTCCCTTATATACATGTTCTTCGATCTATATTGTATCTAGATCGGCGATTCTTGCTTTTTTCGAACAATTTCTTCTATTCTTCCGATGATATTCAATCATTCGATTATCATAAACACCTTTTCTCAAACCATAATCGTTACTACACTCAACAAATCATTCATATCATATGATTTACTAAGATTTTGGATCGGGAACAAAAAAATTGAGTTTTAGATGCAATTGTACTCGTGATTTAACAAATAAATCTCGAGTTTATCATCTAAATCGATAGAAGATACATGTATATATCATGATTTCAGTTGTTTAAATTGGGGCTTTTTCAAAACCCTAGCATGTGCACTACAATCGATTCATGAATTTGATATATATAGTCTAATCGATTCGATTATACATATACATATCGAATGTGAGTCATGTATCTCTATTATCACTCAAAACCCTAACTGTTTTAAGGAGTTTTCTTGCAGATTCATGAAGAAATGATAAGATGCGAAAAGGAATCGAGGAAAAACGGAGGGAACAAATGAAAATGACCATCAACTCGTGTAAACTCAGTGAGTCGCCGAGTCAACTCAGTGAGTCAATCGTCCGAGTTCAACCGAGTCAAGCTGGTTCTGTAATAAAAGGTAAGATTCCAAGTGATTCGAAACCTTGGACTCAGGTTTTGTATCAAAATTGTCTGTTTAATTCATTTACAGTTGTAGAATTCGGATTTATGTGATGATTAGTAATTGATAAAACTGATTCTTGAATGCACTTAGTAATATAGGATTCATTGTGCTCAATGTCAACGTTTTGCCTTGTGTATTGTTAGCAGCACTTTTAGGAGTTCATCTACGTAGCAGCTTCTAGAGTATGATATTTGTGCTACTGGGGATGACGAAAACAATCCAGGATATGCTGATATATTATTACAAACTTACACACACCACCCTACGGCTCATACTGTGGGTTGCTTTATTTTACATTCCGTATGGCCCTCTCTTAAACTGCTTGTAATGATTTATCTATACGTGCAAAAATGTTAAAAGGACACACTATGTCTGCAACCATTGGTCGACATAGTGAGAACTTCTGTGTTGTCTAGTGAATTACTTATTAGACCATATATCACCGACGATGTTGGGATGCCTTATGTCAGAAGCTATTACTTAATGCCATTGTCTTAGTTTGATTTTTTATATCCAAAAACTTTGGAATTCTGAACAAAACCTCTCTGCTTTCAGCACTGATCCTCAGTCATCTGTCCAACAATTGACATCTCACAATCACGAGGGAAATGTTGAGATGACTGAAAAATCCAAATTCATTATAACATCTACCAATGTAAGTTGCATAGCTTTAAAAGAAAAGACCAGTAATGAATGGTTAAGTTATTTTATTCTATATGTGTTATTTATTCCCTCGTTTACGTTTTTGCAGAAGCATATTGAAGAAAATGATGGTAATATCAATCATTCCTATCACATTGAGTATGATCAGGCTCCACGCACTCCTGGATTACTTGAAGAGCCAGATTTGTCAAATATTCAAGATACTTCTGCATGTGATGATCATCTGGAAACCGAAAATTATAATTTGACAGAATTTGCAGCGAGGGAGAACTTGGAAAATTCTTCTCTTAATTCTGATATATATCTTGCTCATAAGAATGTAATTATGGTATCAGAATGTAATTCTGATATATATCTCTTAATTCTGATATGTATCTTACTCTAGTAGTTGGCTTGGTTTGGACCAGATTATTTTATGTATAAACAGCTCAGCCATTTCAAATTTTTTGTAAAAAAGTGTTGCATTTGACTATATATGATGTTGCATTATGGTATATTTAGTGTTGCTTAAAAAAAAAATTAGCGTTGCATTAGACTCAAATAGCGTTGCGTTAGATAGTGGTACCTACTGTTGACGTGGCATGTGGGCCCTATTGCTGACGTGGCATGTGGGCCCTACTGCTAACGTGGCATGTGGGCCTCAGTGCTGACGGGGCACCTTGGTGGGCCCCACTGATGACATGGCATGTGGGCCCCACAGCTGATGTGGCATGTGGGCCCCAATGTTGACGTGACACCTTGGTGGGCCCCACTGATGACGTGGCATGCCCCCCCCCATTTGTGACGTGGCACTTGTGGGCCCCACTAGTGACATCCGTAACAAAGCACTAGTTACGAGTCATATTGAAAATAGTAGTGATCTACTAAGATCTCCAATCAAATTAATTTTTTATTTTCTGAAACTTTGGGAATATCATTACATTAGACATATATTGACATCCGTATGGTTGGATCGTTCAAAAATATTTTTTCAAAAATAGAAACAATAATCCGTAACAAAGCACTAGTTACGAGTCATATTGAAAATAGTAGTGATCTACTAAGATCTCCAATCAAATTAATTTTTTATTTTCTGAAACTTTGGGAATATCATTGCATTATATATATATTGACATCCGTACCATTGGATCGTTCAAAATATTTTTTTAAAAAATAGAAACAATAATCCGTAACAAAGCACAAGTTACGAGTCATACTGAAAATAGTAGTGATCTACTAAGATCTCCAATCAAATTAATTTTTTATTTTCTGAAACTTTGGGAATATCATTACATTAGATATATATTGACATCCGTACGGTTGGATCATTCAAAAATATTTTTTAAAAAATAGAAACAATAATCCGTAACAAAGCACTAGTTACGAGTCATATTGAAAATAGTAGTGATCTACTAAGATCTCCAATCAAATTAATTTTTTATTTTCTGAAACTTTGGGAATATCACTACATTAGATATATATTGACATCCATATGGTTGGATCGTTCAAAAATATTTTAAAAAATAGAAACAATAATCCGTAACAAAGCACTAGTTACGAGTCATATTGAAAATAGTAGTGATCTACTAAGATCTCCAATCAAATTAATTTTTTATTTTCTGAAACTTGGGGAATATCATTAAATTACATATATATTGATATCCGTACGGTTGGATCGTTCAAAAATATTTTTTAAAAAATAGAAACAATAATCCGTGACACAGCACTAGTTACGAGTCATATTGAAAATAGTAGTGATCTACTAAGATCTCCAATCAAATTAATTTTTTATTTTCTGAAACTTTGGGAATATCATTCCATTAAATATATATTGAAATCCGTACGGTTGGATCGTTCAAAAATAGTTTTTAAAAAATAGAAACAGTAATCTGTGACAAAGCACTAGTTACGAGTAATATAGAAAATAGTAGTGATCTACTAAGATCTCCAATAAAATTAATTTTTATTTTCTGAAACTTTGGGAATATCATTACATTAGATATATATTTACATCCGTACGGTTGGATCGTTCAAAAATATTTTTTAAAAAATAGAAACAATAATCCGTAACAAAGCACTAGTTACGAGTCATATTGAAAATAGTAGTGATCTACTAAGATCTCCAATCAAATTAATTTTTTATTTTCTGAAACTTGGGGAATATCATTAAATTACATATATATTGATATCCGTACGGTTGGATCGTTCAAAAATATTTTTTAAAAAATAGAAACAATAATCCGTGACACAGCACTAGTTACGAGTCATATTGAAAATAGTAGTGATTTACTAAGATCTCCAATCAAATTAATTTTTTATTTTCTGAAACTTTGGGAATATCATTCCATTAAATATATATTGAAATCCATACGGTTGGATCGTTCAAAAATAGTTTTTAAAAAATAGAAACAGTAATCTGTGACAAAGCACTAGTTACGAGTCATATTGAAAATAGTAGTGATCTACTAATATCTCCAATCAAATTAATTTTTATTTTCTGAAACTTTGGGAATATCATTACATTAGATATATATTTACATCCGTACGGTTGGATCGTTCAAAAATATTTTTTAAAAAATAGAAACAATAATCCGTAACAAAGCACTAGTTACGAGTCATATTGAAAATAGTAGTGATCTACTAAGATCTCCAATCAAATTAATTTTTTATTTTCTGAAACTTTGGGAATATCATTACATTAGATATATATTGACATCCATATGGTTGGATCGTTCAAAAATATTTTTAAAAAATAGAAACAATAATCCGTAACAAAGCACTAGTTACGAGTCATATTGAAAATAGTAGTGATCTACTAAGATCTCCAATCAAATTAATTTTTTATTTTCTGAAACTTGGGGAATATCATTAAATTACATATATATTGATATCCGTACGGTTGGATCGTTCAAAAATATTATTTAAAAAACAGAAACAATAATCCGTGACACAGCACTAGTTACGAGTCATATTGAAAATAGTAGTGATCTACAAAGATCTCCAATCAAATTAATTTTTTATTTTCTGAAACATTGGGAATATCATTCCATTAAATATATATTGAAATCCGTACGGTTGGATCGTTCAAAAATAGTTTTTAAAAAATAGAAACAATAATCCGTGACAAAGCACTAGTTACGAGTCATATTGAAAATAGTAGTGATCTACTAAGATCTCCAATCAAATTAATTTTTTATTTTCTGAAACTTTGGGAATATCATTACATTAGATATATATTGACATCCGTACGGTTGGATCCTTCAAAAATATTTTTTAAAAAATAGAAACAATAATCCGTAACAAAGCACTAGTTACGAGTCATATTGAAAATAGTAGTGATCTACTAAGATCTCCAAATCAAATTAACTTTTTATTTTCTGAAACTTTGGGAATATCATTACATTAGATATATATTGACATCCGTATGGTTGGATCATTCAAAAATATTTTTTAAAAAATAGAAACAATAATCCGTAATAAAGCACTAGTTACAAGTCATATTGAAAATAGTATTGATCTACTAAGATCTCCAATCAAATTAATTTTTTATTTTCTGAAACTTTGGGAATATCATTACATTAGATATATATATTTACATCCGTACGGTTGGATTGTTCAAAAATATTTTTAAAAAATAGAAACAATAATCCGTAACAAAGCACTAGTTACGAGTCATATTGAAAATAGTAGTGATCTACTAAGATCTCCAATCAAATTAATTTTTTATTTTCTGAAACTTTGGGAATATCATTACATTAGATATATATTGACATCCATATGGTTGGATCGTTCAAAAATATTTTAAAAAATAGAAACAATAATCCGTAACAAAGCACTAGTTACGAGTCATATTGAAAATAGTAGTGATCTACTAAGATCTCCAATCAAATTAATTTTTTATTTTCTGAAACTTGGGGAATATCATTAAATTACATATATATTGATATCCGTACGGTTGGATCGTTCAAAAATATTTTTTAAAAAATAGAAACAATAATCCGTGACACAGCACTAGTTACGAGTCATATTGAAAATAGTAGTGATCTACTAAGATCTCCAATCAAATTAATTTTTTATTTTCTGAAACTTTGGGAATATCATTCCATTAAATTTATATTGAAATCCGTACGGTTGGATCGTTCAAAAATAGTTTTTAAAAAATAGAAACAGTAATCTGTGACAAAGCACTAGTTACGAGTCATATTGAAAATAGTAGTGATCTACTAAGATCTCCAATCAAATTAATTTTTATTTTCTGAAACTTTGGGAATATCATTACATTAGATATATATTTACATCCGTACGGTTGGATCGTTCAAAAATATTTTTTAAAAAATAGAAACAATAATCCGTAACAAAGCACTAGTTACGAGTCATATTGAAAATAGTAGTGATCTACTAAGATCTCCAATCAAATTAATTTTTTATTTTCTGAAACTTGGGGAATATCATTAAATTACATATATATTGATATCCGTACGGTTGGATCGTTCAAAAATATTTTTTAAAAAATAGAAACAATAATCCGTGACACAGCACTAGTTACGAGTCATATTGAAAATAGTAGTGATCTACTAAGATCTCCAATCAAATTAATTTTTTATTTTCTGAAACTTTGGGAATATCATTCCATTAAATATATATTGAAATCCGTACGGTTGGATCGTTCAAAAATAGTTTTTAAAAAATAGAAACAGTAATCTGTGACAAAGCACTAGTTACGAGTCATATTGAAAATAGTAGTGATCTACTAATATCTCCAATCAAATTAATTTTTATTTTCTGAAACTTTGGGAATATCATTACATTATATATATATTTACATCCGTACGGTTGGATCGTTCAAAAATATTTTTTAAAAAATAGAAACAATAATCTGTAACAAAGCACTAGTTACGAGTCATATTGAAAATAGTAGTGATCTACTAAGATCTCCAATCAAATTAATTTTTTATTTTCTGAAACTTTGGGAATATCATTACATTAGATATATATTGACATCCATATGGTTGGATCGTTCAAAAATATTTTTAAAAAATAGAAACAATAATCCGTAACAAAGCACTAGTTACGAGTCATATTGAAAATAGTAGTGATCTACTAAGATCTCCAATCAAATTAATTTTTTATTTTCTGAAACTTGGGGAATATCATTAAATTACATATATATTGATATCCGTACGGTTGGATCGTTCAAAAATATTATTTAAAAAACAGAAACAATAATCCGTGACATAGCACTAGTTACGAGTCATATTGAAAATAGTAGTGATCTACAAAGATCTCCAATCAAATTAATTTTTTATTTTCTGAAACTTTGGGAATATCATTCCATTAAATATATATTGAAATCCGTACGGTTGGATCGTTCAAAAATAGTTTTTAAAAAATAGAAACAATAATCCGTGACAAAGCACTAGTTACGAGTCATATTGAAAATAGTAGTGATCTACTAAGATCTCCAATCAAATTAATTTTTTATTTTCTGAAACTTTGGGAATATCATTACATTAGATATATATTTACATCCGTACGGTTGGAACGTTCAAAAATATTTTTTAAAAAATAGAAACAATAATCCGTAACAAAGCACTAGTTACGAGTCATATTGAAAATAGTAGTGATCTACTAAGATCTCCCATCAAATTAAATTTTTATTTTCTGAAACTTTGGGAATATCATTACATTAGATATATATTGACATCCATATGGTTGGATCGTTCAAAAATATTTTTAAAAACTGAAACAATAATCCGTAACAAAGCACTAGTTACGAGTCATATTGAAAATAGTAGTGATCTACTAAGATCTCCAATCAAATTAATTTTTTATTTTCTGAAACTTGGGGAATATCATTAAATTACATATATATTGATATCCGTACGGTTGGATCGTTCAAAAATATTATTTAAAAAACAGAAACAATAATCCGTGACACAGCACTAGTTACGAGTCATATTGAAAATAGTAGTGATCTACAAAGATCTCCAATCAAATTAATTTTTTTTTTATGAAACTTTGGGAATATCATTCCATTAAATATATATTGAAATCCGTACGGTTTGATCGTTCAAAAATAGTTTTTAAAAAATAGAAACAATAATCCGTGACAAAGCACTAGTTACGAGTCATATTGAAAATAGTAGTGATCTACTAAGATCTCTAATCAAATTAATTTTTTATTTTCTGAAACTTTGTGAATATCATTACATTAGATATATATTTAACATCCGTACGGTTGGATCGTTCAAAAATATTTTTTAAAAAATAGAAAGAATAATCCGTGACAAAGCACTAGTTACGAGTCATATTGAAAATAGTAGTGATCTACTAAGATCTCCAATCAAATTAATTTTTTATTTTCTGAAACTTTGGGAATATCATTACATTAGATATATATTGACATCCGTACGGTTGGATCGTTCAAAAATATTTTTTAAAAAATAGAAACAATAATCCGTGACAAAGCACTAGTTACGAGTCATATTGAAAATAGTAGTGATCTACTAAGATCTCCAATCAAATTAATTTTTTATTTTCTGAAACTTTGGGAATATCATTACATTAGATATATATTGACATCCGTACGGTTGGATCATTCAAAAATATTTTTTAAAAAATAGAAACAATAATCCGTAACAAAGCACTAGTTACGAGTCATATTGAAAATAGTAGTGATCTACTAAGATCTCCAATCAAATTAATTTTTTATTTTCTGAAACTTTGGGAATATCATTACATTAGATATATATTGACATCCGTATGGTTGGATCATTCAAAAATATTTTTTAAAAAATAGAAACAATAATCCGTGACAAAGCACTAGTTACGAGTCATATTGAAAATAGTAGTGATCTACTAAGATCTCCAATCAAATTAATTTTTTATTTTCTGAAACTTTGGGAATATCATTACATTAGATATATATTGACATCCGTACGGTTGGATCATTCAAAAATATTTTTTAAAAAATAGAAACAATAATCCGTAACAAAGCACTAGTTACGAGTCATATTGAAAATAGTAGTGATCTACTAAGATCTCCAATCAAATTAACTTTTTATTTTCTGAAACTTTGGGAATATCATTACATTAGATATATATTGACATCCGTATGGTTGAATCATTCAAAAATATTTTTTAAAAAATAGAAACAATAATCCGTAATAAAGCACTAGTTACAAGTCATATTGAAAATAGTATTGATCTACTAAGATCTCCAATCAAATTAATTTTTTATTTTCTGAAACTTTGGGAATATCATTACATTAGATATATATTGACATCCGTATGGTTGAATCGTTCAAAAATATTTTTTAAAAAATAGAAACAATAATCCGTGACAAAGCACTAGTTACGAGTCATATTGAAAATAGTAGTGATCTACTAAGATCTCCAATCAAATTAATTTTTTATTTTCTAAAACTTTGGGAATATCATTACATTAGATATATATTGACATCTGTACGGTTGGATCGTTCAAAAATATTTTTTCAAAAATAGAAACAATAATCCGTGACAAAGCACTAGTTACGAGTCATATTGAAAATAGTAGTGATCTACTAAGATCTCCAATCAAATTAATTTTTTTTTTCTGAAACTTTGGGAATATCATTACATTAGATATATATTGACATCTGTACGGTTGGATCGTTCAAAAATATTTTTTAAAAAATAGAAACAATAATCCGTGACAAAGCACTAGTTACGAGTCATATTGAAAATAGTAGTGATCTACTAAGATCTCCAATCAAATTAATTTTTTATTTTTTGAAACTTTGGGAATATCATTACATTAGATATATATTGACATCCGTACGGTTGGATCATTCAAAATATTTTTTAAAAAATAGAAACAATAATCCGTAACAAAGCACTAGTTACGAGTCATATTGAAAATAGTAGTGATCTACTAAGATCTCCAATCAAATTAATTTTTTATTTTCTAAAACTTTGGGAATATCATTACATTAGATATATATTGACATCTGTACGGTTGGATCGTTCAAAAATATTTTTTAAAAAATAGAAACAATAATCCGTGACAAAGCACTAGTTACGAGTCATATTGAAAATAGTAGTGATCTACTAAGATCTCCAATCAAATTAATTTTTTATTTTCTGAAACTTTGGGAATATCATTACATTAGATATATATTGACATCCGTACGGTTGGATCATTCAAAAATATTATTTAAAAAATAGAAACAATAATCCGTAACAAAGCACTAGTTACGAGTCATATTGAAAATAGTAGTGATCTACTAAGATCTCCAATCAAATTAACTTTTTATTTTCTGAAACTTTGGGAATATCATTACATTAGATATATATTGACATCCGTATGGTTGAATCATTCAAAAATATTTTTTAAAAAATAGAAACAATAATCCGTAATAAAGCACTAGTTACAAGTCATATTGAAAATAGTATTGATCTAATAAGATCTCCAATCAAATTAATTTTTTATTTTCTGAAACTTTGGGAATATCATTACATTAGATTTATATTGACATCCGTATGGTTGAATCGTTCAAAAATATTTTTTAAAAAATAGAAACAATAATCCGTGACAAAGCTCTAGTTACGAGTCATATTGAAAATAGTAGTGATCTACTAAGATCTCCAATCAAATTAATTTTTTATTTTCTAAAACTTTGGGAATATCATTACATTAGATATATATTGACATCTGTACGGTTGGATCGTTCAAAAATATTTTTTCAAAAATAGAAACAATAATCCGTGACAAAGCACTAGTTACGAGTCATATTGAAAATAGTAGTGATCTACTAAGATCTCCAATCAAATTAATTTTTTTTTTTCTGAAACTTTGGGAATATCATTACATTAGATATATATTGACATCTGTACGGTTGGATCGTTCAAAAATATTTTTTAAAAAATAGAAACAATAATCCGTGACAAAGCACTAGTTACGAGTCATATTGAAAATAGTAGTGATCTACTAAGATCTCCAATCAAATTAATTTTTTATTTTTTGAAACTTTGGGAATATCATTACATTAGATATATATTGACATCCGTATGGTTGGATCATTCAAAATATTTTTTAAAAAATAGAAACAATAATCCGTAATAAAGCACTAGTTACAAGTCATATTGAAAATAGTATTGATCTAATAAGATCTCCAATCAAATTAATTTTTTATTTTCTGAAACTTTGGGAATATCATTACATTAGATATATATTGACATCCGTATGGTTGAATCGTTCAAAAATATTTTTTAAAAAATAGAAACAATAATCCGTGACAAAGCTCTAGTTACGAGTCATATTGAAAATAGTAGTGATCTACTAAGATCTCCAATCAAATTAATTTTTTATTTTCTGAAACTTTGGGAATATCATTACATTAGATATATATTGACATCCGTATGGTTGAATCATTCAAAAATATTTTTTAAAAAATAGAAACAATAATCCGTAATAAAGCACTAGTTACAAGTCATATTGAAAATAGTATTGATCTAATAAGATCTCCAATCAAATTAATTTTTTATTTTCTGAAACTTTGGGAATATCATTACATTAGATATATATTGACATCCGTATGGTTGAATCGTTCAAAAATATTATTTAAAAAATAGAAACAATAATCCGTGACAAAGCTCTAGTTACGAGTCATATTGAAAATAGTAGTGATCTACTAAGATCTCCAATCAAATTAACTTTTTATTTTCTGAAACTTTGGGAATATCATTACATTAGATATATATTGACATCCGTATGGTTGAATCATTCAAAAAAATTTTTTAAAAAATAGAAACAATAATCCGTAATAAAGCACTAGTTACAAGTCATATTGAAAATAGTATTGATCTAATAAGATCTCCAATCAAATTAATTTTTTATTTTCTGAAACTTTGGGAATATCATTACATTAGATATATATTGACATCCGTATGGTTGAATCGTTCAAAAATATTTTTTAAAAAATAGAAACAATAATCCGTGACAAAGCTCTAGTTACGAGTCATATTGAAAATAGTAGTGATCTACTAAGATCTCCAATCAAATTAATTTTTTATTTTCTAAAACTTTGGGAATATCATTACATTAGATATATATTGACATCTGTACGGTTGGATCGTTCAAAAATATTTTTTAAAAAATAGAAACAATAATCCGTGACAAAGCTCTAGTTACGAGTCATATTGAAAATAGTAGTGATCTACTAAGATCTCCAATCAAATTAATTTTTTATTTTCTAAAACTTTGGGAATATCATTACATTAGATATATATTGACATCTGTACGGTTGGATCGTTCAAAAATATTTTTTCAAAAATAGAAACAATAATCCGTGACAAAGCACTAGTTACGAGTCATATTGAAAATAGTAGTGATCTACTAAGATCTCCAATCAAATTAATTTTTTTTTTTCTGAAACTTTGGGAATATCATTACATTAGATATATATTGACATCCGTACGGTTGGATCGTTCAAAAATATTTTTTAAAAAATAGAAACAATAATCCGTGACAAAGCACTAGTTACGAGTCATATTGAAAATAGTAGTGATCTACTAAGATCTCCAATCAAATTAATTTTTTATTTTCTGAAAGTTTGGGAATATCATTACATTAGATATATATTGACATCCGTACGGTTGGATCATTCAAAAATATTTTTTAAAAAATAGAAACAATAATCCGTAACAAAGCACTAGTTACGAGTCATATTGAAAATAGTAGTGATCTACTAAGATCTCCAATCAAATTAACTTTTTATTTTCTGAAACTTTGGGAATATCATTACATTAGATATATATTGACATCCGTATGGTTGAATCATTCAAAAATATTTTTTAAAAAATAGAAACAATAATCCGTAATAAAGCACTAGTTACAAGTCATATTGAAAATAGTATTGATCTAATAAGATCTCCAATCAAATTAATTTTTTATTTTCTGAAACTTTGGGAATATCATTACATTAGATATATATTGACATCCGTATGGTTGAATCGTTCAAAAATATTTTTTAAAAAATAGAAACAATAATCCGTGACAAAGCTCTAGTTACGAGTCATATTGAAAATAGTAGTGATCTACTAAGATCTCCAATCAAATTAATTTTTTATTTTCTAAAACTTTGGGAATATCATTACATTAGATATATATTGACATCTGTACGGTTGGATCGTTCAAAAATATTTTTTCAAAAATAGAAACAATAATCCGTGACAAAGCACTAGTTACGAGTCATATTGAAAATAGTAGTGATCTACTAAGATCTCCAATCAAATTAATTTTTTTTTTTCTGAAACTTTGGGAATATCATTACATTAGATATATATTGACATCTGTACGGTTGGATCGTTCAAAAATATTTTTTAAAAAATAGAAACAATAATCCGTGACAAAGCACTAGTTACGAGTCATATTGAAAATAGTAGTGATCTACTAAGATCTCCAATCAAATTAATTTTTTATTTTTTGAAACTTTGGGAATATCATTACATTAGATATATATTGACATCCGTATGGTTGGATCATTCAAAATATTTTTTAAAAAATAGAAACAATAATCCGTAACAAAGCACTAGTTACGAGTCATATTGAAAATAGTAGTGATCTACTAAGATCTCCAATCAAATTAATTTTTTATTTTCTAAAACTTTGGGAATATCATTACATTAGATATATATTGACATCTGTACGGTTGGATCGTTTAAAAATATTTTTTAAAAAATAGAAACAATAATCCGTGACAAAGCACTAGTTACGAGTCATATTGAAAATAGTAGTGATCTACTAAGATCTCCAATCAAATTAATTTTTTATTTTCTGAAACTTTGGGAATATCATTACATTAGATATATTTTGACATCCGTACGGTTGGATCATTCAAATTTTTTTTTAAAAAAAATAGAAACAATAATCCGTGACAAAGCACTAGTTATGAGTCATATTGAAAATAGTAGTGATCTACTAAGATCTCCAATCAAATTAATTTTTTATTTTCTGAAACTTTGGGAATATCATTACATTAGATATATATTTGACATCCGTACGGTTGGATCGTTCAAAAATATTTTTTAAAAAATAGAAACAATAATCCGTAACAAAGCACTAGTTACGAGTCATATTGAAAATAGTAGTGATCTACTAAGATCTCCAATCAAATTAACTTTTTATTTTCTGAAACTTTGGGAATATCATTACATTAGATATATATTGACATCCGTATGGTTGAATCATTCAAAAATATTTTTTAAAAAATAGAAACAATAATCCGTAATAAAGCACTAGTTACAAGTCATATTGAAAATAGTATTGATCTACTAAGATCTCCAATCAAATTAATTTTTTATTTTCTGAAACTTTGGGAATATCATTACATTAGATATATATTGACATCCGTATGGTTGAATCGTTCAAAAATATTTTTTAAAAAATAGAAACAATAATCCGTGACAAAGCTCTAGTTACGAGTCATATTGAAAATAGTAGTGATCTACTAAGATCTCCAATCAAATTAATTTTTTATTTTCTAAAACTTTGGGAATATCATTACATTAGATATATATTGACATCTGTACGGTTGGATCGTTCAAAAATATTTTTTCAAAAATAGAAACAATAATCCGTGACAAAGCACTAGTTACGAGTCATATTGAAAATAGTAGTGATCTACTAAGATCTCCAATCAAATTAATTTTTTTTTTTCTGAAACTTTGGGAATATCATTACATTAGATATATATTGACATCTGTACGGTTGGATCGTTCAAAAATATTTTTTTAAAAAATAGAAACAATAATCCGTGACAAAGCACTAGTTACGAGTCATATTGAAAATAGTAGTGATCTACTAAGATCTCCAATCAAATTAATTTTTTATTTTTTGAAACTTTGGGAATATCATTACATTAGATATATATTGACATCCGTACGGTTGGATCATTCAAAATATTTTTTAAAAAATAGAAACAATAATCCGTAACAAAGCACTAGTTACGAGTCATATTGAAAATAGTAGTGATCTACTAAGATCTCCAATCAAATTAATTTTTTATTTTCTAAAACTTTGGGAATATCATTACATTAGATATATATTGACATCTGTACGGTTGGATCGTTTAAAAATATTTTTTAAAAAATAGAAACAATAATCCGTGACAAAGCACTAGTTACGAGTCATATTGAAAATAGTAGTGATCTACTAAGATCTCCAATCAAATTAATTTTTTATTTTCTGAAACTTGGGGAATATCATTACATTAGATATATTTTGACATCCGTACGGTTGGATCGTTCAAATTTTTTTTTTTAAAAAAAATAGAAACAATAATCCGTGACAAAGCACTAGTTATGAGTCATATTGAAAATAGTAGTGATCTACTAAGATCTCCAATCAAATTAATTTTTTATTTTCTGAAACTTTGGGAATATCATTACATTAGATATATATTGACATCCGTACGGTTGGATCGTTCAAAATATTTTTTAAAAAATAGAAACAATAATCCGTAACAAAGCACTAGTTACGAGTCATATTGAAAATAGTAGTGATCTACTAAGATCTCCAATCAAATTAATTTTTTATTTTCTAAAACTTTGGGAATATCATTACATTAGATATATATTGACATCTGTACGGTTGAATCGTTCAAAAATATTTTTTAAAAAATAGAAACAATAATCCGTGACAAAGCACTAGTTACGAGTCATATTGAAAATAGTAGTGATCTACTAAGATCTACAATCAAATTAATTTTTTATTTTCTAAAACTTTGGGAATATCATTGCATTAGATATATATTGACATCCGTACGGTTTGATCGTTCAAAAATATTTTTTAAAAAATAGAAACAATAATCCGTGACAAAGCACTAGTTACGAGTCATATTGAAAATAATAGTGATCTACTAAGATCTCTAATCAAATTAATTTTTTATTTTCTAAAACTTTGGGAATATCATTGCATTAGATATATATTGACATCCGTACGGTTGGATCGTTCAAAAATATTTTTTAAAAAATAGAAACAATAATCCGTGACAAAGCACTAGTTACGAGTCATATTGAAAGTAGTAGTGATCTACTAAGATCTCCAATCAAATTAATTTTTTATTTTCTAAAACTTTGGGAATATCATTACATTAGATATATATTGATAATTCTATTTTTTTAAATTATTTTTTACATTAAAAAGTAGTTTTAACATTTTAATATATATATATATATATATGTAATTGAAATTATATATATAATCCACAAAATTAAATGAAATAGGAAATATATGTAATTTAATAAAATAAAAATAAATGTGTAATTTTTGATAGAAACAAAATGAAATCAGATGGGCGGCTAATTATCCCGCTCTCTTTTTTGAACGCCCAAATCTCAAACACACACACCAAATATCTATCCTCACCCACTCTTTCCCTCTTCACTTCCTGCATTCTTTCTTGCTCCCAATATTTTCTTCCCTTATATACATGTTCTTCGATCTATATTGTATCTAGATCGGCGATTCTTGCTTTTTTCGAACAATTTCTTCTATTCTTCCGATGATATTCAATCATTCGATTATCATAAACACCTTTTCTCAAACCATAATCGTTACTACACTCAACAAATCATTCATATCATATGATTTACTAAGATTTTGGATCGGGAACAAAAAAATTGAGTTTTAGATGCAATTGTACTCGTGATTTAACAAATAAATCTCGAGTTTATCATCTAAATCGATAGAAGATACATGTATATATCATGATTTCAGTTGTTTAAATTGGGGCTTTTTCAAAACCCTAGCATGTGCACTACAATCGATTCATGAATTTGATATATATAGTCTAATCGATTCGATTATACATATACATATCGAATGTGAGTCATGTATCTCTATTATCACTCAAAACCCTAACTGTTTTAAGGAGTTTTCTTGCAGATTCATGAAGAAATGATAAGATGCGAAAAGGAATCGAGGAAAAACGGAGGGAACAAATGAAAATGACCATCAACTCGTGTAAACTCAGTGAGTCACCGAGTCAACTCAGTGAGTCAATCGTCCGAGTTCAACCGAGTCAAGCTGGTTCTGTAATAAAAGGTAAGATTCCAAGTGATTCGAAACCTTGGACTCAGGTTTTGTATCAAAATTGTCTATTTAATTCATTTACAGTTGTAGAATTCGGATTTATGTGATGATTAGTAATTGATAAAACTGATTCTTGAATGCACTTAGTAATATAGGATTCATTGTGCTCAATGTCAACGTTTTGCCTTGTGTATTGTTAGCAGCACTTTTAGGAGTTCATCTACGTAGCAGCTTCTAGAGTATGATATTTGTGCTACTGGGGATGACGAAAACAATCCAGGATATGCTGATATATTATTACAAACTTACACACACCACCCTACGGCTCATACTGTGGGTTGCTTTATTTTACATTCCGTATGGCCCTCTCTTAAACTGCTTGTAATGATTTATCTATACGTGCAAAAATGTTAAAAGGACACACTCTGTCTGCAACCATTAGTCGACATAGTGAGAACTTCTGTGTTGTCTAGTGAATTACTTATTAGACCATATATCACCGACGATGTTGGGATGCCTTATGTCAGAAGCTGTTACTTAATGCCATTATCTTAGTTTGATTTTTTATATCCAAAAACTTTGGAATTCTGAACAAAACCTCTCTGCTTTCAGCACTGATCCTCAGTCATCTGTCCAACAATTGACATCTCACAATCACGAGGGAAATGTTGAGATGACTGAAAAATCCAAATTCGTTATAACATCTACCAATGTAAGTTGCATAGCTTTAAAAGAAAAGACCAGTAATGAATGGTTAAGTTATTTTATTCTATATGTGTTATTTATTCCCTCGTTTACGTTTTTGCAGAAGCATATTGAAGAAAATGATGGTAATATCAATCATTCCTATCACATTGAGTATGATCAGGCTCCACGCACTCCTGGATTACTTGAAGAGCCAGATTTGTCAAATATTCAAGATACTTCTACATGTGATGATCATCTGGAAACCGAAAATTATAATTTGACAGAATTTGCAGCGAGGGAGAACTTGGAAAATTCTTCTCTTAATTCTGATATATATCTTGCTCATAAGAATGTAATTATGGTATCAGAATGTAATTCTGATATATATCTCTTAATTCTGATATATATCTTACTCTAGTAGTTGGCTTGGTTTGGACCAGATTATTTTATGTATAAACAGCTCAGCCATTTCAAATTTTTTGTAAAAAAGTGTTGCATTTGACTATATATGATGTTGCATTATGGTATATTTAGTGTTGCTTAAAAAAAAATTAGCGTTGCATTAGACTCAAATAGCGTTGCGTTAGATATTGGTACCTACTGCTGACGTGGCATGTGGGCCTCAGTGCTGACGTGGCATGTGGGCCCTACTGCTAACGTGGCATGTGGGCCCTACTGCTAACGTGGCATGTGGGCCCCAATGTTGACGTGACACCTTGGTGGGCCCCACTGATGACGTGGCATGCCCCCCCATTTGTGACGTGGCACTTGTGGGCCCCACTAATGACATGTCAGCATGCTGACGTGGCACCTTGCTTATATGTCAACATGCTGACGTGGCACCTTGCTTCCATGTCAGCATGCTGACATGGCTGAAACATCTTATGCAACCCTAGGAAGTGTTGCGTTTGCATGCTTTTGGTGTTGCATAAGGCGTCTTATGCAATGCTTTTCGAAGTGTTGCAGTAGCTTGGAAAAGCGTTGCGTTAGGGGTCTTACGCAACGCCAGTATTAGTAACGCCCCAAAAGCGTTGCGTAAGACCTTACGCAACGCTTTTCAGGCCTTACGCAACTAAAAATGGGGGTTGCGTATGTGCGTTTATGGCGTAGTGGGATGATGAAAGTTATTAAAGGGCATGTGCGGAACAAAGCTTACCCAGAAGGATGCATTACTGAGGAGCATATTGCAGAAGAAACAATTGCGTTCTTCAACGAATACAAAAAATGCATGACCTCTATTGATATTCCAGAACACCAGCACAACACATCTAAAAATGGTAATGGAGAGGGAATTCCCTTGTCAGCTGGTAAACCAGTTGAAGTTTCTCAAGATCTCTACATGAAAGCACATTTCTATGTATTGCAAAATACGCCTGAAGTTGTGCCGTATATCGAGTAAGGACTCCTACTGAACATGTTTATTTGTGTTTTTGTTTTATTTAACAGTAGGATCATATTTGATACTCATTTTTGTACTTGCAGACAACACATGACATTTTTGAAAAACAAGCATCCTGGTAAACGACAAGCATGGCTGGAGAAAGAGCATAGCACAACGTTTGGTCACTGGTTACGCAACAAGGTAATATTTAAATCAGCATGATCTTAGTTTTTTCTCAATTGTAATTGCTGCAAGATGAATCTCATCCTTGTTATTGTGTAATTTAGGTTGAAAGCGAGTTATCGATCTCCCAAGAAAGTGTATCAGAAACAGTGAAGTGGATCTCACATGGAGCACGTAGAATCGTGAACAAATACGATGTATATGACTTCAATGGCTATACATTTCGTACAAAAATCCGTGATTGCAGAATTCACCAGAACAGTGGGGTTTGTGTTGAGGCAACTGAGATGCACATTTCTAAAGAAGTAGTAACCTATGGAAACAACTTTTATTATGGGGTTCTACGAGAGATATGGGTACTTGATTATCATAGTAGGAAAATTCCTCTTTTCATGTGCGACTGGGTTGACAATAGAAATGGTGTCAAACAAGATGGCATGGGTTACACATTGGTCGAACTTAACAGATTAGGCCACAAGGATGATCCGTTCATATTGGCCTCACAAGCACGACATGTGTTTTATGTAGTAGACCAGCTGGATAAAAAGATGTCTATTGTCCTGATGACACCTCCCAAGAATTATAGAGATCTGTACGATGATGTCAATGAGGATTTCAGTACTGTAATTCTTCCTCACAATGATAATATATTACCACCTGTAGATCCACGTGACTTGGGTAATGAATCTCGTGATGATTACTTTAGACAGGACTGTAAGGGTATTATTATACGTAATGGTAACTGAATCCGGTAAATATTATCATTATGTTTGTCAGTTTCCACATTTTTTATGTAATGCTAAATTCTATTTCTTTGGTTAAATTCTATTCTCCATTTTAATTCCTGTTTTTTTCTCCAGGTGTGTGCAAAGAAAAAGGCCTGATCATGATGTCGTCTTCAAATTCCTATAGCTCAAACCAAACTCGAAGTGATCTCTGCTACTGTGGTCTTCCTGCTCGGATTAGAACATCAAATGTTAGGAATAATTCATAAGTTGTGATGTTAAGAATAGAATTTACACATTATATTTCTTGTAATCCTGATCTTATAAAGGATTTAGCACTGTATATAGGATTTATGTGTAAGACAGTTATCTGTATAGTTTAGTCAGGAATGAACAGTGTATCGGAGACTACATGTCAGGAACAGAGAGCAAATCCTGATGATGGTCCAATACTGATGGTTGATCAGATACTGATGCAGTGTGCAGATCCTGATATCAATTTTGTTACTGATGATGTCATTATGGATGCTACAGAAACTGGCAAGTGCTATAAAACAGGATCGTTGTTTGAAGAACAAGCAAGAAGATATTATGAAGGAAAGAGTTTTCTATTGATGGAAACTATCGACTAGAAGACAGAACATTGTCATGTATAGATTATATCTTTCTGTTATTAGTTGATAGGTAGCATTATAAATACTCTCTCTATATCATTGTAAAAAGCGTCGGACGAAGTTGTGAGTTCGTGTGCGTAGCTCTGTATAAGGTTTGTATTCGAGAGTTCGAAACAAACAGAGAGAGAGAGATTTGTATTGTCAGCAACTGCTAAAGGTATTGTACACCTTTGGTAGAGTTTGTATTTGATCTTATTAATACAAACAAGAGTTTGATTCATTCGTTTATTCTTGTTCATATAATCAAGCAAAAATCAGACACGATTATATAACTTGTATTCAACCCCCCCTTCTACAAGTTATTCGAGTTAACAATTGGTATCAGAGCAGGTTGATTTCGAATAATCATAAAGATATGCAATCATGTCTGGTTACAAGGATGGGAATACTAAAATTCCTATGCTCAAGAGAAACGAATATACTCTATGGGAAGTAAAGATGTTGCATCATCTGGAAGCAACAGATCCTGATTATCTTGACAGAATCAGAGATGGACCTTTTGTTCCAACAAAGGTCGTTGGACAAGCAACTGTTGATGGTGTGGTTGTTCCAGAACATACAGCAGAGAAGCCAAAATATGAATGGTCAGATAAGGACAAGGAGAATGTTCTTAAAGATGCTAAAGTGAGAAACATATTATTCAACAGTCTTGATTCTGTTCTCACTAACTATGTTCTCTCTTGTAAAACTGCTAAGGATATATGGGACAATCTTAAGGTTCACTGTGAAGGAACTAAGCCTGTCAGGAAGAATATGAGGACATTACTTATACAACAGTATGAGTACTTTGAATCCAAGTCTGGTGAGTCACTTACTGATACCTTTGATAGGTTTACAAAACTCATCAATGAGATGGCCATGCATGGTAAATATTATGACTTGGAGGATATGAATACAAAGTTCATGAAAGCTTTGCCTGATTTCTACAATGAGAAGATATCTGCGATTGAGGAAGCTAATGATCTGGATGAGATTTCATTAGAGGCAGTATATGGAAAATTGAGAGCTTATGAACTTGACAAGCAGCAGAAGAAGAGCAGGAGTGAAGGAAAGATGAAGACTATTGCACTTACTGCTCAATCTGAAGTTAAGAAGCTTCCTGAAGAACAGCATGAAGAGATTGCTGTAAAGAATTCAAGGAAGAAGAAAAGCAAAGAAAGTTCTGAGTCAGAGACTACTGATATAGACTCTGACAACAATGATTCTGAATCTGAGATGCAGGAACTCTTTGCTATGTTTGCTAAAGCTTTCAAGAAATGAAGATTCAACAGGAGAAGATTTAGCAAAGGACCTTTTCAAAAGAAGGAGGAGAAGAAGAGTGACAAAAGCAAAAGTACAATTGTCAAGCTTGATAAGGCCAAGATCAAGTGCTTTAACTGCAGCGAGCTTGGACACTTTGCTAGTGAGTGTAAGAAGCCTAGGAATTCAGGAAAGGGTAATGCACTTATGGTCACACAGAAGGATTGGGCTGATTCCAGTGACTCTGAAGATGAATTGGATTATGACAACATTGCATTGATGGCCAATAGTTCAGACAAACCTGGATCTCCAAAGAAAACTTCTCCATCCTCTGTTAAGGTATCACTTCACTCTCTTGATTCATTTGATAGCTTAAATTCTGATGAAATTAGATCTATCCATGCTGAGTTTAAGAATCTTATGACTAATTTTAGAATTCTTACTTGTGAAAGAGATGAACTTAAGGTTAAGAATGATAAATTAGTTGATAGAAATAATTTTCTTGAATCTGAATTAATTCAAATGGAAGAATACAAGTTAAGTTCTGATAAAGCTAAGCATGATTATAGTGTTATTCTTGAGGCTTATGACTATGTCAGAAAAGAACTAGAAGAAGAGAGAGATGTGATTAAGACCATTAACAATTCCAGTAAGAAGACTATAGAAATCTTTGAAAGTGGAATTCGTGGTAAGGTTAATGGTTTAGGTTTTGATAAGGCTAGACAAGAAGAAAAGGTAGCTATTGTCAATGATGATAGTAAGATAGAAGCTAACACATCTAAATCTGAAGGTAAGAAAATTGTTTCTGAACCTAATCATGTTAAATTTGTTGATTCAAAAGGTACCCCTGTTGTACACAAAAGGATTAACAATAGTAATTCAGATGAGAAAGTGTTAGAGAAACCTAAGAATGTAAACATAGGGTTTCTGTCTAAGTCTCAGTTGAAACAGAGATTAGATGGTCTTTCAGAGTCTAGCAAGATCAAAAGAAATAGGAATGGAAAAGAAGGTATTATCAAAGAGAATAATTACAAGAATGTACCTGATGCACCTAGGAAAAAATGCTATAAGTGTGGAAATCATAATCATTTGGCCCTAGACTGCAATCAAAAACCTTCTTGGAAAACTGAGTCCAAATTCCCCAAGACTCAGAAAATTCAATACCAACCACAAAAAGCTTGTTATCATTGTGGTAGTTTACTTCATTCCATTTACATGTGTAGAGAATATCATGAACTGTATTATGACTATTATTCTTTGAAATCTGAAACTCCTAGTCACAAACAGTTTGTGAAATCAGAGTCTAAAGTTGACTCTGCAACAGGTAAAATAAAAGTAAAATCTTTAAAGTCTGTTGTCTCTAAATCTAGTAAGAAAGGATCCAATCAAAGTTGGGTCCTAAAAAATTCTAACTAATTACTTTTTGTTTGCAGGGCACAGGAAAGAAGCATTCAATTATCTTGGGCAGTGGATGCTCTGGACATATGACTGGAAAGAAGTCCCTGCTTACAAAGTTTGAGAGGAAAGCTGGCCCAGTAATATCTTTTGGAGATGGCAACAAAGGAGAAACTCTGGGATATGGCTCAATTGTTTTTGGGAATGTCATCATAGAAAATGTAGCACTGGTTGAAGGCTTGAAACATACTCTTTTAAGCATAAGTCAACTGGGTGATAAAGGTTACAAATCAATCTTTGACAGAGAAGGATGCAAAATCTTGAATATGAAGAATGGAGACATTGTTCTAACTGGTCAAAGACATGGTAACATATATGAAGCCAACTTAAGTGATACATCTAAAGGAATTGTTAGATGTCTCTACAACAAAGCAACAAGTGATGAAAGCTGGAATTGGCACAAGAAGCTCTCACATCTTAATTTCAAGAAGCTTAATCAACTTGTTAAGCACAATTTGGTGAGAGGCCTACCACAGGCAAATTTTGTGCAAGATGGACTTTGTGATGCATGTCAGCTTGGAAAGCAAAGAAGAACCACTTTCAAGAGCAAGACTGAAAATTCAATTACTGAACCATTTCACATGCTACATCTTGATCTGTTTGGTCCAGTAAACATTATGTCTATCAGCAAGAAAAGATATGCTCTAGTTATGGTGGATGATTTCACAAGGTTCACATGGGTGTTCTTTCTACACAAGAAGGATGAAGCTCCTCAGCAAATCATTGAACTTATCAAGAATATTCATAATAACTCTGAGTACAAAGTCAAGGTACTTAGAAGTGACAATGGTACAGAATTCAAGAATTCTACAATGGAGGGGTTTTGTGCAGACAATGGAATCACTCAACAGTTTTCTGCACCTGGTACACCTCAGCAGAATGGTGTAGTAGAAAGAAAGAACAGGACTCTCATAGAGGCAGCAAGAACCATGCTTGCAGATGCAAAACTTCCAACCTACTTTTGGGCAGAAGCTATTAACACTGCATGTTTCACTCAAAATTGTACCTTGGTAAATAGTCATGGAAAAACTCCCTATGAGATGATTAAAGGAAAGAAACCAAGTGTGAAATACTTTCACATCTTTGGATGCAAATGCTATGTCCTAAAAATTTATCCAGAACATCTTGGAAAATTTGAAGCCAAATCGGATGAAGCAATTTTTCTAGGATATTCAGCATCTAAGGCCTTCAAAGTTTATAATCTCAGAACTCACATTGTTATGGAATCAATTCATGTTGCATTTGATGATAAGAAATTTGGAATTTTGCAAACTGATGAAAGCCATGACAATTTGGAATTTGAAAATCTGAAGAATTCTGAGATACTCTCAAGTGATGATGAAGGTTCTCCTGAAGAAATTTCTATTGCTTCTCAAAGGAATGCTACTGTTGAGGGGGAGCAAATAAATCAAAGAGAACACAGTGATCATCAGGAGCAGACTAGTCTTTCAGAGTCTATTCCATCAGGAATTGACGTTTCAGAGTCTACTCCATCAGGAACTGACTTTTCAGAGTCTACTGAGGAAAGATCAGTAACTAGCAGCAATATGGAATCTACTGATTCTATTGATCAAAGGAGAGTTTTTGAAGGTAGAGAGAATTCTTCTACAAGAGATACCACTAACTTAGGGGGAGAGACTAGCAGAGTTAATCTACCACCTGTTAGAAAATGGACAAAGGATCATACTGAAGATTTGATAATTGGTGATCCAAATAGTGGTGTTCGAACTAGAAGATCAATTCAAAATGAATGCTTGTATAGTTGCTTTCTCTCAAAGAATGAACCTAAGAAGGTTGAAGAAGCCTTACAGGATCCTGATTGGGTAATTGCAATGTAGGAGGAGTTAAATGAGTTTGAGAGAAACAAAGTCTGGAAACCGGTACCAAGACCTAAAGATAGATCTATTGTTGGTGCAAGATGGGTTTTCAGAAACAAGCTAGATGAATCTGGTATGATTGTAAGAAACAAAGCAAGACTGGTGGCCAAGGGTTATTCTCAGGAAGAAGGCATTGATTATGATGAGACCTTTGCACCTGTAGCAAGATTGGAAGCAATCAGAATGTTTCTTGCATTTGCAGCTCATTCAAAATTCAAGGTATACCAGATGGATGTAAAGAGTACTTTTCTAAATGGCAAACTTGATGAGGAAGTGTATGTGGAACAGCCACCTGGATTTGTTGATCCAAAGTTTCCAAATCATGTCTACAAACTTGACAAGGCACTCTATGGACTAAAGCAGGCACCAAGAGCATGGTATGAGACTTTGTCTAAATTTCTTCTTGAAAATGGCTTCACAAGAGGTACAATTGACAAAACTCTATTCTTTAGAAAGATAAAAGGTGAATTGCTTTTAGTTCAAGTTTATGTTGATGATATTATTTTTGGTTCTGCTAATGAAAAGTTGTGTGCTAAGTTTAGCAAGCTTATGCAGTCTAAGTATCAGATGAGCATGATGGGTGAATTAAATTATTTCTTAGGCTTGCAGGTCAGACAGACTGAGACTGGTATTTTAATTAATCAGTCAAAGTATATCAAAGATCTTTTAAAAAGGTTTGACTTTCAAGACTGTGCAGTTGCAAAAACACCCATGGCAATAGCCACTAAACTAGACTCTGATCCTAAAGGAAAGAGTGTGGATAATACTAGTTATAGAGGCATGATAGGCTCATTGTTATATCTAACTGCAAGTAGGCCAGATATAATGTTTTCTACCTGTTTATGTGCTAGATTCCAAAGTGATCCTAAGGAATCTCATTTAATTGCTGTGAAGAGAATTTTTAGATATCTCAAAGGAACTCCAAATCTTGGTTTGTGGTATCCTAGAGAATCTGATTTCTTTCTAATTGGCTATTCAGACTCTGATTATGCAGGGTGTAAGATAGACAGGAAAAGCACTACAGGTACATGTCAATTCTTGGGAAATAGATTGATTTCTTGGGCAAGCAAGAAGCAACAATCTGTTTCAACCTCAACTGCAGAAGCTGAGTACATAGCAGCAGGCAGTTGTTGTGCACAGCTCCTTTGGATAAGAAATCAGTTGATGGATTATGGTATGACACTTAGTAATATTCCTATGTTTTGTGATAATACTAGTGCTATTAAAATTGCAGAAAATCCAGTTCAACATTCAAGGACTAAGCACATTGATGTCAGGTATCATTTTATTAGAGAACATATTGAGAATGGTACTGTGGAACTTCATTTTGTTCCTACTGACAAACAGCTTGCAGATATTCTAACTAAACCACTTGATGAGACTACATTCAGTAGATTAGTAAGTGAGTTAGGAATGTTAAATTTTTAGATCTTTAACATCTGTAAAAGTAGCAAGGTATGTTGTTCTTAGCTTATAGACTTGATATTCCTGTCAGGATCTATAATTGATAATTAAATCCTTAAGCTATAACACATTGCCTTGATAAATTTCAGTATGATAGACTTGTTAATAATCATCAGGATTAGATTTGTCATCAGGATGCTGACGTCATCAGTATTGTGTCAGTATCAGGATTATGAAAATTGTTTCAGATCCTGACGTTTACTTTGTGTAGTAATCTGATTTTGTGATGAGTTAAGTCTATGCCAGCAAGTTTTAATATTTGCATACTGATAATTTATACATCATTCAATAATCAAAAGACAAGCAGATAACAAGAAACTGTTTTTTCATTAATAAAAATCATTACATGGAAATGAAATACAACTTCTTTTTGTCTAAATTTCTACTGATAATTCTATACTTGTCTATTGATATGAACTCTAAGGTACAGGACAAGGAGCATCTCAAGAAATCCATCAGGGGATGAACAGCCTCGTCTACTCTTGGATTCCTTGTCTGGGCAACTTGAATGAGAGCAGCTAACTTAAATGAATAGCATCTCCATCAAGATCAACCTCAGACTCTCGACCAAATTCTTCATCCTCAAGTTTTGAGGAGGTTAGGGGAAGATTGTATCCAACAGATGGATGTTCTAGGAGAAACCTTTGGATATTTTCGAAAACCAATCCATTCATGATTAGTTCGATGAGAAGAGTTGTCTGTTCAAAGAGATGATCAAGAACAGGATGTTCATCGATCGAGAAAAATCTGAAAAATGGGTTTGAAGGGAATTTTGGTTTGAGAAGCATTGTTGAGAAGAAAAGAAATTGAAAGGTTTATGGAGAATGGCATAAGGCGTCTGTTTCTTTTATAGAAAGACATGAGAAGCTGAACAGTCACTTGGAAGTTTTAATGAAGTCAGATGCTAATTATTGCGTGTGACTGTATTTCTTGTTTTCAAGAAATGTCGAATATATCTAACCAATTGATTTTGTTCAGATTAATTGTTCTTTTCTTTTTCAGATAAAAGAAAAATGCCACGTGGAAACTTCATATTAAGTCTCTGAAATCAGGATGATATTGATCAGGATTTCAAGTGTGACCATCAGGATTTGAAAATTATATTTTTAAATCACATTGCATTTGTGATTATTTTGATGGGAGGTCACAACAGGAAAATGAAGCTGATCAGTATTGATTTTTATCTTGATAATACCCTGATTTATTTCATGAAATTCAATTTTGGATTTTATTTTCCGAAAATCATGGGTAACCGTACTTTTCAGGGACTGACACCTGTCAATCTACGTGTCGACATAGGATAGTGGTCTGAAAGATTTGTGAAATACATTTGTTTTGAAACTCTAATCGTGTTATTGCTTTCTCTAATTTTACATTCTCTAAAGCAAAAACACTCTCGAGTTTTCAAAATCACTAATCCATTTCAAGAATTTTTCAAGTTCTTTTCAGATCAAAAATTGCAGCTCAGAGAAGATTACCTAAGTCAGTAGCTTTCAAGTTTGGTGACTTCGATTTTATGACGAACAATCATGTAGCAGCTTTCACCAACAAGGAAGGTGTATTAACTTATTTTCATCCAATCATGAACTTTCTGGCATATGGACCATTAAGTTATGCATTGATAGCATCTCCACAAATTAATCAAGCAGCTGTTACACAAGATTGGGAGAATGCTGAGGTAATTGATTCTACTCAGAGTCAATCAGGTAAGATTGTTCTACATTTTGGACAAGACTCATTTGATATTACTGAATCTGTTATTAATTCAGTACTTCACTTACCTGTTAGTTTGATTTATGAGAAAGTACCATCTGATGATGATGTTAGAACTATGTTGTCTGCATTAGGTTATAATGGACCTTTAGATAACATGAGCCAGTTAAGAAGATCTTATCTTAGGAAAGAGTGGTCTTTCTTCTTTGATCAATTAGCTAAATGCTTTACTGGTAAATGTAGTTCTTTTGATCAAATCACTTCTGTTACTTCACATATTGCTTACAGTTTGCTTTATGACAAAGTAGTTAACATTGGTCACATTATCTTAAGTCAGATGTGTATTAAACTTGGGTTAAGAGATCAAAGTAGGAAAATGGTTTATTATCATAGATTTATACAATTGTTCATTAACCATTTTATTCTTGATGTTGAAGCCAGATTAAGTAGAGAACATTGTGTTTCTTCTTATGTATAGCAAAAGAGAATTTTCTCTGACATTACAAAGAAGGACAGTGAAAAGAATCTAGATGAACTACCTGCAATTCATTATCCACATCATGTTCAGGTAATTCTTAAAACTCATCTTCCTACTCTCTACAATTCTTCTTTCTTTTGTGGTGAAATAGCTCAGGAATCTCATATGGAGAAGAACCCACATGTGTCTACCCAAGTAGCCCAAAACATTATAGTCTCTGAAACAATTCAAGAACCAAATTTTGAGCCACAGCCTATTGTTTCAAAGAAACCAACCTCTGGTGTTTCTCAAAAGACATCAGTTGTAAGGAAGAGAAGATTTGTTGTGTCAAGTAGTAGTAGTTCTAGTGAAGATGATGATAATATATCTCTTGCTGAGAGAGAAGAATTGAAGGCTACAATTCGACTTTCTAAGCTAGGACAAAGAGATGAAGCACCTAGTCACAGCCATGCTGCAGTTTCTCAAAAGACTGTAGTACTTAAAAAGGGAAAACAGTTACTAGATACTGTCTCTCAAAAGACTGTGTCTATTGAAAAAGGATCTCATCCCAAGATCAATTCTGTGTCTACACCTCTTGAGTCTTCTCAGGATAAATCTTTTACTCACTATACCAGGAGAACAAGGAGAAAGATTCAATTGTCACCTACATACACAGAGTCTAGTCCAACTAATATCATGCAGGTCTCTACAAATGAAGCTACAATCAAGTCAGCAAATGACCATAGAGATCTGGATATTGATTCTTCATGGGAAACTACATTATCATACAGACTGGCTATGAGACTAATTTCTCTCAAAGTGAAGTTGTCAAGGCCTGTTCTAGATTTTTTGGTTGAAAGAGTACCAAAACTTTTATTTCCAGATGAATATGGACTTCTACATCAAAGACTTGACTTAATGAAGATGTATTTCTATGTATCTGTCAGAAGACAATTGGTCAAGAAATTTGGACTCTCGAAGCATGTTGCACTTCAATCACTTCATGCATATTTATTTGACAAGGATGTCATTATTGAAGATGCTTCAGCTCAAGGTGAACAACTGGAGGAAGTAGATAGAGGAATGCAGTCAAAAGAAGATACTATTGCACCAGTGATGGATAGTAGGAAAGATCAGATCACAGTCACTGCAACACAAGAACCATCTAGTCAGAGGTTGGATGACTCAGGAGCTGTGATAGCTGATGTTGAAAGGTCTTCTATGATGATTGAAATTACAAATGAGAAACCCTATGATATGGGAGGAATAACTTTGACTGGTTTTCTTGAAGATCAAACAAATATTATTCAGTTAGAGTCTATCCACCTTGAGGGTGAGTCTCAGCAAACAACACTTAAAGACGGTGATGTACTAACTATGGTGTCTAATGAAGTATTACTGAAGACATCAGAGTCTAGTAAAGAACCTGAAAGTGGTATACTGGAGCCTGTAGTCTCTGGAAGGAAAGAAGATGATTGTAAGGGTTCAGAGACTATATCAGCTCACTCCTTGGAGAAAACCTCAAGCCACATGCCATATGAGGAACCCTCTCTCCATGTGAGTTCAGGTATAAAAACTCCTTCTAAACCCTATTTTTCTGTAGGTCATGAGAGCACTTATCTAAATTTGAGTGATACACTTGAAAAGATGGACTTAGATCCACAATTTGAGCGGCTGGCTCCTGACCAGGCAAAAGGTGAGATAGAAAGAGTGTTGACTTTAGTAAGTCAAAGTGAGAATGAGGGTATGGATGATCAACTCCATAGTAAGGGAGAGAAAATTAGGAAACCATCATTTGATTTCTGGGATCAGGTTTTTCCTGAATCTTGATCTGAAAATTTGGATATGGATGCTGGTACTTATTCATTCATCAAAATGTATCAGAAGAATGACCTAGCACATCATAATGCAAAGCCAGAAGTTAAAGCTCAGAAGCAAAAGGAGAGGCTTGCAGGAATCATTAACAGAAGAGGTGCCAGGATAAAGCAATCTCTTGATATATATGTACCAGATGAAGATCCTAATGATCCTAGTGTTCCTTTGTATGTACTTCCAATATCAGCTCGAATTGAGACATCTACAGTCTCTGATCACTCTAAGGAGGAGTCAGGATTTGAAGATGTTAGTACACAGAATACTGGTGAAGGAGATGATGATCATGTTTCAGTTCCAGATCAGAAAGATGAAGATGTTGATACTTCTAATAAGGTTTTATTACTTGAATATCATACAACTCAAGCAACTTCTTCTACAAGACTTGAAGATACTGTTCTTTCTGATTCTGATACTGAAGATACTAGAAGCACTTCCAACATTGAAGTTCATTCTGATGTTTTGAAAGATATTCAGAATTCTCAAATTGCTATTCAAACAAGACTTCAATCACTTGAAGATAACCAAGTCACAATTATGGAAAATCAAGCAGTTCTTATGAATCTCATTTGTTCTATTTCTGAATTTCTTGGAATTAATGTTGCTGATGTCAAAAAGGGGGAGATAAAGACAGTTCAAAGACAACAACAACACCACCAGACTGGAGGAGATAAAGCTGGGGGAGATAAAGAGCAGACAAAGGGTAGTAAAAAGAAGAACCAGGAGTGACAGTGGTGAATCTCAGCTAGGAAGTGGTAAAGGAAGAGCAGCATTAATAGTTAAAATTCTTTCTTCTAAGTACTAGATAAATGTCTACATCTGAGAAGGAGGTACTTAACTTCATAATTCTACATTCATAAATTCTATTCTGGTTGTATTGTTATATGTTTTGACATCCACAACTTAGATTTATGCTTCAGATTTTAAAGCATAAATAGGGGGAGATTGTTAGGAATAATTCATAAGTTGTGATGTTAAGAATAAAATTTACACATTATATTTCTTGTAATCCTGATCTTATAAAGGATTTAGCACTGTATATAGGATTTATGTGTAAGACAGTTATCTGTATAGTTTAGTCAGGAATGAACAGTGTATCGGAGACTACATGTCAGGAACAGAGAGCAAATCCTGATGATGGTCCAATACTGATGGTTGATCAGATACTGATGCAGTGTGCAGATCCTGATATCAGTTTTGTTACTGATGATGTCATTATGGATGCTACAGAAACTGGCAAGTGCTATAAAACAGGATCGTTGTTTGAAGAACAAGCAAGAAGATATTATGAAGGAAAGAGTTTTCTATTGATGGAAACTATCGACTAGAAGATAGAACATTGTCATGTATAGATTATATCTTTCTGTTATTAGTTGATAGGTAGCATTATAAATACTCTCTCTATATCATTGTAAAAAGCGTCGGACGAAGTTGTGAGTTCGTGTGCGTAGCTCTGTATAAGGTTTGTATTCGAGAGTTCGAAACAAACAGAGAGAGAGAGATTTGTATTGTCAGCAGCTGCTAAAGGTATTGTACACCTTTGGTGGAGTTTGTATTTGATCTTATTAATACAAACAAGAGTTTGATTCATTCGTTTATTCTTGTTCATATAATCAAGCAAAAATCAGACACGATTATATAACTTGTATTCAACCCCCCCCTTCTACAAGTTATTCGAGTTAACATCAAATACACTTGACAACCCTGGAAGAAGATTTTGGGTATGCCATAGATCAAATTCATTGGTAAGCTCATGTTTATCAGTTTCATCTGTTTAATTTAATTAACAGCTTTTAATTTGAATTCCCTTTTCAAGTCTTCTGGACCCAAATGTTCGTTTTGGGAATGGATTGATCCTGAACCAGTTGTCATGAAGATCAAGATCCAGAAAGAACTTGATGATGTGAAGACTGAGCTGCAAAACTGCATGTCAACAGTTGAAGATCTTCGAAAGGAGGTTGATGTCATACGTGGGAAGTTGTATAATGTTATCATTGTCCTAGTCATTTTCTTTGTTTTTTATTTGATGAAGAATTAATATGTAATGGTGAATTTGAATGTTGGCCGAAGGGCATGGAATTTTTAAGGTCATCTGGTATGCAACTTGGATATATCAAGTTTGTGTTGGTCATCTGTGGTATATCAGTTTGTGTTTGTCATTAGTTGGTTAATCTGCTATACACTTCATGCATGTCCAGTTGGTTAAATATTTAGCCACACACAAATGTAATAATGTGACAGAAATGTTGCTGAAAACAGAGTACGTACTCTGCTTCAAGGTATTCCTGAAAACAGAGTACCTTTTAGTCACACAATAATACAGTCACTAGTTTTTTGGTTCCTTAAGCAAACAAAGGTCAGACAAATGCAGAAAACTCTACTTTTTAGTCACAATACACCTGTAGTGACCATAGGTTATTTCCCATTTAGCCACATCACATAACATAACAATGACCGTTTCCAAACATTTAGACACAGCAAATAAGCGTCACTAATTTTTGTCACACTACTATCTCTCAAGTATGACTATAACTCCTGGATTTGGTCAAAGTCAACAAAAAAACATTCTATTTTATCTCTCAATTGTCACACATTTTTAAAGTTGTGACTGAATCTTACAAAATTTGTATTTCTGGTCACTCGAAAAAGTATTGTGTGGCTAAAACTTGAGAAGATGACCTTTAGTCACTCGTTTTTCCCAAAGTGTCACAGCCCTTACTGTACAAAAGAGTGATGGAAGCCCAAATTTGACGTAGTGATAGTGTAAAGGGTTAAAAAGGTGGAGTGAAGTAGTGGATGTAATAATGTATTTTATTGTTAAAAGTTACTATTTTTAATAATGTAAAGAAATGGAAGGGACGACCCAAAATAGAAAGTGTAAAGAAATGAAAAGGACGAAGGGAGTAGTATATAAAGAGTGCAATGGAAATGGTGTGAAAAGGGGCATGCTGAATGGTGCAGGCGCGCAGTGAACAAAATAATGAGAAAGAGAGTATAAAACTTAACTTCTAAAATTCATAATTAATTAAAAAATTATCAGAAAAATAAATAAAAATATCACTATGAAGCTCTAAATTATTCTGAATTTAATAAAATATTTCCAAGTAAGATCCAACAAAATTTATTTTAATGTTGGAGCTCACCGGAATCTATGGAGTTGGTCGGAAAATTACCAAACTTCACCGGAAAATTTGGGTTTCCCAACAACTCAAACCAAGAACAAGAATCCTACAATCAAATCAACACTCTTATAGGGAGAATATTGTATAACAATATTTATGGAGGTGGCTGGGATTATGTAGCAAAATACGGATATTCTGTTAAGAACGCAAAGAACACGGAGGAGATTTGTAACTGTTTGTGGCTGATCTTGTTTGTTGATATTTCAGGGGTGAACTGCTTCTCAAACTTAACAAGGTGCCTACGTACCCTATTTATAGGGATCAAGCCATACGTAGTTCTTGGAGAAGAAGTTACTCAGATGGGCTAGGATTTCTGTGGGCTTGTCTTAGCCCAAATCTACTAAACGTCTATGGGCTGATATAATTTGTCCATTAATCCTGCTCATGACCTATGGTCCAATAAAGGTTACCTATGGCTAACATGATGCTAGAATCGCATGGCCTCACTGGCGAGGCTAATGGAGAAGCTACGTGGCCTCGCATGCGACCTCACTGGGCTTAGTCATGCGAGGTGATCCCACGTTATGGAGATAATCCTACTCATGCGACCTCGCTGGGTTTGGCGATGAGCCTTCACAATAAGAATATTCTAGGCCTCGCTGGACCTTGTAAAGAGATGCGAGATGCGATACCATACTAGGGACGACTAGCGAACTCGACCTACAATTTGGGGCCGTGGACTTCCATATTGTGATTGATAGTACATTGGACTGACTCCTCATAGTGGGCTTTAGTGACGCAATCTTCATATTTATGCCCATTATGAGTTGTGGACTGCTATTCTAGCCCATTAGGACTGTTTAGGGCTTATGCCAATATTTGGGCATAACAACTACCCCTGAGTCCATTTTGCCATTGGAAATGCGATGTGGACTCAAAAAATTCCTCTACCAAAAATTCCGATGTGAGGCCTGTGCTCGCTGTAGATCAATGCGGATGAAATCATAACAATTTTTCAAGTGCTTCGGGCTCGCATTGCGATCCCTATGAAGTTAAGTGGTTTCGGACAACTGTCGCGCTCGAGATCTGTTCCCAGCCGTTAGGATAAAGACACGTGTTGGTATGTCTTTCTTTCTCCTGACTACTATATAAACCCAGACTTCCAATCATTTGTCACTTTCCTTATTAACATCATACCGAACTGTTGCCGGATTGCTCCAGGATCAAACAATGAACCAGATCGCTTTCTTTCAAGAACGACCTTAAACCTTTTCAAGATTTTCAACCTTTTTTCATCAAAAAGTAAATTTCTTTCTCTTGTTCTTCATGAATTATTGTTATTTACTTGTAATTTCATGTTTGTATGCCTATAATTGTATGTGATGCGAGCCCAGTTGATTGCGACCCCACACAATCAATTTCACACTACGAGCCCTGCTTTGCTAGGATAGAAAATGCGATCCCCCTTTTCTTTAGATGTAGGACTGGAACCCCACCGTTAGAATAGGAGCGCGACCCCCCTGTTCTTCATGTGCAAAGTGAGGACACTTAGAGCCTTCTGTTTACTTAATCCTTTCTCTCTATACTCCCTTGATATTCTGTAAGTGCATACACTGATGATTCACAATTTGTTCAGATGTCTAACGACGATAGATCAAGGACACCTTCACCCATTCCTCATATTTACATTAGCAAGAAGGCGGCTGCAAATATTGCTAGGGCCACGAGCACAAGTGATAGCTCGTTCAAATTATATATGGATACTCTGTGGTCGCATGAGGGAGTACACTCAAGAGACCCCCCCTAAGCTCCTAGAGGTCAAAACATCCATCGAGCTCGCGGGGTCAATATGATGATATCCCTTCGGGTTCACAAAATCAACCACTCGATGTCCAAGAGGAAGTAGAGAGATTGATAAGGAAAGAGGAAAAGATTTTCAGCCGAGTCCCTGCACTGCTTTCTCCTCTTAAAATAAATTCTCCAATTCAGATAGACTCTGACTCTCCTGTGGGTTTGCTGGGTGCAACATATTATGACCTCGAAGGAGGAGGTGATAACGAAGCTAATTCAGATGACTCTGATTATGAAGAACCTTCCTTTGATGATGGCGATTTTGACGAGGTATCCAGGGTCTTCAATTTTAAAGATTATGACTTTGTGCCTGAGGCTTCGCCCCAGCCTTATATGCCAACCCCTCAACCCGAGCTGGAGGGAGTTATATATCAACGAACCTCCCCCTGAGGAGATTGAAGAAGGATCTAATGCAAAGCCTGGGCAGCCTCGCATCTTAGCTTGTAGAGATCTGTCTACGACTTTAACAATGGACTCGCTAACCAATGCCGTTGATAAGTTCAGGCCAAAAGGAAAAGTAATTATCCCCACTCCTAACATGCGATGCTATCGCTTTGATCATGACGAAAATGGTGGCAGAGTGCCCAGGATGGTTCTCACAGCTCCGTTAATGAAGATTGGAGTCTCTTCTCCCCTTCATTAAAGAAATTTGTGAGACCTATCATTTGGCTCCAATCCAAATAAATCCCAACGGCTACCGAGCTATGATCACGCTGTACATTCTGTACCATAAGCTGTGATACCCTCCACTTGATGCGAGGACGATGGGATATTTCCTTCAGCTAAAGCAATGCGGGGCATCTTATTTTGGCTTTGTCTACTTCTTCGTCTGGCCAGAGTTCAATAAGAAAGAACTTATTCATGGTGGCTCAAGCAATGTAGGCCCGTGGAAGGGACCATACTTTTACGTCCATGAGGTCCCAAGGGTTAAGACCTCGTTTAATTATCTCCAAGGTAAATAGTTGTCCCACCCGTCAGCATTTTCCTTTTTAGTTAAGCCAAGGACTAACCCAACTCGTATGGGTTCACAGTTGGTCAAGTCCGCACTTTTTTAAAAGGCGAGGAGAAGAAGTGAGCCGACGATGTGTTGAAGACTCTTCGCGAGGACAAAAACATTCGATCTCTCCTTTCCCTTGAAAATCTGATCGAGTTTGGCTTCCAGAAGTGGGGCCTTCAAACGCGAGGAAGGCCTCACGAAAGAGAAAAGCACGAGAGGAAGCCTCGTCCTCTCGAGTTGTAGTTACTGAGGATGAGGGTACTTTTCTTGTTGCGGGACGACTTCAACCCCGTGCTTACTAACTTTTAATTTCTTCTATCTACATTAGTCTTCATATTTACTGTCTTCGCATTTACATTCCTTATTGTATCTTTCTATATTATTGTCTCTGATTGCCATTCATCTCCATTTTGCAAACATGTCTAACAGAAGTGGATCTCGCAGACCCCCAGTCTTGACGAAGAGTGGGGATATGACTGCAACCACGAACAACCAAAGATCACAGAACTTATGAAGGATCCGCGGGTCGAGCGCGATGCCGCAATCATTCATCAGCGAGGCCAGGGCACTCCTGAAGAGCATATATTAAAGAAACCCAGGATGGAGGTGCCTCTACTGTCAGCCCCTAAGCCATCTACTACTACGACCCCTGTCCACCATCTTTTTGCAAAGCATAGGTATCTTCATACCTCCGAGGCTGAATGCATGAACTGGTTAGTGCAGGGCTGGAGGAGAGTGCTGATTCCATAACTAAATGCTTATCTAAGGTTTTCATCCGCCAAGCCTCTCATCTCAAAAAGCTCAAGAGCACCTTGGCTGCTAATACAAGGTAAGAAAAAGAGGTCAAGGTCCTCAAGTTCAAGCTGAAAGAAGATAGGAGGTCACTGATGGAGACCCATATACAAGCCCTCGAAACTGAGGTCGCAAGCCTCCGGTCTGAGCTAAAAAATGCTACAATTGAGAAGAATGCTCTCAATAAGTCCTTGAAAGAGGCAAAGAAGCTTGCTGAGGAGGCCAAGCAAAAGCATGAGGAGGAGGTTGTGAAGCTGAAGAAGGAGCTTGAAGCCGCCCAAGTGGATCATGATGTTGTTGTGAAGGCTACCCAGGTCGAGTTTATGAAGGGGTTCATCAGAAAGATCCCTGACTTCGACTGGGATAGGCTGGGCCCTGGCAACACTGAGTTTGCAGAGTCTCTCCGTAAGGAGATTGAAGACGAGGCCGTAGAGGAGGCTAGGAAAGCAGAAGCGGCTCGGCTAGCCAGCGGAGCCAATACAGCTAACCCTGATGGGGCTGTAACATAATCTTTTTATTTCTGTAATCCATTGATGAACTTGATGCTGAACTAGAGATACGGGCAACCTTTGAATGCCTCGCAAGAAGTAATATTTTTTGCTAGCCGTTTTGATAAATGCCGCAAGTATTTTGGGTTCGCATGGTGACCCTGTAACTGTTAAAATTTGATAATTGCTGTAATATTTTGTGAAATATTTGTCTTCGAAATATCTTGTGTCTGCTTTTATTTGTCTTTGTAGATGTGAGGTCTTCGAAATATTTGTCTTTGAAGATGTGAGGTCATTTTTGTAGTTATTGTTGCTTTAATCCTTCCTTGTGTTATTGAAAAGAATGCTCTCAATAAGTCCTTGAAAGAGGCAGAGAAGCTTGCTGAGGAGACCAAGAAAAAGCATGAGGAGGAGGTTGCGAAGCTGAAGAAGGAGCTTGAAGTAGCCCAAGTGGATCATGATGCTGTTGTGAAGGCTGGCCAGGACCAGTTTATGAAGGGGTTCATCAGAATGATCCCTAACTTCGATTGGGATAGGCTGGGCCCTGGCAACGCTGAGTTTGCAGAGTCTCTCCGTAAGGAGATTGAAGGCGAGGCTGTAGAGGAGGCTAGGAAAGCAGAAGCGGCTAGGCTAGGAGATTGAAGACGAGGCTGTAGAGGAGGCTAGGAGATTGTTGCTTTAATCCTTCCTTGTGTTAAAATATTGACAAGTAGGTCAGCCTCGCAGATGCGAAGATTCCTTTGTAGTTTAATTTATAGCTTACTTTTCTTTATCTTTGTAATTGTATGAATGTTCCGCTAAGTAGCTTTTAGCTTTGCTTGTAAACTTCAAGGTGTGATACCTCTCTTTGGGACCGTGATATGCGATGCCTTCCTTGTGAGGTCGCTGACACGGCCCCGAGACTAAGGATATACCTCATGTTTCTTTAATTTTGAATTTCTTCTTTAAGTAGATACGTTTCTTGTTAAATAGACTTTGGGGATGCTCCCTCAGGACGTAGTAAGTGCTACGCTCGCATCATCATTAACCTGAGGGGGTTCGGCTTCGCATACACTGTGCTGCCTAGTCCTGAAAAATTTAAAATGCTAACAAATAGATAAAATTGCACAATTGCGAAGAACGAACTCATATATAAATACTAGGGACGAGGCCCAACTGTCTTTACATCATAAAGAGGAGGTGTCTATATGATCACTAACCCCCCAGTACTTTGTATGAATTTATTCATGCTAAGTAATAATAGATAGAGACTACCAGGGGCCAGGCCTCTACTGATAGTATTTTCTTAGATGCTCCGCATTATAGGCTCATGGTATGACCTTATCATCCATATATGCTAGATAATAGGTCTATTCCCAATGTATAACATAGATTTTATAGGGCCATTCCCAAATAGCTTCAAAGACCCCGTGAGCTAAGACCTTAGTATTAGGCATCACCCTCCTAAGCACTAAGTCCCCCATGCGAAGAGATTGAACACGAACCTTTCCATTGTAGTACCTCGCAGTCCTTCTCTGATAGGTTGCGAGCCTTAACTGAGCCTCGCTTCTAGATTCCTCAATCATATCCAAGTATAGCCTATGATTAACTTCTTTTGCCTCGGGGTCATAATGCTCTCTTCTGAATGAGCCCAAGCCCACTTCAACAGGCACCATGGCCTCGCATCCATAAGTTAAAGAGAATGGGGTCTCCCCAGTGGTGGTTCTTGGGGTCGTATTGTAGGACCACAAGATCCTTGGTAACTCTTCAGGCCAACTACCTTTGCTTTCTTCCATCTTAGCCTTCAATGTGTGCTTAATTATCTTATTTATGGCCTCAATTTGACCATTGGTTTGAGGATGGCTCATAGAAGAGAAACTTTTCTTGATTCCAAGTTCTCGCAGAACTCCTCCATCTCCTTGCTGTCAAATTGCTTCTCATTTATCTGAGATGAGCTGATATGGGATCCCATAGCGACACACAATTGCCCTGTACATAAAGTCCTTCAATTTTTTGGTAGTGATAGTTGCAAGAGGTTCAGCTTTGGCCAACTTGGTGAAATATTCTACAGCGACCACTGCATACTTGACCCCTCCTTTGGCCTTGGGGAGCTCCCCAATAAGAACAATCCCCCACATAGCAAAGGGCTACGGGCTCATTAGAGAAGTGAGGTGAGCAACCAGGGCGTTACTGAAGTTGGCATTCCTTTGGCACCTGTCACATTTCATAGCGAACTCAAATGCCTCCTTTTTCAATGTAGGTCAGAAAATACCCCTGGCGAAGAATCTTTTGTGCCAGAGAACTACCCCCCGAGTGATTACCACATATGCCCTCGTGGACTTCCCTTAGAATGTAGTTCCAATCTTCACCATCTACATACCTCAGGAGTGGTGTGTTGAACCCTCTTCGATACAGAACCTATCATAAATCACATAGCGAGCTGCCTGGTACATAACCTTTCTCGCTACTTTCTTTTCTTGGGTTAGAGCCCCATTCTTAACATACTCCCATATAGGGTCATCCATGTCGACCCCTGGCTCGTTACTTCCATGACAAAATTTTCTGGAACGCTAGGCTTAGCTTGAACTTCCAGCGGAATTATTCCAAGTAGGGTGGCCTCGCGACGTGACCCCAACTTTGCGAGGGAATTTGCTCCCTGATTTTTGCCCTTCTGATGAATTCTATCTTTACTTGCTTGAATGATTTCATGAGCCTTTGAACACATTTTAGATAAAGCTCAATTTGAGGCCCCCTAGCCGGCCATCCACATCCAATGTGACCTGTAACCAGCATGGAGTCGTTGTATACATTGAGATTCTCTATTTTCATTTTGTTAAGTCGAATACACAATATATATAATCAAGTACTGTATGAGTAAATAACAAGAACACACGTTTTAGTACTTAAAACTGTTTAGAATTAATAATTCCTCTCTCAGTGATGTAAAATATCACAGAGAGCTGCTTAGGTTACAATGAATGATATTCGTTCACGATGGATACCCTTCTAGGGTTAACCTAACTGTATTTATAAGATATACAGCTACGTACAATCGTTAATTGATTCTCCTAAAATTAAGCTATACAATTGATATCAATTACGATTGCTGTAACACCCCCAGATCCAGGGTCAGGGATCTGGTCGTTACGGTCTCAATATCCAACCACAAAATCAACATAATTTAAATTACAACCTTGTGACCCAAAACAACAACATAAAACACACCCGTTATAGTCCCAGAGATGAAATCAGAGTAATCGTCAATATTATTAATCACAAGTTTGAGTTCTTACAACCCAAAGAATTACAATTTTACAATTACATGCTCTTTGCCATCCATTGGTATATGCCATATATATAAATACATTTGATGCACAAATACTAACAACTAGCCTACCAGAGGCTGCATCCTTAGCAATGGTAGCTATGACCTCAGCGGTTAATCCTCTGACGGCTGACACCTGCCTATGCTGAGCACGCCTTGCGCGGCCATCTGATCTAGTTGTTGTTGTGATATAAATAAATAAAGCAAGGGTGAGCAATAGCCCACCAAAAATACAATTGAACAGTGATAATATATAACAGTCCAAAATATCTTTGAAACCATATGCCATGCATTAACGATGTAGTACCAATATAAGGTATGAGATGAAGTTACAAGGTAACTCAAAATATATTTGTTTTGAATAAATATCTACTATGTCAAAGATGAGCCAGATATTATCAACTTTTCATAATAGAGGAACTTGCAGGAAGAATATTGCAATTCCAATTCAAACACTTTTCAAACCTGCCAATAATGATAAGGTTGCAGGAAATTTCCAACATTGAGAGATGAACTAATACTGGAGTTTGACGCGCCAGGAGACATAGCATTTACACGATGATCAGTCGCATGTTATGCTCCCCACCTCTTGTTTACTACATGTAGAAGGAAGCACCGACGGATTTACTTGTCTACCGCCCTCTGGAACCCCCCGGCCAACGGTTGGGCCATTTGCTGGACCGGCGCCACTGGGTCACTTACGCATCTCCTAGTTCATTTCACATCCATAACTTTGAAACGTAAAGTTCCTCCCCCTTTCCCCAAGTATATTACTTGTTGATAGGACTCCACAAAGTAGTCGTATCTATTTGGAAAGGGAAAATCACCAATATTTCCCAAGCTGATGCTTGTTAATGAATATAAACTTGTTCCATCAATTCTTACCCCTCGAGCGTTGAGGAGGTAACCAAAAAGATTCATATCGATGTTTGAAAGAGTCAAGATGTGAGTGACAAGATAGTTTTTAGCAAGTATAGGACCGGGCAGTCCAATAAATAACATATCTCAAGTGAGGTCCCCTTATATATGTTTGGAAGTTGAGCGAGTATTTAAATCTTCTTTAAGATAGATTTAAATGAAAATAAAGTTTGGGAACCTCCCCTTGATAAGAATAGTCATAAAATACTCCGAAATATTTTACACCTTATCTGAAGGTGATAGATAATCTTTGAATAATATGAATCATCATAAAAAGAACTTAAAAGAATTTAAATAAATATTCCAAGAATATTTATTAAATCATTAATAATTAAGGAATATGAATAAATCATAATATTGCTCGTAAGTAATCCTCGAATGAATGTATAGAATTATTTACTAAATAACTCTCTTCTTTAAATGAATATTCAAAATAATATTCATTAATTAAATAAGCTCAAGTAAATGTTTAAAATAATATTCGCTAAATAAATCAAACCTTAAATGAATATTTGAAAATAATATTCATTTAATAAATAATATTTTAGATGAATATCCAAATAATATTCTTTCAGCAATCAAACTTTAAAGGAATATTCGAAGCACTATTCCTTAAGTAAATAGAACTTCGAATGAATATCTTAAAATAATATTCATCAAGTACATAAAATCTTAAATGAATATTCACGATAATATTCATTAAATAAATTTCCAAGAATATTAAAGTAATTACTCATTGAATAATCAAACTCTAAACGAATATTCGAAACTAATATTCATTAAGTAATTAAAGCTCGAATGAATATTAAAATAATATTCAGCAAATAAATATACGCGAATGAATATTCAAAATAATATTCATATAGTACCTCTCGATTGAGATAATATCCAAATAGCATTCCTCGAATAATTTCCAAGTAATCAATACTTTATGAAAATATAAATAATGTTTACTAATAACATTCCTCAAAATGAGTACTACTCTGCCGCTGGAATCCCTCCGGGTTTCCACGGCTATCTATATATCACAAAATACCGACTCCCGGTCTTATATTTAAAGAATGAATATCATACGCCCTTCACTAAGGGTCTTAGCAAAACAATCTTGCTTATAACTGATAATTCATATCTAGTCTATAAGCCAATATCAATTCAGGGAACAAGCATATCAATAGACTTGAAAGTAGGCATGCATGTTATGGCATAGGTATACAACAATCATTATATATATTATCACAACAACAGTTCCAAGTATTGGAAACTTGCCTGGTAATCCTGTAGGGGTAGTGTGTCTCGTGCCGATCCAGTGATCTATAAATAGTCACAACAACCGAGGTCAATCACTTAACATTTCGAAGGTTAAGTATAACTTAACTTAAGTCATGTAAGCTTAGTCCAAAACACACCTCGAACCTATCCTTAATATCGGATCTTTCGTATATCTTACTTAATCATTTATAACCTCGTTCTTCGTACCAATAGGTTGTCTCGATAATTCTTAACAAGTTTCGTGTTTTAGTCGACTCGAAATTCCCTTTTTAACTTAGCCAAAAAGGGTGGCCAAAGTAGTACCCCTAGGGTTGACTTTTCTGAGAATCACTATTTCGAGACTCGTACTTCAACACTTTTAATAAATCACTGGAAACGTATTTAATTACGAAACCACTTCTAAAATCATCTTTGGTATTTGTAATATTTATCATAAAATTTCCAATTCGAAGCCACGAGTCTAAATAGGTGAAATGTATTTTTGAAGTTCAGTCGACTACGGATCTTTACTATTCACACCTCTTTCACTAAAACGTTCATAACTCGGTAACCGTTAACTCAAATGACGCACCGTTTTCGTGTACATGATCTAGAGAATGTCTAGAAGGTAGCTAACTCAAAATTGGACTTAGATCAGAAGATTAATTTTTCGGAATTTTGCCAAAACAGGGCAGGAGGTTTTAATGAATAATGTTACCTCCGAAAAGTGGTTTCTTCGCACTTATCCTTGATTCGAACATTTTTATAAAATCGGAAAACGATCCATTTTACTTGTGGTTTTCTCTCACGCCTTCCTTATGACCTCTAATATTTAATTACCATGATTTGTCACTGACTTAGTCATGTTAAGGGATTCCAATTTCAGTTACGAACTTTCGATTACGGTTTCGAACTTCTTTTACGAATTTAATCATAACTCCTAAACCGTAAGTCCATTTCATACGAACTTTATATCAAAACGAAGCTTATAACATAATCTAGCTTATCATGGCAAAAATCGAAGCTAAACAGTGACTTATACCTACTGTCAAACTCGTGTTCTTAAGGTTAACGAAATTTCGGCATTACGACGGCTATAAATCGGATATTTACCAAATTCCAAAACTCCCAATAATCATGATATCTACTCCAAACAACACATACATGATTTATAACCATGAACTGAGGCCAAGCAATGCCTTTCCGTTCACCTAGGCTATTTTTAACATTTATCAAAACTAAACCATAATCATGCTTGTAATCATGCTTATAATCACTAATTATCATAACTAAGCTTAAATCCATCAAGAACATGCATAATCTCAAAGTCAGACCTAGGGTTTCAAGTGTGTTATACCTTCCTTGGGGTGTGTATGCACTTAGTAAGCCTTGTATAGTCCTTGTATAGCCTCCATGAAGCTTGGATCATCAATCAAAATCAAGATCCAAAAGTTTTGTTCTTGAGGTTACTATTCATCCTCCTCTTTGGTGATTTTTTTGAAAATGGAAAAGGAAGAGATTGAAGCTAGGATTTTGAGGAGATCATTTTTATGAATTATAGGACTCACATAAAAAGTTTCAAGATCAAAGGATGGTTGGAAGTGGGATTTTCCCCTTTGAATTTTGAAGAAGCCGAATGGCTATATTCTTGAGAGAATGAAGTTGATCTTTTGTTTCTTTGCTTGGTGGATGTGATAAATGAATTATTGTAGTGGTTTAAGATAATATCTAGCATAAAGCACCTTTATTAAAGGTGTGATGTAGTGGATGAGGTTTTAGGAGAGACATGTGTTGATCTTTGGATGGTTTAAGGCAAACTTGTAGTTAGGTTTGCTAAGTACTTGGTTGATCACTTGATTCTAGTTACTCTTGTAACCATGTTGGTTACTAGATATTTTCTAGTGGCTTGTGCATGACTCTTGCTCCCTCTGCTTGTTTCTTTGTCCGTTTATTGCTTAATTCGTTGCTCGTTTGAGGGAATAACTCATTCGTTTCTAGTTAGGGTTTTACCGAAAACCTTCTTAATATTTATAATACTATTCCTCATCTTTCTTAATACTTCTCGAATTTAAATTCCTTAAATCCCTTAAATATATCCTTAAGTCTGGCAGTGTCCTGGGAATTCTCGGAGAAAATAAAAGTGCTATTTTTCTTAATCCGACAGCTTTTACATACACTTATTTTCCTCCTGGATCACTAATACGAACTCAGAAATCCGTTCCGAATACCGGACATAGCATTATTACAATAATATTCCAAATTCCACCAAAATCACTATTCATCACTTATTTTTATTTAATTCCTATAATTAGGAAAATGAACCTGGTTTACTCTCGAGTGCTCCTTAACCTTTTTACGGAACCGCTGGACTTATAATAGATATTGATTTGGATGGCACAAGAATAATCTTTCTTGGAATAATACCACTTATATCCTTAGGAGATAGATTATTCTTATTTATGCTATCAACCAAAAGTATTCTTCATGGCATATGATCATTTAGATCTATACCCATTCACATTCTTTGTTAATACCTTGTAGTCGGAGTCACTGTTCATTCTTTCATCAATATATAAAAAGTTTTTAATTCTACCGAAAAATTCGGGTTCTTACAGTCTCCCCTCCTTAAAAGGATTCCATCCCGGAATCAGGTAGAAGACAATTGGGTACTTGTTGGTTATTTCGCTTTCCAATTCTCTGGTCGATCCTTCCACACTCCAATCTTTCTAAAGCACATCATACTGGTGTTACAATACACCCTTTATCCGTTCTACCAATTCTTTGATACTTTCGCACAACACATCATCCGGTATACGCTCTTGTCTGTTCTTATACTATTAACCTTATTGGTACGTGCAGTGACTTCGGTATCACTAACGCGCTACGAAGTCCGGAGATAACCTCACTCGTAATTTTGCAATTCCTAATCGCTTTAATCTTCGCAATCTCGATGTATATATATTTAGGTGGAAAATTTATCGAGAGATCACTGTGATCAATGAACATTTGTTATATTGCATAGCTAGTAAAGAAGGGGGCCAGCCTTTAGTACTTGACAAGCAATTAAACAATTAATGGCATTCCACTTAGACTCCTATCACACAGACAGAGAGTCACGTAGTATTACCTCCCCTCCTTAAAGGGTTGTTCTTCTCAGTTTAGAAGAAGATAAATAAGGGAAAAGAAAAGGAACGAGTTTCAAAGAATCATATAAGAAAGTTTTCATGATTGTCAAAATATCATACTTAGAATTTTCCTCTGAACTATAGAGGTTTATTAGAGAAGAAAATAATCATATTCGTATTAAATACTACTTTTTCGTAATCTCACATATCACATGTCCTTGCTGCTCTGTCCATCATTCTATGGACCTATACTCTTGCTCGATATTAGCACCACTAACTTTTTGGAAAATCCTTCAACCTCTCAGGTTACATCTTGGATTTCTCGCGTGACATCATTGTCACTAATATTCCATGCCACGCTACTATAGCTTTCATATCCATAATACTAACACTATCAGGTTGTCATTCCGAGAGCTCGTTAGGAAGTTCATTCATAACATTCCTTGCTTCACATTTTCATAATTGTTTTTTTCCAATCTTTTCTTTTATTAATCACATCCTTCTTATTATCTGATTCTCATTCACTTCGGTTATTTAACTCCATTGTCATCTCTTTATTGAGACGCTCGTCACCTTTACTCAATACGCGTCACTTGATTGGGGTCAAACTTTCCTTTGTTCAACCATCTAGATTTCACTTTCTCATTCCACGAGTCTCTTTGTTACTCAATCAATCTATTCCAAATTTCCTCGATTTCCCCCAACCTAAAAAGGGGTCAATTTGTATGTCATTTATGTTTCTAATTCTAACGTTCCGTTTTGGCCAATACTTTGCCCTGTTAATTCCATACTTTTCTCGCTTCATTACTGGAGCTTCTCATGAGTCCGCATATCTGACTTTCTTATTAATCCTTAACTCTTCATTCATCTCAATCAGTTGCTTGTCTTCATTTCTACTATAATCATTCTATGAACCATCATAGCCTAATCATTTATTTCAAATATCCCGTCGTTCCAGAAATTACACCATCCGAAATAAACCTGGATGATTTCTCTAACTTAGATTCAATTCAACATTTCCACAGTCGTTACCACCTAATTTCTCAGAAGAATCACCATCGTTTATCGTTTACGCAGTGCTTTAATAACTAAGCATCATAATTGTCAATTCAAGATCCTCTAGGAAAACAAAATAATCACTATTTCCTATCCATAAGGAACGCTTCCTGAACTTGACGTAGATATTACATGAAGCAGATAAAATTGCAAAAGAGCTTCCAGCATCGCAGCTGAAACAAGCTGGTGAGATTATTAATCATATATCTCCGATAGAAGACTAAAAGCTTAGCGGTTTGCTTAATCGCTTGCCAACCTCATAATTCTCTATCTTGTTTGCACAGAAATACACCAACATAAACTTGCTTGTCATTCATCATCATGCCATTTGGCTTATCAGTATTTGTACCCTTTCTATTTCTGGTCATTTACTACCAATTCATTGTTACTTAACCTCCCCTCTCTCTTTCCAAAGAAAAGGCGAGTCTCTTGGGGAATTTGGTCTGGTCTGTCGTAGAGCCTCCTAATGTCGGTAATGTGCTACTGGCAACATCAGGAATCGAATCTTTACTTAAACTATTCTTATAGTTGATCCTGGCAAAATCATTAGACGGAATGTAACTTCCTCTACCACATTATGACCATCAAGGTCCTTACATTATCATTCTATTTATTTGGTCTGAGCATTTATACTTACTCCCCTATACTTAAAGTGTCGGCCACCTCGTTGGCCTTTCCTGATTATAATAATTTCTTGAGATCAATGTTTTCTTGATCTATTCCAACTCAGGGTGGAAGCATTCTCCCTTAAATTCTGTTGAATGAGAGAAAGCATCTATCAGTCTTTTCCAAAAGTCATTGCTTCCACCTTTCTAGTGCGATCTTGACTACAGGTACTCCAAATCATACCTAGGATATTTCCTTTCTTAACTCCCTTCTTGTTTTTAGGATAATCTCAACCTTATTGGTTCAATCCATACTTTTACATGGTTTCACACATGCTTCATCTGGCCTTATTGTTACTATGTCATACATTCCTTACCAAACTTCCCGTTTGAAGTTTAGAATATTAGCACTTCCCTTATAAGGTTTCTTAGGCCATCCTCATCATTCCTCCTGCATCTCCTGGTTACAGGGTATATCAAACATCATTAGTCAATTCTATAACATCTCTGTCTATGTACTTTTGGAGACTCCTTTCCACAAATCCTTACAGGTTATTGATACTTTGGTCGATTCAACTTATATCGTCTGAATTCACAATGTCTTTGTTAGGGGTGATGCTATCCTTTGTGCATCCTCCAGGGTTCGCATTAATCCATGGACATTCTATCCTCAATTCCATTTTCGAGGGATACTTACATCCTGTACTTGGCAATTTTAATCATATATCCATAATAAGGGTCTCTTTTCAATCATTCCAATCTTGATAATCTATAGGTAGCTTAATGTTACCTCTCCTTTCAAACGAATGTTAGTCTATATGACTTTCCAAAAGACAACATATGTCTATCTGTCTTTCTTACAGAACTTGGTAATGGTAGCAAGGATGTTCTGGAAGATATTGGTCGTGTTCAACGTGAATCTCTTAACATTTATTGCTTTTCTTGAGGATACTAAGTTTCAGATAACATTTTTGCATCACACTGCATTATCTTTGATAATCTACATAACCTTCATTGGTCATTATCCTTAATCCGAATACACCCATGGCATTTATAAAGTCCATCATTATGTATCTCAATTTATTTTATATCAAGTTCTCGCGGTTGGCACTTGGTTAGAAGCTACCCCGCTTTGTCCTTTCATTGCTGGTCTAGTCGCTTGATATTTACTTGTGACTTGGCCTCAACAGCCACATTACAATATGTGAGTTTAGTTACTATCATTACTTTTCTAGCAATTACCGACATAGTGTCTTCTTCTTTGATACCCTTTGATCTTTTCAAAATTTTACTCCATATAAGTCTCACTTGACATCTCGGTACCGTCTCCGGTCACCTTTCCTTTATTTTTATCATTTCAACTTCTCTTATCAATTTCACGTACCACATAAGCTTAACACTTCTAGCATAACAACCTTTTCATTTAAGTCAATCCCGGAATTTCTCAGTCCGGCTTGTTTCTTAATTACATTTCCCTTTTTCCTTCAAATCTCAACTTCATTATTTTATCCCTATAATCAGTCATAATAATCGGGGTCTGTCTACCCACCCGCATAGCGGTTATCCTACCCAATCCATAGGGTTTGCTTTGGTCTCCACCCTTTTTTAGTGACATTCTTTTGATAATCAGAAAGACAAGGTTTGCCCAAATTCGTTGAATTCCTTTCCAGAATTTGGGAAAATTTCAGTTAATCTATTCACCCACTAGTAACATGCCACATCTTCCCGATACATATTCGTCCTATTAGTCGATACTACCAAATACCAGTCTTCTTAACAACTAGTCTCAGAAGGAACACTACCGTCGGGGTTAGTCGTTCCTCAACATTGGCACTACCAAGGCCATCCGAATCCGATGATCCGCGCTGTCTAAATGTATTCGAAATTACGCTGTCGTGCTGCATAAGCGCAGACCTATACCTGTATGAGTTGCATCATAATATCTCCCAAAGTTTCCTTCTTCCATTAGGCAACGCCAACCCTGGTCATCACCAACTTTACTTTTAGCTCCAGGAAGATCTTCTCACGTTTATCTTGTCCATTCAAACTTTTATTCTTACAATAAGTCGGGTTACGGGACTACACTTTCTGTAAAGTCCTGAGCAAATCTTTGGTAGTACCTTGTGAATTTTATGAAATTTCTCACCTTTGCCAGTGTGGTTGGCCAATCTCCATTTGAAACTGTCTTTAACTTGGTAGGGCCGACCAACACTACTCTTATTGATCATGTGTCCTATTGCTGGACTTCATTTTGCCAAAACTCTTATTTCGAGAACATGTCCTACGCCTGTTCTTTCAGGTTGCATCTAAAAGCATTCTCAATTACATCTCAACCACTGCTCGCCTTGCCTAATCCATTTATGATTCAGTGTCAGAATAAACTTAAGGTAACTACCATAATCCATTCAAGGAAAAGAAAGAATTTAATATTCTTCTGAATCACATGCATCTAATGTTTCTGGTTCATCATTCCACTGAATTGAATTGAACTTATAATTGGTTCCTGATGATAGCCTTATTACTAATTTATCACAGACTCACTGGTCTTCTCCTCTTGTAGGTTCTGAGATCATTGTCTCGCTTACTATTTCCTTATATACTTTATCCATTCAGGCTATTGCTTTCCACTATCTTTACTTTCTTAGCTAATCCATTCATAAAATGGACATCTCACTGGATAAACCACCTCATCAATCTCAATTGACTTTATAAATTATAACCTAGGAAATCTGCCTTCTCATGGCGAATTATCATTAATAAGATTCACACTAATCCATTTATCAAATAATGTGGCACTTGCTGCCTCTATCTCAACTATTCCTGGAGACTCTGCTCCCTGACATATATTGATGCCTTTGATAATCATGCATCATTCTCACTCTTTTCCCTCTGATCTGGAAGTCTCTAAGGATTCTTATCTAACCCCATATAATATCTCAAGTAATTCCCCGAATCCGTTTTGTTTGCTGGTACTTTATCCGGCAGTCCAGCTATAGATCCAATATACCTCTTTAATTCTCTTCATAATATATCAGTTCTTTACGCTCACTTCTCTGAGCACTATATCTAGATTCTTACAGTCTCTCTAGTTGTAGCCCTTATTTCCTTAAGGGTAAACTCCTTATCCTTATCAGGATTTTCCTCCTTTGCTGGAACCTCTTCCGGGTCCTCAGTAGGGTACTCTATCGAATCCACCATCCGACCTTCAGCATCAAACCAAGCATCATTGTGTTACTGCTCGTACACCTCAAGGTCTATCGCCTTACTTAGTCGGCACGAGGACGAGCTAAGTCACTATCATGATACTTAATAGTTCCCATAAGGGTTTTATACGTCAGTACTACATTAAGTAGTCCGACTATGAACTTGGCAAGAGTTCTTATTATCTTAATGAATTTATTGTTTTAACGTCGCATCATCTCTGGGATATATAACGCTCTCTCTGATACCATTTCTGTAACACCCCCAGATCCAGAGTCAGGGATCTGGTCGTTACGGTCTCAATATCCAACCACAAAATCAAAATAATTTAAATTACAACCTTGTGACCCAAAACAACAACATAAAACACACCCGTTATAGTCCCAGAGATGAAATCAGAGTAATCGTCAATATTATTAATCACAAGTTTGAGTTCTTACAACCCAAAGAATTATAATTTTACAATTACATGCTCTTTGCCATCCATTGGTATATGCCATATATATAAATACATTTGATGCACAAATACTAACAACTAGCCTACCAGAGGCTGCATCCTTAGCAATGGTAGCTATGACCTCAGCGGTTAATCCTCTGACGGCTGACACCTGCCTATGCTGAGCACGCCTTGCGCGGCCATCTAATCTAGCTGTTGTTGTGATATAAATAAATAAAGCAAGGGTGAGCAATAGCCCACCAAAAATACAATTGAACAGTGATAATGTAATAACCCGGATTTTTCAAGAAATGATTTTATTATTATTTCAATAATAATAATGTTTTCCTAAAATGAGGAGGAATTTTTTTTTTTTTTTATTTCATTATTCAATTATTTAATTATTTTCAGTTAAGTGGAGCCTGGTGCTCCAATTTAAAATTTAATTGACTGAGTAGATACCCCGAGTCAATAGTTTATTTGTGCAAAGATATAATTTTGGAATGTGAAATTATTCAGTAAAGATTTTATTTTAAGTTATTGAATAATTTAGAGATTTTAAAATCCTTAGAAAATGTTTATTTTAATTATTTGGGGAATTGTAGAAATTACTTGATTAATATATAAAATCAAGAATTTGAGATTTTACTAAAACAATAGTGTTTATAGTATTTTTATAAAGCCCTGTAAATTGTGAATTATGAATCACAATTATTATTTTTATGATTTGTTTTTATAAATTATTAATATTTGTAAAATGCATATCAATTTAGGAAATTGAGATTTAATTCCAATTCTTTCTCCAAAAGTCTTTAAAAATATTCTAGTATTTAATTATGCTAGAAATTTTATTTTTACAAATTAGAGTTATTAGTGTAAAATATTATTTTAAGGTGTGTAGTATTAAATGTATTACTTTTTGAATAGTGTTGGGCTTGAGCCCATTAGGGTTAAAAACACTAACACAGCTCATATACATACAACGATACACACACTCAGCCGCACAAAAACGAAAATAGATATCGGGGAGGGGGAGAAGGCAGCTGGGGGGAGAGGAGAGAAGAGGAAGAGAGATTGATATTGGGGGGAAATACATATATATATGTGTGTGTATAACGCGTGTGTGTGTGTATATGTGCATCTGTGCTGCGTACGAGCTCGAAGAGGGGAGGGGGAGGTCCGACCGGCCGGAGATAGAGGCGGCGCCGCCGCGGAGAGGTGGTGGCTGTGCAGCGTAGTGGCAGAGAGAGAGAGAGAGAGAGAGAGAGAGAGGAGGGAGAGATTGTTGCGGGGAATCGATTAATTCGGGAGGTATAATCTCGCATCTCCATATCTATTTAATTTTCGTAGTTAATTAGTTGTAAATTTTGAGTTAATTGTTTTAATTTTATTTTGTAGTTTAAATTCGGAAAGTATATAAATTATTGTGATTGTGGTGATTTAATGGTGATATAATTATGTAGTTGATGTAATTTAATTAGTTTAAATTACGAGGTTAATTATGGTGGTTTAATTAGTTTAAATGGAGAGCCTAATGTGATAATGGTTGTAATTATACTAAAATTATAAGATTATGATTATTGGTTGAAATTCCGAGATTTAATTCGGAAGGTATGTTTGTAATTATAAGTGTTGAGTTTAATTATGAGTCTGATTAAAGGTTCGGGTTAGTGGTTGTTAATTGTTAAAAGGCTAATTGTTAATTGTTAGTGAGTAATTATTAATTGTCGGATAGTATATTCGGGTTAGTTGTCAAGTAATTGTTAAGTGCTAATTGCTAATTGTTAGTTTCCAATTGAAATTGTTAATTGCTAAGTGCTAAGTGCTAATTGTTATCGCCATATAATGTAGTCATGAGAGTTGGATAACTTGTAAATGTCTATGTGCTAGATGGTATGAATCAAGTTATAGTATATGTTGATAGTATAAGTGCCAACTACGTGGTGTTGGCTTAAATGTGGATAAACTTAGTTTACTTTCCTTATGTGCTAGTTGCCGCATGTCTGGGCGGGTACTTTTCCTTATGTGCTAGTTGCCGCATGTTTGGGCGGGTACTTTTCCTTATGTGCTAGTTGCCGCATGTCTGGGCGGGTACTTTTCTTATATGTTTACTTTTATGTTGCTGCAAGTTGAGGCAGCTTTTATTTTATCAAAAACAGGGTTATAAATTGTTTTGATTGGCGTGGAGGGGCTGTGCCCATAGTCCGATAAACGAATACTACATGCCGAAATTTTCTAAAAATCCCCTGCATTTTAATTTATTTAACTTATTTGATTTCAAGGGTTTAAAGGTATGATTTGGGTGTTAACTGTTTATGTGTATATGTGTTAAGTGAATTAATTCGAGGATTATGTGCTAATTCGAGGATTAAATGTGTCTTGAAGATTAAATGGGTATTATGAGTCTTTATTGAGGGCTAAGTATGTTTTGAGGATTACTTGTTAATTAACTTGTGACAAGAGTATGTCAATAGTATTATGGTCAAAAGTGTTAAGTGGAGTTTTGACTAAGTGTTATAATTGTGTAGTGTTATGATGTGTTAGCACTAAGAAATGTCTACTTTAAAAAGGGGACTTTTCCATTTCTTTTCTTTATTAGAATATGTTATGTGCAATAAGTGGTATTAGAATAGGCAACTATAGGGAGGACACCTATAGTTTGACTTTATGTTATTTAGTGATAATCCCGAGTTGTGTCTACTCGATATACGAGGTAGGACTGACACGCACTCATAACTATTTTAGTACCATTAGGGCGAAATCAAATTGGAATGACGTGCATCTAAAAGGGAAGATCGAGGCGCCGTACAAAAAAGGTAAGCTAGCTCCAGGGAATTGCTTGGACGAAGTGCGAAAGGTTTATTCGCGGTTTCTGCTTTCTGCTAAGGACCAGAGGCAAGTTTATTTACACATACTCTATCGTTCAGAGTATACCTATTTTGAATTATATAAAATGTGCGGAAAAAGGTTTTCAATCCCTAATTGCGAGTTTTTAATCTTGTGCTCCTTCCAAATCATTTAATTCTTGACTTTGCTAGCGATATTAAATTATTCTCGTGCAATAATCAAAACCCATGACTTATAATACTGTCGATGGGCGGTGACATTCTTTTGGTTCTACATCTCGATTTATACGTTGTATATTTATAAACCTTTGTAATGTGGTAGAGGACCATATGTTATGAGATATATATAGATACATATACGTATATATGGAACTACGTGGTAAAGGCTCCGAGGGTAGAGCGTGTATTGAGTTATTGAATTTAGCCCGCGTGTCGGGGCTATTTTGTATTGTATGTTTTCGAAAACCCGGGCAAAGCTTTTAAAAAGAATTTCGCAATAATTAACCTAAAGGCAACATCACCAATAAACCAGTGTTTATTTAATTAATAGATGCTCCTGAAAGCATTTACTAATTAAATAAACCTCATTCGCCTAATTAAATTTATTTAATTAGATGAATATCATTTTCAAAACGCTTTCTTAACATCACTTGTCCCGGAGAAATAATAAAACAATTTAATGGAGTGATTCTATCTAGTATATTATTTATCGGAGATAGTTTATTTTCAATACGGATTAAAGATATTCCAATGGTTATAAATTGGTTACTTTCAGCTTAAAACAGCTAGTTTGATATCGATATATGTTATTTGAATGCTTATTTAATTCGATGAATATTAATTATAATATTCATTAAGAAACAAAAAAAAAAGAAAAGAGAAGAAGGATTTTCATGCTTATTAATTATTTCTTATTGACCGAGAGTCAGTAGTAGTTATTTGATAAAGTGGATAAAGTTTGGAGACTGCTGGAGAGATTGTGTCTTGATTTTGATTAGAAACATTCCAGGAGTTGTATTTGGGTGTTTTGAGGTTATTAAATATTCCAGTATTAATAGTAAATATTATTTGAATATTACTTAATAAATGAATATTAATTTGAGTATTCTTTTAAAAGGGATTATTGAATATTTATTATTTGTTACATAGTAGTCAATATTTATTAAATACTCTAAGTGTTTTGAAGGTTATAAAACACTATTTAAAGGTTGTCTAAGGATTTTCATAGTCATTTAAAATAGTATATTTTGAATCTATCTAGGTTAGTTACTTTTCAAGAACTTATATATATATGGAATTACCCTGTTGTGGTTACAAGCTTTATGCGTACCATTTTCCATGTGTGATCACAAAACTCTGTGTCGAGATTGATATTGGTACAAGTGTATATCTATACTTGAACTCTTTTGAACTCAAAACATTTTCGAAAACCCCCGGTCAGGTTTTACTCTCTTACTCGTTTTTCAAGAAATTATCGGTCGACTGAAGTCGAACTTCAACTACTCAAGTTTTCTATCAAAATGATTTTGACAAGAAAAGAAAAAGGGGACTCTGGCAGGTGTGGGAATCGTTGACGAACGATTCCCGGGATGTGTAAGCGGCCGTGAGCCAGGCGGTCCATCAATTATTATTCCGGCCCATGTGTTGCCGAAGGATGATTACGGATGTAGTTTTCATCGAGGGTGATTACGGATGTAGTTTTCACTCGGGGATAGTTACGGATGTAGTTTCTATCCTTCTACCGGTAGAGAAGACCCGCGGATTATTGGACTTGGATGTGGCGACTGATCATCGTCAATCCTTGTCAGATTTTTATGTTTTCTTTAAGTCCCATCCTCCACTTTGGAAAAATACTCAAACACTGCTTCTTAGGCCTAAGTGCCAAGTAGCCGATAGTGTTGTTTTCAATTTTGAAAGATGATGAATTCATGCAGTATCTAGAACTGCAAGATTATTCTAACAATAATGGCACGTGCTTGTGCACTTTTGCAATTATTCAAAAGATGAAAGATGGTTCATTGGTTATTGATGTTAAGTCCCAAATGTTTTGCCTTAAGAACTTTGACTCTCTTCCTATCAGTTATTTTTGAGTTTAACTTACCAAGTGGTTAACGAACTTATATCCTGTACAGAATCTTGAACTGTAAGGTGTTTTGATGATAATGATATACTCATGTGTATATACTTACAAACTTGAGGAGTATTAAAAAAATGGAACTTTATAATGGTTTGGTTTATGAAGGGTGGTAATAACTATCTTAGCAGCATATTGAACTGCATATTTTGAAAAGCTCCCTAAGAGGTTATCAATACTATGAGTATGGTATGTGGATAAGGTATGAGGATTACTATTGTTGACATGAACTTACTTTATTTATCTAATGATACTCGAAATATCATATATCCCCTACTGAGGTTTCATTGTTGTAAATATTTTGAAATTGATATTAAGTATCGTTATATTTCAAAAACTCCATGTGTATATTGATATATATTGTTGTGCTCTATTAATACTTGCTGGGCAATTCTTTCGCTCATACTTGCTTGTTTTAAATATTAACCTTTCAGAGGAAGGTAGATGATCGAGGCTTATCTGCATGGCTCAGGAGAAGCAGGCAGTGTGCCCTTGTGAAGGTGATATGATCCAGAACATAGATAGCTGGAATAAGTTATATGTGAGTACATTGATGTGTAATATATATCACTTTGTACAGGATAGTACTAGTGCTAGTGTACTTCTCAACGAAGCTACCCTAGTAGTATAGGATTTGTAATACTCAGTGTGATGTAATTAAATGGATGTAATGAGAAATGTAAGGATCGATTCTTGTTTCTAGCCCTATGACCTAAAAGATGCTTGGTGGTTGGGGTCACAGATGTTGTAATTCAGTTATTAAATGATTACAGATGGTTTAATGTTGTTAAACAGGTAATTTGATGTTAAGGATTTCCGCGTGACGACCAAATCCCTGACCCCGGATTTGGGGCATTACAGAAATGGTATCAGAGCTTAGGTTATAGTAAACTAGAAACGAGAGTGAGTAGGAGTGTGTATAGTTATGTGAGAACGTCAGAACTCATGTAGAGTTCCTGTTGGACTATTGGATATAGTACCAATGATTAAGATAAGATTTTGAGGAATATGTGGATACAGACTTCACTTCTTGTGGTGATGAACGTCTGCTAAAGAACTCTTAGAGACAAGTGTTGGTTGGCAAGGGCATAGAGCGCCCGAGGCCTAAATTTAAGATGATTTTAGGGGATTCATGGAGGCAGTTATGTATTCCCCGAACTATAGGGAATTTCAATATGATGGTGAATGATAGAAAGATGACATTTAGTATTATGGCAAAGTTGAGGTTTGTCAATAAAGACGAGATATATCTTAAGAACCAAGACGGACTGAGAAAGTCTGAGAAAGACTAGTACGAAAGCTGTTATGCCAATAAGGGATAAGCTTAAGTTGCACACGGAATTGTCATGAAGACAGGAACATGTGGTATAAATACGGTTATAATGGTGACTGGATCTAAGTATGTATTTCCAGCAATGTTCCAGAATATCGCCCATTCGACACGTGGAATTCGTCGTTGCTAGGGGCGACACCGGTATCGAAGTCTTCTCAAAGAATAGAACGCTTGCGTGAGATGCTTGCGCCGAGTCGAATAGAACTCTTTAATGTCGTAAAATGCCGATGGTTGAATCTCTAGCGACTATTACGAGTCGACGATGACGTCGTTATCGAGCACCTTAGGGTGTGCGTGGAAAAGAAGAGCGCTACAATCGAACAATTATCCGTCAGAGGAGCCGACATGAAAGGCATCCGTGGAGACCTTGGCATTACCCTCCCCAATTATGAATCATTTTGATTACTTCCCCAGTCTGAATTATTTGATATCTCCCCATTTGCAAATCATCTTTATTACCTCCCCAATCTGTGAATTATTTGACACATCCCCGTGCATAAATTATTTGGATTACCTCCCTAATCTATGACCTATCTTGACATCTCTCCAAGAGAGAATTTTGATAAAGAATATACTCCCTCTTCGAAGTTGTTTTATAATACTCATGTTAAACCATATTGGTTTCAATTTTGCTAGAAGCTGTCATTATACCTACTTTCAGATTTATGAGGCCCTATCGATTGATGATATTTAAATTCCTACTTTTCTTCAAATATTGGATAATCCTATGGTGCTATAGCACCACTTGCTTGTTGTATACCAGTATCTTTCTGGTTATCCTTTTCCTTGGAAATTGCACCTTGGAATCTGATCAATTTTAATCCAGGGTGTCCACTTGAGAATTATTTGTCGAAAGACGATAATTATTATCTTCACTTCGAATTGCTTTCATACTTCTCAGCTTCCACTGAGACGAACAACCCTATATTTATAGGGGCCACAAGGACCATCTGTCTGTGTGATAGAAGTCTGATGGGACGCCATCACTTGTGTGTTGTGAAATACAAGAAGGCTAATTACCTTTAGTAATGTCTTAACTGAGACACGCAACGTAAGTTCTTATGATCATATTGATCTCTCAGTAAATTCTCTTATTTCAAATAAGGTTTACTTTAATACTCATAACCTTATGATCACCAGTGTGTAACAATTGCCTTGATATGACAGCTGTCTTTTCAAAGGTCCCTGATTCTTATTACCTCTAATGAATTTCAAGGGGATGCCAACCAGGTCGGCCAAGTCGTAAATTTGTTGATCAAAACTGGATTCGAACGGAATCGCCAAGAGTAAGAGCGAATCCCAAGGCGAATAAAATATCAGTGACGTATCAATAGAATTAGTGCATTCTCTCTCTCAAGGATGTTATGTGAATAGAATCAGTGAACTCTCTCTTAAGGATAGTATGATAATGAAAAGTTGGTCAAGAAGTATATGTGAAAGGAATAATGGTGGGTTATAAGACTCCAGCGATAATAGTGTCAGATAGAGAATCGAGGTTTGAATTGAGATATTGGAGAAGTTGTTTACGAAGAGACACTATCTCCTGTTTTGCAGAATAAGTGTTGATGATAAAAGAGTTAAGGAATCCCAGTAGTGGCCTTAGCTGATTCCGTGGACGGAATCCTTTTAAGGAGGGTAGACTGTAATAACCCGGATTTTTCAAGAAATGATTTTATTATTATTTCAATAATAATAATGTTTTCCTAAAATGAGGAGGAATTTTTTTTTTTTATTTCATTATTCAATTATTTAATTATTTTCAGTTAAGTGGAGCCTGGTGCTCCAATTTAAAATTTAATTGACTGAGTAGATACCCCGAGTCAATAGTTTATTTGTGCAAAGATATAATTTTGGAATGTGAAATTATTCAGTAAAGATTTTATTTTAAGTTATTGAATAATTTAGAGATTTTAAAATCCTTAGAAAATGTTTATTTTAATTATTTGGGGAATTGTAGAAATTACTTGATTAATATATAAAATCAAGAATTTGAGATTTTACTAAAACAATAGTGTTTGTAGTATTTTTATAAAGCCCTGTAAATTGTGAATTATGAATCACAATTATTATTTTTATGATTTGTTTTTATAAATTATTAATATTTGTAAAATGCATATCAATTTAGGAAATTGAGATTTAATTCCAATTCTTTCTCCAAAAGTCTTTAAAAATATTCTAGTATTTAATTATGCTAGAAATTTTATTTTTACAAATTAGAGTTATTAGTGTAAAATATTATTTTAAGGTGTGTAGTATTAAATGTATTACTTTTTGAATAGTGTTGGGCTTGAGCCCATTAGGGTTAAAAACACTAACACAGCTCATATACATACAACGATACACACACTCAGCCGCACAAAAACGAAAACAGATATCGGGGAGGGGGAGAAGGCAGCTGGGGGGAGAGGAGAGAAGAGGAAGAGAGATTGATATTGGGGGAAAATACATATATATATGTGTGTGTATAACGCGTGTGTGTGTGTATATGTGCATCTGTGCTGCGTACGAGCTCGAAGAGGGGAGGGGGAGGTCCGACCGGCCGGAGACAGAGGCGGCGCCGCCGCGGAGAGGTGGTGGCTGTGCAGCGCAGTGGCAGAGAGAGAGAGAGAGAGAGAGAGAGAGAGAGAGGAGGGAGAGATTGTTGCGGGGAATCGATTAATTCGGGAGGTATAATCTCGCATCTCCATATCTATTTAATTTTCGTAGTTAATTAGTTGTAAATTTTGAGTTAATTGTTTTAATTTTATTTTGTAGTTTAAATTCGGAAAGTATATAAATTATTGTGATTGTGGTGATTTAATGGTGATATAATTATGTAGTTGATGTAATTTAATTAGTTTAAATTACGAGGTTAATTATGGTGGTTTAATTAGTTTAAATGGAGAGCCTAATGTGATAATGGTTGTAATTATACTAAAATTATAAGATTATGATTATTGGTTGAAATTCCGAGATTTAATTCGGAAGGTATGTTTGTAATTATAAGTGTTGAGTTTAATTATGAGTCTGATTAAAGGTTCGGGTTAGTGGTTGTTAATTGTTAAATGGCTAATTGTTAATTGTTAGTGAGTAATTATTAATTGTCGGATAGTATATTCGGGTTAGTTGTCAAGTAATTGTTAAGTGCTAATTGCTAATTGTTAGTTTCCAATTGAAATTGTTAATTGCTAAGTGCTAAGTGCTAATTGTTATCGCCATATAATGTAGTCATGAGAGTTGGATAACTTGTAAATGTCTATGTGCTAGATGGTATGAATCAAGTTATAGTATATGTTGATAGTATAAGTGCCAACTACGTGGTGTTGGCTTAAATGTGGATAAACTTAGTTTACTTTCCTTATGTGCTAGTTGCCGCATGTCTGGGCGGGTACTTTTCCTTATGTGCTAGTTGCCGCATGTCTGGGCGGGTACTTTTCCTTATGTGCTAGTTGCCGTATGTCTGGGCGGGTACTTTTCTTATATGTTTACTTTTATGTTGCTGCAAGTTGAGGCAGCTTTTATTTTATCAAAAACAGGGTTATAAATTGTTTTGATTGGCGTGGAGGGGCTGTGCCCATAGTCCGATAAACGAATACTACATGCCGAAATTTTCTAAAAATCCCCTGCATTTTAATTTATTTAACTTATTTGATTTCAAGGGTTTAAAGGTATGATTTGGGTGTTAACTGTTTATGTGTATATGTGTTAAGTGAATTAATTCGAGGATTATGTGCTAATTCGAGGATTAAATGTGTCTTGAAGATTAAATGGGTATTATGAGTCTTTATCGAGGGCTAAGTATGTTTTGAGGATTACTTGTTAATTAACTTGTGACAAGAGTATGTCAATAGTATTATGGTCAAAAGTGTTAAGTGGAGTTTTGACTAAGTGTTATAATTGTGTAGTGTTATGATGTGTTAGCACTAAGAAATGTCTACTTTAAAAAGGGGACTTTTCCATTTCTTTTCTTTACTAGAATATGTTATGTGCAATAAGTGGTATTAGAATAGGCAACTATAGGGAGGACACCTATAGTTTGACTTTATGTTATTTAGTGATAATCCCGAGTTGTGTCTACTCGATATACGAGGTAGGACTGACACGCACTCATAACTATTTCAGTACCATTAGGGCGAAATCAAATTGGAATGACGTGCATCTAAAAGGGAAGATCGAGGCGCCGTACAAAAAAGGTAAGCTAGCTCCAGGGAATTGCTTGGACGAAGTGCGAAAGGTTTATTCGCGGTTTCTGCTTTCTGCTAAGGACCAGAGGCAAGTTTATTTACACATACTCTATCGTTCAGAGTATACCTATTTTGAATTATATAAAATGTGCGGAAAAAGGTTTTCAATCCCTAATTGCGAGTTTTTAATCTTGTGCTCCTTCCAAATCATTTAATTCTTGACTTTGCTAGCGATATTAAATTATTCTCGTGCAATAATCAAAACCCATGACTTATAATACTGTCGATGGGCGGTGACATTCTTTTGGTTCTACATCTCGATTTATACGTTGTATATTTATAAACCTTTGTAATGTGGTAGAGGACCATATGTTATGAGATATATATAGATACATATACGTATATATGGAACTACGTGGTAAAGGCTCCGAGGGTAGAGCGTGTATTGAGTTATTGAATTTAGCCCGCGTGTCGGGGCTATTTTGTATTGTATGTTTTCGAAAACCCGGGCAAAGCTTTTAAAAAGAATTTCGCAATAATTAACCTAAAGGCAACATCACCAATAAACCAGTGTTTATTTAATTAATAGATGCTCCTGAAAGCATTTACTAATTAAATAAACCTCATTCGCCTAATTAAATTTATTTAATTAGATGAATATCATTTTCAAAACGCTTTCTTAAAATCACTTGTCCCGGAGAAATAATAAAACAATTTAATGGAGTGATTCTATCTAGTATATTATTTATCGGAGATAGTTTATTTTCAATACGGATTAAAGATATTCCAATGGTTATAAATTGGTTACTTTCAGCTTAAAACAGCTAGTTTGATATCGATATATGTTATTTGAATGCTTATTTAATTCGATGAATATTAATTATAATATTCATTAAGAAACAAAAAAAAAAGAAAAGAGAAGAAGGATTTTCATGCTTATTAATTATTTCTTATTGACCGAGAGTCAGTAGTAGTTATTTGATAAAGTGGCTAAAGTTTGGAGACTGCTGGAGAGATTGTGTCTTGATTTTGATTAGAAATATTCCAGGAGTTGTATTTGGGTGTTTTGAGGTTATTAAATATTCCAGTATTAATAGTAAATATTATTTGAATATTACTTAATAAATGAATATTAATTTGAGTATTCTTTTAAAAGGGATTATTGAATATTTATTATTTGTTACATAGTAGTCAATATTTATTAAATACTCTAAGTGTTTTGAAGGTTATAAAACACTATTTAAAGGTTGTCTAAGGATTTTCATAGTCATTTAAAATAGTATATTTTGAATCTATCTAGGTTAGTTACTTTTCAAGAACTTATATATATATGGAATTACCCTGTTGTGGTTACAAGCTTTATGCGTACCATTTTCCATGTGTGATCACAAAACTCTGTGTCGAGATTGATATCGGTACAAGTGTATATCTATACTTGAACTCTTTTGAACTCAAAACATTTTCGAAAACCCCCAGTCAGGTTTTACTCTCTTACTCGTTTTTCAAGAAATTATCGGTCGACTGAAGTCGAACTTCAACTACTCAAGTTTTCTATCAAAATGATTTTGACAAGAAAAGAAAAAGGGGACTCTGGCAGGTGTGGGAATCGTTGACGAACGATTCCCGGGATGTGTAAGCGGCCGTGAGCCAGGCGGTCCATCAATTATTATTCCGGCCCATGTGTTGCCGAAGGATGATTACGGATGTAGTTTTCATCGAGGGTGATTACGGATGTAGTTTTCACTTGGGGATAGTTACGGATGTAGTTTCTATCCTTCTACCGGTAGAGAAGACCCGCGGATTATTGGACTTGGATGTGGCGACTGATCATCGTCAATCCTTGTCAGATTTTTATGTTTTCTTTAAGTCCCATCCTCCACTTTGGAAAAATACTCAAACACTGCTTCTTAGGCCTAAGTGCCAAGTAGCCGATAGTGTTGTTTTCAATTTTGAAAGATGATGAATTCATGCAGTATCTAGAACTGCAAGATTATTCTAACAATAATGGCACGTGCTTGTGCACTTTTGCAATTATTCAAAGGATGAAAGATGGTTCATTGGTTATTGATGTTAAGTCCCAAATGTTTTGCCTTAAGAACTTTGACTCTCTTCCTATCAGTTATTTCTGAGTTTAACTTACCAAGTGGTTAACGAACTTATATCCTGTACAGAATCTTGAACTGTAAGGTGTTTTGATGATAATGATATACTCATGTGTATATACTTACAAACTTGAGGAGTATTAAAAAAATGGAACTTTATAATGGTTTGGTTTATGAAGGGTGGTAATAACTATCTTAGCAGCATATTGAACTGCATATTTTGAAAAGCTCCCTAAGAGGTTATCAATACTATGAGTATGGTATGTGGATAAGGTATGAGGATTACTATTGTTGACATGAACTTACTTTATTTATCTAATGATACTCGAAATGTCATGTATCCCCTACTGAGGTTTCATTGTTGTAAATATTTCGAAATTGATATTAAGTATCGTTATATTTCAAAAACTCCATGTGTATATTGATATATATTGTTGTGCTCTATTAATACTTGCTGGGCAATTCTTTCGCTCATACTTGCTTGTTTTAAATATTAACCTTTCAGAGGAAGGTAGATGATCGAGGCTTATCTGCATGGCTCAGGAGAAGCAGGCAGTGTGCCCTTGTGAAGGTGATATGATCCAGAACATAGATAGCTGGAATAAGTTATATGTGAGTACATTGATGTGTAATATATATCACTTTGTACAGGATAGTACTAGTGCTAGTGTACTTCTCAACGAAGCTACCCTAGTAGTATAGGATTTGTAATACTCAGTGTGATGTAATTAAATGGATGTAATGAGAAATGTAAGGATCGATTCTTGTTTCTAGCCCTATGACCTAAAAGATGCTTGGTGGTTGGGGTCACAGATGTTGTAATTCAGTTATTAAATGATTACAGATGGTTTAATGTTGTTAAACAGGTAATTTGATGTTAAGGATTTCCGCGTGACGACCAAATCCCTGACCCCGGATTTGGGGCGTTACAGATAATATATAACAGTCCAAAATATCTTTGAAACCACATGCCATTCATTAACGATGTAGTACCAATATAAGGTATGAGATGAAGTTACAAGGTAACTCAAAATATATTTGTTTTGAATAAATATCTGCTATGTCAAAGATGAGCCAGATATTATCAACTTTTCATAATAGAGGAACTTGCAGGAAGAATATTGCAATTCCAATTCAAACACTTTTCAAACCTGCCAATAATGATAAGGTTGCAGGAAATTTCCAACATTGAGAGATGAACTAATACTGGAGTTTGACGCGCCAGGAGACATAGCATTTACACGATGATCAGTCGCATGTTATGCTCCCCACCTCTTGTTTACTACATGTAGAAGGAAGCACCGACGGATTTACTTGTCTACCGCCCTCCGGAACCCCCCGGCCAACGGTTGGGCCATTTGCTGGACCGGCGCCACTGGGTCACTTACGCATCTCCTAGTTCATTTCACATCCATAACTTTGAAACGTAAAGTTCCTCCCCCTTTCCCCAAGTATATTACTTGTTGATAGGACTCCACAAAGTAGTCGTATCTATTTGGAAAGGGAAAATCACCAATATTTCCCAAGCTGATGCTTGTTAATGAATATAAACTTGTTCCATCAATTCTTACCCCTCGAGCGTTGAGGAGGTAACCAAAATGATTCATATCGATGTTTGAAAGAATCAAGATGTGAGTGACAAGATAGTTTTTAGCAAGTATAGGACCGGGCAGTCCAATAAATAACATATCTCAAGTGAGGTCCCCTTATATATGTTTGGAAGTTGAGCGAGTATTTAAATCTTCTTTAAGATAGATTTAAATGAAAATAAAGTTTGGGAACCTCCCCTTGATAAGAATAGTCATAAAATACTCCGAAATATTTTACACCTTATCTGAAGGTGATAGATAATCTTTGAATAATATGAATCATCATAAAAAGAACTTAAAAGAATTTAAATAAATATTCCAAGAATATTTATTAAATCATTAATAATTAAGGAATATGAATAAATCATAATATTGCTCGTAAGTAAGTAATCCTCGAATGAATGTATAGAATTATTTACTAAATAACTCTCTTCTTTAAATGAATATTCAAAATAATATTCATTAATTAAATAAGCTCAAGTAAATGTTTAAAATAATATTCGCTAAATAAATCAAACCTTAAATGAATATTTGAAAATAATATTCATTTAATAAATAATATTTTAGATGAATATCCAAATAATATTCTTTCAGCAATCAAACTTTAAAGGAATTTTCGAAGCACTATTCCTTAAGTAAATAGAACTTCGAATGAATATCTTAAAATAATATTCATCAAGTACATAAAATCTTAAATGAATATTCACGATAATATTCATTAAATAAATTTCCAAGAATATTAAAGTAATTACTCATTGAATAATCAAACTCTAAACGAATATTCGAAACTAATATTCATTAAGTAATTAAAGCTCGAATGAATATTAAAATAATATTCAGCAAATAAATATACGCGAATGAATATTCAAAATAATATTCATATAGTACCTCTCGATTGAGATAATATCCAAATAGCATTCCTCGAATAATTTCCAAGTAATCAATACTTTATGAAAATATAAATAATGTTTACTAATAACATTCCTCAAAATGAGTACTACTCTGCCGCTGGAATCCCTCCGGGTTTCCACGGCTATCTATATATCACAAAATACCGACTCCCGGTCTTATATTTAAAGAATGAATATCATACGCCCTTCACTAAGGGTCTTAGCAAAACAATCTTGCTTATAACTGATAATTCATATCTAGTCTATAAGCCAATATCAATTCAGGGAACAAGCATATCAATAGACTTGAAAGTAGGCATGCATGTTATGGCATAGGTATACAACAATCATTATATATATTATCACAACAACAGTTCCAAGTATTGGAAACTTGCCTGGTAATCCTGTAGGGGTAGTGTGTCTCGTGCCGATCCAGTGATCTATAAATAGTCACAACAACCGAGGTCAATCACTTAACATTTCGAAGGTTAAGTATAACTTAACTTAAGTCATGTAAGCTTAGTCCAAAACACACCTCGAACCTATCCTTAATATCGGATCTTTCGTATATCTTACTTAATCAGTTATAACCTCGTTCTTTGTACCAATAGGTTGTCTCGATAATTCTTAACAAGTTTCGTGTTTTAGTCGACTCGAAATTCCCTTTTTAACTTAGCCAAAAAGGGTGGCCAAAGTAGTACCCCTAGGGTTGACTTTTCTGAGAATCACTATTTCGAGACTCGTACTTCAACACTTTTAATAAATCACTGGAAACGTATTTAATTACGAAAACACTTCTAAAATCATCTTTGGTATTTGTAATATTTATCATAAAATTTCCAATTCGAAGCCACGAGTCTAAATAGGTGAAATGTATTTTTGAAGTTCAGTCGACTACGGATCTTTACTATTTTCACTAAAACGTTCATAACTCGGTAACCGTTAACTCAAATGACGCACCGTTTTCGCGTACATGATCTAGAGAATGTCTAGAAGGTAGCTAACTCAAAATTGGACTTAGATCAGAAGATTAATTTTTCGTAATTTTGCCAAAACAGGGCAGGAGGTTTTAATGAATAATGTTACCTCCGAAAAGTGGTTTCTTCGCACTTATCCTTGATTCGAACATTTTTATAAAATCGGAAAACGATCCATTTTACTTGTGGTTTTCTCTCTCGCCTTCCTTATGACCTCTAATATTTAATTACCATGATTCGTCACTGACTTAGTCATGTTAAGGGATTCCAATTTCAGTTACGAACTTTCGATTATGGTTTCGAACCTCTTTTACGAATTTAATCATAACTCCTAAACCGTAAGTCCATTTCATACGAACTTTATATCAAAACGAAGCTTATAACATAATCTAGCTTATCATGGCAAAAATCGAAGCTAAACAGTGACTTATACCTACTGTCAAACTCGTGTTCTTAAGGTTAACGAAATTTCGGCATTACGACGGCTATAAATCGGATATTTACCAAATTCCAAAACTCCCAATAATCATGATATCTACTCCAAACAACACATACATGATTTATAACCATGAACTGAGGCCAAGCAATGCCTTTCCGTTCACCTAGGCTATTTTAACATTTATCAAAACTAAACCATAATCATGCTTGTAATCATGCTTATAATCACTAATTATCATAACTAAGCTTAAATCCATCAAGAACATGCATAATCTCAAAGTAAGACCTAGGGTTTCAAGTGTGTTATACCTTCCTTGGGGTGTGTATGCACTTAGTAAGCCTTGTATAGTCCTTGTATAGCCTCCATGAAGCTTGGATCATCAATCAAAATCAAGATCCAAAAGTTTTGTTCTTGAGGTTACTATTCATCCTCCTCTTTGGTGATTTTTTTGAAAATGGAAAAAGAAGAGATTGAAGCTAGGATTTTGAGGAGATCATTTTTATGAATTATAGGACTCACATAAAAAGTTTCAAGATCAAAGGATGGTTGGAAGTGGGATTTTCCCCTTTGAATTTTGAAGAAGCCGAATGGCTATATTCTTGAGAGAATGAAGTTGATCTTTTGTTTCTTTGCTTGGTGGATGTGATAAATGAATTATTGTAGTGGTTTAAGATAATATCTAGCATAAAGCACCTTTATTAAAGGTGTGATGTAGTGGATGAGGTTTTAGGAGAGACATGTGTTGATCTTTGGATGGTTTAAGGCAAACTTGTAGTTAGGTTTGCTAAGTACTTGGTTGATCACTTGATTCTAGTTACTCTTGTAACCATGTTGGTTACTAGATATTTTCTAGTGGCTTGTGCATGACTCTTGCTCCCTCTGCTTGTTTCTTTGTCCGTTTATTGCTTAATTCGTTGCTCGTTTGAGGGAATAACTCATTCGTTTCTAGTTAGGGTTTTACCGAAAACCTTCTTAATATTTATAATACTATTCCTCATCTTTCTTAATACTTCTCGAATTTAAATTCCTTAAATCCCTTAAATATATCCTTAAGTCTGGCAGTGTCCTGGGAATTCTCGGAGAAAATAAAAGTGCTATTTTTCTGAATCCGACAGCTTTTACATACACTTATTTTCCTCCTGGATCACTAATACGAACTCAGAAATCCGTTCCGAATACTGGACATAGCATTATTACAATAATATTCCAAATTCCACCAAAATCACTATTCATCACTTATTTTTATTTAATTCCTATAATTAGGAAAATGAACCTGGTTTACTCTCGAGTGCTCCTTAACCTTTTTACGGAACCGCTGGACTTATAATAGATATTGATTTGGATGACACAAGAATAATCTTTCTTGGAATAATACCACTTATATCCTTAGGAGATAGATTATTCTTATTTATGCTATCAACCAAAAGTATTCTTCATGGCATATGATCATTTAGATCTATACCCATTCACATTCTTTGTTAATACCTTGTAGTCGGAGTCACGGTTCATTCTTTCATCAATATATAAAAAGTTTTTAATTCTACCGAAAAATTCGGGTTCTTACAATTGCTACACGTCTCCTAAGTCAACTTAATCTCTTTGACAGCTATCCAATCTTCAAAGATATTGCTTCCATATTAATCTTAAATTAATCTTCAAACTCTGTTGACTTGTAGACGCTTCCAGTAGACAGACTTTAGCAAACTCTGTTGCTCTCCTAGCCAGCAGTGTTTGCGCTTCCTTGTGTTCAGCTAGCAGTGTTTACACTTCCTTCTGTCAGCGTTTGCGCTTCCAGCTATCATTGTATACTCAAACTCTGCTACGACTGCTTTCATAAACAAGTTAAACTCTTTTTACCTGTAACACTTAAACACTGACATTAAATCACATCAATTATATCTAACAATCTCCCCCAACTTGTTCATTAGAAAAATGTACAAGTTCACAGTAATTGATGATGTCAAAACAATCAAATAAAAACACAGTGTTTAACATATAACCAGAGTTTAATCTTGACTTAACAAAATCTACAGAAAATTCAAATTACTTACAAATTCTGTCTACCTAACCTCCTCAAGATCTGGAGTTGTTCTGAGATAATCTATCAACAGTCTTCTCTCAACATTTTCAAGTTCTCTCTGCATAGCTTCCTTGATCTCTTTTAACTCTGGATCATTCTCATCAGTTTGATAGATATCAGCTCTTAGATCATAGATTTTATTTCTCCTCATCTCATTACCCAGTCTTATGAACTTAACTTCCTCTGATTGAGAATTAAAATCAAGAACTGTTATTCCCAGATCAGTCTTTAACTTTGCAGTTCCTGTAACGCCCCCAAATCCGGGGTCAGGGATTTGGACGTCACACGGAAAACCTTAATAACAAATCAACTGTTTAACCACATTAAACCATCTGTAGCCATTAATAATTGAGTTACAACATTTGAGACCCCAACCACCAAGCATCTTTTAGGTTATAGGGCTAGAAACAAGAATCAACTCCTTACTACTAGTATAACTTCGTTGAGAAGTACACCAGCAACTAATACTATTTTGCGCAAACTAACATATATATTACACATCAATATACTTACATATAACTTACTCCAGATATAAACTTTCTAGATCATATCGTCTTCATAAAGGCATGCTGCCCGCTTCATATAAGTCATGCAGATAATCTCGTCCGGCTACCTTCCACTGAAAAGTTAATATTTGAAAACAAGCAAGTATGAGCGAAAGAATTGCTCAGCAAGTTATTACTAGAGTTTAACAAATATCCCATCAGGTGCATGGGTTTCCAACATTCAACCGATACTTAATATCATTCTTGAAACATTTATAACCACGAAATTCTATAGGGAAAGTATAATGTTTGAAAATAATATCAACTGAACGCTGTACCAATATAATATAAAAGGTGTCGTTACAAAGTAATTAAAGAGCCACATCTTGTTTGTGCAGTAATACACCAACATAAGCTTGCTGGTTATTCAATATGAAATCGCTTACTTATTGATAATATAATATCAATTTCTCTTCCAATAATATAATATCAGTTTCTCTGCTATAACAAGATAATATAAATACTTGAACAAATCTCTCACTATCATCTTCTCATTTCCTTCTTATGCAACAATTATATATTTTAATATAAAATCAGTTTCTCTTCATCTGTAACAATTATTCCATCATTTCATATCATTTTTCTGTTTTCAGTATAGAAATCTGAAAACCATTCTCAATTCTTTCTTTTAATCTTTTGGGGATATCTACTGGCGCCAGATACGTAGGACGATGATCAGTCGCCTGACCGTATCCGCTCTCTGTTTACTACTAGTAGAAGGGATGATCCCTACCTGGTAATCAACCCTGGAGGAAGGCCACCTGCTAACATCCTCCTGGAGGAAGGCCACCTGCTAACATCCTCCCTTGGCATCTTCGTGCCGTAATAAAATAATGAATGCTAGACTGTGTCGCACACAGCCCTGACACAGCCTCTTACGCAAGTTTTATTGCAATCCCCCTTTGTCAATCATTATTCCATTTATACAAATACCATTCCACATTTTTCCATTTCAATTTCCATTTCCATTTCACATTTCACATTTCCATTTCCATTTCACATTATAACCATTTGAAAACATTTATAAAGATATATCATCAGTGTATCAATTCAAGACGTACATTCAGTTCACTATGAAATTCCTTAAACACCCTTTTAACAATATTTAATCACCCTTAGAACACTTAGAATATCTAAAGAATAACTATTCAATAATCCCTTTTAAAATGAATATTATAATTAATATTCATTGAATTAAATAACCATTAAAATAACATTTATCAATATCATTCCAGACATTTTTAACCAAAAATGTCTCATTTATATCCATCGAAACATCTTTATTATTATTCCGGAACAAAGCGATTTTAAGAAAATATTCTAAAAATAATATTCATCTAATTAAATAAATTTAATTAGACGAATAAGGTTTATTTAATTAGTAGATGCTTCGAGAGGTATCTAATAATTAAATAAACACTAGTTTATTGGTGATGTTGCCATTAGGTTAATTATTGCAAAATTCTTTCTAAAAACTTTGTCCGGATTTTCGAAAATATACCTCTCAAGATAATCCCTTCCACTTTTCCATTCATATACCAATACCTTTAAAATACACCAACTAAAATACTTTACATGTAAGTCCCTTTTTAAGAAAAATCTGTAGATATCAACCCTTGTCCCCTTATATAACAAAATATTTATTAATAACGTCTGAAAGAGTTTAGAACTCAAATATCCTCAATTTATACATAACGATAATATTATAAAATAACTTTAGATAACAACTGATAACATAATATCATAAAAATAACCATAATAACAACTGATACCATTCCTTCCCATATCACTTTACTCTTTATACTATATCATTATCTCCATATCACATATATTTCCAGTCAAACCATTTTACTTAAAAGTAAACAATTTATCAAGATAAAGATAGAAGAAATCTTGCAAATATGGACTGAAGTCTTATTCCACATATTTCATATATTTCAAAATAAATATACTCTGAACGATAGAGTATGTATAAATAAACTTGCCTCTGGTCCTTAGCACCAAACGGAACACCGCGAATAAATCCTTGGCGTTTCGCCCAAGCAGTTCCATGAACTTTACACGACGCCTCGATCCTTCCTTTTTGATACACGTTGCTCCACTTGATCACGCCCTAATGGTACTGTAATTGTTACGAGTACGCGTCAGTCCAATCTCGTATCTCGAGTAGACCCAACTCAGAATTACCACTGAGTCACCTAAAGTCGTACTATAGTTGTTATCCCTATAACTGACTACTCAAATACCAATTAATGCACATAACATATTTAGTCAACTTCACTTAACATATACAATTATAATACTAGTGTCATTCTATGACAAAACTAAGTTTATAAATAATCCTCAAAACACATTTAATCCCCGAAACACATAAATCCTCGAGACTCGAGACAACAATTACCCTCGAATTAATTCACTTAACACATATACACATAAACAGTTAACACCCAAATCATACCTTTAAACCCTTGAAATCAAATAAGTTAAATAAATTAAAATGCAGGGGATTTTTAGAAAATTTCAGCATGTAGTATTCGTTTATCGGACTATGGGCTCAGCCCCACCATGCCAAACAAAACAATTTATAACCCTGCTTTTGATAAAATAAAAGCTGCCTCAACTTGCAGCAACATAAAAGTAAACAAATAATGAAAAGTACCCGCCCAGACATGCGGCACCTAGCACATAAAGAAAAGTATCCGCCCAGACATGCGGCACCTAGCACATAAAGAAAAGTATCCGCCCAGACATGCGGCACCTCAACATTTAAAGAAAGTAAACTAAGTTTATCCACATTTAAGCCAACACCACGTAGTTGGCACTCATGACCTCTAACAAATACTATTACTCGTTTATTACATTTAGCATATAACCATTTATACATAGTAACACCGTCAAATACTATGACTCGATTTATACTATCTAACATATGAACATTTCCGACACCATAAGCAACTAGCATTTAACAGTTAACATTTCACAATTACTAACTCACACATTATGCAACTAACAATTATCAAGGTAAATTAGTAACCACCTACTAATCAATACCAAGTAGTTTACAATTATAACGTCCCACAAATACTAGGACTCCACTTACAACACATAGCACATAAACATTTACAACTTAGTACTTCATATAAATTCCACATTTTATACGACAATTAATACTTACAATTAACAACTAACAATTCGAAAATTAATAATTACTAAATCCGAATACTTACTCGGACTCTCAAATTAAACCCCACAATTATAATTAACAACTTAACTCTCCAATTTAACTTATGGAAATTTAAACCAATATCCATAATTTAAAATATTAATCTACTTGCGAGAATTAACAATTAATTCACAATTAATATCTAATTATCAAAATTAACACATACATCACAATTTAAATCTAATTACAATTTCAACAATTAAACAATACTCGCAATTTAAAACTAATTTAATTATAACAATTAAATATTAATATCCGGAAAGGAAAAGAGGATACCATTCGGTTCCAACCCGCCAGAAAAATCCACCTCGCCGGAGAGCTACTTCCCGAACTCTCTCTCACCAGCCTCTCTCTCTTCTCTCTCTCTCTCTCTCTAACAGCCCCGACCATGGCAGCTGCTACCTTCACCACCAGACCCCGTTCTCTTATTCTTCTTGCGCCTCTGCACCTCCCTCGCCACCTGCCACCGCTGCAACCCCGCACGCGGCTTCTCCTCTTCCCCCGCGCAGCCTGTTCCTCTGCTGTCCACACACAAACGCGCACATATACACACATACACTCGTACATACATACACATATATACACTTGTACCCACACACACACACGACTATATATATATATATACCAACTGATTTTAATCAAACCCCCAAATTGAATTTCAGGAACCCTAATTTTTCCCCCAATTCTTTCCTCTCTCCCCGACTGATTCTCTCGACTACGTTTTTGATATATTGGGCTTGGCCCAATACTAATATATCACTCCTACAATTCATTCCGGGCCCAATTAAAACACTACATCTTCACTTTTAAAACTAATAAACAACTTTATAAATCGAAATTAAATAAAATTTCAGGAAATTAAACTTTTCATTTTTAAAATAAAGAACATAAAATTACGAACACCCACATATTTTCGAAATATTTTTCGGATCAAAAATGAATTAAATATGAATTTTCAAAGTTTTGATCCTTTAAATACAATAAAACTCTTAAAATCATTTTAAAATACCGAAACATCCAAATTAATTCACCCAACCATTTTAAAAACTAAATAATATTACAAAGATAATATTACAAAAGATTTCATGATTTTTAATTCCTCCGATAATTTTATAAAATTAACAGAGGATCAAAATGCATGATTTAAATATATTTAAATCCTCAAAAATATAAATAAAATACATCAGCCTTCACAGCTCACACAAATCATCATATAAACACATAAACACAACTTCACATACATTCCACCTTCCAACAATAATCACATAATATAGTTCATAATTACACTGAACCAGACAATAATTAAATAATTCGCTTTTGAAATTCCTTGGACTGGAATAATGAACAATAAAATATAAAAAAAATTTCCTCCTCATTTTAGGAAAACATTAATATTCTTAAAATAATACTAAAATCATTTTCTGAAAATTCGGGTTATTACAGTCTACCCCCCTTAAAAGGATTCCGTCCACGGAATCAGCTAAGGCCACTACTGGGATTCCTTAACTCCTTCATCATCAACTCTTATTCTACAATATCGGAGATAGCGTCCCTTCGTAAAACAACTCCTCCGAAACCTCAATTCTCAACATAGAATCCATACTTGACACAGTTATCACTGGAGTCTTACAACCCCTCACTATTCCTTTCATATATATATATCTTGACCAACTTTCATTATCATACTATCCTTGAGAGAGAGTTCACTGATCCCATTAACATAACACTCTTGAGAGAGAGATTGCACTCACCATTAATCATAACATCCATGAGAGAGGGCAAACTAATTCTATCGATACGCCACTGATATTATATTCGTTTTGGGATTCGCTCCTGCTCTTGGCGATTCCGTTCGAATCTAACTTCTATCAGCGAATTCCGACTTGACCGACCTGGTTGGCATCCCCTTGAAATTCATTAGAGATAACAAGAATCATGGAGCTTTGAAAAGATAGCTGTCATATCAAGACAAATGTCACCCACTGGTGACCATAGGATGATGAGTTTCGAAACAAACCTTATTGGAAATAAGAGAATTTACTGAGAGATCAATATGATCATAAGAACTCACATTGCGTGTCTCAGTTGAGACATTACTAAAGGTAATTAGCCTTCTTGTATTTCACAACTCACAAGTGATGGCGTCCCATCAGACTTCTATCACACAGACAGATAGTCCTTGTGGCCCCTATATGTATAGGGTTGTTCGTCTCAGTGGAAGTTGAGAATTATGAAAGAAATTCAAAGTCAAGTCAATAATAATCATCTTCTGACAATTAATTATCAAAGGGACACCTTGGATTAAAATTGAACAATTTCCAAGGCGCGAATTCCAAAGAAAAGGATAACCAGAAAGATACTGGTATTCAACAAGCAAGTGGTGCTATATCACCATTGAATTATCCACTATTGAAGAAAAGTGGAAGTTTGAAATAATATCATTCGATAGGGCTTCGAAAACCTGAAGGTAGGGATAATGACAGCTTCTGGCACAATTGAAATTTAATATGGCTTAACACAAGTATTAAAGAATAACTTCGAAGAGGAAATATATCCTTTATCAAAATTCTCCCTTAGAGATATGTCAAATAATTCATAGATTGGGGAGGTAATCAAAAAGATTCAACAATGGGGATATTGCCAAGGTCTCCACAGATGCCTTTTATGTCGGCTCCTCTTACGGATGATCGTTCGATCCCAGAGCTGTTCTTTTCCATGCACACCCTAAGGTGCTTGATAACTTACGTCATCGTCAACTCGTAATAGTCACTAAGGATTCAATCATCGACATTAATAATCGCAGGGAGTTCTATTTCAACATATCCTTCAACATATCATTCAAATCTTAACTTAATCATTGGCACTACACCCGGTAGTCCAACATGAACTCTACATGAGCTCCGACGTTCTCACATAACTATACACACTCTTACTCACTCTCGTTTCTAGTTTACTATAACCTCAGCTCTGATACCAACTGTAACGCCCCCAAATCTGGGGTCAGGGATTTGGACGTCACACGGAAAACCTTAATAACAAATCAACTGTTTGACCACATTAAACCATCTGTAGCCATTAATAATTGAGTTACAACATTTGAGACCCCAACCACCAAGCATCTTTTAGGTTATAGGGCTAGAAACAAGAATCAACTCCTTACTACTAGTATAACTTCGTTGAGAAGTACACCAGCAACTAATACTATTTTGCGCAAAGTAACATATATATTACACATCAATATACTTACATATAACTTACTCCAGATATAAACTTTCTAGATCATATCGTCTTCATAAAGGCATGCTGCCCGCTTCATATAAGTCATGCAGATAATCTCGTCCGGCTACCTTCCACTGAAAAGTTAATATTTGAAAACAAGCAAGTATGAGCGAAAGAATTGCTCAGCAAGTTATTACTAGAGTTTAACAAATATCCCATCAGGTGCATGGGTTTCCAACATTCAACCGATACTTAATATCATTCTTGAAACATTTATAACCACGAAATTCTATAGGGAAAGTATAATGTTTGAAAATAATATCAACTGAACGCTGTACCAATATAATATAAAAGGTGTCGTTACAAAGTAATTAAAGAGCCACATCTTGTTTGTGCAGTAATACACCAACATAAGCTTGCTGGTTATTCAATATGAAATCGCTTACTTATTGATAATATAATATCAATTTCTCTTCCAATAATATAATATCAGTTTCTCTGCTATAACAAGATAATATAAATACTTGAACAAATCTCTCACTATCATCTTCTCATTTCCTTCTTATGCAACAATTATATATTTTAATATAAAATCAGTTTCTCTTCATCTGTAACAATTATTCCATCATTTCATATCATTTTTCTGTTTTCAGTATAGAAATCTGAAAACCATTCTCAATTCTTTCTTTTAATCTTTTGGGGATATCTACTGGCGCAAGATACGTAGGACGATGATCAGTCGCCTGACCGTATCCGCTCTCTGTTTACTACTAGTAGAAGGGATGATCCCTACCTGGTAATCAACCCTGGAGGAAGGCCACCTGCTAACATCCTCCTGGAGGAAGGCCACCTGCTAACATCCTCCCTTGGCATCTTCGTGCCGTAATAAAATAATGAATGCTAGACTGTGTCGCACACAGCCCTGACACAGCCTCTTACGCAAGTTTTATTGCAATCCCCCTTTGTCAATCATTATTCCATTTATACAAATACCATTCCACATTTTTCCATTTCAATTTCCATTTCCATTTCACATTTCACATTTCCATTTCCATTTCACATTATAACCATTTGAAAACATTTATAAAGATATATCATCAGTGTATCAATTCAAGACGTACATTCAGTTCACTATGAAATTCCTTAAACACCCTTTTAACAATATTTAATCACCCTTAGAACACTTAGAATATCTAAAGAATAACTATTCAATAATCCCTTTTAAAATGAATATTATAATTAATATTCATTGAATTAAATAACCATTAAAATAACATTTATCAATATCATTCCAGACATTTTTAACCAAAAATGTCTCATTTATATCCATCGAAACATCTTTATTATTATTCCGGAACAAAGCGATTTTAAGAAAATATTCTAAAAATAATATTCATCTAATTAAATAAATTTAATTAGACGAATAAGGTTTATTTAATTAGTAGATGCTTCGAGAGGTATCTAATAATTAAATAAACACTAGTTTATTGGTGATGTTGCCATTAGGTTAATTATTGCAAAATTCTTTCTAAAAACTTTGTCCGGATTTTCGAAAATATACCTCTCAAGATAATCCCTTCCACTTTTCCATTCATATACCAATACCTTTAAAATACACCAACTAAAATACTTTACATGTAAGTCCCTTTTTAAGAAAAATCTGTAGATATCAACCCTTGTCCCCTTATATAACAAAATATTTATTAATAACGTCTGAAAGAGTTTAGAACTCAAATCCTCAATTTATACATAACGGTAATATTATAAAATAACTTTAGATAACAACTGATAACATAATATCATAAAAATAACCATAATAACAACTGATACCATTCCTTCCCATATCACTTTACTCTTTATACTATATCATTCTCTCCATATCACATATATTTCCAGTCAAACCATTTTACTTAAAAGTAAACAATTTATCAAGATAAAGATAGAAGAAATCTTGCAAATATGGACTGAAGTCTTATTCCACATATTTCATATATTTCAAAATAAATATACTCTGAACGATAGAGTATGTATAAATAAACTTGCCTCTGGTCCTTAGCACCAAACGGAATACCGCGAATAAATCCTTGGCGTTTCGCCCAAGCAGTTCCATGAACTTTACACGACGCCTCGATCCTCCCTTTTTGATACACGTTGCTCCACTTGATCACGCCCTAATGGTACTGTAATTGTTACGAGTACGCGTCAGTCCAATCTCGTATCTCGAGTAGACCCAACTCAGAATTACCACTGAGTCACCTAAAGTCGTACTATAGTTGTTATCCCTATAACTGACTACTCAAATACCAATTAATGCACATAACATATTTAGTCAACTTCACTTAACATATACAATTATAATACTAGTGTCATTCTATGACAAAACTAAGTTTATAAATAATCCTCAAAACACATTTAATCCCCGAAACACATAAATCCTCGAGACTCGAGACAACAATTACCCTCGAATTAATTCACTTAACACATATACACATAAACAGTTAACACCCAAATCATACCTTTAAACCCTTGAAATCAAATAAGTTAAATAAATTAAAATGCAGGGGATTTTTAGAAAATTTCGGCATGTAGTATTCGTTTATCGGACTATGGGCTCAGCCCCTCCATGCCAAACAAAACAATTTATAACCCTGCTTTTGATAAAATAAAAGCTGCCTCAACTTGCAGCAACATAAAAGTAAACAAATAATGAAAAGTACCCGCCCAGACATGCGGCACCTAGCACATAAAGAAAAGTATCCGCCCAGACATGCGGCACCTAGCACATAAAGAAAAGTATCCGCCCAGACATGCGGCACCTCAACATTTAAAGAAAGTAAACTAAGTTTATCCACATTTAAGCCAACACCACGTAGTTGGCACTCATGACCTCTAACAAATACTATTACTCGTTTATTACATTTAGCATATAACCATTTATACATAGTAACACCTTCAAATACTATGACTCGATTTATACTATCTAACATATGAACATTTCCGACACCATAAGCAACTAGCATTTAACAGTTAACATTTCACAATTACTAACTCACACATTATGCAACTAACAATTATCAAGGTAAATTAGTAACCACCTACTAATCAATACCAAGTAGTTTACAATTATAACGTCCCACAAATACTAGGACTCCACTTACAACACATAGCACATAAACATTTACAACTTAGTACTTCATATAAATTCCACATTTTATACGACAATTAATACTTACAATTAACAACTAATAATTCGAAAATTAATAATTACTAAATCCGAATACTTACTCGGACTCTCAAATTAAACCCCACAATTATAATTAGCAACTTAACTCTCCAATTTAACTTATGGAAATTTAAACCAATATCCATAATTTAAAATATTAATCTACTTGCGAGAATTAACAATTAATTCACAATTAATATCTAATTATCAAAATTGACACATACATCACAATTTAAATCTAATTACAATTTCAACAATTAAACAATACTCGTAATTTAAAACTAATTTTATTATAACAATTAAATATTAATATCCGGAAAGGAAAAGAGGATACCATTCGGTTCCAACCCGCCAGAAAAATCCACCTCGCCGGAGAGCTACTTCCCGAACTCTCTCTCACCAGCCTCTCTCTCTTCTCTCTCTCTCTCTCTAACAGCCCCGACCATGGCAGCTGCTACCTTCACCACCAGACCCCGTTCTCTTATTCTTCTTGCGCCTCTGCACCTCCCTCGCCACCTGCCACCGCTGCAACCCCGCACGCGGCTTCTCCTCTTCCCCCGCGCAGCCTGTTCCTCTGCTGTCCACACACAAACGCGCACATATACACACATACACTCGTACATACACACACATATATACACTTGTACCCACACACACACACGACTATATATATATATATATACCAACTGATTTTAATCAAACCCCCAAATTGAATTTCAGGAACCCTAATTTTTCCCCCAATTCTTTCCTCTCTCCCCGACTGATTCTCTCGACTGCGTTTTTGATATATTGGGCTTGGCCCAATACTACTATATCACTCCTACAATTCATTCCGGGCCCAATTAAAACACTACATCTTCACTTTTAAAACTAATAAACAACTTTATAAATCGAAATTAAATAAAATTTCAGAAAATTAAACTTTTCATTTTTAAAATAAAGAACATAAAATTACGAACACCCACATATTTTCGAAATATTTTTCGGATCAAAAATGAATTAAATATGAATTTTCAAAGTTTTGATCCTTTAAATACAATAAAACTCTTAAAATCATTTTAAAATACCGAAACATCCAAATTAATTCACCCAACCATTTTAAAAACTAAATAATATTACAAAGATAATATTACAAAAGATTTCATGATTTTTAATTCCTCCGATAATTTTATAAAATTAACAGAGGATCAAAATGCATGATTTAAATATATTTAAATCCTCAAAAATATAAATAAAATACATCAGCCTTCACAGCTCACACAAATCATCATATAAACACATAAACACAACTTCACATACATTCCACCTTCCAACAATAATCACATAATATAGTTCATAATTACACTGAACCAGACAATAATTAAATAATTCGCTTTTGAAATTCCTTGGACTGGAATAATGAACAATAAAATAAAAAAAAAATTTCCTCCTTATTTTAGGAAAACATTAATATTCTTAAAATAATACTAAAATCATTTTCTGAAAATTCGGGTTATTACAGTTCCCTTTTTCATTTTAACAAGATTTCCATTCCAATCTCTGTATTTAGGAACATACTCTTCAGTAGATTTTGATCCTGTAAAGGCTTTGGCTCTCAGCATATATTCCCTTATAGAATTAGCAATAAGCTCTGTTCGTCGGTTTCTGACTTTGAATATATGCAGAACATATTGAAGTTCTTCAAACAACTTTAGCTTGATTGCTTCTTCATTCACTCTATACACTGTTCCATCTGTCATGAAGTATAACAGAAAGTGAATATCTAAGCTCCTTTGGTGAACTAGTTGAACTGATTCCAATTTATCCAGATTTTCTTGAGTAATACCAGAACCAAGAGAGACAAGTGCAGAGGGATCTCTTGGACTGTTACTAAATCTCAAATCTCTTCTTGAACCTAAGCCAGAAGTATTCCTGCCTGGTGGCTTTCCTGAACAAGCAATATTATGTTGATAACCATCAATTCCTTCTGTTTGTGCTTGAACTGGAATCTTTGGTCTAGAAAATCCAGGTAAAGGTTTGCTTTGAATCTGTACAACTTGTGTGGCAACAGAGGTTGTGACTGTCTTTTTGCCTTTGCTTTCTTCACACATCACCCCTTTCAGTTTTAACTTGGCATCAAGAGAAGACTTTCTTACCAACTTTCCTTCTTCTTCTTCTTCTACTTCTTCCTCTTCTTGAATACCAGATAAATTCTCTTTAATTTCAATCCCTTTCCTTGCAGGCCTTGAAGCTTTGACAATCTTCTTTCCTTTCTTGGACTTTAGTGCCTTTAAATGTTCTTTTTGCAACAGCTTTTCTTCAGCATGTATATCTTCAAGTGTAGCCTCAGCATTTTCCTCATGAAAAATCTTAGCAGCTAACTCTTCATCTGTTTGTGGATTGTCAGTGAATGACAAATCCTTTTGCCTTGAAGTAGAAGTACTCTGAAGATTTGTATCTGCCACCAAATTTGACTTTGACCTTGTAGACCTTCCATGTCCATGTCTTGGATTTGCACTTCTTAACCCCTTATCAGCATTTGCACCTTCTTCATCCAGATGATCCTTCTTTGACAGAGTTTGAGTTTGCTTACACTTAGTTTTAGCAATTCTCTCCCCCTTTTTGACATCATCACCATCTGGAATCAGAATTGAGGTGATTAACTCAAGAGAGTTTGCAATAGAATCAACCTTCTCAGTCAGCAAAAGCTGATTCTGTTCAATTTTGCTCAATCTGTCATTAAGAGTCTCCTGAGCTTTGGAAAATTATTGAAATAGCTTAGAATTAGCTCTTTGAGATTTCTTCTCATGAGTAGCAACCTCTGTTCGAAGATCAACAATTGCCTTCTGATTGTCATCAAACCTATGATTTAAAGACTTGATCTGAATCACTGTTCCTTGTAGACAAGTGAAAATATCAGGATTTGAAATCTTTGAAGAATTGGCCTTGAGAAAGGTAGCTGCTCTGCCAGGAGGAAAAATACAATCTGATTTGTACCAATCTGCAGTTTGCTTGGTCAAATAATTATCATCAATTTCATGAACAGAAGGTCCAGCAAAGTCTGGTTTTTCTCCTGTTTTCTGACCATCAGTTTGAAATTGTTCATTTTCGGCTCCTGTACTCCTATCTTCAAAAGAATCACTAACTGACACATCAGTAGGTGCAACTGAAGCAATGTCTTCATTTGGAGCAGCAACTGTTTCTGGAGCAACTTGTTTTCCTTTATCACCTTGTGCATGCTCTGAAGAAACAACCTTTGGTGGTTGATCAATCTCCTCACGATGATCAGAAACATGATGTGCATCAGAGTATAACTCTGTGTGAGATGCAACCTCAGTATCTTCTAAGACAACAGTAGGCCCATCTGTAACACCAGTATCAACAGAGTTTATAACTACCATGGGTGTTGGAGTAGATGCTTCATTGTCAAAAGAAAATGGAGTGGGAGTTTCATCAAACTCTTCCATTATAGGTAAAGCATCTCTGTTATCTTTATCAGTCTGAACCTCAGCAATTTCTGGTTCATCAAGTTTGAAACCTGTTTCTTCTACAGTAGGTTCCATGATAACCTCTATCTCAACAGTAGGAATATCCTTAGAAATATTCTCTAGAGCTTCAAGAACTTGCTCATCATCAGAGTCTGTAAGAATCAGCCTCCTCCTCTTTGCTTGAGGCACTTCAATCACCTCTTCTTCTTCACTAGAACTATCCTCAACTGGTGGTGATGAAGGCCTATTCGCCCTTTTAATGACTCTTCTGGTATAAACAGCTATATGAGATGTCTGTTTAGCCTTGGAATGCTTTGTGTTAAGGGTAGTATGCTTTTGCCTTTTTGGTTTCGATGTTGGTTGAGGTTGAGTAGTAATGACAGGCTCAGGGTTTGTTGGTTCAGTGATTGGTTCAGGTTGTGGTTGTTTTGATGTAGTAGGTACAGTGGGTGTTGGCTCAGGTGATGGTATAGGATGAGAGTATATGGTTTCAGTGTGGTCAGTGGCTAAAGGTTCAAGCATTTGTTGTGTTTCTGGTTGTTGTGACTGTTGTGGTTCTTGTGGTGGTGATTGGGAATCTTGGGGTTGATTTAGAAAGTTTTGCAGGGCAAGTGGCAAAACAAGGTCATGTAGATCTTTACCAGCATCTTTATTTGTCATATCAGAGAATATTCTCTTATTGACTCGAAAAGGTTGAATCACATCAGCTGCATCAATTTCGAAACCAGGTACACAAGCATTGAACAAAAGTTGACAAAATCTAGCAAAATAGACTGTAGTAGACTCTGACAATTTATCGCCTAAATTCATTAACACATATCGACCAAAATCAAAATTACTGCCATAGAGTAGAGAATACCCAATTTGCAGACTATCCATTAGAATGGCATCCCAGTTGGTGACTTTCCTCTGGAATGTCCTGGTGATACAGTCAAAGAAAAAATTCCATTCCTTTCTAAGATTTGGCCGTTTGACACTACCAAGCTTTGCTAGAGAATCCATGTAACCAATTTCTGTTAACATGTCCCGCAGATTTTGCTCAGAAACAATAGCATACGAGGTATGCGTGTCGAAGTCCATGGTCTCTCGAACAGTTTGTGGAGTTATCACAAACTCTTGTTCATCATGAGTGAAGATGATAGATGGAGTCCCATTCTCTCCTCCATCTATATACCTTGAGTTTTGCCAGAAAGTGACAATCTGAGATGCAGATAGAACAGCAGGTTCAATCAATGCTTGCCCAATCTCAGAGTCACTAAGAAAATTTTGTATAAGATGAAACGCTTCTGGAGCACGGTCGTTCTCAAGTAGAGCTGCAAAATTGTTAGGCACAAAACGAAGACCAAACGAAGTAAAAGGTTTTGTTGCCATTAGATCAAGAAATAAGCAAGAAATGACAGTGAGAATGATATGTAGGAAAGGTGTTTGTGAAAATGTCGAAGTGAAAAACAAAAGAGGTCTGTGTTTTGGTAAAGTGAATATGAGTGGGTGTGAAGTGATAGTAAAAAAAAGTGATTTGAGTAGTAATTAAAAATTAAAACTCAATCGTTTATACATTGAAAACACGCAACCGTTCCTAGTATAGTGTGAAAGTGGGACACAATAATGAGTGAGTGGGACACGTGTCAAACATGCAGCGAATCACTTAATCACGCGCAGTAAAAGCAATTATTACTGCTGTCTTTCCTATTATCAAGACACTTTACCACAATTACACTCATTAATAGTTGTCAAACACTCTATTTACTCCAAAATTTTCAAATTATCTTAATGAAAATTTACCTTAGAGTACGGAGCACAATCCATCAGTGTTTGTCAAATTTTCCAACTTTATTACTGAAACCCTTTCAAAATTTGCACAGTCGTGAATATATGTGTGTGTGTAGAAGAGGTTACCAAATCAATTTTTATAGCATCTAATATTTCATAAAATCCATAAAATGAATCAATAAACACCGAATGCACAAACTCTCATATTAAACACTGATTATGTGATGAATGCTAAACTCCGTAGTTCCTTAAATACAGAAATCTGAATAACCCTATTCCCACTGATGTTCATGATTATCCAAGTAAGTACACAGTCATTATAGACAAAAAGATCAAGAGATAGGTATCAAAGCATCATTCAGTGAGTAACATGTCAGGGATTTGATAAACTCACAAACTCTCAAAGCACACAAGTGTTTAGGTGAAGTGTTTTCACTCAAATTCAATCAGTAAAAGCAGATACTTCCATAGGCTTGAATTTCCACCAAATCTACACTACTTTGAGTACATATATGCACAAATCAAAAGGACTTTATACAGGGTTGTAATTTAGTATGATCAAACAGGTGAGACGAGATTTATTAAATGAATAAATTGCGAACTGAACAATTTAATAGACCAAAGTGTTCAGTCACACTGTTAGTACATATTTGTACAAGATGATCAGTATATATACATTTTTTTTATGTATATATATACCGAGTAAACTTTCTTTTTGTAGAGAAAATCTCACCTGCTTGCATTTGCTTTTCCAAAAAAAAAAATATAACTGCTCTTAATACTTCAGAGTTTAAAAAAGGAGCAGTTAATGAGGCTCAAAGGGGTTTACTAAGGGTGGAATCTATGAACAGTGTTTGGAGAAATATGGTAAATCCTAGTGCCTTTATCATTTTCATGCACACACATATCATGTAGTCTCAAAATGGTTTAATACAAGTTCTAGAGCAGCATACTCACTGATGAACATCACACATCAATAAAATCTGATTGATATAAAATGTATCAATCACTTATTTGGCTCAAAATCTCACAGGGTGCAGACATGAATTGTTTCTCACCAAACTAAGCAATGACACATCTCAAGTTTTAAAATTTTCACAAGTACAAACAAGGAATCATCAAGAACTATGTATATGTCTTGGGAACAGAGTGTCACTAATCAGAGTTTAGAGTTCATCAATATCAGAAGTTATTCATGAGAGGCAATGCACACAGTATTCATAGACTCAGTGTTTAGGACCAAATAAACTAAGAGATGCTCTAAATATGAAACAGTATCATGCTGTGTTAATTTACTGCACAGTTTCTGATTAGATCACAGTGACTCAGAAAGAGTCTTGATTTAATCACTGAGAATCATGCTTCATACATATTTCTTCATTGGTGTTTTCATCCAGACAAAGATCAATTCAGAATCCACAGAGTTTATCAAACATATTAACAGTGTATGACAGACAGACATGCTGACAGAGTTTAACAGTGTGAGAACAAAAACATGTGAACAGAGTCTACATAACAGAGTCTAATCAACAAAGTTCACATAGCACTTAACAATTCACAGAAATATGAGCAACACATTTTATAACAAAGTTTTGAGTCTAACCAACATTTTTAGTCAAAACCAGAGACCATTCCTAGTTCATTGACCAGCCTTGTAAATGCTGCTTCACTCAAAGGCTTGGTGAAGACATCTGCAAGTTGTTGATCTGTAGACACAAAGTGGAGCTCAATGTTGCCTTCCTCTACATGCTCTCTGATAAAGTGATACCTTATGCTGATGTGCTTGGTCATTGAGTGTTGTACTGGATTACCTGTCATTGCAATAGCACTTTGGTTATCACAGAAAATAGGTATTTTGCTATACCTCAATCCATAATCCAGCAATTGATTCTTCATCCATAGAATCTGTGCACAGCAACTACCAGTAGCAATATACTCTGCTTTAGCTGTAGATGTGGATATTGTTTTTTGTTTCTTGCTGTACCAAGAAACAAGTCTGTCACCAAGAAATTGACAACTTCCACTGGTGCTTTTTCTGTCAATCTTACAGCCTGCAAAGTCTGCATCAGAGTAACCAAGTAGTTTGAAATCTGATTCTCTTGGGTACCACAACCCTAAAGTTACAGTGCCCTTGAGATACTTGAAAATCCTCTTCACAGCTGTTAAATGTGGTTCCCTTTGATCTGCCTGAAACCTTGCACACAGACATGTTGCATACATGATATCAGGTCTACTTGCTGTTAGATAGAGAAGAGAGCCAATCATTCCTCTGTAACTTGTCATATCTACTGATGACCCTGTATCTTTGTCCAATTTAGTTGCAGTTGCCATGGGAGTTGTTGCAGATGAACAGTCAAGCATGCCAAATTTCTTGAGAAGATTTCTGGTATATTTTGCTTGATTGATAAAAATTCCATCATCTGTTTGCTTTACCTGTAAGCCTAGAAAATAACTTAGCTCTCCCATCATACTCATTTGATATCTGGACTGCATGAGCTTGGCAAACTTCTTACAGAGTTTATCATTAGTAGATCCAAAAATAATGTCATCAACATATATCTGAACTAAAAGCAAGTCACTTCCAGATTTGAAATAAAACAGAGTTTTATCAATTGTACCTCTATTGAACCCACTTTCTAAAAGAAATTGAGCCAGAGTTTCATACCATGCTCTTGGTGCCTGCTTAAGTCCATAGAGTGCCTTGTCTAGCCTGTAGACATGGTCTGGATATTTTGGATCTACAAAACCAGGTGGTTGTTCAACAAACACTTCTTCTTCAAGTTTTCCATTCAGAAAAGCACTTTTCACATCCATTTGAAAAACCTTGAATTTCTTGTGAGAAGCATAAGCAAGAAACATCCTTATTGCCTCCAACCTGGCAACTAGAGCAAAAGTCTCATCATAATCTATCCCCTCTTGCTGTGAATAGCCTTTTGCCACTAGTCTGGCTTTGTTTCTTGTAACAACCCCTTCACTATCAGTTTTGTTTCTGAAAACCCACTTAGTACCAACAATAGACCTGTTCTTTGGTCTTGGTACTAGTGTCCACACTTCATTTCTCTCAAATTCATTTAACTCTTCTTCCATTGCTGTTATCCAGTCAGCATCTTTAAGAGCTTCTTCAACTTTCTTTGGTTCATTTTGTGACAAGAATGCATGAAACAGACATTCATTTGTCGTTGCACTTCTTGTCCTTACTCTGGCATCTGGATCACCAATGATCAAATCAGGTGTGTGAGATTTGGTCCATTTCCTAGCTGAAGGCAATTGACTTCTTTCAAAGTTGGATCCTCCCCCTCGATCCATGTTCTCTTGATTTTCTTGATATCTTTCTTCATTCTCTGAGGCTCCCCCTGAATGTGACTGCTCAGTGTGTGAACTGTCAGATTTTGGACTTCCAGAGTTTGAGTCACCAGAGTTTTCAGAATTTTCAGCTGAGTCATTATCAGAATTTGAGTTATCACTTTGATGAGTTTCTTCATGCTCCCCCTCAACTGGTTCTTCTCTTGTTTCTGGCTGAAAGGTCTCTTCAGTATTTACCAGTAGAGGTTCAGAGTTTGTCAGATCAGACTCATCAGAGTTTAATTCATCGGAGATTAAATCTTCATTTTCGAAGTGTAGTTGATCATGTTCATTTACATCTTCAAGTCCAGTTATTTTCTTGTCATCAAAAGACACATGAATAGATTCCATGATCACTCTGGTTCTCAGATTATAAACTCTGAACGCTTTAGTTGACAGTGGATAGCCAACAAAAATTCCTTCATCTGCCTTCAGATCAAACTTGGTCAACTCTTCAGGATGAGTTTTCAGCACAAAGCATTTGCACCTAAAAATATGAAAATATTTCAGGTTTGGCTTCTTTTCTCTCACCATTTTATATGGTGTTTTTCCATGCTTATTTATTAGAGTGGCATTCTGAGTAAAACAAGCAGTTTGAACAGCTTCTGCCCAGAAATAGGTTGGTAATTTTGCTTCATCAAGCATAGTTCTGGCAGCTTCTATTAAAGTTTTGTTCTTCCTTTCAACTACACCATTCTGTTGTGGAGTGCCAGGTGCAGAAAACTCTTGTTTAATTCCTTTGTTCTTGCAAAATTCCTCCATTGTTGAATTCCTGAATTCAGTTCCATTGTCACTTCTGATTATCTTCACTTGATTCTTTGACCCTTTGTCCAATTGCATTATATGTTCTGCCAGTGTTAATGCAGTTTCATCCTTCTTTGCTAGAAAATACACCCAAATGTATCTGGTGTATTCATCAACAATTGAAGACTCAGACTTGCTTTTGAAAGAGGCTTTTCTCTGTTTGGCCTTTTGACAAGAATCATACAGGCCTTCTGCATTCAACAAAGACTTTGGTAGTCCTATCACAAGATCATTCTTTATTAGCTCATTGATGTTGTTCAGATTTAAATGAGAGAGTTTCTTATGCCACTTCCAACTCTCTTCACTGGACATCCTTGTTGACAGACACACTGCTTTGCCATCAGTGTATGTTGACAATTTTATTTCATAGATGTTATTGTGTCTGTTTCCAACTAGAGCAACTTTCCCTGTAGATTTACTGATAACTTGACAGTATTCAGGCTGAAAATCTACATGATATCCTCTGTCACAGATTTGACTCACAGATAACAGATCATGCTTGAGTCCTAGAACCAGAGCTACATTTGTGATGATGACACTTCCAAGATTAATATTGCCATATCCCAGAGTATGTCCTATGTTGCCATCTCCATAGAAAACTTTTGGGTCAGCCTTCTCCACATACTCTGATAGCAGGGCTCTATTTCCAGTCATGTGTCCTGAACATCCACTGTCCACGACTAGGGTACTTTCCCTGGTACCCTACAATAAAAAACAATCACTGATTGTTAGATTTAAGGATCCAGACTTGCTTGGATCCTTTTGCTTTATTGAATCTGTTAGTTTTTGCAGCGGATTTGTCATTATTAGAGTTTAAACTTACATTTTCAGTCTTAGCACTTGCAGAATCAACTTTAACCCATTTTAAATTAGGTTTCAGTTCATAGTAATTATGATAAATAGCATGATAATTCTTGCAAGTATAAATTGAGTGCCAAGTACTTCCACAATGTTTGCATAGAGTTTGTGGTCTAGGTTTGACATTATCCTTTTTCACTCCAGATTTGGAGGGTAAAGAATTAATGTCTTTGTTCTTCCTGCAAAAACTAGCAAGATGATTAGTGCTACCACGGTTATGACAAGTTTTTCTAGGTGCAAGTGTAGCAAGCATTGGCCTATTTCCTGATGTAATGCCTACCTTTCCATTTCTGTTTTTCCTAGGCATTTTCTGTTTATTGACAGATTTTATTTCTTTAAGCTTATGCTTGAGTTGTTTATCTGTCATTGAACCAATATTAACCTGTTTGACACAGGTTTTTACTGGCTTACTTTCAACAGCTCCATGTTCAGTTTTAACAGTACCATGAACAAATGTTCCAAATTTCTTAGTAGAAAGTGGTGGTCTGTTAGGTCCAAATGTGTTGTAGAGGGGGGGTGAATACAACTTTTCGATTATGAGAAGCAATAAATACGATGCAATAAATGAACACACAGATTCAAGGAATATATTTCTTTATATATAACTTGAAAAGGTTGCTACAACATTCATTACAAAGTATAACAGAAGTTGAGAGAGAAGTGAATGATTCTAAGCTCTGTGAATATATTCTCTCTCTTTCTCTTGTGTTTTTCTCAATATTGCTCACTAACTAAAACATTACACAAGTGCTTCTATTTATACTACATGTAATCTATGACCTGTAGTCTTCAAAGACTAAGATGTACGTGGCCCAATGATGTCCACATAATTCTTGTCTTATCTTGAAAGCTTGGAAATCTGCCAATCAGAAGATGCCATGTGTCATGTTGAAGCTGCACTCTAAGTAGAACTTCTACTTGAGAATTTCTACTTAGCCATCTCGAAATTCTAAGTAGAACTTCTACTTGAGAATTTCGACTTAGCCATCTAGAACATTTCTTACTTAGAAAATATTCTGGTCTTCAACTTGAAACTTCGATGCACATCTTGAGCTTGTGATTTCTTCATATCTTCTTTGTTTTTCTACAAGCTCTTGAACATGGATCTTTATTACTGACATAAACTTGCTATCAATGTCCTGACACTTGATGCACTGGTCTGGTTCATAAGTGACTAGTCTTGATAGTGTTTCTGCTTCTTGAATAAATTACCATATTCACTTAGTAACTTGGCTTTCCAATATTTGCTTTCCTTCTTGTTCACTTGAAATCAATTGGTCTTGTTGATACTGATAGTTATGATCTTGATTCTCGAATTCTCAAATCACTGAGGCCTGAACAACTTTGACTTGAACTTCTCTCAATGATTTCTTCTTGGCTTGATCATAGTTAGCATGTTCAATTGTATCAATTACCTTGTCTTCATATAGTGTTGATTTCTTGTGACTTCTTGTTCTTGATTGTCTTCTGGTTAAGTATCTTTTCGTTTAATCGAGTTACATTAGTTATAGTGTTACAAGTTAATACACTCTGCCTTTCAATCTCCCCCAATTTGATTGTCTAACAATGACATTCAAATTAATGAAGGATAACTCAACTAAACAATGAGACGAGAAAAGATAATTAACATTACAGTCTTGAAAAATATACAATTACAAGTACATGAAAACAATACAAAGAACTTAAACTAGAAACAGAATTCGAACGTCGAATTAAAGATCATTTGAATGATTCCTATCACCTGGATTATTTCATATCTTTTAGTCAAACTTATATCACCTTATTGGATTCATTCTAAGATGAATTTTCCTCAAGTGAGTTAAAGCAACCGAAAGACATGAAGGTTTTCCAACTTCAAGTTCACACCACTCTGACCTTTAACCCTAATTCCGTTTCCTCTTTCTAGCTTCAGCAGCTTGGTCCTTTTCTTCTTTCTGCCTTCTGCGCTTCTCCTCCTGCTGCTTTTGTTTCTTATATACTGGATTATGAAGTTGCGTCCACCTAGCATTCAACAAACTTACTGCTTCCATCTCTAGAGGGTTCCTGGGTTCTGGGTAAGGATGTTTAAAAAGCCTTCTGAGTTTGTCCACCTCCTGAGTAGTTCTGATCTCTGGAATGTCCTCAAATTTCTTCATTATAAGCCGAGGTTTCCTATGAGTTTTATCAGATTTAAACTGACAGTAGATCATTTTGGGATAGCCTATGACACGGTTAGTATTGTGGACACTAGCCGCATCTCGCTCCAATCGCTTCATTTCCACTACTACATCAGATAGGTAACTCACGAGTCTCTGCTTTTCTGTCACATACTTAACTTCCACATCTTCCCATTTGAACACATATAACACTTTCTCCAGAAATGCAGCATCTTGAGTCTGCTTCAGCCAGTCTCTACTAATATGCAAGAGTGTTTGCTTCTGGTCTGCATCTATGAATACTAAGGCATCAGCTGCATTATCAGCAAAAGAATGTATCCAGTATACGCTGTCTCTTCCTGGAACACCAACTGCCTCCCTTATCTCTCCTTGTTCCAGTTCTCCAGTAGGAAGATTCAGAGCTTCATCAACGTTCTTCATTGCTTGGAGAATATTCCAATTCCTCTCTATCAGCTCTGGTTCAATCTTCACATTATCAAGAGGGTTCGGAGCAATGACATCACACTTCCACACCTCATTGCTCTTCTTTAGTATGACACTTTCAATGGTCTTCACTGTTTTATCCTTAAGCACAGAAGCGAATCCCTTACCCATCATCTGCCTACAAACGGCCTTAAGAGATTCTACTGAAAGTTCCATTAAGTCCTTTTCCTCCAGGCTCACCCTCTTCAATTTACTGTCAACCACCATCCGGACAACATTTGGATATGCTGAGAATTCTGGACCCTTGTCCTCTGCTAGCCGCATTAACTGATCCCTATACAGAATGCTTAGATTCTCAGAATGAGAGTATTGAATTTTTGTTGCTAGCAAGAACAACTCTGATGCAGATCTTCTCGTCATGAATTGATCATCCACATACATGAAAGACATCGGGACTCCTTCTGTGAAAGACAAAACAACCTGCCACTCCTTTTGCGTTGAATTGTATCCAACCCTGACTTTAGAAATTAATCTCTTTAAAGCATTTATGTAGTCAGCCGCCATTGGATTCTGCAAATTTAGTTGGTAGAACAGATCATCTGCTTCCTTGTTATGCTCTCCTTTTGTACATGGTCCCATCAAAATCTTTCTTGCGTCATCCCATTTCTGTCCTATCCTTCTATTATCCAGATTGATTTGAGGGTCAGCTAGCCTTGCAAGCTCATAATCGTACTGCTTTCCTTGTAGCTCCGCTTTCTTTTCCTGAAACGCAGCACGACCTTGCATTTGCTTCATTTTAAAGAACTCAGCTTGATCCAAGGCTAACTGTTGAGCTTCAAGGGTTTCCTCATCGACAGTAACTTCTTCAGGCAATCCGAAAGACATTCCAGCACCTCCACCTTGATCCTTCAATGATCTCTTTATAGCATGTTTCAACGGTGCGTCTTCCATATCGGAATCTGAGTCAAGTACCTCCTGTACTTTTTCTTGATGACTCAGATCAACGAATGGCTCATCTGGCTCAATCGCTATTGCCTTACCCTTTTTCCTTCTTAGAGCCTCTTCATCAATGGACGGCTCAACTTCCATTTCTTTTACAAGATCAGCATGTTCTTGAATTTCTTCGATTTGAACTCCCTGCTGTCTCGTCTCCTTTATACTCTCCCCCTTAGGTGAGTTATCCTGAACTCCACCCTGGTCTCCAGATCCACCAGCTGTATCAAAATCTTCAAACCCAGAACCATAGGGTCCTGCTCCACTAGCACCACCTGTACCAGCATCGGGGGGAGGTTGTTGCGGCGCGAAACATTCCGGGGGCACAAAACTTCTGATTGCGTACATAACTCTGCTTATCTCCACAGCCAGAGTATCCATTGTAAGCTCCATTGCTCCCATCCTGTCATTCAGGGTGTTTCCCAAGACACCAGCAGCATGGCCCATGTCATTTACCTGATTTTTCAAATCAGTAAAAGCTGAAGCTTGAAGTGCCATTCGTGCTGCGTAGTCGTCAAGTGCCCTTTGATTATCTCCAACATTCATCCCTAACTGCCCCATTGACTGCCCAAACTCCTTCATTTGATTTTCCATAAAAGACAAACGAGATTCAAGATTTTCAGAATTAAGGGACGGTGTTTGGTTTAGGTGACCTCGCTCTAATACTCGTTCTGTTGGTATTTGGCGCTCGGTTTCGGGCCTTAAAAATGAAGGTCCCTCTCTCCCTAACCTCTCACACACACTCCCTGTCTCACGCTCGTGTATGTCTTCAATAATTGATCCAAAATATGAAGAAGTACCTGCAGAAACTTGATAAGAAATATAATTTGCAGTTATGGAATCAAATACTGTTTGTTCCTGAGTTGGAATCTCAGGCTGAGAGGCTACAAAGTGTTCTTGTACAACATCAGAACCGATCCTCTTTGTAGCATCAGTACGTACCGGTGAAGGTACGGCTGAAGTTTTTAAAGCTTCATGTCCTCTTGAAGCAACAGTATCTTTAAGAGGTACAAAATCATCATCAAAATCAAAATCCCTATGTGCAGATTGTTCAAGGGGTGAACCACTCTCGTGAGGTGGAGTGGTTGCGTGTGACACTCTAGGGTTTGATTGAGATTTAGAAGTAGCAGCATGGGAAATTTTGGCTTTCTTGCGAATAAGTTGCTGCTCTTCGGGTTCACTCTCATCATCATTTCCTACATCTATATGTGCTGGCTGTTTGGATTCCGGTGACTGGGATGATATAGAATTAGAAATATAGCTCTCACCCTGGGATAGATCCTGCGGGCTAGCAGTCTCTTGGGTCTGGGAATCAGAAACATAGGAAGAGGAATGAGTAGAGTGTCGAGAGAGATTACCTGATTCATTACCTTGTTCGTCTCCGCTTTGTTCATCAGGAATCGCTTCAAATGCCTCAGCATGAGCAGACCGATTCTGAGCATGTGATGAAGCTTGCGAGAATTCCATCAAAGTGGTAACCCCCTCATCATATGTAAGCCACTTTTGTAAGGTATCAGGAATAGACATCGGTTTTCCATGATGTTTATCCTGATTTTCAACTGTTGAAAGTGACTTAGTGCCCATCCCTAGCGGTGCAGATGATGGACCACTGGCAAAACTCCGTCTAACAGCAAGAGCATCCTTCGGTACTAAATGATTAATCAGCATCTGTAAGAACCGAGGAAACCAGCAGACAACATCTGTGGTGTTGAGGTCTCTGCTTGCAGGAGATCCCATCACAGCCACTATCTCAGAGAGAACTATTCGTCCATAATTGATATCCAGCTCTCTTGCTAGGGCAATTCCGAGGTTTTGCATGGGAATGGAAATTTGATGGTAATCGCTTTCTCGTGCCCGAAAACATCTTGTGATGGCCTCGAAAAAGTAATTCCATTCCACATGAAGAAATTGTTTTTGGATGTTTCCAGTGATCCGGCCAGTCGGAGGATAACACCCTATTTCTTCAAAGAATTTGAGGCGATCTGCAGCTGTAGGTTCTGGATCATAAGCATCTTTAACAGGGAATCCAAGAACCTTGTTGACAATTTGTTCAGTCACCACATATTCCTGACCCGCTAAGGTAAACCTGAAACCAAAGGGGGTTGATTTGCTCCCAAAAGAAACCGCACTAGTCCATAATTGCTGTAAGGCATCATGCACTAGTGTAGGTTTAGCAGAAAAAGCATCGCTAGCTTTGGAATACAAATTTAAAAATCGTATCCAAGACTTAAAGCGCGGGAGTTGATCACCAATTTCCGTAGAAATATTATAAAAATTGTTTTTGGCAAGTGAAAATTGGTGAGCCATTTTAATTAAAAGTTTTTCTTTAAAAAGATGTGAAATTTTAATTTTAATTTCTGAAAAACAATTAATTTAACAATTAACCGTGAGAACCCTTTTAATTTATCAAGAACACAAAAGTTCCTCTTTGAAAAATCAAACTACGGGCTTCAACAAACAGTTAAAGGATGGCAAATTTTGAACCACTAATTAAATCTGCTTTAACAGTGAAGTGTTTGTGTGTAAAACCGTTTTTGAACAGATCTGTTAACTATTGTGTGTATATACGCGTGTATATATATCTCAAGAAGGATAAACAATGACACAAACACACAAGAACAGAGATTTAATGGTAACACACAAGTAATAGCAGTCAAAAAATGGACATTAATTCGTTGTCCGTATGAGATTTGTCACAAAAATCACGAATCAATGGTTGTATCTATGAAATCGCCTGTATGTATATGTGCGGCTGTAAAACTCAAATTAGGTAAAAGTGAAAGAAAATATCGAGTTAGATATGTATATATAGACATGAATGTGCAATGACAGAAATGCCCCTGATAAAAAGTGTGAAAAACACCAAGTACATACAGGGAACACTCTATCTCGAACCTCAAGTCGAAATTCGAGATAAAGTTCGAGATAGGTGTCAACTCGAACTTTTAGCACTTAGCAAAAATCAGCAATAAAATCTATCTCGAAGTTCGAGATAAAGTTCGAGTTAGCAGTTAACTCGAAAAACTTGAACCACTTGAACCATTAATCTATCAAAGATCATGTACAGCACACATCACCAACATTACTAGGGAAACCTATCTCGAAATTCAAGTAGAAATTCGAGATAGACTTCGAGTTAGGAGTTAACTCGAAAAAAGTCCCCTTGGACACTGAGAACTCTATCTCGAACATCAAGTCGAAATTCGAGTTGAGTTTCGAGATAGAGTCTAACTCGAAGTTATTCTCAGTTCTCCAAAAATATCTCCAAAAATGTAACCTGATCTCAACCTTCGAGATAAAGTTCGAGATAGAAATTATCTCGAATATTTTGAAGATAATAAAAAATAGGCACACTGGTAACTCTAAGTCGAACTTTAAGTCGAATTTCGAGTTGAATTTCGAGATAGAGTCTAACTCGAAATTCTTCCCAGACTTAGAATTTTCAAAACTTCCCTCAGAAAGCTCAAATCGAAATTCAACTAGAATTTCAAGATGAGTTTCGAGATAGTGACTAACTCGAATTTTGAAGATACTTAGAATAATTTGACAATTTTTCTTTGAAAAACTCAACAATTAATTTTGTCAAATTAATATAAATATCAATTCAAGGATTTTAATATATGACATAATTAAAACATTCCTTGACAATTCTAATGCCTCTAATTACATGAAAAACACAGGTAAATTCATCTAAAAATCATGCAATATTTAGAATATTATGAATTTAACTCCCCCTATGTTCATGCAATCTAACAAGCATAAATTCACAGATTTGTGCTATAAAAGACACTTAAAACACACTGAATTCATGCAAAATCACACTGTATGCATCCTATAATAATCATTAATTAGGCATTTTAAAGTCTAAACACATAATGATTAAATAGCTTGCATATACCAACATAACCATGGATTTTACAGATAGAAGGCTTTACTAACTTGTGTTAAGCATTCCCAATTCACCAACCAACCTATTGAATGTTACTTCATCAAGAGGTTTGGTGAATATATCTGCAATTTGTTGCATTGTGGGCACAAAATGTAGCTCCACAGTTCCCTCCTCGACATGTTCTCTTATGAAGTGATACCTGATGTCGATGTGCTTGGTTCTTGAGTGATCTACAGGATTGTTGGTTATGGCAATGGCACTTGTGTTGTCACACATAATTGGAATTTTCTTGTGCTCCATGCCATAATCCTTCAATTGGTTCCTCATCCACAGTATTTGAGATACACAGCTTCCAGCAGCAATGTACTCAGCTTCAGCAGTAGAAGTAGATACTGTATGTTGCTTTTTACTTTGCCAGGACACCAATCTTCTGCCAAGAAATTGACAAGCACCAGATGTGCTTTTCCTATCAATCCTGCAACCTGCATAATCTGAATCCGTATAGCCAATTAGATTAAAACCTGTATCTCTTGGGTACCAAATTCCTAGATTTGGTGTGCCCTTGAGATACCTAAAAATTCTTTTGACGGCTATGAGATGTGATTCTCTAGGATCCGCTTGGAATCTTGCACATAAACAAGTCGCGAACATTATATCGGGTCTACTTGCAGTTAAATAGAGAAGTGAGCCAATCATACCTCGATAGCTTGTGATGTCAACTGATTTACCTGATTTGTCTTCATCAAGCTTCGTGGCTGTTGCCATGGGAGTCTTGGCTGCTGATGCATCTTCTAGATTATACTTCTTGAGTAAATCTCTGACGTACTTGGATTGACAGATAAAGATACCATCTTTTCTCTGACTGATCTGTAATCCAAGGAAGAAAGACAGCTCTCCCATCATGCTCATCTCGTATTTGTCTTGCATTAGCTTAGCAAATTTCTCGCACAAGCGCTCATTCGATGACCCGAAGATAATATCGTCCACATAGACTTGAACAAGTATTAGATCATTCTTCACATTCTTATAGAACAATGTTTTGTCAATTACTCCCCTAGTAAAACCACTTTCAATTAAGAATACAGATAGGGTTTCATACCAACATCTTGGGGATTGCCTGAGGCCATAGACAGATTTGAAGAGAAGATACACAAAATCTACAAGTTCTGGATCAATGAAGCCAGGCGGCTGTTCCAGATACACTTCTTCTTCTAACTCTCCGTTCAGGAAGGCACTTTTCACATCCATCTGGAAAACCTTGAAGTTCTTATGTGCTGCAAATGCCAAAAACATCCTGACTGCCTCAAGTCTTGCAACTGGTGCATAGGTCTCATCATAATCAATTCCTTCTCGCTGAGAATAACCTTTTGCAACCAAACGAGCCTTGTTTCGTGTTACAAGTCCGTTTTCATCCATTTTATTTCTGAATACCCACCTTGCTCCAATTACTGATTTGTTCTTTGGTCGGGGTACCAGCTTCCAAACTTTCTGCCTTTCAAACTGATTGAGTTCCTCTTGCATCGCAATCACCCAATCAGCATCACCAAGAGCTTCTTCTATTTCTTTAGGTTCAAGCTTGGATAAGAACCCAGAATATAAGCAAATATTAGCCAGGTCAGCTCTTGTATTTCTTCTAGTAGACACACCAGCATCTGGATCACCAATAATCAATTCAAACGGATGGTCTCTATTCCATACTCGTTCTCTTGGAAATTGTCTTGATGATTCAGCATGACTTTCTGAATTGTGGTGCTGACTACTTTGAATACTTTCACTAACTCCCCCTGAGTTAGTGCCAGCTCCTACAGAACTAGAGTCAACTCGATTCGAGCCTTGAACAGTAGTCCTTGAGCTGCTATTTACTCCTCCTGAGTTGTTGCCGGTCCGTACTGAAGAAGTCTCTCCTGATCTTGTAGAATTAGCTTGTTCACTAGACTCAGGTTCTTCACGTACACTTGGAACATTTAATGGGACAACCAACTCAGGTTCATCTTCAAGATCTTCTAAGTCCAGATTCTGAAATTTTAGGGACTCAGGTTCATTAGAATCTCTTGAAATTGATGAGAGTTTGGTATCGTCGAATCTGACGTTGTAGCTTTCAGTCACTTTTCGATCATTTACTAAGAACACCCTATAAGCTGCTACCACATCTGTGGAGTAACCAACAAAGATTCCTTCACGAGCTTTTGCCGCAAACTTACCTAGATTTTCATCATCTATAAGTACATAGCATTTTGCTCCAAATACATGAAAATATTTGATTGTTGGTCTTCTGCCATTCATTAGCTCACATGGTGTCTTTTCTTTATCTTTTATGATCAAGGATCGATTTTGAGTGTAACACACGGTACTCACTGCTTCTGCCCAGAAATACAGAGGAAGTTTCGAATCACACAACAAAGTTCTTGCTGCTTCAACCAATGTTCTATTCTTCCTTTCAACTACTCCATTTTGTTGTGGAGTTCTCGGGGCTGAGTACTGACGACGTATTCCTTTAGATACACAGAAGTCATTTAGCACTGCGTTTTTAAATTCAGTGCCATTGTCTGATCTAATCGTCTTCACAGTAAGTGTTGAAACATTCTCAATTTGAGTGATGTGATCAATGATTAAGAAAGGTACTTCGTCTTTCGTCATTGCGAACAATACCCATGTATACTTGGAGAAGTCATCCACGATTACCAATGCATATCTTTTCCTAGACAGAGATAGGACATTCACTGGGCCAAACAAATCCATATGAAGAAGTTGCAGAGGCTCAGTGATACTTGAAATTTCTTTGCTTTTATGCGAGGCTCGCTTCGACTTTCCCATTTCACAGGCTTCACAGAGTCCTTTCGGAGCGAACTCCATTTGAGGTAGATCTCTCACCAATTCTCGCCTCGCGAGAGCATTCATCGTTTTGAAGTTTAAGTGAGATAACTTTTTGTGCCATAACCAGCTTTCATCATCCGAAGCTTTGCTGTAGAAACAGGTGACTTCATTCTGATTTGCTGAATCCATGTCTGCAACAAAAAGATCTGCCTTTCGAACTCCTCTCAAAGCCAGTGAACCTTCCTTGATGTGAGTGATTGATACACCTTTCTTGTTGAATACAATTTCGTAACCTTTGTCACAGAATTGACTGATACTCAACAAATTATGCTTTAATCCCTCAACATAGGAAATATCTTCAATGATGACATTGCCAGTTTTCAGTTTGCCATATCCCTTTGTCACACCTATGCTGTCATCTCCAAAGGTAACATAAGGGCCAGCTTTCATAACCAACTCTGTAAGTAGGGACTTGTCTCCAGTCATATGCCTCGATGCTCCACTATCTAGCACCCATATAAATTTATTTCTCTTTTGCTTAATGCCCTGCAATGACAGATTGATTAGACTTTCTTCGGAACCCAACTTTGATTGGGCCCGGCTTTTCGATAAGATTGATAATCAACAGATTTAACAACTGGAGATGCACTTTTCTTAACATAACTAGAGCTTTCGACTTCCTCCTTTCCTTTCTCAGACTTGACATATTTATCAGTCCTAGGAGAAGGTTTGTCACTCCTAACTTTAGGAGGACTGACAGTCTTAGCTCTCCCAAACTTTTTTTTGATGTTTGAACTAGCAGCAGTATTTGAGCATGACTGGCTAGATGCATTCATTAAATTCACAAAAGTTTGCATAACGTTAAAAGTGCATGGCATACAATTAGGTTGACCACACTGTGCATGATTCTGATGCAGATTATTCATTGTATGTGTGACAGGCATGGCATGTGTAGCAGTGCATGCATAAGAAAGATGTTCAGTAGATTTACAGTGATAACATGCTTTCTTTATTCGTTCAGCCTTAACCTCTTTTATGCCTTTCTTCCCTTGTTGTTTAACAGCCTTAGCTCCTATTCCTAGTCTAGATTCATCACTAGGGAAATTGATTTTAACTTGTTTAATAGGAGTTATAGGTTGTGCTTTCTGACGATCTTCCATCTCAATCTCATATCTAGCTATCAATTCAGTCTCTTCTTCTTCTATTCTAGGAACAAGGTGTTTGTAGATGGGTTTGACAGAAGGTTTAAAAATGCTAGGAATATCATTTTTAAGGTCACTGGAACTAGTGTCTATAGGTCTCTTCCCATCTTTCTTAGAAAGATTAGAATAATCAAGTCCTACACCTACTCCAGTTATTTTTTTAAACACATCATTATCTACATACACTTTACTAGCAGCTAGTTTGTAAGCTTCACATTTAGTTTCTAACTCAGCTAGTTTGTTCCTTAAACATGATTCTATTTCTTCCTTAAGGACGAGCTTGTGTTCCAAAGATTTAATAAAATCTCTTAGAGAAGTATCTACAGTGCAAGCAGCCTCTAACTCTTCCACTTTTGCCTCAAGCATTCTGCTTTTGGCGACAAGTGTTTTCTGTTCCTTTTGAGAAGTGTCTAGGCTTTTGCACAACATGTAGATCTCTTCGCTAAGAGCCCCGTTCTGTTCCTTATAATCATCAATAGACATTTCTACTTTAAGGGTTAGAACTGGTACCTCTGGTTCCTCTGATGTCTCAGCCATGAGCGCAAAGTTTGCTACATGAATAACCTCTTCCTCATCTGAATCATCCCAAGCTCTTCCTTCTGTTACTACTAAAGCTCTTTTACCATGTTTTTCTTTCACCAGCGATTCATACTTGCTTTTGAGGGCTTCAAATGTCTCTTTTGGATAAGTCTGTTTAGGCTTTTTGCAGTCCGAGGCAAAATGTCCAGGTTCACCACAATTATAGCAATTGAACTTCATTTTGAAATCCAACGGAGATTTGTAGCTGGTACTCTTGCCTTTGCTTTTGTAGCCTGATGAACTACCACCACCCTTAGCAGCCCGATAATAAGATGAAGAATTTCTTTGTGGTCGGTTGCTCTTTCTGAATCTCATATTGCTGAACTTCCTTGCCATGTATGCCACGACACTATCGTCCATGTTGTCCAGCTCTTCTTGGGTGAAGTAGTCATCATCACTGTTGGATGCACACTCATCATCATTATCAACTTGATGCGGTGCAGGTGATGATTTAGGCTTTGCTGCAACCATTGCCTTCTTAGGCTCTTCCTCATCAGCAACTAATCCTGATGCAGTTTCTTTTCCCTTTGAATCATTGTCCCATGCTTGATCTTGAAGAGTCTCCAGCTCATAGGTCTTCAGAATTCCATAATATTCTTCCAGAGAAGTTGTATGCAAATCTCTGGTTTCTCTGATTGCGTAGACTCTATGTTCAATGCTCTTTGGCTGGTTCCTCAAATATCTTGTATTGGTTTCAACCATGGGGAGAGTAACACCTCTCAGATTCAAATCCAATACCAACTGACTGAATCGTAGGTAGACATCTGTTATGCTTTCTCCTTTTCGTATTCTAAAGGTGTCATACTCCATCTTGAGTATAAGTGTCTTGTTGCTTCTGACCTCTGCAGATCCTTCCATGACAACTTCTATCTTGTCCCAAATCTTCTTTGCTGTATTCAAACCTTTGACTATGTTGAACATTTCATGATCAAGAGATTCCATCAAGGTTTGTCTTACTGCAGTATCATAAGCTATTTGCTCCTTGTCAGCATCCGTAAAGTCCGCTGCCTTTTTAGGCTCAGACCGAGCAGGTATAACCTCCTCTCCTTCCGTACGCTCAGGAATAGCTTTCATTGGAACAAATTTACCCTTCTCAAGGACTTCCAGATACTCAGGGTTAATAGTCTCTAAGTAGAGTCTCATTCTGAAAACCCATTCTTCATAGTGATCTCGGTTGAACATTGGGATCTTGAAAGAATTTTAAGGAGCCATTTCAAATCTTGTCACTAAAAATTTCTAAGTACCCAAGACTAGGCTATGTAGAAAATCTATGTAGAACTTCTGCCAAGTCGAAATTTTTCTAAGTAGAAATTTTGCTCAAGTCGAAATTTCTCTAAGTAGAAATTGTCCAAGTCGAAATTCACCAAGTAGAAATTGTCCAAGTCGAAATTCTATGTAGAAAATCTCAAGTAGAAATTCTATGTAGAACTTTTGTCCTTAGAATAATTTTCTGCAGATTACTTTAATATTGAATAAACAATATCACCTTTTTGACTTTTGATACTTTACAAGCCGAAAGTGACTAACCCACTTGCTAAGCACTGAGTACACTTTCTTTTGCTTTCGGCCAAGGAATAATAATCAAATCAAAAGTACAAAAACACCTTTTTGACTATCTTATTTGTTTGAAAAAGGAGATCAAAAAGTTGTTGGGTTATCTTCTTTGACAAGAACAGATGATGAACACTCAAGAACACCAAATATCAATGAACCCAGATTAATTCACAAAAATTAATTAAAATACACCCAAGCCAAATAATCACTCCTGGAGTATTTAAATAATTTTTCTGGATGAGTTTTCACTGGAAACGAATTAAAGCTTACTTTTCTAGAAATTTAGAAAAGTAGATCTAGAAAATGAAAACTCACGATTCTTCTACTAAACACAAGGATCTATGTTTTGTATGTTAAACATCCGCTCTGATACCAATTGTTAGGTCCAAATGTGTTGTAGAGGGGGGGTGAATACAACTTTTCGATTATGAGAAGCAATAAATACGATGCAATAAATGAACACACAGATTCAAGGAATTTATTTCTTTATATATAACTTGAAAAGGTTGCTACAACATTCATTACAAAGTATAACAGAAGTTGAGAGAGAAGTGAATGATTCTAAGCTCTGTGAATATATTCTCTCTCTTTCTCTTGTGTTTTTCTCAATATTGCTCACTAACTAAAACATTACACAAGTGCTTCTATTTATACTACATGTAATCTATGACCTGTAGTCTTCAAAGACTAAGATGTACGTGGCCCAATGATGTCCACATAATTCTTGTCTTATCTTGAAAGCTTGGAAATCTGCCAATCAGAAGATGCCATGTGTCATGTTGAAGCTGCACTCTAAGTAGAACTTCTACTTGAGAATTTCTACTTAGCCATCTCGAAATTCTAAGTAGAACTTCTACTTGAGAATTTCGACTTAGCCATCTAGAACATTTCTTACTTAGAAAATATTCTGGTCTTCAACTTGAAACTTCGATGCACATCTTGAGCTTGTGATTTCTTCATATCTTCTTTGTTTTTCTACAAGCTCTTGAACATGGATCTTTATTACTGACATAAACTTGCTATCAATGTCCTGACACTTGATGCACTGGTCTGGTTCATAAGTGACTAGTCTTGATAGTGTTTCTGCTTCTTGAATAAATTACCATATTCACTTAGTAACTTGGCTTTCCAATATTTGCTTTCCTTCTTGTTCACTTGAAATCAATTGGTCTTGTTGATACTGATAGTTATGATCTTGATTCTCGAATTCTCAAATCACTGAGGCCTGAACAACTTTGACTTGAACTTCTCTCAATGATTTCTTCTTGGCTTGATCATAGTTAGCATGTTCAATTGTATCAATTACCTTGTCTTCATATAGTGTTGATTTCTTGTGACTTCTTGTTCTTGATTGTCTTCTGGTTAAGTATCTTTTCGTTTAATTGAGTTACATTAGTTATAGTGTTACAAGTTAATACACTCTGCCTTTCATGGTCTAATCTTGACTGTATTCTGAAATCTAAGTACATCATCCTCAGAATAACCTAGACCTACTGTGTCTGATTGAAAAACCTCTTGAGTGTCTTTTCCAGAATGTGTCCAAGTTTTAATAATGTGCTTTGCATCCTCCAATTCAGATTCTAGTTGCTTATACTTACCTAGCAACTCTTGTTCTATAAACACAGCATCATCTCTTTCTTTCTGAATTTTATTCATGTTTTCAAGTTGTTCTTCAACAAGTTTATTTCTTTCCTTGAGTTGAGAACACTCATTCTTGATTCTTTCATTCTCTAAAGTCTGATCCCTATAACTGATATGTAATGCTTTAAGATAAATTCTCAATTCAGTTATATTATCAGTATTATAAGCATAGGTAGTTGGATGTACCTTAAGTTCAGAATCTTCATTCTGAGTAGAGGCCATGAGTGCATAGTTTACCTCCTCATCTGAATCTGAGGTGTCTACCCAGTGTCTGACTTTGGTGTAGAGTGCCTTTTCAGTTTTACCCTTTTTGCACTCAGGAGCATAGTGACCCTTCTCCTTACACTTGTAGCATTGAATCTCAGACTTATCTTTCTTCCCAGATTTGGAGTCCTTTCCCTCAAATTTTCTGAAATTTTTCCTGTCAGACTTTGAGTAATCTTTGGAGAATCTCTTTCCCTTCTTGAAGTTCTTGAATCCCATCTTCTTGAAGGTCTTTACCATCAATGCAGCCATTTGCATCATCTCTTCATCATCTTCAGAATCAGATGATTCATCTATTTTTGAGTCAACATCAGTGTTTGATGACTCACTTTCTGAATGAGTGACCAAGGTTTTTCCTTTTGCCTTCTTCCTTGAAGATTTTTCTTCAACTTTCAGAGCAACAGACTTTGACTTCCTGCTTGATCTCCTGTTTTTCTGCTCCATTTCCAATTCATGAGTCTTGAGCAGTCCATAGATTTCATCAATCTCAGTATAAGCAAGATCATAGTTGTCTCTTATAGTGGTTGCTTTCACATCCCACTTTTCAGGTAGAGAGAGAAGAAACTTGAGATTCGAGTCTTCTAGATCATATTCTTTGTTAACCAATGATAGATCATTGAGCAGTTTACAGAATCTGTCAAATGTTTCTGTCATGGTTTCTTCAGACTTTGCCTCAAAATGCTCATACTCCTGTGTGAGTATGTTCCTTCTATTCTTGTTGATTGCAGCAGTTCCTTGACATCTAACCTCAAGTGCATCCCAAATTTCCATTGCAGTTGTGCAGTTAATCACTTTGTTAGACATAACATTGTCTAATGCACTGTGAAGTAAATGCCTTACTTTTGCATCCTTAGCAATAGATGAAAGATCCTCAGCAGTTAGATCTTTCTTTTCCTTAGGAATCACCTTCGATTCCTCACCAGCAACAGCAGCAGTTAACTTTGTAGGTTTATGAGGACCTTCATAAATTCTATCAAGATATTCTGGATCTGTGGCTTCCAGAAACATGGTCATCTTTACCTTCCAGATTGCATACTCTGATGGCTTAAGTATAGGAACCCTAATCGTTTCATACCTACTAACAGTAGTAGGGGCTTTCTCAGAACCTGATGGAGGAGGAATTTCTGCCATTGATTACTATTGTGTTTTGGATCTTAAACTGTAATAAAGTAACAGATTTGCTCTGATACCACTTGTTAAGTCGAATACACAATATATATAATCAAGTACTGTATGAGTAAATAACAAGAACACACGTTTTAGTACTTAAAACTGTTTGGAATTAATAATTCCTCTCTCAGTGATGTAAAATATCACAGAGAGCTGCTTAGGTTACAATGAATGATATTCGTTCACGATGAATACCTTTCTAGGGTTAACCTAACTGTATTTATAAGATATACAGCTACGTACAATCGTTAATTGATTCTCCTAAAATTAAGCTATACAATTGATATCAATTACGATTGCTACACGTCTCCTAAGTCAACTCAATCTCTTTGACAGCTATCCAATCTTCAAAGATATTGCTTCCATATTAATCTTAAATTAATCTTCAAACTCTGTTGACTTGTAGACGCTTCCAGTAGATAGACTTTAGCAAACTCTGTTGCTCTCCTAGCCAGCAGTGTTTGCGCTTCCTTGTGTTCAGCTAGCAGTGTTTACACTTCCTTCTGTCAGCGTTTGCGCTTCCAGCTATCAGCGTATACTCAAACTCTGCTACGACTGCTTTCATAAACAAGTTAAACTCTTTTTACCTGTAACACTTAAACACTGACATTAAATCACATCAATTATATCTAACACATTTCAATTGCAAGCTTGAGACCAATAATGAGAGCCTCATATTCAGCTGCATTGTTGGAGGTCTCGAATGGAAAGTGAAAAGCACTGCTTAACTTGCGACCCTCAGGGGTAACGAGCTCGATCCCAGCCCCAGCTCCTTCCTTATTAGATGCTCCATCAACATAGAGTTCCCACCACGAGGCCGAATTTTGCTTCTTGGCCTCGGAGTTTACTACCTCTGGGATCATGACGAGAGCCCAAGCATCTTCCTCAGATTGGGGAGGGAATTCCAGTATGAAATCTGCTAAGGCTTGTCCTTTTATTGCACCTCGAGGCTTGTATTCGATGTCAAATTGGCCTAACTACACGGTCCACTTTAAGAGTCTCCCTGAGGTCTCGGGCTTGTGCATCACCTGCCTTAGAGGATAGGCTGTACGCACTTCAATGCTGTGAGCCTGAAAGTAAGGCCTTAATTTTCGCGAGGCCAATACTAAGGCATAGGCTAACTTCTCCATGTTGGTGTAGCGAGTCTCAGCATCTAGCATCCTTTTATTGACATAATAGACAGGGTATTGAACCCTCTCCTCTTCGCGAACTAGCACCACACTGACAACATGTTCTGACATAGCTAGGTATAATATAAGAGTCTCCCCCTCCTTTGGCTTAGAGAGTAGAGGTGGCGAGCCCAGATACTCCTTTATTTTCTGGAAGGCCTCCTCGCATTCAGGGGTCCACTCAAAACTCTTTCCTACCTTCTTGATGACCTTAAAGAACTCATGACACTTGTCTGATGATTTAGAAACAAACCGATTGAGGGCCCTATTTGACACTCCTTGGCGACCTCATCTCCATTAAGGCCTTTATTTTGGCCGGATTGACTTCAATTCCTCCATGGTTAACAATAAACCCCAGAAATTTCCCAAATTCGACCCTAAACACACACTTTTAGGGATTGAGCTTCATTCTGTACTTTCTCAAAATGTCAAACATCTCATCTAGGTGGGCTATGTGATCCCCAACTTTCTTAGACTTCACGAGTATGTCATCTATATAGACCTCCATTGTCTTCCCAATTTGCTTCTCAAACATCATGTTAACTAGCCTCTGATAGGTGGCTCCAGCATTGAGGAGGCCAAAGGGCATCCCTATGTAACGGTAAAGTCCTCTATCTGTGATGAATGAGGTATGCTCCTGATCGGGGCCATACATGGGTATCTGATTGTACCCAGAATAAGCATCCATGAAGCTAAGGAGCGCATGCCCCACTGTTCCATCCACCAATTGATCAATCCTTGGCAGTGGAAAACTATCCTTGGGGTAGTGCTTGTTGAGGTTAGTGAAGTCCATACATGTTTTCCACTTTCCATTTGGCTTCTTCACTAGGACAGGGTTCGCGAGCCAATTAGGGTACAACGATTCCCTAACTAGCCCGACCTCGAGGAGCCTGTCCACCTCTTCCTTAAGAGCTTCGGCATACTCTCCACTAATAGGCCTCCATTTCTTCCTCACCCATTTTTTACTAGGATCAAGATTAAGCCTGTGGAATATCATATTAAGATCAATCCCAATCATGTCTTGATGAGACCATGCGAACACATCCAGATTAGCCTTATGAAAATCCACGAGCCTCCCACGGAGATCGGGGTTCAGCTGCGACCCGACCTTCAACACCTTGGTGGGATCCTTAGCATCAACGAGAATAGAGATAGTATATTTTGCAGCTCCAGCTCCACATGTTCTGGGATGCGAGGGTCTAAGTCAGGCTGGATTCCGCTTCATCCTGTCTTGCGACCACAATCCCGGGGGTCGGGGTCGCACCAGCATGACCATATTCAGTTACAACTGTAGTCTCGTGAGTGATTCCATTTGGTAGGTCCATTAATGTTAAGGTCTCCTTGCGAACCCATTTCCCCTTCCGGGCTCGCATAGCGGCCTGTTCTGGGCTCTCTTTTTCATCGCTAGCCTCTTCAACTATTCCTTCCTGAAGGACCAATACTGGATGCAAGGCTTCCATCATGATGGCTCCCGGCACCATCTCTACTTGTATACCCAAGTTATCAAGATAATCATCTGGCAACTCCTCAATAGATATAATGTTGCAATTAGTTGAGGGCTATGAGGTCATTTTGCGAGTACTATCTTCCTCCTCGCATTCCATCTTATCTGACATAGAGTTACTTCCCCTTTCTACTGACTTGAGGGCCTTGTTATAGCACTCACGAGATTCATGCTGAATTCCTCTAACGTAACCAATGCCTTGTGCGGTGGCGAAATTCATTGATAAATGGTAGATAGAGATTACCACCCTCATTTCCTTGAGAATTGGCCTCCCCAATATAGCATTATAGGCCGATGGTTGATCAACGACCATAAAATCAGCAACTTGGGTGGTGATGCAGGGCTCATCCCCTAAGGTGATGGGGAGCCTGATGAGGCCCTTTACACTAACTGAAGCTCTAGTGAACCCATAGAGATGCCCCACTGTGGGAATAAGGTCCTTGTCAACATATCCCATCTTTTTTGTAGACTTCATACATCAGAACATTCACTGCGCTTCCTGTCTACGAGGACCCTGTAGATATTTTGGGACCCAATGCGAACCCGAACTACTAGTGCATCAGAGTGGGGATGATGAACCCACTTCGCATCTTCTTCTGTAAACATGATATTGGTATCCCCCCCCTTGAAAAGTTTTGGGGCTCTCACCTGCAAATGATGCACATTGGTGAGGGGTCACTCTCTAGACTCACGGGCATACCTTTCTATATCTTTGTTACTATCTCCTCCAATGTGGGGTCCGCCAATGATCACATGGATACTACCACCTTGCTCTTCACTCTCCTTGCTTGAATTTCCTTGATACTTCTTCACTTCTCGAACCACTTATTCAGTTAGCTTCCCTTCTCGAATTAACTGATCAATTTGCTCCTTAATGTGCCACAAATCCGCGGTATCATGCCCTGTTTGCTCATGAAAGTCACAATTATTTTTAGTGTCCCAGGTTCCTGTAGTACCCTTGGGTGGAGGATTCTTGAACATTCCCTTGTTGGCACTAACAGCATAAATATGATCAATAGAAGCCACCAAAGGGGTAAACTTGTCTTCGTCTCTTGCGGGGCCAACCCGAGGTGGGGATCGCCTTGAGGGATCGCGGTCCCTTCTCTTTGGGCTTGGGTTGCGCATGGGGCTTCGTGAATCCTTCCTCTTCACTCCTTTACCCTTGCTTCCACTACCACCATCTCTATTACCCTTCTTAAGCTCTTCCATTGACTTCTCGACCCATTGAATGGGTTCGACCTCTTTGTAGAGTTTGGCCACAGTGCTGCGTGTAGATGCTTGCAACTTCTTCCAGAACTTCGTTCCTTCTCTTAATCCAGCAATGAGAAAATTTTTTATGGCCTCATCATTTGCACCTCGCACTCGAGGGACCTCATCATTAACCTTTTGAAATAACCTTGTAGAGTCTCTCCTTCCTTCTAATTAATGTTGGCCAAATTTGACACAGGGGGTGCATAAAGCATCGAGGACTGAAACTAGTTGATGAATATATCCATAAATTGCTCCCAAGAATCTATGGTGACAAGAGCCCCGAGCTTTGAGAACCACTATTGGGCACTTCCCCTCAACGAGGCCGCAAACATTTTGCACCTAGCCAACTGTGAGACCTGGTACACATCCATCTCATTGTTGAATCGAATGACGAACTCCACAGGGTCTGTATCTCCATTTTATTTCATATCTGAATGGTGTCCTCAAAACACAGCAGGGAGCGGAGCGGTCCGGATTTCATGGGTGAAGGGCGAAGACGATCCCATAGTACTAAAGATCCCTTTCTCAGTATTCATTGCGTCTAAGGCCTTCTTCAACTCCTCCAGCTTATAGTCCCCAACCTTGGCCTCCTTATCCTCAGCTTTCTTCTCCCCAGTACTACCATGATGGGATTGAGTCTTTTTAGGGGCACTAGACTCCTCCTGATCATTCTTGCTATCCTTTTTCTTGTAATCATGGGGACTTGGCCCGTGGTGTTGGGATCGCTCGCGGTCTCGATGAGATGGGGGTTTGTCATCGTGATGATGGGACCGCTCACGCTCTCTACGAGGAGAGGGGGGTCTGTTGTCACGACGATATGATCGCTCGCGATCTCGTTGAGATGGGGGTCGCTGAGAACCTTGTGCCTTGTCCTAGGATCGCTTACTCCCCTTTTCAGTAGTAATTTTTTTCTAACTTGAGGCGGAGATCGTGTTCGGTCAGATTCTTCCCTATGCGATCAACTACACTGACTAATCTTCCTTCAAACGAGGCAGCCTTATTGTGCCACCCCTCTTTCTTCTCCAGGGTACCCTCCTCCTCGCTCCAATCAGGGTTCGTCTGATCTGTGACGACATCATCAAAATCCCCAAGGAGTTTCTTGGTAGGGCCCTTACTCCCTTCTCCCTGATAGGTTTGGTGGCCTATTCTTGCATTCCTCTTCGCACCTCTAGAGCTATATCGCCTTTCTACCTTAGCCATTCTCTCCTATACGGCTGTCACTTAATCAACGATGCCTTTAAGAAAGGACATGACTTCACTATTCAACGCCACCTGGTGAACAGGGGTCGTCACCACATTTTTGAACCCGACTCCGGACCCGTCCTTAGGTGCATCGCTCCTTAGGGGATCACTCCTCGGAGGGTCATCCTTGATGATCTTATGTGACCCCGGGGTCTCCCTGTTGTTAGCTCCGTTCTTCTTCAGTTTGATTTAGTCATCGCTCTCCCAATTTATTGATTAGCCCCTCCTTCTAGCGCCAAATGTTATAGGGAGAATATTGTATAACTATATTTATGGAGGTTGTTGGGATTATGGACCAAAATACGGATATTCTGCTAAGAATAGGAAGAACACGGAGGAGATTTGTAACTGTTTGTGGTTGATCTTGTTTGTTGATATTTCAGGGGTGAACTGCTTCTCAAACTTAACAAGGTGCCTACGTACCCTATTTATAGGGATCAAGCCATACATAGTTCTTGGAGAAGAAGTTACCCAGATGGGCTAGGGTTTCTGTGGGCTTCTCTTGGCCCAAATCTACTAAACGTCTATGGGCTGATATAATTTGTCCATTAATCCTGCTCATGACCTATGGTCCAATAAAGGTTACCTATGGCTAACATGATGCTAGAATCGCATGGCCTCACTGGCTAGGCTAATGGAGAAGCTACGTGGCCTCGCATGCGACCTCACTGGGCTTAGTCACGCGAGGTGATCCCATGTTATGGAAATAATCCTACTCATGCGACCTCGCTGGGCTTAGCTATGAGCCTTCACAATAAGAATATTCTAGGCCTCGCTGGACCTTGTAAAGAGATGCGAGATGCGATACCATACTAGGGACGGCTAACGAACTCGACCCGCAATTTGGGGTCGCGGACTTCCATATTATGATTGATAGTACATTGGACTGACTCCTCATAGTGGGCTTTAGTGACTCAGTCTTCATATTTATGCCCATTATGAGTTGTGGACTGCTATTCCAGCCCATTAGGCCTGTTGAGGGCTTATGCCAAGATTTGGGCATAACAAACACATACTTGAATATTGACACTAAATGCAAAGATGTAAATAGTAGAAGTAGATCTAAGAAATAAATGCAAATGGGCTCTTTTCACATCTTCAAACTTAATGTTTGTTCGATGTAAAAATTATCATCACCCAACTAAAAATAAAACTTGAGAGAGCATTAAAGATAAAGAATAAAGCATTAAAAAGGAAGAACAAAACTTGTATTAAAATGAGAGAAGTGTTTACAAAATTTAGGAACAACTACAAAATGAAAGAAAACAAAGATGGAGGCTACAAAATTTAGGGTAACTAAAGTAAAACTTAGGTGTGGAATACAAGGGGAAAAAGTGGTATTTATAGGTTAGAAATAGGGTTTTGGGGTGTGTTGGGTAGATCTTCACCATACACATGTAGGGTGTGTTTAGACCTGGCAAATTAGGCCTGGATCCGAAGAACTGATCCGAAATCTATGAAACCGAATTCGATTTTATATCCGAATTAGATTAACCTAAATTTAACCGAATCTGAAACAATCCGATCTAAACTGAAATCTGATCCGATATAGTCAAATCCGATTATTGTCCGAAAACTCATCTCATCCGATCCGAAAATTACCCGAACTGAATATTTAACCAATAATAATCCGAAATACTTGATTCGATGATGATCCGAAAAAAATATTATCCAAACAGAATATGACTCCTGCCGGGTTTAAACCCAATATGGTGGTATCGGCTTGGGTGATCCAAAATGTACATGGATTGGGTAATAATTACATGGTTAGATAATTATTATATTTGATATATTTTTGTCACAAAGTAATGGAATTAGAATCCAAGTATGATAAGGATTGTAATTAGAAACCAAGTATGATTAGGATATCTTGGTGGCTAAGTTTGTGATGGCTATATATACATAGTCATATTATGTTTGAGAGATATGCTCAAGATGTAGTCTTAGGTATCGCTTGGAGAGCGGATGCTTAAGATGTAATCTTAAGTATCATGTGAGTGAAACACCCTGCGTGGTGGGATTGATTATATTGTTAATTATTGGTTGGATTAGCAATACAAGTAGGATGCACCGTGAGGTGTGATTGTATGAATGTATTATTGATTATTGGTTGGATTAATAATACAAGTTGGGACATGGTTTTTCCACGTTACATATTTTGTTGTACGTGTTTTGCATTGGTTTGTTTGAATCTCGTTATTGTGTGCATTCCTCCCTAACAACTCCAAGTACTATATCCGTTCTAAATGGAAACTAAAAACGCCTATACATAAAAATTATGTGATGAAATAATATTATCGAGGTTATATTTTATTTCTCTCTCTGACTCAAAATATTCTATATTTTAGGAAAAAATGTTTCAAGATATCATATATGTATCAAAATATTTATGTTTAGTAAATATTTTAGTTTGGAAATAAAAACGAATGATGTTATTTATTCTAGAAAATAGGTATTAAATATACAATATATCTACACGTGTTGAACCTTCATATCTCCTGGATACACATGTTTAGTAATTAGTATGTTTGTGAACTGTAATTAACTATATTTTTCTACATAAAATAAGGTAATAACTACTAAATAACTATTGTTCATTATTAAATAATGGTTTTTTAAAAAAAATACTCATTCCTAATATGTGTATCATCCCATCCCGTCAATATTCTTGTCAAACAAAATAAAAACCTAATAAATAAATTTTGATCATTTTTTATTAAATAAAAGATTATTCTACAAGTTTTTTTCTCAACAAATTGAAATTCTTTTTTTAAATGATTAAGAAACAAAATCCATTTAGTAATATAAATGATTAAGTAAGACTTATTAATTATAATAATATGTTCATTTTCAACCACCTAAAAAAATCCTAACCACCTAAGAAATCATTAAAAGATAATAAAAAAATTTAGATTAAAAAATTGTCACGTAAAATTGAATATGTTTGAAAGTTTAATTAAGATAAATATTTAAATAAATAATTTTTAAAATAAATAAATAGTATTATAAATTTTTCGATTTCTACTGGAAAGATCGAGCAATATTACATGTATATATTATTAAATTATATATGGTATAGTGTGTATTCCATAATGACAAAATTTTAAAAATGGAATTTATTTTTAATTTTGTGAGAAGTGAAAACAAGGGTGAATATAACTCATATTTTAAAAATAAATGGATAAGGTATAATATAGTAAATATTATTTTGCTAAAATTATAATATATTTACATTTAGCAAAAATATTATTTTATATTACTGGTCCAAGTAGAGACTAGAAAAAATAATATTAATATTAAATACTCAAATAAACAATCAAGTTTTATATTACTCAATTGGGTATTTATTTTCGCGTTATAACTTTACTTATACAAACTTACTAGTGACATTTATTTAGTTTCAATGATAATTCAAAATTGATATAACATAATTGAAACCCAATTTTTTCGAAAATGGGAAATCCAATCCGACAAAATCCAATCCGAAAAATGCGAACTAAATTTTATTTGATCTTAATCCGAAATTTATCCGATTTTAATCTGAAATCGACCCGATCCGAAACTAGACCCAAACCGAACCAAAACCGATTAAAATTTTGTAAAACCGATACTAGACCCGAACCAATCCGAATTGTATCCAAATATATCAAAACCGAAAATTGATCCGATCCAAATGGATCCAATCCGAAACCGATCCGATTATCCGATTTTTCAGGTCCAGGTGTGTTGGTGGAATCCCCACCTTCCATGTGTCCTCTTCTCTCTCCAATTATTTCTTTTTGCACCGAGCTCCCTTTTCTTTTGACTTTTTGCATCTTCTTCCTTTTTTATCCTCTTTTGCCCTTCCTTGTCCCTTTTTCTTTATTTTTGTCATTTATTTATTTATTCTTCAAATTCCTGAAATGCAACAAATTAATTATTAAAACACGAATTCAAGCAATAAATAGGCAATAAAAATATGCAAAAATATGCACTTATCAAATGCCCCCATTCCTATCTTTTGCTCGTCCTCGAGTAAAACAAAAAGAAAAATACCGAATGAAAAACCTCTACTCACTATCGTAGGAATCATTGGTAATTTTAGTTTTACCAACCCGTTAAACTCATATACGATCTCTACAAGAGGAGTGTTGTCTCCTAAGGGTTTACAGAAGATATACCCATAAAATCTTTGAGATAATCAACAAGTGTCCAACTTTCCTCTTACAATCTAGCTTTCAATGGTGTTAACAATTTATAGGAAAATACATGCCTTAAAGATTATTTTAATAATAGCGAAGTTATAGGTTCTCACAATCCACACGAGTCGACTATAAAAGTTTACAAAAAATCCCAAGGTGTGTTGTGAATTTAAGGCCTTTGATGGATAAAGTGCATAAGAACATTTTCTCTTTTTCAACCAATATTGAACAGACCCAATCTCTATTAAATTAAGGTTCTAGCCAAACTTCACGCTCTTAGTAGTTAGAACGATCGTGCAATGGTTGAGGTCCCAAAAGACTTATGCATCAATACCCATTTAGCGAGTTTTAGGTCCACAATCCCAGACCACAAAGGACCTTAGGTTGCTAAGCACAAAGTCCCCTCGGACTTAATTACTCGAGTTATCAATGAGCCCAACATAGCGATTTCCCTACTAATAATTTATTAGTACTAATGGTTGAAATGACCGTGCAATGATTGAGGTCCCAAAAGACTTATGCACTAATATCCATGTAGCAAGCGTTGGGTCAGCAATCCCATACCACAAAGGGCTTTAGGTTACTAGGCACAAAGTCCCCTCAGACTTAATTGCTCGGGTACTACTTATGAGCCCAATCTAGTCACTTCTTCCACTAACAGTCTACAACTATAAACATTTATCGACTCTTTTTTTATTCTCTCTTTTTATTTCTTTTTTTCTAAGACACTATGGGAACAATTTTATTAATATTTTTGCAAAGGTTTGATTCGACATTGTTTTAACATGTGGGCTCTCTCTCAGGTATCAAATAACATTCTTATACAATTTTTCTACCAAAGGTCTTGTGCAAATGTGTCGTCCTAGATTTTTAAGTAAAAATTTGTTCGACACAAGTTTCATGAGGAAAACCCGACTTGACTAAGTTCAAATTATCTAAAGGCATTACACATATAAATTTTAAAAAATAGTTAACACCAACTAATTCTAAAGTTAAAGAGTGGGAAAGACAACTTAGCTAAAATACCTCTATTTTTGGATTTTTAAAATTTTCATTTTTTCTGGATTTTTCAATTTTATGTATTTACAGTAAAAACCTCCCCCAAACCTAAATCATGCATTGTCCTCAATGTATGCAAAAACAAGAGAAATGAGTAAAGGAGAATGAGGAGATAATACCTGACAAGGGATGACGGAGACGAACGAAAAAAACAACTAATTAACACGACTCACACACACAATTCCTCCCCCATACCTATCTTTCACGAGGGAAGGCAAAGGAATAAAATCGAATCAGTCGATGCCGGTTGGAAAATTGGGGTGCAGCTTTGAGAAAAAATCAAGACATTGTTGAAAATTTTTATTAGAAAAGACTTTCTCAAGCAACATGGAATCATTCAACCTTATAGAACAAGTGTCACTAATGTTCTCCCTAAACCAACTTAAGGCATCTTCATTTTGTTTAAGCAAATTAGAGACAATGAAAGTTTGGTCATGGGTTGAGTCACTAGGAATAACATAAGATAAGGGTTCATCTTCTCCTAAGGGCTGTTGATCAAACTCGGGATGATACAAAGTCGAGTCAAATGCATAAGGTGTTCCCACGGGACTCTTAACAATGGGTTAAACACTAACAACCTCGGGTGGGGTCTCCCAATTAGAACAAATGTCATCCAACTCTCTTAACATCTCTTCCGAGGTCATATCCCTTATCGACTCATTAGACTCTTGATTAGACGCATAGTTGACTTTGAAATCCTCATTGAGAAGAGACTCAATCTCACTATCCTCAAAGCTAGACCATGTGACAAACTTGTTGACCATATTGACCCCTATTGGTTACTCAAAAAGCTCATTGGATTCTTTTCCTACATTGAAAATGTTAAGGTTAATGGTCATGTTACCAAATGTGAGTTTCATCAAACCATTCCTACAATTGATCAAGGCATTGGATGTAGCAAGAAAAGGTCATCCTCGAATGATAGGTATTTGGTTCTTAGGATTCGTGACAGGTTGAGTTTCGAGAACGACAAAGTCAACTGGAAAGATGTAATCACCAACTTTAATTAGCACATCTTCAATTAATCCTGTAGGCATTTTGATGGAAGGATCAGCTAGTTGAAGTGTCATGTTTGTCTTCTTAAGTTCACCTAACCCTAGGGCTTGATAAACCAAAAATGGAAGGAGATTCACTCTAGCACCTAAGTTAAGTAAAGCTTTATTCACAAAGGTATCGCCTATGACACATGAAATTGTAGGACAACTGGGGTCCTTATATTTCACGGGAATTTGATTTGAAAGAATTGAACTAACATAAAAAGTCAAAAAGGCTTCTTTAGGAACATGAGTGGATCCCTTATGAGTACACAAATCTTTTAGACACTTATCATAAGAGGGACTTTGTTGAATGGCATCTAAAAGAGGAATGTTGATCTCGACTTGCTTCTGACTCAAACCACGACTCCTATTGACTCCTACTCTATTTTCAATATTCTTTTACAAACAATTATAATTATGTAAATCTAAAAAAATAGCTTCTGTTTTGCATTAAAATAGTCTTAAATATAACAACTTATACTAGAATATTTATCAGAAGAGGTCGTGTTATCCATGAATTTGAAGAACTGTGTATTTGTAGGATTAAAACATGCGCTTTTTTCTAATGATGTTTATAACCTGATCAAAGGAAGATCTGGACCACTATAGCTATCAGGTTAATGTTCTAATTAATAGTTATCATGTTTCAGAGATTATTAATCGTTGTAACGTCTTTCATAGCATGTGTACTAACTGTAACTTAATGAATAAGGTTATCCCATAAATTAGAATTCCTAATTTTTTTAGAAATTACAATCTAGAAGTTATTATTTTTCAGCTTCTTCTAATCATGCGTTAATAGTAAAAGACATAAATACTAATAATTAGTATATGCCGGCTTAAATTAATTGAAAGAAACAATGTAATGGCGATGGATTTAGGAGCAAGACAAAATTTGACACCTATTTTGGTGTTGAACAAGGTTTTAAAACTTTGGACCTTTAGGACAAGTAAGCCCTGTAACGAAGAAATGTGTCAAGACAATAAAATTTAAAGTTGTAGGTTTCATTCTTTTTGGCTTGACATTGCATTATTGGCAAAAGGTGAGCGGAAATATTTAGACATTGGAGGAAAAGCTAAAAAATATTTTGACAATATTTGTCAAACACATAGGACTATATATTTTTAGGGATTTTACCATTCATAAAGTTTGTAACTGTGTAAAATATCAGAAAATATGTAGATTTTCTATGAAATAGTATTAAGTTTTGATAGAATAAGCTTGATATATTTTGTTGGAAGTAGAAGTGCAGTTCAAAGTTTTAATAGGAAGAAAATACTATGATCTCATGTCTATGAAGTTCAAAGTTTTAACAGAAAGAAATAATTATATGTACCAAGAAAACTGAATCACATTGACTCGGCCTTTCGATCAAGAAAAGAAAAATGGTGTAGCATGGACAGAAGAAGAACACATGTACGTTAATTATTGTATCCTTTTGTGAACCTGATATTTACAAATTTCTGTGAACATAAATTCGAAATAAGTTCATGTTCACAATGTGAAATGGTTGTTTGTCGAGCACGTTTCGATAGATTTTATGTATAGTATGCTACTTTTTGGGTAATTCTATATCTTATTAGTATAGCATGACAATATGTTACTTTTTATTTATAATCCCGGCTATCAGACTACGTACCGTAAAATCTTGCCATGCTACTTATTTAGGCAATAAACATAATCACTTGACAATTTGGGAGTGTGAACATTGAATTTGGATGGAGGCCATATACTATATACTATAGTGAAAAATTCTCTGTTCATGATCAATTTTATAATTATAATACCTGAAAATATATCGAGTGATGTTACTACCTAAGGTTGTATTTTGTAAGTTTGGAGATCATGTTTTCATTTAAGAGATGTAAGTGACTTGAATTCGACCAAATTTGACCATCTAAAATTGGAATAGTTAGCATACTTCTAAGTTGTAAAATGTTAATGATCTTAGTTTTATTTCAAATACAGGTCAAAAAATGGTAAAAGAACCTCAGCTTCATACTTCCACAAACAAGTTAGTGGTATTTTCACAATTGAATTTGAACCATGATACGATAGGAAAAAGGAAATGCAACCTTTAGTGATTTCATTGAATGTTGGCGGAAGCAAGCCGTAAGCTAGGCATGAAGTTCTATATCATTTGTATAACTGAAGTAGGGAAAATGGAGATTGAGATTATATTGACTTGGTTGCATAAATTTTTTTAGGTGGATTTAGCTGTAAACTAATCTTTGGTTTGTTGTTGTATTTAGGGTAAGTTTATTTTCAGTTTAACAAACTCATGTATTTTGAGATAGTATTTGACAATGGTACATTTAAACTCATAACACATAAATAAGATTGATTTATTATAACATTGGTATCTAATTGGGCATTTATTATAACATTTATAGTGGTGTAGTAATAATAAAACTAGGAAATCAAGCCCGCGCTTCGCATGCTAATATATTTATAATTTCATTATTATAAAAATTTAATTTATTCATATTCTTATATTATGGTTTTTAAAATTGTTAAAAGAAAAGCATAATGTATTTAATTATTCGAGTTTTATATTTGATTTTAATTTTTAAGTTTAAAAGCCTAAGATTGAATTTTGTTGAAAATATTAAATTGGGAATTGTTGGAATGCCTCAAAAATAAAGAATCCAACTAAAATACTGATCTCAACTCTAGCATTTTTTATGGTTAAAACTGTCCTTGAGTAGAGTAGATAAACACCTTGCAAAAATAGATGTCCATCCCCATGCATTTGAGATTGTTAAAAGTATGTTAGTAAAGGAAATATTAATCAAATAAAAAGTTGGAAATATTAACATAAATTAAGTGAATAAAATAAATAATTTAGGAGAGATTCTCACTATGTTATTCTAACAAATAACAAATGAATTGTTCCAAACACGATAACAAATGAGAAAGTAGCAAATTCCACGATTACAACCATAGTTTTCAAAATTAACAACGGAAAATGTAAAATTATTTGAATAATGGAAACCAGCATGAAATTCAGTGGAGCATGGATAGGACAAAAAAAACAGAATTGCTGCAGACTGATCTGAATAGGATAAAAATGCAGCCATACTGAACCGGCCACATCACCAAGACCTAAGGCTCCTGCAAGTATAAAATGAACTTTTAATCTTTTTTTGTAATTATGTTATAGTTTAACTGGGAAAATAGTTAAAACATTATCATATTTCTTACATAAAATTGACAATTCTAAATAGTTTCAGAACAATATATATTTACATAGAAATTAAATAATTATTACCATTTTTATTTTCTTGGTTACAGAATTTGCAGAATCTGGAGTGTCGAATAACTCAACCACTTCTACGTTCTGCATAATTAAAATTATAAATATACCGTTAGAGAACATATTTCCACTATCATAAGTACTATCGATGATAGCAAGCATATTTAATTTTTGGATAGAGACATTGCTTATGGATGATCGAACTCACATTTGGATGGCTAAATGATGGACATTTAGGAACATGAGAATAGTCGGCAATGGAAGAACTTGTCGCAAAATTATCACATAAGTCAAGAGCCTCATATATATTACTGTAAGCTTTAACATTGGCTTCAGTAAGCACCAACACAACTGTGACTTCTTTTCCAACGATATTTTTTACAAATGTAGGCATGGGCATGGCATTGTTATCTGCAGTCTACAAAAATATTAAAATAATTAAAACTAACTTAAGTTTGGATTATACATATGCTGTAGTTAATATGTTGGCTATTAATGTAGCATAATCCTTAGTTTCTTATTACCTTTTCATTTTCTTTTAAAAGGTTTGCCTCAGTATTTCCAACAATACGCTTAACCACACGATCTTTGAGTATAACATTGCATGCAAATGTTTTATCGTCAACCAATACAAATATTCGGAATCTACAAAGAACGGAAGTAGGATAACGTGAACACAAAGACATTCTATGAAGATTGCTATAAATTTTATTTTGATTATTGTGATAGTGGAGTTACCTCTTTTCAGCATATGGGTAAGTCCTTTTACATCTCGGACATTTGAATTTTTTAACCATTTTTTCAACCTCTTCATCATGACATTTGAGGCAGCTAAAATACCACCAATTATCTTCATCATCGATTTTCAATATCGTGAAAGTGATATAAATTTTTCTGCATTTAATATTAATTGATATTACATCATACAATTAAAAAGACTAACAAATATTTAGGAAAAAAAGAATAACAAATACTTTGAACAACTTAAAAGTATTCCGAAATATAAGTACAAACCTTGGCATACATAGATGAGGAATTTTCAATCAAATCTTTCAAATAAATTTTCTCGATAGAAGGACCGGTTGGTAAGGTTTTTGTCAACTGAGATGATTTTTCAGAACTTTTGTATCCTTCCTCTTTTAAACTGTTCCAAAGTGCATTATATTATATACTAAAATGGTAAAGATCAATTGGTTAGATGCATTTTCCTACTAATAAATATGCAAGGTTTTTGATTAGATATATATCAATAGATTACTATCACTATGTCACCAACTATTAACATGTAAAGCATTGTATATATAGAGCAGGCATAAATTTGAATACCTACTTCGCAATTCTGCCACAACTTCAATGTCCAGGTTCAAATAAACTCTTGAAGATGGTAAAGTACTCATTTGCATAACATCTAATAAAAATAAAGTTGGAATCATATATCGTAAAGGTTATACATGGGAAAGAATAATCTTTATGAGTAAATTTAATGGACACTTGATTGAATAGTTGATTTTTTAAAAACATTAAAGTTTAGCATATGAGGATTTGAAAGGAACTAAATTGACAGCCACTAACCATTGAACATGGTTGTTAGTCACAGAGGCATGCCTGAATACATCTAATAACAAGCCTAATTGTTTGTAATGATTTGGATTAGTTACATGACCTCTTAACTGAGGGAACCTCTAGTTGTAGAGTTTATACTTGTTTAGTACTTGCAATAGGCATCAATTTTTATCTGTGTAATTGCACTTAAAAGTTAGAGAATAATGCTTCAAAGAAGTTCCAAGTTTCATGCCTCAAGATTAAAGAACAAGGCTGTCAAAATAAATTCAGTTAGATTTTGGAGAATGAAAATTTGCCTAAGTACCAATTCGAGAAGTGTTTTGTTCTCTTCGAGAAGTCTAGCATTCGACAAGTTAAGGATTCGATATCTGTATAGACACTGTTCGACATCTCTGAAAGTCAACAAGTCAAAGTGTCATTCGACAACTCAGAGATTTGACATGTCTAATACTCTATTCAAGAACTCAAGAAGTCAACAAGTCAAAGTGGCATTCGAGTTCTCTAAGAGTCAACAAGTCAAGGTTTCATTCGATATCTGAAGGACTCAGGAAGCTATTCGGCATCTCAGGGATTCTACAAGTCAAGTGCTCTATTCGACAACTCAAGGATTCCTGGAGAAAAGACTAATTCGAGAAATGATTCAATATGATAATTATACAGTATTCGAGAACTCAGAGTTATCGATCAAGTCAATTCTAGTTCTCGAATCAATCACTCAGTTACTTCTCGAATACAGTCTTGGAGACAAAATACTGGAGAAATTGTACAAGTTAGAAACCTGCACCAAGCTAAAGCACTTTATGGACCACAATCTATAACGTACTTTGGAAAGCCTACAAAGAAGTTTGGAGAGATGTACAAGAGACAAAGGAGCTAAAGAAGTGGATCTGAACAGAGCTTTACAAAGTCAAATCAGTAGCCGTTTGGATGCTTACTCAAAAAGGATAGACACACTAGAAAGTAAATTTGTTTAGCTATCTTTTTTATAGGAAGTAGGTTGTATTCATGTTCTATAAGAATACAGCCTCATTTCTCGAGTAGTTAAGTTTTTCACATACATTCAAGAGTACATCTCTCTGAGAAAAAGGAAGCTGAGAATACTACCATTTGTATTCACAGGTTGTAGCAAATCTTTATCTAATAAAATATTAGATTAAAGTGATATCGTGTCTTGTGTTATTCATAATTCGCACTTATATCTCTGCACACACATAACACATATCTTGCTACATAACACAATCAGATTCAAGAACAAGAAAAGTTCAAGAATCCATTCACCCCCCCTGTATTCTTTAGTCGTATTCAATACTCAACAAGTGGTATCAGAGCAGGCTATTTATTCAAAAATAGAAAACGATCATGAATACACCAAAGACTACAGGAACGGTGAAAGTCCCTAAGTTCGATAAAGAGAATTACAACCTCTGGAAGATTAAAATGTTGTTGTTCATCAAAGCTGCTAATCCTCCATATCCTGATATTCTCAAGAATGGTCCCTTTGTTCCACAAGAAGAGATCCCTGAAAAGACAGTTGGAACCACAACCATTCCAAGATCTTATGTGGCCAAGGAACCATCCAAATGGACAGAATTAGAGAAAGATAAGGTTGTCCTAAATAGTCATCTCATGCTGCTGATAATAGATTCTATGGAGATGTCAATGTTTGCAAACATAGCATCTTGCACTTCTGCAAAAGAGATGTGGGATCATATTGAGGTTTTATGTGTGAAGGGACAGAGGAAGTAAGAGAGAACAAGAAACATATCTGGTCGTACAGTATGAAGCTTTCATGGCACAACCCAAGGAAAGCATCACTGATATGTTTGAGAGATTTCATAAGTTGGTGACTGAGCTACAAATGAATGACAAGGTTTACAGTACTAAGGAGTTGAACATGAAGTTTCTATTATCTTCTCCAAACCACCTAGAGCAGAAAGTCATTTCTTTGAGGGAAAAAGTTTTGAACAAAGTCACATATGATGTGCTCTATAGGGTTTTAAAGACTCATGAACTTGAGTTGCTTCAGAAGAGGGCTATCCAAGCCAACCAAGGCAGAATGATAAACACATCATGTGCCTTGATTGTCAGCAAATCTGTTCAAGTCATAGAAGCATCTATAAGTGAGCTGAGAATAGAGGAGATAGTAGATGATGAAGAAACTGAAGCTGAAGTGAGTGAACCTGTTGAAGAGAAGGAAGAAGAAGAGTTTTATACTCTTGAAGAGCTAGATGGCATGGAAAACACCTCATATGCTTTCATGGCCAGAAAATTTCCAAACATCAGATTCAAGAGGAACTAACCCTTCAAACCTAAACCCCAAAACCACTCATTCAACAAGAGTAAAGCACCTGTGAAACCAAACAAGAATAAATTCAAAACTGGCTATGTGGATAGGTCATTTGTGAGATGTTATAGATGCAATGATCTAGGGCATTTTGCTAGTGAATGCAAGACGCCTAAAAATAAGGATAAAGAGTTTCTAGAGCTTGAAGCTAAGTATGAGGCCCTTCTCAAAAAGCAAACACCAGGCAAGGCCTACATAGCTGAAGGGAAGTGTTGGGATGATCCTGAAAGTGATGAAGAAGAGCAAGGATTTTACAACTATGCCTTGATGGCCAATTCCAAGGATGAAACACCTTCATCAGACTCTCAGGTACCATCTATCACTACCATAGACATGTCTGTTTCTGAGTACAAGAATATGATTGAACAACTATATGTTGAAATGTTTAATATTCATACTAGTATGACTGCTGCTAATGAAGAGACTGCCAAACTGTCTGCTAAGAATGAATTGCTAATGAAGAAGAATGAGGAACTTGAGTTAACTGCTATGCAAGTAGATAACCATAAGAAAGAAGTTGAATATCTACATAATAAGGTTCTATGTGCTAGTCAGGTTGAAAAGGCTCTTAGGGATGAACTAGCTGAAAATGAATTCAAATTGAAAACCTTTAAGAACTCGTCTAGTCTATTGCAGTCCTACCATGAGAGAAACCAAGATAAACCCAAGGTTGCCATTGGACTTGACTATGGCACTCTTAAATAGAGGAAAGGCTATGTTGTCATTGAAGATGACATAGTTGTTCAGGAAAAAGTGCCTCACATTTTGAAAAAGATCGAGTCTCCAATTTTTAAGGAACCAACATTTAAAATTAATGAGGATGCCTTACTCATTAAGCAAATGTTGAATGATGAGGATGAGGCACAGTCTAGTGAACAACCAGCATCCTCTAAGAGTGAGAGTGTCAAGTCAAAAGCCAAGGAGCCAGTAGGTGGTAGACCTAGACCTAAGAAGTTTTGAAGTTTTTTACAGATGGGAATAATGAATCTGAAAAGAAAGTGGCTAATAAGAAACAAAATAGGAATGGCAAGCTAGGGATAAACAAGAATAATAATTATGCTTATGTGCCAAATGCCCCTAGGAAAGTTTGTCAAAACTGTTTCAATACCAATCATTTAATTTATGCATGCAAGAAACATGTTGGTAGTGTGCCTAAACCTTTCTATGATTGCTCTGTGCCTTTAAGACATAGATATGCTGTATTCTGTGATAAATTTGACTGTATGCCATACAATATGAATGTGATGACTAGTTGTTTCAATCTGAGAAGGCAATTCATTGATGGTTGTTTCAGTCACAGTTCTCACACACACTACACAAGGTCAAAGTCTTCAAGTCCTACTAGAGCTAGGAAGGTACCTCTGTCACCTAAATCTGAGAACTCAGTTGCTAAGACTTCTATCAGTGACAAGAAGACTAGTCCTAAGAAAGTTAATAAGCATGCTGTCTTTGATAAATCTGTTTCTAAGTCAAATAGACCCAAACTTGTTTGGGTACCAAAGGAGAAGTAATACCTTTGCATTTGCAGGGCAAAGAAAATGAAAAGAAGGTCATGTGGATTTTGGACAGTGGATGCTCAAATCATATGACTGGTGATATGGCCCTACTATCACAGTATGAGGAGAAGGCTGGCCCAATGGTTGCTTTTGGAGATGACAGCATGGTTAACACATTGGGATATGGCAAATTGAATGTTGGTAATGTCATCATTGAAGATGTAGCACTAGTTAAGGGACTCAAGCATAATCTACTAAGTGTTGGTCAGTTCACTGACAGAGGATTCAGAGTGACTTTTGACAAAGATGAATGTTTGATCACCCATAAGAAGACTGGTGATTTTGCTCTATCTGGAGTAAGAAAAGGAAGCCTGTTTGTGGCCAATATGGACTCTGTAAGCAAGGATATGATTTTTTGCTTTTATTCAAAGGCCTCAAACAAAGATTGTTGGCTGTGGCACAAGAAGCTATCACATTTGAACTTCAAGTCCATTAATTCCTTGGTCAAAAGAGAGTTAGTAAGAGGCATGCCCACACTTGAATTCTGTCAGGAAGGAGTGTGTGAGGCATGTCAGAAGGAAAAAATGAAAAGGTCAAGCCATAAGTCAAAGACAGTGACATCAATCACCAAGCCCCTACAATTAATTCATATGGATTTGTTTGGGCCTGTCAATATTATGTCACTCTCAAGAAAGAAGTATGCCCTGGTGATGGTTGATGACTACACAAGGTGTACATGGGTGTAATTTCTAGCATCAAAGGATGAGGCTCTACAAGTAATCATTGAGCACATAAAGAAAGGTGATAAGGAAGCAAAGGCCAACAATGCAAGTGTGATTGCATTGAGAAGTGATAATGGAACAGAGTTCAGGAATGCCTTACTTGAAGCATTTTGCAAAGAGAATGACATTTTTCAACAATTCTCAGCTCCAAGGACTCCACAACAAAATGGAGTAGTTGAGAGAAAGAATAGAACTTTAATTGAGGCTGCTACAACAATGTTACTTGATGCAAAGATGCCTACATGTTTTTGGGCTGAGGTTGTGAGCACTGCATGCTATATCCAGAACAGAACCCTCATCTACAAAAACACTAGAAAAACACCTTACAATTTGATGACTGGAAAGAAGCCTACTATAAAGTATGTGCATACTTTTGGAAGCAAATGCTTTGTGTTGAAAGACAATTCAGAATACGTTGGGAAGTTTGATGTACAGGCATTTGAAGGAATTTTTCTTGGCTATTCTATGGAGAGAATTGCATACAAAGTTTATGTCATTAGTCAAAAGAAAGTTATGGAAAGCACAGATGTCACATTTGATGACATCAAACTACCTGGATTAGAAGAAGCCAATGATGAGGATAGAGATCCATTAAAGCTTGAAAATCTAGATGATTCTGATGAAGTGATTGAAACTGAAGTTGAAATTGTAGTTCAACAAACTCAAGTGAATGATGATACAAGAGAAGAATTTGTGTCAATCAACAATGAACAGACTAGCATCCAAGACACACCTGTGAATAGTGGCAACTTCACAGGGGGAGGAAATGAAAATGATCCTGACTTGGATGATGAAGTAACATCAAGGTTGAGAAATCACACTACACCAAATATGGCCTATTGCAACGCCAAAAAAGTGTATTATTAGGCCCCAAATATGTTACAATAGATGTTTATGTAACGCTTTTGCTAAAACTCGGCGTTGCATTTGCCGGCGTTGCCTATGCCTTCTATAGCAACACTTTTCGAACTTATTGCAACACTTTATAAAGTATTACAATAAGAGTTTGTTGTAGTTTGTTGTAGCACTTTTACATGTTTTAGCAACATTTTTAATGTGTTACAACAGACTAATGCAACACTTTTTTGCAACATTAATTGATTTAAAATGTTACAAAGTGAGTTTATTGCAACATTTTTATGCAACATTTTGATGCATTTTGCAATACTTTTTATTTTTTTTTCAACAATTATCTGCAACATTTTGGTACCTTTTCCAATACTTTTTGGTTTTTTAGATTTTATTGGCAACACTTATTTGCAACACTTTTTATTCTTCCAAATTGCAATGTCATATCAGAAAATTTAATATACCATGCACAAAAGCATATACCAAACCAGAAAACATATGTCAATAAAGCCTAAACATAATCAGCTTTTATCACAATATCATCTTACATCCGGTACTTAAGTCTAAAGTCGAAAAAAATGTCGACTTACACCACAATTCTACATTAAACTTAGTCTTTCATGTCAAAATAACAATTTATAACTATTTTCCTAACAGATTGTCCAGACACTTTGTCTTCCCTTGGAAACATCAGGAACTCTAGGCTTGCAAATTCAACAAATTTTGGGGGAGACTTATCTTCACGGACAACAAAATGTTCAATCTCATTCGGTGTGAACTCACAAACCCTAAGAAGACCCTGGCATGGTGATATCTGAAACATATCAAATTAATCCAAATCAAGATAAATAGTTTTAAAATTCGAATATATAAATTTTTCTACCAATAGCTTTAGGCTTCAGCAAATCTGTGAGAAATTCGAATAACAAATAACATCAGCTCAAATATATAAACACTAACCAACTCCACAGAATGTAATTTGTTAGGAATAATTCATGAGTTGTGATGTTAAGAATAGAATTTTACTTATACTTCTTGTATATCCTGATTTTATAAAGGATTTAGCACCTTGTATAGGAAATATGTGTTAGACAGTTATCTATAAAGTTTAGTCAGGAATAAACAGTGCATCAAGTACTACATGTCAGGAACTGAGATCGAATCCTGATATGTCAAGTCAAATACTGATCAAGTACTGATAGGATGGTTAGATCCTGATGCAATGAGGAATCCTAATATCAGTCGTGTTATTGATGATGTCATTATGGATGCTACAGAAACTGGCAAGTGCTATAAAACAGGATTGTTGTTTAAAGAACAAGCAAGAGGATTTCATGAAGGAAAGAATTTTCTATTGATGGAAACTATCAACTGAAAGGCAGAACATTGTCATGTATAGATTATCTTCCTGTTATTAGTTGATAGGTAGCATTATAAATGCTTTCTCAATATCATTGTAAAAGAGCGATTGTGATTGAACAAATTGTAAGTTCGTTAGAAGCTCTGTATAAGGTTTGTATTTGAAAGTTCGAAACAAACAGAGAGAGGGATTTATTTTGTCAGCAGGTGCTAAAGGTATTGTACACCTTTGGTAGAGTTTGTATTTGATCTTATTAATACAAACAGAGTTTGATTCATTCGTTTATTCTTGTTCATATAACCAAGCAAAAATCAGACACGATTATATAACTTGTATTCAACCCCCCCTTCTACAAGTTATTCGAGTTAACAAATGGTATCAGAGTAGGTTGATTTCGAATAATCATAAAGATCTGCAATCATGTCTGGTTACAAGGATGGGAATACTAAGATTCCTATGCTCAAGAGAAACGAATATACTCTATGGGAAGTAAAGATGTTGCATCATCTGGAAGCAACAGATCCTGATTATCTTGATAGAATCAGAGATGGACCTTTTTTCCAACAAAGGTCATTGGAAAAGCAACTGTTGATGGTGTGGTTGTTTCAGAACATACATCAGAGAAGCCAAAATCTGAATGGTCAGATAAGGACAAGGAGAATGTTCTTAAAGATGCTAAAGTGAGAAACATATTATTCAACAGTCTTGATTCCGTTCTCACTAACTATGTTCTCTCTTGTAAAACTGCTAAGGATATATGGGACAATCTTAAGGTTCACTGTGAAGGAACTAAGCCTGTCAGGAAGAATATGAGGACACTACTTATACAACAGTATGAGTACTTTGAATCCAAGTCTGGTGAGTCACTTACTGATACCTTTGATAGGTTTACAAAACTCATCAATGAGATGGCCATGCATGGTAAATATTATGACTTGGAGGATATGAATACAAAGTTCATGAAAGCTTTGCCTGATTTCTACAATGAGAAGATATCTGCGATTGAGGAAGCTAATGATCTGGATGAAATATCATTAGAGGCAGTGTATGGAAAACTAAGAGCTTATGAACTTGACAAGCAGCAGAAGAAGAGCAGGAGTGAAGAAAAGATGAAGACTATTGCACTTACTGCTCAATCTGAATTAAAGAAGCTTCCTGAAGAACAGCATGAAGAGATTGCTGTAAAGAACTCAAGGAAGAAGAAAAGAAAAGAAAGTTCTGAGTCAGAGACTACTGATATAGACTCTGACAACAATGATTCTGAATCTGAGATGCAGGAACTCTTTGCTATGTTTGCTAAAGCCTTCAAGAAAGGAAGATTCAACAGGAGAAGATTTAGCAAAGGACCTTTTCAAAAGAAGAAGGAGAAGAAGAGTGACAAAGGCAAAGGGACAATTGTCAATCTTGATAAGGCCAAGATCAAGTGCTTTAATTGCAGCGAGCTTGGACACTTTACTAGTGAGTGTAAGAAACCTAGGAATTCAGGAAAGGGTAATGCACTTATGGTCACACAGAAGGATTGGGCTGATTCCAGTGATTCTGAAGATGAATTGGATTATGACAACATTGCACTGATGGCAAATGTTTCAGAAAAACCTGGATCTCCAAAGAAAACTTCTTCATCCTCTGTTAAGGTATCACTTCACTCTCTTGATTCATTTTATAACTTAAATTCTGATGAAATTAGATCTATCCATGCTGAGTTTAAGAATCTTATGACTAATTTTAGAATTCTTACTTGTGAAAGAGATGAACTTAAGGTTAAGAATGATAAATTAGTTGATAGAAATAATTTTCTTGAATCTGAGTTAATTCGAATGAAAGAATACAAGTTAAGTTCTGATAAAGCTAAGCATGATTATGGTGTTATTCTTGAGGCTTATGACTATGTCAAAAAAGAACTAGAGGAAGAGAGAGATGTGATTAAGACCATTAACATTTCTGGTAAAAAGACACAAGAAATCATTGAAAATGGAATTCGTGGTAAGGTTAATGGTTTAGGTTTTGATAAGGCTAGACAAGAAGAAAAAGTAGCTATTGTCAATGATGATAGTAAAGTAGAAGCTAGCACATCTAAATCTGAAGGTAAGAAAATTGTTTCTGAACCTAATCATGTTAAATTTGTTGATTCAGATGAGAAAGTGTTAGAGAAACCTAAGAATGTAAACATAGGGTTTCTGTCTAAGTCTCAGTTGAAACAGAGATTAGATGGTCTTTCAGAGTCTAGCAAGATCAAAAGAAATATGAATGGAAAAGAAGGTATTAACAAAGAGAATAATTACAAGAATGTACCTGATGCATCTAGGAAAAAATGCTAAAAGTGTGGAAATCATAATCATTTGGCCCTAGACTGCAATCAAAAACCTTCTTGGAAAACTGAGTCTAGATTCCCCAAGACTCAGAAAATTCAATACCAACCACAAAAAGCTTGTTATCATTGTGGTAGTTTACTTCATTCCATTTATATGTGTAGAGAATATCATGAACTGTATTATGACTATTATTCTTTGAAATCTGAAACTCATAGTCACAAACAGTTTGTGAAATCAGAGTCTAAAGTTGACTCTACAACAGGTAAAGTAAAGGCAAAATTCTCAAAGCCTGTTGTTTCAAAATCTAGTAAGAAAGGATCCAATCAAAGTTGGGTCCTAAAAAATTCTAACTAGTTACTTTTTGTTTGCAGGGCACAGGAAAGAAGCATTCAATTATCTTGGACAGTAGATGCTCTGGACATATGACTGGAAAGAAGTCCCTGCTTACAAAGTTTGAGAGGAAAGCTGGCCCAGTAATATCTTTTGGAGATGGCAACAAAGGAGAAACTCTGGGATATGGCTCAATTGTTTTGGGGAATGTCATCATAGAAAATGTAGCATTGGTTGAAGGCTTGAAACATACTCTTTTAAGCATATGTCAACTGGGTGATAAAGGTTATAAATCAATCTTTGACAGAGAAGGATGCAAAATCTTGAATATGCAGAATGGAGACATTGTTCTAACTGGTCAAAGACATGGTAACATATATGAAGCCAGCTTAAGTGATACATCTAAAGGAATTGTTAGATGTCTCTACAGCATAGCAACAAGTGATGAAAGCTGGAATTGGCACAAGAAGCTCTCACATATTAATTTCAAGACGCTTAATCAACTTGTTAAGCACAATCTGGTGAGAGGCCTACCTCAGGCAAATTATGTGCAAAATGGACTTTGTGATGCATGTCAGCTTGGAAAGCAAAGAAGAACCACTTTCAAGAGCAAGACTGAGAATTCAATACTGAACCATTTCACATGCTACATCTTGATCTGTTTGGTCCAGTAAACATTATGTCTATCAACAAGAAAAGATTTGCTCTAGTGATAGTGGATGATTTCACAAGGTTCACATGGGTGTTCTTTCTACACAAGAAGGATGAAGCTCCTCAGCAAATCATTGAACTTGTCAAGAATATTCAGAATAACTCTAAGTACAAAGTCAAAGTACTTAGGAGTGACAATGGTACAGAATTCAAGAATTCTACAATGGAGGGGTTTTATGCAGACAATGGAATCACTCAACAGTTTTCTGCACCTGGTACACCTCACCAGAATGGTGTAGTGGAAAGAAAGAACAAGACTCTCATAGAGGCAGCAATAACCATGCTTGTAGATGCAAAACTTCCAACCTACCTTTGGGCAGAAGCTATTAACACTGCATGTTTCACTCAAAACTGTACCTTGGTAAATAGTCATGGAAAAACTCCCTATGAGATGATCAAAGGAAAGAAACAAAGTGTGAAATATTTTCACATCTTTGGATGCAAGTGCTATGTCCTAAAAGTTCATCCAGAACAACTTGGAAAATTTGAAGCCAAATCGGATGAAGCAATCTTTCTAGGATATTCAGCATCTAAGGCCTTCAAAGTTTATAATCTCAGAACACACATTGTTATGGAATCAATTCATGTTGCATTTGATGATAAGAAATTTGGAATTCTGCAAACTGATGAAAGCCATGACAAATTGGAATTTGAAAATCTGAAGAATTCTGAGATACTCTCCAGTGATGATGAAGGTTCTCCCGAAGAAATTTCTATTGCTTCTTAAAGGAATGCTACTGTTGAGGGGGAGCAAATAAATCAAAGAGAACAAAGTGATCATCAGGAGCAGATTAGTTATTCAGATTCTACTCCATCAGGAACTGATCTTTCAGAGTCTACTGAGGAAAGATCAGTAACTAGCATCAATATGGAATCTACTGATTCTATTGATCAAAGGGGAGTTATTGAAGGCAGAGAGAATTCTTCTACAAGAGATACCACTAACTTAGGGGGAGAGACTAGCAGAGTCAATCTACCACCTGTTAGAAAATGGACAAAGGATCATACTGAAGATTTGATTATTGGTGATCCAAATAGTTGTGTTCGAACTAGAAGATCAATTCAAAATGAATGCTTGTATAGTTGTTTTCTCTCAAAGAATGAACATAAGAAGGTTGAAGAAGCCTTACAGGATCCTGATTGGGTAATTGCAATGCAGGAGGAGTTAAATGAGTTTGAGAGAAATAAAGTCTGGAAACTTGTACCAAGACCTAAAGATAGATCTATTGTTGGTGCAAGATGGGTTTTCATAAACAAGCTAGATGAATCTGGTATGATTGTAAGAAACAAAGCAAGACTGGTGGCCAAGGGTTATTCTCAGGAAGAAGGCATTGATTATGATGAGACCTTTGCACCTATAGCAAGATTGGAAGCAATCAGAATGTTTCTTGCATTTGCAGCTCATTCAAAATTCAAGGTATACTAGATGTATGTAAAGAGTGCTTTTCTAAATGGCAAACTTGATGAGGAAGTGTATGTGGAACAGCCACCCGGATTTGTTGATCCAAAGTTTCCAAATCATGTCTACAAACTTGACAAGGCACTCTATGGACTAAAGCAGGCACCAAGAGCATGGTATGAGACTTTGTCTAAATTTCTTCTTGAAAATGGCTTCACAAGAGGTACAATTGAAAAAACTCTATTCTTTAGAAAGATAAAAGGTGAATTGCTTTTAGTTCAAGTTTATGTTGATGATATTATTTTTGGTTCTACTAATGAAAAATTGTGTGCTAAGTTTAGCAAGCTTATGCAGTCTAAGTATCAGATGAGCATGATGGGTGAATTAAATTATTTCTTAGGCTTGCAGGTCAAACAGACTGAGACTGGTATTTTCATTAATCAGTCAAAGTATATCAAAGATCTTTTAAGAAGGTTTGACTTTCAAGACTGTGCAGTTGCAAAAACACCCATGGCAACAACCACTAAACTAGACTCAGATCCTAAGGGAAAGAGTGTGGATAATACTAGTTATAGAGGCATGATAGGCTCATTGTTATATCTAACTGCAAGTAGGCCAGATATAATGTTTTCTACCTGTTTATGTGCTAGATTCCAGAGTGATCCTAAGGAATCTCATTTAATTGCTGTGAAGAGAATTTTTAGATATCTTAAAGGAACTCCAAATCTTGGTTTGTGGTACCCTAGAGAATCTGATTTCTTCCTAATTGGCTATTCAGACTCTGATTATGCAGGGTGTAAGATAGAGATGAAAAGCACTACAGGTACATGTCAATCCTTGGGAAATAGATTGATTTCTTGGGCAAGCAAGAAACAACAATCTGTTTCAACCTCAACTGCAGAAGCTGAGTACATAGCAGCAGGCAGTTGTTGTGTACAGCTCCTTTGGATAAGAAATCAGTTGATGGATTATGGTATGACACTTAGTAATATACCTATGTTTTGTGATAATACTTGTGCTATCAAAATTGCAGAAAATCCAGTTCAACATTCAAGGACTAAGCACATTGATGTCAGGTATCATTTTATTAGAGAACATATTGAGAATGGTACTGTGGAACTTCATTTTGTTCATACTGACAAACAGCTTGCAGATATTCTAACTAAACCACTTGATGAAACTACATTCAGTAGATTAGTAAGTGAGTTAGGAATGTTAAATTTCTAGATCTTTAACATCTGCAATAGTAGCAAGGTATGTTGTTTTTAGCTTATAGACTTGATATTCTTGTCAGGATCTATATTTGATTGTTAAATGCTTTAGCTATAACACTTTGCCTTGATAAATTTCAGTATGATAGACTTGTTAATAATCATCAGGATTAGATTTGTATCAGGATGCTGACGTCATCAGTATTGTGTCAGTATCAGGATTGTGAAAATTGTTTCAGATCCTGACGTTTACTTTATATAGTAATCTAATTCTGTGATGTTTTAAGTCTATGCCAGCAAGTTTTAATATTTTCATACTGATAATTTATACATCATTCAATAATCAAAAGACAAGTAGATAATAAGAAATTGTATTTTCATTAATTGAAAGCATTATATACATGGAAATGAAATACAACATCTTTTTGTCTAACTTCAACTGATAATCCTATACTTGTCTAATGAAATGAATTATGAGGTACAGGACAAGGAGCATCTCAAGAAATCCATCAGGGGATTTAAACAGCCTCGTCTGCTCTTGGATTCCTTGTCTGGGCGACTTGAATGAGAGTAGCTAACTTAAATGAATAGCATCCCCATCAAGATCAACCTCAGACTCTCGACCAAATTCTTCATCCTCAAGTTTTGAGGAGGTTAGGGGAAGATTGTATCCAACAGATGGATATTCTAGGAGAAATCTCTGGATATTATCTGAAACTACTCCATTCATGATTGGTTCAATGAGAAAAGTTGTCTCTTCAAAGAGATTATCAATAACAGGATGTTCATCGACTGTGAAAAACCTAAAGAATGGGTTTGAATGGAATTTTGGTTTGAGGATCATTGTTGAGAAGAAAAGAAATTGAAAGGGTTGTGGAGAATGGCATAAGACGTCTGTTTCTTTTATAGAAAGACGTAAGAAGCTGAACAGTCACTTGGAACTATCAATGAAGTCAGATGCTAATTATCGCATGTGACTTTATTTCTTGCATTTTCAAGAAATGTCGAATATATCTAACCAATTGATTTTGTTCAGATTAATTGTTTATTTCTTTTTTAGATAAAAGAAAGATGCCACGAGGAAACTCCATATTAAGTCTCTGGAATCAGGATGATATTGATCAGGATTTCAAGTGTGACCATCAGGATTTGAAAATTATATTTTTAAATCACATTGCATTTTGTGATTATTTTGATGGGAGGTGAATAGGAAAAGGAAGCTGTTCAGTATTGATTTTTATCTTGATAATACCCTGATTTATTTCATGAAAATCAATTTTAGATTTTATTTTCCAAAAAACATGAGTAATCGCACTTTTCAGGGACTGACACCTGTCAATCTACGTGTCGACGTGGGATAGTGGTCTGAAAGATTTATGAAATATATTTTGAAACTCTAATCGTGTAATTGCTTTCTCTAATTTCACATTCTCTAAAGCAAAAACACTCTCGAGTTTTCAAAATCACTAATCCATTTCAAGAATTTTTCAAGTTCTTTTAAGATCAAAAATGGCAGCTCAGAGAAGATTACCTAAATCAGTAGCTTTCAAGTTTGGTGACTTCGATTTTATGACGAACAATCATGTAACAGCTATCACCAACAAGGAAGGAGTATCAACTGATTTTCATTCAATCATGGACTTTCTAGCATATGGACCATTAAGTTATGCATTGACAGCATCTCCACAGATTAATCAAGCAGCTATTACACAAGCTTGGGAGAATGCTGAGGTAATTGATTCTACTCAGAGTCAATCAGGTAAGATTGTTCTACACTTAGGACAAGATTCTTTTGATATTACTGAATCTGTTGTTAATTCAGTACTTCACTTACCTATTAGTTTGATTTATGAGAATGTACCATCTGATGATGATGTTAGAACTATGTTGTCTGCATTAGGTTATAATGGACCTTTAGATAACATGAGCCAGTTAAGAAGATTTATCTTAGGAAAGAGTGGTCTTTCTTCTTTGATCAATTAGCTAAATGCTTTACTGGTAAATGTAGTTCTTTTGATCAAATTACTTCTGTTACTTCACATATTTCTTACAGTTTGCTTTATGACAGAGTAGTTAACATTGGTCACATTATCTTAAGTCAGATGTGTATTAAACTTGGGTTAAGAGATCAAAACAGGAAAATGGTTTATTATCATAGATTTATACAATTGTTTATTAACCATTTTCTTCCTGATGTTGAAGCTAGATTTGGTAGAGAACATTGTGTTTCTTCTTATGTACAGTAAAAGAGAATTTTCTTTGACATTATAAAGAAGGACAATGAAAACAAGCTAGATGAAATACCTGCAATTCATTATCCACATCATGTTCAGGTAATTCTTAAAACTCATCTTCCTACTCTCTACAATTCTTCTTTCTTTTGTGGTGAAATGGCTCAGGAATCTCATTTGGAGGAGAACCCACCTGTGTCTACCCAAGTAGCCCAAAACATTATAGTCTCTGAAACAATTCAAGAACAAAGTTTTAATCCACAACCTATTGTTTCAAAGAAACCAACCTCTGGTGTTTCTCAAAAGACATCAGTTGTAAGGAAGAGAAGATTTGTTGTGTTAAGTAGTAGTAGTTCTAGTGAAGATGATGATAATATATCTCTTGCTGAGAGAGAAAAATTGAAGGCTGCAATTCGACTTTCTAAGCTAGGACAAAGAGATGAAGCACCTAGTCACAGCCAGGCTGCAGTTTCTCAAAAGACTGTAGTACTTAAAAAGGGAAAACAGTTACTAGATACTGTCTCTCAAAAGACTGTGTCTATTGAAAAAAGATCTCATCCCAAGATCAATTCTGTGTCTACACCTCTTGAGCCTTCTCAGGATAAATCTTTTGCTCACTATACCAGGAGAATAAGGAGAAAGATTCAATTGTCACCTACACACATAGAGTCTAGTCCAACTAACATCATGCAGGTCTCTAAAAATGAAGCTATAATCAAGTAAGCAAATGACCATAGAGATCTGGATATTGATTCTTCATGGGAAACTACATTATCATACAGACTGGCTATGGGACTAATTTCTCTCAAAGTGAAGTTGTCAAGGCCTGTTCTAGATTTTTTGGTTGAAAGAGTACCAAAACTTTTATTTCCAGATGAATATGGACTTCTACATCAAAGACTTGACTTAATGAGGATGTATTTCTATGTATCTATCAGAAGACAATTAGTCAAGAAATTTGGACTCTCGAAGCATGTTGCACTTCAATCACTTCATGCATATTTATTTAACAAGGATGTCATTATTGAAGATGTTTCAGCTCAAGGTGAACAACAGGAGGAAGTAGATAGTGGAATGCAGTCAACAGAAGATACTATTGCACCAGTGGTGGATAGTAGGAAAAATCAGATCACAGTCACTGTAACACAAGAACCATCTAGTCAGAGGTTGGATGACTCAGGAGCTGTGATAGCTGATGCTGAGAGGTCTTTTGTGATGACTGAAATTGCATGTGAGAAACCCTATGATATGGGAGGAATAACTTTGACTGATTTTCTTGAAGATCAAACAAACATTGTTCTGTTAGAGTCTATCCACCTTGAGGGTGAGTCTCAGCAAACAACACTTAAAGACGGTGATATACTAACTAGGGTGTCTAATGAAGTATTACTAAAGACATCAGAGTCTAGTAAAGAACCTGAAAGTGGTATACTGGAGCCTGTAGTCTCTGAAAGTAAAGAAGATGATTGTAAAGGTTCAGAGACTATAGTAGCTCACTCCTTGGAGAAAACCTCAAGCCCCTTGCCAAATGAGGAACCCTCTCTCCATGTGAGTTCAGGTATAAAAACTTCTTCTAAACTCTATTTTTCTGTAGTTCATGAGAGCACTTATCCAAATTTGAGTGATACACTTGAAAAGATGGATATTGATCCACATTCAGAGCGGCTGGCTCCTGACCAGGCAAAAGGAGAGGTAGAAAGAGTGTTGACTTTAGATAGTCAAAGTGAGATTGAGGGTATGGATGATCAACTCCATAGTGAGGGAGAGAGAATTAGGAAACAATCGTTTGATTTCTAGGATCAGGTTTTTCCTGAATCTTGGTCTAATAATCTTGGTATGGATGCTGGTACTTATTCTTTTATCAAGATGTATGAGAAGAATGACTTAGCAAAGCACAACTCAAAGCCAGAAGTTAAAGCTTAGAAGCAAAAAGAAAGGCTTGCCGGAATTATCAACAGAAGAGGTGAAAGGCTAAGACAAACTTCTACATTATCAGTACCAGAAGATATTTCTAATGATCCAAGTATTCCTTTGTTTGTACTTCCAATATCAGCAAGAATTGAGACATCAACAGTATCTGATCAATCTGAGGAGGAGTCAGAATTTGAAGATGTTAGCACACAGAATACTGGTGAAGAACAAGATGATCATATTGTAGCTTCAGATCAGAAAGATGAAGATGTTTGTAACTCTAATCGAGTTTTATTACTTGAATATCATTCTACACAGACAACTTCTTTTACAAGACTTGAATCTGAAGATATTCCAAACACTTCCAACATTGAAGTCAATTCTGAAATTCTACAAGATATTCAGAAATCTCAAGTTGAAATTCAATCAAGACTTCAAACACTTGAAGATAACCAAGTCACTATTATGGAAAATCAAGCAGTTCTAATGAATCTCATTTGTTCTGTTACTGAATCTCTTGGAATTAATGTTGCTGATGTCAAAAAGGGGGAGATAAAGACAATTCAAAGACAACAACAACAACAACAGACTGGGGATAAAAGAAGAACTGGGGGAGATAAAGATTGTGATAGAGGTGAATCTCATCATGGAAGTGGTAAAGGAAAAGAAGCGTCAAATAGTTGAATTCTTTCGTCTAAGTACTGGATACTATGTCTATATCTAAGAAGAGGAGGTACTTAACTTCATGCTTTTTGAATTCATAAATTCTATTCTGATTGTATTGTTATATGTTTTGACATCAACAACTCAAATTTATGCTTCAGATTTTAAAGCATAAATAGGGGGAGATTGTTAGGAATAATTCATGAGTTGTGATGTTAAGAATAGAATTTTACTTATACTTCTTGTATATCCTGATTTTATAAAGGATTCAGCACCTTGTATAGGAAATATGTGTTAGACAGTTATCTGTAAAGTTTAGTCAGGAATGAACAGTGCATCAAGTACTACATGTCAGGAACTGAGATCGAATCCTGATATGTCAAGTCAAATACTGATCAAGTACTGATAGTATGGTTAGATCCTGATGCAATGAGGAATCTTGATATCAGTCGTGTTACTGATGATGTCATTATGGATGCTACAAAAACTAGCAAGTGTTATAAAACAGGATCGTTGTTTAAAGAACAAGCAAGAGGATTTCATGAAGGAAAGAATTTTCTATTGATGAAAACTATCAACTGAAAGGCAGAACATTGTCATGTATAGATTATCTTTCTGTTATTAGTTGATAGGTAGCATTATAAATACTTTCTCAATATCATTGTAAAAGAGTGATTGTGATTGAACAAATTGTAAGTTCGTTAGAAGCTCTGTATAAGGTTTGTATTCGAAAGTTCGAAACAAACAGAGAGAGAGAGATTTATTTTGTCAGCAGCTGCTAAAGGTATTGTACACCTTTGGTAGAGGTTGTATTTGATCTTATTAATACAAACAGAGTTTGATTTATTCGTTTATTCTTGTTTATATAACCAAGCAAAAATCAGACACGATTATATAACTTGTATTCAACCCCCCCTTCTACAAGTTATTCGAGTTAACATAATTAATGCTTAAATTTTGAATATACATCATGCCAGAAGTTGAAAATAATTCACCCTAGTTCAGAGAGTTTCATGTGAGATTCTGCATAATCCGCGAAGATAGCATCCTCATCCTATATTAGGTCATAAAAAAGAAAAGTTCACTAAAATGTAAGAATCTGACCTATGTAGATTGCCCATACGTGACCATGCAAGGAAAGCTAGGCCTCCAAAGAAATCATCCAACTCGTTACTAGTTATATTGAAATTCTGCAAAAGGAGAACAAGCACTTGATTAAATTTTATAATACTAGTTTAAAATTAGAGCTCTTCTGTCAGAGATATAGACATATACTATGCAAAATTTAAGTGAAAGTGTTCCAGAAGAAACAAATTAAGTGGTACTTTGGTAAAATTTGGAGGTTAGGTCATCAATTGATTGTTTATAACTTTAGCACCGTCTTTTATGGACCCACAAGCAACCAACATCAAAGCCGAAGAATATTAATGTTGGTCCCGGAATGTATTGCAGAAGGGGGGTTGAATGCAATACTAATAAATTTCAAAAACTATTTCAACAACTTAAATAGAGTTTGTAATTTACTAGTAGAAGAAATGCAATCACAAGTAATATTTAACAAGATGTTTCACAAAATAATTGTTTTATTTATTTTGCAAAGTTTTGCTACAACCTTGAGAACAAAATAATTCTCAAGCTTCAAATACTCAAGAGATTACAGTTATAGAGTTATATTGTTGTATAAATAGAGTGCTCTATTTATAGTGTGATAGTCTACTGTACTACCACTATCAGCATGGGTTGTTGAGTTGCTGTTATATTCCTTTTGCAGCTCATTCCATGATTTATTCCCATGTGATCATCACAAAGTAACTTTAAGATACTTTCCACATTTGAGCCACCCAGATCTAGCCGTATTTAATTTTATCTGCTCTAGACTTTACAGGTTGCTCGATGTGATCTCTCAAGCTTCAGTTATAGACTTTCCAAGCTTGCTGTAAAGGTTGAATATTACAACACGCCTGCTTCTTTTGAACATGTACTCTGTCGCTTACTTTGACTTAGAAAATTTCTAAATCAATTTGATTCTATATGACAGTGTGTTTGCCACAAAGTTTGCTGTCAATGGATTATGCTTTGGTTGAAAGTATGAATTTCCCGCAGATATTACTGTCAAGGATTGTGCTTTGATTGACAGCATGTATTTCCCGCAGAGATTGCTGTCAAGAATTGTGCTTTGATTGACAGCATGTATTTCCCGTAGAGATTGCTGTCAAGAATTGTGCTTTGATTGACAGCATGTATTTCCCGCAGAGATTGCTGTCAAGAATTCCAAACTTACTGTCGCAAACTACATATTGAAGTTGCTGTCATCAGAATCTCAGCCAATGTTGCTGTCAAGTCGAAACTTGCTGTCGACTCCATGAAACTTGCTGTCGACCTAGGCAACATGTTGTTTCTTTGTAACCTTACTGTCAGGGCTTGACAGTAACTTTTATTCCTTATGTCGAACTTATGTATTTCTTGAGGCTTGAACATAATCGAACTTCTTCCAAGAATTACACTTATTACATGACAGTATTTATTTTAAATTACAAGAATACATTTCAGACTGTGACAGTATGTTCTACTTAGTAAAACTAAGTATACCAATAAAACTAGTTAAGTTGTCTATTCCATCACTCATAAATCCCAACAATCTCCCCCAATTTGTTTTTATGGACAATAAGGACAAATTTACAAATATCATGCTGACATCTTAACTAACATAGATTAGAAAGAATAAACTCTTCATTTCTGAACAATGATTAAATTGGATTGTTTAAAAAAAAAATGTATCATAAAAGTTCATAATTAAAAATCAAGAAAAAATCTTTACTTAGCTTGATTTGAACTTTCGCCTTGCTCCTTTTCCCTCAGAGCTCTTCTGAGATTTTCAATTAACTCCTTTTCTTCAGGGGACTGTGCATCATCTTCATTTTCCACGATGTACTTTTTGATCATTGATGAAGTAGTGTTTAATACATCTCTGAGTTCCATCCAATAAACATTTTGCCTTACGATTGATCTGAATTTCAACACATCTCCCTTCATCTTGAATCTTCTGCCAGGAAGCTGATTTAAAGTTACCCTTCTTTGTCTGTCCAAACTGGGATTCTCTCCTTTCCTTTGATCAAAAATCATATCTAGCTCCCAAGAACATAGTGCTTCAAGTTTGTTAGATGATCCTATCACTTGCCAGTACAGTTCTTTTAGCACACTGGTCTTCAACTTAGAAAAGCTGTCTATGTAGACTTCTTCTTTGCCATATTTGATTCTCAGAGGATTGTCCAGTACAATTGGCTGATAGTTTAATTCACTGCTGTTGACCTTGTTGAGTTTACTCCAACTTTCCTTCATTTGAGCTTCAATCTCTTCTTCTATCTGTTGACGAGATTTTTGTCTTGAAGCTAATTCTTCTCTGAATTTCTGCTCTGCCTCATACCTATCCATCTCTTGCTTTGAATAAGGTTTTTGCATTTCATTCCAGTTATACTCAGGAATAGGATTGTCTTCTTCATACTCCAAACCAAGGATTTGATAGACATCATCATCATTGTGAAGTGTCCAATCACCAAACTTCTCAATAAATTCAGCATGCCTGGCTTCATAATACTTGAGAACTTGGTTCATGATCTTCTTTGAAACATTATCATAGGTTTGCAGTAGCTCAACCATCCTTTCCAGATTGAAGTAATCAATTCTTCGTTTTACTGTTCCAGAAGTTTGAATGAATTTCTTGGAGATCACCTTTGATTTTGTTATCTGAGTGAAGTCAGGTTCCACTGTAATCAACCTTTCATTGTTTTCCCATAGAATGTATCTTGCAACTTCTTCTTCTGACTCATCAAATTCTATGGATACTGAGGTGATTGTATCTTTGGCCTTCAGCTGCATCATTTCAAAGCTATTCATTCTTCTTCTCATGAGGGGTTTCTTGAGTCCTAACCCTGTAGCTTTTCCTTCTCCTTTGTAGACAGTCTTTCCCTTTATTGGTCTTTTTGACTTTCTTTTGATTCTTACTGTCTTGGATGTTTTGATAGTAGGATCGTTGACAGTATCTTTTATAGGGCTTCTGACAGTGTCTTCTGTGACAATATCTTTCATGACTGTGTCTTCATCCTGTCTAACAGCATCTTTGTTGACATCCTTGATAGCATCTTTGTTGATAGTATCTTTTTCAAGTTGTATACTGTCAATTTCCATTTCTTCTTGATTACCTTTCAATGCTTCAAGTACTTCTTCCTCTTTCTTTTCATCAACTTTCTTGCTTGTGCTAGGATTTTCAGAGGTTTCCTTTGATTCTGCTTCTTTGACTTGAGTTTGCTCTTTTGAAGAGTCTCCCAGTTCTGTTTTCTTAGATCCTCCAGCTTCACCTCCATCTTGATTGTCATCACCATCTTTTTCCAAGGTGTCATCAAAAGTGCAGTTTCCACCTTGAGCATTTCTGCTTGAATTTGCTTTGGCAATGAGCTTCTTAATTTTGGCACTGTATTCCATATCTCTCTTTGCCATTATCTTGTGGATATCTTTAACTGCCTGAATCCTTTCCTTGGTGATAGGTGCTTTTAGCAATAACTTAAGTACATCCATGATGACTTTGCTTTGTAGAGATGTTTTGCCTTCAAGAGTTAAGAACCCAAGTCCTTTAGTTCCTTTGGCTGTTGTCTGTTTAAAGCTTACACCATATGGCTGGAGACATACTTCTGGGAGTTTGCTGTTAACCATTGTGCTCAGTTGCATATAGAGACTTTCATCAAAGATGGTAGAGTTTTTCTTAACTAGAATCCCAAGGATGTATTGCACTCTGGCAGAGAAAGTTTCTAGCAGTTGAGTTGTTATGAATATTGAATGTCCACTCTTCAGGTACACTTCAACTGCCCACCTCTTCTCTGAGCTAATCTTCACAGAAAGATTTACAATCTTTTCTTTCAAAGCTTCTGCCAATTTAGCAGGTTTTCCTTTAGATTCTATGATTGCTCCATTCATTAGATTGTTGAATTCCTCATCTTTATTGTTCAAGGTGCTCTCCATATGACTTACTGTTATAGAATCAGCTTCTTCTTGAGAATATGTGCTTCCATCAGTCCAGGTAACCAACTCTGAAGAAGAGATATATTCAGGCAGCTTGCCCCTGCCTTTACCCATCCTGTTAGACTCTTCCTTTTCTCTCCAAAGCCTCTCCAAAGTTGATTCTTTCTTTTCAGGAACTGGTTCACTAATTTTGATGGAAGATGCTTTATTTCTTTGTATCATTTTCAATACTTCCTCAGATACTAGCATTTTCTCCCCATCTACTTCAGTTTCAAACAGTTGTTCACCAGTTCCAGTTCCAGAGGCTATGACAGTATCTTTTTGCTCCCCCTTACTCCTTTGCTCCCCCCGACTTTCAGCTTCTCCTTGTAACCCCATTTTCCTTTCTGGTTGCTCAGCCTTTTTCTGATCTATTACTTTCTCCCCCTTAGTTAAGTTGGCAGCTTGAATGAAGGAAGAAAGTGACAGCAGGGTGGCTTGAATTTCAGCAAAACCAGTCTTTACAGAAGATGACAGAGTGTCCAGCTTGCTCTCCATTTTAGCACATCTATCTTCAATAGCTTGGAGTCTGTCATTTGTGGATACAGAAGGACCACCAGACCTAAGCCTCTTTGGAGGTTGAGGATAAGTCTGGGGCATGGAAGTTGTTGGGGTTCTCACACTCTCATTGTTTTTATGGATGATCTCATCATCTCTCACAGAAATTCCCTCAAGGCCTAATGCCTTTTGTTTACTGGCTCCCTCAAGATCACTCTGGACATGCTTAAGTCCCTCTCCTTTTGCCAGTACATTTGGCTGCCTCTCATTTTTATCCTCACTTCTCTGTTCTTTTATCTCTCTTTTATTTTTCACTCCCTCACTCATCCTAGATGCATTAGTATGAGCAATACTAACATGCAAAAGAGTAGATTTTACCTTGAAGGCCTTGGAAAGAGGCAAGTCATCATCAGAGATATCTTCAACTAATCCTTCTTGTAGTTGTGGTTGAACAGTGATGACAGCATCTTTAGAAAGACCTTTGACAGTATCTTTTGTCAGAATGGTACTGTCACTTGATTGATTGACAGCACCTTCTGGTTTGTCATTGACAACATCTTTGGCTGTGACAGCAACTTCCCTAGGGTAAGATGCTTTGAGGGAATCGATCAAGATGCTGGCTGTTTCAATTTCTGGCAAATTTGCATCTTGATCTAATCCAGTGTTTGATGGAGTGGTATCCATTTCACTTTGAGAAATGGGTTCTTGTGGACCACTAGATGGGGGCTCATCCAAGATTTGAGATGGATGATCAAAACCTGAGGGGTTGGTACTGTCCCCCTCTCTAAGTTGTTCAGAAGAAACAACAGATGTAGGAATGAAAGAAGAAGATTGAATTTCAGATTGATTAATTGGCTGTTCCACAGAAGAAGATTGTGGAACATCAATAGTATGAATGAATTCCTCACTGTGCTCTATCTCTATGTGTGTATCTTCAAATACAGGTTCCTCAAGAGTGAGTTCTTGAGTTTGTGCAGACTCTTTACAAGGTGCCTTGGGAGACAGGCCAATTTCAATAGATGTCCCTTGTTGAGAAGAGACACCTAGAGGTGAGTTTATTTCCCTATCATCCTCTACAGTCTTTTGGGAAACTGTAGGGTGGCTTACAGTAACCTTGTCCCTTCTAGCTCTCTTCTTCTTAGGCTCAGAAGGGGCTACTGTGGGTTCTATTCCACTACCATCCTTATTTGCTGCACTAGGTGCAGTAACTCCCTCTTGACTCACCACATTGTCACCAGTTTCACTCTCTAGGGATCTTTTCTTGGATTCCTGTTTGGCAATTTTAAGGGCTTTTGGTAGTCTAGATTCCCTAGGTGGAATGTATGGTGTAGAATGTGGGTTAACTGAATTTGGGTCTAATTCAGCTTCAATCTCAATTGTGAAAATAGTGTAATCTGTTGGAAATGGAAAACCAAGGTTGGGCACTTGATTAACCATGTGTTGTGTGAAACATAGTGGAATATGTGCATTCAAATTTTGTGTGTTAAGAGATGTGTGTGTGTTTTTCTTTAAAACAGGACATTCTTCAAAATTAGAAGTATCTACCACATTTCCACAAATATTATTAATACACATAGTTAAAAAGCGAGGATATATGGATACCTTTTTGCCTATGGCGCTTTTCAACTGTGCCATAATCAGCTTTCCAACGTTCACCTTGTATCCATGGACTACAGAATGAGTGAGTTTCTTGATGTATGATGGTATTCCATTCCAGCCTGTAGACTTGGTAGAGAACACCTTCACCATAACATCAAAGATCATGCTCCACTCTTTTCTTAGATATTTTCTGTCCATTTCTCCCATTTGATACCATTTATCAGAAGTTTCATCAATTTTAGAGCCTGAATATCCAATCTTCAGAAAGAACTTCTTCAGAGTATCATCAGTTGCTAGTTCCTTAAAGCTTTCTTCACTGGCCAACACAATACCCAAAGCCTCATTGATATTCTTTACTAAAAGAGAATGACTTGCATCATCTATATTGAACTTAATTGTTTCATTCTCTCCAGTTCCTTGAGCACTTGCAGATTTCTAGAATTTTTCAATTCTAACAACATAAATTTTGGGGGAAGAGGTTATTGCATGACCTAGGTAGGATTTATTTAAGAAGGAAATAAGTCCTTTGAAGTTTTCACCAGCATCACTAGGAGAGTAGATACCAGCAAAATTGGTTTGAGCAATACTTTGTTTAGGTGCCATTGTTGAATGCTTTGAAAAATGAGAGAGAAAATGCGGTTTTTGGATGCAGAAGGTTGAAAGGTTTTTGCAAATGAAAGTGATAGTAGATTAAACGGTAGATTCAGTTTATAAGATGAATCGATTTAACCTGTCTTAATTGAACGTGTGATAATGATTTTACCCATTAACTTCACTTGCTATATTACGTGGCAGTTGCTATTAGATCGTGGATTGGTGGATTAAAAATAGATATATATATATATATATATATATATATATATATATATATATATATATACATTAATGTACATATATATCTCTCCACTATCTTTGACAGCAACTTCCCGTGACAACAACTTTCATTGACAGTAACCTGTGCGCTTTTCTTTCTTTCTTCTATTTTTGACAGCAATTTCTTGTGACAGCAACTTTCATTGACAGTAACCTGTGCGCTAACAACATTTCTGTCAATCAATTTAATGAGTGACAGTAAGTTTATCTAACAGTAAACTAAGCGTAAAATCATGCTGTCACTGTTCACACATAACTTAAGTTAAGAACACTTGATTTCTTAAAACCGTATTAAGACAGACATGTAAAACTATTTTAGCATAGTCATAGCAAGCATGATATCTAAAAATCCTTTTAGCATAGTCATAGCAAACATGATATCTAAAAATCCTTTTAGCATAGTCATAGCAAACATGCTGTCTGAATAAGTAGTACATAGTACCTTAACTTCTCATGACAGTACCTTCTAGTGACAATACTTTTCATTACAGTACCTTGAAAGTTTCTGTCATGAGCTGCGTTTTCTGAGAATTGATAAACCAGTTAGATTATCATACCTGATTTAGCATTCCTAATTCACTCACCAACCTGGTAAATGTTGCTTCATCCAGTGGCTTGGTGAATATATCTGCAAGTTGCTTATCTGTTGGAACATAAACCAATTTTACATCTCCCTTTTCAACATGCTCCCTGATGAAATGATGCCTTATATCAATGTGCTTTGTTCTGGAGTGTTGAACTGGATTGTCTGATATGGCTATGGCACTAGTGTTGTCAAAGTAGATAGGAATATTTGACAACTCTAGTCCATAATCCATTAATTGATTCTTCATCCAAAGTATTTGTGCACAGCAACTTCCAGCTGCAATATATTCAGCTTCTGCAGTTGATGTAGAAACTGAGTGTTGCTTCTTACTGAACCATGACACCAATCTCCCCCCAAGAAATTGACAACTTCCTGTAGTACTTTTTCTGTCAATCTTGCAGCCAGCATAGTCTGAATCAGAATATCCAATTAGATCAAATCCAGTTTCCTTAGGGTACCAAAGACCTAGATTTGGGGTGCCTTTGAGATATCTAAAGATTCTTTTAATTGCAACCAAGTGTGATTCTTTTGGATCAGCCTGAAACCTTGCACAGAGACATGTAGCAAACATTATGTCTGGCCTGCTTGCTGTTAAGTAAAGCAATGATCCAACCATGCCTCTGTAGGTACTGGAATCCACTTTCTTGCCTTTAGAATCTAACTCTAATTTGGTGGCTGTTGAGATAGGTGTCTTGGCAGGTGATGAATCTTCTAAGTTAAACTTCTTGAGAAGTTCTTTGACATACTTAGATTGACAGATGAAGATTCCTTCCTTCTTCTGATAGATTTGAAGACCAAGAAAGAATGCTAATTCTCCCATCATGCTCATTTCATACTTGTTTCTCATTAAAGATGAGAACTTTTCACACAATTTTTCGTTTGTTGAGCCAAAGATTATGTCATCAACATATATCTGCACAAGAATGATGTCTTTGCCATGGTATTTATAGAATAAAGTTTTATCCACCATACCTCTTATAAATTGATTTTCCAGAAGAAAAGTGGATAGTGTGTCATACCAGGCTCTTGGTGCTTGCTTTAAGCCATATAGAGCCTTGAACAGCTTGTAGACAAAATTATGCAGTTTGTCATTTTCAAATCCAGGAGGCTGTTCAACATACACTTCTTCTTCTAATTCTCCATTTAGAAAGGCACTTTTGACATCCATTTGAAATACTTTGAATTTGCAGTGTGCAGCAAAGGCTAAGAAAATTCTTATGGCTTCAAGTCTGGCAACAGGTGCAAATGTTTCATCATAATCTATCCCTTCCTGTTGACAGTAACCTTTAGCCACTAGCCTAGCTTTATTTCTTGTCACATTTCCACTTTCATCTATCTTGTTTCTGAAGACCCATTTTGTCTCAATGACTGATTTTCCTCTTGGCCTTGGAACCAGCTTCCAAACATTGTTTCTTTCAAATTGATTGAGCTCTTCCTGCATGGCCATCACCCAATCAGAATCCAACAATGCTTCTTCAACTATTTTTGGTTCCATTTGAGATAAGAAACATGAAAACAAGCTTTCAGCAGAGATATTCCTCCTTGTCCTTACACCAGTAGTAGGATCTCCAATAATTAGATTACTGGTATGATCTCTATTCCACTTTGTTGATTGAGGCAAGCTACTTGTTTGATGAGATTGTCTTTCATCAATATGAGGATTTGATTCTCCACCATTTTCATTGTTTTTCTCATTTAGCTCAAATTCTCCAGTCTCACAGTCTTGTTGATTGATGCCTGAAATTGTTTGTGATTGGGCTGAGGTTTGATTTAGATTATGAGTATTGACAGATTCTTTCTCATATCCCATTGATTGAGTGAGACTTGGTTCTTCATCAACATATTCTTCTTTTTCCAAGTATCCTTGATTCTCAAATCTGAAGGGTTGCATTTGACCATTCTCATGTAACCCTGGAAACTTGGTTTCATCAAACGTGACATTGACACTTTCTTCAATTGTCTTATGCTCCATGATATAGACTCTTTAGGCAGTCCTTTCTATCCCATATCCCATGAAGATGCCTTCATATGCTTTAGTGTCAAACTTGCCTTTTCTTTCATGGTTGTCTTTCATCAAAAAGCACTTGCTTCCAAAAATATGAAAGTACTTGACAGTAGGTTTCTTTCCTGTCAAAAGATAGTAAGGAGTATTGCCATGAGCCTTGTTGATTAGTGTCCTGTTCTGTGTGTAATAAGCAGTGTTGATGGCTTCTGCCCAGAAATATGTTGGTAATTTAGCATTGCTCAACATAGTCCTTGCAGCTTCAATAAGTGTCCTATTTTTCCTTTCTACAACTCCATTTTGCTGTGGAGTTCTTGCAGCAGAGAATTGTTGAACAATCCCTTGATCTTTGCAGAAGTTTCCAAGTGTAGCATTTCTGAATTCAGTTCCATTGTCACTTCTTAGAAATTGAACTTTTGCTTCAGGGGTCCTGTCAAGTACCCTTATGTGATCAATGATTTCTTGAGCAGCTTCATCTTTTGATTCTAAAAATTTCACCCAAGTGTACCTAGAATAGTCATCTATCATGACCAGTGCATATCTTTTTCTGGATAGTGATTGAACATTCACTGGTCCAAAAAGATCCATGTGAATCAACTTGAGTGCTTCAGTGTTAGTGTTGACTTGCTTTGATTTATGCATTGCTTTCCTCAGTTTTCCCATTTGACAATCTTCACACAGTCCTTCTTGATAGAATTCCTGTTGAGGTAGTCCTCTCACCAATTCCTTCTTCATTAGCATGTTCATTTTTTTGAAGTTGAGATGGGAAAGTTTCTTGTGCCAAAGCATGCTATCTCCAACACTTGCTTTGCTGTAGAAGCAAAATATTCTTTCCTCATTTGTTGAGTTTAAGTCTGCAACAAATAGGCATCCTTTCCTTACTCCTTTCAGAGATAGGCTTCTATCCTTCTTGTGGTGGATTGTGCATTCCATCATGCCAAAGTTAACTTTGAATCCTTTGTCAGTGAATTGACTTACACTGAGCAGATTATGCTTCAAACCTTCCACAAGAGAGATTTCTTCAATGACAACATTTCCAGCTTTTAAACAGCCATATCCCACAGTGTAACCTTTGCTGTTGTCTCCAAAGGTTATTGTTGGGCCAACCTTCTCAACATATTGTGATAGCAGGGATATATCACCAGTCATGTGTTTGGAACATCCACTGTCAATTATCCACATGACCTGTTTACCTTTCTTTCCCTGCAAGACAGAAAGAGTTTAATTTGCATTTGGTACCCAAGTCTTGTTGGGTCCTGCATACTCAGTATCATCAGAAACCTTATCAATATTTGAAACAATATTATCAGAAGATGGTTCCTTGACTTCTTTTATTACCCACTTAGTTTTTGACTTAGACTTTTTCTTAGTGAGAGCAGACTTCTCACTTTCTTTAGTAGATTCAGAAGTCTTTGCAGTTTGCATATAAGAACATAATTCATTAGATGAAATTTGCAAATTAAAACATGTACTCATGGCAGTAATTTTGCATGGCATACAGTCAATGTTATTACAAACTACCAATTCTCTTTGCATAATGGGGGTTCTGTGTAAGTTCCCTTTCAACTCTGTTGCATTAGATATGCTACTAGTTGATTTCTTACAAACATGAGTTAAATGATGTGAGGAGCCACAATTATTGCAAAGTTTCCAGGGTGCCTGCTTAACATACGCATAATTATTCTTTTTATCAATGCCTAGCTTCCCATTTCTATTTTTGGACTTGGAGACAACTGTCTTGACAATCTGTTCAGAAGATGCTGTCGAGCTATTTTTGACAGCATCTTTTGTACTTGCTGTCTTGACAGTAGGTTTGAAAGTTACTGTCTTGGTTGACTTCTTGACAGTATCTTTTGAACACTTGGTTGGGCTATTTAATACTGTTTCTGTCATAGTCATTTCAACAGAATTTTTTTCTTTCTTAGATACACTGTCAACCCTCTCATCTTCATCACAGAGTTCTTGATTAATAACTAGGGAATTTTCATTAACCTCAAACTCTGTACTTTTGAAGATTGGATTGCTCACATTTTTGAGGATGTGAGGTCTTACAGTTTTGTCATCATCATTGTTCTGTATAACAGCCTCTTTACCAGGTCTCCTACTATAATCATAGCCTATGCCTATCTTCTTACTTTCAGTATATTTCTCATGATATTCTTGAACTATTTTAGAGGAATTTCTAAATGCCTTTAGCTTAAATTCATTTTCAGAAATTTCTTTTCTTAGATATTCCTCTATCTCTTTAGCACAGATTAAATCATTTTTTAATCTTTCGTTTTCCTGGGCTAAAGAATCAATAGAACTGGTCTTAAGCAACAACACATCATTGTTGGATCTGAGTACTTCATTTTCTTTAGTTAATCTAGCAATTTCTTCATTTGCAGCAGATAAACTAGTATGAATATTAAACATTTCAGTACTCATTTCCTCAATGGTTTGCTTATAGTCATTTAAAGACATATCTAGTAATACTAGAGATGGTACCTGACTTGTCGAGGTTGATGCTTCTTCATCCTCTCTAGCCATCAAGGCTAGATTCACAAATTCCTCTTCTTCTTCATTATCAGATTGATCCCAGCATTTTCCTTCAGCCACATAGGCTTTTCCTTGTCCTTTCTTAAATTGACTTCCAGTTCCTCTCTCCATTCTTTGTATTTGTTTTGGTCTTTTGCATTCAGTAGCAAAGTGACCAAGTTCATTGCAATTGTAGCATCTAAACTTTGACCTATTTACCATTCCTGTTTTGTATCCTCCCTTGGTGCTAGTAGCAGGTTTTGATGAGCTTCCTTGGTTATATTTTGGAAATTGACCTTGAGGCTTATATGGCTTGTTCCTCCTGAACCTTATATTTTTGAATTTTCTTGCCATAAAAGCCATGGTTGGATTATCCATTTTCTCCATTTCTTCTAGAGTGAAGAATTCTTCATCTTCAACATCTTCTAGTTGAAGAACAACCTTTTCTTCATCTTCAACCACCTCTTCAATTTTCACAGATGAAAATTGAGGTTGTTGAACATTTTGAATTTGCTCACTTGCTTGAAAATATGATGGTCCTTGAGCAACTAGAGCACCAGCCATGTTTGCCATCAATCCTTTGGATCCACTTTGTATGGCTTTCTTTTGATAATATTCAAGTTCATAAGATTTTAGAACTCCATACAATGTTTCAAGAGAAACAGAGTTTAAATCTCTTCCTTCTCTTATGGCTGTTACTCTATGCTCAAGATGTTCTGGAAGAGTTAGCAGAAACTTGATATTGACTTCCTTCTTTTCATAAAACTTTCCATGAATCTGGAGCTCAGCTATTAGTTTGCTAAATCTTTCAAACATGTGAGTTAACTCTTCTCCATGCTTGCCCATAAATGCTTCATATTGTGACACCAGTATTTGTTTTTGATTTTCTCTGACCTCTTCACTTCCTTCACATAACAGTTCTATCTTTTTCCACATATCCCTGGCAGAGTTGCATGCTATTATATTTCCGCTCATAGCTTTGTCCAGGGTAAGTGCATCTAGTAGAATGAGTTGCAGATGATCATCCAGTGCTACCTTTTCTTTTTCTGAGTCATTATACTCAGAAGGCTTCTTAGCAACCCAATGAGCTGGGATTACTACATCATTAACCGTAGCAGATGGAATTTCCTTTTGAGGAACGAAGGGGCCATTTTCCAGAATACCTAGGAATAGTGGATTCTGAGCTTTGATAAATAACATAATTTTCTTTTTCCATATGTTGTAGTTTTCTTTATCAAAAGCTGGAATCTTGATATTACTTGACCTTTGAATACTTGCCATTTGGATCTCAGATATGTGTATTAATCTGAAAGCTCTGATACCAGTTGTTGGTCCCGGAATGTATTGCAGAAGGGGGGTTGAATGCAATACTAATAAATTTCAAAAACTATTTCAACAACTTAAATAGAGTTTGTAATTTACTAGTAGAAGAAATGCAATCACAAGTAATATTTAACAAGATGTTTCACAAAATAATTGTTTTATTTATTTTGCAAAGTTTTGCTACAACCTTGAGAACAAAATAATTCTCAAGCTTCAAATACTCAAGAGATTACAGTTATAGAGTTATATTGTTGTATAAATAGAGTGCTCTATTTATAGTGTGATAGTCTACTGTACTACCACTATCAGCATGGGTTGTTGAGTTGCTGTTATATTCCTTTTGCAGCTCATTCCATGATTTATTCCCATGTGATCATCACAAAGTAACTTTAAGATACTTTCCACATTTGAGCCACCCAGATCTAGCCGTATTTAATTTTATCTGCTCTAGACTTTACAGGTTGCTCCATGTGATCTCTCAAGCTTCAGTTATAGACTTTCCAAGCTTGCTGTAAAGGTTGAATATTACAACACGCCTGCTTCTTTTGAACATGTACTCTGTCGCTTACTTTGACTTAGAAAATTTCTAAATCAATTTGATTCTATATGACAGTGTGTTTGCCACAAAGTTTGCTGTCAATGGATTATGTTTTGGTTGACAGTATGAATTTCCCGCAGATATTACTGTCAAGGATTGTGCTTTGATTGACAGCATGTATTTCCCGCAGAGATTGCTGTCAAGAATTGTGCTTTGATTGACAGCATGTATTTCCCGCAGAGATTGTTGTCAAGAATTGTGCTTTGATTGACAGCATGTATTTCCCGCAGAGATTGCTGTCAAGAATTCCAAACTTACTGTCGCAAACTACATATTGAAGTTGCTGTCATCAGAATCTCAGCCAATGTTGCTGTCAAGTCGAAACTTGCTGTCGACTCCATGAAACTTGCTGTCGACCTAGGCAACATGTTGTTTCTTTGTAACCTTACTGTCAGGGCTTGACAGTAACTTTTATTCCTTCTGTCGAACTTATGTATTTCTTGAGGCTTGAACATAATCGAACTTCTTCCAAGAATTACACTTATTACATGACAGTATTTATTTTAAATTACAAGAATACATTTCAGGCTGTGACAGTATGTTCTACTTAGTAAAACTAAGTATACCAATAAAACTAGTTAAGTTGTCTATTCCATCACCCATAAATCCCAACAATTAATGTACTCAAATCATTCTTTAATGCCCGTCCAAAATGATCACAACTAAATAAGATGAATCACTACTATCTTTTGACAATCGATATGCCACAAGTCGTTCGGAATCTCTGAGCATGAGTAATGAGTCATCTGGATTATCAACATAACATAAAATGTGACCGCATAGAACCTGTCAATTATAGAGCCAATAAGATATAACATCACAAGCATAAGCATAAGATATATAATGGATCCACCTTAGAATTTAAAGAACATACTTTTCTCTTAGTTTAACAAGGTAATCATCAGCGGGGCTTCAAAGAGTCAAACAAGTCAGTAACCATGATCAATTTAAATACATAGTACACTTCTAGAATAAGAAACGTACACCAGATCCTATATATCATACCTCCACCAAACCATCTCAAAAAACCCGCTCCATCTAAAATCTAACATATTTTATAGTAGTGGGTGTTTTCTAAGCAAATCTTTAATGAAAAAAAATCATGAATTTCAAAAATCAATATGTTTACCCACAACATAAAAGTACTAAAAGCTCAGCCAAATTTCTCAAGCTACATCTCATACACCTGTGCTAAGATATTTATCTTAACATGTAACACCCCCAGATTCGGGGTCAGGAATCGGGTCATTACGGTCTCACATTCGATGAATAACACTTGACTTGAGTCCAAAATAAATAGGTAACATGTTGTGACCCTACAATAATATCCACTCACACACACACAGTTATAGTACCAGAGATGAAATTGAAATAAGTTTCACATTACGGATTTACGAATAAAAGTTATTACAATCCAAAAGGAGTAACAACATAAGTTTAAAAGTTTTGCCGTTGATTAACATTATTGATACATATAATTAAACTGGTAAACCAAAGGCTGCTGATCTATGGTACCTCAGCAATGGCAGCAATGATATCAGCGGGTAGTCCTGTGGGGCGGGTAACCTGCTTGCGCCGAGTGCGCCTGACGCGAGCCATCAGTCCTAGCTGTTGTTGTGACATAATAAATAAGCAAGGGTGAGCAATAGCCCACCAACAATAATATAACTGCATAGTGATATATATGACAGTTCAAAAGTATATTTTGAAACCATATGCCATGCATTAACGAAAACAGTGCCAGTTCAATATAAAGGATGAAGTTACAAGGTAACTCAAAACATATATTTTTGGTGGAAGTATCTGCTATGTCAAGATAAGCAAGATACCATCATTTTCATAAAAGAGAAACTTGCAGAAAAATATTGCAATTCCAGTTTCCAAACACAAATGGTGTTGCAGAAGATTTCCAATCTTGAAAGATGAACTAATACGGGAGCATTGCCGCGCCAGATGCCCTGACGTTTACGATGATCAATCGTATGTCATGCATCTCATCAGTCGTTCTCTACATGTAGAAGATAGCTCCGACGGATTTACTTGTCTACCGCCCTCTGGAACTCCTCAGCCAATGGTTGGGCTATTGCTGGACCGGCGCCACTCGGCCACTTACGCGTCTCCTAGTTCATTTAACATCCATCACTGTAAAACGTAAAGTTCGTTCCCCTTTTCGCCAAGTATGATAATTGTTGATAAGACTCCACAAGGTAGTCGTATCTAGTTGGAAAGGAAAATTCACCAGTATTTCCCAAGCTGCTGCTTGTTAATGGATACCAACTTGTTCCAACATTCTTACCCCTCAAATGATGAGAAGGTACACAAGATTTAATAGATAAACAGCAACCAAGTTGCGAGTGAAAAGAATAGTTTCAACAATCTATGACCGGGTAGTCATACGGTAAATAACATTTCTCAAGTAAGATTCCGTTATAATAGAATTGCATGAAGAATGGAGTCACTGAAAATCTTATAACATTTCTCAAGTAAGATTCCCTTATAATAGAATTGCATTAAGTAAGTATTTAATGAATATTTAAACAAGCAGTACTTCTCAGATAAATAAAGCTCGAATGAATATTCGAAATAATATTCACTGAACAAATAGTGAATATTCAAATTAATAATACTTATCAGATAATTAAAACTCGAACGAATATTCAAAATAATTTTCACTGAACAATTAGTGAATATTCAATTAATAATACCGATTGAAGGAATAATTACTAAATGAATATTTGAAACAATATTCGATAATTGAATTGACTTTAAACAAATATTGGAAATAATATTCGTCGAATAAGTGAAGTTCACATGAATATTCCAGATAATATTCATCGAATAACTTGAGTTCATATCAATATTCAAAATAATATATATAAAATATATGGAGTTTGAATCAATATTCGAGATAATATTCACTGAATAAATAGTGAATATTCAAATTAATAATACTTATCAATTAAATAAAATTCGAATGAATATGCGGCATAATATTCACTGAGTAAATAACTTAAATGAGGGTTCGAAATAATCTTCGAATCTTAAATCAACTTTAGATGAATATTAAAGTTAATATTCATCGAGTAAATAAATATCGAATGAATATTCCAAATAATATTTATCAAATTATCTCAAAGGAATATTCCAATAATATTTGCCAGATAATAAATAGAAAATATTTACTTAAGTATTTTCCTCTAAAAATAATATCAATATATCAAGAAATACCGACTCCCGGTCTATAATCAAGGAATGAGATTCAACTGCCCTTCGCTTAAGGGTCTTAACAACATCCGGCTTATAACTGATATATTGTCAATCTAACTTATAAGCCAACATTTAAATCAGGGAACAAGTATCACAATATAACTTTGAATTAGGCATGCATGCTATGGCATATGTATAACAGGAGACGTATATATATTCACAACAACGGCCTTTAAGAAGGATTTAAAACTTGCCTGGAAATCGAGTGCGGGTGGAGGTAGTGGTAGCGTGCCCCGGGTCAGCCTGGCAATCTATAAATAGCCAAGGTATTTGGGATTAATCACTTAACACTTTAAAAAGGTTAAGTATAAACTCTACTTAAGTCGAAACACGTTTTCGAATTATCTCGTTATACACCTCTTAGTGTAACTCTTTTTATCACCGATGCGATTCGACACATGTTCGCTAATATGACATGTCATCATACTCACACTTGATACATACTTAAGCCATGTAAGTTTTTAAGGTCGATCATTTATGAATCAAGATTGTACTACGAGTTTTATCGCCCATTTTCTAAGTCATTTACCAAAGTCATAACCATGTATGCTTTCAGGGGTTCGTTCGCGTTTAACCTTGATTCGAACATTTTTATAAAATCGGAAAACGATCCATTCAACATATGGTTTTCTCCCTCACCTTCCTTTTTACCTCTAATATTTAATTATCAAGATTCCCCACTGATTTCGTAATATTAAAGGAATCCAATTTCAGTTACGAACTTTCATTTACGGTTTCGAACCACTTTTACAAATTTAATCATAACTCCTAAACCGTAAGTCCATTTCATACGAACTTTATATCAAAACGATGCTTATAACATAATCTAGCTTATCATGGCAGAAAACGAAGCTAAACAGTGAGTTAAAGTTATTGTGATGCACGGTTCCTTAAGGTTTAACGAAAATTATGCATTACGACGGCTATAAATCGAATATTTCCAAATTCCAAACTTTCCAATAATCATAGTTTCCACTCCAAACAACATACACATGTTATTTAACCATGAACTAAGGCCAAGCAATGCCTTTCCATTCATCTAAACTATTTTAACCTTTACAAAATTCCAATCATAATCATGCTTATAATCATGCTAACACCATAACTACTTAGATCCATCAAGAAGAAGCATAAACTTAAAGTAAAATCTAGGGTTTCAAGAGTGTTATACCTTCCTTGGTGAATGATCTAGCCTTACTAAGCCTTGAATGGTTCTTGTCTAGCCTTAACAAACCTTAGATCAACCAAAGAAACATGAAAAACAAAGTTAGTTCTTGAAATCACTATTCATCTTTCTCTTTGATATTTTTTTGAAAATGGAAAACGAAGATATTTAAGCTATAATTTTTAGGAGATCACTTTTATGAAATATAGGACTCACAATAAAATTTTGGAGATCAAACAAGGGGTGGAAGATGGATTTTGATCCTTGAATTAAAAAGAAAGCCGAATGGCTTGTTTCTAGAGAGTGTTTAGTGTTTTTGCTTGGTTGTCTTGAACAATAATGCATAAATTGAATGATTTTAGATAATATCTCATCCTTGGTTGCTTTAATAAAGTGATGATGCACATATGATGTATTTGGAGAGGACAAGTGTTGATCTTTGGGTGGAATTCATGCTAAGTATTGGTTTGGTTCCTAAGTACTTAGTTTAAATCTCTAAGTGTGCTAGTTACTTGAGTCACCACTTGGTTGCTAGATATTTGCCTTAGCACATGCATGCATCTTGATCTCTGCTTGCCCTTCTGTTCGGTTATTGCTCAATTTGATGGATCGTTCGTAGGAATAGCTCAAAGATTTCTAGTTAGGGTTTTACCGGAAACCTTCTTAATATTTATAATACTATTCTCCATCTTTCTTAATACTTCTCGAATTTAAATTCCTTAAATCCTTCTAAGAAATCCTTAGGTCTTGCAGTGTCCAGGGAAATCTCGGAGAAAATAAAAGTGCTATTTTTCTGAATCCGATATCGTTTACATACACTTATTTCGCCCCCGGATCATGAATACGAACCCCGAAATCCGTTCTGAATACTTCTATATGGTGCCGTCTAATAATATTCTCATTTCCACCAAAAACACTATTCACACTTTATTCTTTCTTTATTCCTTATATTTATTAAAAATGCACTGGTCCTCTTTCGGGCGTTCCTTAACCCTTTTACGGAACCACTGGACTGATAACAGATATTGTTTTGGATGACAAAAGAATAATCTTCCTCTTTGGAATTAATATAACTTATATTCCTAGGAGATAGATTATTCTAATCTATGTTGTCAACCAAAAGCATTCTTCATGACATATAATATATGAATCTAAATCCATTCCCTTTTTCATTCATTATAACAACCATTACATCATAGTCGTATCCAATATTCATTCTTACATCATTACATAATAAAAGTTTTAATTCTATCAAAAATCTGGGTTCTTACAGTCTCCCCTCCTTAAAATAATTCCGTCCCAGAATCAGTTTGAAAACAAATGGGGGTACTTCTCTTGCATTGTGCATTCTAGCTCCCAGGTTGATTCTTCTACATTGTGGTTCTGCCACAAAACTCTTACAAGCTTGATGACCTTGTTTCGGAGCACTTGATCTTTTCTGTCTATGATTTCCACAGGTTGCTCTACATAGGTCAAGTCTGGTTGCATGTCCACGTGTTCATATTCCACTATGTGCTTGGCATCCGGAGTATACTTCCTCAGCATTGAGACATGGAACACATTGTGTACTTGCTGTAGGTTTTGGGCTAAGGGTAATTCGTAAGCTAGCTCTCCGATGCGTCTTAAGATCACAAAAGGTCCAATATATCTAGGGCTCAGCTTTCCTTTCTTTCCAAACCTCATTAAACCCTTCCAAGGAGATACCTTTAAGAACACTAGGTCTCTAACTTCATATTCCTTTCCTTTTCGAGCTAAGTCGGCATACTTCTTTTGTCGATCCTGGGCTGCTACCAGCCGTCCTCTGATTAAATCCACTGCATCTTTCGTCCGTTGGACCATCTCAGGCCCGAGCATCTTTCGCTCTCCAACTTCATCCCAATACAGGGGAGATCAGAATTTCCTTCCGTAAAGGGCCTCGAAAGGCAGCATCCCTATGCTTGAATGAAAATTAATGTTGTAGGAGAACTCAATCAATGGCAAGTGATCATCCCAATTTCCTTTAAAGTCTATAGCACAGACTCTCAACATATCTTCTAGTGTTTGGATGGTCCTTTCACTTTGCCCGTCTGTTTGGGGGTGGTAGGCTGTATTCATGTTTAGCCTGGTCCCTACACATTCTTGGAAGCTTCTCCAAAACCTGGAATTGAATCTAGGATCTCGGTCGGATACTATGGCGACTCGGACTCCATGTCGCTCCACTATCTCCTTTAGGTAGATATCTACTAGCCTATCGACCGTATACCTTTCGTTGATCGGAAGAAAATGAGCTGACTTCATTAGTCGGTCTATAATCACCCATATGGCGTCATGATTTGCTTTGTTCCTTGGTAAACCCACTACGAAGTCCATAGCTATTTGTTCCCATTTCCATTCGGGAATCTCTAAGGGGTGTAGAAGTCCACTGGGCCTCTGGTGCTCTGCTTTCACTTTTTGGCAGGTCAAGCATTTATTTACCCACTCTGCAACGTCCTTTTTCATGTTGGGCCACCAGTAATACTCTTTCAAATCCTTATACATCTTGGTACTACCGGGGTGCACTGAGTACCTGGAGTTGTGGGCCTCATATAAAATTTCATCCTTGAGTTCCTGATCATTTGGGATCCATATCCTCTACATGTATCTCATGATCCCTTCTTTATCTTTTTCACACTTGATTTCTTCCCCAGTCATTATCTCCTCTGTCGAGTTCTTTTCTCCTTCCATCACTCGCTCTTGGCATAGCCTAATCTTTTCCAACAATAGAAGCTGGATTCGAATTTCCATCGACTTCTCTTGACCTTCTTCAGGTATCTTAATCACAATTTCCAACTTCTCAAAGTCTTTTATCAACTCCTCCTCCGAAGTTATCATCTTGAGCTTCTCTTATCTACTAAGGGCGTCGGCCACCACATTGGCCTTACCCGGGTGATAACGAATCTCACAATTGTAATCCTTGATTAGCTCTAGCCATCTTCTCTGGCGCATGTTAAGCTCTTTCTGCGTGAAAATGTACTTGAGGCTCTTATGGTCAGTGTAAATCTCACACTTCTCTCCATACAAGTAGTTCCTCCAAATCTTTAAGGCAAAAACAATTACTGCCAATTCCAGACCATGGGTGGGGTATCGGATCTCGTAATCCTTCAATTGCCTTGATGCATATGTTATTACCTTACCGTGCTGCATAAGCACGCATCCCAATCCTTTATGCGAAGCATCACTGTAAATCACGAAATATCCTTTTCCATCAGGCAACGCCAACACTGGGGTCGTTACCAACCTCTTATTTAGCTCTTGGAAACTCTTCTCGCATTTTTCAGTCAATTCAAATTTCTCAGTTTTACGGGTAAGTCGAGTTAACGGAGCTGCGATCTTCGCAAAATCTTGAACAAATCGTCTATAATATCCTGCCAGTCCGATGAAACTCCTTACTTCAGTTGGAGTGGTTGGTCATTCCCAATTTGAAATTGCCTCTATCTTGGAGGGGTCAACTAGCACTCCTTCTCTGTTGATTACATGCCATAAAAATTGCACCTCATTTTTCCAGAACTCACACTTCAAAAATTTGGCATATAACTGCTCCTTCCGGAGTGTCTCTAAGGTTATCCTCAACTGTTCGGCGTGTTCTTCCTCCGTCTTTGAGTAAATAAGAATATCATCAATGAAAACTATCACAAACATATCCAAATATTCATTGAACACTCTGTTCATCAAATCCATGAAAGCTGCTAGGGCATTGGTTAATCCAAACGACATCACCAAGAACTCATAATGTCCATATCTGGTACGGAATGCAGTCTTCGGGATATCTTTAGGTTTAATCTTCAGTTGGTAATATCCGGTTCTCAAGTCAATCTTGGAAAAATACACAACTCCTCTTAGCTGGTCAAACAAGTCGTCGATTCTGGGTAACGGGTACTTGTTCTTTATGGTTAGTTTGTTCAACTCTCGATAGTCGATGCATAATCTCATACTCCCGTCCTTTTTCTTAACGAACAACACTGGTGCGCCCTAAGGTGACACACTAGGTCTTAGCATACCTTTAACCAATAATTCCTGCATTGTTTCGCTAACTCTTTCATTTCCACTGGGGCTAGTCGGTACTGGGCATTCGAAACTAGTGCCGTCCCCGGGGCTAACTCGATAGCAAACTAAATTACTCTATCCGGTGGTAGTCCGGGAAGATCTTGCGGAAATACGTCTTCGAATTCATTAACTATCGGAATGTCTTGTATCTTGGGCGCCTCTTTCTTGGTGTCTATAATGTAAGCTAAATAAACTTCGTTCCTTTTTCGTAACAGTCTCTTGGTCTGCGCCATGGTTAGAATGGTCTGGGTCTGTCGTAGCCCCTTAAACACTATTTCCTTCTTCCTTGGGGTTTTCAACTTAACCTTTTTACCCTTACAATCTATGTGCGCATTATTGCGAGACTACCAATCCATTCCCAGAATGACATCAAATTCCTTTAGTTTAAAAGGAATCAAATCAACATAGAATGATCGTCCTCCTATTTCTAATTTGCAATCGGGGTGAATCTGATTAACTGGAACGACTTCCTGATTAGCTATTTCTACTTGCAAGGAATCCCTTAGTTGTTGGGTCTTAAGCTTCAATTTACGCACAAAATCTCTAGATATAAAAGACTTAGTTCTCCGGAATCAAATAAGACATTTTCACTGACTGAATTGAGAGAAAATGTACCTGCTATCACATCTGTGTCCCTCACGACATCTTTCACTGTCATGTCATGTTAAAAGTTCTAGCAGTTGGTGGCCTATTGGAGGTAGCTTTGCTTGCCCCTGAGGCTGCTGGTTTGTTCATCGGGCAATCCCTCCTCATGTGACCTGGACGACCACACAGAAAACAAGTAGTGCCTTTGCTAGCAGTAGGAGTAACCGCGGTACATTGGTGGGCATAATGGCCTGCTCGCCCACACTTATAGCAAATCGTCTATTTCTGAGTACACACCCCGGAATGTCTCTTCCCACACGTGGCACATACTGGTAGTGGAGGTCTGGAAAGATGGGAACGGGACACTCCTGCTTGCTGGCCGCCCTGGCTCACAGTTGCACTTACGGATGGTCGGAATCCCTTACTCCTTCCAGGTAGTGAAACTGCTCCTCTACTAAACTTATTCGGGGGTTTTCCTCCGGTGGAGCCTCCGCCCATGCTGACATACTTCCTTTTTACTCCCCCTTTTTCTCTTTCCCTCTGTGCCTGATCACTACCTGCTTCCACAATGGTTGCTTTTTGCACCAAGGTGCCATAATCAGTAATCTCTAAAACTGCCACTCTGTTCTAAATCCACTATTTCAGCCCTTGCTGAAACCTGTTAGCTTTCTTTTCTTCAGTGTCCACAAATTCCGGTACAAATCTTGATAGTTCGGTAAATTTGGATTCATAGTCAGCCACCGACAAGTTATTCTATTTTAGCTCTAGGAACTTAAGCTCCATCTGGGTTTTCATGAACTTCGGAAAGTACCTCTCAAGAAACAACTGTTTAAACCTATCCCAGGTTACTATAGCATCTGTCTCCATATTCTTCTTGGCCTCCCACTAATAATTTGCCTCTCCCTTTAGTAAGTAAGTAGCAAAGACAGTCTTCTGGGCCTCATCAATACTCAGAATCTCGAAAGATTTCTGAGCAGATCCATAAATTGTCCGATGGGGTTTCTGCCCTGGTTTTCCCTCTGCTGCTCGACTTCAGTTTCCCCTTTCTCTTCAAAATTCGTAGTATAGAAAGTTTCATCTCCTATCCCATAATGAGAATCCTCTTGTTCATTGTAATCCTGATCCTGTTCTTCATTATATTCAAGGTTTTCCTCAGGTTGATTGTGACTTTTTTTGTCAGTAGACTCATGGGGGTTAGCCTTAGTACCCATTCTTCTTGGAGGCATTTTACTAAAAATTTGGACAATATACATTATGTTTATTTACCTATTTCAGAGGGTTTCTCCTCACAATATCGATACATGATTGAATTTAGGATCCCACAGTTCTATATATCATGGCAATTTTAATCGAACGCAGTATATGCAGATATAACATAATAAGCTAGTGATCGTGTCGCAAGGAGACTGAAATGACTGAAAGGGAAATAAATATATACAAGGTACCGAAAGGTACAATATCCAAGTTACAACAACAGTTTTAGAAAGTACAACCATCCGAATAAAAACTAGTCAAAAGTGAAATATGATGTCTATCTGTCTAGTCTACAACAAGGAAATTACATACTGAAACTATCCCACCAAAATCGGCACTACTATGCCGTACAAGACTAGACAACTAGACTACTATATCACTATCCCTGTAGTCAGCCACGACGGTGAAACATCATCCGACCCCTCCTCATAACGATGTGAAAAACCTCCTCTACGTTTGCCCTGGATACCACACCATGCCCATCAATGGGTAACTGTCGCACCCTCACTCGAGCCCTCAGCTCTATGTGGGTCACTGCCCCTGTACATCTCCCTAGGCCTGGCACGTCCCCCACCATGATGCCCCATCCGGGCAGCTCTCTCCTCTGCTAACTATCTGCGGTACTCTTCCAACCGGGCCTCAGCTTTGGCCAGCTCTATAGTTAGTCAGTTTACGACGAAGTTATGCACTCCTACAGGTATCCCTTCAAGTGGAATATGGGGTGGAGTAGAGGGATCTGCCGGCTGTGCGGCCTCCGCCTGCTGTGGCTCTGGGGTCAACTCCTCAAACTCATCTGAAAATGGACTCACAGGTAGTGGTGGTGGTGTAGGGGCTCTCTCAACAGAGAGGGGAGGCACACTAAGTCCGGAACTCCCTAAAGCATCATCTACGGGCTCATCAACATCCTCAGCAACTATCTCAGTATCCTCTCCTGCCTTGACCTCCTTCGGGCCCTCCTCCTCCTCAGACTCAATAACATTAGTATCAGCATCATCCTGGACCTTCTCGGGGTCCTCCTCCTCTGACTCAATCACCTCAGTGTCCTCATCAGGCAAGTGCTCATAATATGGGTCTCTGGTCTGGAACATGTCCTCCATGCTGTCTCGCAGATGCCTCCTGGGTAGCCATGTCGCTCGCCTACACAAGACGAACTATATTACTATCATGATACTTAAAAGTTCCCATAAGGGTTTTAGGTGAACTTGGCTAGAGTTCTTATTATATTATTGACTTTATTATTATATAACGTCCCATCATCTCTTGGGATATATAACTCTCGCTCTGATACCATTTCTGTAACACCCCCAGATCCGGGGACAGGAGTCGGGTCGTTACAGTCTCACATTCCATGAATAACACTTGACTTGAGTCCAAAATGAATAGGTAACATGCTGTGACCCCACAATAATATCCACTCACACACACACAGTTATAGTCCCAGAGATGAAATTGAAATAAGTCTCACATTATGGATTTACGAGTAAAAGTTATTACAATCCAAAAGGAGTAACAACATAAGTTTAAAAGTTTTGCTGTTGATTAATATTATTGATACATATAATTAAACTGGTAAACCAAAGGCTGCTGATCTATGCTACCTCAGCAATGGCAGCAATGATATCAGCGGGTAGTCCTGTGGGGCGGGTAACCTGCTTGCGCCGAGTGCGCCTGACGCGAGCCATCAGTCCTAGTTGTTGTTGTGATATAATAAATAAGCAAGGGTGAGCAATAGCCCACCAACAATAATATAACCACATAGTGATATATATGACAGTTCAAAAGTATATTTTGAAACCATGCATTAACGAAAACAGTGCCAGTTCAATATAAAGGATGAAGTTACAAGGTAACTCAAAACATATATTTTTCGTGGAAGTATCTGATATGTCAAGATAAGCAAGATACCATCATTTTCATAAAAGAGGAACTTGTAGAAAAATAATTCAATTCCAGTTTCCAACATGTTTCAACACTGCCAACACAGATGGTGTTGTAGAAGATTTCCAATCTTGAAAGATGAACTAATACGGGAGCATTGCCGCACCAGATGCCCTGACGTTTACGATGATCAGTCGTATGTCATGCATCTCATCAATCGTTCTCTACCTGTAGAAGGTAGCTCCGACGGATTTACTTGTCTACCGCCCTTTGGAACTCCTTAGCCAACGGTTGGGCTATTGCTGGACCGGCGCCACTCGACCACTTACGCGTCTCCTAGTTCATTTAACATCCATCACTGCAAAACGTAAAGTTCGTTCCCCTTTTCCCCAAGTATGATACTTGTTGATAAGACTCCACAAGGTAGTCGTATCTAGTTGGAAAGGAAAATTCACCAATATTTCCCAGCTTGTTAATGGATACCAACTTCTTCCAACATTCTTACCCCTCGAATGATGAGAAGGTACACAAGATTTAATAGATAAACAGCAACTAAGTTGCGAGTGAAAAGAATAGTTTCAACAATCTATGATTGGGTAGTCACAAGGTAAATAACATTTCTCAAGTAAGGTTCCCTTATAATAGAATTGCATGAAGAATGGAGTCACTGAGAACCTTCCTTGATAATATAATACTAATAATAAGGTTCTGAAATAGTTTACATAATATTTGAAGGTCGAAGATGATATCTGAATGAAGTAATTTATTTTTAAAGCGAGTTAGAAGAAGTAAATAAATATTCCCAAGAATATTTATTAAGTCAAAATATTGAAGGAGTAATTCTAATATAAGATATTATTCGAAATAATCCTCGAGTAACTATTCACAAGTAATGTTCATTAAGTATTTAATGAATATTTAAACAAGCAGTACTTCTCAGATAAATAAAGCTCGAATGAATATTCGAAATAATATTCACTGAACAAATAGTGAATATTCAAATTAATAATACTTATCAGATAATTAAAACTCGAACGAATATTCAAAATAATATTCACTGAACAATTAGTGAATATTCAATTAATAATACCGATTGAAGGAATAATTACTAAATGAATATTTGAAACAATATTCGATAATTGAATCGACTTTAAACGAATATTGGAAATAATATTCGTCGAATAAGTGAAGTTCACATGAATATTCCAGATAATATTCATCGAATAACTTGAGTTCATATCAATATTCAAAATAATATATATAAAATATATGGAGTTTGAATCAATATTCGAGATAATATTCACTGAATAAATAGTGAATATTCAAATTAATAATACTTATCAATTAAATAAAATTCGAATGAATATGCGACATAATATTCACTGAGTAAATAACTTAAATGAGGGTTCGAAATAATCTTCGAATCTTAAATCAACTTTAGATGAATATTAAAGTTAATATTCATCAAGTATATAAATATCGAATGAATATTCCAAATAATATTTGCCAGATAATAAATAGAAAATATTTACTTAAATATTTTCCTCTGAAAATAATATCCATATATCAAGAAATACCGACTCCCGGTCCATAATCAAGGAATGAGATTCAACTGCCCTTCGCTTAAGGGTCTTAACAATATCCGGCTTATAACTGATATATTATCTATCTAACTTATAAGACAACATTTAAATCAGGGAACAAGTATCACAAAATAACTTTGAATTAGGCATGCATGCTATGGCATATGTATACCAGAGGACGTATATATATTCACAACAACAGCCTTTAAGAAGGATTTGAAACTTGCATGGAAATCGAGTGCGGGTGGAGGTAGTGGTAGCGTGCCCCGGGTCAGCCTGGCGATCTATAAATAGCCAAGGTATTCGGGATTAATCACTTAACATTTTAAAAAGGTTAAGTATAAACTCTACTTAAGTCAAAACACGTTTTCGAATTATCTCGTTATACACCTCTTAGTGTAACTCTTTTTATCACCGATGCGATTCGACATTTGTTCGCTAATATGACATGTCATCATACTCACACTTGATACATACTTAAGCCATGTAAGGTTATAAGGTCGATCATTTATGAATCAAGATTGTACTACGAGTTTTATCGCCCGTTTTCTAAGTCATTTACCAAAGTCATAACCAAGTATGCTTTCAGGGGTTCGTTCGCGTTTAACCTTGATTCAAACATTTTTATAAAATCGGAAAACAATCCATTAAACTTGTGGTTTTCTCCCACACCTTCATTTTTACCTCTAATATTTAATTATCAAGATTCGCCATTGATTTCGTAATATTAAAGGAATCCAATTTCAGTTACGAACTTTCGTTTACGGTTTCGAACCACTTTTACGAATTTAATCATAACTCCTAAACCGTAAGTCCATTTCATACGAACTTTATATCAAAACGAATCTTATAACATAATCTAGCTTATCATGGCAGAAAATGAAAGCTAAACAGTGAGTTAAAGTTACTGTGATGCACATTCCTTAAGGTTTAGCGAAAATCATGCATTACGACGGCTATAAATCGAATATTTCCAAATTCCAAACTTTCCAATAATCATAGTTTCCACTCCAAACAACATATACATGTTATTTAACCATGAACTAAGGCCAAGCAAAGCCTTTCCGTTCATCTAAACTATTTTAACTGTTAGTCACAGAGGCATGCCTGTTTACATCTAATAACAAGCCTAATTGTTTGTAATGCTTTGCATTACTTACATGACCTCTTAACTGAGGGAACCTCTAGTTGTAGAGTTTCTACTTGTTTTGTACTTGTAGTAGGCATCAAATCCTAGTTGTGTAACTGTACTTATAGCACTTGCCAGTTTCTGTAGCATCAATAATGACATCATCAGTAACACGACTGATATCAGGATTCCATCTTGCATCAGGATCTGACCATCCCATCAGTACTTGATCAGTATTTGACTTGACATATCAGAATTCAATCTCAGTTCCTGACATGTAGTACTCGATGCACTGTTCATTCCTGACTTAAATTCTACAGACTACTGTCTAACACATATTTCCTATACAAAGTGCTAAATCCTTTATAAGATCAGGATATACAAGAAGTACAAGTAAAATTCTATTCTTAACATCACAACTCATGAATTATTCATAACAATCTCCCCCTATTTCTGCTTTAAAACCTGAAGCATAAATCTAAGTTGTTGATGTCAAAACATATAACAATACAATTAGAATAGAATTTATGAATTCAAAAATCATGAAGTTAAGTACCTCCTTCTTCAGATATAGACATAGTATCCTGTACTTAGAAGAAAGAATTCAACTATTTGATGCTTCTTTTCCTTTACCACTTCCCTGATAAGATTCACCTCTGTCATCCTTAGTTCTTCTTTTATTTCTCCCAGTCTGTTTATCTCCTCCCCCAGTCTGTTGCCTTTGAACTATTTTTATCTCCCCCTTTTTGACATCGGCAACATTAATTCCAAGAGATTCAGTAACAGAAAAAATGAGATTCATCAGAACTGCTTGAATTTCCATAATAGTGACTTGGTTATCTTCAAGTGTTTGAAGTCTTTATTGAATTTCAACTTGAGATTTCTGAATGTCTTGTAGAACTTCATAATTGACTTCAATGTTGGAAGTGTTTGGAATATCTTCTGATTCAAGTCTTGTAGAAGAAGTTGCCTGTATAGAATGATATTCAAGTAATAAAACTCGATTAGAGTTACAAACATCTTCATCTTTCTGATCTGAAGCTGCAATATGATCATCTTGTCCTTCACCAGTATTCTGTGTACTAACATCTACAAATCCTGACTCATCCTTAGATTAATCAGCGACTGTTGATGTCTCAATTCTGGCTGATATTAGTAGTACAAATAAAGGAATACTAGGATCATTAGGAATATCTTCCGGTACTGGTGGTGTAGAAGTTTGTCTTAGCCTTTCACCTCTTCTGTTTTTAATTCCTGCAAGCCTTTCTTTTTGCTTCTGAGCTTTAACTTCTGGCTTTGCATTGTACTTTGCTAAGTCATTCTTCTCATATATCTTGATAAAAGAATAAGTACCAGCATCCATACCAAGATTTTCAAACCAAGATTCAGGAAAAACCTGATCCTAGAAATCAAACGATGGTGGTTTCCTAATTTTCTCTCCCTCACTATGGAGTTGATCATCCATACCCTCATTCTCACTTTGACTATCTAAAGTCAACACTCTTTCTACCTCTCATTTTGCCTGGTCAGGAGCCAGCCTCTCAGTTTGTGGATCAATATCCATCTTTTCAAGTGTATCACTCAAATTTGGATAAGTGCTCTCATGACCTACAGAAAAATAGTGTTTAGAAGAAGTTTTTATACCTGAATTCACATGGAGAGAGGGTTCCTCATTTGGCATGGGGATTGAGGTTTTCTCCAAGGAGTGAGCTGCTATAGTCTCTGAACCCTCACAAACATCTACTTTCTTTCCAGAGACTACAGGCTCCGGTATACCACTTTCAGGTTCTCTACTAGACTCTGATGTCTTCAGTAATACTTCATTAGACAGCATAGTTAGTATGTCACCGTCTTTAAGTGTTGTTTGCTGAGACTCACCCTCAAGGTAGATAGACTCTGTGATGCCTCGCAGATCCGGGATACAGATCCGGGTTCACAACTCACTTAAACAATACAAACCTATAAATGCGGAACAATAATAATACAATCCCTCATCCAAGATACGAGCACAGGCTAAAGTATGAAACAAACACTTCTAATTACTATTACAAACCTCAAATATAATTTAATACAATCTGATAGATCTTAAATGTCTAGTATATCCAATCCACTTATTACAACAATACACGAAATTAAACCATCTACACTCTCAATCATCAAACATCACTCCCCTGGCTTCCGAGCCACTAGGTCTAAACATCCTCGATCTTAACTGGAAAAGAAACATTACACTGCAAGGTGAGCCAGAAAGCTCAACAAGAATATCCTTCAATGTATAAATAAATAATAAACTTTTAATCGTTCCAAGTATTAACTACAAGCCATACTGGAATATCTGAAAGGTGAATCAAGTTCAGTGATATGAACAGATAAATTCGGATAAGTTCCGACGATCAATAATGCCATAAGAAAGTGGCTCAACATCAACTAGAGTCAAATACTCAGAATGTTAGAACTGGTCCATCTCATAATTTTAAAAACAAAGTTAGGCATGCTGATCAGTCACGCTCTAACCCGGACAGTGCACAAAGCAAAGTCCTCATCGGATCCAAGGCACTGAAAGGCCTTACACATCGACCAATACATGGTCAGACCAATTAAGGTCAAGTTTTATATAAATCCACCAATTCTAACCTTACGTTCAGGTGTCGATACAATTGACAACCTTTAAATCATAATTAGGTGTCGGAAGATTGACAACCTTGATCACAACAATCACTGGAAGTTCACGTTCCAGGAAAAACAACTCAAAGTGAATGTACGATAACAAATGGTACAACATCTAGTATCGATGAGTTCGATACAACAATGGGGTGATAATGAAGAATCAACAATAGTAACAATAAGTGTTGTCTAGATTGATACAAGAAATGGGTAAATCGAATGCAACGATATTATAGGCGTCGACGAATTCGAACGCCACCATCTGGGTAATAATAATTAATCAAGAGTAATAAGGCATCGACTAGAGCGAATGCCTAAAAAGGTTGAAATGAATCGTCAATGATAATTTAAATGAATCTCGTCAAAGTTGATAAGAATAATTCAATGGATTCATGCTGTGAATAATTTAAGAATGATTTCTTGAACAATAATTTAAAGGGATACATGGCATAGCATTTGTATATTTAATAGGATAACAAGTGGTAGAAAAATACTTGCCTGATAATAAGGTCAAGTCCGTCTAAATATTCTCGTAACCTTCTGCTTTAGCTTTTCCTTTGCTCCTCTGACTCGACTCTATAATAAACGTCTCGAATCAAATACTAATACATCTCACTATTCATTCCACGTATTTCATGTAATTCACATAATTTACATAATTCATTTAGCACGTAACATTTATATTGCCCTAGCGGACACATTCAAATCACGTAATCAATTAATGGAACTCTACAATTATTTTTAACACAAGTCCAAACCTCGTCATAAATTAAATCTCACTTCGAAATATTTTTAAAACCATTTTCATAATTTTTGGGATTTTTCTAATATTTTTAAAGCATTTAAAACTCAAAACGGGATAATTTGGAATTAAATAACCTCAATTATATTAATTAAATTAAACAATAATTAATGAATAAAATTATTCGATAAATGATCTCATTTATCGAATAATTAAATCAATTTAAATTATTATTCGAAATGATTTAATATAATTAAAGTATTAAATTCTACATTTAAATAATTAAGGAAATGATTCCAAAAATCTTAAAATAAATAATAATTTTGGATAAATCCGATTTTTGTTTTAAAATAATACAGAAAATATTTTTCTGAAAATTTAGAAACTGATTTTGTATTTTTCTGATTTTTATTGAATTAAATATGAATTTTCGAAAATTAAAACAATTTAAAATAAAAATCAGAAATAATCAGCACTATTCATCGTCTTCTTCTTCAAGCTCCACCACCGGCGGCAATGGCAGCTCCGGCCGGTGGCGCAACTCCGGCGACACTCTAAATCTAGTCAAACATGACCCAAACTCAACACAAGCTTTGTCTTTGAACGATCTACAACTTCGCCAATCCGGAATTTCCAAACAATTACTCGAACTAAAATTCCGTTCAAAAAGTCAACATTTTCCGATGAACACCAAGAACACTCAAGAACAATTTCGAAATAATCAAACCACGTCTAAACATGTTTAACGAACTCAAAACCTAACATATGATATACCAAACTGACCAGGAGAAAATTATCTACAACTTGGAATCATCAAATCACATAAACAATCAAGTTTACGAAAAATCATAATTTTGAATCTTTAAATTCGAATTTTGTAAAAATCATATAAAATGAAATATTGATCCCCACGAATTCTGGGTACATATTTAGAAACTAGATTTTTATACCTTTAATTTGAGCCCAAGAACGTTGAATTTCGATTCCGGGAAAGCCTCCAATTTGGAGCTTGAAATTGAAGAACACTAGAATTTTCTCTCTAAGAAATTTATGACTTTTGAAACAATAATTTTGAGAGAATGATTGCTGGCGGCTGGTATTGGTATTATTGACAGATTTGTTGGGGAATATTTTGCTTTTGTGAATATTTTATTCAGGTCTCATGAAATCGGTTCCGTAATTGCCGCTTAGTGGAATTTCTGATATAAAACAGAGGCGAAATTTTTACGAAAAATCACGAAAATAATTTGAAAAATCCTCAAACATGATAGAATGAATAAAACTTGAGACAAGAATATTTTAAAATTTATTTGATCAGTTTTGATATAAATATGTTTTTAAAAACGAAACCGCTGAGCTTTTAAAAGTACGGTCTGCCGAAACGACAAATACTACTAACATGAATTTTTTTTTTTTTTTTTTTGATTAAAAGAATACGATCAACTAACACATTTTTTTTTTTAACATATACGGGAAACTCTATAACCTCAATTAAATACATATAACGATAATAATATCCGTCTATAACACATCGTTCCATCGAGTTGAATAAATCAGATAAATATTTATTCCATTCAATAATAATAATTACATTTTTAATACAAGTTCTTACAATCTTCCCTCCTTAAAAGGATTCTGTCCTCAGAATCAAACTAAGCAAATAGGTGTGGATACCTCTCTAACATCTCACTTTCTAGCTCCCAGGTAGACTCTTCGACCCTAGGATTTCTCCACAAAACTCTTACTATCGAAATGGTCTTATTTTTAAGCACCTTCTCCTTCCTGTCTAAAATCTCTACCGGTAGTTCTACGTAGGACAAATCCGGCTGAATCTCGACTGGTTCTGACTCTGTCACCTGGTTTGAATCTGGATGGAACCTCTTCAACATTGACACGTGGAAAACGTTATGAACATGTTGTAAATGCGGAGGTAGCGCTAACTCGTAAGCAACTTTCCCAACTCTCTTCAGGATTTCGAACGGCCCAACGAATCTTGGACTTAGCTTTCCTTTCTTCCCGAATCTCACTAGCCCTTTCCATGGAGATACCTTCAGCAAAACTGGTTCTCCTACTTCAAAGTTTATGTCCTTCCTGGCTCGATCAGCGTATTTCCGTTGTCGATCCTGTGCGGCTATCAATCTCTTCTGTATAAGTTCAACCTTGTCCTTGGTTTGCTGGATCAGCTCGGTTCCCAATATCTTCTTCTCGCCCACCTCTTCCCAATATAATGGAGATCGACATCGTCGTCCGTATAAATCTTCATATGGTGGCATTCCAATGCTGGCGTGATAGCTGTTGTTATAAGAGAACTCCACCAAAGGCAGATGGTCATCCCAACTACCCTGAAGGTCCATCGCACACACTCTCAACATGTCTTCAATCGTTTGAATAGTACGCTCGCTTTGGCCATCAGTCTGCGGATGATATGCAGTGCTCATGTTCAGTTTAGTTCCCAGAGCTTCTTGAAATTGTCGCCAAAATCTGGAATTGAATCTCGGGTCTCTATCAGACACAATCGAAACAGGGACTCCATGTCGCATCACTATCTCTTTCAAGTACAGGTGAACTAACTTGTCCATCGTATATCTTTCGTTGATCGGTAGAAAATGTGCCGACTTCGTTAATCTATCAATGATAACCCAAATGGCGTCGTGATTAGCTTTCGTCCTGGGTAATCCCACCACAAAATCCATGGCAATTTGTTCCCATTTCCATTCAGGAATCTCTAGGGGCTGTAACAATCCACTCGGCCTCTGATGCTCTGCTTTAACCTTCTGGCAAGTGTAACACTTACTAACCCATTCTGCAATCTCTCTTTTCATGTCTGGCCACCAAAAATTTTCTTTCAGATCTCGGTACATCTTCGTACTCCCGGGGTGAATTGAGAACTTTGAATTATGAGCTTCTTGTAAAATTTCATTCTTCAGTTCTGCCACATTAGGAATCCAAATTCTAGAAGAAAATCTTAAGACTCCTTCCTCGTCCTTTTGGCTGCTTAACTCTTCTCCCGACAATTCATTCACATCATGGTTCATTATTTCTTCTTGGCACTTTCTGATCCTCTCCAACAGTTCTGGTTGAAATGTCATTGCGTAATTCAAATCAGTTGCACAAACTGGGGCACGAATCTCTATTTCCAATTTCTCAAATTCCCTGAATAACTCTTGGTTCATAGTAAACATGTTCAATTTTTCCTTCCTACTCAAGGCATCTGCTACCACATTGGCTTTCCCCGGATGATAATTGATGGTACAATCATAGTCTTTAATCAGTTCCAACCATCTCCTTTGTCTCATGTTAAGTTCCTTCTGGGTGAAAATATACTTCAAACTCTTGTGGTCAGTGTAAATCTCACACTTCTCTCCATATAGATAGTGTCTCCAAATCTTGAGTGCAAAAACAATGGCTGCTAGTTCCAAATCATGGGTAGGATATTTCTGTTCATGTATCTTCAACTGCCTGGAAGCATAGGCTATCACCTTGTCATGCTGCATCAATACACATCCCAGTCCTTTATGGGACGCATCACTATATATCACAAAGTCTCCTTGTTCATCTGGCAATGTCAACACTAGAGCCGTCACCAATCTCTTTTTCAGTTCTTGGAAGCTTTCCTCACACTTGTCATTCCAAATAAACTTTTCACTTTTCCTTGTCAACTTGGTTAGTGGAGTGGCTATCTTCGCAAAGTCTTGGACGAATCTTCGATAATAACCTGCCAATCCCATAAAACTCCTGACCTCTGTCGGTGTCTTTGGTCTCTCCCAATTCAGTACAGCCTCAATCTTAGCCGGGTCTACCTTAATCCCTTCATTGCTTACCACATGCCCTAAGAATTGAACTTCTCTTAGCCAGAATTCACATTTCGAAAACTTAGCAAACAACCTTTCCTTTCTCAAGATCCTCAACGTTATCCTCAAATTTTCCCTATGTTCCTCTTCTGTCTTGGAATATACCAAAATATCATCAATGAATACAATTATAAATTTATCCAAGTATCTTTTAAATACCTTGTTCATCAAGTCCATAAAAGCAGCTGGTGCATTTGTCAGTCCAAAAGCCATTACCAAAAATTCATAATGTCCATACCTACTTCGGAATGCCGTCTTAGGTACATCTTCAGGTTTGATCTTTAGCTGATGGTAACCCGATCTTAAATCAATCTTCGAAAAGTGGACAACTCCTTTCAATTGGTCAAACAAATCATCTATCCTTGGCAATGGATACTTATTCTTAATAGTCAATTTATTCAACTCTCGGTAGTCAATACACAACCTCATGCTCCCATCCTTCTTTTTAACAAATAGTACTGGGGCTCCCCACGGGGATACGCTGGGTCTGATAATTCCTTTTTCCAGTAGATCTTACAACTGGACTGCCAACTCTTTCATCTCTATCGGAGCCATTCTGTATGGAGCCTTCGATACTGGTTCAGTTCCTGGGGCTAGGTCAATCGCAAATTCTATTTCCCGATCTGGAGGTAAACCTGGAAGCTCATCGGGAAAAACATCTGGAAACTCATTCACTACTGGAATCTCTTCCAACTTAGGCATCTCTGTTTTTGTGTCTCGCACGTAGGCTAAATAGCCTTCACATCCTTGTCTAAGTAATCTCTTAGTCTGCACAATAGTCAAGAACTTCCTAGTTTGTTTCTGACCGCGGAAAACAACCTCTATATTATCAGGGGATCGTAACGTCAATTTCTTACCTCTACAATCTATCTGGGCACTATGCTCTGTCAACCAATCCATCCCTAGGATTACATCAAATTCTCCTAGTTGGAAGGGTATTAAGTTGGCATAAAAACAGTGCCCTAAAACTACAACATCACAACGAGGACACACCTGATCGACGGGTATGCGCTCCGAATTAGCTATCTCTATAACTAACACCTCGTCTAACAATCTCATCTCACAATTCAATTTACTGACAAAATCTAAAGAAATAAAAGACTTCGTAGCTCCAGAATCAATTAACACCTTGGCATTGACGGAATTTACAAGAAGCGTACCTGCCAAAACATCGGACTCTTGCACAGCCTCGTTCATAGACATGTTGAAGGTTCGGGCAATCGGCTGAATGTTCCTCGCTTGAGGTGCCTCAATTGCCGGAATCATTGCGTTTGCTATAGCTGGTAGTTTCGCTGGGGGTACTCTGCAGTCCTTGATCATATGCCCTGGCTTCCCACATCTGTGACACACAATCCCAACCTTGCATTCTCTAGAGAAATGCCCTTTCTGTCCACACTTAAAACAATTCCCAGTTAACTTGTGACATATACCAGGATGTTTCTTACCACACGTCTTGCAATCTGGCAGTGATGGTCTATTAACTCCTGATTGGTTCACCCCTTGAGTTCGGTTGCCTTGACCTCCATTCCCTCCATCTGGTCTCCTCATCCCTACATTCTTCCCAGCTTGGAACCCTTGTCTTTTATTAAGATAGTTTTGCGAACCACCCTGAATCTGCTTGTTATCAACCACTCCCAATTTTCGTTTCTTTCCCTCTTTCTCCTTCTGATACTGCTCACTTTCTTCTTCTACAATCATAGCTTTCTGAACCACCGCAGCATAGGTGTTCAGTTCCAATATAGCCAACTTGGTTCGAATCCAGGACTTTAGTCCTTGCTGAAACCTCTTCGCTTTCTTCCTTTCTGTGTCCACATAGGAAGGGACAAACCTTGCTAGTTCTGTAAATCTTGCTTCATAATCAGCAACTAACATATTCCCCTGTTTCAATTCCAAAAACTTGACCTCCATCTTGTCGCTCATGAAGAGCAGAAAGTACTTCTCCAAAAACATCTCCTTAAACCTCTCCCATGTAACCACCTCGGTATTCTCTAGGGCTCTCACTGACTCCCACCAATGAGTGGCTTCATTCTTTAGAAAGTAGCTGGCATATTTTGTTTATTTATCTTCCGGGACTTGCACCAAAGCGAAAGCCTTCTCTATCTCTTTCAACCAATTCTTAGCATCGACTGGGTCTGTTGACCCCTTGAATTCTGGTGGTTTTACTGCTTGAAAGGCCTTGAAGGTAACCACTGGAACTGTTGGTTCCTGCCGTTATTGCTGTTGAGCTGCGAATTGTTATTGTAGTTGATGTTGCTGCTGAGCTAGAGTAGCAGTCTGTTGAGTCAAAGTTTGCAATAGTTGAACCAACATAGGGTCCATCTGATTTCTAGGAGGTGAATTGGTTCGCTGTTCAGGATTGGTTTGTTGACCAGTAAGTTGGCGAGTTCTTCTTGGAGGCATTCTCAAAAACTGATAGGGAAAAGTAATTTGATCAATAACAATTCAAGTTATAATTGGCTTACAAAAGTTTATCAAGAGTATAGAATCAAAACAGTTGTTCAGGGTTGCTGTACAAAGTTTGATGGCAAAATGTAATATAAAGATATGACCAGAGATAAAAATGGTGTGCACAATGTCGTGGAAATAATCATCGACTAAATCAAGGTATGTGAAACTGATAAGTGAATAAAGAAAATGATTATCTATAACTGATCAACATCTTTTATACCTAATTGGTACAAGCGTAAAATCGCTTCAATGGAAAGAAAATGAAATCCAATCATAATGAAAACTGCTATCCGCTAGTCAACAGTACAACAATCAAACTATATAAAAATGGCTAGTATCCAGCCACGCCCTTACTTCTAATCCGTGCCAATAATTGCTTTCGTATCTCGTTCATAGTACTTTCGCATTCTCTATAACGTTCATGACGTTTCTAAAGCCTTGCTCCCAATCAGATATTTGGATGCATCGAACTTCTACTCGCGTGATACGTCGAAAGACCCTATAATGTCGCAATACTCATCTTACTAACCTAAGGTGAACCCTATCTCAAATCTCTTTACTTAACATCTAATACGTACTCCTAACTATTGCAACTCGTTTCTTAATCTAGACTCTACTTCCTACTGTTTCAGGGACCTTAACCTGTGGCCCTGATACCAACTGTGACGCCTCGCAGATCCGGGATACAGATCCGGGTTCACAACTCACTTAAACAATACAAACCTATAAATGCGGAACAATAATAATACAATCCCTCATCCAAGATACGAGCACAGGCTAAAGTATGAAACAAACACTTCTAATTACTATTACAAACCTCAAATATAATTTAATACAATCTGATAGATCTTAAATGTCTAGTCTATCCAATCCACTTATTACAACAATACACGAAATTAAACCATCTGCACTCTCAATCATCAAACATCACTCCCCTGGCTTCCGAGCCACTAGGTCTAAACATCCTCGATCTTAACTGGAAAAGAAACATTACATTGCAAGGTGAGCCAGAAAGCTCAACAAGAATATCCTTTAATGTATAAATAAATAATAAACTTTTAATCGTTCCAAGTATTAACTACAAGCCATACTGGAATATCTGAAAGGTGAATCAAGTTCAGTGATATGAACAGATAAATTCGGATAAGTTCCGACGATCAATAATGCCATAAGAAAGTGGCTCAACATCAACTAAAGTCAAATACTCAGAATGTTAGAACTGGTCCATCTCATAATTTTAAAAACAAAGTTAGGCATGCTGATCAGTCACGCTCTAACCCGGACAGTGCACAAAGCAAAGTCCTCATCGGATCCAAGGCACTGAAAGGCCTTACACATCGACCAATACATGGTCAGACCAATTAAGGTCAAGTTTTATATAAATCCACCAATTCTAACCTTACGTTCAGGTGTCGATACAATTGACAACCTTTAAATCATAATTAGGTGTCGGAAGATTGACAACCTTGATCACAACAATCACTGGAAGTTCACGTTCCAGGAAAAACAACTCAAAGTGAATGTACGATAACAAATGGTACAACATCTAGTATCGATGAGTTCGATACAACAATGGGGTGATAATGAAGAATCAACAATAGTAACAATAAGTGTTGTCTAGATCGATACAAGAAATGGGTAAATCGAATGCAACGATATTATAGGCGTCGACGAATTCGAACGCCACCATCTGGGTAATAATAATTAATCAAGAGTAATAAGGCATCGACTAGAGCGAATGCCTAAAAAGGTTGAAATGAATCGTCAATGATAATTTAAATGAATCTCGTCAAAGTTGATAAGAATAATTCAATGGATTCATGCTGTGAATAATTTAAGAATGATTTCTTGAACAATAATTTAAAGGGATACATGGCATAGCATTTGTATATTTAATAGGATAACAAGTGGTAGAAAAATACTTGCCTGATAATAAGGTCAAGTCCGTCTAAATATTCTCGTAACCTTCTGCTTTAGCTTTTCCTTTGCTCCTCTGACTCGACTCTATAATAAACGTCTCGAATCAAATACTAATACATCTCACTATTCATTCCACGTATTTCATGTAATTCACATAATTTACATAATTCATTTAGCACGTAACATTTATATTGCCCTAGCGGACACATTCAAATCACGTAATCAATTAATGGAACTCTACAATTATTTTTAACACAAGTCCAAACCTCGTCATAAATTAAATCTCGCTTCGAAATATTTTTAAAACAATTTTCATAATTTTTGGGATTTTTCTAATATTTTTAAAGCATTTAAAACTCAAAACGGGATAATTTGGAATTAAATAACCTCAATTATATTAATTAAATTAAACAATAATTAATGAATAAAATTATTCGATAAATGATCTCATTTATCGAATAATTAAATCAATTTAAATTATTATTCGAAATGATTTAATATAATTAAAGTATTAAATTCTACATTTAAATAATTAAGGAAATGATTCCAAAAATCTTAAAATAAATAATAATTTTGGATAAATCCGATTTTTATTTTAAAATAATACAGAAAATATTTTTCTGAAAATTTAGAAACTGATTTTGTATTTTTCTGATTTGTATTGAATTAAATATGAATTTTCGAAAATTAAAACAATTTAAAATAAAAATCAGAAATAATCAGCACTATTCATCGTCTTCTTCTTCAAGCTCCACCACCGGCGGCAATGGCAGCTCCGGCCGGTGGCGCAACTCCGGCGACACTCTAAATCTAGTCAAACATGACCCAAACTCAACACAAGCTTTGTCTTTGAACGATCTACAACTTCGCCAATCCGGAATTTCCAAACAATTACTCGAACTAAAATTCCGTTCAAAAAGTCAACATTTTCCGATGAACACCAAGAACACTCAAGAACAATTTCGAAATAATCAAACCACGTCTAAACATGTTTAACGAACTCAAAACCTAACATATGATATACCAAACTGACCAGGAGAAAATTATCTACAACATGGAATCATCAAATCACATAAACAATCAAGTTTACGAAAAATCATAATTTTGAATCTTTAAATTCGAATTTTGTAAAAATCATATAAAATGAAATATTGATCCCCCACGAATTCTGGGTACATATTTAGAAACTAGATTTTTATACCTTTAATTTGAGCCCAAGAACGTTGAATTTCGATTCCGGGAAAGCCTCCAATTTGGAGCTTGAAATTGAAGAACACTAGAATTTTCTCTCTAAGAAATTTATGACTTTTGAAACAATAATTTTGAGAGAATGATTGCTGGCGGCTGGTATTGGTATTATTGACAGATTTGTTGGGGAATATTTTGCTTTTGTGAATATTTTATTCAGGTCTCATGAAATCGGTTCCGTAATTGCCGCTTAGTGGAATTTCGGATATAAAACAGAGGCGAAATTTTTACGAAAAATCACGAAAATAATTTGAAAAATCCTCAAACATGATAGAATGAATAAAACTTGAGACAAGAATATTTTAAAATTTATTTGATCAGTTTTGATATAAATATGTTTTTAAAAACGAAACCGCTGAGCTTTTAAAAGTACGGTCTGCCGAAACGACAAATACTACTAACATGAATTTTTTTTTTTTTGATTAAAAGAATACGATCAACTAACACATTTTTTTTTTTTACATATACGGGAAACTCTATAACCTCAATTAAATACATATAACGATAATAATATCCGTCTATAACACATCGTTCCATCGAGTTGAATAAATCAGATAAATATTTATTCCATTCAATAATAATAATTACATTTTTAATACAAGTTCTTACAGACTCTGACTGAACAATATTTGTTTGATCTTCAAGAAAATCAGTCAAAGTTATTCCTCCCATATCATAGGGTTTCTCACTTGCAATTTCAGTCATCATAGAAGACCTTTCAACATCAACTATCACAGCTCCTGAGTCATCCAACCTCTGACTAGATGGTTCTTGTGTTGCAGTGACTGTGATCTGATCTTTTCTACTATCCACCACTGGTGCAATAGTATCTTCGGTCGACTGCATTCCTCTATCTACTTCCTCCTGTTGTTCACCTTGAGCTGAAGCATCTTCAATAATGACATCCTTGTCAAATAAATATGCATGAAGTGATTGAAGTGCAACATGCTTCGAGAGTCCAAATTTCTTGACTAATTGTCTTCTGACAGATACATAGAAATACATCTTCATTAAGTCAAGTCTTTGATGTAGAAGTCCATATTCTTCTGGAAATAAAAGTTTTGGTACTCTTTCAACCAGAAAATCTAGAACAGGCCTGGATAGCTTCACTTTGATAGAAATAACTCCCATAGCCAGTCTGTATGATAACGTAGTTTCCCATAAAGAATCAATATCCAGATCTCTATAGTCATTTGCTGACTTGATTGTTGCTTCATTTGAAGAGACCTGCATGATATTAGTTGGACTAGACTCTGTGTGTGTAGGTGGCAAATCAATTTTTCTCCTTGTTCTCCTAGTATAGTGAGCAAAAGATTTATCCTGAGAAGACTCAAGAGGTGTAGACACAGAATTGATCTTGGGATGAGATTTTTTTTCAATAGACACAGTCTTTTGAGAGACAGTATCCAGTAACTGTTTTCCCTTTTTAAGAACTACAGCCTTTTGAGAGACTGCAACCTGGCTGTGACTAGGTGCTTCATCTCTTTGTCCTAGCTTAGAAAGTCGAATTGCAGCCTTCAATTCTTCTCTCTCAGCAAGAGATATATTATCATCATCTTCACTAGAACTACTACTACTTGGCACAACAAATCTTCTCTTCCTTACAACTGATGTCTTTTGAGAAACACCAGAGGTTGGTTTCTTTGAAACAATAGGCTGTGGATTAAAATTTGGTTCTTGAATTGTTTCAGAGACTATAATGTTTTGGGCTACTTGGGTAGACACAGGTGGGTTCTCCTCCAAATGATATTCCTGAGCCATTTCACTACAAAAGAAAGAAGAATTGTAGAGAGTAGGAAGATGAGTTTCAAGAATTACCTGAACATGATGTGGATAATGAATTGCAGGTATTTCATTTAGATTCTTTTCATTGTCCTTCTTTGTAATGTCAGAGAAAATTCTCTTTTGCTGTACATAAGAAGAAAACACAATGTTTTCTACCAAATCTAGCTTCAACATCAAGAATAAAATGGTTAATAAACATTTGCATAAATCTATGATAATAAACCATTTCCCTGTTTTGATCTATTAACCCAAGTTTAATACTCATCTGATTTAAGATAATGTGACCAATGTTAATTACTGTGTCATAAAGCAAACTGTAAGCAATATGTGAAGTAACAGAAGTAATTTGCTGAAAAGAACTACATTTGCCAGTAAAACATTTAGCAATTTGATCAAAGAATAATGACCATTCCTTCCTAAGAAAAGACCTATTTCACTAGCTCATGTTGTCTAGAGGTCCACTATAACCTAATGCAGACAACATAGTTCTTACATCATCATCAGATGGTTCACTTGCATAATTATCAGTAACAGGTAAGTGAAGTACTGAATTAACAACATATTCAGTAATGTCATAAGTATCTTGTCCTAAGTGTAGAACAATCTTACCTGATTGACTCTGAGTAGAATCAATTATCTCAGTATTCTCCTAAGCTTGTGAAACAGCAGCTTGATTTATTTCTGGAGATGCTGTCAATGCATAATGCAAAGGTCCAATAGCCATAAAATCCATCACAGTATGAAAATCAGCTGATACTCCTTTCTTGCTGGTGATTGCTGCAACATGATTGTTAGTCATAAAATCAAAGTCACCAAATTTGAAAGCTACTGATTTAGGTAGACTTCTTTGAGCTGCCATTTTTGATCTAAAATGAACTTGAGAAATCTTGAAATTGATTAGTGATTTTGAGAACTTGAATGAATGTTTTTGCTTTAGGAAATACGATTTAGAAGTTAACAATAAACAATCAGAGTCTCAAAATAAAGATATATTCAACAATCCTTCAGACCCACTAACCCACGTTGACACGTAGGTTGACAGGTGTCAGTCCCTAAAAAATGCAGTTTACCCACGATTTTTGGAAAATAAAATCCAAAATTGATTTTCATGAAATAAATCAGGGTAAAATCAAAATAAAATCAATACTGATCAGCTTCATTTTCTGATGTGATCTTTTTCATCAAGATAATCACAACTCTGAATGTGATTAAAAATAATAAAAATAATCATCAATCCTGATGAAATCACTTTCGTTTTCCTGATCACTATCATCCTGATTTCAACGATTAAATGGAGTTCCACGTGGCAATTTTAGAATTTAACCTGAAAAGAACATCAATAATCTAAACAAAAAAAATCTTGTTAGATTGTCAAAAATATCTTGGAAATATGAAAGAACTAGTCATACGAATAGATGTATACGCCGATACATTGAATATTTAAAATGATTGTTCAGCTTCTCACTCTTTCCTTTATAAACCCTTGATGTCTTTTGCATTTCTTAACTCCAAAAACACACAAAACCTCTCTGTAAAGACAGAGCTTCCACAAAACACAATGATCTTCAACCCAATCTTTCGATTTCTCACAGATGATGAACACCAAAGATTCAATATTCGTCTCTTTGAAGAGATAACTTTTCTCATCATTTTAGACATGATTGGAGTAGATCCATATAATGATGTTGATCTTGATGGAGATGCTATACATTCAAGTCAGCTACTCTCATTCAAGTCGCCCAGAGAAGGAATCTATGAGTAATTATCAAAGTGACTCTTGAGATGCTCCCTGTCCTGAAGTAGATCTTTGAAGACTAAGAACAGCAACAAATTTAGACAAGAATAGAATTATCAGTAGAAATTAGACAAAAAGATATTTGTATTTCATTTCCATGTATGTAATGCTTTCAATTAATGAAAATACAATTTCTTATTATCTACTTGTCTGTTGTTCCCTGTTTATTCGAATGATCTGACTAATGGTATAAATTATCAGTATGAACGAATTAAAGTTTACTGACATAGACTTATCAAAACTTAGAATTAGAATACTACACAAAGTAAATGTCAGGATCTGAAACAATTTTCACAGTCCTGATACTGACACAATACTGATGACGTCAGCATCCTGATAACAATTCTAATCTTGATGATTATTAACAAGTCTATCATACTGAAATTTATCAAGGCAAAGTGTTATAGCTAAAGCATTTAACAATCAAATATAGATCTTGACAAATATCAAGTCTATAAGCTAAAAACAACATACCTTGCTACTTTTGCAGATGTTAAAGATCTAGAAATTTAACATTCCTAACTCACTTACTAATCTACTAAATGTAGTCTCATCAAGTGGTTTAGTTAGAATATATGCAAGCTGTTTGTCAGTAGGAACAAAATGAAGTTCCACAGTACCATTCTCAATATGTTCTCTAATAAAATGATACCTGACATCAATGTGCTTAGTCCTTGAATGTTGAACTGGATTTTCTGCAATTTTAATAGCACTAGTATTATCACAAAACATAGGAATATTACTAAGTGTCATACCATAATCCATCAACTGATTTCTTATCCAAAGGAGCTGTGCACAACAACTGCCTGCTGCTATGTACTCAGCTTCTGCAGTTGAGGTTGAGACAGATTGTTGCTTCTTGCTTGCCCAAGAAATCAATATGTTTCCCAAGAATTGACATGTACATGTAGTGCTTTTCCTGTCTATTTTACACCCTGCATAATCATAGTCTGAATAGCCAATTAGGAAGAAATCAGATTCTCTAGGATACCACAAACCAAGATTTGGAGTTCCTTTGAGATATCTAAAAATTCTCTTCACAGCAATTAAATGAGATTCCTTAGGATCACTTTGGAATCTAGCACATAAACAGGTAGAAAACATTATATCTGGTCTACTTGCAGTTAGATATAACAATGAGCCTATCATGCCTCTCTAACTAGTATTATCCATACTCTTTCCCTTTGGATCAGAGTTTAGTTTAGTGGCTGTTACCATGGGTGTTTTTACAACTACACAGTCTTGAAAGTCAAATTTTCTTAAAAGATCTTTAATATACTTTGACTGATTAATGAAAATACCAGTCTCAGTCTGTTTGACCTGCAAGCCTAAGAAATAATTTAATTCACCCATCATGCTCATCTGATACTTAGACTGCATAAGCTTGCTAAACTTAGCACACAATTTTTCATTAGTAGAGCCAAATATAATATCATCAACATAAACTTGAACTAAAAGCAATTCACCTTTTATCTTTCTAAAGAATAGAGTTTTATCAATTGTACCTCTTGTGAAGCCATTTTCAAGAAGAAATTTAGACAAAGTCTCATACCATGCTCTTGGTGCCTGCTTTAGTCCATAGAGTGCCTTGTCAAGTTTATAGACATGATTTGGAAACTTAGGATCAACAAATCCAGGTGGCTGTTCCACATACACTTCCTCATCAAGTTTGCCATTTAGAAAATCACTCTTTACATCCATCTGATATACCTTGAATTTTGAATGAGCTGCAAATGCAAGAAACATTCTGATTGCTTCCAATCTTGCTACAGGTGCAAAGGTCTCATCATAATCAATGCCTTCTTCCTGAGAATAACCCTTGGCCACCAGTCTTGCTTTGTTTCTTACAATCATACCAGATTCATCTAGCTTGTTTCTGAAAACCCATCTTGCACCAACAATAGATCTATCTTTAGGTCTTGGTACCAGTTTCCAGACTTTGTTTCTCTCAAACTCATTTAACTCCTCCTGCATTGCAATTACCCAATCAGGATCCTGTAAGGCTTCTTCAACCTTCTTAGGTTCATTCTTTGAGAGAAAGCAACTATACAAGCATTCATTTTGAATTGACCTTCTAGTTCGAACACCACTATTTGGATCACCAATAATCAAATTTTCACTATGATCCTTTGTCCATTTTCTAACAGGTGGTAAATTGCCTCTGCTAGATTCTCCCCCTAAGTTAGTGGTATCTCTTGTAGAAGAAATCTCTCTGCCTTCAATAGCTCCCCTTTGATCAATAGAATCAATAGATTCCATATTACTGCTAGTTACTGATCTTTCCTCAGTAGACTCTGAAAGATCAGTTCCTGATGGAGTAGACTCTGAATAGCTAGTCTTCTCCTGATGATCACTGTGTTCTCCTTGATTCATTTGCTCCCCCTCAACAGCAGCATTCCTTTGAGAAGCAATAGAAATTCCTTCTGGATAACCTTCATCATCATTGGAGAGTATCTCTGAATCCTTCAGATTTTCAAATTCCAATTGGTCATGGCTTTCATCAGTTTGCAGAATTCCAAATTTCTTATCATCAAATGCAACATGAATTGATTCCATAACAATGTGAGTTCTGAGATTATAAACTTTGAAGGCCTTAGATGCTGAATATCCTAGAAAGATTGCTTCATCCGATTTGGCTTCAAATTTTCCAAGTTGTTCTGGATGAACTTTTAGGACATAGCATTTGCATCAAAAGATGTGAAAGTATTTCACACTTGGTTTCTTTCCTTTGTTCATCTCATAGGGAGTTTTTCCATGACTATTTACCAAGGTACAGTTTTGAGTGAAACATGCAGTGTTAATAGCTTCTGCCCAAAAATAGGTTGGAAGTTTTACATCTGCAAGCATGGTTCTTGCTGCTTCTATGAGAGTCATGTTCTTTCTTTCCACTACACCATTTTGCTGAGGTGTACCAGGTGCAGAAAACTGTTGAGTGATTCCATTGTTTGCACAAAAATTCTCCATTGTAGAATTCTTGAATTCTGTATCATTATCACTCCTAAGTACTTTGACTTTGTACTCAGAGTTATTCTGAATAATCTTGACAAGTTCAATGATTTGCTGAGGAGCTTCATCCTTCTTGTGTAGAAAGAACACCCATGTAACCTTGTGAAATCATCCACTACCACTAGAGCATATCTTTTCTTGCTGATAGACATAATGTTTACTGGACCAAACAGATCAAGATGTAGCATGTGAAATGGTTCAGTAATTGAATTTGCAGTCATCACAAAGTCCATCTTGCACAAAATTTGCGTCAGGTAGGCCTCTCACTAAATTGTGCTTAACAAGTTGATTAAGCTTCTTGAAGTTGAGATGTGAGAGCTTCTTGTGCGAATTCCAGCTTTCATCACTTGTTTCTTTGCTGTAGAGACATCTAACAATTCCTTTAGATGTATCACTTAAGCTGGCTTCATATATGTTACCATATCTTTGACCAGTTAGAACAATGTCTCCATTCTGCATATTCAAGATTTTGCATCCTTCTCTATCAAAGATTGATTTGAAACCTTTATCACCCAGTTGACTTATGCTTAAAAGAGTATGTTTCAAGCCTTCAACCAGTGCTACATTTTCTATGATGACATTCCCAAAAACAATTGAGCCATATCCCAGAGTTTCTCCTTTGTTGCCATCTCCAAAAGATATTACTGGGCCAACTTTCCTCTCAAACTTTGTAAGCAGGGACTTCTTTCCAGTCATATGTCCAGAGCATCCACTGTCCAAGATAATTGAATGCTTCTTTCCTGTGCCCTGCTAACAAAAAGTAACTAGTTAGAATTTTTTAGGACCCAACTTTGATTAGATCCTTTCTTACTAGATTTTGAAACAACAGGCTTTGAAGATTTTGCCTTTACTTTACCTGTTGTAGAGTCAACCTTAGACTCTGATTTCACAAAATGTTTGTGACTAGGAGTTTCAGATTTCAAAGAATAATAGTCATAATACAGTTCATGATATTCTCTACACATGTAAATGGAATGAAGTAAACTACCATAATGATAACAAGCTTTTTGTGGTTGGTATTGAATTTTCTGAGTCTTGGGGAATTTGGACTCAGTTTTCCAAGAAGGTTTTTGATTGCAGTCTAGGGCCAAATGATTATGATTTCCACACTTATAGCATTTTTTCCTTGGTGCATCAGGTACATTCTTGTAATTATTCTCTTTGTTAATACCTTCTTTTCCATTCCTATTTCTTTTGATCTTGCTAGACTCTGAAAGACCATCTAATCTCTGTTTCAACTGAGACTTAGACAAAAACCCTATGTTTACATTCTTAGGTTTCTCTAACACTTTCTCATCTGAATTACTATTGTTAATCCTTTTGTGTACAACAAGGGTACCTTTTGAATCAACAAATTTAACATGTTTAGGTTTAGAAACAATTTTCTTACCTTCAGATTTAGACGTGCTAGCTTCTACTTTACTATCATCATTGACAATAACTACTTTTTCTTCTTGTCTAGCTTTATCAAAACCTAAACCATTAACTTTACCACGAATTCCACTTTCAAAGATTTCTATAGTCTTTTTACCAGAATTGTTAATGGTCTTAATCACATCTCTCTCTTCCTCTAGTTCTTTTCTGACATAGTCATAAGCCTCAAGAATAACACTATAATCATGCTTAGATTTATCAGAACTTAACTTGTATTCTTCCATTTGAATTAACTCAGATTCAAGAAAATTATTTCTATCAACTAATTTATTATTCTTAACCTTAAGTTCATCTCTTTCACAAGTAAGAATTCTGAAATTAGTCATAAGATTCTTAAACTCAGCATGGATAGATCTAATTTCATCAGAATTTAAGCTATCAAATGAATCAAGAGAGTGAAGTGATACCTTAACAGAGGATGGAGAAGTTTTCTTTGGAGATCCAGGTTTGTCTGAAACATTTGCCATCAGTGCAATGTTGTCATAATCCAATTCATCTTCAGAATCACTGGAATCAGCCCAATCCTTCTGTGTGACCATAAGTTCATTACCCTTTCCTGAATTCCTAGGCTTCTTACACTCACTAGCAAAGTGTCCAAGCTCGCTGCAATTAAAGCACTTGATCTTAGCCTTATCAAGCTTGACAATTGTACTTTTGCCTTTGTCACTATTATTCTCCTCCTTCTTTTGAAAAGGTCCTTTGCTAAATCTTCTCCTATTGAATCTTCCTTTCTTGAAAGCTTTAGCAAACATAGCAAAGAGTTCATGCATCTCTGATTCAGAATCACTGTTGTCAGAGTCTATTTCAGTAGTCTCTGACTCAGAACTTTCTTTGCTTTTCTTCTTCCTTGAGTTCTTTACAGCAGACTCTTCATGCTATTCTTCTGGAAGCTTCTTTAATTCTGATTGAGCAGTAAGTGCAACAGTCTTCATCTTTCCTTCACTCTTGCTCTTCTTCTGCTGCTTGTCAAGTTCATAAGCTCTGAGTTTTCCATACACTGCCTCTAATGATATCTCATCCAGATCATTAGCTTCCTCAATCGCAGATATCTTCTCATTGTAGAAATCAGGCAAAGCTTTCATGAACTTTGTATTCATATCCTCCAAGTCATAATATTTACCATGCATGGCCATCTCATTGATGAGTTTTGTAAACCTATCAAAGGTATCAGTAAGTGACTCACCAGACTTGGATTCAAAGTACTCATACTGTTGTATAAGTAGTGTCCTCATATTCTTCCTGATAGGCTTAGTTCCTTCACAGTGAACCTTAAGATTGTCCCATATATCCTTAGCAGTTTTACAAGAGAGAACATAGTTAGTGAGAACAGAATCAAGACTGTTGAATAATATGTTTCTCACTTTAATATCTTTAAGAACATTCTCCTTGTCCTTACTTGACCACTCAGATTTTTGCTTCTCTGCTGTATGTTCTGGAACAACTTGACCATCAACAGTTGCTTGTCCAACAACCTTCGTTGGGATAATCAGGATCTGTTGCTTCCAGATAATCAGGATAATCAGGATCAGGATATGTTGCTTATCTTGATATAGCAGCTATTTTCTGCAACTCAGATTTTGGCTTCTATGATTCTGTCAAGATAATCAGGATCTGTTGCTTCCAGATGATGCAACATCTTTACTTCCCATAGAGTATATTCGTTTCTCTTGAGCATAGGAATCTTAATATTCCCATCCTTGTAACCAGACATGATTGCAGATCTTTATGATTATTCGAAATCAAATTGCTCTGATACCAATTGTTAACTCGAATAACTTGTAGAAGGGGGGGTTAAATACAAGTTATATAATCGTGTCTGATTTTTGCTTGATTAGATAAACAAGAATAAACGAATGAATCAAACTGTTTGTATTAATAAGGTCAAATACAAACTCTACCAAAGGTGTACAATACCTTTAGCAGCTGCTGACAAAATAAAACTCTCTCTCTGTTTGTTTCGACCTCTCGAATACAAACCTTATACAGAGCTACGCATACAAAATCAATCGCTCAATTTTCACACTCACGTCCTCACACTTTTTACAATGATATAGAGAGAGTATTTATAATGCTACCTATCAACTAATCACAGAAAGATAATCTATACATGACAATGTTCTGTCGTCCAATTGATAGTTTCCATCAATAGAAAATTCTTTCCTTCATGAAATCTTCTTGCTTGTTCCTCAAACAAAGATCCTGTTTTATAGCACTTGCCAGTTTCTGTAGCATCCATAATGATATCATCAGTAACACGACTGATATCAGGATTCCATCTTGCATCAGGATCTGACCATCCCATCAGTACTTGATCAGTATTTGACTTGACATATCAGAATTCAATCTCAGTTCCTGACATGTAGTACTCGATGCACTGTTCATTCCTGACATAAATTCTACAGACTACTGTCTAACACATATCTCCTATACATGTTAAATCCTTTATAAGATCAGGATATACAAGAAGTATAAGTAAAATTCTATTCTTAACATCACAACTCATGAATTATTCCTAACACCTAGTTCTCGAATCAATCACTTAGTCACTTCTCGAATACATTCTTAGAGACAAAATATTGAAGAAATTGTACAAGTTTGAAACCTGCAACAAGCCAATGCACTTTTTGGACCACAATCTGTAACGTGCTCTGGAAAGCCTACAAGGAAGCTTGGAGAGATATAGAAGAGACAAAGTGCTAAAGAAGTTGATCTGAACAGGCTTTGCAAAGTCAAATCTGTAACCGTTTGGACACTTACTCAAAAAGGATAGACACACTAGAAAGTAATTTGTTCAGCTACTTTATTTGTAGTAAGTAGGTTGTATCCATGTTCTATAAGGATACAACCTCACTTCCTTAGTTGTTAATAACTCGAGAGAAGTCAAGTTTTTCATACATTGTAAGTCATATCTCTCTGAGAAAAATGAAGCTGAGAATACTATCATTTGTATTCATAGATTGTATCAACCTTAATCTAATAATATATTAGATTAAATTGATATTGTGTCTTGTGTTATCTTTATCCTCACCTATACATTTGCACACACAAACACTTATCTGCTACACAGATTCAAGAACTAAGAAAAGTTCAAGAATTCATTCACCCCCTCTGTATTCTTTTACTGTATTCAATACTCAACAAGTGGTATCAGAGCAGGCTGTTTATTCAAAAATAGAAAAATGATCATGAGTTCGAATACACCAAAGACTACAGGAACGGTGAAAGTCCCTAAGTTTGACAAAGAAAATTACAACCTCTGGAAGATAAAAATGATGTTTTTCATCAAAGCCTCTCATCCTTTGTATCCTGAGATTCTCAAGAATGGTCCCTTTGTTCCACAACAAGAGATACCTGAGAAGACTGTTGGAACCATAACTGTTCCAAGATCTTATGTGGCCAAGGAACCATCCAAATGGAAAGAATCAAAAAAGGAGATGGTTGCTCTTGACAGTCACCTCATGTTGCTAATCATTGATTCCATGGACATGTCAATGTTTGCAAACATTGCATCATGCACATCTGCCAAAGAAATGTGGGATCACATTGAGGTGTTATGTGAAGGAACGGATGAGGTCAAGGAAAATAAGAAACAGATACTAGTCACACAGTATGAGGCTTTCATGGCACAATCCAAGGAAAGCATCACTGAGATGTTTGAGAGATTTCACAAGCTAGTTACTGAGTTGCAGATGAATGACAAGGTTTACAGCACAAAGGAGTTGAACATGAAGTTTCTACTATCTTCACCAAATCATCTAGAGCAAAGGGTCATTTCTCTAAGGGAAAGAGATTTGAACAAAGTTACATATGATGTGCTCTATGGGGTTTTAAAAACTCATGAGCTTGAGTTGCTTCAGAAAAGGGCTATCCAAGCCAACCAAGGTAGAATGATAAACACATCATGTGTCTTGATTGTCAACAAATCTATTCAAGACCTAGAAGCATCTACAAGCCAACTGAGGATAGAGAAGATAGTAGATGATGAAGAAACTGAAGCTGAGGTTAGTGAACCTGTTGAGGAGAAGGAGGAAGAAGAGTTTTACACTCTTGAAGAACTAGATGGGATGGAAAACACTTCATATGCTTTCATGGCCAGAAAATTTCCAAACATCAGATTCAAGAGGAATCAACCCTTCAAACCTAAAACCTAAAACCATTCATTCAACAAGAGCAAGGTGCCTGTGAAGCCAAACAAGAATAAGTTCAAAACCAGCCATGTGGATAGGTCATATGTAAGGTGTTATAGATGCAATGACCTAGGGCATTTTGCTAGTGAATGCAAGAAGCCTAAAAAGAAGGATAGAGAGTATCTTGAGCTCGAAGCTAAGTATGAGGCCATTCTGAAAAAGCAGACACAAAGTAAGGCCTACATAGCTGAAGGGAAGTGCTAGGATGATTCTGACAGTGATGGAGAAGAGCAGGAATTTTGTAACTATGCCTTGATGGCCAATTCGAAGGATGACACATCTTCATCAGACTCTCAGGTACCATCTCTCACTACTATAGACATGTCTGTTTCTGAGTATAAATGCATGATTGAACAACTATCTATTGAGATGTTTAATATTCAAACTAGTATGACTGCTGCTAATGAAGAAATTGTTAAACTGTCTACTAGAAATGAAATGTTAATAAAAAAGAATGAGGAACTTGAGCTAACTGCTATGCAAGTAGAAAACCTTAAGAAAGAAGTTGAATATTTACAGAATAAGGTTTTATGTGCTAGTCAAGTTGAAAAGGCCCTTAGGGATGAACTAGCTGAAAATGAATTCAAACTGAAAACTTTTAAGAAATTATCTAGTCTAGTACAATCCTACTGTGAGAAGATTCAAGCTAAACCCAAGGCTGCAATTGGACTTGACTATGACACTCTTAAACAGAGAAAAGGCTATGCTGTCATTGAAGATGACATTGTTGTTTAGATGGAAGTGCCTCAGATTTTGAAAAAGGCTCAGACTCCAATTTTTAAATAATCAACATTTAAAATTGATGAGGATGCCTTACTCATCAAGCAAATGTTGAATGATGATGATGAGGCAAAATCCAGTGAACGACAAGTATCCTCTAAGAGTGAGAGTGTCAAGTCAAAAGCCAAGGAGCCAGTAGGTGATAGGTCAAGACCTAAGAAGTTTGTTAAGTTTGTTTCATCTGGGAAGAGTGAATCAGAGAAGAAAGTGACTAAGAAGAAACAGAACAGAAATGGCAAGTTAGGGATTAACAAAGATAACAACTATGATTATATGCCTGATGCCCCTAGGAAAACTTGTCAGAATTATTTCAGTACCAATCATTTAACTCATGCATGCAAGAAACCTGTAGGTTGTGTGCCCAAACCTTTCTATGATTGTTCTGTGCCTCTAAGACATAGAGATGCTCCATTCTGTGATAAATTTGACTGTATGCCATGCAACATGAATGTTATGACTAGTTGTTTTAATTTGAGAAGACAATTCATTGATGGTTGTATCAGTCACAATTCTCACACACACTACACAAGGTCAAAGTCTTCGAGTCCTCCTAAAGCTAGGAAGGTATCTCTGTCACCTAAGTCTGAAACCTCAAGTTCTAAGACTTCTAACAATGACAAGAAGACTAGCATCCAGAAAGTTGATAAGCATGTTGATATGGGTTAAAGATAAGCCCTAAAGACATATTTAATGTGGCATTAATTAGGCCCAATATGGTAAAATATGGGGCCCATCAAATGGGCCCAAACCCTATTTATAATATTAATTTCGTAATTAATATTAAGGGTAATAACCAGCTCAGCAATAAGAGTCAAATAAGGATATTACTCCTGCCTGACTTAGCCTCCAAGGCACCTACTTCAACAAGGAAACTGATTCCTGCAAGGAAGGAGTCTAGAACCTTCCTCAAGGTGATGACTTGCTCACCAAGTCACCTAATTCTACCACGACTCTAGGGCTTCTCAGCCTATATAAAGGGTCTGACCCCTCATCCTAGAACTACATTTTTGGCTTCATTTTTGGTACGCATCAAAGTATGTAGGCATCTTGTGAAGGCAGATTCAGCCACGAGCACGAGAGCAGCCATTAAAGCACGAAGCTCACGCACCCTAGCATTAAATACAGCAAACCCTAGCCGCAATCTAATAACCTAGTTTTTATTCCACAACATTTGGCGCCGTCTGTGGGAAGAAGACATCAACCATGGTTCAAACACGAAGAACAGCACCAATCACTACAGAGCCAATCACTATTGAGGCTCTGCCCCTAAGCTCCGCTCCGCCTTTTACTGAGCAGGTACCCCCAGCCACATGGGCGATTACTCAAGCTCAGGTTTCTCAAACTCCAGGGACGAATCCCCATGCCGAGAGGACGTTACCTATGGTCAGCCACCCGGGAACCAGCTCCCTTCAGACGCTGGTTTCTCCTTTAGCTAAGCCTAACCGCCCACCACCAGGAGTACAGATCCATACTACGGATCTCCCCAGGAATACCAACCCGATGTATGGCCTGCCTAATTACCCTCCTGGACCCAGTGGTCATGCCTTGCAAATCAGAGATCGAGAGTATCTTGACTACTCTGGCCCCTACACTGACGATTCTTCGACTGATGATGATCGTGATGAAGCCCCGAGAAGGCGACGTGCTAGTAGAGAATGAAGAAGGAGAACATAAACTATCCATGATGGACCCCCCTTGACAGCTGCTGAAAGAATCAAGGCTCATGAGGCCGAGATTTTAAGGATAAAGGAAGATATTACCAGAGAACAAGCTAGGTTGAATCAAACCCAGCCTCCTCCAACATCAGGACCGATCCCCTTTATAGATCTAGAGGGGTCTTCAAGAAGGCAGAAAAGGGCCGATGCCCCAACTGGGAAAACAACAAGGGTTGAAATCCCTAAAAGCAACCCCAAGGATCTGATGCCACTTGGGGATCCTGATGATCCCACGCCCCCATTCACTGAGGAGGTGCTGAATGCTCGTATCTCAAAGAAGTTTAAGATGCCAACAATTAAGGCTTATAATGGAACGGGTGATCCCACAAACCATGTTAGGACGTTCTCGAATGCACTGTTGCTGCAACCGGCTAGTGATGCCTTAAAGTGTAGGGCGTTCCCCCAAACTTTATCGGGCATGGCTGAAAGATGGTACAGCCGATTGCCTGCAAACTCGATTGCCTCTTTCAAGGAGTTAAGTGCTGCCTTTGTTAGCCAGTTTATCAGCGGGAGAGTGCATGAGAAAAGCTCTGCATCTCTTATGTATGTGGTGCAAGGAAAGAATGAAAATCTGAGAGATTACCTTAAGAGGTTCACTAAGGAGACTTTGAACATCACTGATTTAGAGAATAAGGTGGCAATGGTAGCCTTGGAGCATGGCACCACTGACTTATACTTTAAAAGGTCATTGGCTAAGCATCCGCCCGAGAATATGGCTGAGCTCCAACGAAGGGCTGACAAATATATCAAGGCTGAGGACAGTATAAAGAAGGAGGTCACAGTAAGCAATGGTCGAGGTAACAATGACTCCAAGAAGCGAAAACAGGATCAGGAGTATGATGCTAGGGACAAGTATCCCCGTACTAGCAAAGACTCTGAATCAGCACCAAAAAAGAATCTTGGACCCAGGTTTTCTGACTATGCAAGGTTAAATGCTCCTAGGAGTCAAATCTTGCTAGAGATTGAGAAGGATAAGGACTTTCGATGGACAAAGCCACTCATGGGTAACCCCACAAAAAGAGACAAGGAGCAATACTGTAGGTTCCACCGAGATGTGGGGCATGATACAGATGATTGTAGGCAATTGAAGGATGAGATTGAGTTCTTAATTCGCAAAGGAAAACTGAACAAATTCACTAAGGGTGAGGATCGTGGAACCCAAAGGAGGGATTATGAAAGGAGAGACAATCACAGAAGGGATAACGATCGTGATCGTAACCCACAGCCTAGAGGGCCAGTTATCAACATGATTTGGGGAGGCCCGACAGCGGCCGGTACAACTCGAAACTCTAGGAAGGCGTATGCCAGAGAGGTGATGCACATCGTGGGAGAGGCCCCGAAACGTGCTAGGACTGAAACAGTGATTGGTTTTGATGATTCTGACCTTGAAGGGGTGAAGTTCCCCATGACGACCCGTTGGTCATAACTCCTGTAATTGGAAACTCAGAGGTGAAGCGAGTCTTGATAGACAACGGAGCTTCTGTGGATATTTTGTTTCATGATGCGTTTGTAAAAATGGGATACACTGATTCTCAGTTGACCTCAACCAACATGCCCATCTACGGATTCAATGGAGTTGAGTCCAGGGTTGAGGGTACTATTCAGTTGCCCATGACAATTGGACAAGAACCTAAGGAAGCTACTCAGATGTTGAATTTTTTGGTAATCAAGGCATCCTCGACTTATAATGCAATCATGGAAAGAACCGGACTTCACGCGTTCAAGGCTGTTGCCTCTACTTACCACATGAAGATTAAGTTTCCAACCAGGAATGGTGTTGGAGAACAGAAAGGCGACCAGAAGATGGCAAGAAGTTGCTATGTGTCTGCACTGAGAGCTGATGGAGTCGGGGGGCAGGTACTCCCAATTGAAGACATGGATGTCCGTGGTGATGATGAACACCGAGGGAAGCCAGCAGAGGAGTTGATCCCCATACCTCTAGAGCTGGGCGACCCCGAGAAAGTTACTTACATAGGAGCTTCGTTGAAGGAACCCTTGAAGGCCAGGTTGACGACATTTTTGCAAGAGAACAGTGACGTGTTTGCTTGGACTGCTGCTGATATGCCAGGGATGATCCTCAACTCATAACTCATAAGTTGAATGTTGATCCTAACCGGAAGAAGATAAAACAGAAGAAGAGGAATTTTGCTCCTGAAAGGCAAGAGGCCATTAAGCAAGAGGTTGATAAGCTCTTAGAGGCTGCGTTCATTGAAGAGATTCAGTTTCCCGAATGGTTAGCTAACCCTGTAATGGTCAAAAAGGCGAATGGGAAGTGGAGGATGTGTATTGAGTTTACTGATCTGAATGATGCTTGTCCAAAGGATTGTTTTCCCCTACCAAGGATAGACATGTTGATAGATGCCACAGCTGGACATGAGATGTTGAGCTTCATGGACAGGTTCAGCGGTTACAATCAGATTAAGATGCACAAGGATGACATCCCAAAGGTATCTTTCATAACTGACTTTGGTGTTTTCTGCTATCTTGTTATGGCTTTTGGACTAAAGAATTCAGGAGCTACTTACCAACGATAGGTGAATAAGATATTCGCCCATCTAATTGGAAAAACCATGGAGGTCTATGTTGATGATATGTTAGTCAAAAGCCTTTCCAAGGCAGACCACATTAATCACCTCAGAGAGGCATTCGAAGTGCTGAGGCACCACAAGATGATGTTGAATCCAGCAAAGTACGCCTTTGGAGTTGGATCAGGAAAATTTTTGGGATTGATGGTTTCAAAGAGAGGCATAGAGGCCAACCCTGACAAGATCAAAGCAATTCTGGACATGGAACCACCACGTTCTATACGAGATGTACAGAAGTTAACTGGCCGAGTGGCAGCCCTGGGGAGATTCATTTCCAAATCTGGTGACAAATGTTTGCCCTTCTTTCAGGCATTGAAGAAGGTGAAGAATTTTGAGTGGACTCCTGAGAGCCAAGAGGCCTTCGAATAGTTGAAGAAATACATGGCTGAAGCCCCGTTGTTGGCCAAGCCTAGTCCTGGAGAGACTCTCTATCTATACCTAGCGGTATCTGAACAAGCATTGAGTGCTGTTCTCATCCGAGAAGAGAGTAAGGTTCAAAAACCAATTTATTATGTGAGCAAGGTGTTGCATGGGGCTGAGTTGAATTACTCTCCCATAGAGAAGTTTGCATTGGCATTGATAACAGCCTCGAGGAAGTTACGACCGTACTTCCAGGCACACAAGATCGAGGTCCTGATGGACCAACAGTTGAGGAACATATTGCACAGCCCGAAGGCCAGTGGAAGGATAATCAAATGGGCCGTAGAACTCGGAGAATTTGATATCAAGTATAAGCCTCGAACAGCCATCAAGGCTCAGGCATTGGCTGACTTCGTGGTTGAATGCACCATTAACAACCAAGAAGTCGGGGGGCAAGAGATAGTGACTACCCCTGAGAAGGAGGAAAAAGAAGAGGAGCTCGTACCTGATTTGAAGGAGTATTGGGTGCTCTATTTTGATGGAGCATCAAAAACAAAATCTAGTGGTGCAAGTTTGGTTTTGCAAAGCCCCGATGGGTTCACAGTTGAGTACGCTTTAAAATTGGACTTTCCTACTACCAACAACAAAGCGGAGTATGAGGCATTGATAGCTGGTTTGGGCTTGGCCAGAGTCATGAGGGTCAAGAACCTCAAAGTTTGTGGAGATTCAAGACTGGTAGTCTTGCAGGTGAATGGCGAGTTTGAGGCCAAGGATGAAACTATGGCAAAGTATTTGAGAGTCGTGAAAGATGTTATGACTCAGTTTGCGGAATGCTATGTTGAACACATTCCGAGAGAGGAGAACATTAAGGCCGATGCTCTGTCCAAGTTTGCTTCTTCTGAGATAGAGAATTATGCAGGGAGTGTTTACTTCCAGGTCTTGAAGGCCCCGACCATTAACTCGAAGTTGGTGGCACCAATTGATATAGGAAGCTGCTGGATGGATCCCATCAAAGCTCACCTCGAAACCGGCTGGCTCCCTGATAATGCCTTGGAGGCACGAAAGCTGTCAGTAAGAGCATTGAGATACGCCTTGATTGAAGGCATCCTCTACAAGAGGTCTTTTGTCATCCCTTACTTGAATTGTTTAAGGCCCCAAGAGGCAAAGGAAGCTTTGGAGGAAGTTCATGAAGGTATCTGTGGGCAGCACTTGGGGGGCAGGGCCCTAGCTCACATGATTACTCGTTTGGGATTTTACTGGCCAGAGATGTTGGCCAACGCACAAAATTATGTCAAGCGGTGTGATAGGTGCCAGAAGCATGCTCCGGTTGTAAGGCAGCCGCCTGAGATGTTAACATCGGTTAGCTCTCCTATCCCATTTGCAATGTGGGGGATGGATATACTTGGTCCTTTCCCTGTAGCATCAGCACAAAGGAAGTTTTTGATAGTGGCCATTGACTACTTCACCTAGTGGATTGAAGCTAAGCCTCTAGCCAAGATAACCACCAAACAAGTTGCCCAGTTCTTTTGGGAGAACATCATCTGCAGATATGGAATCCCACGAATCCTTGTGACAGATAATGGGACACAGTTCAACAATGAAGAGTTCAAAAAATATTGCAAAGAAAATGCTATTGAGCTTCGTTTTACTTCAGTAGCACACCCACAAGCTAATGGGCAGGCCGAGGTAGCTAACCGAATAATCCTTGATGGACTAAAGAAAAGAGTTGAACGCTCAAGGAACACTTGGGTGGATGAGTTATTGCCTATACTCTGGGCATATCGCACCACTTGTAAGGTGACAACTGGAGCAACCCCGTTTTTGCTGGCTTACGGAGCCGAGGCATACGAACCAGAAACCAATGAAGAAGGCATGAGGCTCGCCCTGGATCTAATTGATGAAATCAGGGACGAGGCAAACACCAAGAATGTGGAGCATCAGAAGAAGGAATCCTTTTACTAAAACCATAGGGTTAAGGAGAGGTTCTTCCAGCAAGGTGACTTGGTTCTGAGAAAGATAGTGTTAACTCGAATAACTTGTAGAAGGGGGGGTTGAATACAAGTTATATAATCGTGTCTGATTTTTGCTTGGTTATATGAACAAGAATAAACGAATGAATCAAACTCTATTTGTATTAATAAGATCAAATACAAACTCTACCAAAGGTGTACAATACCTTTAGCAGCTGCTGACAAAATAAATTTCTCTCTCTGTTTGTTTCGAACTCTCGAATACAAACCTTATACAGAGCTACGCACATTCACACTTTTTACAATGATATAGAGAGAGTATTTATAATGCTACCTATCAACTAATAACAGAAAGATAATCTATACATGACAATGTTCTGCCGTCTAGTTGATAGTTTCCATCAATAGAAAATTCTTCCCTTCATAATATCTTCTTGCTTGTTCCTCAAACAAAGATCTTGTTTTATAGCACTTGCCAGTTTTTGTAGCATCCATAATTACATCATCAGTAACACAACTGATATCAGGATTTCATCTTGCATCAGTATCTGATCATCATCAGTATTAGACCTTCATCAGGATTTGCTCTCTGTTCCTGACATGTAGTCTCCGATACACTGTTCATTCCTGACTAAACCTTACAGATAACTGTCTAACACATATTTCCTATACAAAGTGCTAAATCCTTTATAAAATCAGGATATACAAGAAGTATAAGTAAAATTCTATTCTTAACATCGCAACTCATGAATTATTCCTAACAATCTCCCCCTATTTATGCTTTAAAATCTGAAGCATAAATCTGAGTTGTTGATGTCAAAACATATAATAATACAATCAGAATATAATTTAAGAATTCAAAAATCATGAAGTTAAGTACCTCCTCTTTCAGATATAGACATAGTATCCAGTACTTAGACGAAAGAATTCAACTATTTGATGCTTCTTTTCCTTTATCACTTCCATAATGAGATTCACCTCTGTCACTGTCTTTATCTCCCCTACCAGTTCTTCTTTTATCTCCCTTAGTCTGTTGTTGTTGTTGTCTTTGAATTGTCTTTATCTCCCCCTTTTTGACATCAGCAACATTAATTCCAAGAGATTCAGTAACAGAACAAATGAGATTCATCAGAACTGCTTGATTTTCCATAATAGTGACTTGGTTATCTTCAAGTGTTTGAAGTCTTGATTGAATTTCAACTTGAGATTTCTGAATGTCTTGTAGAACTTCAGAATTAACTTTAATGTTGGAAGTTGTTAGGTCGAATACACAATAAGCAATCAAATACTGTATGAGTAACTTAACAAGAACACACTGTTTAACACTTTAAAAACTGTTTGGAATTAACAATTCCTCTCTCAGTGATGTAAATATCACAGAGAGCTGCTTAGGTTACAATCAATGAATTTCTCAATGTTCGATTACCCTTCTAGGGTTAACCTAACTGTATTTATAGAACATACAGCTTCGTACAATCAATAACTGATTCTCCTATAATCAAGCTATACAATTGATATCAATCACGATTGCTCCAGTCTTCCAAGTCAACTCAATCTCTTTGATAGCTTTCCAATCTTCAAAGATATTGCTTCCATACTTATCTTGCATCAACCTTTAAACACTGTTGACTCTTCAGACAATACCGCTACAGAGTTTAACAACCTCTGTTGCGCTTCCAGTCAGTGTTTAACTAAACTCTGACTGCTTCCAGCTAAACTCTGTTTTGTCACTATAGCTTCCAAACACTGTTCTCATCAATCATTTCTAACAATCTCCCCCAACTTGTCCATTAGCAAAAATGTACAAGTTTACAGTAAATGATGATGTCAAAACAAATACAAAATTTTACAGTGTTTAACATACAAACAGAGTTTAAGCTATTACTTAACAAATTCTACAGAAAATAAGAAAAATTCTTACAGACTTTAATTTCTAATCTCTTGAAGATCAGGCATTATTCTGAGATAGTCTATAAGCAACCTTCTTTCAGCATTTTCAAGCTCTATCTGCATAGCTTCCTTGATTTCTCTCAACTGAGAATCATTCTCATCAGTTTGATAGATAGCAGCTCTAAGATCGTAGATTTTGTTTCTTCTCATTTCATTTCCCAGCCTTATGTACTTCACTTCTTCAGACTTTACATTGAAATCCAGAACAGTAACTCCAAGATCAGTCTTCAGTTTTGTAGTCCCTTTCTCCATTTCTATCAGATTGCCATCCCAATCTCTGTATTTAGGAACATACTTACTGTTGATTTTCATTTGTCTTCTTGCAAGGTTCTGAATCATTCTTTGTCTGAGCACATTTGCAACTGACTGAGCTCTTTGATTTCTCACTCTGAAAATATACAGGACATATTCAAGTTCTTCCCCGTATTTTAATTCAATATCCTTTTCAGAAACTTTAAATACTGTTCCATCAGCCATGAAATATAGCAAGAAATCCTTCTCTAGACTCTTCTGATATACAAGCTGTACTGATTCCAGTTTGTCTAAACTCTCTTGAGTGACACCACGACCTGGAACAGACAGTGAAGAAGGATCTCTAGGACCAACATATTGCCTTTTATCTCTGTGTGAGCCTATGCCTTCTTTGTTGTATCCAACTTTACCAGATAAAGCTCTACCATCAGTAAAATCCATTGGAATTGTAGCTTCTAGTCTTGAGTCATGAGGAGCACCTTTCTTAAATGTTGATTTCAACTGAGAAGACAATAATGGTGTGGTCACAACTTGTGCAGCAACAGAGGTTGTGTCTTCATTTTTCTGTACAACATGTGTATCAACAGAGGTTGTAACAATACTTTTCAGCTTTTGCTTAGCTTCTGCATCTGTTGGTTTTCTAAATACTTGCATTCTTTGATTTGTACCAACTGGTTCTTTGATTTGAATGCCTTTAAGAACAGGCTTTGCAGCTTTAGCAACTTTCACATTCTTCTTTGCTTTTTCAGACTTTAGAGCTTTCAAATGCTTTTCTTGTAAACTCTTCTCTTCAGCTTTAGCATCTTCTAAAGTAACTCCTTCTGCATTCTCTTCCATGAAAAGCTTAACAGCTAACTCCTCATCAGTCTTTGGATTTGATATTAATTCCAAACTCTTGGTCTTTGAAGTACCTTGAGTTTCAGTGTTTATTCCAACAGACTGTGATTTAAAAGATTTGCCAGATCTCAGAGTTTGCCTTTCAGAGTTTAAGATCTTATTACTCTTATCACTTGCCCCTCCATCTCCAGCATCATCCTTTTGAGTCAGAGTTTGAGAAACTTTGCATTTAGACTTAGCAACTCTCTCCCCATTTTTGACATCATCAGGAATGAGTATTGATGTAATGAGCTCCAAAGAATTAGTAATAGACTCAACCTTAGAAAACAGAGCAGTTTGATTTTCTTCAACTTTTCCTAGCCTGGCAAAGAGAGTGTCTTGAACTTTAGACAGCTGGACAGCTTTTATTTTGGACTCTCTTTCCATCTTCAATTCTCTTGACTGTATCTCAGTCTTTAAAGAAACAATCTCTTGTTTTGTTTCAGCAAAATTTCCTTCCAGAGTTTTGACTTGTACCACAGTTGCCTTTAAACAGGATAAAATCTCTGGATTTGAAATTTGCTTTGCAGTTTGCTTAACAAACTCAGCTGCTCTCCCTTTTGGAAAAATACAGTCTTGTTTATACCAATTTTCAGCAGATTTAGCAAGATGCTCTACTTCAACTGCATGAGATGGACAAGGCTGATCAAAAGGTGTATGCTTATTATCTGTCTTTGCTGGTGCACTCACAAAAGAATCAGAGTTTGTACTACTATCAGATTCATCTTCAGCACTTGCATCTTTAGCTTGAACATCTGTTAAAGAACCACTGTGCTGAGCAGTGTCAGCCACAGTTTCTTCAACAACTTCTGTAACCTTTTCCATAGTCACCTCATGTTGCACAGGCTCTGCAACAGAGTTTGCCTTTGTAGCTTCAACAGATATGGATTCAGAAATTATCTTAGTTGCCTGATCAACTTCATCACCTTTGTCTGCAATAGGAGAAGCAGTAGATACCAGCTCTGTGTGTGATGCTGCAGCTTCAGGAACATTTACTGCAGGCTCATCAGCTACACCAGGAGCTTCAACATGATCAACAGGTGAGATAGGATCAAGAATTGAATCAAGAACATCATGCACTGGTGAAAAACCATCTCTGTGATCCTCTTCTACAGGCATTTTATCCTCTGTAGGTATTTCAACATTAACAGTATCCTCTGCAGGCATTTCAACCTCTGCAGGTTTTTCAACTTTGTCAGCCACAATATCCTCTGCAGGCATTTCAACCTCTGCAGGTATTTCAACATTCACTGTAACCTCAACAGTAGGTGTTTGCTGTGAAACCACCTCTGGAGCTTCAACAACATTCTCTTCATCTGAATCAGAAAGAATTAATCTTCTCTTCTTGATTGGAGGCACTACAATCTCCTCTTCATCTTCACTTGAGCTCTCTTTAGTTGATGAAAGTAAAGGTCTGTTTGCATGTTGCTTCATTCTTCTAGTATAAACAGCTCCAGGTAATGTCTGTTTAGCCTTTGAGTGTTTAGTGTTTAGAGCGGTGTGTTTCTTTCTCTTTGGCTTGGTTTTGGCTGTTTCAGTAGGTGCTGGCTCAGAGTTTAAAGATTCAGTGTTTAAGGTTTCTGGTTGTGGTTGATGAGAAGTAGTAGGTACAGTGGTTGTGGGTGTTGTGGGTGTTGGTTCAGAGTTTATGGTGTCTAATGGTTCAGGCATTTGTTGTGGTGATTGATGGTCTTGTGGTTGGTTTACATAGTTCTGTAAGGCTAAAGGCATAAACATATCTGGTATTTGCTGTTTAGTAACATCTTTGTTTGTCAAATCAGAAAACATTCTTTTAGCAACTTGAAAAGGCTGAATCACATCAGCTTCATCAATTGGAATGTTAGGCACACAGGCAGTAAATAGCAATTGACAAAAACGAGCAAAATAGACAGTAGTAGTCTCAGACAAACGTTCTCCCAAGTTCATTAGCACTAGTCTACCAAAATCAAAATTACCTCCATATAATAGAGCATGACCAATTTGGAGAGTGTCAAGAGGAAGTGCATCCCAGTTTGTTGTCTTCTTTCCAAAAGCTCTTGTGATGCAATCGAAAAAGAAACTCCATTCCTTTCTCAAACTTGGCCGTCTCAAAGACCCTATCTTATTCAAGTTTCCTGCACATCCAATTTGCTCCAACATTGTCCTCAAGCGATCATGACCAACAACACTGTAAGAAGTGTGTGTCTCAAAATCCAGAGCATCCCTAACCGTAGTTGGAGTAATGATATACTCTGATTCATCATGAGTGAAAGTAATTGTAGGAGTGCCAGACTCTTCTCCATCATCATATACAGAGTTTGTCCAGAAAGCAGCAATTTGTGATGCAGATAATGTTGGTGGTGCAGTTAAAGCCTTCCCTATTTCAGAATCTTTCAAGAAATTTTGGAACAAATGAAACGCCTCTGGAGCATTTGCATTCTCCAGTGGTGCCGCATAGTTGCTAGGAAGAAAAACTAACCCTGCTGCATCAAACGCTTTAGTTGCCATTAGTAAGATACAATACGAAGAGATTTAGAAAGAAGATGTACGGTAAGTGTTTACCAAAATGTGAAGAAGAGTATATGAGAATTTTGAAAGTGAATGATTATGCAAGTAACTGTGAGTGGGTGAATGTGAATCGATATGGAGTGAGAGACTAAAGACGATTAGAGTAAAATTAAAACTCAATCGTTTATTTAGTAAAAGTGCGCAACTGTTGTAGAGTAATGTGTGAGTGGGACACTATCATGGGACACGTGTCAAACAACCAATGGATCACTTAATAATTACCGCTGTCATTCCTATAATCACGACACTTACACTATTTAACAGTTGTCAACTACCTCAATTACTCCAAAATAGTCAAATCACCTAAATGAAACTGTACCTTAGAGTACTTAACACAACTCAACAGTGTTTATCAATTTTCCAACTTTATCACTAAAACCCTTTCAAAAAATTGCACAGTTGTGAGTATCAGTGTGTGTGAAGCAGAGTTTACTAAAATCAATTTTTAGAGCATCTAATATTTCATAAAATCCATAACAAAAATCAATAAACACTGAATGCACAAACTCTCATATTAAACACTGATTGTTTGATGAATGCTAAACTCTGTAGTTACTGTAATACAGAAATCTGAAAACTTCTATTCCCTTTGATGTCCATGATTATCCAAGTAAGCACACAGTCTTTGAAGACAAAAAGATCAAGAGATAGAAATCAGAGTATCATACAGTGAATAACAGTCATGAACTGGATAATCTCACAAAACTCTCAAACACACAAGTGTTTAGGTGAAGTGTTTACACTCACATTCAATCAGAAATAGCAGAATCTACCATATGCTTGAATGTCCACCAATTCTACACTACTTTGAATACATGTATGCACCAATCAAAAGGAATTTATTCAGGGTTTAAATGGAGTAAGATCAAACAGATGAAAAGAGATGTTTTATTCATGAGTGAGTTCAAGCTGAACATTTTAATAGAACAAAGTGTTCAGTCACAATGTTAGTACATATTTGTACAAGATCAGTATATATGCCTTTTTTTTTTTTTTAATTTTTTATTTAGCATATATACTGAGTAAACTTTTCTTTTCTTGAGAAACACTCATTTGCTTGAGAAAAGAAAAAAAATATATAACTGCTCTTAACACTTCAGAGTATAAGAAAAATGAGCAGTTAATAAGGCTCAAGGAGGTTTACTAAGGATGGAAATTATGAACAGTGTTTATACAGTGTTTGAACAAAGTTCAAAAGAATTTTGAACAGTGTTTGAAGAAATGGTGAATCCTATTGCCTTTATCATTTTCATGCACACACATATCATGTAGTCTCAAAATGGTTTAATACAAGTTCTAGAGAAACATACTTCCTGATGAATATCTCACTACAATAAATACTGATTGATAGAAAATGTATCAATCACTGATTTGGCTCAAACTCTCACAGGGTGTAGACATGAATCTGAACTCACCAAACTAATCAATGACACATCTCAAGTTTTATAGTTTTCACAAGTACAAACAAGGAATCATCAAGAACCATACCTTTGGAAACAGAATGTCACTAATCAGAGTTTAGAGTTCATCAATAACCAAAATTATTTATGAGAGGCAATACACACAATATTCATAGACTCAGAGTTTAGGACTGAATAAACTAAGAGATGCTATAAATATGAAACAGTATCATGTTGTGTTGATTTACTGCACAAAGTCTGATTAGATTACAGTGACTCAGAAAGAATCATGATTTATTTACTGAGAATCATGCTTCATACATTTTTCTTCATTGGTGTTTTCATTCAGACAATAATCAATTCTGAATTCACTGAGTGTATCCAACATATTAACAGTGTTTAACAGACAGATATGTTGACAGAGTTTAACAAGGTTTAAACATAAGCATGCATAACAGAGTTTAATACTAAGGTTCACATAGCACTTAACAATTTACAGAAAACATGAGCAATAAGTTTTTGAGTCTAACCAACATCTCTAGTCAAAACTAGAGACCATTCCTAGTTCATTGACCAGTCTTGTAAATGTAGCTTCACTCAATGGCTTGGTGAAGATATCTACCAGTTGTTGTTCTGTAGACACAAAATGAAGCTCAATGTTGCCTTCCTCTACATGCTCTCTGATGAAGTGATACCTTATGCTGATGTGCTTTGTCATTGAATGTTGTACTGGATTACCTGTCATTGCAATAGCACTTTGATTATCACAGTAAATAGGTATCTTTGTATACCTTAATCCATAATCCAGCAGTTGATTCTTCATCCATAAAATCTGTGCACAGCAGCTACCAGCAGCAATATACTCTGCTTCAGCTGTAGATGTAGATATTGACTTCTGTTTCTTGCTGTACCAGGAAACAAGTCTGTCACCCAGAAATTGACAACTTCCACTGGTGCTTTTTTTGTCTATCTTACATCCAGCAAAGTCTGCATCAGAGTAACCAAGAAGTTTAAACTCTGATTCTCTTGGATACCACAACCCCAAAGTTATAGTGCCCTTGAGGTACTTAAATATCCTCTTTACTGCTGTTAAATGTGGTTCTCTTGGATCTGTCTGGAATCTTGCACACAAACAAGTTGCATACATGATATCAGGTCTGCTAGCTGTCAAATAGAGTAGAGAACCAATCATTCCTCTGTAACTTGTCATATCTACTGATGACCCTGCATCTTTGTCCAATTTTGTTGCAGTTGCCATGGGAGTTGTTGCAGATGAACAATCAAGCATACCAAATTTCTTGAGAAGGTTTCTGGTATATTTTGCTTGATTTATAAAAATTCCATCATCTGTTTGCTTCACCTGTAGGCCTAGAAAATAACTAAGCTCTCCCATCATACTCATTTGATATCTTGACTGCATGAGTTTGGCAAACTTCTTACAGAGTTTATCATTAGTAGATCCAAAAATGATGTCATCTACATATATCTGAACTAAAAGCAAGTCACTACCAGTTTGGAAGTAAAACAGAGTTTTGTCAATAGTACCTCTGTAAAATCCACTTTCTAGTAGAAATTTGGCAAGGGTTTCATACCATGCCCTTGGTGCCTGCTTAAGTCCATAGAGTGCCTTGTCTAATCTGTAGACATAGTCTGGATATTTTTGATCTACAAAACCTGGTGGTTGTTCCACAAACACTTCTTCTTCAAGTTTTCCATTCAAAAATGCACTTTTTACATCCATCTGAAACACTTTGAATTTCATGTGAGAGGCATATGCAAGAAAGATTCTTATTGCCTCCAATCTTGCCACTGGAGCAAATGTTTCATCATAGTCTATTCCTTCTTGTTGTGAGTAGCCTTTTGCAACCAGTCTTGCCTTGTTCCTTGTGATAACACCCTCACTGTCAGTTTTATTGCTGAAAACCCATTTAGTACCAACAATGGATCTGTTCTTGGGCCTTGGTACAAGTGTCCACACTTCATTTCTTTCAAATTCATTTAGCTCTTCTTGCATTGCTGTTATCCAGTCAGCATCTTTAAGAGCTTCTTCTACTTTCTTTGGCTCAGTTTGTGACAAGAATGCATGAAACAGACATTCATTTGTTGTTGCACTTCTTGTCCTTACTTTTGCATCTGGATCACCAATAATCAAATCAGGTGTGTGAGATTTAGTCCATTTTCTTGCAGAAGGCAGATTGCTTCTGTCATCATGTGATCCTCCCCCTTGATCCATGCTCTCCTGATTTTCTTGGTGCCTTTCTTCATTTTCTGATGCTCCCCCTGAATGTGACTTCTCAGAATTATCAACAGAGTTTGAATCAACAGAGTTTGATTCAGAATCATCAACTGAGTCACTTTCAGTGTTTGAATTATCACTTTGATGTGATTCTTCATGCTCCCCCTCAACTGGTTCTTCCCTTGTTTCTGATTGAAGAGTTTCTTCAGTATTTACCAGTAGAGGTTCAGAGTTTAGATCAACAGAGTTTGTCAAATCAGTCTGATCAGAGTTTACTTTTTCAGAGAATAAATCTTCATTTTCAAAGTGCAGTTGATCATGTTCATTTACTTCTTCAAGTCCAGTTATTTTCTTGTCATCAAATGACACATGAATTGATTCCATGATCACTCTGGTTTTCATATTATAAACTCTGAATGCCTTAGTTGACAGTGGATAGCCAACAAAAATTCCTTCATCTGCCTTTAGGTCAAATTTGGTCAACTGTTCAGGATGAGTCTTCAACACAAAGCATTTGCATCCAAAAATATGAAAATATTTTAGATTTGGCTTCTTCTTCTTCACCATTTCATATGGTGTTTTACCATGCTTGTTGATCAGTGTTGCATTTTGAGTAAAACAAGCAGTTTGAACTGCTTCTGCCCAGAAATATGTTGGCAACTTTGCTTCATCTAGCATGGTTCTGGCAGCTTCTATCAAGGTTCTGTTCTTCCTCTCCACTACACCATTTTGTTGTGGAGTGCCAGGTGCAGAAAACTCTTGTTTTATCCCTTTACTCTTGCAAAATTCTTCCATTGATGAATTCCTGAACTCAGTTCCATTGTCACTTCTGATTATCTTCACTTGATTTTCTGACCCTTTTTCCAGTTGTAATATATGTTCTGTCAGTGTTAATGCAGTTTCATCCTTCTTTGCAAGAAAATATACCCATGTGTACCTGGTATATTCATCAACAATGACTAGAGCATATTTCTTCTTTCCAAGAGACATCACATTCACTGGACCAAAAAGATCAACATGTAGTAGATGATAAGGATCAACAATTGAAGACTCAGATTTGCTTTTGAAGGAGGCTTTTCTCTGTTTAGCCTTTTGACAAGAATCACACAGTCCCTCTACATTCAATAAGGACTTTGGTAAACCTCTCACAAGATCATTCTTTATTAGCTCATTGATGTTGTTCAGGTTCAAATGAGAAAGTTTCTTGTGCCACTTCCAACTCTCCTCACTGGACATTCTTGTTGACAGACACACTGCTTTGCCATCAGAGTTTGTTGACAATTTAATTTCATATATGTTATTGTGTCTGTTTCCAACTAGAGCAACTTTCCCTGTAGATTTGCTGATCACTTGACAATATTCAGGTTGAAAATCTACATGATATCCTCTGTCACAGATTTGACTCACAGATAGCAGATCATGCTTGAGTCCTGGAACCAGAGCTACATTTGTGATGATGACATTTCCAAGATTAATATTGCCATATCCCAGTGTATGTCCTATGTTGCCATCTCCATAGGAAACTTCTGGGCCAGCCTTCTCCTCAAACTCTGATAGTAGGGCTTTATTTCCTGTCATGTGTCCTGAACATCCACTGTCCACGACTAGGGTACTAACCCTGTTGCCCTGCAATCACAAACAATCACTGATTATTAGTTTTAAGGATCCAGACTTGCTTGGATCCTTTGGCTTTCTTAATTCTGTTAGCTTTTGCAGCGGAATTCACATTAACAGAGTTTAAGCTAACTTTTTCAGAGTTTACATTAGCAGAGTTTACTTTAACCCATTTCAAATTTGGCTTGGGTTCATAGTAATTATAGTAAATAGCATGATAATCTCTGCAAGTGTAAATAGAATGCCATGTACTACCACAGTGTTTACACAAAGTTTGTGGTCTAGTTCTCACATAATCATTATTTACTGTAGTTTTAGAGGGCAAAGAATTAATGTTCTTATTCTTACTGCAGAAACTAGCAAGATGATTAGTGCTACCACAATTAAAGCATGTTTTTCTAGGAGCTAGTGAAGCAAACATTGGCTTAATTCCTGATGTTATGCCTACCTTTCCATTTTTGTTTTTCTTAGGCAATCTCTGTTTGTTGACAGATTTTATCTCCTTAAGCTTATGCTTGAGTTGTTTATCTGTCATTAAACCAATGTTAGCTTCTTTAACAAAAGTTTTAGCATATGACTCTTTAACAGCCTTTTTCTGTGCTTCAGTCTTAGGTCCACCTGTTCCCATGACATTACCTTCAGATGAACGATGTGGTCTAACTTTTACCTGATTTTCAAATCTAAGTTCATCTCCCTCAGAGTAACCTAGACCTACTGTATCTGACTGAAACACTTCTTGAGTGTCTTTACCAGAGTGTGTCCAAGTTTTAATGATGTGTTTAGTATCCTCCAATTCAGATTCTAGTTGCTTATACTTACCTAGCAACTCCTGTTCAATAAACACTGCATCATCTCTCTCTTTTTTAACTTTGTTCATGTTCTCTAGCTGTTCCTCAACAAGTTTATTTCTTTCTTTGAGTTGAGAGCACTCAGTCTTTATCCTCTCATTTTCTAAAGTCTGATCCCTATAACTGATATGCAATGCTTTAAGATAGATTCTCAATTCAGTTATATTATCAGTGTTATAAGCATAGGTAGTTGGGGGTACCTTGAGATCATCATTTTCAGTCTGAGTAGTAGCCATGAGAGCATAGTTGACTTCCTCATCTGAATCTGAAGTGTCTGCCCAATCTCTGCCTTTGGTGTAGAGTGCCTTTTTAGTTTTACCCTTCTTGCACTCAGGAGCATAGTGACCCATCTCCTTACACTTGTAGCATTGAATTTCAGACTTATCTTTCTTACCAGATTTGAAGTCCTTTCCCTCAGATTTCTTGAAATTCTTCTTGTCAGACTTTGAGTAGTCCCTGGAGAATCTCTTTCCCTTCTTGAAGTTCTTGTATCCCATCTTCTTGAAGGTCTTTACCATCAATGCAGCCATTTGCATCATCTCCTCATCATCTTCAGAATCAGATGATTCATCTGTGTTTGAGTCAACATCAGTGTTTGATGACTCATTCTCTGAATGTATGACTAAGGCTTTCCCTTTTGCCTTTCTCCTTGATGCCTCCTTCTTTGATGGTTTCTCCTCAACCTTAAGAGCAACAGACTTTGACTTTCTACTAGATCTTTTGTTTCTCTGCTCCAATTCCAATTCATGAGTTTTGAGCAGCCCATAAATTTCATCAATCTTTGTTTCACTAAGTTCATAATTATCTCTTATAGTGGTTGTTTTCACATCCCACTTTTCAGGTAGAGAAAGAAGAAACTTGAGATTTGAGTCTTCTAAATCATACTCTTTGTTAACCAATGACAAATCATTGAGCAGTTTACAGAATCTGTCAAATGTTTCTGTCATGGTTTCATCAGACTTTGCCTCAAAATGCTCATACTCCTGAGTGAGTATATTTCTTCTGTTTTTCTTAATTGCAGGAGTTCCTTGACACCTAACCTCAAGTGCATCCCATATTTCCTTTGCAGTTGTGCAATTAATCACTTTATTAGACATAACATTGTCTAATGCACTGTGAAGTAAATGTCTCACTTTTGCATCCTTTGCAATAGATGAAAGATCCTCAGCAGTTAGATCTTTCTTTTCTTTTGGAATGACCTTTGATTCCTCACCAGCAGCAGCAGCAGATAACTTTGTAGGTTTGTGAGGACCTTCATAAATTCTATCAAGGTATTCTGGATCTGTAGCCTCCAGAAACATGGTCATTTTCACCTTCCAAATTGCATACTCTGATGGCCTAAGCATAGGAACCCTTATTGTTTCATACCTACTAACAGTAGTAGGGGCTTTCTCAGATGGTGGAGGTATCTCTGCCATTGATTACTCTTGTGTTTGGATCTTTAACTGTAATAAAGTAACAGATTAGGCTCTGATACCACTTGTTAGGTCGAATACACAATAAGCAATCAAATACTGTATGAGTAACTTAACAAGAACACACTGTTTAACACTTTAAAAACTGTTTGGAATTAACAATTCCTCTCTCAGTGATGTAAATATCACAGAGAGCTGCTTAGGTTACAATCAATGAATTTCTCAATGTTCGATTACCCTTCTAGGGTTAACCTAACTGTATTTATAGAACATACAGCTTCGTACAATCAATAACTGATTCTCCTATAATCAAGCTATACAATTGATATCAATCACGATTGCTCCAGTCTTCCAAGTCAACTCAATCTCTTTGACAGCTTTCCAATCTTCAAAGATATTGCTTCCATACTTATCTTGCATCAACCTTTAAACACTGTTGACTCTTCAGACAATACCGCTACAGAGTTTAACAACCTCTGTTGCGCTTCCAGTCAGTGTTTAACTAAACTCTGACTGCTTCCAGCTAAACTCTGTTTTGTCACTATAGCTTCCAAACACTGTTCTCATCAATCATTTCTAACAGAAGTGTTTGGAATATCTTCAGATTCAAGTCTTGTAGAAGAAGTTGCCTGTGTGGAATGATATTCAAGTAATAAAACTCGATTAGAGTTACAAACATCTTCATCTTTCTGATCTGAAGCTGCAATATGATCATCTTGTCTTTCACCAGTATTCTGTGTACTAACATCTACAAATCCTGATGCCTCCTTAGATTGATCAGATACCGTTGATGTCTCAATTCCGGCTGATATTGGTAGTACAAACAAAGGAATACTTGGATCATTAGAAATATCTTCTGGTACTGATGGTATAGAAGTTTGTCTCAGCCTTTCACCTCTTCTGTTTATAATTCCTGCAAGCCTTTCTTTTTGTTTCTGAGCTTTAACTTCTGGCTTTGAATTGTGCTTTGCTAAGTCATTCTTCTCATACATCTTGATAAAAGAATAAGTACCAGCATCCATACCAAGATTATCAGACCAAGATTCAGGAAAAACCTGATCCCAGAAATCAAACGATGGTGATTTCCTAATTTTCTCTCCCTCACTATGGAGTTGATCATCCATACCCTCATTCTCACTTTGACTATCTAAAGTCAACACTCTTTCTACCTCTCCTTTTGCCTGGTCAGGAGCCAGCCGCTCTAATTGTGGATCAATATCCATCTTTTCAATTGTATCACTCAAATTTGGATAAGTGCTCTCATGACCTACAGAAAAATAGAGTTTAGAAGAAGTTTTTATACCTGAACTCACATGGAGAGAGGGTTCCTCATTTGTCAAGGGGCTTGAGGTTTTCTCCAAGGAGTGAGCTGCTATAATCTCTGAACCCTTACAATCATCTTCTTTCCTTCCAGAGACTACAGGCTCCAGTATACCACTTTCAGGTTCTTTACTAGACTCTGATGTCTTCAGTAATACTTCATTAGACACCATAGTTAGTACATCACCGTCTTTAAGTGTTGTTTGCTGAGACTCACCCTCAAGGTGGATAGACTCTAACTGAATAATATTTGTTTGATCTTCAAGAAAACCAGTCAAAGTTATTCCTCCCATATCATAGGGTTTCTCATTTGCAATTTCAATCATCATAGAAGACCTTTCAACATCAGCTATCACAGCTCCTGAGTCATCCAACCTCTGACTAGATGGTTCTTGTGTTGCAGTGACTGTGATCTGATCTTTCCTACTATCCATCACTGGTGCAATAGTATCTTCTTTTGACTGCATTCCTCTATCTACTTCCTCCAGTTGTTCACCTTGAGCTGAAGCATCTTCAATAATGACATCCTTGTCAAATAAATATGCATGAAGTGATTGAAGTGCAACATGCTTCGAGAGTCCAAATTTCTTGACCAATTGTCTTCTGACAGATACATAGAAATACATCTTCATTAAGTCAAGTCTTTGATGTAGAAGTCCATATTCATCTGGAAGTAAAAGTTTTGGTACTCTTTCAACCAAAAAATCTAGAACAGGCCTTGACAACTTCACTTTGAGAGAAATTAGTCTCATAGCCAGTCTGTATGATAATGTAGTTCCCCATGAAGAATCAATATCCAGATCTCTATGGTCATTTGCTGACTTGATTGTAGCTTCATTTGTAGAGACCTGCATGATATTAGTTGGACTAGACTCTGTGTATGTAGGTGACAATTGAATCTTTCTCCTTGTTCTCCTGGTATAGTGAGCAAAAGATTTATCCTGAGAAGACTCAAGAGGTGTAGACACAGAATTGATCTTGGGATGAGATCCTTTTTCAATAGACACAGTCTTTTGAGAGACAGTATCTAGTAACTGTTTTCCCTTTTTAAGTACTACAGTCTTTTGAGAAACTGCAGCATGGCTGTGACTAGGTGCTTCATCTCTTTGTCCTAGCTTAGAAAGTCGAATTGTAGCCTTCAATTCTTCTCTCTCAGCAAGAGATATATTATCATCATCTTCACTAGAACTACTACTACTTGACACAACAAATCTTCTCTTCCTTACAACTGATGTCTTTTGAGAAACACCAGAGGTTGGTTTCTTTGAAACAATAGGCTGTGGCTCAAAATTTGGTTCTTGAATTGTTTCAGAGACTATAATGTTTTGGGCTACTTGGGTAGACACATGTGGGTTCTTCTCCATATGAGATTCCTGAGCCATTTCACCACAAAAGAAAGAAGAATTGTAGAGAGTAGGAAGATGAGTTTTAAGAATTACCTGAACATGATGTGGATAATGAATTGCAGGTAGTTCATCTAGATTCTTTTCACTGTCCTTCTTTGTAACGTCAGAGAAAATTCTCTTTTGCTGTACATAAGAAGAAACACAATGTTCTCTACCTAATCTAGCTTCAACATCAGGAATAAAATGGTTAATGAACAATTGTATAAATCTATGATAATAAACCATTTTCCTGCTTTGATCTCTTAACCCAAGTTTAATACACACCTGACTTAAGATAATGTGACCAATGTTAACTACTTTGTCATAAAGCAAACTGTAAGCAATATGTGAAGTAACAGAAGTAATTTGATCAAAAGAACTACATTTACCAGTAAAGCATTTAGCTAATTGATCAAAGAAGAAAGACCACTCTTTCCTAAGATAAGATCTTCTTAACTGGCTCATGTTATCTAAAGGTCCATTATAACCTAATGCAGACAACATAGTTCTAACATCATCATCAGATGGTACTTTCTCATAAATCAAACTAACAGGTAAGTGAAGTACTGAATTAACAACAGATTCAGTAATATCAAATGAGTCTTGTCCAAAATGTAGAACAATCTTACCTGATTGACTCTGAGTAGAATCAATTACCTCAGCATTCTCCCAAGCTTGTGTAACAGCTGCTTGATTAATTTGTGGAGATGCTGTCAATGCATAACTTAATGGTCCATATGCCAGAAAGTTCATGATTGGATGAAAATAAGTTAATACTCCTTCCTTGTTGGTGATAGCTGCTACATGATTGTTCGTCATAAAATCGAAGTCACCAAACTTGAAAGCTACTGACTTAGGTAATCTTCTCTGAGCTGCAATTTTTGATCTGAAAAGAACTTGAAAAATTCTTGAAATGGATTAGTGATTTTGAAAACTCGAGAGTGTTTTTGCTTTAGAGAATGTAAAATTAGAGAAAGCAATTACACGATTAGAGTTTCAAAACAAATGTATTTCACAAAACTTTCAGACCACTATCCTATGTCGACACGTAGATTGACAGGTGTCAGTCCCTGAAAAGTACGGTTACCCATGATTTTCAGAAAATAAAATCCAAAATTGATTTTCATGAAATAAATCAGGGTATTATCAAGATAAAAATCAATACTGATCAGCTTCATTTTCCTGTTGTGACCTCCCATCAAAATAATCACAAATGCAATGTGATTTAAAAATATAATTTTCAAATCCTGATGGTCACACTTGAAATCCTGATCAATATCATCCTGATTTCAGAGACTTAATATGGAGTTTCCACGTGGCATTTTTCTTTTATCTGAAAAAGAAAAGAACAATTAATCTGAACAAAATCAATTGGTTAGATATATTCGACATTTCTTGAAAACAAGAAATACAGTCACACGCAATAATTAGCATCTGACTTCATTAAAACTTCCAAGTGACTGTTCAGCTTCTCATGTCTTTCTATAAAAGAAACAGACGCCTTATGCCATTCTCCATAAACCTTTCAATTTCTTTTCTTCTCAACAATGCTTCTCAAACCAAAATTCCATTCAAACCCATTCTTTAGGTTTTTCACAGTCGATGAAAATCCTGTTCTTGATCATCTCTTTGAAAAGACGACTCTTCTCATCGAACTAATCATGGATGAATTAGTTTCAGATAATATCTAGAGGTCTCTCCTAGAACATCCATCTGTTGGATACAATCTTCCCCTAACCTCCTTAAAACTTGAGGATGAAGTATTTGGCCGAGAGTCTGAGGTTGATCTTGATGGGGATGCTATTCATTTAAGTTAGCTACTCTCATTCAAGTCGCCCAGACAAGGAATCCAAGAGCAGACGAAGCTGTTTAAATCCCCTGATGGATTTCTTTAGATGCTCCTTGTCCTGTACCTCAGAATTCATTTCATTAGACAAGTATAGAATTATCAGTAGAAGTTAGACAAAAAGATGTTGTATTTCATTTCCATATATGTAATGCTTTCAATTAATGAAAATACAATTTCTTATTATCTACTTGTCTTTTGATTATTGAATAATGTATAAATTATCAGTATGCAAATATTAAAACTTGCTGGCATAGACTTAACACATCACAGAATTAGATTACTACACAAAGTAAACGTCAGGATCTGAAACAATTTTCACAATCCTGATACTGACACAATACTGATGACGTCAGCATCCTGATAACAAATTTAATCCTGATGATTATTAACAAGTCTATCATACTGAAATTTATTAAGGCAAAGTGTTATAGCTAAAGCATTTAATAATCAAATATAGATCCTGACAAGAATATCAAGTCTATAAGCTAAAAACAACATACCTTGCTACTATTGCAGATGTTAAAGATCTAGAAATTTAACATTCCTAACTCACTTACTAATTTACTGAATGTAGTCTCATCAAGTGGTTTAGTTAGAATATCTGCAAGCTGTTTATCAGTAGGAACAAAATGAAGTTCCACAGTACCATTCTCAATATGTTCTCTAATAAAATGATACCTGACATCAATGTGCTTAGTCCTTGAATGTTGAACTGGATTTTCTGCAATTTTAATAGCATTGGTATTATCACAAAACATAGGAATATTACTAAGTGTCATACCATAATCCATCAGCTGATTTCTTATCCAAAGGAGTTGTGCACAACAACTGGCTGCTGCTATGTACTCAACTTCTGCAGTTGAGGTTGAAACAGATTGTTGCTTCTTGCTTGCCCAAGAAATCAATCTATTTCCCAAGAATTGACATGTACCTGTAGTGCTTTTCCTGTCTATCTTACACCCTGCATAATCAGAGTCTGAATAGCCAATTAGAAAGAAATCAGATTCTCTAGGGTACCACACACCAAGATTTGGAGTTCCTTTGAGATATCTAAAAATTCTCTTCACAGCAATTAAATGAGATTCCTTAGGATCACTTTGGAATCTAGCACATAAACAGGTAGAAAACATTATATTTGGTCTACTTGCAGTTAGATATAACAATGAGCCTATCATGCCTCTATAACTAGTATTATCCACACTCTTTCCCTTAGGATCAGAGTCTAGTTTAGTGGCTGTTGCCATGGGTGTTTTTGCAACTGCACAGTCTTGAAAGTCAAACCTTCTTAAAAGATCTTTGATATACTTTGACTGATTAATGAAAATACCAGTCTCAGTTTGTTTGACCTGCAAGCCTAAGAAATAATTTAATTCACCCATCATGCTCATCTGATACTTAGACTGCATAAGCTTGCTAAACTTAGCACACAATTTTTCATTAGTAGAACCAAAAATAATATCATCAACATAAACTTGAACTAAAAGCAATTCACCTCTTATCTTTCTAAAGAATAGAGTTTTGTCAATTGTACCTCTTGTGAAGCCATTTTCAAGAAGAAATTTAGACAAAGTCTCATACCATGCTCTTGGTGCCTGCTTTAGTCCATAGAGTGCCTTGTCAAGTTTATAGACATGATTTGGAAACTTAGGATCAACAAATCCAGGTGGCTGTTCCACATACACTTCCTCATCAAGTTTGCCATTTAGAAAATCACTCTTTACATCCATCTGATATACCTTGAATTTTGAATGAGCTGCAAATGCAAGAAACATTCTGATTGCTTCCAATCTTGCTACAGGTGCAAAGGTCTCATCATAATCAATGCCTTCTTCCTGAGAATAACCCTTGGCCACCAGTCTTGCTTTGTTTCTTACAATCATACCAGATTCATCTAGCTTGTTTCTGAAAACCCATCTTGCACCAACAATAGATCTATCTTTAGGTCTTGGTACCAGTTTCCAGACTTTGTTTCTCTCAAACTCATTTAACTCCTCCTGCATTGCAATTACCCAATCAGGATCCTGTAAGGCTTCTTCAACCTTCTTAGGTTCATTATTTGAGAGAAAGCAACTATACAAGCATTCATTTTGAATTGATCTTCTAGTTCGAACACCACTATTTGGATCACCAATAATCAAATCTACAGTATGATCCTTTGTCCATTTTCTAACAGGTGGTAGATTAACTCGGCTAGTCTCTCCCCTTAAGTTAGTGGTATCTCTTGTAGAAGAATTCTCTCTGCCTTCAATAACCCTCCTTTGATCAATAGAATCAGTAGATTCCATATTGCTGCTAGTTATTGATCTTTCCTCAGTAGACTCTGAAGGATCAGTTCCTGATGGAGTAGACTCTGAATAGCTAGTCTGCTCCTGATGATCACTGTGTTCTCTTTGATTTATTTGCTCCCCCTCAACAGTAGCATTCCTTTGAGAAGCAATAGAAATTTCTTCTGGAGAACCTTCATCATCACTGGAGAGTATCTCAGAATTCTTCAGATTTTCAAATTCCAATTTGTCATGGCTTTCATCAGTTTGCAGAATTCCAAATTTCTTATCATCAAATGCAACATGAATTGATTCCATAACAATGTGAGTTCTGAGATTATAAACTTTGAAGGCCTTAGATGCTGAATATCCTAGAAAAATTGCTTCATCCGATTTGGCTTCAAATTTTCCAAGTTGTTCTGGATGAACTTTTAGGACATAGCATTTGCATCCAAAGATGTGAAAATATTTCACACTTGGTTTCTTTCCTTTGATCATCTCATAGGGAGTTTTTCCATGACTATTTACCAAGGTACAGTTTTGAGTGAAACATGCAGTGTTAATAGCTTCTGCCCAAAAGTAGGTTGGAAGTTTTGCATCTGCAAGCATGGTTCTTGCTGCCTCTATGAGAGTCCTATTCTTTCTTTCCACTACACCATTCTGCTGAGGTGTACCGGGTGCAGAAAACTGTTGAGTGATTCCATTGTCTGCACAAAACCCCTCCATTGTAGAATTCTTGAATTCTATACCATTGTCACTCCTAAGTACTTTGACTTTGTACTCAGAGTTATTCTGAATATTCTTGACAAGTTCAATGATTTGCTGAGGAGCTTCATCCTTCTTGTGTAGAAAGAACACCCATGTGAACCTTGTGAAATCATCCACTATTACTAGAGCAAATCTTTTCTTGCTAATAGACATAATGTTTACTGGACAACCAGATCAAGATGTAGCATATGAAATGGTTCAGTAATTGAATTTTCAGTCTTGCTCTTGAAAGTGGTTCTTCTCTGCTTTCCAAGCTGACATGCATCACAAAGTCCATCTTGCACATAATTTGCCTGAGGTAGGCCTCTCACCAAATTGTGCTTAACAAGTTGATTAAGCTTCTTGAAGTTAAGATGTGAGAGCTTCTTGTGCCAATTCCAGCTTTCATCACTTGTTGCTTTGCTGTAGAGACATCTAACAATTCCTTTAGATGTATCACTTAAGATGGCTTCATATATGTTACCATGTCTTTGACTAGTTAGAACAATGTCTTCATTCTGCATATTCAAGATTTTGCATCCTTCTTTGTCAAAGATTGATTTGTAACCTTTATCACCCAGCTGACTTATGCTTAAAAGAGTATGTTTCAAGCCTTCAACCAGTGCTACATTTTCTATGATGACATTCCCCAAAAAAATTGAGCCATATCCCAGAGTTTCTCCTTTGTTGCCATCTCCAAAAGATATTACTGGGCCAGCTTTCCTCTCAAACTTTGTAAGCAGGGACTTCTTTCCAGTCATATGTCCAGAGCATCCACTGTCCAAGATAATTGAATGCTTCTTTCTTGTGCCCTTAACAGAGGATGGAGAAGTTTTCTTTGGAGATCCAGGTTTGTCTGAAACATTTACCATGAGTGCAATGTTGTCATAATCCAATTCATCTTCAGAATCACTAGAATCAGCCCAATCCTTCTGTGTGACCATAAGTGCATTACCCTTTCCTGAATTCCTAGGCTTCTTACACTCACTAGCAAAGTGTCCAAGCTCGCTGCAATTAAAGCACTTGATCTTGGCCTTATCAAGCTTGACAATTGTACCTTTGCCTTTGTCACTCTTCTTCTCCTCCTTCTTTTGAAAAAGTCCTTTGCTAAATCTTCTCCTATTGAATCTACCTTTCTTGAAAGCTTTAGCAAACATAGCAAAGAGTTCCTGCATCTCTGATTCAGAATCACCGTTATCAGAGTCTATATCAGTAGTCTCTGACTCAGAACTTTCTTTGCTTTTCTTCTTCCTTGAGTTCTTTACAGCAATCTGTTCATGCTGTTCTTCAGGAAGCTTCTTTAATTCAGATTGAACAGTAAGTGCAACAGTCTTCATCTTTCTTTCACTCCTGCTCTTCTTCTGCTGCTTGTCAAGTTCATAAGCTCTCAATTTTCCATATACTGCCTCTAATGATATCTCATCCAGATCAGTAGCTTCCTCAATCGCAGATATCTTCTCATTGTAGAAATCAGGCAAAGCTTTCATGAACTTTGTATTCATATCCTCCAAGTCATAATATTTACCATGCACGGCCATCTCATTGATGAGTTTTGTAAACCTATCAAAGGTATCAGTAAGTGACTCACCAGACTTGGATTCAAAGTACTCATACTTTTGTATAAGTAATGTCCTCATATTCTTCCTGACAGGCTTAGTTCCTTCACAGTGAACCTTAAGATTGTCCCATATATTCTTAGCAGTTTTACAAGAGAGAACATAGTTAGTGAGAACAGAATCAAGACTGTTGAATAATATGTTTCTCACTTTAGCATCTTTAAGAACATTCTCCTTGTCCTTATCTGACCATTCAGATTTTGGCTTCTCTGCTGTATGTTCTGGAACAACCACACCATCAACAGTTGCTTGTCCAATGACCTTTGTTGGAACAAAAGGTCCATCTCTGATTCTGTCAAGATAATCAGGATCTGTTGCTTCCAGATGATGCAACATCTTTACTTCCCATAGAGTATATTCGTTTCTCTTGAGCATAGGAATCTTAGTATTCCCATCCTTGTAACCAGACATGATTGCAGATCTTTATGATTATTCGAAATCAACCTGCTCTGATACCAATTGTTAACTCAAATAACTTGTAGAATGGGGGGTTGAATACAAGTTATATAATCTTGTCTGATTTTTGCTTGGTTATATGAACAAGAATAAACGAATGAATCAAACTCTGTTTGTATTAATAAGATCAAATACAAACTCTACCAAAGGTGTACAATACCTTTAGCAGCTGCTGACAAAATAAATTTCTCTCTCTGTTTGTTTCGAACTCTCGAATACAAACCTTATACAGAGCTACGCACATTCACACTTTTTACAATGATATAGAGAGAGTATTTATAATGCTACCTATCAACTAATAACAGAAAGATAATCTATACATGACAATGTTCTGCCGTCCAGTTGATAGTTTCCATCAATAGAAAATTCTTCCCTTCATAATATCTTCTTGCTTGTTCCTCAAACAAAGATCCTGTTTTATAGCACTTGCCAGTTTTTGTAGCATCCATAATGACATCATCAGTAACACGATTGATATCAGGATTTCATCTTGCATCAGTATCTGATCATCATCAGTATTAGACCTTCATCAGGATTTGCTCTCTGTTCCTGACATGTAGTCTCCGATACACTGTTAATTCCTGGCTAAACCTTACAGATAACTGTCTAACACATATTTCCTATACAAAGTGCTAAATCCTTTATAAAATCAGGATATACAAGAAGTATAAGTAAAATTCTATTCTTAACATCACAACTCATGAATTATTCCTAACAGATAGAGGCTTCTGGAGTTGGCCAAAAGGGAAAGCTAGCCCCTAACTGGGAAGGACCGTATCGAGTCAGGAAGACACTAGGACGAGGGTCATACAAGTTGGAGACATTGGATGGGAACGAAGTGCCACGAACTTGGCATGCTCTGAACCTGAAGATTTATTATGTATAAGCCTTCCTAGTAAGGACTTGGCTTTTATCTATCTATTAGGAGAAGTAGAAATAAGGTTCCATGAAACCATTACAGAGCATGTTGCTCCTAGTAGGAGATAGAGTATTTAGGGTTAAACCCGTTTCAAGTTATTAATGGAAGTTTGTTTTCCATTTCATGATTGTGTGATTTTATGTGCCAAGCACCTGATGAGTGTAAGTCAAAGATGACCAAGCAACGAAAATAAAGAATACACAAATGGAAATAAAACGAATGCATAAATAAACATCCCCAAGGGGCCAAAGTTGAAGTTAAATTACATAACCGAATAAAAGTTAAGTCCCGAAGGACCTTGATCGAAAGCAGAAAAAATAAAGCCACAAGCGGCTAACAAGGCCGTGCAAGGCCATTTACTCCTCGGCGGATTCCTCCACCACCTCCTCGCCCTCTTCTTCCTCATCATCGTCATCTTCTTCCTCTTCCTCTCCGGAGCTCTCTTCCTCATCATCTTCTTCTTCGGCTTCCGTCTCCATTGGTTGCGCCGTCCCTTCCTTAGCCACGTCCCCTTCCTCTTCTGAAGTCTCGGTTGAGGAGTCAACTCTGCCACGAAGTTGCTTACCAGGAAAAGCTCGCCTCGCAGCTGATTCCCTCTCTGACATGGCCTTCTTCCCAGCAGAACGGGAAGAGGAAGAACCGAAGCTAACAACATTGGTTGCCTTCCTCATACCAGAAGGACGACGACTGCCTCCAGAGCTTGATGCATGTTCCACGTCATGACTTCCGCTATCAACAACCCAGGTAGGGCACGGGAAGTCCTCTGGATTCACCACTGAAGGGTACTTGCTGCTTACAACGCCAATGGCTTTGTTCCATCCAACTGATATGTTAAAAGGCCTTAACTCGTCATCATGCTTATCCATAAACTGCATAAAGTCCTCTGAATTGTGATATGAAGCAATTATCTTGTGAGCATCAGAAAGTTTCTTCTTGGTAAGTGAGCGAAGTTGCTTTCGATAAGATAGGGTGTTGGCCTCAGATCGGACAACTTTGGAGTTTAAATCTTGAAGCTGCTCCTTAAACTTTGTTTGTTCGTTCTTCAGTTCCACGTTGCTATCTCTATAGGCTCGGCCTTGACGAGTGGCAGATTAAAGATAAGCATTGGCCTGTAGTAAGGAAATTAGTAAGACATTTTTTAAAAAAAAGGTACAAACAAAAAGATCGAATGTAAAGGTTGATACCTGATACAGAGCTTGGGCCCCAAGGCACTCGGATTCGTCAATCTTGTCTCCTGCAGTTACCGTTAAGAGATCAGGGGCAGTGATAGAGAGCCTGGACCAGGACAAAGCTAAGTCAGTACTCCCCAAGATAGAGTCCTGTTCGCAAATACCCCAGTCGGGAGTGAAGGGGACTCTAACACCCTCAGCAGCATTCCGGGATCTCTTCCCCCCTTGGGAACATCCCTCCAAGAAGGAAGGAATCCTTCGGTCAGTGGGGTTCAGCTGCTCTGTCGCCTTTTTTATCATGCATCTTTTAACTTGAGGTTGATTCTCAGGTCGGCTGTCCAGCTCATCAGCAGCTGAAAGATGAAGAAAAAGCATCGGAATAAGAACTAACATAGCTCGTAATGGTAGAATGAAAGAAAAATTACCCTCAAAAGAAATGAGGCTTAAGCCAGCTTTGATAAGTTTCTTCTCTGTCAGAATAGTTTTATAATGGGTGCAACCATCATCAACAAGTAACCTATCTCGATCTGCTAACTCTTTGAGATCAAGGTCACACACGAAGTGTGAACTATCCTCCACAAATCCAAATTTCTTGACAAAGAAGTGACCCCAGTCGCCACCTTCCCATTCCAAAACAATAAACTCCCTCTCCCAATTATGGTGGGAGCTAGGACAAGAGAAGGAGTTTACTATATGTGGAAGCCCACTTCGAAGTTGAAAGCTGATCCACCCCGGCTTAGACTCAGGGGAGTTCTTTACTGCAAAGATGCTTCTAAACATGGTTGTACTCCAAGGGATTCCCAACTCATAACATCTTAACAAGAAGATTATCAGGAACCTCCACGAATTGGGATATAGCTGGCAAGGATGGACTTGGAGTTCCGCTAAGAACCTGATGATAAATGGGTGGACTGGGAACCTCAATCCCGCTTCTAAGGCTCCCTTCACGACACAGATCCTTTCAGGATGCCAATTGCAAGTTCTATCTCCCGGATTTGGAAGGCAGACTTTGATTGTACTTGGAAAGCAATAAGTGCTCTTAATTTTCTCGACATCCTTCTTTTTAAGCTTGGAAGGGCTATTAAAAACAACTAAGCTTAAACAGTTGAAGAATGATTCTCCCATTGTGTTTAGCAAATCTAACGTAGACTCGAACCGACGTTCAATATATCTAGAAGGCATGAGTTTTAGCTTACCTTTCATGGTTCTAGCCATGCTCCTCTTTCTGAAGGATTCTTCCATTGGAGAGTTGGGGGGCGGCAGCATGCTTGTCAGCCATCTTGAAACTTGAAGCTTGAACTTGGAAGCTTGAAAACTAGAAAACTAAAGAGCTTTAGAACTTAAGAAAGTTTGAGAAATGAAGAAGTGAAGAAAAATGAAGGATGCTCCTCTCCTTTTATAAGAAAAAGGTGACCTGTTATCTCAGGTTGAAATACAGATTGGTTCGCCTTAGCAGGTCAAGTGTCGATTATACACGAAAGAGGGACAAAAATATCGTTATAATTCGTGAAATCCAGGAAAAGAAGCGAAGAATTTAATTGAATATCTGGGAAAATGTTCTACTAGAGCAGTCAGATGAACTTAGGAAGTTAAGCACGCTTAAGAAATGTTTGATTGGAAGATTAGTCCTAAATACTGGATTAGTGGTGTGAATCAAGGTACTAAGTAAAACCTTAAACAAAGTCATGAATGACCAAGATGTTAAGATTCCATATTGATGGTCGATGTCGGTATGCGAAAATTAAAATCACTGATAGTGATCAAGACAACCAAGGTAACACGAAAGCAGCCGACCGAGGCCTGTAAGGAGCTTTGGCCGACTGATGTTCATCGTCGGTATGGGAATTCAACTTAGCCGATTGCTTCACTAGCCGACTGGCCTTTTGGGAGTACTTCGGCCGATTGAAGGTGATCCTCAAGTCGAGGTTTCGCCACAAAAAAAAAATGAAATTTTGGAAAAAATTTCCAGCCGACCACATGACCGGCCGACTGGCCTCTTCACACAAGCACTGGCCGACTGGCATCATCCATCGGTGCAGGTCCGTGCTCCAGCCGAACGGTTTCTCAGCCGACCGCCCCTGCACGGACGTCTCAGCCGACCGAGATCGATCGTCGATATGGGTATTTTTGGCTCCGTTCAAAAAAAAATGCAAAAAATTCTGGCCGACCCCTATCCTGGCCGACTGGCCCCTTTTGAGAAGCCCCGGCCGACTGACGTTGATCATCGGTATGGGTTCAAAAAAAAAAAAACCGGCCGACTAGCCTCCTTTGCATGCTTCGGCCGACCGGCATCGACCATCGGTGCGGGTTTTTGGCCCGGCCGACTGGTGGCGATGCTCGAGTCGGGGTTGCAAAATTTTATTTTTATTTTTCAATTCGGTAATTAAGGAAAATGAAAACTGAGCACAGATTAGTGCCGATAAGCACATACTAGTGCCGATAAGCACAAATTAGTGTCGTTTAAGCACAAATTAGTGTCGTTTAAGCACAGACTAGTGCCGATAAGCACAAATTAGTGTCGTTTAATCACAAATTAGTGTCGTTTAAGCACAGATTAGTGCCGGTAAGCACAGATTAGTGCCGATTAGCACAGACTAGTGCTGATTAGCACGAATTGGCACTGTTTAGCGCCGATTAGTGCCGTTAGTGCCGTTTTATGCCATTTAACATCGTTTAATACTATTTAAACGTTGTTCAAGGCTGATTAGCGCTGCGTAGTGCCGTTTAACACCGTTTAGTGTCATCCAACGTCGTCGTAAATGCGTCGGTCGCTCCACGCTTTACATTAAGATGATGTTGTTAAAAATACTCACGTAAGAGCAATAAACCCTTACCCAAGTCTCGAATAAGGCCGTTAAAACTTCAAGGAAAACCTGATCAGTTTTCCTAGAAGTTGGGGGGCAAATGATATGGGTTAAAGATAAGCCATAAAGACATATTTAATGTGGCATTAATTAGGCCCAATATGGTCAAAACGTGGGGCCCATTAAATGGGCCCAAACCCTATTTATAATATTACTCCTGCCTGACTTAGCCTCCAAGGCACCTACTTCAACAAGGAAACTGATTCCTGTAAGGAAGGAGTCTAGAACCTTCCTCAAGGCGGTGACTTGCTCACCAAGTCACCTAATTCTACCACAACTCTAGGGCTTCTCAACCTATATAAAGGGTCTGACCCCTCATCCTAGAACTACGTTTTTGGCTTGATCTTTGATACGCATCAAAGTACGTAGGCATCTTGTGAAGGCAGATTCAGCCACGAGCACGAGAGCAGCCATTAAAGCACGAAGATCACGCACCCTAGCATTAAATACAGCAAACCCTAGCCATAATCTAATAACCTAGTTTTTATTCCACAACACATGTTGTTTATGATAAAACTATTTCTAAGTCACATGGACCCAAACTTGTTTGGGTACCAAAGGAGAAGTAATACCTTTGTGTTTGCAGGGCAAAGAAAGTGAAAAGAAAGTCATGTGGATTGTGGACAGTGGATGTTCAAATCATATGACTGGTGATATGGCCCTACTATCACAGTATGAGGAAAAGGCTGGCCCAATGGTTGATTTTGGAGATGACAGCATGGGTAACACATTGGGATATGGCAAGTTGAAAGTTGGAAATGTCATCATTGAAGATGTAGCACTAGTCAAGGGACTCAAGCATAATCTGCTAAGTGTTGGTCAGTTTACTGATAGAGGATTCAAGGTAAATTTTGACAAAGATGAATGTTTGATCACCCACAAGAAGACTGGTGATTTTGCTCTATCTGGAGTAAGGAAAGGAAGCCTATTTGTAGCCAACATGGACTCTGCAAACAAGGACAAAATTTGTTGCTTCTACTCAAAAGCATCAAATGAACATTGTTGGCTGTGGCACAAGAAATTATCACACCTGAACTTCAAAGCCATTAATTCTCTAGTCAAAAGAGAGTTAGTGAGAGGCATGCCCACACTTGAATTCTATCAAGAAGGAGTGTATGAGGCTTGTCAAAGAGAAAAAATGAAAAGATCAAGCCACAAGTCAAAGACACTGACATCAATAACCAAGCCCCTACAACTCATTCATATGGACTTGTTTGGGCCTGTCAATATTATGTCATTAGGAAGGAAGAAGTATGCCTTAGTGATGGTTGATGACTTTACAAGGTATACATGGGTGGAATTTCTAACATTAAAAGACGAGGCTCCACAAGTAATCATTGAGCACATAAAGAGAGTTGACAAGGAAGCAAAGGCCAACAATGCAAGTGTGATTGCATTAAGAAGTGATAATGGAACAGAGTTGAGAAATGCCATACTTGAAGCATTCTGCAAAGAGAATGGAATTTCTCAGCAATTCTCTGCTCCAAGGACTCCACAACAAAATGGAGTTGTTGAGAGAAAGAATAGAACTCTAATTGAGGCTGTTAGAACAATGTTGCTTGATGCAAAGATGCCTACATGTTTTTGGGCTGAGGCTGTGAGCACTGCATGCTATATCCAGAACAGAACCCTCATCAACAAAAACACTAGAAAGACACCTTACAATTTGATGACTGGAAAGAAGCCTAGTCTAAAGTATGTTCATACTTTTGGAAGCAAATGCTTTGTATTGAAGGATAATTCAGAATATGTTGGAAAATTCGATGCAAAGGCATTTGAAGGAATTTTTCTTGGCTACTCTATGGAAACAATTGCATACAAAGTTTATGTCATTAGTCAAAAGAAAATTATGGAAAGCACAGATGTGACATTTGATGATAGCAAACTACCTGGATTAGAAGAAGCCAATGATGAAGATAAAGATCCATTAAAGTTTGATAATCTAGATGATTCTGATGAAGAGATTGAAACTAGAGTTGAAACTCAAGTTCAACAAACTCAAGTGAATGATGATACAAGAGAAGAATTTGTGTCAACCAATAGTGGAGAAACAAGCATCCAAGACACACCTGTGAATAGTGGCAACATCACAGGGGGAGGAAATGAGAATGATCAGGACTTGGATAATGAAGCAACATCAAGAATGAGAAATCAGACTGAGCATTCAAGGAAATTGGATAGATCACACACTGTAGAGCAAATTATTGGAGATCCTAGTGCAGGAGTAAGGACTAGGAGAGCAACTCAGAATGAGTGCCTCTATGGTTGTTTTCTATCTCAGGTTGAGCCTAAGAAACTTGATGATGCGCTGTTGGATCCAGATTTGATTATTGTCATGCAAGAGGAACTGAATCAATTTGAAAGAAACAAAGTATGGGAACTTGTACATGCACCAAAGAATAGAACCATTGTTGGAACAAAATGGGTTCTGAAGAATAAGATGGATGAAGATGGTGTAATAGTAAGAAAAAAAGCAAGGTTGGTTGCAAAAGGATACTCTCAACAGGAAGGCATTGATTATGATGAGACATTTGCCCCTGTTGCTAGATTGGAAGCCATAAGAATATTCTTGGCATTTGCTGCTCATTCAAACTTTAAAGTTTATCAAATGGATGTCAAGAGTGCATTTTTGAATGGAGAGTTAGAAGAAGAAGTTTATGTGCAACAACCACCTGGCTTTGAGGATCCACACTTCCCAGAATTTGTCTACAGATTGCTTAAGGCATTGTATGGACTTAAGCAGGCTCCGAGGGCATGGTATGATACTCTATCACAATTTCTTCTTGAAAATCAATCCACTAGAGGCACATTGGACAAAACACTATTTTACAAGAAGCATGGTGATGATATTATCCTAGTTCAGATCTATGTGGATGATATCATATTTGGGTCTACAAATGAGAAGCTGTGTGAGAAATTCTCTAAACTCATGCAGAGCAGATATGAGATGAGTATGATGGGAGAGTTGACATTCTTTCTTGGGTTGCAAGTCAGTCAATGGAAGGATGCTATCTTTATCAGTCAAACCAAGTACATCAAGGATTTATTGAAGAAGTTTGACTTAGAAGACTGCTCACCTACAAAGACACCCATGGCCACTGTAACTAAATTAGATGAAGATGCTAAAGCAAGAAAATAGATATCTCAGTCTACAGAGGCATGGTTGGTTCTCTACTCTACCTCACTGCAAGTACGCCAGACATCATGTTTGCTACATGTTTGTGTGCAAGGTTTCAATCAAATCCAAAAGAATCACATTTGATTGCTATAAAAAGGATCTTTATATATCTGAAGGGCACTCCATACTTGGGTTTATGGTATCCTAAGGACACAGGATTCTATCTGGTTAGTTATTCTGATGCTGATTATGCTGGATGTAGAGTGGATAGGAAAAGCACCTCAGGTAGCTGCCAGTTTCTTGGTCAAAGGTTAGTCTCTTGGTATAGCAAGAAACAACAATATGTGTCAACTTCTACAGCTGAGGCTGAATACATAGCTGCTGGAAGTTGCTGTGCTCAAGTGCTTTGGATTAGAAATCAACTTAGAGATTATGGACTTTTGTTGGAGAGAATTCCAATCATGTGTGACAACACAAGTGCAATCTCTATAGTTGCCAATCCTGTCAATCATTCTAGAACAAAGCACATTGACATCAGATATCATTTCATTAGAGAACATGCAACTAATGGTACCATTGAGTTGCATTATGTCTCTACAGATAAACTACTAGCTGACATATTCACTAAGCCATTAGATGAAGCCACCTTCACAAGGTTGGTTAGTGAGATTGGAATGATGAATTCTTCAGATTCTGGCTAGGTGAATATATCATCTAGAGTGTTGCAGCAGTAAACACTTACTGTATCTAAATTCTCAATATTTTTGGAGTAAGTGTTGGTTGAAATATGATTTATAAATATTTCAAATCTGCTGCATATGTTGAAAAATCATAGTTTGTCAACTTGAAATTTCTATGAAAATTTTGAGAAAATCACTGTTTAATTTGCTAGAATATTCTTCATTGAATATGAATGGTAAATTTTAAAAGATAGTGAAAATTAATTTTTTGTGAGTGATGAGCATATTTCGATAAGTCAGACTTCTCGAATGGTTCACTATTCGACATCTCTAACAAGTCTCATTAGAGTACTCTTGAGTTCTCGAATAGAGTCTTTTAGAGATATCGAATAGAGGTATTCTTGACTTCTCGAATATGGTAATTGAGTTCTCTATTGAATGAGTTCTCGAATACTATATTTGAGTTCTCGAATCATTTGAAAAGGCTGAATTCTCACTGAATCTCAACCTATTTTGGATTTTTGTCTAAAATTTTAATTCACTCATAAAAACATATTTTATTTTATTTAGAATTATTTCTAAGTTAGATAAATGCCAGCTGTGAGTTACAATCCGCTTGAGTTATCGAATAAGCCTTTCTTGACTTATCGAATAGTTGTTTTCTACTTCTCGAATGCCTGACTTGTCGATAAAAAACATATAACTAATTGACAATTCAAGTACTTCATACTTTTACAATTCTACATCTATTCGATTCATTCCACTCGACTACTGAAGCATCTAAACTCCAACTGCCAAAAGCTAAATTTCTTCTTCAACCTTTACTCTTTTCTCTCTTTTCTCTGTATTAATGGCAACCGTGAAATTCAACACCAACTTTATCGCCCTAACTAGTGATGTGGAAGCACCCAATGCGAACTTCAAGTGCTTTGTGAAATGGATGTCTGAGTCATACATCAAGGATGCACTCTCTGCCAACCCAACTCTGTATCTAGACATCTTGGAACAGTTTTGGGGAACTGATATTGTAGAAGTTGTAGCCCTAGAAAGTGCAATAACGTCATATATAATCTACTGCAAGATTCAGGACCAGGATATCACTATCACCACTACAGACATGAATCAATCACTGGTTCTACAACAAGAGTCATATGACACACTGGCCACAAATACACAGCTGGAAGAAATCTTTGAATTCATCAACTACTCAGATGGGATTAATCTTGGAAAGCTAAACAGGAAGAATCTGAGGAAGGAGTGAAGTTATGTGTTTGCAACTCTCCTTCAAGTCTTCACTGTCAGGAAATCAAGTTTTGACCAAATCAGTGCACCTGTAGCAAATTGCCTATGCATTGGCTTATGGAAGAAAGATAGATGTTGGTCAAATCATCCTACAAGAGTTGTATGGGAGACTTGGTAAGAACACAACCAAGAGAGGTACTGACATTTTCTTCCCTCGCTTCATTCAATCTGTACTTAATTTTAAAAATGCTCAATTGATTGATTTACCTGGGATAGATAAAAAGAGAATAGGCTATCCTAAATCCATGACCAAACTCATTTTTGGTAATTTGGAAACTAGGAATGATGTGGATGTAAGACTTAATATAACTCCCCATATGGAGGGTTTGTTTAGGACTTACCCCCACAACATGCCAACATTTGATTCAAAATCACAGTTAGCACAACCCAAGCAAGTAGAACCACAATGCTTACCCAGGGCCTGCTAACCAACCCTCTCAACCAAACACTCTACCAAACACTGAGCCAACTGCATCATCCTCTCAAAAGGGTGATATTAGTAAAAATGAGAAGAAGAGAAAATAGGTTGCTTTTGCACCTTTGCACATATTATCAGAAGCAGCACTGGCTGTTGAATTAGGTTTAGAAAGTGAGGAACCTGAGTCACCCTTAATCAGACCAAAGAAGAAGAAAGCTAAAACCACCTCTTCAGTCACACAAATGGCTGAAGTTGTAAAATCAGGGGCACACAGTTTACTAGATGTATCCTCTCAACAGGGTGCATCTATAGAATCAAGAATCCTCCCCAATGCACCTATCTATAAAGAGTCAGCACTTGGGAGTGATAAGGTTGGCACAACACTGAGTGGAGAGTACATCACATTTGAAACTCCCTCTATTTCTCAGGGGAAGTTGCCAAAATCCATTCTACAAGACACTTCTCTTCCAGAATCTACATCACAAATTTCTTTGGATCCTGTACTTCAAGAAATTGAAGAACAAGGCATTGATCACCAAGAATTCTTTTCTCTTGGTGAGCTAATAAATTCAAGTGACATGGTGCTTGACATTGTGCTCACCACCCAGAAACCACATTCAGATGGTGAGGGAATGCTAGCTGGGGCATATCCTGATGACACCATCATAACCACAGAGGATCCACTAGTTTTTACTAGAGACTCTGTGCCTGTGTCAACTACTATTGTAACTCATCCCACTCATGTGGAGACAACAGTAGTAAAGTCATTCCATCCGGTTACAGAAGTTGCATCTATAACTGAGGAGTCTAGCTTGCCTAGCTCTAGCTCTGACTTTATGTCACAATGGCTGAAGCCTGTGCAACATGACAGTGCTTCAGGATCAGGGTCTGTTCCACCACAATTGACGGTTGAAGCACTTCAAAGCTTAGTTGTGGATCAGATTCCTGAGTTTGTCAAGATTGTTCAGAACTTGGTCACCTCCAACATGCCTAATCCAGACTATGAAGCCATTCTGCTATGCCATAGGGATGATGTGGAGATGCAAAAGGCCAAGATAATTGATGAAGCTGAGAGAGATGGCAATGTCGATGCCTGGCTGCAAGGAAAATATGATATTACTCTTGATGAAGCTCTTCAATATCTCAGAGAGGAATACATCACTTCACTAGATTCCAATGCAAAATCTCTAACTCCTGGTGAAGTGTATGAGGCTATGAATGATTCACACAAGGGATTCCTCAAGGCTGCACAATATTTGGGAAAAGGAGTCAAAACTGAGGTCAACATAGTGTGTGATAAGACAGCCACTACAGTGGAAGAAATCAAGAGGGTCTTCGATGCCAAATTCCTTCAGTTGGACAGTGTATTCAAGGACCTCAAACACTGCAACACCACCTGTACCAAAATGGATAATGGCCTAGCTCTACTCAAGGATACTGTCACAGGTCTGGGGCATAAATTTCAAGCTCTATCTGATCAGACCACAAAATCCAATGTCATGCTGAGGACAATGTTCAAAAATCTATATGGAGACAGGCTCGTGACTGAGGTCCCTGTGCATGAAATGTCAAAGTATGAAGTGAAGAGATTGCAAGACCAATGCTTATCTGGTTTCAAGGCATATGAGCTATTCACTAAAGTGGATACTCTTGAAAAGGAGGTGGTGTCTCTCAAAGAATCCAATGCTCATCTTATAGACAAGGTTGCAATTCTCAATGAACAGTTGGACACCCAAGCCACCACCACAACTAATGTCCTTCTGCATCAATAATCTATGATGTCTGCTATGATGAAGCACATGGGTCTCCCTCTATCTGAGGAATCTTCCAACCCAAAGGCCACTCCTAAAGCCTCTGTGCCTGACAACAAGCCTAAGGGGGAGAAGAGGTTAAGGAATTCAAGTCCAAAGGGGGAGAAACCTAAGGAGAAAGGCATAAAACTAAATGAGGGTGGTCACCAAAGGGCTCCAAAATCTGTAAATGTGCCAGGGAAAGGGAAATCCAAAGTTGATGAGCCCCCAACCACTTTGCCAGTTGTTACTCTACCAACTGTGCATATCATTACTCTTGGTGGCCAGAAGCAATCCATCACAACCATAGTGGTTGTAGGGAGTATGTCATCTGATAAACCTCCATCCTCCAAATCTGAAAGTGCCAAGCCTGTAGAAGTAAATGTAGTTACTGAGGCCAAGCTACAAGAAGCTGCAAATTCAAATGTCTATCATGATAAAGCATTCTTGGAGATTGACTGAGGAGTTTGAAGGATCAGATTGACTGTCTCACTGTTATACCCAGGAAAATCAATAGCTCATGGTTCAAGGAGATAATGATGGTATCCAATTTAAAGATATGGCATCTAACCTACAAGACTCTTCAAGCCCTAAAACACTCTAAGGTAGATGCCATACTTGAGCTTATTGAGAAGAGAAATGAAAACAACAAGGGTCTGTATGATGACTTAAGGAATGATCAACCTTCAAGGTTGCCAGAAGTAATCAAGAAGCCATGGACAATCATCTACCAGTCTGGCACCAAAATTGAAGACATCAAGCAGTTTGTCATTCCCAATGATCTCACCTCTAGAAATCACAGACTTATCATTGCTATCACTGATCAACTACAGAAGAAAGGTGGAGTCAGAAATGCTAAAGAAATAGAAGCACTGCACATCCTCAGATCTTTCATAGCAACTGGTGCAATTCCAGAAATGGCTCTACCTAGGAGAAATAAGGATGATGACTCTGAAGATAAAAGTGATGGGAGGAGAAGACATCACATGAGAGATAAGGGTGATGAAGATAAGAAGAAGAAGAAGAAGAAGGATGACAAGAACAAGAAGGATGATGATGACCAAGGTAAAGTCTATAAGAGGAAAAATGGAAAACAGCAAGCCTTAGGCATTGCTGATAGTAACCTCACCACAACACAGGACTCTAAGTCTAGGGTGAATACTGTTAGTAGTGACCCAGCAAAATCAGCATCTATGGCTTCTGCAACTGTTTTGCCACCTCAACAAGAGAAGAAGATTCAAGTTAAGAAACCATCTGTGTGTTTCAAAAAGCAAACTGCTAATGGAATACTACAATGGTCTACAAGCAAAGGTCACATGCTACTGCCAGGCAACCATGTAAAAATGATCAAATTTAAACAAGCTGCAAGGAAACCAAAACTACCTAAGTCCATAACTCTGACAATCTATCCAGGACTAAAACTCCAACCACTTGATGAAGACTTTGATGAAGATCAACTGCAATATCTAAGAGCACAAAGAATCTACTATGCTACCATTGTGAACAACTGCCTTGAGATTAAATATACTGATGGAAGGGAGAAGAAATTCAAACAAGGACAGTGTCAAAATTGGGGCAAGTTATATGAAATAGAAAGAATAATTGCACTATTGGATTCTGAAGACAAAGTGGAGAGAGTATGGAAGTTGGAGTTGATTGATTTTGTGAAAATGAAGAGAGACTATGCTGAGAAGATAAGAAAGGGGTGTTTTGAGAAATGGCTAGAAAGGGAGAAGGAGATTGATAGACTGGAAGTTGAAGCAGAAAAGCTAAGGGCAAAAGGATTGTGTAGAGTTCAATTCAATCCCTATGTGGTTAAATATAGGAGGAGAAATGGAGACAATGTCAATATAAGAATGAACCTACTCAGTCACTATCCTACCAACATTCTGAAACCAGTACTTGAAGATTTCATAGACTCTATCATGCTTGAAGAATTGGGTGCCTTGGCAGAGATCATAAAGGTCATGGATGAGAATGCAAGAAAGGAGAAAGAAAGAAAGAAAGCAGAAAGCATATGATGATCTACAGGCCAAAGCAATAGAGATGGAATCAAATGAAAATGGCTAGTATTTCAGCATACTGTAAGATTATCCATCTTGTAATATCATTCATGTGTTCAATCTACATACCTGCACTTTTCAAGTTTTATCTTTATGTATGTTAGGCTTGTTATCAGACATGAAATTGTGACTAAGGGTCTCACTCACAATTTGGGGGAGATTGTTAGTCACAGAGGCATGCCTGTTTACATCTAATAATAAGCCTAATTGTTTGTAATGCTTTGCATTACTTACATGACCTCTTAACTAAGGGAACCTCTAGTTGTAGAGTTTCTACTTGTTCTGTACTTGTAATAGGCATCAAATCCTATTGTGTAACTGTACTTATATAGTCAAGAATAATGCTTGAAAGAAGTTCCAAGGTTCATGCCTCAAGCAAGAAGATAAAGACTGTCAAATAATCACAGTTGGGATTTGAAGAAATGAAGAATTTGCCTATGTACCAATTCGAGAAGTACTTTTGTCTATTCGAGAAGTCTAGCGTTCGAGAAGTTAGAGATTCGATATCTAAGAAGACACTGTTTGATATCTCTGAATGCACTATTCGATATCTCATTCGATATCTCAGAGATTCGACATGTCTAAATGCTCTATTCGAGAACTCAAGAAGTTAACAAGTCAAAGTGGTATTCGAGTTCTCAAAGAGTCAACAAGTCAAAGTTCCATTCGATATCTCAAGGACTCTGAATGAAATATTCGATATCTCAGGGATTCGACAAGTCAAGTGTTGAATGAACTATTCGATATCTCAGGGATTCGACAAGTCAAGTGTTCTATTCGACAACTCAAGGAACCCTGGAGAAAAGTACTATTCGAGAAGTGATTCGATATGTAAATCATACAGTATTCGAGAACTCAGAGTTATTTGATCCTAGTTCTCGAATCAATCACTTAGTCACTTCTCAAATACATTTTAGAGACAAAATACTGAAGAAATTGTACAAGTCTAAAACCTGCAACAAGCCAATGCACTTTATGGACCACAATCTGTAACGTACTCTGGAAAGCCTACAAGGAAGCTTGGAGAGATATAGAAGAGACAAAGGGCTAAAGAAGTGGATCTGAACAGGCTTTGCAAAGTCAAATCTGTAACCGTTTGGACACTTACTCAAAAAGGATAGACAGACTAGAAAATAATTTGTTCAGCTACCTTATTTGTAGTAAGTAGGTTGTATCCATGTTCTATAAGGATACAGTCTCACTTCTTTAGTTGTTAATAACTCGATAGAAGTCAAGTTTTTCATACATTGTAAGTCATATCTCTCTGAGAAAAACGAAGCTGAGAATACTATCATTTGTATTCACAGATTGTAGCAACCTTTATCTAATAATATATTAGATAAAATTGATATTGTGTCTTGTGTTATCTTTATCCGCACCTATACATTTGCACACACAAACACTTATCTGCTACACAGATTCAAGAACTAAGAAAAGTTCAAGAATCCATTCACCCCCCCTCTGTATTCTTTTACTGTATTCAATACTCAACATTAACCTTTACCAAATCCAATCATAATCATGCTTATAATCATGCTAACACCATAACTACTTAGATCCATCAAGAACAAGCATAAACTTAAAGTAAAAGCTAGGGTTTCAAGAGTGTTATACCTTCCTTGGTGAATGATCTAGCCTTACTATGTAACACCCCCAGATCCAGGGTCAGGGATCTGGTCGTTACAGTCTCAATATCCATCCATAAAACCAACCTAATTTAAATTACAACCTTGTGACCCAAAACAACAACAACAACACAGCCGTTATAGTCCCAGAGATGAAATCAGAGTAACCGTCAATATTATTAATCACAAGTTTGAGTTCTTACAACCCAAAGAATTACAATTTTACCATTACATACTCTTTGCCATCCGTTGGTATATGCCATATAATAAATACATTTGATGTGCAAATGCTAACAACTATCCTACCAGAAGCTGCATCATCAGCAATGGTAGCTATGACCTCAACGGTTAATCCTCTGACAGCTGACACCTGCCTATGCTGAGTACGCCTTGCGCGGCCATCTGATCTAGCTGTTATTGTGATATATATAAATAAATCAAGGGTGAGCAATATCCCACCAAAAATATAATTGAACAGCGATAATGTATAACAGTCCAAAATATCTTTGAAACCATATGCCATGCATTAACGAACGTAGTACCAATATAAGGTATGAGATGAAGTTACAAGGTAACTCAAGATATAATTGTTCCGAAGAAATATCTTCTATGTCAAAGATAAGCAAGATATTATCAAATTTTCATAATAGAGGAACTTGCAGGAAGAATATTGCAATTCCAGTTCAAACACTATTCAAACCTGTCAACAATGATAATGTTGCAGGGAATTTCCGACATTGAGAGATGAACTAATACTGGAGTTTGACGCGCTAGGAGACATAGCATTTACACGATGATCAGTCGCATGTTATGCTCCCCACCTCTTGTTCTCTACATGTAGAAGGAAGCACCAACGGATTTACTTGTCTACCGCCCTCTGGAACCCCCCGGCCAACGGTTGGGCCACTTGCTGGACCGGCGCCACTGGGTCACTTACGCATCTCCTAGTTCATTTCACATCCATAACTTTAAAATGTAAAGTTCCTCCCCCTTTCCCCAAGTATTTTACTTGTTGATAGGACTCCACAAAGTAGTCGTATCTAGTTGGAAATGAAAATTCACCAATATTTCCCAAGCTGATGCTTGTTAATGGATATAAACTTGTTCCTTCAATTCTTACCCCTCGAGCGTGGAGGAGGCAACCAAACAGATTCATATCGATGTTTGAAAGAATCAAGATATGAGTGACAAGATAATTTAGCAAGTATAGGACCGGGCAGCCCAATAAATAACATCTCTCAAGTGAGGTCCCCTTATATGTTTTTGGAAGTTTGGACGAGTATTTAAATCTTCTTATAAGATAGATTTAAATAAAAAATAGAGTTTTGGGAACCTCCCCTTGATAAAATAGTCATAAAAAGACTCTAAAATATTTTGCATAATATCTAAAGGTGAAAGATAATCTTTGTATGATATAAATCATTATAAAAAGAATTTAAAAGAACTTACATAAGTATTCCGAGAATGTTTATGTGACGGCCCCAAATCCCTTAATTAAATTTAACTAGATAATGTTAAAGCATGCATATTAATTAATTACACATTACCAATCCCACGCCTAGATCGCCAACAGGTAAGAGTTTGAAACAATATAAAACTACCAATTCCAAAACAATTTATTATTACAAGCCAAAATTATTCTAAGTTCAAAAGTTATTACAGACTGAGTTCAAAGTTCTAGCAAAATAGAAACCATAAGGTCGCCACTCCCTTATGCCTGGAACTGCCTCCTATAGGCTATACCGGATCCACCACAATTCTTACGCGCAGTCTCAAGAGTCCTTACCATCTTCGAGTTTAACTGAAAGGTTAAAGAAAATAAAATCATTGAGCCAATTGCTCAGCAAGTGCATAAACCAACAATATAAGACTGGCAAAATAATCAACTATAAAGCAAGATATATAAATCTGCAAATGAAAGGTATCAACTGAATCAATGTCAAAATAAAATGAGTAGGAATTGGAATATCTGATAAGACGCTACGAGCAAAGCTGGGTGATCAGCCCACGCCAGAGCTCCGAACCCGCATATCCAATACGGTGTTCATCAAATATAAGGGGATCTCAGGCACACATTGGCCTATAATAATAATATAATTTGGACCGGCGCCTCGGTCAAAGTAACATTCCATCCAATTCCATTTAGGTCAAACAAAGTCTGTCAAAATTCAATTCATCTCAAAGAAACAAGAATATCAATGTATATCAAGTTGTTTATGAACAATAATAAGATTTTCGGATTTCGAATAAATGACAAGGCAAAGTGAAGAAAAGTCAATCCTTTTGGATTCTTGGGAGTTGGGATTCTGATTAGTCTAACTTGGTTAAGTCAAGAAAGGTTAATCAAGAAAAGTTAATCACGAAAGGTTAATCAAGAATAAACAATTGTTTTTAGATAGAAACGAGTTCAAGTACAAGAAGATATTTAAGTAGTTGGTTCAAGAATTCAAGAATTCAATAAGGTTATGAAAAAGTTTTCCAAGTAATATGATTATCGATTAACAAGTCCATTCAAGTTCAAGGGGTATGAAAGCAATCATAAGGTATATGACAATAATAAGGTCGGAAAGAACTAGTTTGTGACAAACTAACAATTCGATATCTCATGGCATTCATCATATGGTAACAACAAGGTAGGATAGTACACTTGCCTTAAATCACGAGATTGCACTAGATAGTGTCCTCTTCGATTGGTTCCTTGTCAGGCCTCCTACTCGGACCTATAATAATATTAAACAATATCTTATTTTCCCCTCATTGGTTTACATACCACAAGACAATCCTAATAATGTTAACGCCCCATCGATATCTTTATAACTATATACACATACATGTTTATATACATGTAAACATATAAGTCACATAGCACGTAAATCACCTAACATATAATGTAGTATGGCATAGTACTATAATGACACTACAACTTAACATTGGAGATGTGCCTTAGAGTTTTGGAAATCATTTTATTATATTTTTAGAAATTTCGGCGGCATCTCCTTTGTATAGTCGTCAAACCACACTGGACTATAACCGGATCAAACAATCACAATACACTACAATGCATACCACTCCATCGCTAATCAACTTATAAACCTCAACCAAGCAATTCTATAACCAAATTACTATCTACTTAGTTCAATTCACATAACACTTAAATCATGTAAACAATTAAATCATGTAACAATTTAATCATACAACTCAATGACCAAACAATGAACTTCACCCCAAGAACACAATCTCTATTCACAATCTCTCTTCTTCTCCTTCCTCCTTCCTCTCGGCTTTCTCTTTCTCTTCTATCTCTCTCGGCCTCTCGGCCTCTCTCTCTCTCTCTCACTCTCTCTCGGCTTCTCCCTCTCCCTCTCTTCTCTTCTCCCTCTCGGCCTCTCTCTCCTCCTCTCAATCTCTCTCTCTCGGCCTCCCTCCATCGACATCAAACACACACAAAAACTCCTCACAATGACTTACACAATTAATTACAGCCACAATTTGATCAACAATAAAAAATTATCACAACCCAACATCACTAACTTGTAAATTCACTCTAAAATCAAATTATAAACTTGACCCATCAAATTTTATATCAATTAATCATCAAAATCACAAACCCTTTTTAATTTACACTTACTAACAATCATCAATCAACAAAACATACATACCCACACCTTGTAATCTCATAAAAACTCAAACCCATCATCAAACTCAATTTAAAAACTTGTAAAAACTAACATGCAATCATATCTGACATGGTAATCTCGAAAAATCAATGAATTAACACTTGCATGCAACCCTTCGGCTCACTTTCGATCATGGCCGAAGGTTTGGGGTCCTCCGGAGAGCCCAAAAATTCGTGGGTCTCTTCCAAGGAGTATACCCAATCATCAACACCCACAAAACTTACCTTTGAAGCTTGATTTTTGAAAACCCTAATTTGAAAAGTGATGAAATTCGAAATTTAAAGACATGGGGTTGTAGAGGATGAAGAGAGGAGTAGTTCTATATCTAACACTTCATAGTTTGATGGAGAAATTACCTTGATTGAGGCTTGAGAATCAATGGAGGTTTGAGAGAGTTTTTGAGAGATGGGGAGAGAAGAAGACACGGACAGAGAGAAAAAGAGACTGGGGGGGTCTTGGTCGTGTAAAATAAAAAAGAAGGGGGAGGGTTTTGTTTTGTCCAAGCTACACACACCCATCTAATTTTAATAATATTTTAATGATACATCTTCAATTAAATAAAAGACTTGTAAAAATAATCCTAATTACAAGATAATTTGGATTTAAAAATAATTTGTTGACACATAAATTTAAAATATAACATTCTCTTCCTCAAGATATTTTTAAAACATTTTTAAAATCGTTTTATAAAAAGATTTGGATTTTACAAGTTTTAATATTTTAAAAACGAAAATAGTTGGAAAAATCCTTTTAAAATATTTTAATTCGAAAATAAATTAAAATTTTATTTTAAAAAGTCTTTAAATACGTAAAGATAATAAAACAAGAAATTTCATGATTTTTACTAACTCCAAGAATTTTATAAAAATGTTTAGGCGAATTAAAAATCATATTTTCATATTTAAAAGCTATGAAAAATTTAATATCAATTCAAGTCAACACATCTAGAAATTATGCACATAACACATATTCATAATCATATAATCATGTAATGACTCATCAATTAAGGCACAGAAAGACATTGTTTAATTCCAAATAATATAATTTATAAAGTACGAAATTCCCAGATTTACAGTTTATTAAATCAATAATACTTAAGGACTATTTTTAAATCATAATATTACTCGTAAGTAATCCTCGAATGAATATATAAAATTATTTATTACATAAATCTCTTCTTAAATGAATGTTCAAGATAATATTCATTAAATAAATAAAACTTCCAAAGAATATTCAAGATGATATTCGATAAATAAAAAAAACTCAAATAAATATTTAAAATAATAATCACTAATCATGTAATGACTCATCAATTAAGGCACATAAACACATTGTTTAATTCCAAATAATATAATTTATAAAGTACGAAATTCCCAAATGTTACATCCTTCCCCCCTTAAAAGGATTCTATCCCAAGAATCAACTATGTAAACAAATGAGGGTACTGATCTAACATATCACTTTCTAACTCCCAGGTTGACTCTTCAACCCTAGGATTCCTCCACAAAACTTTAACTAACGCAACTGATTTATTTCTAATCACTTTCTCTCAACGATCTTCTATTCTGATCGGACGCTCTACATAATACAAATCTGGCTGAATTTCTACAGGCTCATACTCTATCACACACTTAGTGTCAGAATGAAACTTCTTAAGCATCGATACATGAAAAACATTATGAATATGTTGCATCTGAGGCGGTAAAGCTAATTCATAAGCTACTCTGCCCACGCGTCGCAAAATCTCGAAAGGTCCTACAAATCTTGGACTTAACTTTCCTTTCTTCCCAAATCTGGTTAATCCTTTCCATGGAGATACTTTTAACAATACTGGATCTCCTACTTCAAAATCTACTTTCTTTCTTGCTGGATCTGCATACTTTCTCTGCCTGTCCTGAGTAGCTCGCAACCTCTTTTGAATTAGTTCCACTGTCTCTTTCGTCTGCTGAATCAATTCTGGTCCTACTATCTTTCGCTCACCAACTTCTTCCCAACACACAGGAGATCTACACTTCCTTCCATAGAGAGCTTCATATGGGGGCATCCCAATACTAGCATGATAGCTATTGTTGTAAGAAAATTCCACCAACAGTAGATGCTCGTCCCAATTGCCTTTAAAATCTATTGCACAAACTCTAAGCATGTCTTCAATCGTCTGAATCATTCTTTCGCTCTGACCATCGGTCTGAGGATGATAAGCAGTGCTCATTCTGCGTTGCGTTCCGAGATGTTCTTGAAACTGTCTCCAAAATCTTGAGTTAAAACGGGGATCTCTATCAGATACTATAGATACTGGAACTCCAGGACGAGTCACATTCTCTTTCAAATACAATTGCACCAACTTGTATAGCGAAAATCTTTCGTTAATCGGTAAGAAATGAGCTGATTTCGTCAATCGATCAACTATAACCCAAATCGTATCGTGATTAGCCTTCGATCTTGGTAGACCTACTACAAAATCCATCGCAATGTGCTCCCACTTCCACTCAGGTATCTCCAATGGTTGAATCAATCCACTTGGTCTTTGATGTTCTGCTTTCACTCTTTGGTATGTATAATAACGACTAACCCACTCAGCAATTTCTCTTTTCATATCTGGCCACCAAAAGTTCTTCTTCAAATCTTGATACATTTTCGTGCTTCCAGGATGTAACGAAAACTTAGAACTATGGGCATCACACAACAATTCTTCTTTCAACTCCTTCACATCAGGAATCCATATTCTTGAGGAAAATCTTAAAATACCTTGTTTATCTTTCTGCATGCAAATTTCTTCTCCGGTCAATTCATTCAATCTTTGATTCATCACTTCTTCTTGGCATTTCCGAATTTTGTCCAATAATGCTGGTTGAAATGTCATGGTGTAGACTTGCTCTGCTGGCATCTCTGTTGCACAAACTTCAATCTCTAACTTCTCAAACTCTCTAAACAATTCTTGAGTCATGGTCAGCGTATTCAATCTTTCCTTCCTGCTTAGCGCATCAGCTACGACATTCGCCTTCTCCGGGTGATAACTAATGGTACAATCATAATCCTTTATCAACTCTAACCATCTTCTTTGTCTCATGTTGAGTTCCTTCTGAGTAAAAATGTACTTTAGGCTCTTATGATCTGTAAATATCTCACACTTCTCACCATAGAGATAATGTCTCCACAATTTCAATGCAAACACAATCGTTGCTAGCTCGAGGTCATGGGTAGGGTATCTCTGTTCATGATGTTTCAGTTGCCTTGAAGCGTACGCAATCACTTTTCCATGTTTCATCAACACACACCTTAAACCCTTATGCGAAGCATCACTGTAGATTACAAATTCTCCTTTCTCAATATCTCCAATGCTATCCTTAAATGCTCTACATGTTCTGCTTCCGTCTTTGAGTATATTAAAATATCGTCGATGAAGACTATCATAAACTTATCCAAAAATTTCTTAAACACTCGGTTCATCAAATCCATAAATGCTGCTGGTGCGTTCGTTAATCCAAAAGCCATAACCAAAAATTCGTAGTGACCATACCTCGTTCGAAAAGCAGTCTTCGGTATATCCTCTGGCTTGATTTTCAACTGATGATATCCTGACCTTAGATCTATCTTCGAAAAACATGTCGCTCCTTTCAACTGGTCAAACAAATCATCGATCCTCGGTAATGGGTATCTATTCTTGATAGTCAACTTATTCAACTCCCGATAGTCGATACAAAGTCTCATACTTCCATCTTTCTTCTTCACGAGCAATACTGGCGCTCCCCAGGGTGATACACTTGGTCTTATAACTCCTTTGTTTAATAACTCCTGAAGTTGACTAGCGAGTTCCTTCATTTCAGACGGTGCCATTCTGTATGGAGCTTTGGAAATAGGTTCAGTCCCTGGTGCTAAGTCAATCGCGAACTCAATCTGACGATCTGGAGGTAATCCGGGTAGTTCTTCGGGAAAAACATCTGGAAACTTATTAACTACGGTAATATCCTCTAATTTCACTCCTTCTCGACTCTTGTCTATCACATAAGCAAGATAAGCCTCACATCTTTTCCTTGACAATCTCTTGGTTTGCATCATGGTAAGAAATGTACTAGTCTGCCTACGCCCCCTAAAGATAACTCTATCGCCTTCTGGAGATCTCAACGTCACTCTCTTACTCTTATAATCGATATGTGCATCATACTCGGCAAGCCAATCCATTCCTAAAATTATGTCAAAATCTCCTAATTGAAAAGGTATCAGGGTGATAGGAAAAAGATGTCCTGAAATCTCTACTGCACAAGGTGAACATACTTAATCTACTGGTATCTGATCCTGAATAGCTAACACAATATTCAAAGCTTCTCTTAACCTACGAGTATCACACTTCAACTTATTCACAAAATCTTTAGAGACAAACGATATAGTAGCACCCGAATCAATTAACACTTTTGCACTAGTGGCGTTCACGAAAAGCGTACCTGCCACTACATCCGAGCTTCTCACTGCGTCATTCATGTTCATGTTGAAGGTCCGGGCACGAATTGGATAGGCTGAAGCTTGATAATTTGGAGCTTGAAGAGCTGGAACTTGCTGAAGTACAGGTGGACTTAGAATCTGAGTTGGAATCTGAGAAGTTGCCACTTGGTTCACTGGGGTAGAGGTTGTCAATCTCATCAAGTTGTTGTTTGGAATAGGCGATCTGCACTCTCTAGCCATATGCCCCACTTTACCACACTTGTAACAAGTCACACTCGATTTCAAATTTCGGCACTCATTAGCATAATGACCTTTCTGATTACACTTGAAACAAACAATATCTGCTTTCACACACGCTCCGGTATGCCTCTTAGAACAAGTCTTGCACTCTGGTATGGATGGTCGGGGAAATCTTGGTTGATTGGGGTTCTGAGGAAGGGTTTCTGAATTTCTGTTTCTGGGCACGTTCTTTTTAAAATTTCTTCCCTGGTTCTGAAATCCGGGCTTTCTATCCATCTGATTTGTTGACTTTCCTTGATCCTGATTACTTTCTATTGCTTCAACTTTCCTCTTTAGGTTGCCCCTTTCCTTCTGATTCTGATCACTCTCACCTTCTATTATCATTGCCTTCTGAACTACTTCTGCATACGAGTTTATCTCAAAAGATGCAACTCTGCTTCTTAACCATGGCTTCAATCCTTGTTGAAACCTCTTCGGTCTTTTCTCATCTGTATCCACACAATCTCCTACAAACCTTGCTAATTCTGTAAACTTCTTCTCATACTCATCAATACTCATATTCTCCTGCTTAAGATTAAAGAACTTTAATTCCATCTGATTCTGCATATACCTAGGAAAATACTTCTCAAGAAAAATCCTTTTAAATCTATCCCACGGAATCACTTCTGCTGCTTCTAGGGCCTTAGCCGACTCCCACAAATAATTAGATTCACTTTTAAGAAAATAGCTAGCAAACTCTACCTTCTGCTCATCACTAACCTTCACCAGTGCGAAGGCCTTCTCCATTTCCTTAAGCCATATCTGGGCTTCAACTAGATCTTTTGTTCCTTGAAAGTCTGGGGGTTTCACAGCATGAAAAGATTTAAAAGTTACAGCAAGTTGGGCTGGTTGTTGCTGTTGTAACTGTTGATGTTGTTGCTGAAGTAGCTGCTACTGCTGTGCCAACGTAGTCGTCTGCTGTTGCAAAAGTCCCAATTAAAAGTTGGGCTATATCCATATTGCCTTGATTATCATCTCTATTCTGATCATCTTGATTCCTATTTTGATTAGCTCTAGTATTGCTCCTTCTTGGAGGCATCTTTCTGAATATTAAACAATCATCTATTTATCCACAAGCATACATCTATCCGCACATGGCATGATATCGTCTAACAGTTCTAATATGGCATAAGTTCGACCTAAAATTTAAACAATCTCACGTGGCCGAATAATACGATAAGGGAAAACGATAGTAATAAACGATAACAATACCGATGACATCCATCGATATCCCAAAATCCGAAAGTTCAAAATACCCACCAACATAAAGTTCGAAATACTGAAACTGAAAGTACAATAAAGTCTAATAACACAAGTCTGATAATAAAATGGCTATACTATACGCCATCACACAAAACCCAAAGCATAAAACTAGTCCTCTTGCAACTTGTTGATCACGCGCTGAAGCTCATCCACCATCATCTGCACCATCATATGACTATCCCAATCGCTATGAGGTGCCATCTCACGTAGTCGTTCGTTAGCCATCCGGGTAATTACCTGAAGTCTGGAGATAAGGGTTCCGTCATGGTCCTCGCAAATCTTACCCTTAACATCGAACAACACATCTAACCTCCTCTGAAGCTGAGTATTCTAACCATAAAGGGGATCACACTCCCTAAGCAACTCCTGGTAAACAAACAAGGGTACAGTAGTTGGAAGATCTGCAGGGGGTGGAGCTGAAGGTCCTGGTGCCTGCTGTCGCTGCCAATAATAACTTAGAAACATATTACTTAAACACTCTCGATAATAGGGGTCAATCAATCCTGTTCTTTTATAAATACCTTACTATTTATTCTAAGTGAGTTTCTACTTTAATCCTAAGTGATCATTAAAAATGTGATCTATCTTGTTACCTAAACCTATATTGTTCAATGACTCAAACCTGTGGCTCTGATACTAAAACCTGTGACGGCCCCAAATCCCTTAATTAAATTTAACTAGATAATGGTAAAGCATGCATATTAATTAATTACACATTACCAATCCCACGTCTAGATCGCCAACAGGTAAGAGTTTGAAACAATATAAAACTACCAATTCCAAAACAATTTATTATTACAAGCCAAAATTATTCTAAGTTCAAAAGTTATTACAGACTGAGTTCAAAGTTCTAGCAAAATAGAAACCATAAGGTCGCCACTCCCTTCTACTTGGAACTGCCTCCTATAGGCTATACCGGATCCACCACAATTCTTACGCGCAGTCTCAAGAGTCCTTACCATCTTCGAGTTTCACTGAAAGGTTAAGGAAAATAAAATCATTGAGCCAATTGCTCAGCAAGTGCATAAACCAACAATATAAGACTCGCAAAATAATCAACTGTAAAGCAAGATATATAAATCTGCAAATGAAAGGTATCAACTGAATCAATGTCAAAATAAAATGAGTAGGAATTGGAATATCTGATTAGACGCTACGAGCAAAGCTGGGTGATCAGCCCACGCCAGAGCTCCGAACCCGAATATCCAATACGGTGTTCATGAAATATAAGGGGATCCCAGGCACACATTGGCCTATAATAATAATATATTTTGGACCGGCGCCTCGGTCAAAGTAACATTCCATCCAATTCCATTTAGGTCAAACAAAGTCTGTCAAAATTCAATTCATCTCAAAGAAACAAGAATATCAATGTATATCAAGTTGTTTATCAACAAGAATAAGATTTTCGGATTTCGAATAAATGATAAGGCAAAGTGAAGAAAAGTCAATCCTTTTGGATTCTTGGGAGTTGGGATTCTGATTAGTCTAACTTGGTTAAGTCAAGAAAGGTTAATCAAGAAAAGTTAATCACGAAAGGTTAATCAAGAATCAACAATTGTTTTTAGATAGAAGCGAGTTCAAGTACAAGAAGATATTTAAGTAGTTGGTTCAAGAATTCAAGAATTCAATAAGGTTATGAAAAAGTTTTCCAAGTAATATGATTATCGATTAACAAGTCCATTCAAGTTCAAGGGGTATGAAAGCAATCACAAGGTATATGACAATAATAAGGTCGGAAAGAACTAGTTTGTGACAAACTAACAATTCGATATCTCATGGCATTTATCATATGGTAACAACAAGGTAGGATAGTACACTTGCCTTAAATCACGAGATTCCACTAGATAGCGTCCTCTTCGATTGGTTCCTTGTCAGGCCTCCTACTCGGACCTATAATAATATTAAACAATATCTTATTTTCCCCTCATTGGTTTACATACCACAAGACAATCCTAATAATGCTAACGCCCCATCGATATCTTTATAACTATATACACATACATGTTTATATACATGTAAACATATAAGTCACATAGCACATAAATCACCTAACATATAATGTAGTATGGCATAGTACTATAATGACACTACGACTTAACATTGGAGATGTGCCTTAGAGTTTTGGAAATTGTTTTATTATATTTTTAGAAATTTCGGCGGCATCTCCTTTGTATAGTCGTCAAACCACTCCGGACTATAACCGGCTCAAACAATCACAATACACTACAATGCATACCACTCCATCGCTAATCAACTTCTAAACCTCAACCAAGCAATTCTATAACCAAATTACTATCTACTTAGTTCAATTCACATAACACTTAAATCATGTAAACAATTAAATCATGTAACAATTTAATCATACAACTCAATGACCAAATAATGAACTTCACCCCAAGAACACAATCTCTCCTCACAATCTGTCTTCTTCTCCTTCCTCCTTCCTCTCGGCTCTCTCTTTCTCTTCTCTCTCTCTCGGCCTCTCGGCCTCTCTCTCTCTCTCTCTCTCTCTCTCACTCTCTCTCGGCTTCTCCCTCTCCCTCTCTTCTCTTCTCCCTCTCGGCCTCTCTCTCCTCCTCTTAATCTCTCTCTCTCGGCCTCCCTCCATCAACATCAAACACACACACAAACTCCTCACAATGACTTACACAATTACTTACACCAACAATTTGAACAACAATAAAAAATTATCACAACCTAACATCACTAACTTGTAAATTCACTCTAAAATCAAATTATAAACTTGACCCATCAAATTTTATATCAATTAATCATCAAAATCACAAACCCTTTTTAATTTACACTTACTAACAATCATCAATCAACAAAACATACATACCCACACCATGTAATCTCATAAAAACTCAAACCCATCATCAAACTCAACTTAAAAACTTGTAAAAACTAACAGGCAATCATATCTAACATGGTAATCTCGAAAAATCAATGAATTAACACTTGCATGCAACCCTTCGGCTCACTTTCGATCATGGCCGAAGGTTTGGGGTCCCCTGGAGAGCCCGAAAATTCGTGGGTCTCTTCCAAGGAGTATACCCAATCATCAACACCCACAAAACTTACCTTTGAAGCTTGATTTTCGAAAACCCTAATTTGAAAAGTGATGAAAATCAAAATTTAAAGACATGGGGTTGTAGAGGATGAAGAGAGGAGTAGTTCTATATCTAACACTTCATAGTTTGATGGAGAAATTACCTTGATTGAGGCTTGAGAATCAATGGAGGTTTGAGAGAGTTTTTGAGAGATGGGGAGAGAAGAAGACACGGACAGAGAGAAAAAGAGACCGGGGGGGTCTTGGTCGTGTAAAATAAAAAAGAAGGGGGAGGGTTTTGTTTTGTCCAAGCTACACACCCATATAATTTTAACAATATTTTAATGATACATCTTCAATTAAATGAAAGACTTGTAAAAATAATCTTAATTACAAGATAATTTGGATTTAAAAATAATTTGTTGACACATAAATTTAAAATATAACATTCTCTTCCTCAAGATATTTTTAAAACATTTTTAAAATCGTTTTATAAAAAGATTTGGATTTTACAAGTTTTAATATTTTAAAAAGGAAAATAGTTGGAAAAATCCTTGTAAAATATTTTAATTCGAAAATAAATTAAAATTTTATTTTAAAAAGTCTTTAAATACATAAAGATAATAAAACAAGAAATTTCATGATTTTTACTAACTCCAAGAATTTTATAAAAATGTTTAGGCGAATTAAAAATCATATTTTCATATTTAAAAGCTATGAAAAATTTAATATCAATTCAAGTCAACACATCTAGAAATTATGCACATAACACATATTCATAATCATATAATCATGTAATGACTCATCAATTAAGGCACAGAAACACATTGTTTAATTCCAAATAATATAATTTATAAAGTACGAAATTCCCAGATATTACAGTTTATTAAATCAATAATACTTAAGGACTATTTTTAAATCATAATATTACTCGTAAGTAATCCTCGTAAGTAATATTACTGTGCTTAGGCAGCACGATAGTGTAATTTCGAATATATTTGGACAACACGGTTCACCAGATTCGGATGGCCTTAGTAGTGCCAATTTAGTGTAACGACTAACTTCGACGGTAGTGTTCCTTCTGAAACTAGTTGTTAGGCAGACCGGTATTCGGTAGTATCAACTATTAGGACGAATATGTACTGGGAAGATGTGACATGTTTTAGTGTGAAACTTTTGATTTCCCTTCTAGGGGAGGTATATATATTTTGTTTCTTTTCAATGATTAAACTCCCAACTTTATGTCAAGCATTTCGTTATTATAACTATTTATGGTTCCACCCGCTTGGATGTTCATAGAAATATTCTTCGGGTATCGAAATGGATCTTCTTACTGTTACCAGTGGGTGGATAGATTGACTGAAATTTCCCTAATTCTGGAAAGGAATTCGACGAATTTTGGCAAACCTTGTCTTTCTGATTATCGGAATACGTCACTGAAGAGAGTGGAAACTGGAGCGAACCCTATGGATTGGTAAGGTAGCCGCTATACGGGCTGGTAGACAGACCCCAATTATTACGATTGATTATAGAGACAAAATTATGAAGTTGAGATTGGACGGAAAAAGGGAAATGTAATTAAGAAACAAGCCGGACTAAGAAATTCCGGGATTGACTAAAATGAAAAGGCTGTTATGCCAAGAGTGTAAACTTTTGTGGCACATGGAATTAATAAGAATAGTTGAAAAGATAAAAGTAAAGGAAGGTGACCGGAAATGGTACAGAGAAGTCGATTGAGACTTATATGGAGTAAAGTTTTGAAAAGATCAAAAGGTATCAAAGAAGAAGGCACTATATCGGCAATTGCTATAAAAGTAATGCTATTAGCCAACCCCTAAACTCACATATTTTAGTGTGGCCAGTGGAGGCCAAGTAACAAAGGATTATCAAGTGAGTAGACCAGCAATGAAAGGGCAAAGCGGGGTTGCTTCTAACCAAGCGCCAACCGCGAGAACTTTTGATGAAAAATGAATTGAGGCACATGATGATGGATTTTATAAATACCATGGATGTATTAGGACTGAGGATGGTGACCAATAAAGGTTATGAAGATTGTCAGAGATAGTGCAGTGTGATGTAGAAATGTTATCTGAAGCTTAGTATCCTCAAGAAGAGCAATGGGTACTATGAGATTCATGTTGAACACGACCAATATCTTCCAGAACATCATATGTTGTCTTTTGGAAGGTCATGTAGACTGATATTCGTTTGAAAGAAAAGGTTAGCATTAAGCTACCTATAGATTATTAAGATGAGAATGATTGAGGACAGACCCTTATTAAGGATACATGATTTGATTGCCAATTTCAGGATAATGTAAGTATTCCTTGAAAATAGAATTGAGGGTAGAACATCCATAAATTAAGACGACCCCTAGGGATTCACAAAGGATAGCATCACCCCTAATAAAGACATTGTGAATTCAGACGATATAAGTTGAATCGACCAAGATATCAATAACCTGTAAGGATTTGTGGAAATGAGTCTCGAAAAGTACATAGACAAAATTGTTATAGAATTGATTAATGATGTTTCATAAACCCTGTACCCAGAAGATATAGGAGGAATGATGAGGATGACTTAAGAAACCTTATAAGGGAAGAGGTGAAAATGCACACCTAGAGGGGGGTGAATAGGTGTAAATGGCTAACTATATTCAACTAAATCTGATTTTAAAAATTACCAGAAACAGCTTACTGATTTTGTTTTATGCAGTGACAAATGGTAAGCTGATTGTAAACAGTAAGCTAAATGCAAGCAGTAAGTAAAGAACAGAAAATAAAGAACACAGAGACTTTTAGCCAGGTTCGACCCCTAACCCCTTTGGTCTACGTCCTGGTCCTTTACCAACTTGGTAAGAGAATATATTATTGATCAACGAAATAAACCAATTACAAGAACAATAATATATCTCCCTCAATATCCCAGCTGTTGACAAATGGCGTGCTGAACTCCTGTTTCTGAACTTGCTCTCTAAGCTATATTTCCCAAGTATACTTCTCTAGCAACGATCACCAAACCCTAGTTCCCTAGCCAATTTGTCCAACAACTAAACCTTTACAAATCAAACAATACAATCAATAATGAATACAACTCAAACTATGAACTCTTTAAGATATAGCACGTATGAATATATTAAGAGCTCGAGAGAATCAAAAGATATAGCAATGAAAAATCGAGTTGTTTGTAATCTTGTGTGTTTGAAAGTTTTCTCTGAATGTTCTCATTAACGAATGAACACAAGAACCAGTTTATAAAGCTTCACACCAACGTTCAGAAAATCAATCACCAATTATTCGAACTATTAGAATCAATTTCCAACGTTCAATTGGTTAGAGATTTTACAAACGTTCTTGTGAACGTTAGACAGAAGGTTTGGGAGAAAGAAATCGATGAAAGCATAACCCTTCCGATTTGTATAGATATAAAACGCGTATAGGAGATTTTGAAGAAAGAAAATCTTTTAAATAAGGAAACTCCCATAAGTTTTATAAAATGATTTAAAGAAATATATTTAAAAAGATTTGAGCTCTTGAATATATTGTGTACGTATTATATAATAAAGAATTCTCACAATATATTTCCTGAAATAATTCCATGAAAGTCAATCTTGATCTTTATCTTCAAGATTTCTGGCAGTTTTAAATGGCTTGTTGTTTGTGTATGACTGTTGGAAATGGCTTGCTGTTTGTGAACTGACTGTATACAATTGGCTTGCCAGACTATCTCTGTTGTAGCACCAAATGGCTTGCTATTTGTATATCCTGTTTAAACAACCAGTAGGCTAATATACCCTGCAAAACCATGTTAGTACAATACAGCAATAACATTATGTTTTATATCAAACTATAAGCAAATAGCTTGCTGATTGTGATCATCAAAACCATAGGAGTAACAATCTCCCCCTTTTTGATGATTACACACTATTTAAGAGAATAAGAAAGCTCCCCCTAAATCCCTGCATATTCGTACATTTTGATATAAAACAGATTCAAGATAAACAAGCATAATCAATCATATCCAAATCGAATATCTTGACCAAACAAGCTAATAAGTTCTCCTAAATTTCTCCCCCTTAATCCATCAAAAATTCAACAAAAAGAATATTAGTCCAGGTCTGGAATAAGCATAGAGAAATAAAATTAAAAAATCAAATCATGGTAATGGCATATAAACAGTTCAGATACAAATGGTAAGCCAACGTTACCCATTCTGTGCTGTCAGCTTGCTGTTTTGGTTCTGGCGAGTTCATGTCAGCTTGCTGTTTTGGTGCTGGCGAGCTGAACAGATAGATAGCTTTAAATCTTTGACTTTCCATAACATCAACCAAGTTACCTTTTTGATGATGACATTCTCCCCCTTTTTTATGATGACATACTTGAATACATCGGAGAGACTATGTTGCTCCCCCTAAAACAATGCTCCCCCTGATTAAAATAATATCTCATCATATAATCAGGTTAGCACAATTCATCATATGCAATAAGATATAAATATGACTCATCCCTGCATGAAACATTAGTGAAAAATCCAACATATAACATTATAGCCATTTTTATCCTCATGTATTCATGTTCTTCTCCCCCTATGACATCATCAGAAAAGGGTCAAGAAGATAATCAAATACGAATAAAACTTATGGTAAAGCATTTAACAAGCATGAGGCTAGTGAATTATAAAGTTGAATAAATCAAACCAGCATGCTGAAAACACATTTCCAGGATATTCATCGATAACAATTGTTCTTCTGGACTGGAAAATGGCTTGCTGATTAGACAATATACATTCTAACTGATCATAATAGTATTCTTCTTTCTTGTTTCCTACATAATACAATACATATACATATATTTGTCCCATCTATGTACTAGAGGAATCTCGTTAGTACCATAAAAATAATATAATCATATTCAAATAAATGTACGAGGACAAATAACATACTTACTACTTGAGTACCCAAATTTTATTGGATCCACCATGGTTTGTTGATAGAACATAAAGAACATGTAAATCAGATTTCTTGATCCACTGTTGTATCACTTTTGGCTCTTGATTTCTGGTCCTTTTTGTTTTGTAAGATTGATAATGGTAAGCTGTTTGTCTTCTGTCATTTGCTTTCTGGTATGCTGTTTGTCGCCTGACTGGTCCATTCTGGTAAGCTGTTTGTCGCCTGACTGGTCCATTCTGGTAAGCTGTTTTCACTTTATGATTTACTTGAACCACACAATGTTTTTCCAGATGACCTTTTGCACCACATTTGTTGCATGTCTTCCAAGGCATAGCATAATCATAGGGTATGCCATTCCTTCCATCATATTTGAGCACTTTATCTTTCTTGTTGAAGTTTAGACCAACGCCTTCTCTGACCAAAGGTACATTTGCCTTCTTCATCATTGTTTTTAAAGTGTCTTCACCTTGAACAAAACTTTCCATGCCCTTCTTGAGATTTTTAACTTCTGTTTCTAGGAGGGTGATCACTTCAGCTTGCTGTTTGATGAGTTCAGCTTGCTGAACTCTCTTTTCAGCAGTTTTTGAGGATTCGGCTTGACTAGATTCCTTCATCTTATATGATTCCAATGCTTTAGCTTTAGTTTTAACATCAGACCTTAGCTCTTTGATTTCTTCGGTCAAGGTCTTGTTTCTTCTTTCAAGCAACTTGATATTAGCCTCTAAATGACTATTCTTGACATTTAGCTCCTTGATCTCTGTAGCTTTGCCTAATGAAGTTGAATCCCATTCTTCCATTTTTGGTAACAAATCTTTAACCAATTTGGATAGATAGGCGTTCTTATCAGTCAGCATGCTGATTTCAGCCTTTAGTGCTAAATGTTCTTCAATGGTTACACTTTTTTATTCTTGCATTGTTAGTGATCCCATAATAATATTTTCAGAAGATTTCCAGGAATGAAAAGAGTTTACCTCACTAGAATCTGATTCTGAATCAGACACATCTTTATCTACAAGAACTTCTTCCGTGTTTCCTATATCATCAATGCCAACAAATGCAGAGTTTATTATCTCTTCACTTGATACTTCACCAGAAATAGCTTTTTCATCATTCGAAGTCAATTGAGCCTTTGACTTCCTTTTATCTTTCAAATCAGCACGTTGTTTTGTTGTTGTAGCTTTATAATGCATTTTTAATGTATCCCATATGTCTTTTGCAGTGCTACATGAAGAGACCATGTCATAATCTAACTCTGAAAGACCACATATTAATGTATACTTTGCTTTTCCATTATAGCCTGATTTTATCAATTCTGATTTTGAGAGATCGTCAATGTCTTTTGGCTTGCCGTCTTTGTCCGGAAAAGTGAAAGGACGACCCTTTTTAACGACTTTCCATTCAATTGCATCATCTCTGTTGAGAAGTACCTTCATTCACCATTTCCAAGCATCATAATTTTCAATCCCATTGAGAAGTGGTGGCATGTCTAAATAATCTCCTTCTACATAAGCGGGTGCCATAGGATCTGTACTTTCCTGTTACAGAAATGTTAGTACACCAAAGCTCTGATACCAAATGAAAATGCACACCTAGAGGGGGGTGAATATGTGTAAATGGCTAACTATATTCAACTAAGTCTGATTTTAAAAATTACCAGAAACAGCTTACTGATTTTGTTTTATGCAGTGACAAATGGTAAGCTGATTGCAAACAGTAAGCTAAATGCAAGCAGTAAGTAAAGAACAGAAAATAAAGAACACAAAGACTTTTAGCCAGGTTCGACCCCTAACCCCTATGGTCTACGTCCTGGTCCCTTACCAACTTGGTAAGAGAATATATTATTGATCAACGAAATAAACCAATTACAAGAACAATAATACATCTCCCTCACACTACAAGAAATATGGGCTATTGCAACGCCAAAAAAGTGTCATATTAGACCCCAAATGTGTTACAATAGAGGTTTTTGCAACGTTTTTTCCAAAATTCAGCGTTGCATCTGCTGCCGTTGCAATAGACCCCTATAGCAACGTTTTACCTACTTATTGCAACATTTTTAAAGTATTACAATATCCCCTTTAGTGCAACACTTTTGTCATGTTTAGTGACACTTTTATGATGTTGCAGTAGACTATTGCAACACTATTTTGTAACATATTTTAGTTAAAAGTGTTGCAAAGTCAATTTATTGCAACATTTTTATGTAACATTTTATCCCCTATTGTAATGTTTTTGTTTTTTTAGCAACATTTATATGCAACACTTTTGTTTCTATTGTAATTCATTTTTATACTTATTGTAACATTTATGTGCAACATTTTTTATTAGTCCAATTTGCAATATCCTATTTGAAATGTTAATAAACCATTACAAAAGCATATCAAACCAGAATCACATTTCCAATTTCCAAGATTAAAATCCAACAAAATATATGTCAGTACAGCCCAAACAAATTCGATCGGCTTACACCATAAGATCATCTTACACCTAGTACGTGAATCCGAAGTCGAAACACATAGTCGACTTACACACTATAAATCTAAAGAAAACTTAGTCTTTCATGTCAAAGTACCAAGCTACCAAAAGAACGCACATATAATAAAAGTACTGATCATCAATCATTAAATCGTCATCGTGATTGTCATCCTCGCGAGTGCCTTTTGCTTCGGTGGGTATGAATGAACACCAAAAGGCTGATTTGTACTTCCAAAATTTATTAATAGAATTTGACTCTGCTCAAAAACTTTCCCTGCAACACCAATTTGACTCGAATTATATACATAAAAAACAATTAAACTCTCCAATTTTATTACGTAGTTATTTCAAGATAAAGCAGTGAGTACAGAGAAGTCGGTGTCATACCTTAAGTGCACTTGTCCATTCGTTTCTTTCAAAACCACCACAACCAGGACAGGATACAACAATTCTTTTTAGAACATCTGTTAATGCATAAGGTGAAAACAGAGATTAAAATTAAAGATAGTGATCACATTTATAGCACTTGCATTACAAAAATCACATTTATAGCTCTACCAGGTTCCTGAAATAGGAATTTGCTAGGAATTAATACTTGCAATCACCAAAAAGTAAGTGTTCTGCAAAAGCAATAGTTAAAAGTATAGACTACCTGCCATCTTATAATTTAGAAACCTTCAGGCAAAAGGGTAAGGTATTCAAAAGGGCGTGGTGGCATAAACAGCACACCCAATGTTACAATATGGAGTACGCACAAAGCAATCTGGAGTCAAAAATAACCTTTACCCTCGGAAGAATAGATAAACTTGTTGGATTTATTTTAAATAAACATATTTTAATAGCCGTGGTTGTTAGAATAGATAGGGTCAGTTTGATTGTTAGAGTAGTAGTAGGAAGAGATAAAGTGATAGAGTTGGTTTAGGAGTTTGTTTTGCATTTTCCTAGTTTCTAGCAGATAGCTTTGTTTTGCCTTTATATTCTCAGTTTGTACGCTCATTTTAATTAAGTAAGAAGTTTATCGTTCCCCAGATCATTTGCATACAAGTGTGTGTGAGTTTATATTAATACTATAAAACTTTCTGCATATTGAAAGAAAAGGAAATACATCTTAGACCAAAAACGCAAGTACAGGGGCCTTGCAAATACAACAGCTGAACAGTGGATAGTATCCTCTAATCACTTTCCGACAAAACATCACCAGGAAATTCACGCATTAAAGGCAAACTGAAAGAGCCACTATAATGGTCAGATAAGACAACATGCAGTATGTCATTTAGTTTTTAATAGCTTAAACTATTAAGTACTTCAGATAATACAAGAGTGATCCAATTTTAGATTAGAAAAAATAATCCAAGTTAAAAAACCAAAAAAACTTAAACCAAACCAATTTATTTTTGCATATCGTCAGAGGGTAAAACTAGTATAATTTTTGGAAAGAAGCTAATGGATCAAATAAGCAAAACATTATATATAAAGCATCTAACAAACATGAATAACTAGAGCATACATTATTAAAACCACTGATAAGTGAAAAGACTTCAAGTGTTCCTTGATAAGAAAAAAACAAACTATATTATGATCTCTTTCATATATAGTGAACACGGATGCTACTTTCTAAATTTTCACTCATATCTTCTTCCCTCTCTGTCACCCACGATTTCGCATTTTGTATGTTCATGACGGAAAAATCCCCATAGTAGATTCACCTCTCTGTCACCACAATACAAAATTACAAAAAAAAAAAACTATCGTGTATGGCAGATAGTACGATAAACTACAGTAGACAAAATTACAAAATTAATTCTACCGGCCATTAGTTGTCAGGCTAAGCCAGTATGAAGATCTTACCAGATGCATACTAGCTAGGACAATAGACTGAAAACAGCATAATAATCTTATAATAAAAGAGTAAGTATTTTAGAATGGACTTCATCAGTAATGTCTTATAAGTTCTATACAGAATTAGAAAAAGTCTGAAAGAGGAGTCAATTTGAAAGTAAAAGCAACCACAAGATTAAAGGAAAAAATCACTAATAATATAATAAATGTACCGACAGTGTAACACCCTCAATCATAGTACTATAATTATGAAGCTATAATAAAAGAACTCATCTATTTTTTTTTCTTCTGTTTTATGATCTACCTTAAACACAAACTATTTAATAACCATCTCGTCACTTGCACTAAAATGTTTTCTCGGATAATTTAAAAGTCAACTAGTATATTCTAGGATATTACAAATTTATTTAAACACATAACTTGTGAATTAATTAATCTATTGGAAACAGAAATTTAAAAATTTTAATGTCAAAAAACTATTATTTTTATATATAAATAAAATATGGATGTTACACAGTAAAGTATTTTACAATCATTGCCCATTAAAGTATCTGGTTAACCAAGTATTTAAAAGTACAAATTACATTCAGCAGATGACCAGTTAAGTACTACTAAATGTTATTAGAACGTGAAAACTCATTATTAAATTAAAATGAAAGTATTAGTTATGCTACATTATCTATGTTATAGACTATCCAGGAATGTGACTCTATTTTGTCATTTTTTTGTCTAATGTCTAATGCAGTATTAGGTACACCATTTGCATGTCAGATTATATATGTTTATGTATTTAAATTCCATGATTAAAAAGAATGCAAGTTTTGCTAGAACATCACAGAAAGAAAGCAAATTACAAGGGCCTAGGAAAAACAAAAACAACACCTCAATGGACAACTAGTCAGAAACACAAATAACACAATCTATATATCTTCAAAACCTCACTCCAATTCATTAGCTAACCACATTGTTAACAGGGTCATTTCTACTTCTCATAACCCTAACATTGTTCTCGTTCGACAAAATTACCCAGTTTGTAACAGATTTAGATACAATGAGAAATTAAGATACCAGCAGATGTCAGCACATTACATGGTCATACGACTCATACGGGTTCCAATCATAAAACAGAACAGCCTTAAGATTTATTTCTTCTTGACATGTAGGCAGACAATGAAAAAATGGCCAGCTCTATTAAAATTGTCCTGCAATCACCAGCATTAGCAACATATTAATGTTACTAAAAATTTAATATATCTCAAAGTCAATTAAATGAACAAGATGTTCCATTTAGAATTGAATTGTGAAGGCAGCAACACTTGTAGTATTGGTTCCTAACTGATATTAGCTCTGGGAAAATGCTATTATGCTATATACCTGGTAGTTATATTAGTTATGTTGTTCTTTGCTACTAATTACTAATTAGTATACTTGTTTTAGGCAACAGTTGTTTTTATGCAAAAATCATACATGAGTGTATTTACCATATAAAATTTGAAAGTAAAAAAAAAGCCAAAGGACAAATGCAAAAAATGCTGGATACACACAAAAACACACATACTAATACTAATACAATCTACACAAATTGAACAAACAAACTATCAAAATAGAAATAAAACACGCAAAATCAATCATCAAAAATTTGAAAAAATCAAAAGCTATTACCATATAACAGTTCTGAGGCCACTCTGTACCATCCTCTTTAGTGACCCTAGGCGTCTCCACTCCCCAATAACTTGATGCCACCACGTCTCCACCGATTTCCTTCTTCTTCTCCGTCACTTGACCTTTTGTTTCCTTCTAATTGAACCTGATGAGTTTTGGGTAATGAACCCTAATTATAATCAAAATTATACATACATATATATATATATATATATATATATATATATATATATATATATATATATATTAAAAAATGGACACTTTACCTCTAAATAAAACTTTAATTGAATCTTTACCCTAATTGAAATTTCTGTCAGTTTTGAGATTTTGGTTGCTTTAATTGGATTTAGGGATATATGAGATGTGTGAGAGTGAAGATGTCAACAGTGGGAGGGGTCGATAAAGAGAGGTGACGTCCGAGAGAGAGATCGAGAGGAGGTAGTGTAAACTTTGCTCAATTAGGTTTTGGGAGAGGTAGTGTTTGATGTTTAATTGAAATTTAGGAGAGAGTTGAGAGACCGTCGTGGAGAGAGACCGTGGTGTACGAGAGACGTCCGAGATGTGTGGTGTTGTGTTTTTTTATTTATTTTAATTGTGTATGAAATATTTTGGTATGTTTTTATCCCGCTCATCCAAAAAATCAAGTTCCCGCCTACAATTTTGGGTAAAGTGTATTGTCTATTGTAACGTTTTTATTAAAGTGTTGCAATTGCTCTAAAATTTCAAAATATCATTTTGCTTGCAACACTTTTTGTATTTATTGCAACATTTTTTAAAATATTGCAATAGATTACCAAATTTTGTGTCTATTGTAACACTTTTTGTAACACAAATATATATTGGGCTTGCAATAGCCCATATTTCTTGTAGTGTCAATATCCCAACTGTTGACAAATGGCGTGCTGAACTCCTGTTTCTGAACTTGCTCTCTAAGCTATACTTCCCAAGTATACTTCTCTAGCAACGATCACCAAACCCTAGTTCCTAGCCAATTTGTCCAACAACTAAACCTTTACAAATCGAACAATACAATCAATAATGAATACAACTCAAACTATGAACTCTTTAAGATATAGCACGTATGAATATATTAAGAGATCGAGAGAATCAAAAGATATAGCAATGAAAAATCGAGTTGTTTGTAATCTTGTGTGTTTGAAAGTTTTCTCTAAATGTTCTCATTAACGAATGAACACAAGAACCAGTTTATAAAGCTTCACACCAACGTTCAGAAAATCAATCACCAATTATTCGAACTATTAGAATCAATTTCCAACGTTCAATTGGTTAGAGATTTTACAAACGTTCTTGTGAACGTTAGACAGAGGGTTTGGGAGAAAGAAATCGATGAAAGCATAACCCTTCTGATTTGTATAGATATAAAATGCGTATAGGAGATTTTGAAGAAAGAAAATCTTTTAAATAAGGAAATCCCATAAGTTTTATAAAATGATTTAAAGAAAGATATTTAAAAAGATTTGAGCTCTAGAATATATTGTGTACGTATTATATAATAAAGAATCCTCACAATATATTTCCTAAAATAATTCCATGAAAGTCAATCTTTATCTTCAAGATTTCTAGCAGCTTGAAATGGCTTGCTGTTTGTGTCTGACTGTTGGAAATGGCTTGCTGTTTGTGAACTGACTGTATACATTGGCTTGCCAGACTATCTCTGTTGTAGCACCAAATGGCTTGCTATTTGTATATCATGTTTAAACAACCAGTAGGCTAATATACCCTGCAAAACCATGTTAGTACAATACAACAATAACATGATGTTTTATATCAAACTATAAGCAAATAGCTTGCTGATTGTGATCATTAAAACCATAGGAGTATCAAGAGGTAATATTCTGAACTTCAAAAGGGAAGTTTGGTAAGGACTGTATGACATAGTAACAATAAGGCCAGATGAAGCATGTGTGAAACCATGAGAAAGTATGGATTGAACCAATAAGGTTGAGATTATCCTAAAATAAGAAAGGACTAAGATAAGAAATATCCTAGGTATGATTGGGAGTAACCGTGATAAAGTTCACACAGAAAGGTGGAAGCAATGAATTTTGGAAAAAGACTGGAATATGATTTCTCTCAGTTAGCAGAGTTCAAGGGAGGATGCTTCCACCCTGAGTTGGAATAGATCCAGAAAACATTGATTTCAAGAAATTATTATAATCAGGAAAGGCCAATGAGGTGGCTGACACTTTAAGTATAGGGGAGTAAGTATAAATGCTCATAAAAGAAATAGAGTGATATTGACAAGGGCCTTGAAGGTCAGAATGTGATGGAGGAATTTACGTTCCCCCTAATGATTGTGCGAGGATCAACTATAAGGATAGTTTAAGTAAACATTCTGTTAGGCCAAATACACAATGATAATCAAGAGTATATGAAAGAATAATAAGTAACACGTGTATATTCACTTAAAACTGTTTGTATTCGAACTCCTCTCTCAGTGATGTAAAATATCACAGAGAGCTGCCGAGGTTACAATGAATGATAACTTCGTTGTTCGATTACCCTTTTAGGGTTAACCTAACTGTATTTATAAAACATACAGCTACGGTACAATCATAAATTGATACTCCTACAATTAAGCTATACAATTGATATCAATTACGATTGCTACACGTCTTCTAAGTCAACTCAATCTCTTTAATAGCTATCCAATCTTCAAAGATATTGCTTCCATATTTATCTTTAATTAATCTTCAATCACTGTTGACTTGTAGACGCTTCCGCTGGACAGAGTTTAACAAACTCTGTTGGGCTTCCATCAATCAGCATTTGCGCTTCCATTCGTCAGCGTTTATCCAAACTCTGATTGCTTCCAGCTAAACTCTGATTATTCACTGTTACACTTAAACACTGAAATCATTAACATCAATTATATTTAACAATCTCCCCCAACCTGTTCATAACCAATAATGTACAAGTTAATAGCAATAATTGATGATGTCAAAACAAAATAAATACAGTGCTTAACAAATGATCAGAGTTTACATTTCTACTTAACAAAAATTACAGAAAATAAGAAATACTTACAGACCATTATCTATCTAATTTCTTGAACATCTGGTGTTGTTCTCAGATAGTCTATAAGCAATCTCTTCACTGCATTTTCAAGCTCCCTTTGCACAATCTCTTTAATCTGATAGATAGCAGATCTCAGATCATAGATTTTGTTTCTCCTCATGTCATTACCCAGTCTGGTAAATTTCACTTCCTCTGATTGTGAGTTGAAATCAAGAACTGTGACACCCAGATCAGTCTTCAGCTTTGTAGTACCCTTCTCCATCTCAACAATATTTCCATTCCAATCTCTGTACTTATGAACATATCTGCTATTGTATCTCATGCCTCTAGTTGCCAAGTTTTTAAGCATCTTTTGTCTAAGCACATTTGCTACTGACTCAGTCCTTCGATCTTTCACTTTGAAAAGATACTAAACATATTCTAATTCTTCCCAAAATTTCAAATCAAGATCATTCTCACCAATCTTGTATACTGTTCCATCAGTCATAAAATACAAGAGAAAATCTTTATTTAAACTCTTCTGATAGACCAACTGTACTGACTCCAGTCTGTCTAAGCTCTCTTGAGTAACACCACGACCTGGAATAGCCAGTGAGGAAGGATCTCTAGGACCAGTTTGTTGCCTTGTATCTCTATGTGAGCCCAGACCAGCTCTATTTCTTCCAATATTCCCTGTTAAAGCTCTTCCATCAGAAAAATCCATAGGACCTCCAGAAACTTGATTTGGATCAATAAATGTTCCTTTTCCAAATATTGATTTCAACTGAGAAGTTAGAGGTTTTGACACAACTTGTGTAGTAACAGAGGTTGTGTTTTCTTTCTTCTGTACAACTTGTGTAGCAACAGAGGTTGTGTGACGCCCCCAAACCGAGGTCAAAGATTCAGGTCGTCACATCACCATCCAACCATATCCTACCTGTATTAACTTTACAACTCAACAATACATCAATCCAGACCTCAATCTTACGTACATACAAGTTAGAGCCTCAGAAACGATAATCAAAAGTAACACTAAATATTACAATTCATCTGTACAATCCGGAATCTTACGCACTTCCACTTATACAATTACACTTGAAGACGAGTCTTACTATTACAGTTGAAAACCTATCAGACTTACTCTGTAGTATTTATCTGGAACTAAATCATCTCGGGGTAAATCTTCTACTCCTCTTCTGCTGGTGCGGAGTTAACTGACCAAATTCTTCTCTTTCTGAAAAGTTTTTATAAAGCAAGAATGAGCTAAATAATGCTCAGCAAGTTCGCCATTTTGAAAAATAATAATGTGCTTTATTTCGAAAACGTTCCCAACTGTATGGGTATATATATCTCAGATTTTAAAACATAATTCGACAATATATATGTCCGAGTTTGAAATAAACATTTATACTCGCTAAGGAGCTTTAAGAATAACATATGAGTCCTTTATAAGGTTCCCATTTCAATATATCTCAGGTTTGAAAATATATACATATTAGTATATCATTTTTGGCAAAACACTCTACGGTTAACATACTGTATAGGGAATACATTATTGCGAAACCTCTTTCCTTCCATTAGCTTAGAAGGTTTCTCATTCAAAAACATTTCATTCTTTGAAATAATTGCAAGAGTGCACTAACACGTGCCAATCTTTATAGGAAATCTTGCAGTTCTAGATACTGCACGATGTCAATATTTTTCTTATCAAAAACTACACTATCGGCAACTTGGCACTTAGGCCCAAGAAGCAGTGTTTGAGTATTTTTCCAAAGTGGAGGATGGGACTGGAAGAAAACATAAAACCTGACAGGGATTGACGATGATCAGTCGTCACATCCAAGTCCAATAATCCGCGGGTCTTCTCTACCGGTAGAAGGATAGAAACTACATCCGTAACTATCCTCGGGTGAAAACTACATCCGTAATCACCCTCGATGAAAACTACATCCGTAATCATCCTTCGGCAACACCTGGGCCGGAATAATAATTGATGGACCGCCTGGCTCACGGCCGCTTACACATCCCGGGAATCGTTCGTCAACGATTCCCACACCTGCCAGAGTCCCCTTTTTCTTTTCTTTCCAAAATCATTTTGATAGAAAATTTGAGTAGTTGAAGTTCGACCTCAGTCGACCAATAATTCTTGAAAAACGTACAAGAAGCAAAACCTGACCGGGGGTTTTCGAAAATGTTTTGGGTTCGAAAGAATTCGAGTTTGAAAACGCTAAAGGTGTCTTGGATTAGTTTTGTCTTTAAAATAATGAACGATAATTAATAAATAATATTTTGAGATTTAATATAAATAATTAATAAAATAACTATTTAATTAAAATAAGCTTTTAATCCAAGATAGATATTTTTGAGTATTTTTAACAACGTAAAAATAATAATTACTTAGGTATACGATACTTCCCGATTGACTCTTCGGGTTTTCGCAATTTAATCACGATGCAACAATATACCGCTACCCGGTCAATAGTATATTTGGACCGCTACGACCTCTATTGCTAGAGTCGTTGTCCGAAGAAAACACTTTCATTCTAAGTTCAAGGGTGTACAAACACATATGCATATATCTCAAACTTCAACATAATCTCGTAAAGCATAAGCATATAATACGTTTGGAAGCTATAAACACAATAGTGAAAATCCTTATATATAAGTTTTGAAAAGTAAACTTGCATAGGTAAAATCAAGAATATAATCTTTTGAAATTAAATACTTAGGGTTGGAAAACTTGCCTTGGGAAGGTTGGTGTGGTTGGGCTCGTGGAGTGGAGCGACAATCTATAAATATACAATATTCGCTCGTTAGTATCTTAGCAACACCACTTAATCATAATGTTTTAAAGAATACAAGGCCATCTTAGCGACTCCACCATTTGACCCACTAACCCTCCTATATGACCATGTCATCACATTATCACATTCTTTACCCATTCGACTCAAATCTATTCCTCAAACTCGAAACTCAAGTGAATACTCTTAAAACTACTTTAAACTAATCTCCTAAGTGGTTTTTCACTTGCGCGGATTTTACTTCAACATTTTTATAAAATTGAAAAATATATATTTTAATCCAATTCTTTTTGGGTAGCGTTCCCCACTGCATTTACTAGCTTCTCTAATTTTTCCATGATCCTACATAAATTTTTAGGGGTTCAAACAAGGTTCACAAGGGGGTCACTTACTGCAGTCAGGAATCCAGAAACACAATCCACTTCTCCGGCCATAACTAAAAATATATACATCACCTAGTCATGAACCTTACATTTCCAGAAACTACATTCAATTATCTTTCCATCAATATATGGTAGGACATCAGGGGACAACATTTGGGGGTTCAAAACCGTGTTACAAGACAGGTCAATGCTCCTGGAAAATCTCAGCAAGCACATACTACTTAGATTAACCATTTTTCACAATTCCACAACACAACCAACACTTAATACACTTAGTTCATGGTTCATAACACTCATGGAGATATATATATTATCCATAATCATAAAAGTCACAATCTCAACATCAAAACTCAAGATCCATGTCATCCAATACTTATACAACCAAGATTAACTCACAAATACATGGATCTACTACCAAACATTATAAATACTACATAACCAAGAGGGTTAGGGTTTTTATACCTTCTTGATGTTCTTACAATCTCAAACAAGCTTGGTTAACCTTGGGGAAGCCTTACTCTATGCTCACCATCTTCAATCTCACCAAAGAAATCAAGAACATGGAAGTGAGTTTCCTGATTGGAAAAACACGCCCCAAAGATCAGCCAAAACGAAGCCCTTGCACTCGTTTTCTGGTCGAGGCTCCTGAATGAAAGTTGTAGAGCGTCTTCACAGCTTTCTAACCATATAAAGAACAAAAACTTTCATTGAGTAATGAAGTCTCTAGGCCCGTTTTACTGAGAGGGTGTTCTGCTGGGCAGAATTATTTTGTTCTTGTTTTATGTTCTAATAATGCCATACACTTGATATATATCTATTTTTGGTTGGATGCATCTCATCCTTGCTAGGTGGCAACCTCTCATTGGCTCCTCTAGATTTCTTATCCACTTAAATTGCAACCAAGTCCTTTGCTAATTGCAACCAAGTCCTTGTCTCTTGTTTCTTGCACTTAAGTCCTTTTGTTTTGTTTTCTTTTCCACCGCTTTGATTTCCTTGTCGTTTCTTGAATAAAATAAATACGTTACAACTTATACGTTGCATATTATTGCTCTAATATAGCACAATACCTCGAACGAATATTAATTCCAACATCCCTTGTTTATTTCTCTTTATCTCAGAAAAAAATTCTCGCGGTTTCTCAATTGTTCTCATTTCCTTTAACTCTAGGATTTTATTCTCAATTCCATTTTCCTCTCATAATATATCCTTCCTTGGACTTCTAATATTTACTATTCTCAATTCATGATTCGCTCGCTTGATCGCTTAATCTCGTTGTAAAGTTTCAGCGGTTTCTAGAACGTTTGTTTCACTTCCTCAGTGGTTTTCGTTCCAAATTCTCAAATCACTTATAATAAAATTCCAAAATATTAACTCCTCAATTCCTCAAATTAAATATCTCATTTCTTGATATTACTGATATATAATTCACTGCTCGGTCAAATATTACACGAAAATAGAATTTGGAATTTCTGAATTCCGATCGCATTTACATACACTTATTTACTCCGTAGATTACTAGTATAACTTCGGAATATCCACACTACGTCTCGTACATAGGTGGCATGAAAAATTTTCTTAATCCTCAAAATTAATATTCATTGATGCACTTCATCATAATAGAAAAAGTTTTAATTCTACCAAAATTTTGGGTTCTTACAGGTTGTACTTGATTTCTTTGAAATTCTTTCTTCTTCAGCAATGCCTTTAAGCTTTTGCTTAGCTTCTGCTTCTATTGGTTTTCTTCTAGAATAAGATAAGCTCTGACTAGCACCAACATTCTCTTTGATAGAGATGCCTTTAAGAACAGGCTTAGAAACTTCCACTGTTTTCTTCACTTTGCCAGATTTCAAAGCCTTCTGATATTCTTTTTGTAAGTTCTTCTCTTCAGCTTGAATATCTGCAAGTGTAACTCCTTCCTCATTTTCTTCAAGAAACACTTTCACAGCTAGTTCCTCATCATTCTGTGGATTTTCAGAGAATTGTAAATTCTTGATCTTTGAAGTACTTTGACCATCAGTGTTTGTTCCACCAGACTTTGCAATTGCTACTTTTTGAGCAATTGACTTCCCAGATCTCAATCTCCTACCTTGAACATTAGCTCCTCCATCTCCAGCATCATCCTTTTTAGACAGAGTTTAAGATTGCTTGCAACTGGATTTAGCAACTCTCTCCCCCTTTTTGACATCATCAGGAATCAGAATGGAGGTAATCAATTCCAGTGAAGAAGAAATGGAATCAATTTTATCAGACATTACAGACTGATTTTTTTCAACCTTTCCCAGTCTCTCAAAAAGAATTTCTTGAGCTTTAGTAAATTTTTGACTCTTGAGCTTAGATTCTCTCTCCATAGTCATGTCTCGAATCTGAATCTCAGTTTTTAAATCAGTGATTTCTTTTTGAGTATCAGCAAATCTCCCATCCAGAGTTTTGACTTAAACCACTGTGGCCTTTAAACAGGAAAGAAGCTCTGGATTGGAAATTTTCTTAGCAGTTTGTTGCACAAACTTTGCTGCTCTCCCTCTAGGAAAAATACAATCTTCCTTGTACCAATTTTCAGAGAATTTAGCAAGAAACTCTGCTTCAACTTCATGTGCATTAGAGGGCTGAGAAAATGGTGCATGCTTTGCATCAGTTTGCACAGGGACACTTTGATGAGAATCAGTTTCTGCACTCTCTTCAGCATCACTCTCTTCAGCTGCAAAGTCTGCATCAGAGTAACAAAGTAGCTTGAAATCTGATTCGCTGGGATACCACAACCCTAAAGTAGTGGTGCCCTTGAGATATTTGAATTTTTTTTTCACAGCTGTGAGATGTGGTTCTCTGGGATCAGCCTAAAACCTTGCACAGAGACAGGTTGCATACATGATATCAGGTCTACTTGCTGTCAGATAAAGAAGAGACCCTATCATGCCTCTATAGTTTGTCATATCTATTGATGCTCCTGTATCCTTATACAATTTAGTTGCTGTTGCCATGGGAGTTGATGCAGATGAGCAATCAAGCATACCAAATTTCTTGAGAAGATTTCTGGTATATTTTGCTTGATTTATAAAAATCCCATCATCTGTTTGCTTCAACTGTAGGCCTAGAAAGTAACTAAGCTCTCCCATCATACTCATTTGATACCTGGACTGCATTAGCTTGGCAAACTTTGTACAGAGTTTATCATTAGTAGACCCAAAAATTATGTCATCCACATATATTTGAACTAGAATCAAGTCACTACCAGATTTAAAGTAAAACAGAGTTTTATCAATTGTACCTCTGTGAAACCCACTTTCTAGAAGAAATTGAGCTAAAGTCTCATACCATGCTCTTGGTGCTTGCTTATGTCCATAAAGTGCTTTATCAAGCTTGTAGACATAATCTGGATATTTGGGGTCCACAAATCCTGGTGGTTGTTCAACAAACACTTCTTCTTCAAGTTTCCCATTCAGAAAGGCACTCTTCACATCCATCTGAAATACCTTGAATTTCTTATGAGAGGCATATGCTAGAAACATTCTTATTGCCTCCAACCTTGCAACTGGAGCAAAAGTCTCATCATAATCTATTCCTTCCTGCTGTGAATAGCCTTTTGCCACAAGTCTAGCCTTGTTTCCTGTAACAACCCCCTCACTATCAGTTTTATTTCTGAATACCCACTTTGTACCAACAACAGACCTATTCTTTGGTCTTGGTACAAGTGTCCAAACTTCATTTCTCTCAAATTCATTCAACTCCTCTTGCATTGCTGTTATCCAGTCAGCATCTTGAAGAGCTTCTTGTACCTTCTTGGGCTCAGTTTGTGACAAGAATGCATGAAACAAACATTCATTTGTTGTTGCACTTCTTGTCCTTACTCTTGCATCTGGATCACCAATAATCAAATCAGGTGTGTGAGATTTTGTCCATTTCCTAGCTGAGGGCAAATGACTTCTCTCAGAGTTGATCATCCCCCTCGATCCATGTTCTCCTGATTTTCTTGATGTCTTTCTTCATTCTCTGAGGCTCCCCCTGAATGTGACTGCTCAGAGTTTGAACTATCAGAATTTTGGACTTTCAGAGTTTGAACTATCAGAATTTTGAACTTTCAGAGTTTGAGTCATCAGAGTTTGATCCAGATTTTTCAGCTGACTCATTATCAGAATTTGAGTCATCACTCTGAAGTGATTCTACATGCTCCCCCTCAACTGGTTCGTCCCTAGTAAGTGGCTGAGTAGATTCTTCAGTATTTACCAATAGAGGTTCAGAGTTTAGATCAATAGAGTTTGTTAGATTCTTCAGTATTTACTAGTAGAGGTTCAGAGTTTAGATCAATAGAGTTTGTTAGTTCAGCCTCATCAGAGTTTACTTTATCAGAGAATAACTCTTTATTTTCAAAGTGCAGTTGATCATGTTCATCTACATCTTCAAGTCCAATTATTTTCTTGTCATCAAATGACACATGAATAGACTCCATGATCACTTTGGTTCTCAGATTATAAACTCTGAATGCCTTAATTGACAGTGGATAGCCAACAAATATTCCTTCACCAGCTTTTAATTCAAATTTTGTCAACTGTTCAGGATGAGTTTTCAACACAAAGCACTTGCACCAAAAAATGTGAAAATATTTCAGGTTTGGCTTCTTTTCCCTCACCGTTTCTGTAACGCCCCCAAATCCCCTACAGGAATCCAGGTCGTCACATCTCTTGCGGAATATTCGATCACCTGCTCACAATATAATCTACAATAATATTCATAGTACACACCATCTTTTACTCCACGGGTTATAGTCTTAGAACAAGTACTCAAAAATCCAGAAGATATTACATCTCAAGTTCACTTCCCAGAATTTCCGAAATACTATTACAACTCCAAAGTACTAGATAATAAAACATTATACAAAGACCTTCCCAGTCTGCACCCTTCTCAAATGCTATAAGGTTAACACACTGCATCAGTCGTCTTCCCTTTTCCTTAATCACGGTTCACTGTACTAGAATCAGCTCTGATTACCCCTGTTTTATAATATATAAATAGCAAGTATGAGCCAAAGAATGCCCAGCAAGTATATATAGATATCATATAATACAACAAAAACTCGACCAAAATATGGTTTTTACCACGCTATAATATATATTTTTGGAAAGAGATCAACTCGGAAATTTTTATAAATCTCGAAATACTACTCATTTTAAAGAATAAATATATCTCAATAACTTCTCAAAATACTACTCATATGAAAGAATAAATATATCTTTATAACTTCTCAAAATACTACTCGTATGAAAAAATAAATATATATTAATAACTTCTCAAAATACTACTCATATGAAAGAATAAATACATCTCAATAACTTCTCAAAATACTCCTCATATAACTCAAAAATACTCCTCAGAACTGCTCAATTGATTTGAAATAACTTCTCAGAACTTCTCAATGGATTGAAAATAATATAATAACACAACTTCTCAGGTCAACACCCTAGTTAACCAAACCACAAAGGCATCGATTAACAGTAAAGCATTGACGATTGGACTACTTTTCAAATGCCTTCTCGAGTAATGGATGATCAATCCATTGTCACTTCTCAATTCTATCGATAGAAAGGATGGTCGACGTCTCGAACCACCCTAAATACTTCTCAGAAGGGTGAGCCGTCTTTCTCGGCCCATCACCCTTAATTGGGCCGGTGCGTTACTCCGGTCACTTTTGCTTTTAGAAGCAATAAATCACAACTTACTTTATATATATATATATAACCCCACTCTCAAATATAAATATTCTGTAGTATGAAAATATAATTAAATATATCTTTATCATCTCCTCTACGAATACGAAAGAAGTATTTCAATAAAAGTCCCAACAATATGGACAAACTCATGAAATAAATTTCCACACCTCATATAATAATTTCAACACCTCGTATAATAATTTCAACACCTCATATAATAATATCAACACCTCGTATAATAATATATAAGTATGTAGATTGCATGATTAAAATCTGATATAAACCCCTAAAAAGAATATTTGATTTTTGTATAGCGAAAATTTAATCAGCATATTTAAAAATACAAATACTCCGAACAATGGAGTACGAATTAGTAAACTTGCAATTATGGATTTAAATCTATTCAACACATTTCATATATTGAAAAATACAGATACTCTGAACGATAGAGTATACATAAATAAACTTGCCAGGTTCTGCGATATGATACTCTAATTTGCTCCACGTCTCTGGTTCTCCGGCATTTCACCTTCTCGGCCTAGTTCAGCTTGTTATTAACTCAACTTCTGACCACCTTTCAATCAACTTCTATTCACCTTTATATAGTACCTTTGCATATCTACAACTTTCGTTCTTTAAGTTTTTCCAAACGAGTCTCCTAACTCCTCCGAAATCCTACCCCAAAATGATTCCTCGAATAATTCCAAAACTCAACATTTTTACGCGAAACCTTTTCCATTTTTAAATCTCACAAATAATTTAATAATAAATCCGATTTTTAGCCTCTAAAATAATCTGGTCTAATCCGATTAATTAAAATAATCCGAAAATGCTAAATATCAATCCTCTAAAATAATACCATTGACATCCTATATAAAAACTCAATCAATAAATAATCCTCTAACAATTATCTTACCCCACGATAAAGAAATATAATTAACCAATTAATCCTCGAGACAACAATTAATCCTTAATTTAAATAAGTAAATCCTCGAGACAATAATTAATACTCAAATTAAATAAATAAATCCTCAAGACAACAATTAATCCTCGAATTAAATAAATAAATCCTCAAGACAACAATTAATCCTATTTACTCAATTTAAAACCATAATAATTATTCCACTTTAATACCCTTATCATTTTAAATACCTCTTTTATAAATGAATCATTAGGTCTTTAAATTATGTCCTAATAATCACAAAATATTTCTATTTAATTGCTAATAATTAACTATTCAAATTACACTTCTAATTTAAATTAGCTCTTATAAATTCTCTAAAATTCCCTAATTTAATTCATATTAATCTCACAACAAAATTATTCAAAGAACCATTTTTATTCATATTAAATCTATAATTATTACTAAATAACTAAATAAATCAATTATACCATTTTTAGTAAATTATTTATTACCAACTATTTTTAATATTAATTCAAATAATTAAATCTCGATTATAATTCCCAACCATCCATTTTATCATTACGTTATTATTTTATTAATATCCTATCTGCACCACGTCATGGGTCCCACCTCCACCCCGTTGTGGGTCCCACCTGCTCCACCACCACGCGCCTCCCTTCCCCTGCAATGTCTCTCCCGCTCGTCTCTCTCCTCCCCTGCAATCTCTCTCTCTCTATCATCTCTCTCCGTTCTCTCTATCTCTCTCAGTCTCGACCTCACTCTCTCTTCTCTTCTCCCTTTCCCTTTCCCGTCTCTCTCTCTTTAAATCTCTCCGACCACTCCCCTCTCTTTTCTCCCTTTCTCCCCCGCCTCTTTCTCTCGCTAACTCCGACAACAACACCACCATCGACCTCTCCCTTATTACTCCGATTCACCACCGAATCAACAACATCATCGTCTCCCTCCACCCTCGTATATCTCCCTCCTTCACATCTCTCTCGCCTCCCCTATCTCTCATTCTCTCTGATCTCTTCCCCCTCCCTGTTCTCTTTCCCTCAACTCTCCATCCTCTCCGACTCCCCCCCATCTGCCGCCTCCTACACCGTTAACCACCACCCCACTACTACCCCTATTTACATCGACAACCACACAACATCACCACACACCACATCTCTCCGATTCAATACCAACAATACACAACCAAATCTATCCTACCAGTACAAAACGAAAACAAAGAAAAGAGAAGCAATTTAATTAGGAAGAATTAAAATAACTACCTGATGTGTGTAACTGTGTACTATGTTTATGTATATATGGTTAGTCGAGTTTTGTAAGTAAATAGAGTATATGACTAGTTTGGTTATAAAGACAGGAGAATGAAGTATCCGGTTAGTAATAAAATGAGACCAGGTTTTTCTATTTTTTTATGATTCCATAAAGACAAAAGTCAAAAACAAGGGGCTAAGAAAAGGAGTAAATCATGGAACGTGTTTAGTGGAAATTAAAACTAGTGTTTTGTGAAATGATGCCTCCTTCTCAAATCAGTAATAATAATCTCGATTTTCCCCGGCTGGCTAATTAAAATGAGATTGCAATTTTGTTTTCTAAAATAAATTCGACCCAAAACTAAAATTTTATTTTCATAATTTTAATAAAATCAAATAAATATAAATAAATAAATATAATATAATTTTACTTACATACGAATATATAAAATTTCGAAATTTTTTTACTAGAACGTGCTAATAAAATATACTAGTGGCTCTTAATTAAAATTTAAATATCGAGTGGAAAAAAATTATTCGAAAATTTGCGGATATTACAGTCTTCCCTCCTTAAAAGGATTCCGTCCTCGGAATCAACGTAGGCAATAACCAAGGTTGCTTATTTCGTACTCTACTTTCCAATATCCCCTCATCACTTTTTACCAGCTTTATGCTCCCCATATCTCAATTATAAACTCTTATGCTATACCGTCTATTTTCATACCGGCTCATTACTTATACCTAGTTCATTCGTTTATTCTTATCCTGACAATATCCTCAAAATACACCTTACCCTTGATAGTAAATTTGAATTACGACTTAAAAATTACTCATATTCTTTTCTCTTACTAATCATTAAATATACCTCTTTCTTCTCATCTTTATCCTTCTGAATCAATTCACTCTCAGCTTTTACCATGGCTACTTCTTATACCCATAAAACACTGCATCATTATATCCAATCTATTGTTTCAATCCCCGTTGAAATCTTCTAGCTCCTTCCTCCTCCAAATCTATACCTAATACCATTATACCCTTCTTGTTTTGTTTCCATCTATAAAATCCACTCTATTTATCTCTTCTACACTTCTACAAAAGTCACAGCCTCACTCGATACAACTTAACCCAATATGGTTTAATCTAATAAAACTGCATACCCATGAAATATTGATTTATGAAAACGAAACAGTACATATCTGTACATATTCATATATATACACATATATATCTGCAGTTATATATATATATATGCATATTTATGGATACATAACTGTATGTACTCAAATTTAACCCAATAAATAAATCATGGATACACGTTTCCCTCGTCCTAATTGATTCTACTACTACTAATGGCCATCGTGCCTCCACTCCACTACTCCTTGTAATCCTACTATATATAAACCTATCGGTTCCTTGGCTTCTAAACTCTCTCTTATATAGTCATAACTCCTCCTACACTCGTTCTAAGATTTATAACCTACTTCTCTGATACCATTCTGTAACGCCCCCAAATCCCCTACAGGAATCCAGGTCGTCACATCTCTTGCGGAATATTCGATCACCTGCTCACAATATAATCTACAATAATATTCATAGTACACACCATCTTTTACTCCACGGGTTATAGTCTTAGAACAAGTACTCAAAAATCCAGAAGATATTACATCTCAAGTTCACTTCCCAGAATTTCCGAAATACTATTACAACTCCAAAGTACTAGATAATAAAACATTATACAAAGACCTTCCCAGTCTGCACCCTTCTCAAATGCTATAAGGTTAACACACTGCATCAGTCGTCTTCCCTTTTCCTTAATCACGGTTCACTGTACTAGAATCAGCTCTGATTACCCCTGTTTTATAATATATAAATAGCAAGTATGAGCCAAAGAATGCCCAGCAAGTATATATAGATATCAAATAATACAACAAAAACTCGACCAAAATATGGTTTTTACCACGCTATAATATATATTTTTGGAAAGAGATCAACTCGGAAATTTTTATAAATCTCGAAATACTACTCATTTTAAAGAATAAATATATCTCAATAACTTCTCAAAATACTACTCATATGAAAGAATAAATATATCTTTATAACTTCTCAAAATACTACTCGTATGAAAAAATAAATATATATTAATAACTTCTCAAAATACTACTCATATGAAAGAATAAATACATCTCAATAACTTCTCAAAATACTCCTCATATAACTCAAAAATACTCCTCAGAACTGCTCAATTGATTTGAAATAACTTCTCAGAACTTCTCAATGGATTGAAAATAATATAATAACACAACTTCTCAGGTCAACACCCTAGTTAACCAAACCACAAAGGCATCGATTAACAGTAGAGCATTGACGATTGGACTACTTTTCAAACGCCTTCTCGAGTAATGGATGATCAATCCATTGTCACTTCTCAATTCTATCGATAGAAAGGATGGTCGACGTCTCGAACCACCCTAAATACTTCTCAGAAGGGTGAGCCGTCTTTCTCGGCCCATCACCCTTAATTGGGCCGGTGCGTTACTCCGGTCACTTTTGCTTTTAAAAGCAATAAATCACAACTTACTTTATATATATATATATATAACCCCACTCTCAAATATAAATATTCTGTAGTATGAAAATATAATTAAATATATCTTTATCATCTCCTCTACGAATACGAAAGAAGTATTTCAATAAAAGTCCCAACAATATGGACAAACTCATGAAATAAATTTCAACACCTCATATAATAATTTCAACACCTCGTATAATAATTTCAACACCACATATAATAATATCAACACCTCGTATAATAATATATAAGTATGTAGATTGCACGAATAAAATCTGATATAAACCACTAAAAAGAATATTTGATTTTTGTATAGCAAAAATTTAATCAGCATATTTAAAAATACAAATACTCCGAACAATGGAGTATGAATTAGTAAACTTGCAATTATAGATTTAAATCTATTCAACACATTTCATATATTGAAAAATACAAATACTCTGAACGATAGAGTATACATAAATAAACTTGCCAGGTTCTGCGGTATGATACTCTAATTTGCTCCACGTCTCTGGTTCTCCGGCATTTCACCTTCTCGGCCTAGTTCAGCTTGTTATTAACTCAACTTCTGACCACCTTTCAATCAACTTCTATTCACCTTTATATAGTACCTTTGCATATCTACAACTTTCGTTCTTTAAGTTTTTCCAAACGAGTCTCCTAACTCCTCCGAAATCCTACCCCAAAATGATTCCTCGAATAATTCCAAAACTCAACATTTTTACGCGAAACCTTTTCCATTTTTAAATCTCACAAATAATTTAATAATAAATCCGATTTTTAGCCTCTAAAATAATCTGGTCTAATCCGATTAATTAAAATAATCCGAAAATGCTAAATATCAATCCTCTAAAATAATACCATTGACATCCTATATAAAAACTCAATCAATAAATAATCCTCTAACAATTATCTTACCCCACGATAAAGAAATATAATTAACCAATTAATCCTCGAGACAACAATTAATCCTTAATTTAAATAAGTAAATCCTCGAGACAATAATTAATACTCAAATTAAATAAATAAATCCTCAAGACAACAATTAATCCTCGAATTAAATAAATAAATCCTCAAGACAACAATTAATCATATTTACTCAATTTAAAACCATAATAATTATTCCACTTTAATACCCTTATCATTTTAAATACCTCTTTTATAAATGAATCATTAGGTCTTTAAATTATGTCCTAATAATCACAAAATATTTCTATTTAATTGCTAATAATTAACTATTCAAATTACACTTCTAATTTAAATTAGCTCTTATAAATTCTCTAAAATTCCCTAATTTAATTCATATTAATCTCACAACAAAATTATTCAAAGAACCATTTTTATTCACATTAAATCTATAATTATTACTAAATAACTAAATAAATCAATTATACCATTTCTAGTAAATTATTTATTACCAACTATTTTTAATAATAATTCAAATAATTAAATCTCGATTATAATTCCCAACCATCCATTTTATCATTACGTTATTATTTTATTAATATCCTATCTGCACCACGTCATGGGTCCCACCTCCACCCCGTTGTGGGTCCCACCTGCTCCACCACCACGCGCCTCCCTTCCCCTGCAATGTCTCTCCCGCTCGTCTCTCTCCTCCCCTGCAATCTCTCTCTCTCTATCATCTCTCTCCGTTCTCTCTATCTCTCTCAGTCTCGACCTCACTCTCTCTTCTCTTCTCCCTTTCCCGTATCCCGTCTCTCTCTCTTTAAATCTCTCCGACCACTCCCCTCTCTTTTCTCCCTTTCTCCCCCGCCTCTTTCTCTCGCTAACTCCGACAACAACAACACCACCATCGACCTCTCCCTTATTACTCCGATTCACCACCGAATCAACAACAACATCATCGTCTCCCTCCACCCTCGTATCTCTCCCTCCTTCACATCTCTCTCGCCTCCCCTATCTCTCATTCTCTCTGATCTCTTCCCCCTCCCTGTTCTCTTTCCCTCAACTCTCCATCCTCTCCGACTCCCCCCCATCTGCCGCCTCCTACACCGTTAACCACCACCCCACTACTACCCCTATTTACATCGACAACCACACAACATCACCACACACCACATCTCTCCGATTCAATACCAACAATACACAACCAAATCTATCCTACCAGTACAAAACGAAAACAAAGAAAAGAGAAGCAATTTAATTAGGAAGAATTAAAATAACTACCTGATGTGTGTAACTGTGTACTATGTTTGTGTATATATGGTTAGTCGAGTTTTGTAAGTAAATAGAGTATATGACTAGTTTGGTTATAAAGACAGGAGAATGAAGTATCCGGTTAGTAATAAAATGAGACCCGGTTTTTCTATTTTTTTATGATTCCATAAAGACAAAAGTCAAAAACAAGGGGCTAAGAAAAGGAGTAAATCATGGAACGTGTTTAGTGGAAATTAAAGCTAGTGTTTTGTGAAATGATGCCTCCTTCTCAAATCAGTAATAATAATCTCGATTCTCCCCGGCTGGCTAATTAAAATGAGATTCCAATTTTGTTTTCTAAAATAAATTCGACCCAAAACTAAAATTTTATTTTCATAATTTAATAAAATCAAATAAATATAAATAAATAAATATAATATAATTTTACTTACATACGAATATATAAAATTTCGAAATTTTTTTACTAGAACGTGCTAATAAAATATACTAGTGCATCGCTCTTAATTAAAATTTAAATATCGAGTGGAAAAAAATTATTCGAAAATTTGCGGATATTACAATTTCATATGGTGTTTTTCCATGCTTGTTGATCAGAGTGGCATTCTGAGTAAAACAGGCAGTTTGAACAGCTTCTGAGTAAAATGAAGCTCAATGTTTCCTTCCTCTACATGCTCTCTGATAAAGTGATACCTTATGCTGATGTGCTTGGTCATTGAATGTTGTACTGGATTACCTGTCATAGCAATAGCACTTTGATTATCACAGTTAATAGGAATCTTACTGTACCTTAATCCATAATCCAGCAACTGATTTTTCATCCATGGAATCTGTGCACAATAGCTACCAGCAGCAATATACTCTGCCTCAGCTGTAGATGTAGAAATTGATTTCTGTTTCTTGCTGTACCAAGAAACTAGTCTGTCACCCAGAAATTGACAACTTCCACTGGTGCTTTTTCTATCTATCTTACAACCTGCAAAGTCTTTTTGATTTGTGCATACATGTATTCAAAGTAGTGTAGATTTGGTGGACAACCAAGCATATGGTAGCATCTGCTTTTATTGGTTGAACTTGAGTGTAAACACTTCACCTAAATACTTGTGTGATTTGAGAGTTTGTGAGTTTTTAAATCCATGGCATGTTACTCACTGAATGCGACTTTGATATCTATCTCTTGATCTTTTTGTCTATAAAGACTGTGTGCTTACTTGGATTATCATGAACATCAAAGGGAATAGATTAATTCAGAGTTCTATATATAATTTACTACAGAGTTTAGCATTCATCATATATTCAGTGTTTACTATGAGAGTTTATGCATCCAGTGTTTAATTAATGATTTATCTTTATGGATTTTATGAAATATTAGATGCTCTAAAAATTGGATTGGTAAACTCTGCTATCCACACACAAATATTTACATCTTGCAGTTTTTGAAAGGGTTTCGGTAATAAAGTTGGAAAATTGACAAACGCTGATGGATTTTGTCTAAATACTCTAAGGTATATTTTATTTTAGATGATTTCAAAGTTTGGGGTAAAAAGAGTTTCTGACAGTTGTTGATTAGTGTAAAAATGTTTAATTGTGTCAGTAATTAGAGAGAGAAAGTGCAGTAATTATGGTTGTAATTACTGAGCATGCACGTTTGTTCCGCTAATTCTTTGACACGTGTCCCACTCACACATTTTTCAAAGATCGTGGCCCACTACACATGGTAACTAGTTGCGTGTATTAATGCTAAAACGTTTGAGTTTAACTGTTCAATACATATCTAATCATTTTTCTCTACACGATTCATATTCACTCATACACTTTCACCCACTCACAATTACTTTTTTTCAACCACTCACAGTTACATCACACTTTTCACTTGAACATTTCATCAAACACCTTTCACTTATATCATTCTTTTCGTATTTTCTTCTCAAATCGTACTAATGGCAACCAAATCTTTCACTTCTCTTGGACTGTTGTTTGTTTCTAATAATTATGCAACACCACTGGATAATGAAAACGCTCCAGCTGCGTTTCATTTGATGCAGAGTTTCTTGCGCGATTCAGAAATCGGTCAAGCTTTGGTTGAACCCCAAACGCTGTCCGCATCACAAATCGCTTCTTTATGGAAAAACTCTATTTATGATGATGGTGGCAAGACTGGGACTCCATCTATTGTTTTCAATTATGAAGAAACTGACTATGTTATCACTCCAGATACAGTCAGAGAAACCATGGGATTTGATACTCACACTTCGTATAGTGTTGTGTCTGAGCAGAATCTGCGAGAGATGTTGCAGCAGATTGGATATTCTGGGTCTTTGGTCAAGCTTGGATCAGTGAAAAGGCCACAGTTGAGGAAATAATGGAGTTTCTTCTTCGATTGTATCACAAGGGCTTTTGGGAATAAAGTCACCAACTGGGATGCAATTCCTACTGATAGTCTTCAAATCGGGTATTCTCTTCTCTATGGTAGTAACTTTGATTTTGGAAGACTTGTCTTAATGAATTTAGGTGATAGATTGTCAACACCTACAACTGTCTATTTTGCCCATTTTTGTCAAATGCTGTTTACTTCTTGTGTGCCAAATATTGAAATTGCTGATACTGATGTGATTCAACCATTTAAGGTCAATAAGAGGGTATTTTCTGATTTTACTAATAAGGATGCAACCATAGAGCAGTTATCTACCATGGTTTTCCCTCTTGCCTTACAAAACTTTTTAAATCAACCACAAGAACCATTACCAAACACTGATCACACTTCAACTTCTGTATCCACTCAACCCAAACCTTCATCCACTCAACCTGCAACTTTAAACTCTGATACCACTTGTTAGGCCAAATACACAATGATAATCAAGAGTATATGAAAGAATAATAAGTAACACGTGTATATTCACTTAAAACTGTTTGTATTTGAACTCCTCTCTCAGTGATGTAAAATATCACAGAGAGCTGCTTAGGTTACAATGAATGATAACTTCGTTGTTCGATTACCCTTCTAGGGTTAACCTAACTGTATTTATAAAACATACAGCTATGGTACAATCATAAATTTATACTCCTATAATTAAGCTATACAATTGATATCAATTACGATTGCTACACATCTTCTAAGTCAACTCAATCTCTTTGATAGCTATCCAATCTTCAAAGATATTGCTTCCATATTTATCTTCAATTAATCTTCAATCACTGTTGACTTGTAGATGCTTCCGCTGGACAGAGTTTAACAAACTCTGTTGCGCTTCCATCAATCAGCGTTTGCGCTTCCATTCGTCAGCGTTTATCCAAACTCTGATTGCTTCCAGCTAAACTCTGATTATTCACTGTTACACTTAAACACTGAAATCATTAACATTAATTATATTTAACACATTCGATTCCTGATTTTGTCTGTAGCACATTACCGACACTAGAAGGTTCTGCGACATGCCAGACCAAATTCCCCAAGAGACTCTCCTTTATTTTAGAAAGAGAGAGGAGGGATGATGTAATAAGGGATGACTGAATACAGAAGATAGATTGGTACAGATATTGATAAGCTAATTGGCATGATGATAAATGACAAGCAAGTTTATGTTGGTGTATTTCTGTGCAAACAAGATAGAGAATACGAGGTTGGAGATTTGTGATGCTGAAAAGTATCCTTGTGAAAAGAATTAATGAGGTTCGGAAAGTGATTAAGTAAACTGCTAAGCTTCTAGTCTTCTATTGGAGACATAAGATTAATAACCTCCTCAACCTGTCATAGCTGCGATGCTTGAAGCTCTTATGCAATTATATCTGCTTCATGTAAAATCTACATCAAGTTTAGGAAGTATTCCTTATGGATAAGGAAGAGTGATGATTTTGTCTTCCTAGAGTATTGTGATCTGACAATTATGAAACCCGTGAGGTTAGCTATTAAAGCACTACGTAAACGACAAATGATGGTGATTCAACCCTGGACTACATTAATGTAGTGGTGATTCTTCTGAGAAATTTTGGTGATAACGATTGTGGAAGTGTCGGGACTGAATCTAAGTTAGAGAAATCATCTAGGTTTATCTCGGATGGTTTAAATTTTGGAATAATGTGATATTGCGATAAATGATTAGGCTATGACGGTTCATAGAGTGATTATAGTAGAAATGGAAATAAGTGGTTGATAGAGATGGATATATAGTTGAGGATCAATAAGGGAGTAGATATGCGGACTCCTGAGAAGCCCTAGTAATGAAGCAAGAAAAGTATGGAATTGTCATGGCAAAGCTATTGGCCAAAACGGAAAGTTGGAATTAGAAGCATAAATGACATACAAACTGACCCCTTTAAGTTGGGGGAAGTTGAGAAAATTTTGAATAGATTAATCAAGTAATAAAGGGACTCATGGAATGAGAAAGTGAAAATCTAGATGGTTGAACAAAGGAAAGTTTGACCCCAATCATGTGACACGTATTGAATAAAGGTGACGAGTGTCTCAACACTGAGATGACGGTGGAGTTAAACAACAGAAGTGAATAAGAATTAGATAATAAGAAGGATGTGATTGATAAAGAAAAGATTTGGAGATAATTAAGAAATGTGAAGCAAGGAATGTTATGAATGGACTTTCTAACGAACTCTCGGGATGACAACATGATAGTGTTAGTATTGTGAATATGAAAGAGTCAGTAGAGTGGCGTGGAATGTCATTAGCCATGATGTCAAGCGAGAAATCTAAGATTTAACCTGAGAGGTTGAAAGATTTTTCGACGATGAGTGTTGCTAAGATTGAACAAGAACATAGGTCCATAAAATGATGGACCGAGCAACGAGGATATGTTGACACGTTAGATTACGATATAGTAGTATTTGATACGATTACGATTATTTTTCTTCTCTGATAAACCTTTATAGTTCAGAGATAAATTCTAAGTATGATATTTTGCAATCATAAAATTTTTATAATTCTTTGGAATTCTTTTCTTTTATTCTCTCTTATTCATATTCTTTTTGAATTGAGAAGAACAACCCTTTAAGGAGGGGAGGTACAGCTACGTGACTATTTGTCTGTGTGATAGAAGTCTAAGTGGAATGCCATTAATTTTTTAATTGCTTGTCAAGTACTAAAGGCTGGCCCCCTTCTGTACTAACTATGCAATATAACAAATGTTCATTGATCATAGGGATCTCTCAATAAATTTTTCCACTTAAATATATATACATCAAGATTGCGAAGATAAAAGCAATTGGGGAATGCATAGTACGAGTGAGGTTATCTCCGAATTCGTAGCGCGATAGTGATACCAAAGTCACTGCATATACCAATAAGAGTAATAGTATACGACTTGGTAAGAGCATAACCCGGACAGGGCATTGTGCGAAAAGTAGCAGAGATTAATGAAAAAAGGATAAAGGATGTATTGTAGCAATAGTAAGATGTGCTGAAAAAGGATTGGGATTGATTAAGGATTGACTAGGGAACTGGAATGTGAAATAACCAACAAGTACTCAATTGTCTTCTACCTGATTCCGGGACGGAATCCTTTTAAGGAGGGGAGACTGTAAGAACCCAAATTTTTGGTAGAATTAAAACTTTTTATTAAGTGTTGAGAAAAGAAGGAAGAATGATTCCGACTCCAAGGTAGTAACAGTTCTAATGAATGAGTGTTGAATGGATATATATTCCAAGGTTTATAGGTTTAGAAGAATGCAACGGGTTGACAACCTAGATTAGAATAATCTATCTCCTAGAAAGATAATATATGGAAATTCCAAGTAGAGGAAATATTCTCATGTCATCTAAATCGATATCTATTATTAGTCTAGTGGTTCCGTGAAAGGGTTAAGGAATGCCCAAAAGAGAACAAGGACATTTTAATAAATGTAAGGAATAAAGATGGAATAAGAATGAATAGTACTTTTGGTGAAAATGAGAATATTATGAGATGACACTATATAGAGGTACCCGGAATGAATTTCTGAGTTCGTATTAGTGATCCAAGGGGAAAATAAGTCTATGTAAAAGCTGTTGGATTCTGAAAAACAGCACTTTTATTTTCTCCGAGATTTCCCCTGGACACTGAAGGATTTAAGGATTTAAGAAAAATATTTGAGGAATTTAAATTCAAGAGTTATCAAGAAAGATTGAGAATGATATTATAAATATTAAGAAGGTTTCCGGTAAAAACCCTAACTAGAAATCCTTGAGATATTCCTACGAACAATCAACCAAATTGAGCAGTAACCGGACAAAGAATCAAGCATGAAAGCAAGATGCATGCATGTGCTATTAGAAAATATCTAGTAACCAAGCTAGTTACATTACTAACTAGAACACTTAGCAACAAACCAAGTACTTAGCATTTCTTTCTCATCCAACCACACAAATGCAACACTTGTCTCTCCAAAATCATTATCCATTGCATCACACCTTTATTAAAGCTACTTTATGGAGATATTATCACAATAATTCATTTGGATGAGACTAAAGCAAGAGAACAAAGCAAAACAACTCCATTCTCTCCATTTTTTCAAAACTGCCAAGCAAGAACACAACTCAAAGAAAAATTCATATCTCCACTTTTATCCATGACTAAATCACCAAATTTTAACCATAGCTTCTCCACTCCATGGGTATCATTCGCTCAAAATTTCATGGCCAACAAAATAGTGTAGCCTAGTCCTTTACAGCTTCTGTCCAGCGGGAATATCGGGATCAGAACCATAGCTAGGAAGCTTTGTTTTTGGTGATATATATCTCAAAACAAAGCTTATGAAGGGTCCAATATGTGGTAAAAATTTGAGAGCTAAACTCTTATTTTTCAATTTGTTATGAATTTTACAAGATTGATGATGAATAGTAAATCTTAGAAACTAACTTTTGATTCTTGGTTTCTTTGGATGATCCAAGCTTCTTTAAGGTGTCCTAAGGGCTATACAAGGTTTTATGAGGCTAGTACACTCTCCAAGGAAGGTATACCACTTGAAACCCTAGATCTTGTCTTGAGTTTTAAGCATGTTCTTGATGGATCAAGCGTAGTTATGTTTATGATAATGTTATAAGCATGATTAGTTAGTGATTTAGTGATTTAAGTAACATGATGACTATTATGATGAAGTGTTATGTTCTTGGACATTTTGAGATGAATCATCTGTATAAGATGTAAAGTGCCCGGTGTGGCTTGGTTTGGTTGTTATGATTTTTGAAACGTTCGAATTATAGCCGTTGTAATGCCGAATTTTTGTTAGACCTTGAAAACCATGCATAATCAGTAGGTATGAGCTCCTGACTTTGTTAAGTAAATGACATATCCTTGTAGATCTCGAGTCATAGATCGTTTTGGCATAAGAATCAAAACAAAAGGACTTACGGTTTAGGAGTTATGGTCAAAATCGTAAAAGTGGTTCAAAACCGTAATTGAAAGTTCGTAACTAAAATTCAACCCTCGTAAATTATGTTATTCAGTGACGAATCATGGTAATTAAATATTAGAGGTAAAAATTAAGGTGTGAGAGAAAACAACATGTCAAACGGATCGTTTTCCGATTTTATAAAAATGTTCGAATCGAGTTTAAACGCGAACGAACCCCTAAAAAGCATACTTGGTTATAACTTTGGTCAAGCACTTAGAAAACGGGCGATAAAACTCGAGGTACAATCTTGGTTCGTAAACGACCGACCTTAGAATTTATACGACTTAAGTATATGCCTGTTAACACAATATCACGCAAGCGTACGTGGTCACAAGTAATATAAAATAAAGTTGAGTTCGTTCCCACAGGGATCTAGTTTATGTTTTAATTCAGCTAACGCACCTATGCAAAAATGTATGATTATTATTCACTGCTAAGACAAATAACAATTTGGAGTCTTTGATTATCTAAATTATACTAAGGTGCAAAATATTAAACTAAGAATTGAATTAACTAATGAGATTTGAAATTGAATTACTTATGTGAGAATAGACATGGGAACCTAACTTCATTTAATACTTCACTTAGATCTGACGCCTTTAATCACTATATGCAATGGTTATGATATCTGATCTGATAACACGAAACAAGTACATGCTACCTGTCAGCATACGTATACCAAACTAAACATACATCCACAAAAGAGATAGAAGATGAATAGACACCAATTATGATTAGACCCTATATGTCTATAGAATTTGAAAACATAACGGTTGAAGAACAAGTTATCCAGATCACACAGGGCAGTATAAGTATTTTCATCTCACACCACGAATCATATTGATAAACAATTATGAACCTATGCTAGCATGGCAAGTTTTAAATCTCAAGATCCACTTTCACTTCACAAGAGATTAACAAATTAGATGTTCGCGACGCATCTATCAATTAAGTATAACAATACGAGGATATCAATTATACACCACACAAAGATCTTTAAAGCATCAAAATACTAAATTCCATAAATAAATCCGTTAGAATCCCATGACAACGATTAGTTCATAATTAAACCGTTCGTCACCATGGGATTTGATGAAAACATGATATAAAACAAGGTATGAATGAAAGAAAGAATAATATTATTAAAACTAAGAGTTGAGAAAACAAATCTATGATTCAACGTATACAAAAGATGAAGTAGATCTAGATCCGTGTTGAGCGTTGAACCTTTCTCCACTTTTCTCCCTTGCAATTCTAGATTACAATAATGAAACGATACAAATTACAATGCTAAGATGTGTTTAAATAAGCTCTAGATTTCTTTCCCAGCAAGAAATTACCTTCTATTACAATTAGAATTCGATTAAGGTACTAAAAACTGCCCAAAATACAATTAGAACTTGAAAAGGGCAAAACAGTAATTTCCCTGCTCCCATCAGTCTGCTTGCCACGCTGCCTGCGCCCACCACGCGCAGCCTGCGCGTGGAAGACCTGTTCCATGTTGTATAAAATCTTCCAAGCTTCGCGTGGATAGTAAGATCGCTGAAAACGGACTTTTAGAACTCCAGATATGGCCAAAACAGTGTATACTGCGCAACCTTCCCGGAAATCCGAATTTTAATCAATTTAACCTCCAAAAACGACAGAAGCATCAACCATAATCGACATTCTTGCAAACATGCACAACTACACAAAAAACATCAAAAATACAACAAACTTGAGTCCAAGACAATCAATTTAAGCCGATATGGAACGCTCCAAGTGGATATAAAATCCACTTATCACACCCCCAAACTTAAACTGATGCTTGTCCTCAAGCATAAACAATTACAACTAACTGACTAACTAGTACCACTTCCGTAGGTGATCACGGTTGCATTTGGCATATGCAACAAGCCCTTTAAACCCCTAGGCAGCCCTAGTGGACGAGTAAGGTCTCGTGAGGGCCGATAGCGAATGTACCCACAAAATCTAATGCAATGCAATGCATGAATGCAACTAATATGAAAATGCAAATGATTTACTACTAATACATCACCACACCTTCAAATCCTCTCATGCCATATCAACTTAAGAATCAAAGTAATAATGCGATGCCTTGGTGTCGAAAGTGCAAGTATTCACATAGTCTACTCAATGAACATGCATAAGCTCTCAAAAGTCCATGTCAAGTGTAAGAATAAGTTAGTAATCATGCTAAGCCTACAAGAGTACATCTTTGAGACAAAACTCGGAATCTCATACGCAAAAACAAGCAAACACTCACAATCCACTCACAAAAGAATATTCACTCAAGAACAAGGGTAAATGTATCACTCAATTCCAACAAAATCATAAGCACGCTTGACATTTGGTATCAATCTAACTCTTAACACAACATACATCAATGACGATAATCTAAAGGTCGTTATTTGGGTTGTAACGGGGCTAGGGACAAGGTATGTCTAATAAGCCAAATCAGGTGAAGTGTTAAAATCTAGTAGGAACTAGAATAAATCATAAACAACACCCTATTCCCCCCCCCCACATAATCTATTATTTTCTTTCCAACAAAACACTCGACTGGTCGACTTAAGTAGGATCACCACAAACACAAACAAACATGCTCTCATAATATATTTTTCTTTCTGTTTTTTTTTCTTTTTTTTTAATCTTTTTTTTCTATTTTTTTTTTCAATTTTTTTTTCGAGAGCTAAATATAAAACAAAAAATAATATTAACAATAACAATGATCCACAATTTTATTACACATGCTGACTATCAAGTAAACAACCAAACCCAATTTTCAATTTTTCCCCCAAAATTATGACCAACAATAAACCCCTCCTTGCACACCTTATTACTCCCTTAAGCACTCTACTAGCCTTTGACAATGTGGGTTCAAATAAATGTAAGGCCAATACAAGAAAAAGGTCTAGGCAAGTAATATGGTATGTCACCGTAAAATAGGATTAAGCTCAACGGGTTAACTAATTGATCATGTAAATATGGTGTGGTAATATGGGAAAATATGTGGTTATTCCTAAATGCCTTTATCATTTTAATCGTCAAATAATGTCATGCGTTCCAAGAAAGACCTCAAACAACTGCTAGCAATGCAAACAATCCGTGGACACTCAAGCAAACGAATAAATTGCAACAAATATGCAATAAGGCTCAAAAGCTCACTTGGTGTAAAAACATACTCAATCCCAAGCAAAAATCTATCTAATGCACCGACTTGTATTCAAAGGATGCAAACTAAATCATCTTGCACATATTCATGTCCTTCTAATCACTTACAACATTCAATAAGTCTACTTGCTTCAACTTACCAGTGTATGTGTGTGCACAAGAACAAAGCATATCACTTCTCAATCAAAAGTGTCAACAACACAAAATTCCTATCAAGCATGGGTGCAAATGCAAACTATTATGAACTCACATGATATATGAACATAAAAATAGAATGTCCTATGTGAAATAAATGTAGATAACACGAACATATATGCATTGTAATAACCCTTACTTTTAGAATGTTACAGTGCCTAAATAAATAGTAAATTTCGAGGATTTAGGGAAATGGTATGTAGGTACCCTATAATTGATACAGAAAATGAGCAATCAGAAACCATATTAGTGTTGTACTATGAAAATGAGTGACTCGAAACGATGACGGATTTCCGAAATTCCTGAGTATGGATTTTTAAGATGTTTGTTTTTAATTGAGCACTATTGTATTGGATATTAAGAAGCATGGAAATATTAAAGGATTTATATATTGAGGAATTAGTGAATTTAAGGTAAACCAATGGATTATTAAGTCAAGGAAATGCCAAGGGAATGTGGATTTTTAAACGATTTCAGAACCACTGAGGTAACGAGGTGTATTCGAAACGAAACGTGATTAAACGAGTATGAAAACAAAACAACCAAGATTAGTAATACAACAAGGATACATACCACATTATCATTTACCAAGATTGCTAGCATTATACTTGGAAAAGAAAAGCAAAAAGAGATTATAAGATCATTAAGGTGACATCATCTTCCACTAACTTATAAATCAAGGGCAAATTAGTCATTTCGCATGAGGATTAATCCATAACCTTCCATAAATATCTCCAAGACTCTAGAATCATCAAGACTAAGCTAGATATTATCCTTACAATGAATATTGGATGAGATTGGATCAAGAAACAAGCTAGAAACTTCATCCTCTCAAACTGCCCAGCAAGAGCAAGGAGGAGAGGAAAAATCATATCTCCATTTCTATCCATGATAAAATCACCAAATTTGAACCACAACCTCTCCACTCCATGGGCAAGATTCTCTCAAAATTTCATAGTCATCAAAGGGGTGTAGCCTAGTCAAATACCTCCCCCAAGTTGAAGAAACCAAACTGTCCAGGAGGATTGACAGTTTCTGGGCTGATTTTCAAACGGCCATATCTCCTTCATTACTCAATGGAATTTTGTGTTCTTTATATGGTTGGAAAGCTGGTGAGATTCTCTACAACTTTCCTTTAGAAGCCTCATCCAGAAAACGTAGGTAAGGCCTTCGTGTTTGCGATTCTTTCAACTGGTGTCCAGTGAATCCGAATTTCTAACTTTGTTTTTATGATTTATTTAGTTGATCCAAGCTACCTTAAGGTTATTTAAGGACTAACCAAGGCTTGTTAAGTGTTGTCAATCTTCAAGGAGGTATAAATCTCAAGACCCTTTAGTATTACTTTGAATATATATGCTTGGTTATAGAAAACTTGGTGATTTAAGTTATGATAAGTGATGATTTATGATGATTATGTGTTTGTAAGTGGTTTGAGTTAAATATGGAAGTGTTTTGTGTTGGAAATCCATGGTTGGTATGATGACCGCATGGTGTAGGTTTGATGTATGTGTTTGGTGATGGATTTGGAGGTGAGAAAAATTTGGAAAGTATGAAATTATAGCCGTTATAATGCCCGATTTTCGTTAGGATGTAATCTGCCCTGTTTTGGACCCCTGTCTCCGTACGGTACCCTACTGTCTAGGTTACCAATTGACCATGAAATGATAGAGCTTAGTTCGTAGATCGTTTTGATATAAGGTACGTTAAAATCTGATGAACGGTTTAGGAGAAAAGTCAGTTTTAGTGAAAGGCATTCGAAAACCGAGAAAACGTAATTGTATCAACTTTGATGCTAAAGTTACCATACTTAGACATTTTATTAAGTCACGAAATTTTGGGATAGTGTAGTAGGGTGGTCAGAGGACCCTTTACAGTTGACCTTGAATTAAAATTCGAAATCTATATTTTCTGAGAATTTTTACAGTCGAGTGTGGTTATTAAGGGGAATGGTGGAATATGCTAAAACTTAGATCGAGTTTAAAAATGGTTAAGTGCATGTAAACTTTTGGTGCATAAAAACCATGTTAAACTTATAATATGAGTTAAGGGTGTTATGGTGTAGAAATTAAGTGATTAAGTGGGATATATACTAATGGTGATCCTTTCGTTCCTATAGAAATGGGAGACGAACTCAGGATTCCACATACTCGCTTTAGAGATCCAGGCAAGATCTTTTCTATCCCTACTTGGAAATTATTTATCTTCAAAGAAACTTGATTTCATGAAATATATATATGTGATGCTATTGTTACTATATTGTTAAGAAATGGTTTTCCTTGATTATTGATGTAAAAAGGGAAGGTATATGAGTATGATATGAATATGGATATGAGTATGAGTATGAGATGGATATGAATATACATAGAGGTGATTATGCATGAAGTGAACATGCCTTATGATTAAGGAAATATGAAGGAATGGTATCAGTTGTTATATAGAGTTATATATAAAGGAATGGTATCAGTTGTTATCTAAAGATATATAAAGGAATGGTATCAGTTGTTATCTAAAGATATATAAAGGAATGGTATCAGTTGTTATCTAGGGTTATATGATTTATAATATTATATTCTTTCTAAGTATTGTGATTTAATAAATATTATTGAATGGTATTTAATACTTTTGAGATAAATGGAATACTCTACGTATATAAAAGCATATTGATTTCATTGAATACAGTGGAGATGTCTGAGTCATAATCAAAGTATTATGACATATATAAATTTTTAAAGGTGATGATAAATGGAATAATGATTTTTATAAAGAGGGGGAATAGCAACAAACTTGCGTAAGAGGCTGTGTCAGGGCTGTGTGCGACACAGTCCAGCATTCATTATATTATTCGACACGAAGATGCCAAGGGAGGATGTTAGCAGGTGGCCTTCCTCCGGGAGGATGTTAGCAGGTGGCCTTCCTCCAGGGATGATGTTAGCAGGTGGCCTTCATTCCTTCTACTAGTAGTAAACAGAGAGCGGATACGGTCAGGCGACTGATCATCGTCCTACGTATCTGGCGCCAGCAGATATCCCCAAAATATGAAAGAAAGAATTGAAAATGGCTTTCAGATTTCTATAACTGAAAACAGAAAAGTGATAGGAAATGATGGAATTATTGTTACAAACGAAGAGAAACTGATTTTTATATTAATTTATATGATTGTTGCATAAGAAGGAAATGAGAAGATTATAGCGAGAGATTTGTTCAAGTTTTTATATTATCTTGAAAGATTACACTGAAATGGTATATTGATGGTTATAGCATTCAAGAAGAGGAATTGATATTATATGATGTTAGAAGCGAGACTGATGGAATGATACTATATATTTCTTACGTACAAGGATAATTGGAAAGTGTATATACATATTGAATGGAAATAAAATTCTTCCATAATAACTGAAGTTTGCTTTTGTCTATTATATATATATATATAATGGTTTATTTTCCTTTGATGTTAGTAGATAGAAATTATCTTGCTGAGCTACTATAGCTCACTCTTGCTACTTATTTATATAACATCTAGGTATGCCGATACTACGCACTACACCCCGCAAGAGGGTAAGGGGAAGGCGACCTTTTGAGCGAGTACTGGCGACCATCCCAGAGGTAGTTGACAAGCGAAAGGGGCTTAGTAGACTTATGTATATTAGTGTGTAAGCTATGTAATAAACTTTTGGTTGTTGAAATGCTTCCTGTAGAAGTATTACTCAACAATGTACTTAGTAGAATTCTGGGTTTTTAATAACTGTTAACTTTAAACTTTTAATATTGTGGATGTTGTTCTATGAGCATATGACTGGTGTGTGTGTGTATTAGTGTGGGGTCAATTGCATAAGTATTAAGTTAAAAAAAAAAAACCCAAGAGATATTGATATTGAATGGAATTTGGACCGTGATGACCTGGATCCTTGACCCCGGATCTAGGGGCGTCACATGCATAATTTACTACTACTAATATGCAAAGCATGAAATCTTACATGAATACATAAACACTACTTATCCCCCAAACCACCCCCAAACTTAAAATATTCAATGTCCGCATTGAATGGAAGTAAATATAGGGGATAGTAGAAAATATACCTACTCGTTCTCATCCTCGGATGAATCAGGCGATGGATACTGCGTACGAGCTCCATAGACTGGACACCGGGCCTGAATACCCTCATCTCTCAAAGCTGCAACCATATCCTCAGCATACTCCCGGTTACTCGCATATAAAGCATCCATACGCCTATACAAACGTCTAAAGTGGGCATCCAAACTCTCGGTACTCTCAAACCCCGTAGCGGAGCGCCCACTCCCTGACCACTAGTACTAGCACCACCAACAACATAACCAAGCCCCCTCGGATGTGGAACCCCACCTTGCCATTCCGGCATCCGATCAATAGACACGTCCACAATGGAAGCCATAGGCGACTGCAAATCCTCATCTAAACCCCATGTAACACCACTATCCCTACACAAACCAGCTATAATAGAAGCATGGGGCATCGATGACAGTGCATTAGACTTTAAAAACCTGATAATATTCTGATGAACAATATAGCCAACGTCAATGTACTTTCCCTTCAGAATGCCCCAAAGAAGAATCGCACTATCAGCTGTTACCTCACCCGTATGAGAAGTAGGCATAATATTCGTACAGATAAATAAATACCATGCTCGTGCAAACTTATTCATTGCAGAAGATGGAAAAGTAAGCAGCTCAGTAGTTCCCAATTTATACTTCCAAACTGTACCGGGAACACATAGCTCAAGAACAATCGTCTCCATATCTACATCCTCACTAGTCTTCCGTGCCCAATCTTCATCCCCCACAAGCTTAGGTGGTTGTCCCAAAATTGGATGAATAGCATCTGGACTATAATCCACCTGTTTACCTCGAACCACACACACCCCATCCTGCTCATCTTTAGCATTCGCATAAAACTCCCTAACAACATTCAACGGAACCGGAGCAGGCGCCTTACAAATTCCACCCAAACGTAACTCACCAATCACATCAACCAACCCATAATGATGAGTTGGCAAAAAACCCCTTTCTTTCGCCACCGGCCTTGACAACAATCGATTATACTCGACCTCCACCTCCGGAGAAGAAAATCTCTCCACCCTACTAGAACCAGCCCTCATTCGCTTAGAAGCCATAACAATCAAAATCCCACTCAACAATAACACCACCAACAACCACCAAGCAATGTCACACCAAAAATACCCAAATAACAAGACTAATACAGAACTCCCAATTTACAAGAACACAAATTCGTAATAAAAATAACATTAGAGAAGAGATTTACCCACTACGAATCGAAGAGGTGAACTTGTACTAAATTTCCCCCAAACTTCAAGTCTTCTCGAACTTCTATTTTTAGAGATGTAGAGATGTAGAGGATGAATTGGGTTTGTATGAATGTGTGTATATATATAATGGAGTGATAGGATGAATATAAATTTGAATGTGTAAGGGAGTAATTTGACAGGGTTTGAATTTGATGTAGGATAGAAGTAGGATTTAGGGATTTGAATTAGAATACATATAGGTTTAGAGATTTGAAGAGGAGATGGAGGGTTTTGGAATTGATATAGGATTAGAATTAGGTGTAGAGATAAGAGTAAGAGTAGAAAAGGAATTGGGGGTGAAATTTTTTTTTTTTTAGACAACAGTTGAAAAACTCGGCCAACACTGCATTAGGGGCAGCCTGCGCGTGCACAGGTGCAATCTACTCAACAAGCAGTCACGCAGGCACAGCCTGTGCAACAGGCAAGCAAACTGCGTGCAGACCAGTAACACAGGCGCAACCTGCGTGACACAGGCGCAACCTGCGTGACACAGGCGCAACCTGCGCGAGGGACAGAAACGCAGGGGCAGCCTGCGTTACACAGGTGCAGCCTGCTCAAAAATCATCTGTTTCGATTTTTTTTTTGAGAGAAAGACGTACACATAATTTTTTTTCCCTACACTAATGCATGGGTGGCCTCCCACGAAGCGCTTCTTTAACGTCAATTGCTTGACGTTACTTCCTCTACTCATGGCAGTTTCAAAAGAATATCTGAACCGTCCTCAACAAATAGACAATTCAAACGAACGTTGACATCTTGTTTGCTTGCTTTCCACAAAACTCTCCTATCAGACTTTAACCTGATTTTACTACCCAACGGCCTAATCTTCTTCTTTTTTTTCTTCACACCTCTAAGGTGCTTCTCCGACTCAAACGGCTGAACAAAACTTTCTTCTTCCTTATCATCGGTTTTCCACCTTCGCCACACGTTATCATGATTCTCTTCAAAAATCACTAGCTCATTATTCAAAAGGACATACCTCAAATGTGGTGGAAGTTTCCCAAGCTTTACACTCGAGAGATCTCGAACTGAAAAACCGTCAATGGAATCACTGATGTGATGCTTTATCATGTATGTGTCCGTCTTTTCGCTCAACAACTGATCGAACTTCTCTATCTGACCCGTATCAACCATTTCCACACTGCAACACTCTTCATCCTCTGTTGGAAATTTCATGGCCTTGAACACATTAAAGGTGACATTTTGATCTTGCACCCTCATTGTAAGCTCTTTTTTTTGCACATCGATCAAAGTACGACCCGTAGCTAGAAAAGGCCTTCCCAAGATTATAGGAATCTTCTTGTTTTCTTCGAAATCTAGAATCACAAAATCGGCAGGAAATATGAGCTTATCAACCTTCACCAAGACATCCTCTACTATACCCCTCGGATAAGTGATAGATCGATCAGCCAACTACAAAGATATGTTGGTTGGCTTCGGCTCCGGTAGACCAAGTTGCTTGAAAACAGACAAGGGCATGAGATTAATACTAGCTCCCAAATCACATAAGCATTTGTCAAAAGACAACTTCCCAATGGTGCATGGAATTGTAAAGCTTCCTGGATCCTTAAGTTTAGGAGGCAATTTCTGTTGTAACACCACACTGCACTCCTCTGTCAATGCCACTGTTTCAAATTCTTCCAACCTTCTCTTCCGTGACAAAATATCCTTCATGAACTTTGCATATCTCGGCATCTGCTCCAATGCTTCAACAAAAGGAATGTTAATGGATAGTTTCTTGAAGACATCAATAAACTTTTGAAACTATTTTTTTTATCTTGTTTCTGCAAGCGTTGAGGATATGGAGGAGGAGGATAGATCTGATTCACCAACTTCTGCTTCGGAGGAGAGTGTTTAGCAGAATTTTGCTTTTGAAGTCTTTTTGGGAATGGAGGGGGTGGATAGATCTGATTGTTCTCTGTAGACTGCTTAGGAGTAAATTTTTCAACAGGTTCCTTGCTCTTCTCTACTTCACCATCTAGCTCATCAGCTACCAAGTCAGATTTTTCAATTTCGGGCACAGCCGATTTTCCAAGTTACTGATTCTACCCTTCTTCATCTTCCGTAGATGCTGATTTTGGATCTGTTGTAACCTTTCCCGATCTCAAAGTAACTGCCTTCACCTGCTCATGGACCTCCCTCTTGCTTGGATTAACCTCCGTATCACTTGGAAGAGTTCCTTGTTGCCTACTAAGTAAAGCACTTGCAAGCTGTTCCATCTGGTTCTCCAAGGTCTTGAGAGCAACTGCCTGGCTTTTAACCATCATCCTCAACTCATCCATTTCTGATTTTTCATTAGAAGATTGCCCCACATTAGCCTGGGGCTGTTGCTACTGAAATCCCGGAGGTTGATAAGGGTGCCTTGGAGCATACTGCTGTTGATAGCCTTGATTGAATGGCCTCGCTTGCTGTCCCTGAAACTGCTGATACGGCTGAGGTTGTTGAGCACCTTGATTGTTGCTCCAGCTGAAATTTGGATGATTCCGATTATTAGGATGATAAGTGGCTGGAACTGGTGCAGTAGGTCTCTGGAAATTACTCACGAACTGTGCTGATTCAGAAGAGATAGCACACTGATTCGTCTCATGTGCGCCCACACATAGCTCACAAACACTAGCAACCTGCTGAACTCCATAATTTGCAAGAGAATCCACCTTCATAGTGAACGCCTTCAACTGAGCTACAATAGCTGAAGCTACATCCACTTCAAAAATACCTGCTACCTTGCCTTGAGATAGTCTCTAGGTTGGATTCTGATATTCATTGGCAGCCATCGTCTCAATAAGATCACAAGCTTCATCATAGCTCTTAGCCCATAGAGCTCCACCTGATGCTGCATCTACCATAGGTCTAAACTGTGCTCCCAACCCATTGTAGAAACTATTAATAACCATCCAATCAGGCATACCATGATGAGGACACTTCTGTAGCATCTCCTTGTAACGTTCCCAAGCCTCACACAAAGATTCGCCAGATTGCTGAGCAAATTGAGTTAGCGCGTTCCTTATTGTTACAGTTTCGCCATAGGGAAGAATTTCGTAAGAAACTTCTGAGCAAGATCCTCCCATGTAGTAATGGAACCAGGTGGTAGAGAGTGTAACCAGCCCTTTGCTTTATCTCTTAGAGAGAAGGGGAAAAGTCTCAACTTGATAGCATCATTCGACACACCATTGAACTTGAAAGTGTCACAGATATCGATAAAGTCCCGAATATGCATGTTGGGATCCTCCGTAGGAGCACCCCCAAACTGAACTGAATTCTGTACCATCTGAATAGTGCCCGGCTTGATTTCGAAGTTATTAGTTGTAATGGCCGGCCTGATAATACTAGACTGGATGTCACTGATCTTCGGCTGAGAATATTCCTTCAAAGCCTTAGCTGCTGCTGCATCACCCATCTCGACTGTAGTAGCCGATTCCTCTTCCTTATTCTTCTTGTTCTCTACAAGATCGTCTTCTACCAGTTCTTCCTCATGTTCCTGCAAACGTGTTCGCATAAAAACTCAAGTACCTGAAACACCACGAAACAAACAAACTAAATAAGAAATCCGAGTCAGTGAACGCTAACGACCACTATTGACAAGCACATAAACTAAAAATAAAACACCGATGATCCCCGGTAGCGGCGCCAAAAACTTGTTAACACAATATCACGCAAGCGTATAGAATAAAGTTGAGTTCGTTCCCACAGGGATCTGGTTTAAGTTTTAAATCAGCTAACGCACCTATGCAACAATGTATGATTATTATTCACTGCTAAGACAAATAATAATTTGGAGTTTTTGATTATCTAAATTATACTAAGGTGCAAAATATTAAACTGAATTGAATTAACTAATGAGATTTGAAATTGAATTACTTATGTGAGAATGAACATGGGATCCTAACTTCATTAAATACTTCACTTAGATCTGATGCCTTTAATCACTATATGCAATGGTTATGATATCTGATCGGATAACATGAAACAAGTACACGCTACCTATCAGAATACGTATACCAAACTAAATATACATCCACAAAAGAGATAGAAGATGAATAGACACCAATTATGCTTAGACCCTATATGTCTATAGAATTTGAAAACATAACAGTTGAAGAACAAGTTATCCATTAAGATCACACAGGGCAGTACAAGTATTTTCATCTCACACCACGAATCATATTGATAAATAATTTTGAACCTATGCTAGCATGGCAAGTTCTAAATCTCAAGATCCACTTTCACTTCACAAGAGATTAACAAAATAGATGTTCGCGACGCATCTATCAATTGAGCATAACCATACGAGGATATCAATTATACACCACACACAGATCTTTAAAGCAACAAGATACTAAGTTCCATAAATAAATCCATTAGAATCCCATGACAACAATTAGTTTATAATTGAACCGTTCGTCACCATGGGATTTGATGAAAACATGATATAAAACAAGGTTTGAAAGAAAGAAACAATAATATTATTAAAACTAAGAGTTGAGAAAACAAATCTATGATTCAACGTATACAAAAGATGAAGTAGATCTAGATCTGTGCTTCTCACCGAGCGTTGAACCTTTCTCCACTTTTCTCCCTTGCAATTCTAGATTACAATAATAAAACGATACAAATTACAATGCTAAGATGTGTTTAAATAAGCTCTAGATTTCTTGCCCAGCAATAAATTACCTTCTATTACAATTAGAATTCTATTAAGGTACTAAAAACTGCCCAAAATACAATTAGAACTTGAAAAGGGCAAAACAGTAATTTCCCTGCTCCCATCAGTCTGCTTGCCACGCTTCCTGCGCCCACCACACGCAGCCTGCGCATGGAAGAACTATTCCATGTTGTAGAAAATCTCCCAAGCTTCGCGTGAACAGTAAGATCGCTGAAAATGGACTTCTAGAACTCCAGATATGGCCAAAACAGTGTATACTGCGCAACCTTCCCGGAAATCCGAATTTTAATCAATTTAACCTCCAAAAACGACAGAAGCATCAACCATAATCGACATTCTTGCAAACCTGCACAACTACACAAAACACATCAAAACTACAACAAACTTGAGTCCAAGACAATCAATTTAAGCCGATATGGAACGCTCCAAGTGGATATAAAATCCACTTATCACACCCCCAAACTTAAACCGATGCTTGTCCTCAAGCATAAACAATTACAACTAACTAACTAACTAGTACCACTTCCGTAGGTTATCACGGTTGCATTTGGCATATGCAACAAGCCATTTAAATCCCTAGGCAGCCCTAGTGGACGAGTAAGGTCTCGTGAGGACCTATAGCGAATGTACCCACAAAATCCAATGCAATGCAATGCATGAATGCAACTAATATGAAAATGCAAATGATTTACTACTAATACATCACCACACCTTCAAATCCTCTCATGCCATATCAACTTTAGAATCAAAGTAATAATGCGATGCCTTGGTGTCGAAAGTGTAAGTATTCACATAGTCAACTCAATGAACATGCATAAGCTCTCAAAAGTCCATGTCAAGTGTAAGAATAAGTTAGTAATCATGCTAAGCCTACAAGAGTACATCTTTGAGACAAAACTCGGGATCTCATACGCAAAAACAAGCAAACACTCATAATCCACTCACAAAAGAATATTCACTCAAGAACAAGGGTAAATGTATCACTCAATTCCAACAAAATCATAAGCACGATTGACATTTGGTATCAATCTAACTCTTAACACAACATACATCAATGACGATAATCAAAAGGTCTTTATTTGGGTTGTAAAGGGGCTAGGGACAAGGTATGTCAAATAAGCCAAATCAGGTGAAGTGTCAAAATCTAGTAGGAACTATAATAAATCATAAACAACACCCTATTTTCCCCCCACATAATCTATTATTTTCCTTCCAACAAAACACTCGACTAGTCGACTTAAGTAGGATCACCACAAACACAAACAAACATTCTCTCATAATATATTTTTCTTTCTGTTTTTTTTTAATCTTTTTTTTTCTTTTTTTTTCGAAAGATAAATATAACACAAACAATAATATAAACAATAACAATGATCCCACAATTTTATTCCACATGCCGACTATCAAGTAAACAACCAAACCCAATTTTCAATATTTCCCCCAAAATAATGACCAACAATAAACCCCTCCTTGCACACCTTATTACTCCCTTAAGGACTCTACTAGCTTTTGACAATGTGGGTTCAAAAAAATGTAAGGCCAATACAAGAAAAAGGTCTAGGCAAGTAATGTGGTATGTCATCGAAAAATAGGATTAAGCTCAACAGGTTAACTAATTGATCATGTAAATATGGTGTGGTAATATGGGAAAATATGTGGTTATTCCTAAATACCTTTATCATTTTAATCGTCAAATAATGTCATGCATTTCAAGAAAGACCTCAAACAACTGCTAGCAATGCAAACAATCCGTGGACACTCAAGTAAACGAATAAATTACAACAAATATGCAATAAGGCTCAAAAACTCACTTGGTGTAAAAACATACTCAATCCCAAGCAAAAATCTCTCTAATGCACCGACTTGTATTCAAAGCATGCAAACTAAATCATCTTGCACATATTCATGTCCTTCTAATCACTTACAACAATCAATAAGTCTACTAGCTTCAACTTACTAGTGTATGTGTGTGCACAAGAACAAAGCATATCACTTCTCAATCAAAAGCGTTAACAACACAAAATTCCTATCAAGCATGGGTGCAAATGCAAACTATTATGAAGTCACATGATATACGAACATAAAAATAGCTATATGAAACAAACGTAGATAACACGAACATATATGCATAATTTACTACTACTAATATGCAAAGCATGAAATCCTACATGAATACATAAACACTACTTATCCCCCAAACCACCCTCAAACTTAAAATATTCAATGTCCGCATTGAATGGAAGTAAATACAAGGGATAGTAGAAAATATACCTACTCGTCCTCATCCTCGGATGAATCAGGCGGTGGATACTGCGTACGAGCTCCAGAGACTGGCCACCGGGCCTGAATACCCTCATCTCTCAAAGCTGCAGCCATATCCTCAGCATACTCCCGGGTACTCGCATATATAGCATCCATACGCCTATACAAACATCTAAAATGGGCATCCAAAACTCTCGGTACTTTCGAACCCCGTGGCGGAGCGCCCACTCCCTGACCACTAGTACCAGCACCACTAACAACATAACCAAGCCCCCTCGGATGTGGAACCCCACCTTGCCATTCCGGCATCCGATCAATAGACACGTCCACAATGGAAGCCATAGGCGACTGCAAATCCTCATCCGCACCCCATGTAACACCACTATCCCTACACAAACTAGCTATAATAGAAGCATGGGGCATCGATGATAGTGCATTTGACTTTAAAAACCTGATAATATTCTGATGAACAATATAGCCGACGTCAATGTACTTTCCCTTCAGAATGCCCCAAATGAAAAATTGCTCTATCAGCTGTTACCTCACCCGTATGAGAAGTAGGCATAATATTCGCACAGATAAATAAATACCATGCTCGTGCAAACTTATTCATTGTAGAAGATGAAAAAGTAAGCGACTCAGTAGTTCCTAATTTATACTTCCAAACTGTACCGGGAACACATAGCTCAAGAACAATCGCCTCCATATCCACATCCTCACTAGTCTTCCGTGCCCAATCTTCATCCCCCACAAGCTTAGGTGGTTGTCCCAAAATTGGACGAATAGCATCTGGACTATAATCCACCTGTTTACCTCGAACCACATACACCCCATCCTTCTTATCTTTAGCATTCGCATAAAACTCCCTAACAACATTCAACGGAACCGGAGCAGGCGCCTTACAAATTCCACCCCAACGTAACTTACCAATCACATCAACCAACCCATAATGACGAGTTGGCAAAAACCCCCTTCATTTCGCCACCGGCCTTGACAACAATCGATTATACTCAACCTCCGCCTTCGGAGAAGAAAATCTCTCCACCCTACTAGAACCACCCCTCATTCGCTTAGGAGCCATAACAATCAAAACCCCACTCAACAATAACACCACCAACAACCACCAAGCAATATCACACCAAAAATACCCAAATAACAAGACTAATACAAAACTCCCAATTTACAAGAACAAAAATTCGTAACAAAAATAAGATTAGAGAAGAGATATACCCACTACGAATCGAAGAGGTGAACTTGTACTAACTTTCCTCCAAACTTGAAGTCTTCTCGAACTTCTATTTTTAGAGATGTAGAGATGTAGAGGATGAATTGGGTTTGTATGTATGGGTGTATATATATAATGGAGTGATAGGATGAATATAAATTTGAATGTGTAAGGGAGTAATTTGACAGGGTTTGAATTTGATGTAGGATAGACGTAGGATTTATGGATTTGAATTAGAATAGATATAGGTTTAGAGATTTGATGAGGAGATGGAGGGTTTTGGAATTGATATAGGATTAGAATTAGGTGTAGAGATGAGAGTATAAGAGTAGAAAAGGAATTGGGGGTGAAATTTTTTTTTTTTTAGACAACAGTTGAAAAACTCGGCCAACACTGCATTAGGGGTAGCCTGCGCATGCACAGGTGCAATCTGCTCAACAAGCAGTCACGCAGGCGCAGCCTGCGCAACAGGCGCGCAAACTGCGTGCAGACCAGTAACGCAGGCGCAACCTGCGTGACACAGGCGCAACCTGCGCGAGGGACAGAAACGCAGGCGCAGCCTGTGTTACACAGGTGCAGCCTGCTAAAAAATCATCTGTTTCGATTTTTTTTTTTTAGAGAAAGACGTACACACAATTTTTTTTTCCTATACTTATGCATGGGTTGCCTCCCACGAAGCGCTTCCTTAACGTCAATAGCTTGACATTACTTCCTCCACTCATGGCGGTTTCAAAAGAATAACTGAACCGTACTCAACAAATAGGCCATTCAAACGAACGTTGACATCTTGTTTGCTTACTTTCCAAAAAACTCTCCCATCAGACTTTAACCTGATTTTACTACCCAACGGCCTAATCTTCTTCTTTTTCTTCTTCACACCTCTAAGGTGCTTCTCCGACTCAAACGGCTGAACAAAACTTTCTTCTTCCTTATCATCGGTTTTCCTACATCTATTTATTTCATTTCATTCAATTTCTCAAGCATCCAAGGTTCCAAAACCTCTTAAAACCCTAACTTCAGAAGCTAAATTTCTTCTTCAAACTCCATTATCTTCTCTCTCTTCTCTTTAACAATGGCAACTGTGAAATTCAGCACCAACTTCATCGCTCTCTCAAGTGATGTCGAGGCTCCAAATGCTAATTACAAGTGTTTTATCAAATGGATGTCTGAATCTTATATCAAAGGAGCACTTACCGCTAACCCAACTCTGTATCTAGACATTCCAGAAAAGTTTTGGAACACTGCAATTACTGAAACTATTGCTCTAGGAGATGGCAATCTGGGCTATGTCATAAACTGCAAGGTTCTGGGTAAAGAATTCAACATCACCTCTGAGGACATGAGCAAGGCCTTGGATCTTCACCAGAATGAATATAACGGTTTAGTAATAGTTGGTTAACTGGTGGAGTTCTTTGACCTAATAAGGTACTCAGATACTATCAAGGTTGGTAACCTGAAAAGGGCACATCTAAGAAAAGAGTGGAGCTATATGTTTGCCACACTCCTGCAAGTATTCAGTGGAAGGAAATCCAGCTATGACCAATTGAGTGCGCCTGTCCAACAAATAGGGTACTCATTGGCCTTTGACAGAGGGATAGATGTTGGAAAGCTCATAATGCAGGAGCTCTATGGAAAACTAGGTAAGAACACAACCAAGAGAGGTAATGACATTTTCTTTCCCAGATTCATTCAGTCTGTACTTAATTATTTAGATAAGAATTTGGCTGATTTACCTGGTTTAGATAAAACTAGAATAGGCTACCCTAGGTCCATGACCAAACTTATTTTTGGTAATTTGGATACTAGGAATGATGTGGATGTTAGACGTGTAATAACCCCTCATATGCCGAGGTTATTTGAGTCTTACCCCCACAACATGCCAACATTTATCTACAAGGCTTGCCCAAGCGGATACCCCTCATCTCTTCAATGCAAGAGGTCGAGGGTTCGACTCCAGTGGGAGGAGTCCGGTGTGTGCGTGTGTTTAACTTTGCAAAAAAAGAACATGCCAACATTTGCCTCCAAATATGAGTTAGCCAGGCCCAAGCAAGTAGAACAAAATGCTAACCCAGAGCCTGCTAACCAACCCTCTCAACCAAACACACTACCAAACACAGAGCCACCTGCATCATCCTCTCAACAGGTTGAATCTAAGCCCTTGAATATCTTGATAGAAGCAGCATTGGCTGTAGAATTAGGTCTAGAGAGTGAGGAACCTGAGTCACCCTTATAGAGACCAAAGTAGAAGAAATCCAAAGCCACCTCTTCAGTCACACAAATGGTTGAAGTTGTAAAATCAGGGGCAAACAGCTCACTAGATGTATCCTCTCAACAGGGTGCATCTATATAATCAAGCATCCTCCCCAATGAACCTACCATTAATGAGTTAGAACAAGGGAGTGATAAGGCTGGCACAACACTGAGTGGAGAGCACATCACACTTGAAACTCCCTCTATCTCGCAGGGGGAGTTTCCAAAATCTACTCTAAAAGACAATTTTCTTCCAGAATCTACATCTCAAATTTCTTTGGAGCCTGCAACTCAAGGAATTGAGGAGCAAGGCATTGATCACCAAGAATTTTCTTCTCTTGGTGAGCCAATGGACTTAAGTGACTTGGTGCATGACACTTTGCTCACCACCCAGGAACCACATTTAGATGGTGAGGGAATGCAAGCTGGGGCATATCCTAATGACACCATCACTAACACAAAGGATTCATTAGTTTTTACTAGAGACTCTATGCCTGTGTCAACTACTGGTGTAACCCATCCCACTTTTGTGGGGACACCAGTAGTAGAGTCATTCCATCTGGTTACAGAAGTTGCATCTGTAACTGAGGAGTCTAGCTTGCCTAGCTCTAGCTCTAACTTTATGTCACAATAGCTGAAGCCTGTGCAACATGACAGTGCTTCAGGATCAGGGTCTGTTCCACCATAATTGACGGTTGAAGCACTTCAAAGCTTAGTTGTGGATCAGATTCCTGAGTTTGTAAAGATAGCTCAAAACCTTGTCACCTCCAACATGTCAAATCCAGACTATGAAGCAATTTTACAATGTCACAGAGATGATGTGGAGCTGCAAAAGGAAAAGATAATAAATGATGCTGAGAGAGATGGCAATGTAGATGCCTAGCTACAAGGAACATATGATATTACTCTCAATAAAGCTCTTCAATACCTAAGAGAGGAATACATCACTTCACTGGGCTCTAATGCCAAATCTCTGACTCCTGGTGAAGTGTATGAGGCTATGAATAATTCTTACAAGGGATTTCTCAAGGCTGCTTACTATCTTGGCAAGGGAGTTAAAACAGAAGTTAATAAAGTTTGTGATGCCACAGCCGAAGAAGTGAGTGAAATCAAGATAGAATTTGCTACCAAGTTTCCAACTCTAGCTCTTGTCCTCCAGACTATCCAAGACTGCAAATCTTCATGCACCAAGATGGACAATGGCTTGACTTTGCTTCAAGGAACTGTCACTAATCTAGCAACTCAAGTTCAGAATCTCTCTGGTTAGACAACTGATGCCAACACCATGCTAAGGACCATGTTTGCAAATCAATATGGAAATAAACTGGTGACTGAGGTCCCTGTTCATAATATGACCAAGTTTGAGGTAGTGAGGCTCAAGGAACAATCATTGTCTGGCTTTAAAGCCACTGAGTTATTCACCAAGGTGGATACTCTTGAAAAGAAGGTGCTCTCTCTCAAACAGTCAAATGCTTATCTTATAGAAAAAGTTGCAACCCTCTCTAAGCAGTTGGACACTCAAGCCACCACCACAGCTGATGTTCTTTTGCATCAAAAACTGATGTTGTCTGCAATGATGCAGCATATGGGACTTCCTTTACCTGATGAATCTGCCAATCCCACCTCATCCAATCCAAAGGCCCCTACCAAAGCCTCTGTGCCTGACAACAAGCCTAAGGGGGAGAAGAAGACCTTAAGGAGCTCAAAACCTAAGGGGGAGAATAAAGAGGAGAGACCTAAGGAGACAGGCATTACCATAACTGAGGGTGGTCAATCAACAAAAAATTCAAAATCTACATCCCATGTTCCAGGCAAAGGGAAAGCCAAAATTGATGAACCTCCAACAACTCTGCCAGTTGTTACTTATCCACCTGTGCACATCACTACTCCAAGTGGCCAACAGCAAACCATTATTACTACTGTAGTTACAGGGAGCATGCGATCTGACAAACCTCAATCTTCCAAAATTGAAATTGCCAAGCCTGTAGAAGTAAAGGTGGTTACTGAGGCCAAGCTACAAGAAATTGCAAATTCTAATGTCTACCACGATGATGCATTCTTGGAGTTTCTGAAAGTCTCAAGAGAACAGGCTGGTGATACTCAACTATATCGGAGAAGTTTGAGAGATCAGATTGACTATCTTACTGTTGTACCTAGGAAGGTTGACAATGTATGGTTCAAGAAAATAATGATGGTGACTAAGTCCAAGATATGGCATCTAACCTACAACACTCTTCAGGCCCTAAGATTCTCTGAGGTAAATGAGTTGATCAACTTGATTGAGAAGAGGAATGAGAATAATAACAACAAGAGTCTATATGATGACCTGAGGAATGAGCAACCCTCAAGATTACCTGAAGTGATTACAAATCCTAGAACTATCATCTATCAATTTGGAACAAGGATTGATGAGATCAAGCAACTGGTCATCCCCAAGCATCTTATTCCTCAGAACCATAGTCTCATCATTGCCATTATTGAAAAGCTAACTAAAAAGCAAGGAGTTAGGACTGCTGAAGAACTGGAAGCACTAAATATTCTCAAAACTTTCATTGCAACTGGCACTATTCCAGAGAATTCTCAATTCCAACCCTAGACTACTCATATAAATATGAGCCAGCTACTAGCCATTTGACACCTAGCCATTATTTGACAAATATTAACAACTAGCATGAAATCCCTGGTTTCCCCCAAACTTAGACTTTAGTATCCCTACGCCATCAAGGGAATAACGAAAATTCTAAATATAAACAAGCGATTAAATCTCAAAACATCTAAACAAGCATGACCCTAACCTAGCCCAAAAGCACCCAATGAGACTGTGAAATTATTGTGTTTCTGAACATGCAAGTCAATTTCGTAGGAACTATAAATCAACCCTCTACTCATCATTACCACACTCAATTAGACATCTACCTACCAATCAGAATCAGCTCATCCTAAGGGATCATGAAATATGCATGCCATGAAAATGCAACTATATGGAATCACATGATATATGAAAACAAAATAACAAAATGTCCTATATGAAACAAACATAAATAATACGAACATACATGAATGAACTACCACTAACATGCATCATATAATATCCTACATGAACACGATGACTCACAATCACAAATAACTACCACACGCTACTTATCCCCAAATCATGCCCAAACTTAAAGTATTCAATGTGTGCATTGAATGGAAGTAAATACAAGGGATAGTAGGAAACATACCTAAAATTACCGAAACACGTGGGTTGCCTCCCACGAAGCGCCTTTGTTTAAAGTCTTTAGCTAGACATGGCCATGGCTTTTTGTCTTGAAAATATCTATACCATAACTTAATATGGCCATTTAATTATCTTTTCCGGTGCTACATCCTTGATAACAAGTTTCAGCCTTCTTTTCTCCTCAAAAGTGTTAGTAACATTGTTCGCTTCACTTCCTAACAAGTTAGCAACAATAATAATAGGCAAAGTAGATGATTGACCTAAATATGCAAACCTCAGGTGATATGATAGTTTAAACTCAAGTCTGGTAGTTTCTTCAACATGATGATTTTCATTATTAACCACCAAAGACTGAGAAAGAGTGGAAATAGGCGGATTAGGAACGAAAGTGGTTAGTTCACCAATAGAAGTCTTCACAACAGACTTAGGATCAAAAGAACTCTCCTCAAGTTGAATTTCATGCTTTGAAAAAATAGCATTCAATTCATCTAACATCTCATCAGAAGTAAAGTTCCTATACAACTCATGAAGATCTTCATTACCCTCAATCAAAACATCTTCCTCAAGAAAAGACTCAATTGCACTATCCTCAAGATTTGACCATGAAACCACCTCATCAACCAACACCTTAGAATCCCGGAGATCAGCCAAGCCTAGCGACTCACACTCTTCCTCCTCATCACTATCCACCACAGGTTCTGACAAAATAGAGTGTTCTTCTGTTAACTCCAATAACTTGTAGAAGGGGGGGTTGAATACAAGTTATATAATTGTGTCTGATTTTTGCTTGGTTATATAAACAAGAATAAACGAATGAATCAAACTATTTGTATTAATAAAATCAAATACAAACTCTACCAAAGGTGTACAAATACCTTTAGCAGCTGCTGACAATACAAATATCTCTCTGTTTATTTCGAACTTTCGAATACAAACCTTATACAGAGCTACGCACACGAACTCAATTGCTAAACTCAGGTCCTCACGTACATTTTTACAATGATATAGAGAGAGTATTTATAATGCTACCTATCAACTAATCACAGAAAGATAATCTATACATGACAATGTTCTGCCGTCCAGTTGATAGTTTCCATCAATAGAAAATTATTTTCTTCATAAAATCTTCTTGCTTGTTCCTCAAACAAAGATCCTGTTTTATAGCACTTGCCAGTTTCTGTAGCATCCATAATGACATCATCAGTAACACGATTGATATCAGGATTCCATCTTGCATCAGGATCTGACCATCCCATCAGTACTTGATCAGTATTTAACTTGACATATCAGGATTCAATCTCAGTTCCTGACATGTAGTACTCGATGCACTGTTCATTCCTGACTAAACTTTACAGATAACTGTCTAACACATATTTCCTATACAAAGTGCTAAATCCTTTATAAATCAGGATATACAAGAAGTATAAGTAAAATTCTATTCTTAACATCACAACTCATGAATTATTCCTAACAATCTCCCCTTATTTATGCTTTAAGATCTGAAGCATAAATCTGAGTTGTTGATGTCAAAACATATAACAATACAATCATAATAGAATTTATGAATTAAAAAATCATGAAGTTAAGTACCTCCTTCTTCAGATATAGACATAGTATCCAGTACTTAGAAGAAAGAATTCAACTATTTGATGCTTATTTTCCTTTACCACTTCCCTGATAAGATTCACCCTTGTCATCCTTAGTTCCTCTTTTATCTCCTTCCAGTCTGTTTATCTCTTCCCCCAGTCTGTTGCATTTAACTGTTTTTATCTCCCCCTTTTTGACATCAGCAACATTAATTCCAAGAGATTCAGTAACAGAACAAATGAGATTCATCAGAACTGCTTGATTTTCCACAATAGTGACTTGGTTATCTTCAAGTGTTTGAAGTCTTGATTGAATTTCAACTTGAGATTTCTGAATGTCTTGTAGAACTTCAGAATTGACTTCAATGTTGGAAGTGTTTGGAATATCTTCATATTCAAGTCTTGTAGAAGAAGTTGCCTGTGTAGAATGATATTCAAGTAATAAAACTCGATTAGAGTTACAAACATCTTCATCTTTCTGATCTGAAGCTGCAATATGATCATTTTATCCTTCACTAATATTCTGTGTACTAACATCTACAAATCTTGACTCATCCTTAGATTGATCAGATACTATTGATGTCTCAATTCTAGCTGATATTGGTAGTACAAACAAAGGAATACTTGGATCATTAGAAATATCTTCTGGTACTGGTGGTGTAGAAGTTTGTCTTAGCCTTTCACCTCTTCTGTTTATAATTCCTGCAAGCCTTTCTTTTTGCTTCTGAGTTTTAACTTCAGGCTTTGCATTGTACTTTGCTAAGTCATTCTTCTCATATATCTTGATAAAAGAATAAGTACCAGCATCCATACCAAGATTGTTAGACCAAGATTCAGGAAAAACATGATCCCAGAAATCAAATGATGGTGGTTTCCTAATTTTCTCTCCCTCACTATGGAGTTGATCATCCATACCCTCATTCTCACTTTGACTATCTAAAGTCAACACTCTTTCTACCTCTCCTTTTGCCTGGTCAGGAGCCAGCCTCTCTGATTGTGGATCAATATCCATCTTTTCAAGTGTATCACTCAAATTTGGATAAGTGCTCTCATGACCTACAGAAAAATAGAGTTTAGAAGAAGTTTTTATACCTGAACTCACATGGAGAGAGGGTTCCTCATTTGGCATGGGGTTTGAGGTTTTCTCCAAGGAGTGAGCTGCTATAGTCTCTGAACCCTCACAAATATCTTCTTTCTTTCCAGAGACTACAGGCTCCAGTATTCCACTTTCAGGTTCTCTACTAGACTCTGATGTCTTCAGTAATACTTCATTAGACACCATAGTTAGTATGTCACCATCTTTAAGTGTTGTTTGCTGAGACTCACCCTCAAGGTAGATAGACTCTGACTGAACAATATTTGTTTAATCTTCAGAAAAATCAATCAAAGTCATTCCTCCCATATCATAGGGTTTCTCACTTGCAATTTCAGTCATCACAGAAGACCTTTCAACATCAGCTATCACAGCTCCTGAGTCATCCAACCAATGACTAGATGGTTCTTGTGTTGCAGTGACTGTGATCTGATCTTTCCTACTATCCATCACTGGAGCAATAGTATCTTCTGTTGACTGCATTCCACTATCTACTCCCTCCAGTTGTTCACCTTAAGCTGAAGCATCTTCAATAATGACATCCTTGTCAAATAAATATGCATGAAGTGATTGAAGTGCAACATGCTTCGAGAGTCCAAATTTCTTGACTAATTGTCTTCTGACAGATACATAGAAATACATCTTCATTAAGTCAAGTCTTTGATGTAGAAGTCCATATTCATCTGGAAATAAAAGTTTTGGCACTCTTTCATCCAGAAAATCTAGAACAGGCCTTGACAACTTCACTTTGAGAGAAATTAGTCCCATAGCCAGTCTGTATGATAATGTAGTTTCCCATGAAGAATCAATATCCAGATCTCTATAGTCATTTGCTGACTTGATTGTAGCTTCATTTGTAGAGACCTGCATGATATTAGTTGGACTAGACTCTGTGTGTGTAGGTGACAATTGAATCTTTCTCCTTGTTCTCCTAGTATAGTGAGCAAAAGATTTATCCTGAGAAGACTCAAGAGGTGTAGACACAGAAGTGATCTTGGGATGAGATCCTTTTTCAATAGACACAGTCTTTTGAGAGACAGTATCCAGTAACTGTTTTGCCTTTTTAAATACTACAGTCTTTTGAGAGACTGCAGCCTGGCTGTGACTAGGTGCTTCATCTCTTTGTCCTAGCTTAGAAAGTCGAATTGCAGCCTTCAATTCTTCTCTCTCAGCAAGAGATATATTATCATCATCTTCACTAGAACTACTACTACTTGACACAACAAATCTTCTCTTCCTTACAACTGATGTCTTTTGAGAAACACTAGAGGTTGGTTTCTTTGAAACAATAGGCTGTGGATTAAAATGTTGTTCTTGATTTGTTTCAGAGACTATAATGTTTTGGGCTACTTGGGTAGACATAGGTGGGTTCTCCTCCAGATGAGATTCCTGAGCCATTTCACCACAAAAGAAAGAAGAATTGTAGAGAGTAGGAAGATGAGTTTTAAGAATTACCTGAACATGATGTGGATAATGAATTACAGGTATTTCATCTAGATTCTTTTCATTGTCCTTCTTTGTAATGTCAGAGAAAATTCTCTTTTGCTGTACATAAGAAGAAACACAATGTTCTCTACCAAATCTAGCTTCAACATCAGGAATAAAATGGTTAATAAACATTTGCATAAATCTATGATAATAAACCATTTTCCTTTTTTGATCTCTTGACCCAAGTTTAAGACTCATCTGATTTAAGATAATGTGACCAATGTTAATTACTCTATCATAAAGCAAACTGTAAGCAATATGTGAAGTAACAGAAGTAATTTGCTGAAAAGAACTACATTTACCAGTAAAACATTTAGCAATTTGATCAAAGAAGAAAGACCATTCCTTCCTAAGAAAAGACCTATTTAACTGGCTCATGTTGTCTAGAGATCCACTATAGCCTAATGCAGACAATATAGTTCTTACATCATCATCAGATGGTTCACTTGCATAATTATCAGTAACAGGTAAGTGAAGTACTAAATTAACAATAGATTCAGTAATATCATAAGTATCTTGTCCTAGGTGTAGAACAATCTTACCTGATTGACTCTGAGTAGAAGTTAGCAATAAACAATCAGAGTCTCAAAATTAAGATGTATTAAAAAATTATTCAGACCCACTAACCCACGTTGACACGTAAGTTGACAGGTGTCAGTCCCTGAAAAATGCAATTTACCCACGATTTTTGGAAAATAAAATCCAAAATTGATTTCAATTAAATAAATCAGAGTAAATCAAAATAAAGTCAATACTGATCAGCTTCATTTTCTGATGTGATCTTTTTCACCAAGATAATCACAACTCTGAATGTGATTAAAAATAATAAAAATAATCATCAATCCTGATGAAATCACTTTCGTTTTCCTGATCACTATCATCCTGATTCCAAAGATTAAATGGAGTTCCACGTGGCAATTTTAGAATTTAACCTGAAAAGAACATCAATAATCTAAACAAAAAAAAACTTGTTAGATTGTCAAAAATATCTTGGAAATATGAAAGGACCAGTCATACGTATAGATATATACGTCGATACATTGAATATTTAAAATGACTGTTCAGCTTCTCACTCTTTCCTTTATAAACCCTTGATGTCTTTTGCCTTTCTTAACTCCAAAAACACACAAAACCTCTCTGTAAAAACAGAGCTTCCACAAAATACAATGACCTTCAATCCAATCTTTCGATTTCTCACAGATGATGAACACCAAAGATTCAATATTCGTCTCTTTAAAGAGATGACTTTTCTCATCGTTTTTGACATGATTGGAGTAGATCCATATAATGTCCAGAACCTTCTCTTAGAACATCCATCTGTTGGATACAATCACCCTCTGACCTCCTCAAAACTTGAGGATGAAGAATTTGGCCGAGAGTCTGAGGTTGATCTTGATGGGGATGCTATACATTAAGTCAGCTACTCTCATTCAAGTCACCCAGACAAGGAATCCAAGAGCAGATGAAGCTGTTCATATCCCCTGATGGATATCTTGAGATGCTCCTTGTCCTGTATCTCAGAATCCATTTCATTAGACAAGTATAGGATTATCAGTAGAAGTTAGACAAAAAGATGTTGTATTTCATTTCCATGTATGTAATGCTTTCAATTAATGAAAATACAATTTCTTATTATCTACTTGTCTTTTGTTATTTATTGACTGATTTGAATGATAATATAAACTATCAATATGAATGAATTAAAATTTGCTTGCCTAGACTTAACAAAACTCAGAATTAGATCACTATATTACATGAACTTCAGGATTTGAAACAATAGCAAACACAAATTTCACAATCCTGATACTGACAATGAAATCCTGATGACGTCAGCATACTGATAGTAATCCTGATTCTGATGTTTATTAACAAGTCTATCATACTGAAATTTATCAAGGTACCATGTTACAGCTTAAGCATTTAACAATTAAATATAGATCATGACAAGAATATCAAGTCTATAAGCTGAAAACAACATACCTTTCTACTTTTGCCGATGTTAAAGATCTAGAAATTTAACATTCCTAACTCACTTACTAATCTACTAAATGTAGCCTCATCAAGTGGTTTAGTTAGAATATCTGCAAGCTGTTTGTCAGTAGGAACAAAATGAAGTTCCACAGTACCATTCTCAATATGTTCTCTAATAAAATGATACCTGACATCAATGTGCTTAGTCCTTGAATGTTGAACTGGATTTTCTGCAATTTTAATAGCACTAGTATTATCACAAAACATAGGAATATTACTAAGTGTCATACCATAATCCATCAACTGATTTCTTATCCAAAGGAGCTGTGCACAACAACTGCCTGCTGCTATGTACTCAGCTTCTGCAATTGAGGTTGAAACAGATTGTTGCTTCTTGCTTGCCCAAGAAATCAATCTATTTCCCAAGAATTGACATGTACCTGTATTGCTTTTCCTATATATCTTACACCCTGCATAATCAGAGTCTAAATAGCCAATTAGGAAGAAATCAGATTCTCTAGGATACCACAAACCAAGATTTGGAGTTCCTTTGAGATATCTAAAAATTCTCTTCACAACAATTAAATGAGATTCCTTAGGATCACTTTGGAATCTAGCACATAAACTGGTAGAAAACATTATATCTGGTCTACTTGCAGTTAGATATAACAATGAGCCTATCATGCCTCTATAACTAGTATTATCCACACTCTTTCCCTTAGGATCAAAGTCTAGTTTAGTGGCTGTAGCCATGGGTGTTTTTGCAATTGCACAGTCTTGAAAGTCAAATCTTCTTAAAAGATCTTTGATATACTTTGACTGATTAATGAAAATACCAGTCTCAATCTGTTTGACCTGCAAGCCTAAGAAATAATTTAATTCACCCATCATGCTCATCTGATACTTAGACTGCATAAGCTTGCTAAACTTAGCACACAACTTTTCATTAGTAGAACCAAATATGATATCATCAACATAAACTTGAACTAAAAGCAATTCACCTTTTATCTTTCTAAAGAATAGAGTTTTGTCAATTGTACCTCTTGTGAAGCCATTTTCAAGAAGAAATTTAGACAAAGTCTTATACCATGCTCTTGGTGCCTGCTTTAGTCCATAGAGTGCCTTGTCAAGTTTGTAGACATGATTTGGAAACTTTGGATCAACAAATCCAGGTGGCTGTTCCACATACACTTCCTCATCAAGTTTGCCATTTAGAAAAGCACTCTTTACATCCATCTGGTATACCTTAAATTTTGAATGAGCTGCAAATGCAAGAAACATTCTGATTGCTTCCAATCTTGCTACAGGTACAAAGGTCTCATCATAATCAATGCCTTCTTCCTGAGAATAACCCTTGACCATCAGTCTTGCTTTGTTTCTTACAATCATACCAGATTCATCTAGCTTGTTTCTGAAAACCCATTTTGCACCAACAATAGATCTATCTTTAGATCTTGGTACCAGTTTCCAGACTTTGTTTCTCTCAAACTCGTTTAACTCCTCCTGCATTGCAATTACCCAATCAGGATCCTGTAAGGCTTCTTCAACCTTCTTAGGTTCATTCTTTGAGAGAAAGCAACTATACAAGCATTCATTTTGAATTGATCTTCTAGTTCGAACACCACTATTTGGATCACCAATAATCAAATCTTCAGTATGATCCTTTGTCCATTTTCTAACAGGTGGTAGATTGCCTCTGCTAGATTCTCCCACTAAGTTAGTGGTATCTCTTGTAGAAGAATTCTCTCTGCCTTCAATAACTCCCCTTTGATCAATAGATTCCATATTGCTGCTAGTTACTGATCTTTCCTCAGTAGACTCTGAATGATCATTTCCTGATGGAGTAGACTCTGAATAGCTAGTTTGCTCATGATGATCACTATGTTCTCCTTGATTCATTTGCTCCCCCTCAACAGTAGCATTCCTCTGAGAAGCAATATAAATTCCTTCTGGAGAACCTTCATCATCACTGGAGAGTATCTCAGAATTCTTCACATTTTCAAATTCCAATTTGTCATGGCTCTCATCAGTTTGCAGAATTCCAAATTTCTTATCATCAAATGCAACATGAATTGATTCCATAACAATGTGAGTTCTGAGATTATAAACTTTGAAGGCCTTAGATGCTGAATATCCTAGAAAGATTGCTTCATCCGATTTGGCTTCAAATTTTCCAAGTTGTTCTGGATGAACTTTTAGGACATAGCATTCACATCCAAAGATGTGAAAGTATTTCACACTTGGTTTCTTTCCTTTGATCATCTCATAGGGAGTTTTTCCATGACTATTTACCAAGGTACAGTTTTGAGTGAAACATGCAGTGTTAATAGCTTCTGCCCAAAAAGAGGTTGGAAGTTTTGCATCTGCAAGCATGGTTCTTGCTGCCTCTATGAGAGTCCTGTTCTTTCTTTCCACTACACCATTTTGCTGAGGTGTACCAGGTGCAGAAAACTGTTGAGTAATTCCATTGTCTGCACAAAAATTCTCCATTGTAGAATTCTTGAATTATGTACCATTGTCACTCCTAAGTACTTTGACTTTGTACTCAGAGTTATTCTAAATATTCTTGACAAGTTCAATGATTTGCTGAGGAGCTTCATCCTTCTTGTGTAGAAAGAACACCCATGTGAACCTTGTGAAATCATCCACTATTACTAGAGCAAATCTTTTCTTGTTGATAGACATAATGTTTACTGGACCAAACAGATCAAGATGTAGCATGTGAAATGGTTCAGTAATTGAATTTTCAGTCTTGCTCTTGAAAGTGGTTCTTCTTTGTTTTCCAAGATGAGATGCATCACAAAGTCCATCTTGCACATAATTTGCCTGAGGTAGGCCTCTCACCATATTATGCTTAACAAGTTGATTAAGCTTCTTGAAGTTAAGATGTGAGAGTTTCTTGTGCCAATTCCAGCTTTCATTACTTGTTGCTTTGCTGTAGAGACATCTAACAATCCCTTTAGATGTATCACTTAAGCTGGCTTCATATATGTTACCATGTCTTTGACCAGTTAGAACAATGTCTCCTTTCTGCATATTCAAGATTTTGCATCCTTCTCTGTCAAAGATTGATTTGTAACCTTTATCACCCAGTTGACTTATGCTTAAAAGAGTATGTTTCAAGCCTTCAACCAGTGCTACATTTTCTATGATGACATTCCCCAAAACAATTGAGCCATATCCCAGAGTTTCTCATTTGTTGCCATCTCCAAAAGATATTACTGGGCCAGCTTTCCTCTCAAACTTTGTAAGCAGGGACTTCTTTCCAGTCATATGTCCAGAGCATCCACTGTCCAAGATAATTGAATGCTTCTTTCCTGTGCCCTGCAAACAAAAAGTAACTAGTTAGATTTTTTAGGATCCAACTTTGATTGGATCCTTTCTTACTAGATTTAGAAACAATAGGCTTTGAAGATTTTGCCTTTACTTTACCTGTTGCAGAGTCAGCCTTAGACTCTGATTTCATAAACTGTTTATGACTAGGAGTTTTAGATTTCAGAGAATAATAGTCATAATACAGTTCATGATATTCTCTACACATGTAAATGGAATGAAGTAAACTACCACAATGATAACAAGCTTTTTTGTGGTTGGTATTGAATTTTCTGAGTCTTGGGGAATCTGGACTCAGTTTTCCAAGAAGGTTTTTGATTGCAGTATACGGCCAAATGATTATGATTTCCACACTTATAGCATTTTTTCCTAGGTGCATCAGGTACATTCTTGTAATTATTCTCTTTGTTAATACCTTCTTTTCCATTCCTATTTCTCTTGATCTTGATAGACTCTGAAAGACCATCTAATCTCTTTTTCAATTGAGACTTAGACAGAAATCCTATGTTTACATTCTTAGGTTTCTCTAACACTTTTTCATCTGAATTACTATTGTTAATCCTTTTGTGTACAACAGGGGTACCTTTTGAATTAACAAATTTAACATGATTAGGTTCAGAAACAATTTTCTTACCTTCAGATTTAGATGTGCTAGCTTGTATTTTACTATCATCATTGACAATAGCTACTTTTTCTTCTTGTCTAGCCTTATCAAAACCTAAACCATTAACCTTACCACGAATTCCACTTTTAAAGATTTCTATGGTCTTTTTACCAGAATTGTTAATGGTCTTAATCACATCTCTCTCTTCTTCTAGTTCTTTTCTGACATAGTCATAAGCCTTAAGAATAACACTATAATTATGCTTAGCTTTATCAGAACTTAACTTGTATTCTTCCATTTGAATTAACTCAGATTCAAGAAAATTATTTCTATCAACTAATTTGTCATTCTTAACCTTAAGTTCATCTCTTTCACAAGTAAGAATTCTAAAATTAGTCATAAGATTCTTAAACTCAGCATGAATAGATCTAATTTCATCAGAATTTAAGTTATCAACTGAATCAAGAGAGTGAAGTGATACCTTAACAGAGGATGGAGAAGTTTTCTTTGGAGATCCAGGTTTGTCTGAAACATTTGCCATCAGTGCAATGTTGTCATAATCCAATTCATCTTCAGAATCACTGGAATCAGCCCAATCCTTCTGTGTCACCATAAGTGCATTACCCTTTCCTGAATTCTTAGGCTTCTTACACTCACTAGCAAAGTGTCCAAGCTCGCTACAGTTAAAGCACTTGATCTTGGCCTTATCAAGCTTGACAATTGTACTTTTGCCTTTGTCACTCTTCTTCTCCTCCTTCTTTTGAAAAGGTCCTTTGCTAAATCTTTTCCTGTTGAATCTTCCTTTCTTGAAAGCTTTAGCAAACATAGCAAAGAGTTCCTGCATCTCAGATTCAGAATCATTGTTGTCAGAGTCCATATTAGTAGTCTCTGACTCAGAACTTTCTTTGTTTTTCTTCTTCCTTGAGTTCTTTACAGCAGTCTCTTCATGTTGTTCTTCCGGAAGCTTCTTTAATTCAGATTGAGCAATAAGTGCAACAGTCTTCATCTTTCCTTCACTCCTGCTCTTCTTCTGCTGCTTGTCAAGTTCATAAGCTCTCAGTTTTCCATACATTGCCTCTAGTGATATCTCATCCAGATCATTAGCTTCCTCAATCACAGATATCTTCTCATTGTAGAAATCAGGCAAGGCTTTCATGAACTTCGTATTCATATCCTCCAAGTCATAATATTTACCATGCATGGTCATCTCATTGATGAGTTTTGTAAACCTATCAAAGGTATCAGTAAGTGACTCACCAGACTTGGATTCAAAGTATTCATACTGTTGTATAAGTAGTGTCCTCATATTCTTCCTGACAGGCTTAGTTCCTTCACAGTGAACCTTAAGATTGTCCCATATATCCTTAGCAGTTTTACAAGAGAGAACATAGTTAGTGAGAACAGAATCAAGACTACTGAAAAATATGTTTCTCACTTTAGCATCTTTAAGAACATTCTCCTTGTCCTTATCTGACCATTCAGATTTAGGCTTCTCTGCTGTATGTTCTGGAACAACCTCACCATCAACAGTTGCTTGTCCAACAACCTTCGTTGGGATTAAAGGTCCATCTCTGATTCTGTCAAGATAATCAGGATCTGTTGCTTCCAGATGATGCAACATCTTTACTTCCCATAGAGTATATTCGTTTCTCTTGAGCATAGGAATCTTAGTATTCCCATCCTTGTAACCAGACATGATTGCAGATCTTTTTGATTATTCGAAATCAACCTGCTCTGATACCAATTGTTAACTCGAATAACTTGTAGAAGCGGGGGGTTGAATACAAGTTATATAATCGTGTCTGATTTTTGCTTGGTTATATAAACAAGAATAAACGAATGAATTAAACTATTTGTATTAATAAAATCAAATACAAACTCTACCAAAGGTGTACAAATAACTTTAGCAGCTGCTGACAATACAAATATCTCTCTATTTGTTTCGAACTTTCGAATACAAACCTTATACAGAGCTACGCACACGAACTCAATTGTTAAACTCACGTCCTCACGTACACTTTTACAATGATATAGAGAGAGTATTTATAATGCTACCTATCAACTAATCACAGAAAGATAATCTATACATGACAATGTTCTGCCGTCCAGTTGATAGTTTCCATCAATAGAAAATTCTTTCCTTCATAAAATCTTCTTGCTTGTTCCTCAAACAAAGATCCTGTTTTGTAGCACTTGCCAGTTTTTGTAGCATCCATAATGACATCATCATTAACACGACTGATATCAGGATTCCATCTTGCATTAGGATCTGACCATCCCATCAGTACTTGATCAGTATTTAACTTGACATATCAGGATTCAATCTCAGTTCCTGACATGTAGTACTCGATGCACTGTTCATTCCTGACTAAACTTTACAGATAATTGTCTAACACATATTTCCTATACAAAGTGCTAAATCCTTTATAAATCAGGATATACAAGAAGTATAAGTAAAATTCTATTCTTAACATCACAACTCATGAATTATTCCTAACATCTTCTTTTTCTGTAGGGTCTTGATCTTGAATTTCTTCTTCATCCTCAATTGTTGAATTCTGATCATTCGAGACTTTTCTAGATCTGAGTGTTATGGCATTAACCTGCTCCATGCCATCTTATTTTCCTGGATTCACCTCTGTGTCACTAGGAAGAACTCCCTGCGGCCCGTTGAGAAAGGCACTTGCAATTTGCCCAATCTGATTCTCCAATGTCTTGAGAGATACCGCCTGACTTTTAATCATCAACCTCAATTCATCCAATTCATATTTTTCATTCGAAAATTGACCATCATCCCCATGAAACTGTTACTGCTGAAAATCTTGATTGTTGCTCCAGCCGAAATTGGGATGATAGGTGGCTGGAGCTGGTTGCGAAGGTTGCTCACAAATTGTACTAATTCCGAAGATATGGCACATTGACTCGTCTCATGTGCGCCCTCACATAGCTCACAAATACTAGCAACTTGAGGCACCCCATGCTTTGACATAAAATCCAATTTCTTATTAAGTACCTATAGCTGAGCTGCTAGAGATGTTACTGTATTAACTTCCAGAATTCCTGCTAATTTGCCTTATGATAATCTCTGAGTTGGATTCTGGTATTCATTCGCAGCCATCATCTCAATTAGCTCATAAGCTTCCGCATAGCTCTTAGCCCATAGAGCTCCACCTGATGCTGCATCTAGCATGGGTCTTGACTGGACACCCAAGCCATTATAAAAGCAGTTAATCACCATCCAATCAGGCATCCCATGATGTGGACAGTTCCTTAGCATCTCCTTATATCGCTCCCAAGCCTCGCACAAAGACTCTCTAGACTGCTGTGAAAACTGAGTTATAACATTCCTGATTGCTGCGGTCTTTGCCATGGGGAAAAATTTAGTGAGAAATTTCTGAGCAAGATCCTCCCATGTCAAAATAGAACCTGCTGGTAGAGAGTGCAACCAGCCCTTAGCTTTATCCCTCAAAGAGAATGGGAAAAGTCTCAATTTGATAGCATCTTCCGACACCCCGTTGATCTTTAAAGTGTGGCAGATCTCAATGAAATTCTGGATGTGCATGTTAGGATCCTCCGTAGGAGTACCCCCAAACTGAACTGAATTCTGCACCATCTGAATTATGTTAGGCTTGATTTCGAAAGTATTAGCTGCAATAGCTGGCCTGACAAAACTAAATTGGACGTCATTGATCTTTTGTTGAGAATAATACATCAATGCTTTCGCTGCTGCTGGTTCTCCCATTGCTACCTGCAACACATTAAACTAAACAACTATATAAGAAACAATCCGAGTCAGTGAACTCTAACGACCACTGATGAAAAGCACATAAACTAAAAATAAAACACCGATGATCCCCGGCAGCGGCGCCAAAAACTTGTTTGCACTAAATCACGCAAGCGTACGCGATCACAAGTAATATATAAGGTTAAGTCTAAATTTGTTCCCACAGAGATCCGATTTAGGTTTCACTTCAGTTAATGCACCTATGCAACAATGTATGGTTTTTGTTCACTGCTAAGACAATTAACAAATTTGAGTTTTGATTAACTAAGATTACTAAAAGGCAAATTAACAAACTAAGAATTAACTAACTAATAAGAATTGGAATCGAATTACTTATGCAAGAGAAAACATGGGATCCTAACTTCATTAAATACTTCGCTTAGATCTGACGCCTTTAATCAATATATGCAATGGTTATGATATTTGATCGGATAACACGAAACAAGTACACACTACCTGTCAGCATACGTATACCAAACTACCCATACATCCACAAAAGAGATAGAAGATAAATAGACACCAATTATGCTTAGACCCTATATGTCTATAGAATTTGAAAACATAACGATTGAAGAACAAGTTATCCATAAATATCACACAGGGCAGTATAAGTATTTTCATCTCACACTACAAATCATGTTGATAACAATCATGAACCTATGCTAGCATGGCAAGTTCTAAATCTCAAGATCCACTTTCACTTCACAAGAGACTAACATATTAGATGTTAGCTACGCATCTAACAATTAAGCATAACCATACGAGGATATCAGATATACATCACACATAGATCTTTAAAGCATCAAGATACTAAGTTCCATAAATAAATTCGTTAGAATCCCATGACAACGATTAGTTCATAATTGAACCTCTCGTCATAATGGGATCAAGTAAAGCCATGATAATGAAACAAGATATAAATTCTGTGTTATAATATGCTAACTAATGATACCAATTACAATGGTAGGATGTGTTTAAATAGGCTCTAGAAGTCTTGCCCAACAAGAAAATACCCTACAATACAATTGGAAATTGATTTTGTTACAAGAAAATACCATAAATACAATTAGAATTCGAATTAGGGGCAAAATAGACATTTTTTAGGATGTTCAGGCCGAACAGAGCGTTATCAGTGCTTCAGGAGCGCAGCCTGCGCTTGGATTGTTGTTTTTGGGACTTTCTGGACCGCTGCAAGCGCTTGGGAGGCGCTGCCTGCGCTGGTGCTCCTGCCCAGAATTTTGATTTTGCTCTATTCTTGTATAAAATTTCCCAAGCTTCGCGTGGACAGTAAGATCGTCCAAAACGGACTTCTAGAACTCCAGATATGGCCAAAAACAGTATAGACTGCGCAACATTCCCTTAAATCCGAATTTTCCACAATTAACGCATTTCTCATCCGTTTTCTCTTCCGATTCTTTCGCCACTTCCCATTCTTCAATTCTTAAGCATTATGATCTTCATGGTAGCCTAGGTAAATACACCATCCTTCATTCCATTGCGCAAATCATCTCCAAAATTGTCGAAAACACCAACCCTAAACGATATTTCGCAAACCTGCACAACTAAACACAAATACATCAAAACTACAACAAACTTGTGGCCAAGTGAATCAATTGAAGCCGATATGGAATGCTCCAAATGGATATAAAATCCATTTATCAGCCAAAATCAGGAGGAATAAGGATGATGAAGATGAAGACAAGAGTGATGGGAGGAGAAGTCATCACAGGGGTGATAAGGGTGATGAAGATAAGAAGAAGAAAGATAGTAAGGACAAGAAAGGTAATGATGACAAAGGCAAGGTCTATGAGAGGAAAAGTGGAAAACAGCAAGCCTTAGGCATTACTAATTGTAATCTCACCATAACACAAGACTCTAAGTCTAGGGTGAATACAAGCCACCTCAAGAAGAGAAGAAGATACAAATCAAGAAACCATCTGTATGTTTCCAAAAGCAAACTGCTAATGGTACATTACAATGGTCTACAAGCAAAGGTTATCTAATTCAAGCAAGCTGCAAAAAGGGTGAAGTTATCTAATTCAAGGGCACTGACAATCATTCCAAGGTTAAACCTACCACCTCTAGATGAAAGCTATGATAAATACCAATTGCAGTTCCTATGGGCTCAAAGAATCTATCATGTTGCCATTGTTGATGATTGTCTTGAAATTAAATATACTGATGGAAGATAGAAGAAATTCAGGAAAGGGACATGTCAGCATTGGGGCTGGCTATATGATATAGAAAGGATTACTGCAATGTTGGATTCTGAAGATAAAGTGGAAAGGGTATGGAAGCTGGAATTAATTGATTTTATCAAAATGAAGAGAGATCACCAGGCAGAACAGAAAAAGAAGAGTGAAGAGCTACTAAAGAAAAGAGAGGAGGAGTTTGTTGCAATGGAAGCTAAGGCTAATGAATTGAGGGCTATAGGTCTGTGTAGAGTCAAATTCAATCCTTACATCATTGAATACAAGAAATATGGAAGAACTGTAAAGATTAGAATGGACTACATCAGTTCCTACTCTGAGAAATAGCTGAATGAAGTACTCAAGGATTTATCAGACTCTCCTCTAATTGAAGAACTCACTGCAATGGAAGACAATATTCTTGCAATGAAATAAAATGCAAAGAAGAAAGCTAAAGAAGCTAAGGAAAATAGGAAAAATGAGGATCTGCAAGCCAAAGCTCAAGAGATTAATCCAAAAGGATATGGCTAGTAGTTCCTCATAACTTGTAAGAACACCTCTCTGTATTTTCCTTAATCAATCTACCTACCTGTACTTTTTAAGTCTTATCTTTATGTATGTTAGGCTTGTTATCAGACATTAAATTGTGACTAAGGATCTTACTCACAATTTGGGGGAGAATGTTAGTCACAGAGGCATGCCTGAATACATCTAATAACAAGCCTAATTGTTTGTAATGCTTTGCATTACTTACATGACCTCTTAACTGTGGGAACCTCTTGTTGTAGAGTTTCTACTTGTTTAGGACTTGTACTTAAAAGTCAGAGAATGATGTTTAAGAGAAGTTCCAAGGTTCATGCCTCAAGCTTGAAGAACAAGGCTGTCAAAATAAACACAGTTAGATTTTGGAGAATGAAAATTTGCCTAAGTACCAATTCGAGAAGTGTTTTGTTCTATTCGAGAAGTCTAGCATTCGACAAGTCAAGGATTCGATATCTGTAAAAACACTATTCGACATCTCTGAAAGTCAACAAGTCAAAGTGGCATTCGAGTTCTCTAAGAGGCAACAAGTCAAAGTTTCATTCGATATCTCAAGGACTCAGGAAGCTATTCGACATCTCAGGGATTCGACAAGTCAAGTGCTCTATTCGATAACTCAAGGATTCCTGGAGAAAAGACTAATTCGAGAAGTGATTCAATATGATAATTATACAGTATTCGAGAACTCAGAGTTATCGATCAAGTCAATTCTAGTTCTCGAATCAATCACTAAGTTACTTCTCGAATACAGTCTTGGAGACAAAATAGTGGAAAAATTGTATAAGTCAGAAACCTGCAACAAGCTAAAGCACTTTATGGACCACAATCTATAAGAGCAAGGCCAATGGTGTGCTATATCTTGTGCTATAGTTATATTATAGCACAAAATACAAAATATTGAAATCCAATGGTGTTCTATAGTTTGCGCTAAAATAGCACAATGCTATAATTTGTGCTATATATAACACAAACTATAGCATTGTGCTATATTTTGAAACACCCCAAAAAGGTAAAAAGTGAGTGGGGAATATAAAAATGAGGGAAATCATTTCTACATTTGCTTTGCTTCATGACCTTTTTAGCACAAACACCCCAAAAAGGTTATATATGAAACAAGATATAGCACAAACCATTGGAGGCATGTTGTTATTTTAGCACCAAAAACCACTTTTTGGTGCTATATTATAGCAATAGCTCCATCTATTTTAGCACAACCATTGACCATGCTCTAACGTACTTTGGAAAGCCTACAAAAAAGCTTAGAGATGTACAAGAGACAAAGGAGCTAAAGAAGTGGATCTAAACAGAGCTTTACAAAGTCAAATCTGTAGCCGTTTGGATGCTTACTAAAAAAGGATAGACACACTAGAAAGTAAATTTGTTTAGCTATCTTATTTGTAGTAAGTAGGTTGTATCATTTTCTATAAGAATACAGCCTCACTTCTCGAGTAGTTAAGTTTTTCACATACATTCAAGAGTACATCTCTTTGAGAAAAAGAAAGTTGAGAATACTACCATTTGTATTCACAGGTTGTAGCAAATCTTTATCTAATAAAATATTAGATTAAAGTGATATCGTGTCTTGTGTTGTTCATAATCCGCACCTTATATCTCTGCACACACATAACACATATCTTGCTACATAACACAATCAGATTCAAGAACAAGAAAAGTTCAAGAATCCATTCACCCCCTATATTCTTTAGTCGTATTCAATACTCAACAATGGTCAATTTTGTACTTGCAATAATTGCTATAATAGGTTCTTCCAAAGGCTGGTAATAATTATCATTGACAGCTACTGCCAATTCTCCCCAAATGCTAACCTTGTGAGATACATTATATTCAAAAAATAGGACAAATTAAAATATATGCATAACATATAACAAATTAATTAAGATTTATTTCTTTATAGCTACTATATGAGAAAAATATCGGTACCTTCCATCAGCAAGCATAAATCTAACTACATCCCTTTCTCCGATCTTTGTACCGATTTTTTTAACATTCTCGAATTTTTCAATGACGCCAATGACATCTAAAGGACATTTTAGATTTTTGGAAATCGATAAGCATGCTTTTTAAAATACTATGTAATATAATCTAAATTCTTTACAAAATGAATTAAAAAGTTATTAAGACACATTTCAGACAAACCTATAGCATAATCATGATTCTCCTTTGGTGGAATGCGATTACATTCTTCCTGTAAATCTACTAAATCCATGAATTCAAACTTGTATAATGGGATCAACACATCATTATTAACAGACTGTATAGAAGTTGAACTCAATAAACGTATGCAGATTTTTGTTGACACGAATTTTAGTTGCCCAATTGTGTCCATAACTTGGAAATATTCAAAGATGTAGATGTTTCCTTCAACCACATCTATGCCAATCAATTTCCAGTTGTTGAGATAAGCATATGCATGTACGTCACATTTCTAAAATAAATGTATGAAAATAATAAGATATAGATAATTACTCAAATTCCCGGTTGAAAATTTTGCTTACACTATAATGTAAATAAAAATAAAATGATTAGAATTTGTGGTACTTACGTCATCATCTAATAGAATAAAGTTATAGCCTTTCACATTTCCGGACGATATAGTAGGCCACATCCTTACCCGCACTTTGATTCTCCAGTTAGTTCTTGACTTATCAACAGTCTCTAGATGGTCAAACAAAATAGCTTCCAATTTTGGCGTAGTTCTGCATAGATTATAAGTTGTAATTAATGAAAAACTATCAAAAAAAAGTGACACCACAATACATATGTAGTATTTGATGAAATATGTACTAATAGTCGGATTGAGCTAATTGATAAATCATAAAGATAATGCTTACATTGTTGTAGGATAGGTTTGAGAACAATGGTCCGTTCGCTTGAACTTGTAAAATGCATCGCTCAATATATAATCATCATGTAAATTTGTTAATAATGTTATCATGGACGTAATTTGTGCTTTGTGATTATTACTCATTTCTAACTGAATATCTTAATTGATTCAAGCGTACTATGCACACACTTTCCAAATTGATAAATTTGAATTTCAAAAGTGCTATCAAATGAAAATAATGAATATGTCGTAAGAAATATATATGGCTAACAAACTGTAGAAATTAAATGGAATGATATATGTTAAAAGTTGTCCTTCTGTGATTACAGCTAGCATATCCGAATATATTTTATTTATTTTCAAAATCGTACCATTTAAACAGGATCTTTAATTGGCAAGATACAATAAAATTATTATATGACTAATTCATTGTGTACACGTCCCATATTATAATATATTCCCTCCGTTCTTTTGACTACATTTTTCTACTCTGTTTGTCCCAAAAGTATTGTCCACTTTCAGTTAATATGGTAAATTAAGTGTTAATTATGTTAAGTTATTTTAAAATAATACAGTTTTTTTTTGATAATATTTAGTTTTTTTTTAATATGATTGAATAAAAGATGAAAATTTGATTGGTGACAAAATGAGTGGGACGGATTGAGTATAATTTATTGGAATATATAATTTATAAGTAGATTTACTTTAATATTTTTAGCCCAATATATTTAATTTATTCCGAATACTTTAACAAACATGTATTTGCAATATATTCAAGGGTGATGGCCCAAAATATTCATATGGGAGCCATGCTGGCCCTTTTTACTGACTAAAAACGCTACACCGTCTACCGTGATATAAGGGGTGTTGCGGAAGACCGTGTTCCGTATCATGGGGTGTTGCGGAACACCGTGTTCCGTATCATGAGGTGTTGCGGAACACCATGTTCCGTATCATGGGGTGTTGCGGAACACCGTGTTCCGTATCATGCTAACACGGAAGATGGTGTTCCGTATCATGCATAATACGGAACACGGTGTTCCGTATTATGCTAATACGGAGGACGATTCTCCGTATCCCGTCGGTATTTCGGGCCATTTTTTTCAAAATCAGTATTTTGGACAAAAACTTGTGAAAAATAGGCATTTTGGTAATTCTCTCTATATTCAAAAGCTAATATATATATATATATATAGGTTAACTTTCATCCGATATATTATTTTTTAAAAGTTTATTTAACTTTGAATATTAAATATTTGCACCATTATGAAAAAAATGTAAATGAGATTATATTAATTTTATATTAATGGTGTCTAAAAATTGTTAAATTAAGTCTTTCAATGTTTTGCAATTAAATTGTGTACATTTACAAATAAAATAAATTTATAGAATTTATAAATATATAATTACGAAAATTGTTATATTAAGTCTTTCAATGTTCTGCACTTAAAATATATATTGCTTTTGCAAAAAAAAAACTTAAATTTTATTCTTTTCTTTTTGCTGTTAAAAATTTGTAATGGCATATGCCATTCATGTGAACTATAATCTTATAATTGTACCTTGCTAAATTGCTTGTATTTCAAAAACATGCTAGAACACCTTTAATTTTGTAATTCGAATTGTGAGAATCATTTGAATATATATTTTGCTATTATACTTTTTTTAAAATTATTTTTGCTATAATACTTGAAACTGTTTTACAATTTATGATATATATATAAATTTTCACTAATGCATCAAAAAAATATTAACTACAAAGATCATAGTGCCAATGTTTAAAGAATTGCATATGATTAATTGAATAATCAAACAATAATTGTAAACAAATAAACAGAGAAAGGTTTTTATTATACATGAATAATAAAAACCAACAATTAACTGTGAATTCTCGATTTAAGATTTCTTGAATGTTTGTAAATAAAAAATAGAGCAATTCTCTTGTTGTACGTGAATAATAAAAATATAGACTTAATTTTATCGACTCAATTTAAGGTTTCTTGGATTGTCTTCTTTTGAAGAGTAAAAAGCACTTTGTGTACCTGAATTTTGGCGAAGACACCACTTGCAATACTACCTTTCTAAAAGTATCACGTGCAATACTAAGAAATGGATTTCTTAAACTTCGTGTACCGTCGTCTATCTCTTGCAAACGGCGTTAGATCGTCAAGGGCAAATCAGTCATTTTACCCACTTTTATTCCTCTATATTGTAAATCTTTCTCTCTCCCGATTTGTATACACACACGGACACACAGACCCCCACACACACTCACCTTAATTTCGATTTTTCTGCTTTGTTTTGCATCAATTTGAGAATGCAAATACATGATATTAACCTACAAATTCATAGCTTCATTTTGATATATGATTTGTGAAGATCCATGAAATTTTTTTTAACACCCATTTTGATTTTTGTTCATTTTTTGTGTTATAGCGATTTGTTATTGTTTTTTATGCTTAATCTTTGTTTATCTTGATGTGTAGAGTAGTTTAGAGTGATAGATATTGTGTTTTGGTAAAGAATATTTTTGGGTTTAAAACCCATTTCGTTTTAATTTCGTTTTTTATGATTTTGATTTTTGATGATGTTGTGGATGATGGGTTAGTGTACAATATTAAATTTGGAGCATGTTGGTAGTAAGTTTGTCGATTTTCGTTGAGTTTTCGGGTTCGTCGGAAAACCACCACCGGCGGCAGTGTGTTCTTGATCCGGCAGCGTTGATTTTGGTTGTGTTTTTGGTGGGTGTATAGTTGTTTAATCATGTGGAGTTAGTATAAAAGATTTCATGTTAGCTAGGACTTGTTATATGTGAATTGTAATTTTATATGTTAGTTGGTTGTTTTTGGCTGGATTTTGATAACGGTTGGTTGTTGGTAAATTCTGGTTGCGTAGTTGTGTTTGTTGATATGTTTGGAGTCAAATATGTATTTTTACTTAAATATCTGGGCTTGTTTGGAGTTACTGGAATTTGACCGAAATCTGGAAAAATTCCGGTGACCTCCATTTATGAGCTTGAAGCTTTCTTATTGTTCTTCAAAAATTTCAGCATTTGATCCTTAAGACTGTATTAGGGTGGAAAAGACTGATTTGCCCCTGGGATTCTAACGCCGTTAGAAGGTACACGAAGTTTAAATAAATCCATTACTTAGTATTGCACGTGGTACGTTTAGAAAGGTAGTATTGCACGTGGTGTCTTCGCCAAAGTTCAGGTACACAAAGTGCATTTTACTCTCTTTTGAATGTCTTTATTTTTGTTTAATGCATCCCAAAAATGAATCTTCGCGGTATCACATCTTCATACCTATAAAAAAAACAAAGATTTTTTTTCAATATTAGAAATGAAAATGCTAAGCAATTGAGTTAATTTTGCCTCAAAGTCAAAAGTTGTGGAATATATCTTATAAGCATGTTACCTTTGCCTTATAGCATTGGCTTCCTCCATGTCTGAATTCACATATATCCTTGAACATGGCAAGGTGACAATTGAAGAATAATCTGAAATGAATACAAATATATATTAATTAATTATATATTAGTTGCTATTTTTTTAAAATGTGCATCTACGATTTTAAGTATTCTAAAAACTCACACATCATCATGTGTAGCCTGACACTTGATAAAATAACAACCATTGGTTGTTGAAGATCCATTTCAAAAATTTGATTTGTACTTGCTATCATATCTTCCCATACCGAAACTCTAATGTAGTACCATCCATTAGTTAAATTAAAAGAATATACCTGTTTTTCACCATTTCTAGTCGGTATTGTTTTCACCTGACCAGGAGTTTCAACAACTCCTATAACATCTACAGAACAAAATATTACTAAAGGTGATAAGAATATTTGGAGTATGGAATGATCCTGTCGTGATATTAAGTAAAATTTTACCTATTGTGTAAATAGGAACTTGATCTATAGCATAACCACGTGCCATTTCGATACATAAACCAAATTAAGAAGATCAAATTTATGTAATGGTATACTCGAGTCATCTCCAACAATTTTTTGGACAGTAGTATGAATACTAAAGTCAATGCACTTAGATGATGGCACATGCCTCATACTTCCAGTTGCATCATGGATGATAAAGTTACTTATATCATATATGTTTCCTTCTAAAATAGTTGTTCCAAAAAAATTCCAGATGTTCGGAGAAACTTGTGCATGAACACGTTCATTCTGAAAAGATGCAAGCTCATTTGATTTAGTCAAAGAGATTAAAAAATAATGCCATAAAATATTTTTTTTAATAATTCGATACTATAATAACAAAATTTGTTTCAAATTTATTCTTACATTGGAATCGAAAAGAATGAGATTGTGTTTCAGTATGCCATTTCCAATTGCCGAAATAGTTGGCCAGATCCTCATGACACGGACCTTAACTCTCCAATTGGTCCTCGTTCTGTCAAGCGAAGCAAGTGAATCAAACATACCTATAACATTAATTATAATTATAATCGTATGATAATAAGGTTACATGATGCTAACTTAAAAAATAGTAAGAGAACATTGAGGGAAGAGGTGAAACATATGCACTTAGATTCACCTCCGAATAAGCTTAAAAATGTTGAATGATATGTGCTTAGTAAAACTCCAAAAAATGTCATGATTTATATAACATTTCATAAGGTCAATCAAGCATGTGTTTCAGGATGATATTTATGGATAATATCAATGATTAGTATTATGTACACTTACTAATTAACTATTAAGATCAATTATCTTGATTTCGATATATTACTAATTAATTAATCAATAAGTTGTTTACAATATTATAGTTTATTAAAATATATAACTTAGTCTTGCAATTCCAATCATATCATGCTATTATACGGTTGACAACTGAAAGATATCAATGAAATATTTGTATAAAAAGATTTGAATATTTACCACTAATTATAGGATAACCACATCATTTATTTACATTAAAATATATACCAATCAACTTATGATTAAAAAAAAGTTATTGTTTCGTTCAAAAATTTTTTTATTGTAAATTATATAAACTTAAATTATATTAAAGGCGTAGACGATCAGTTTAGAATATAGTCACTCAATGGGGTAGTTGTATGGAATCGTGAAGATTGTTCTAATATTTTAAAGTAGCAATGAATATTCTGTATAATATATTTAGACAAACAAAATTTATTAAATATAATATTGTACCTCGAATGGGCATTAAACAAAGTTGGTTATATGCCACATTTGGACTGGAAAAATAGAGTAAATTATAGTATTAAATGTTATATGAACTAATCATCTACAGAGAGCAAATTATAGAAAACTTCTTCAAACACAACATTTGATGTGATTTTTGTGGGCTTCCCGTTGTCGTCTACAATAAGAATGTGAAGTCCTTCCGGAGATGTAACTCTTGAAATTGCTACATAAAGCTGTCCATGAGAAAATACGGATCGCGATAAGTACAACCCAACAGTATCTAGAGATTGACCTTGACTCCTGTTAATGGTCATGGCAAAACAAAGCTGAAGTGGGAACTGAGTTCTTTTAAATTCAAAGGGCCATTTTGTATCAGTTGGTACCATATTTATCTGTGGTATCAAATGCTTTGTTCCAACATAAGAGCCACAAAGAATCTCACACTCAATGCTATTTTTTTTACATCCGGTCACTATCATTCGAGTTCTGTTACATAATCCGAGAATTTGATTCAAATTTATCATTAACATAACCACAGCTCCAACTTTTATCTTTAACTCATGTTTTTGTAAACATGGCATATTAATTGAGTTGAGATATTCAACTAGGAACGAAGAATCAAATTCGTTATCTTCACCTCCATGGTCATCAATGGAATCCTGACTAAGATATGTGTGTGTCATACCTGGAATCTTGTCAAGAATTAAAGAATTGATGTCATCTACCATTACATTCGTCGGTGTAAGGATTGCTCTGGACCGTAGATATTCATGTGAAAACATGTTCTACACAAAATCTGGATATGTTATGTCGAAAAGAGTCTTGATCGGATTCCCATTTTTTACGTTAACAATATAACGCTATGGAATTTCAATAACAACATCCGATTGATCATCACCAGCACGAATGCTGTCCAATTTTCCATCACCAACAGCAAGTTTCCATTTACTAAATTTAGAAATTATATGATTTCGAAGGGCAGAATTACCTGAATGTAGGCACATGTTCTGAATAAGAAGGAAAATTTTACAAAAATCCCACAACTTTGAACGATTCAATGATGAACCAACAATTTCCGCTCTTGTTGCTTTTGGTATAACAAGAAATATTTAACTAAAATCTCCACCAAAAACAACAGTGATACCACCAAATGGTTGTTTAGATCTTTCTGAATTAATGGGTTTCATGATATCTCGTAGACATTGATCAACACATTCAAATTCATGGCGATGTTGCATTGGAGCTTCATCCCAAATAATAAGATCTGTATGCTGTATTAATTCCGCAATATCTGTTCCATGCTTTATTCCTTCCACTGAGTATTGATCTAACTGAAGAGGTATATGGAAGCGTGAATGTGCAGTCCTACTTCCTGGCAACAAAACAGCAGCTATTCCATACGATGCTACAGGAAGCACAATTTTACGTTCGGATCTTAAGCGGCAGCAAATTGTTTGCCATAAAAATGTTTTTCCGTATCCCCCACTTCCGTAACAAAGAATAAACCACCTTTTTTCTGTTGTACACTCTCAAGAAAGAATCATAAACTTTTCTTTGTTCTGCATTCAACTTTGCAAAATTCAAGTCATGTTTTTGTTTCATTTCATTTATATCATATCATGTTTCTTCGATTATGAGACGATTGACATTGTTAAAACGAAAGAATTCTCTAGGGAATGGCATTGTCGGGTAATCTTTCAAACTCTTACCAATATCATTCATGACTTTCTCAATTTCTGTACAAAATAAACCATAAACAAATTAGTGTGGCCTGAATAATATTCATGGAAAGTCATTTTATTTCTAATCACCTTTATTCATACTAAAAAGTAAAGTTAAAATAAAGTTGCAAGGATGAGAGACACATAGACATTACTTATATATAGAGGTTGTTTCTATAAAAAAAAATTAAGTATCATAGAACTTCATTTAGAGGTGCTTGGAATACTATGCACTCAATACCCAAATAAAACTTGCATTTTATTTTTAGAACTTTTGAATTCATTTCTAGATTTTGACCTAAGATTGGTTTTGGTATAGCTATACATTATCCTCAATTGTTATTTATGCTATACATGTGCATTGATTAAAAAATATTATTGCTAAGTTTTAATAATTAAGATTATAATATAACATGTAAAAAGATTGCAAGTCAAAATTTATTAGACTATAGTACTTAGTCTGAATTTACATCATAGTACTTTTGGATGATAGAACTAGCAGCAATGCATTTCCGATAGATGAAGACTATTTTTGGGGTGATAGAAATAGCAAGAATGCAATTGTTGACGGAGGAATTTGGTAACAACAAAATTTGAGGTACGTCACCAGAATCAAGATCTATGATGGTGGCCCTTCGCCGGAAAAGTCGTCGGAGTGTGGTGGCTGTGATGAATTGGGGGCTGAGATTGAGAGGGTTTTTGGTGGTGGCTCGTAGAGCTCTTCGCTTCCATCCCCCTCAATTTGCCTACGTACCTCTGTATTTATAGAGTGAAAGTTATATGATGTAGTCTATTTGTATTTCGAGGATACAACTCAACTTAAACAAGATTGTAATAGTAAATAGTATATAGACTGTCACAAGGAATCTCAAATTGTATTATCTGTCAGAAGAAAAAGATCAAGGTCAATCTACAGACTTGAGGAATTGCTACATTGAAAGAAGCTCAGACATCTGATCAAGCCTCAGTGAAGTATTCGTTAAGAAGTGGATTCGTTTAAAGTGACAGAGATTTCTACAAGTGACAAGAAACAGTATCAGTACAGAATATTTGAAGAAAGTTGAGAGAAAAAATAGACCACAACTTAAAGTCAAAATGAAGAAGTATCATTGAAGTTAGTCGTTCATGAACCAGACAGTACATCGAACGTCAACAGAAAAGTCAGTGGTATTTCCTTATTTATTTGAAGTGGTTCAATAATATATTGAGACAGTTAAGGGACTTATGATTATTCTATTTTAATTGATTAAATCAATTAATTGATTTAACTAATGAATTAATTCATCAAGAATTAATTTGTTTATTAAATTAATTAATAGGTTAATTAAATCAGAATAATTATATAAGTATAAATAATTCAATTAAGTTAAATGATTTTACTTAAATCATTTATCCTGAAAATTGAATTATTAAGACAATCACAGATTGTCTTAACGACTGTCTTAGTAGTATATAGCTGTTGGTCATAATGAAAACAAGAGCTGAGAAGGTCTTAGCGACAGTCTTAATGACCCTGAGATGGTATTAGTGACAGTCTTAATAGCACAAAGTTGATCTTGCTGATTGTCTTAACAATTATAATCTGATGGTCTTAACTGAGTTAAATGCAATGAAAAGAGTCAGAAGGTTATAAAGATCAACACAGGTGGCCAGAAGAAGACAACGAAAAAGAGACAGAAGATATTAAAGACACACAGAACATTAAACTCTCCCATCTTTACTTCTCAACTGTCAAAGCTATAAATTCACAGAAAATCAAGTTCAATCTCTTTGTATATCTTGTACTACTAGCGAATTAAGTTTCCTAGTTCTTATCTCGATTTTTATTAACTAAATTAGAAAAGTTCATGTCGAATTTTCTAATTAGTTTTTATTAACGTGACAATACTCTGTACTAATTTTGTAACAACCATCAAGTTTAATATATCGTTATATTTAACTTGAATTTTGTTTCAATTGATTCCGAACTAAATTTTATTTAACGGACAAATTTCGATAAAAAGATATAGATTGTATTCAACCCCCCCTTCTACAATCTTAACGGACCTAACATAGAGGATCAAACCCACATAGTTCTTGGAGAGCAAGAAAACCAGTTGGGCTTGGATTGTCGGTCTAGCTTCCGGATGTTCTACTATGAGGCCTAACCACAAAAGGCTCAAGGCTCATCCAAGATCTCAAGACTTCACAGATAAGGAAACTTCCCCCGTCGAGGACTATTCCTATCTGCTACATGCTAATTCTTGATTTCAAGGATGCAGGTATAGCCATGGTTTACCCCAAGTGCAGAACGTATCCCAGTCCCCCGAATGAGAAGCACCCACCAGATAGCAGGACAGGTGATCTAGAGCTTTTGGGTGCAAAGTGCAGATTACTCCAAAGTTCCCCAATGAGAGCGCGCCCATTGAATACAGGAACAGAGCTCCAAAGCACACACCAAGGAGAGACCTATCTTTCCACCGAGGAGAACATGCCCTCAGTGTATAAGAAAGGTCCCTAAATCCAGGAAAACCCCTGGAGGCCTTCTACGACGGACATCCCCCTCCTGAGACATGACAGAAGGGAATTCTTCAATAATCCTCAGAAAACCAGCTTTAGTAGAAATCTTCAATATAATTTTATCACTAAGGGCGCGCCCTCCTTGTAGGGAAGGAGAGGGTGTGGCCTAATTTCTTGTAAAAGTAACAAACATCCTTTTTGACTGCTTTTAGGTTTCTCAGGGCGCGCCCTCCACGCATAGGAGATGAGGGCGCGTCCTACATCTGTAATTCTTCACCAAAACCCTAATTTACTTAGTAAAATCCCCAAATTGACCCGCATCTAGAATAAAATACCCGTGCGAGATTGGGCATAACAGCAATTTTGACCAAAATTTAATCACTCTAATTTATTAAAGTCAAGTGAATTGAATTGTGAGGATCAATTCATTGTAAATGAGAAGCCTGGTCTATGAGGGATTGCACATGTTTGGATATTGAGTTAAATGAATTCATAATGTATAAAAGCTTGCAAGTCATATTCTTGACCTAAGAATGTTTTTGGTAGAGCTATACATTATACGTAATTGTTATTTTTGCTATACATGTGAATTGCTTATAAAATATTACTGGTAATTTTTAATAATTAAGATTGCAATATAATATGTAAAAAGATTGAAAGTCAAAATTTATAAAAGCAATTATTTAAAAGTTTCAAAGTTAGCTAATAATAACACATTGGAAAATGAATGTATCATGTGTATTTTTGAAGTTTTGTTTTTATTAAGAAATTACCTGCCAGAGCATAATTTTGTATGTCATTATCCGAGAGTTGTAGCTGGTCATTCTGTGTTATCTTACGCCTCATTAAAACAATGTCATCTGACATACATCTCCATTGAGCATCCCACAATCTCATTGGATCAGAAACCGAACAATAAGCCAAGATGTTTACAAACATTTCACGCAATTAATGTGCTAGTGATGAGTGTGCATTCTCCTTCATCGCATCATGCCACTGATTGTCATTTTGAAGCAGTCCAAGTGCTGAACAGGCTTCTTTAAAACTATCATAAACATGACCATCGACGATCCTCAAACCTTCAAATGATAATGAACCTTTCTTCCTCATTAGAAGCATGCGTAGATATAATAACTCTCCTCCTGTAGCATGTACTTCTTCAGAATAGGTGTAATTACATGCAGTTGGTAATTCCTTATTAGCTATAAACCAAGCTTCCAGTTTACTTTTTTTTGAATCTGCTCTATCACAAACTTGTTGCAAAGAAGATCCATTATTAAAACTAACATATTTATCACCTGGTTAATGGATAGGTAAGCGATCTATGGAAGGCCAACGAGAATGAACGTCAAACCCAAAAATTCTCCAAGAGGCTTCAGAAGCACACACATAACGACCATCAAGATAGTGCTTGACTTCATCATGATGTTTTTATTTTGTGGTGGAAGTATTAACTGTGCTCTGTCCTTTCTTTTTCTTAAGCATCATTGTTGCAATGTCGTGTCCTTTTAAACAATACTTGAAAAGATATTTCAACGACCTTGAATTGTTGCAGATTTCCAAATTAATGTGACATTGAAAACGAAGCAACAAATCCTTGTTATACGGTACCACGAACCTGTTATCTAATGAAACACCTTTTTTTGTCACAAAATTTCCAGTGTTCCACCTGCGATATACTGGAAAACCGCAATCATCAAAAAATGTATTCCCATTAAACCTCCAATATTGCACAAATAAACAAATTCAACACCATGTATGTAATATAAACTTTAGCTTCTTACAACGTTTTATTTAGTAAAGCTTGTATACCTTTTAGGAAAGTGTCGCTGACATTTACCGTTCAATATACATGGTGAATAACTACAATCGGTTCCGTAAGGTCCATGAATCATATAATTATTAACAGCATTATATCCTAAATGATCAGTTTCTTTGTCAGGGATTTCAGCAGAAACCAAAGAATCAATCTGTTCAATTTTATGTGATCTGTCATTTGGATGTAGCCATATCAACATGTGCATATGTGGCAATCCACGCTTTTGAAACTCGATGACATGCATCACTGTTGAATATTAATTCATAAATAAATAGGACAATTAAAATGAATTACTTTAAACAATAAGATTTAAACATTTGATTATATATATATACTCATTTTTATACCTCCTATACATCTGCCAAAGTATCGCTTTTTCTTGATCAGTTCCATTAGTTGATCTAACTTTAACTTAAAAACACGTGAAATTATATCAGGAGCATCACAAACATCTACACCAGGCAAGTGTTTCATCATTTCTTGTATTTCTGGCCACTTGGTATTACATGTCATAGTCAAAAATAGTGAGGGATGTCCAATACTTCTACATAAAGCTAATGCATCCTTAAAGTGTTGAGACATATAACGCTTGGAACCGATAAAGAAGCTGGGAGAATTATAGTTTTAACAATATGAGAGGCATCATTATCTCCTTCTTGCATTGCATCACATACCGAATGATATAAATCTGCTCGTATTTCAGCCTGGTGTTTACTGATCCAATCCAGTCGATATTGTTCAATGGCTGTAAACGCGTCTATAACATATTGTTGCCGCAAACGACCTCCTAGATGAGGAGTCAGTCCTGAAAGTTAATAATCGAGTCAGTAAACATCTATAACTTACATAATTAAGGGTGTATAGATTTAAAAAATTTGCAAGGGCAATTAGATTCTATACAGCATACACCATTATATTACCTTCAGAAAGACGTATCATCAGCTTATAGCAATAATATTCCTTCATTGAAACAAATTCTCTATGTTTTTTTCTCAAAATCTTGATCATCATTTTCTGGCTGAACATGTACAGTTTTTGACCCTTTTTTTAATTTGATCTTTGTATGGAATCCATCATCTGCATGTGAGAATAACAAAGGATACTGAAGCTGCATAAAAAGCATCTGTTTCCCAAACTCTCTTTAAGTATTTCTGATTTCTTTCAACAACAGTATCTCTAATACTTTTAGTGTCTTGATCATTGCTTAAAAATTGCTGACGTCTTTCCGCACAATATCTCGAAAACCTGGTTGGTCTGCATCACTATTTACTATCAGGCCACCGACTTCATTTGATGGTCCAATGAGATTTGGCCTGCCACTTACTGATTGTGAAGATAAAAGAACCATTCTAAATTGTTCTAGTTCATTTTGTTTGAAACGCTTCCGAGCAGTAACAAATTGATGAACCAATTTATTGTGTTCATGCAACATAGTCATCAGACCTTCAACAACAGTTTTATCAGTCTGATCCCGAACGGCTCCCATTGCATTTAGTCTATTAGGGAGTTCATTATCGGTGTCATATATGTATAGTTGGCAGAACTTTGGAGATTCACCATTTTGTGGCAGCATGTTGCCAATCAAATGTAGATTTTGTCCCCTCACCTTAATGCAATATGGGGCTCTTCCTTTATTTATCTTATGATCTATCTTCCCACCATTGGAACACATTGCAAATATAGAATTGTAAACTCTACTATTTGGCTTAAAATGAAGAAATTGCTCACCCCTAGTCAGAAGAGATGCCAGAGGTTCAGGCGGCTGTTTCTCCTTTGGAAGTTCAACCTGTCCATTTTTGCAACAAAGAGAAAACGTTGGTTCACTGTTTTTATTTGATTTGTTGTTTCACTCTATAATCCACATGCATGCGTCGCAATTCTTGCAAATATCTGTTGGTGGACCAAGGTTCATGTAACCTTCCCACATATTAATATTCGAGTCAAAGCCATCGATATGTTCTGAAGGAATAGAGTTTAAAGGTATAGTTAGTCATTTGTAAAATGAACAGAAGAGTAAACCAAATACTACGGGATGGATTAAAAGAGGTTACCTTCATCCAGAAAAATCTCCTCCTCAATATGCAATGTGTCATCAGCATCATTAAAGTTGTCCACCAAATTTTTAATTCCAGAAGATGATTCGCCATGACTGTTATTATTATGTCCAAGCATAGAAGTGTCTAGTTCAGTGTAGAGCTGACTTTCTTCCAGAATAGGTATTATGGATGCTTTTCTCAAATTATTACATCGACCACCTGTTGATTCTATGTTTGAATTTTTGGTGCTTGTTTCGTCAAGACATGAATGACCATTTTCTATGTAATTTAGGAAATAAATAAACCATAGATAAAGAAGAGTAAAATGCAGCATTTGTTATACTACATGGTGTAGGAAGATACATGCCCAATATATTATGCATTGAATTAATTGTTTACTTGTACTTACTTGTACTATGCATGGGAGGTGTAACGCCTGTCTTAATTGTACTATGCATGGCAGGTGTTCTCCACAATGGATGTTTTTCACAATGATCCACTATAGGATTTAGGATTTTCCCAATGACATTTGTGTCTCCGGTAGCTGGCCAATTTTACATAGTTGAACGTCATTAAAGGAGGCTATCCTCGCTAATAACATTTTAAAAGAAAGAGGTGAAACACTATGAAACCTGTTTTTTTTATATTCGACATAACATATGAAGATAGTCTGCTTCTTTTACTTTGAGATGAACCTGATTTAATCCCTGCTAGGGTAAGAAAAAAATTGAAGGCATTACCAAATATAAGATGTAAAAAAATTAAAAAGAAAAATAAAATACAAAGTCATGATAAAAGATGACCGATACTAATTGTCCTAGGGAGTGCACAAACAATGTTCCATGATTGATGAACTTGGAGAATGTGAGTATGGAGTGAGTTTCTCATCTGGTAAAGTGTCCGCTTGTTGATTGTTCAGTTCAGGAATTGTGAGAGGGGTTATAGCTGTCAATTAAAAAAATAAAAATTTTAGTCGGGCATAGCACATGGTGTAAAGTAGATTATAACAACAAACCATTATAGAAAATAATCTCACATGTTATTTTTGACAGAGGGGTACTTGACATGGAAATTGGATCTGATATCGAGGTATCTTTGGGCAGGTAAACGATCAGAAGTTGTTATAGATGGTTAATAACATATTTGTAAGTAGTTGTTAAAAATATACCTATACTGGAAATAACATTTTCTTGGTTCTTATGTATTCCAATATTATAATTTTGTCTCTGTAACAACGTATTGATACTTGGACCACGTCCTCTACGCTTCACACCTGTTAACAAAACACGCAACAAAGTAAATAAAATACGGAGAAAACCATAAAAGTAAGTTGATTGACATGTATAATAACTTTACCTGACGTCTTATTTTGTTGAATACCATCAGCAAGATTTTAAATATTAGTACAAATATTAGTTTTCGAATTTGTATGAGGACTCCCTTTAGTCTTCTCGCCTGCCACTACAGAATAAAACGAATAATTTTTATAGCGATAAGGATTATCAAATTAAATCAACTTTCTAAAATTTTATCTAACTGTTTGAAATTGTTGATAGATGAGTCCTTGATTGTGAATTCTCGCATGATTCCATAGTATCTGTACAATTATCACTATTTAGTCAGTCAACTGAAAAAGAATTTGGTTATTAACAATTTAACAACAATTTGATGCATAATTACCTATGGTGGGCATCACATTTTCTTGGTTCTGATGTATTCCAAGATTATATTTTTGTCTTTGCAATAATGTATTGGTACTTGGACCACGTCCTCTACGCTTCACAGTGGTTACTAAAACACATAAAATTAAGTGTAGTAGTTAACATCCAAATATTTTATCATCTGAAAGCAAAAGTCGTAGAGAAATAGTATATATGTATACACTTGATAGGTCATTGTTCGAAATATTTACCCTCTGTAATACGTTGACATTTTATGTTGTCAGTAGTTGGAATTGTACCAAGAGTTTTGGAGTTTGTATAGGTACTGTCGCTGCAAATGAAGATCAATTTTATTTATAGATAGTATGCATCCAAAGTTTTGTATAATGTGTATATTTCTTAGTGGGGTTAAATATCAAAGTGGTCACTGAACTGAAGCCCATATATCATTTTACTCATCGATCTCAACCGGGTATCATTTGAATCACTAAAGTCATAATAAATATCAATGAGATAACTCTAAATATGTGTTTGAAAACTAAAAATAATCTTTTGTTGATTCTGTACATTTTTCTTGAATGCTACCGCAACCAAATGAAACGTTGTTAAATTCTAGTATTTCAGATAATATATTTAGATTTTTAAAAATTCATTTACTATTTTTTTTAATTTTATAGTCAATTTTCTTGTTTTAATTAAAAATAAATAGTAAATAAACTTTTTAGTTTCTAAATATATTATCTAAAATACTAGAATTTAACAACGTTTTATTTGTTTGCGGTAGCATTCAAAAATAATGTGCAAAATCAACAAAAACTTATTTTTATTTTTCGAACACATATCTAGAGTTATCTGTTTGATATTTATTATGACTTTATTGATTCAAATGATACCCCGTTGAGATCGATGAGTAAAATGATATATGGGTTTCACTTCAATGACCACTTTGATATTTAACCCGTATATTTATGAGACTACAATTAGTAACCTGGACAACATAAGACATGTTCCCGATTTCTTACCATTGGAAGCAAATGTCATTCCTTGGGAGGATTGAATGTCGTGTTGGTTAATATGTTGTAAGTCTGACTTATTTTTGCTCTCCGACAATGTATTAATGCTTGATCCACGACCTCTGCGTTTCACATTTGCTATTGATATAGAAGGCAAACATTAATAAAAGAACAGAATCTATAGTATACAATTTATTTTTATAAAATAATAGATTAATTAATATATAAGTTTATAAGATGCTAGTGAATACAGAACATTTTGATATGTATATAAGTTAAGTAAATGGAGAAACTAAAAAACTGAATTCTTACAATTAGGATTTGATGTTCCTGTTTATGTGGCATTACTTCCAATAGAAGACATGGTCTTATCACCTGCATTAGCATTGAATGGTCTGTACAATAAGTTGAATTTGGGTGGTAATGTAAGAAAAGAAGGATAAGTAAGAATTTGATAGTAAGATACCATTAGTATTTGAAATTGTCTTCCCGGTATCTGACGCTTTATTTTCCTTTCTCAGACCATGTAATTTAGTATACCTATTACGAAGGAATGCATGAAGGGCCGTACCATGTTCTTGATGTTTCACACCTAAGAAATTCAAATAAGGTAGTTTGAAACGAATGAATTAGATTACCCAAATTGGTGTGAAATAGAATAACATCAACTTTATTCAATTACCATAAGCAAAATCTGTATCTGATGAATCAAGATTACGTTTGCGACCTAATTTGAAATTTTACATCAATTGTTTAGTATGTCAGGGGATAAACAAATAACAAAATAGAGCTCACCGGAAAACATCCTCTTTTTCATCGTTGACTGACTTTTTCCATCACCTCTTTTTACTCACGCCTCTCACGTTTTACATTTTCTTACTGCTCTCATTCCCCTCTATCACTATACACTTATATCTTCCTCGATCTGTCTCTTGTTATGGGTTCCAGGAATTCCGAACACTCAGGCTCAATGAACTCGGATGAATTTGTTGCTTTTATTGGCCATGGTTATCTTGCCCCAGCTAACCAACAACACCAAATGCCGTTTGAAGCTGATAATGAATCATACCACACAATTGATGCTTTGGGAGAGCCTCTATCTCCAGGAGGCCAAGCACGAATGAGAGAGCAGATTAATCTGATCTTAAATAATGGCTCTGTTCAACCTGCAACCGGTCCTTTGGTTGAGGCGTCGTCTAGAGCATCCCATGGCGCACTACACCATAAACAGCCTACGGTAACACCAAAAAAATGTTACAGCAGGTACATTATATGTTACCTTAGGCCCATAAAGTAACTAAGGTAACATTTCTCTGGTGATAGCTCTCAGCATGTTGCCTTAGGTGTCTAAGGTAACATCTTTGATCCCTAAAGTAACATGCAGTTTTATGTTGCCTTAGGGGTCTAAGGTAACATCTTTGATCCCTAAGGTAACTTAAAATATATGTTACCTTAGAGACGTAGATTTTTTTTAAAAATAGTGGGACCCACAGTGGATCCACAATGGGGACCACACTGTGAGCCCCACTTTTATTGGTAACATTGTATGACCTAGTGTAACATCTTTTATGTTACATTAGCTTTTATGTAGCAACATTTCCATTAGCTAATGTAACATCTTTTCCAGAAAATATTTAACAAAATTACACACAAATATTATGCATCCCAAATTAAACCTGCTATTCATTTCCAAATCCAACACATTACATAATCCAAAACAGGTCACCAGCCACTACATAATCCACCAACTACATTACTACTAACGTCTCCAACTCAAAACATCATAATTCACCATCATAAAATTAACCAACTACTAGAAATATTGTAGACTAGTTTACGATGATCATAAGTACTAATAGTAGTAGCAGAATACTATAAAGTCAAAACATAGAGATGCCATGGTGTCATACTAGATGCTACTGCCGCCAATCATATTTGTAAACTAAAATAACACTTTGCAAAACTATCTTGGTACTTCCAGAAATCCTTTGCTTTGATGGTTAAACCGTATTACTTCTTAAAAAAAATCAGATCATGATGGAGTCTCTTCCGAAAATGAATCTTCTGCCCCAGTCTGATACAACCAATACTCTTGTGCTCCAGCTGACTTGCTTGCTATAATTTAATAGTTTATAACAAAAAATCAAATATAAGAGCAAAAATTAAAATAATTCAAGATTGAAAACTAACTCTAAAAAGATGCAGATTAAGTTTTGCAGGCATGAAAAAGTACCTTGCATAAATCGAGTACCACAACCACTGGGTGTTGCGACCAATTGATACAATATCATAAGGAAGCTGTGCTGCAGTTTGCTCTCCTCCCAAAGGAGCAAATTTCCCAAAGCATGTGTCTCAACAGAATTATCAGAATTATTCTCTGAACAAGCATTCAGTGGTCATTAAGATTAACAAAATTATCATAGATAACAAATACTTTCATATGTTAATTTGCAAGAATTAACAGAATTATCATAGATAAAAAATACTGCAAAGGTATATAAGTTATTATCTAAAAGTAACTTCATATGGAAACTATAAACCTATCAGGCTATCCAAGAAACTGACCTTTTGTAGTTTCTCCAGTTTTCTTATCTCACTGATTATATCCTCGTATGAAGACAATGTTTGTTGAGAGCTCAAAGAAATAGTGATATCACTAATTAGATAAACAATTAAACTAGATAACAATATTACGTCAAGCAAATAAATCAAAGCCAAATAAAAGGATAATCAGGGATATTACTTTAATCCGGATCTCACAGAGCGCTTTAAGTACCACTAGACGGGTTGTTGGTTCAAGTTCTTTTTATTCAGAAACCTCCTTCCTTCAATATAGCAGGACCATAGCAGCAACAAACGTATCAGACTACATGTTGCTTATTACCCTTTATTTATAGTAAGTGGAAGATCCCCGTCAGCGACCTGCCAAGAAGAAGGCAAATGAAAATTGAAATACCGGCATAACAAGAATAATGTAAATATAGTGAGGAAGGTAATACACAACAATCATACAAGTTTTACCCATTTCCTCAAAATTTTCAATAAGCACTGTTTATCATGCACTCACCACGATGTTCTCATCAAACAAAGTCACTTTAATTTAACCATAACCAGCCAGCCACACATATATTTCTCACTCAAGATGAGTAATTATTACATAAGTGCTCACCAAAAGAACCACTACGGCACTACGAATGTCTTATCTGCTCATCATAAATCATCAGAAAACAAATAAGTTAACATAGCATAAGAGAAGAAAATTATAATTATTTTACATATATTTGGTGCTGAGAAACTAAAGAAGTCATAAGGTACAATATAACTAGAGAGCTAGTATAGTTATTGTTCTATCAAATATGCACTTTCACAAGTACAACAATATATACAAGCATAAATATGTCAACTGACCGACTGACAAATTTCCATATTATTAGGAATGGAAAAGCCATCATCTATAATAGGAATTGGAATCACAAATTCTTACATGATTTCATTACTGAATAAAAAGGCAGAATATCATGTATGTAAAAAACCTAAAACCATACTCTTGAGTAGAAGAAAACCACTAAAACCAACTAAATGCAAAAAAGAAACAACCCCTGATCCTCATAGTTTGTTTATAACATGGTAACTCTTCAGTATTGACAAACATAAAATGTTACTACAGGATACTAAAACCCTAAAGAGGAGGTAGTAAACTGATCACAAATATAGGAAAAAACAACAAACAACCACAAAAACCCACTAAACGATCCATAAAGTCAGCCATGGATCTGAAACTAAAGCAGAGTACTCCACGCAAACAACAATAACACCTGTCATCAATATTACTATACTATACAATAAAAACCCATGTCTTAACAAGAATCTACAGACTATACAGACATATATCCAGATATACAAAGAGCAAACAATTGGGGGTAGTTCATACACATCAGTTTTGAGTTAAGATAGTTCACCTTATCAAGAACTATTCCTTTTCACTGTATGTCAAACACTGAGCTCATAAAATAAGTGGGTAGATCAGGATCAAAGACTTTTAACAATTCTTACAAGTATCAAACATATACAAGTACAACAGATATTGGGAAGAGAAAAAAAGAGAGGGGTGAGATATTGCATATCAAATATTTGGTCATCTGCTGCTACCTTTAACATTAATCTCATACTTCGTTATGATATTGGGAAGAGAGGGGTGACATATTGCATATCAAATACTTTAAAGAAAGTGATGCTGATTCTTTTGCTTAGCGATGGACACATAACATGCCTCGCCATGTCAGCACTGTTTCCTCTCATCACTAAAAGAGATCTGCAGAGTCACAGGAACTATGTTATAATCCACGCAGTTAGTTATTTCACTAATACAAGGTAATGGTTATGCTAGCCAGATTTAGAGAAGAATAACTTGTTCGGATCTGTAAGCTTTTAGTGGATATAATCCAGCTTCTTGAAACTCCAGATATTGTGGAATATCCTCCAGACAATATTTGATACACTAAGGTATACAAGATTCATACACATGGCCAAAACCTCTGATGGCCAAAATTTTTATGATAATATAAATCCAGAGTAACTCCATACAACCTAAGCATAAAGCTAGTTACGGAAGGCCTTTTTTTTTTTTTTTGAAAATGAAACAGATGAAGGACATTTCATCTGGATAAAATGTTGTTGTTAAATGTCATATGGAATTAAGATTCCACAAGATTTGTGCATCAACTACAAATATCAGTAATCCTACATTCTTGCCCCTTGGAAGTTAAGGGAAAGCATGCATTTTATTTATTTGGTGATACAGTTGAAGACTATACTATGTACCCTTTTTTCAGTGAAAGCATAAGTGGCCCTCTATAGTTCCCATCACCGTCGCATACAAGTGTACGTCCAAAAGCCATTTCTGACTGAGAGAGAAGAAGAGTGGAGATAGGTTGGTCCAGATGAGGAGGTTTTAGGAAGGGCTGTGAATACTCCCCCTGCAAGAACATAGTTGAACCTCAGCTAAAAATATGTAAAAAATACATGACTCATTGGTCCTGTATAAATATCCTTCTGTTAGCTTAATCAATCAAAAGTAGCACCTCATCAAAGAAGTTGATGATGCAGCTGTTTGGTTTCTTACTCTCCGAGACTAAATGCCAGCGAACCAGAGAATCAATGACACCTAGAAGTGTTTCTGGAATTGGCTCGATTTGACCTACATATGGTTTCCCAATAAAATAATGTTTATGCAGAACAAGCTTGATACATAGTAAAGCCTTGAGAACAGAATTAAGTATGGTGTTATGATTTATGGAACAAGTAACAGAACTAACTCTTTTGCATTGTTAGTAAAGCCTTAAGAGCAGACTCATTCCATACTAGAAATAATCGTAGGAAAACTAAGCAAGTACAGTGTTATGGTTTATGGCACAAGTTATAGAACTTACTCTTTTGAGATTGACTTGTAGCTTCTTTTTTAACAGGTCCAAAAATTGGAGCTCCAAGCTGAATCAGCTCTCTCTTGTTTTTTCCCTTGACCTGCTGGTGGTACATAATAAAGGTTTCACCTAAAGCCATATAAACAAGACTTAATTAGCATTCCAAGAACTGACTCTTTTTTTTTTGGCATTCATAAGGATCCACCTGATAGTTCTCCATTCTGGCCAGAGACCCGAAGCTCATTCACATAGTTGGTTAGCTTAGAGATCTCAATATCAGAAAATATGTCTTGATACAACTTAAGCCCTCTAACAACATTCACCTGCCAATGTTCATTAACATTTAATTAGTAAACTGCTAGTCAAATTGGCTTAAACAAAAATTGCAATATATCCTATGACTTGACAACATTTTAAATTATGAGAGAAAGAACTCGCCATATGCCCTTTTACTGGCTCCTTGGCTACGAACCCTTTACTGACTTTGATTTGAGCACGATTTGCGTTGTTGTCTTCATTGATCGTGTACATCTCAAGGTTTACAAACTTTGGTTGCACATTTTGATATCCTGAGTCCAAAATAAGGTGGATGGGTTAAATTAAGTATGTCCATTTCTATTTACACATAGAGCATGAATATTAGGCTCTTCACCTAGACCTTAAGGTTGTAGGAGAGGTTAGCGAACATGATACCATAACCATTTTGACAAAGGTCTTGAATATGAATCATGATTGCCTAACTATATAACTCTCAGAATTATTTGTTGATACCACGTCTCAACAAATCTGGTGCTTACTCTTCAAATTAAGACGACATTCCAGTGTGAAGCGTATTTAGACATATAGCATGATGTACATATTACGCTCTTCTCATAGAATCATTTAGTTTTTCTTAAGATAATTACAGAATTAGTAGCTTAACAAACTCTCATGAACAGAAACAATACTACTGGAATACACAAATTGAAAGCCCCAATTGAAACCCCAAACTAAAGCCCTAATTGAAGTCCCCTGAAGATAAAGGCCCAATTGAATCCCTAATTGAAAATCAAAATTACAGAGTAAGAAGAGCAAAATCAAACAAGCAACAACATAATCAAAATAAAAAATTGAGAGAGTGCTTACCAATTAATTAGATCGAACGAGGGAATCCCGATTTATCATCAGCAAAATTAAAAATAATAAATAAGAGAAGTTAGAAAAGAAGGGAAGAGAGAGTGAGAATAGAATAAGTCGAGTTCTTCGATTTGGTACAAAGCGTGTCGACATAATTTGTATAACGACGTACTAATTTAGAGAGGTGTGGGAGGGAAAGAGAGGTTTGAGAGAGAGAGAGAGAGAGTAGAATGAGAGTGAGAGAGCGTACAATTTTGTTTAAGTGTAAAATTTCAGATAGGCGGGATAATTGGCCGCTAAAACATTTCATTGGGAACCTTGCATTCTTTTTTTTCCCCAGCTTTTACAATTGTTTTTCTGTTTTTTTTTATTATAATATGCATTTTATTATTTTTACATTTAATAAATATATATAACCTAAAAAATAATAATAATTAAATACCTTGATATTCAAAAAAAAAATCCTCATTCAATTGGTAAACTCTTGCTTTTTAAAAAAATAAAATATTATAAAGGTAAATGTGATTTTTAAATAATTACAATTTTTTGGTTAAAAAATTCAAAATTGAGTTTATTAATGATCTAAGGTAACATATCATGTATGTTGCTAACATCCAACACTTTAAAGCTAAGGTAACATCACGTTTGTGTCTAAGGTAACACAAAATACAAAATGTTATGTTAGGTCCAAAGTAACATGCTAAGGTAACATATTCTAGCAACATCCATGAAAAAAATGTAACAATAGGCCATATATGGTGTAGTGGCGGGTCGGTGGACAAGGTGGCTTCACCACCGGAAGTAAACTCTTTGGCTAGCAATAAACCTGGTAATACTCCTCTCACAACCCAAACAAATACTCCCATTGTCTTAGGAAAGTTTCAAGAAGTTCATAACGGAAATACTCATGGTGGTGAAACATCGCACCCCCATAAAAAAGTTACTTGGAGCTCTATTGTTTCCAAAAATGCAATAGATTCGACCCCCTGTTCTAATGATGGTGAGGAAGCTGATATTACCTACAATGAGGATGGATCTGCTACAGATAGCTTTTCCCAAGATTACTTGGTTCGTGCTCAGAAACAGTGGGAAATTAGCATAATCGACCATTTTATTGGGGGAATTTTGCCTTCAAATTTGTTAAAGAACAGGCTCAAAAAATATTGAAAAATAAGGGTTTGACTGGTGTGTATTATAGCTCAAAAGGTTATTACACGTTTCGATTTGATACGATGGAGGAACGTAATAAGGCTTTGAATATGAATACGGTTCAAATAGGTGGGAAAACAATGTATTTGATGCCATGGATGGAGGGCTCAAAGTTTAAAAGAAATGTGATTGATAAGGTTCCATGTTGGATCTGCCTTGTTGATGTGCCATATACTTTATGGTCGAAGGATAGCCTATCCAAGATTGCTAAGGCAGTGGGTAAGCCTCTTAAATTTGATGTTGCCACATCTAAGTTTGAGCCTCTTAAGTATGCAAATGTCCAAGTAGAATTGGCCTACACAGCCCCAAGACCGGACTATGTCTGGGTTAATATCTTGAACAAGGATGGTGTGCAAGAAAAAGAAAAAATTGAAATTCAATATCCATAGCTACCATACTCATGCAGTTTATGTAAGGCGTTTGGCCATTCGCTTGCACGATGTATCAATAATCCAGAAAGGGTGAGCAATAAGCCTAGAAGGGCACAGGCAGAGAAAGGAGAGGGTGCTTCTGATTCTACCTTGAACACTGAAACAAAGGCTTTAAACGCAGAGTTTCTGAACAATATGGAATTGGTGCCATATGTAATCGGGGAGTTCTGTGGGTGCAAGGTCGTTATGGATGAAGATGAGATTCTGAACGAACTTGAAAAAGAAAATGACAACCTTTGATAGGATTCCAACAAACACAGATGCAGAAATTGAGACACAAGGTGAGTTTGTCTATGAAACTATATCGAATGAGGGGTATGTGGTTGACACTGCGCCTCTTGCAATTGAAAATGGGTTTGCATCTCTCTCAGATTTTGTAGTAGAGCAACCAGAACTCTCCCCAGGCTAGAAAAGGAAGTCACCTGTTAAAACACACCGTGATACAGAGATTGCCATTCATCCTATGATCACTAGGTGTCCTGCTCAGACTGGCCCTGGTATCCCCAAGGTCCCTAAGTCAAAGAATGATGGTATTATTGAGAAAATTGTTGACGATGAAGGATTCACTAAAGTTTCACACAGGAAAATCCCCAAGTTGGCAGGAAAGCCAACAAATTTTAAACGTTATTAATGAACTTTGTAGTTTGGAATGTGCGAGGTTTCAACAAAAGTTCTCATCAAGATGAAGTAGTGAATTTCATTGCTGTTAATAAATTGTCTCTTATGGGTTTTGTTGAAACCAAAGTTCGAGTTCAAAACGCTATAGATATCTCAAATCGTATCAATAAACGTTGGAAGTGGATTTATAATTATGATGAGCACGATTATGGTCGTCTTTGGATTGGTTGGGATCCTTCAAAATGGGCTGTTACTGCTTATTACAAATCTCCCCAGCAAATCACTTGTTTTGTGTCTTTTCTAGAAACTCAGATCACCTTCTGTATCACTTTCGTTTATGCTTTCAACAAACCCAACCAAAGAGAGCCACTTTAGAGAGAACTTGAAAGCTTAAGTCGCAATATTACTATGCCTTGGTGCGTTACTGGTGATTTTAATAGCATGCTTGCTCTAAATGAAGTTAAAGGTGGGAGGGAGCGTTGGACCCCTGATATGCAGTCTTTTCTTGATTGTATTTCAGACTCTGCTCTTGGCCACCTAAAAACTGTTGGCCCTCTTTATACTTGGACTAATAAAAGATGAGATGACTCTCTCATACAGAAACGTTTGGATCGTATGCTAGGAAATAAAGATTGGTTTAGTCTCTTTACAGAAGCAATTGTTGTGGTCAAAAACAGGGGACTTATGGACCATTGTCCGCTTCTCTGTTCTGTCCCGATTCATACTAAGAAGATTAACAAATCCTTCCAGTTCCACAATTACATGATACAAATTGATGGTTTTCTGGATATTGTCTCCAAAGCTTGGGATTCTACCTGGTATGGTGATCCTATGGCAATTTTGGTTCGCAAACTTAAAGAATAAAGCATGCCTTAATTAAGTTCAATAAAGACCATGGAAATGTTCACAGCAATGTTTCCCTAGCTCAAACAGTTCTATCAGATATTCAGGATAATCTGAAAGATGACTGTGAAAATCCTGATTTGCTTAACCAAGAAATGCAGGCTTGTTTGAAACTTGAAAATGCCTTGTTAGAGGAAGAGCGATTCTTACTTCAAAAGTCAAGGGTCAAATGGCTTACGGAGGGTGATGGTAATACAAGCTACTTTTTCAATCGGTTAAAGGCCAATTGGAATGTTAACAAACTTTTTGCTATTGAAGGTAAGGATGGTTTGCTGGTTACAGGGCATGACAAGGTTGCAAAAGTGGCTGTGGACTTCTTCTCGAGGACACTTGGTACTTCTTTGCACCTCCAGCCTTGTGATTTTGAGACCCTCGAAAGTAACACTTTATCTTCCTCTCAAGCATTCATGCTTCAATCCCCTGTCTCAGATGAACTCATTTTGGCTACTTTGAATAAGATGAAGAAAAATAAAGCGCCTGGTCCGGACGGTTTCACAGTGGAGTTTTTCTTAGCTACTTGGAGTATTTTAGGAAATACTTTTTGTGAGGCAATCAAAAGTTTTTTCACAACAGCCATAATGCACAAAGCTTTCAATGCTACGAGTATTGCGTTAATTCCAAAGATGTCCACTCCAACTAGTATGACTGACTTTCGTCCTATCTCATTATGCTCCATATCCTATAAATGCATTGCTAAAATATTGGCTTCTCGTCTTAAATTGGTTATGCCAAGCTTAATCAACTTATCTCAATCTGCTTTTATACCGGGGCGTTGCATTTCTGACAACATCTTGATGGCCCAGGAGCTTTTTCGTGGTTATAACAGAGATAGTGGCTCAGCAAAGTGTGCATTAAAGCTTGACCAACATAAGGCGTTTGATTCAATCAGTTGGGATTTCATAATGGGGGCTATGCAAAAACTTAATTTCCCTCCTAAATTCTTGGATTGGATTTACTCGTGCATTTCTACAACCACCTTCTCTATCAAAGTTAATGGCTCCTTATGCGGGTTTTTTGAAGGAAGAAGAGGCCTTAGGCAGGGAGATCCCATCTCGCTTTATCTTTTCTGCATTGCCATGAATGTCTTGTCTCTAATGCTTGACAAGGCTCCTAATAATTTTAGGTTCCATTGGAAGTGCAAGGATCTTCAGCTCACTCATGTATTTTATGCAGATGATGTTTTGCTATTTTCGAACGGTGATACTGATTCTGTAAACCACATTATGGCATGTGTCTCTAGGTTTGCGGAGGTTAGTGGTTTGCATCCTAATATTGCAAAGAGTTCAGTCTTTTTTGGTAATTGTAATGATGATTTCATACGCTGGTTTGATCAGACTTTTGCTATCGATCATGGACAACTTCCAGTTCGTTTTCTGGGTGTCCCTCTCATCTCCTCGAAGTTGAGATATAATGATTGTATACCTTTACTCGATAAAATCACTGCAAGGGTTTCTTGTTGGACTTCTATGTTCCTCTCCTTGGCTGGTAGAGTTCAATTAATCCGATCTGTTTTGTTTGCAATACAAACTTTTTGGACTAATCATTTTGTTTTGCCTAGCTCAGTTCATAACAGGCTTCAGACAATGTTCACTAGGTTCTTGTGGAAAGGAGATATCTCTACCAAAGGTGGAGCAAAAATTAGCTGGGATTCTATATGTGCACCTTTGGACGAGGGTGGTCTGGGTTTCAAGGACTCAAGAGACTGGAACAAAGCTCAGATGATGTCGCATATCTATAAGGTGGTTAATAAAAGCAGTGCTCTATGGCCGCTTTGGGTGAATTCAACTACTCTAAAAAGACAACATTCTTGGACAATTCCTATGCCAACTGATTGCTCTTGGATATTTCGTAATGTTCTTAAGCTTCGTTCGTTGGCAAGATAATTCATGACCTTTACGATCGGTAATGGCATGAGAACCTCTCTTTGGTTTGATCCTTGGTGGAATTCTATTTGCTTAGCCACTACTAATTCTGACTATATAATATCTCAAGCAAATCTATCCTGCAATGCAACGGTTCATGATATCATATCAACAGGAAATTGGATCTTACCTACGCCTTCTAACAGATTTCATCATCTGCATCCTGGCTTGGTTTCTTGGCTGCAACATTTCAACTACCCCACATTTGACCTAACTTCCCAAGATTCTGTAAGGTGGGATGGTTTACAGCTTCATAAAGTGCGAACATGGCACATATGGAATTCTCTTCGAACGCCTCGTCCACAGGCTGTTTGGTCATATCTCATATGGCACAAGTTCAAAATCCTTCGGTATGCCCACCATGCTTGGATCCTTTGTCATGGACGGTTTCCAACTATGCACAGACTAGCTTCTTTCGGACTGGTCACCTCCGTCTTCTGTCACTTCTGTGCTGGTGGTGCTGAGACAGACTCGCACTTGTTTGTCTCTTGCCCATATAGTAGTTTTATTTTGTCAAAGCTGGCTGGTCTCTTGCAGATTAGGTTTGTTGGAGCATCTTGGGTCGAAGTTTTGTCCAATCTGGGAACCATTCCAGATCGTAATCTTAAGAATGTGGCTCTTCTAGCAATCCAGATTTTTGCTTATCACGTGTGGAGGGAGAGGAATGCAAGACATCATGACAAAGGATTGCTCAACCCTACTATTCTGATTAAATGCATAATGATCGATCTCAAGACTAAATTGAGGAGCACTTCGTGGTTTCGACGACTTATTAATATAGATATGTATAGGTGGATTGCTATTTGACTTAGGTTGTTTCTGCTATTGTTCTTTCTATCTCTAATCTAGCTTTGTTAGATTAGGCATAGATAGTTCTTCTCTACCTATACTAGAGCAAAGGTTAATCCCGGTTTGTTATATAAAACAAAATAGAGAAGCAATATCAGTAAATTGATATGGTGTGCACCTGCTTCATTGCGTGGTAATGATCGCGAAGGAACATAAGGATCCATAAGTACTTACACATGTACACAGCTGCTGTATGTATGATGAAAGGGTATTGTGACAGCCCCAGATCCGGGGTCAGGAATCCGAGCCATCATACTCCAATTTCCATTTATTAACAATATCTCTTGATCTTTTTTTTATACTATTTAATACTCACACAAATGACCCCACACTAATATCATCACACACATCAGTCATATGCTCAGAGAACAACATCCATTAATGATAGCAGTTAAAGATAAACTATTATTACAATCCCAGAATACCATCTATTACACCCATATATAAGTATATACTACCTTGAGAACAAGTGTCGATACTTTCTCATAAGGTTGACTTCCCCTTTACCCTCTTCCGGGTTGTACTGCGACGTTTCAGCACCTGATCTAGCTGTTATATAAATAAATAGCAAGAGTGAGCAATAATAGCCCAGCAAGATAAATTTTGTAAACTAGCATCAAAGGAAAATATATATATATATATATATATATATATATATATATATATATATAAACTGAAAATTCACTATAATAATTCAAGAGAAAAATTTATCCTTAATTACTCCACATAACCTTTCATTTTCGTTTATAAGAAAAAGACATATAGAATAATATAATATCAGTTTCTCTTCTAAACAAAATAATAATCTATACTTCATCTCAGTATAATATCCCAGATAATATAACATTTGAGTAAAATCTTTCAATATAATCTTTTCATTTCCTTTTTATACAACAATCCTATATAAAAATAATATAAAATCAGTTTCTCTTTTGTCCATAAAGTAATTCTATACTTTCATACCATTTTTCCCTTTTCAGTATATCAATCTGAAAACCATTATCAATTCTTTTCTTTAAAGTTTTGGGGATTCTGCTAGCACCAGATACGTAGGACGATGATCAGTCGCCTGACCGTACCTGCTCTCTATTTACTACTAGTAGAAGGGATGATTCCACCTGGTCATCAACCCTGGAGGAAGGCCACCTGCTAACATCCTCCCTTGGCATCTTCGTGCCGTAATAAAATATTGAGTGCCGGACTGTGCAACTTCCACACAGCCTCTTACGCAATATTGGGTGCCGGACTGTGGACCTCCCACACAGCCTCTTACGCATACTGTTGCAATCCCCCTTTTCAAACCGTTATTCCATTTATAAAACATCATTCCATATTTTCCATTTTTCCGTTTCCATTTCCATTCACATATATCATTTCCATTCTCATATATCATTACCATTCATATATCATTTCCATTCTCATATATCATTATCATTCTTATATATACATCGTAATACTTTGATTATGACTCAGACATCTCTTCCGTATTTAATAAAATCAAATATTCTATTAAATACATAAGCTATTCCTTTTATCTTTAAAGTATTAAATAATATTCAAATAATATTTATTAAATCACAAATGTTTAAAGATTATAAATAGCAGAAGATTATAAACCATATAACCCCAGATAACAACTGATACCATTCTTTTTCATATCCTTTTTATACCATAAATCATATTGGCTCCATTCATATTCATATCCATATCCACAATCCATATTCATATACATCTCCCTTTAATTTCCAAAATCAGGAAACAATAGTATAGTAATAATAGAATCACATATATATTCCATGAAATCATTTTTCTTTGAAGATAAATAATTTTTAAAAGTAAAGATAGAAGGAATCTTGCCTCGATCTCTAATCCCAAGAGGAATGATTCGATGTGCGTCTCGAGTATCTATAGAAACGAAAAGGATCACCATCAGAATATATTACACTTAACCACCTAACCCTTATATAGAAATACCCTTGACACATAATATATGTTTAACATATCATTAATAGCCCAAAATTTCCAAGAACTTAACCATTTTTAGACTCAATAAAAGTTTCAGCGATTTACACCATTTCCTTTAGGATTCCTTATCGACCACACTCGATTGTAAAACTTCTCATAAAATATAAATTTCGAATTTTCACCCAAGGTCAGTGGTTAATGCTTCTCTGATCAGCCTACTACTTCCTCTCAAAATTTCATAATTTTTAAAGATGTTTAAGTATGGTAACTATGGCCTCAAAGTTGACACAATTGCATTTTCTCGGTTTTCGAACGTCTTTCACTAAAACTCACTTTTCTCCTAAACCGTTCATCAGATTTTGACGTACTTTATATTAAAACGATCTATGAACTAAGATCTATCCTCTCATGGTCAGTTGGTGTTCTGGACAGAATGCTACCGTACGAGTATGAGTGTCCAAAAACAGGGCATCTTTTGGTTTAACGAAAATCGGGCATTATAACGGCTATATTTTCTCACTTTCCATATTTTCACTCCTCCAATCCATCATTCCACACATATACCATTCCCTACACCATGTGGTCATCATACCAAACATGGTTAAAAGCATACACAATACTCCCATATCCAATTAAATCACTTGTAACACCTAACATCATGATTTCATGCTTAATATACACTTAATCACTAAACTAACTACAAATCATTATAAACTCATGATAATACTAAGGGTTCATGAACTCCATACCTTATTTGAAGCTTTAACAACACTAAGTAAGCCTTGGTTAGTCCTTAAAACTCCTTAAAACCTTAAACTAGCAAGAATCATCAAGAACATAAGTATTTATTTCGGATCTGCTATAACTCAGTTGAAAGATCATGAAAAACGAGGGCCTTACCTAGGTTTTCTGGACGAGGCTTCCAAAGGAAAGTTGTAGAGCATCTTACCTGATTTCCAACCATATAAAGAACACAAAATTCCATTGAGTAATGAAGGAGATATGGCCGTTTGAAAATCATCCCAGAAACTGTCAACAATCTGGACAGTTTGCTTCATCAACTTGGGGAGGTGATTTGCCTTGGCTACACTACTTGGATTGCAATGAAACTTTGAGCGAATATTTCCCATGAAGTGGAGAGGCTTGGGTTAAAGTTTGGTGATTTTATCATGGATAGAAATGGAGATATGAATTTTTCTTTGCTCCTTGTTCTTGCTGGGCAGTTTGAGAGAAATGCAGAGTAATGGATTTCTCTTGCTTTGTTTTGATCTTATCTTGTCTACAATGCATTATTGTGATAATATCTAGCTAAATCTTGAGTGTTCTAGAGTTTTATAGAAACTTAGTGAAGTTTATAGATAATTCCCCCATGTGAAGTTACTAATTTGTTCTTAATCAAGTGTTAGTGGAAAGTGATGTCACCAATGATGTCACTTGGATGATCTAATAATCTCATCTTTGATTTTCTACGTAAAATGCTAATAATATTGGTAAATAATAATATGGTATGAATCTTTGTTATATTACTAATCTTGGTTATTTTGTTTCCATACTCGCCTAATTGCGATTCGTTTCGAATATACCTCATTATCCAAGTGGTTTCGAAATCGTTTAAAACTCCAAATTCCCTTGACATTTCTTTGGTTTGCTCATTCCTTGGCTTAACTTAATTTCATATAATTTCCCAATATAAATAATCCTTGTTAAATCTCCATACTCCTTAATATCAAATACAATAGTGCTCAATTGAAATCAAACATCTTAAAATCCATACTCAGGAATCTCTGAAATCCGTCATCGTTTCGAGTCAGTTATTTTCATAGTACATCACTAATATGGTTTCCGATTATTCATTTTCTGTATCAATTATAGGGTACCTACATACTATTTCCTTAAATCCTCAAAATCACTCTTCATTTATGTACTGTAGCATTGCAAAAGTTAGGGTTATTACAGTCTTCACCCCTTAAAAGGATTCCGTCCCGGAATCATGTTGAAGATATTGACGAATACCTTTCTCACATTACACCAACCTAAACTTGCTTGTCATTCATCCACATGTCATTTAGCTTATCAATAGTAGCACTTTCACTATCTTTTTCTTGCAAATCTCCTCATGTGTTCAATCATTCTATATTATCTCATCTCTCCTCCTTCTTTTGACTAAGGGTATCAGCCACCACATTGGCCTCCCCTGAATGGTAGTGTATTTTTATAGTCATAATCCCATATCCTCAAGTTTAATCTCCAACTATTGCTTAGCTATACCTTGATTTTTATCATGACATAAAATATTGATACTCCAACATTTTTATATATCATCTCTGTAAAATTTTCCAGAAAATAAACTATAATAATATTTCTTGAAACAATTGTAAGAAAATATCAATTATAATATATATTTCCTATTCGTACTTACACGGGCAGATACCTTCCCTTCATTCTAAGAATATTCCTTACATTTTCCCCATTATTCCCAAATCTCCTTTTTATAGAGTTTTCTGACTCTTAACAGATATTGATTTGGATGACACGAGAATAACTCACTTTCTTATATTACCATAGTCTACTTTCTCACAGATAGATTATTCTTATTTATTTTATCAGCCCATTTACACCATTCATTGACTTAGTCGATCCCTAACCAAACATTTATACTTAAGAGGTCAAATTAGCGTGTACTTGCAATTTCCTCCAAATACCTTATCCCATATGTCTATTGTTCACTATACGCCCTTTACATCTTACTGATCCACCTTAGTTCCTTCATGATGTTAGGAATATGTTGTACTTAATGATAACTTCATTCTATGCACAAAATTGTATAAGTCATGTTTTGTAACTGTCAACGGATGAGACATTATAACTCTATTCGTTGACAGGTAGCTCATCAACGGATGAGGTTTTGTAGCATACTGCAGTATCTCTATTTATCAGTTGATAGTGTTTTTATTCAGAGTCATGTTGACCATCAACGGATAGGCAGAATAGGGTAGCCAATTGTAAATAAGCTATGCTTCTAAGTGAAAGTGTATCAACAGATGAGAACAGGACTCTATCAACGGATACAACTCAAATCTACAATATCAACGGATATAGCTCAAACTACCATCAACGGATGACAGTGTACAACATCAACGGATAATCATTAACACTTTCTTCTATGCTAGATGGGAATTACCAGTTGATAAGGACAGGTTTGTCTGACAGATCACATGGGTTGATAGTAGGTATAAAAAGCAGTATGGCAGCCATAGGAAACGCAGAAGAAAGCAGCATTCCATTTTACACAGTACATACAAGAAAGGTACAGGGGACATGTCTATTCACAAGGACAACCTTTCGGCTACATGTGTATTTGGAGTGGAGTAGCAAGTCAACTTGAATTAGATTAATATTATCTTATTCCTGTAGTACTTGTAAACTTGGGATATATAACCAAGTGTAGCAACTCTTTAGAAACTAAGAAAACAGACATATTTGCTTAGGGTTTCTTGAATATCCTTAGAAGCAAAGAGTTGTAAAACAACAGCTATGTACTTTTATATAACAGAGTTTTCTTCGAATAAAAGTCTCAGGTGGTACATTTAACCACCTGATTTTTTATGTGTTTGTGAATCATTTCTCATTCAGCAATTATCTCCTTATAGATCTCTGTGATTCTTATCAAAAATTTATGAATATCAAGAATTGTATTCAACCCCCCCTTCTACAATTATACAAGTGTGTAATCTGGGAATAACAATTGGTATCAGAGCTGGCTTTTAACATATTTGAAGTCTAAAGATTAACACACTTCCAACATGTCTAAGAAGGATTATGGAGTAAAGATACCAGTTCTTGATAGAGAAAATTACTTTCACTGGAAAGTAAAAATGCGTCTACATCTCATGCCTATTGATTCACGGTTTGTAAATTGCATAGAGAAGGGTCCTCATGTTCCAATGAAAACTACATCAAGAGTTGGCCTTGCTGCAGATGCACCAGACATTTACATTCCCAAACCTGTTTCTGAGTGGAGTCCTGAAGACATCGTAGAAGTCCACAAAGATAAAAAGATCATGAATATTCTGTTTAATGGCTTAGAAACAGACATGGTTGATAATGTTATCAACTGTACTACCTCCAAGGAAGTATGGGACATTGTTCAAACCCTTTGTGAAGGTATAGAACAGGTAAGGGAGAACAAGATGCAACTACTGATCCAACAGTATGAGCACTTCCATTACAAGAATGGAGAGACATTGAATGACACATTTAGTAGATTTCAAAAGCTACTGAATGGTTTGAAACTGTATGGAGAAATCTACCAAGTGAAAGATTCTAATCTCAAATTTCTGAGATCACTACCCAAAGAGTGGAAGCCAATGACTGTTTCTCTAAGAAACACTCAAGAGTACAAGACATTTACTCTTGAAAGGCTCTATGGAACCTTAAAGACATATGAGCTAGAAATGGAGCAGGATGAAGAGATTGAGAAGGCCAAAAAGAAAAGTGGGTCAGTTGCACTTATTGCCAACTTGGAGCAGAAGGAGGAGAAGATGACTGAAGCTGTTAAATCTACACCAAACAGGGAGGTTTGTGAAGGTAGAGCAGAATCAAGCAAAAGCAAGGAAAAAAGTGTCTGAAGAAATGAGTGTCCTTCAGCAGGATGAATTGGATGAGATAGATGAGCATTTAGCCTTTCTATCTAGGAGATTCTCTAAGCTGAAATTCAGAAGAAACTCTGGGGTGGCTAAACCATTTAACAAGGATTATTCCTCAAGCAACTTTGTGGATAAATCCAAAATTAAATGCTACAATTATGGAATTGCTGGTCACATGATAAGTGAATGCAGGAAGCTCAGATTTGAGAACAAGGCAAAGTCAACTGAAGCTATTGACTACAAGAAGAAATATTATGATCTTCTCAGACAGAAAGGAAAGGCATTCATGACCCAAGAGTATGACTGGGTTGCTGATGGAAATCATTCTGATGATGATGCTGAGTTTGTCAACCTTGCATTGATGGCTGATTCTGAGTAGGAAGCAAGTTCAGCTAGCAATCAGGTATTTTCTACTAATCTCTCTGAGCTCACCAAAGAGGAATGCAATAGTGTTATAGATGAAATGTCTACTGAACTATATCACTTGAGTGTTACTCTTAAATCACTTACTAAAGAGAACAATAGGATTAAAGAGACTAATCTGTTTTTAAGTGATAGAAATGTTGCTCTAGAAATTCAATTTCTAGAATTTGAGAAAATGAGAGTTGATTGCAATTATGCTAAAAGTGAACTTGAAGCTGTGTTAAAAAGAGAACTAATTTTAAGAGAGCAGCTGGAAAAGGAACAAGGGATAATTGCTAAATTTCAAAGTTGGAGGAAAATCTCACAAAACATGGTAGAGATCCAGGGAATGGAATCATTTGTGAAGGAGACCTGGAATAAAAACAAGAAGAAGCTAGAACCTTGCCTTGAGGATCTAGAGACTATTTGTGAATCAACGGATAGTGATCATCCGTTGACAGATGAACCATCGACGGATGAGAGGTATCCGTTCACTAACAAAAAGTCTATCAGTAAGAAGGAACTCAAGAAACTAAATAATTAGTATGGTCCAGTCGCCAAGAACTTTGTTTCTGGTGAAAGTAGCCAAGCCAAATCAAGTGAGAAGGCTAAGGCAGGTGATTTACACAAAAAGGATGTTTGTAAATCAGATAATGAAAAGATTGAAATTGAGGGTAAAAAGAAAAAGAACATGAATGGTAAGATAGGCATCAATAAGAAAAACAATTACTCTCCTGACAAGTTTGCTCCTAGGAAAACTTGTGGTAATTGTAATAGTGTCAATCACCTATCTTCTAATTGCAAGTCTGTTAAAAAGACTCCTGTTCATGTACCTCAATCTATGCCAAATATGCCTGCAATGCCTGTTATGCCTAGTTTATATCAGAATGCTCATTTTACAAATCCATATATAAACATGCCAGGTGTGTCTAATCCTTATTTTCAATCTGTGATTATGCCACAAATGTCATGGAACATTCCAAGCATGAATAACATGTATGCTAAAATTCCATAAATGCATGCACCAAATATTTATGCAAATGAGCATCTATCAAAACCTATCACTCAAGCACCTACACCTAAAATGAAGATTGATAAGAGTGCAAAACCAAAGGCTAACAAGAAAGGACCCAAGGAAACTTAGGTACCAAAATCAACTTGATTTGTATTTTGGAATGTGTGCAGGGAAATGGAAGGAATCTATGGTACCTAGACAGTGGATGCTCTAGGCACATGACAGGAGATTCAACCCTGCTCACAGAGTTCAAGGAGGCAGCTGGCCCTAGAATTACCTTTGGAGATGACAGCAAAGGATATACTAAGGGATATTGCTTAATTTCAAAGGACAATGTCATCATTTAAGAAGTGGCCTTAGTTGAAGGTTTGAAGCACAATTTGCTTAGTGTTAGTCAAATCTGTGACAAAGACTATGAAGTAAGGTTCACAAAAGAAGCCTGTGTTGTTTCTGCCAAGGAAGACAACAATGTGGTATTGACAGGCTTTAGAAAAGGAAATGTTTACAAAGCTGACTTCAATTCAGTATGCTCAGAATCGATCACTTGTCTCTTCAGCAAAGCAAGAAAGGATGAGAGTTGGCTATGGCATAAAAAGCTGTCACATTTGAATTTTAAAGTTATGAATGATTTGGTAAGAAAGGATCTGGCTAGAGGAATCCCTTAATTGGAGTTCATCAAGGATGGATTGTGTGATGCCTGTCAATTATGGAAACAAAAGAAATCATCCTTCAAGAGCAAGACAGAGTCATCCATTGTTAAGCCACTTCAATTGCTGCATATGGACTTATTTGGTCCAGTTAATGTCATGTCCATTTCAAAGAAGAAATACTGTCTAGTGATTGTAGATGATTTTTCTAAGTTTACATGGACCTTCTTTCTGCACTCCAAAGATTGTGCAAGTGAAATCATCATCAATCATCTCAGACTAGTATACAATGGTTCCGAAGTCAAAGTACAAAGAATCAGGAGTTACAATGGCACTGAATTCAAAAATTCCACAATGAAGATTTTCTGTGAAGAGAATGGAATTGTCCATGAGTTTTCTGCTGCTAGAACACCTCAACAAAATGGGGTTGTTGAAAGGAAAAACAGAACTCTCATTGAAGCAGCTAGAACAATGCTAAGTGAATCAAGATTGCCAACATTTTTCTGGGCTGAAGCTGTCAACACTGCCTGTTTCACTCAGAATATTTCCTTGGTCAATCAAGCTAGAGGAATGACTCCTTATCAGTTATTTACCAACAAGAAACCAACTTTAGCTTTCCTTCATGTCTTTGGATGTAAGTGTTTTGTACTAAGGAATCATGAAGATCACTTAGGCAAATTTGAAGCAAAGGCAGATGAAGCTATCTTTGTTGGGTATGCAGCAGGGAAAGCCTATATCTACAATCTAAGAACCAACATTGTTATGGAATCTGTACATGTTGTGTTTGATGATCAAAAGATTCTAGGTCTAAATGATGAAGGCTTCCATGAAAAGTTGAAATTTGAAATGAGGTAGAAGGAAGAATGTACATTGATGATGATGAGGAAAATGAAGATCATGACCATGAAAATTCACCTAGAGTTGTTGGTCCAACTAGAAGTGATGCTAACACTGGAAATGAAGCATCCGTTGACAGTCATATTGGAGCATCAGATGCATCCGTTGACAGGCATTCTCATGCATCCGTCGACAGGCAAAATGGAGCATTCATTGATAGATAGAATGATGCATCCGTTGATAGTCAACTTCATAATTCCGCAAGGACAACAAACTCAGGGGGAGTTTCTCAAAGTCAAAACTCAATGACCAATCAACAAGATCATGCTCACTTAGATGAAGCAACCTCATCCAGATTTAATCTTCCACCTTCAAGAAAATGGACTAGAGATCACCCATTTGAGTTAATCATTGGTGATTCAAGTTCAAGAGTTCGAACTAAGAGGGCCACTCAAGCAGCATGCCTATACAACAGTTTCCTATCTCAAGAGGAACCTAAGAAAGTGAAAGATGCCCTTCTAGATCCAGATTGGGTCTTAGCAATGCAAGAAGAGCTAAACCAATTTGAGAGAAATAAAGTATGAAAGCTTGTGCCCAAACCTGATGATAGAAGTGTCATAGGTACCAAATGGGTTCTCAAGAATAAGACTGATGAAAATGGCATAATTGTGAGGAATAAAGCTAGATTAGTGGAAAAGGGGTATTCTCAAGAAGAAGAGATAGATTTTGATGAAACTTTTTCTCCAGTGGCAAGACTTGAGGCAATTAGAATCTTCCTAGCCTATGCAGCACATGCCAATTTCAAAGTCTATCAGATGGATGTCAAAAGTGCCTTTCTAAATGGGGAACTGGAAGAAGAGGTTTATGTCCATCAACCTCCTGGCTTTGAAGATCCAGAATTTCCAGAATATGTATATCTTCTCATGAAAGCACTTTATGGTTTGAAGCAAGCACCAAGAGCCTGGTATGACACTTTATCTCAATTTCTTTTGGAGAATCACTTCACTAGAGGTACAGTAGATAAAACCTTATTTCATAGAAATGTCAATGGTTCTTCAATACTTGTTCAAATCTATGTAGATGATATTATTTTTGGGTCTACAGATGAGAAGCTTTGTAAAAGGTTTGCCAAACTTATGCAAAGTAGGTATGAAATGAGCATGATGGGTGAATTAACTTACTTTCTTGGTTTACGAGTGAAGCAAGTTAATAAGGGCATTTTCTTAAGTCAAACAAAATATATTTATGATCTTTTAAAGAAATTTGACTTAATGGATTGTGCCTCTACAAAAACACCTATGGCCACTGCAACTAAGCTTGAGTTGAATACTAAGGAAAAGTCTGTGGACATCTCAAGCTATAGAGGCATGGTAGGCTCACTTCTATATCTAATAGCTAGTAGACCTGATATAATGTTTTCCACTTGTCTTTGTGCTAGATTTCAAGCTGACCCTAGAGAGTCTCACTTGATTGCTATTAAGAGAATTTTCACGTATCTCAAGGGAACACCAAACCTTTGCATTTGGTACCCAAGAGATTCTGACTTTGATCTAATTGGCTATTCAGATGCAGATTATGCAGGTTGCAGAATTGATAGGAAAAGTACTACAGGTTCCTGTCAATTTCTAGGAAACAGGCTTGTGTCATGGTTCAGTAAGAAACAGAACTCAGTCTCCACTTCTATAGCTGAAGCTGAGTACATTGTTGCTGGAAGTTGTTGTGCACAGATTCTTTGGATGAAAAATCAACTTATTGACTATGGTCTAAAAGTTGAGAAGATTCCAATTTTCTGTGACAACACAAGTGCTATTGCCATCACAGAGAATCCAATACAACATTCGAGAACCAAGCATATTGACATCAAATACCACTTCATTAGAGAACATGTGATGAATGGTACAGTAGAAATGCACTTTGTGCCAAGTGAAATGCTGCTTGCAGATATCTTCACCAAGCCTCTTGATGAATCATCATTCACAAGATTGGTAGGTGAACTAGGTATGCTTAATTTTTCATAATTCCTAGTGATATCTAATCATACTAAATTGCAGCTAGAAATGTGTTTTGATTTACTTGAGAATTAAAAACTCTCAGAAAAATTTTCTGTAGAAATTTTGTCTAAGGCAAAATTTTCTTATCAACGGATATCCTTTTAGCCGTTGGTAGTATAAACACATTACTAGATTTTCGTATGTCAACGGATAACAGGTTGTCTACGTCATCGATGGATAACCTGTTTCTCAACCGTCCATTCTATATCCGTTGATATACATCTCTTTTTAATTATAGCCGTTGGTAAACGTGTATATTTAGTCATGGTTGTACTTCTTTTCTTTTCATTTATTATCTGACAGTTACTTTTGTCCAATGGAGTAATTACTTTTAATTATTTCATTTTTAACTCTTGAAAATTATAAAAGGCTGTCTTGTGCTCTTACATCTCACTTTTATTCATTTTCAAGAATCTCATAAGTTAACTGCATCTTCTTCACTAAAACTCTCCGCAACAAAAGTTCAAACACTTCAATGGCGCATATTGTTAAGATGATGTCTTCCACTGGGTTTACCTATGAGAAGAACAATTTCGCGGCCTTTGTTGATACAGTGAATGCTCCAGAAGCTTATCACACCTTGATGAATTTCGTGAAGAAATGCAAACTGTCATATGCTATGACTGCCACCACTCCTCTAATCCACGAGGTAATTGAAGAGGTGTGGGCATCTGCTGAGTACATTGGCACAGACGATACACTTGCTTTTTCTTTAAAGGGTAAAAACCATGTAGTTAATTCTGATGTGATAACTGCTTGTTTAAAATTGCCTGAGAATAACTGTCTGGAAGTACCCAGTAATGCTGAAATTGTTGCCATGCTTAATTCCATAAATTATGCCCTTAGTACTGAGAACTTAGGGAAAATTGTTAGGAAAGGTATGGTTAAAGAATGGAGTTATTTTTGTGATGCCTTCATTAAATCTTTTTCAGGAAAAATTAGTAACTTTGATGCTGTTACAAATTCCATGCTAGTTATGATGTGTATCCTTTTGACTGATAAATTCTATAATTTTGGCACACTAGTCATGTATGAGATAGCAGCAAAATTAGGTAAGAAGGAAACTAGGGGCAAGAATATCTATTTTGCTAGATTTTTTAGCACTGCATGTATCTGAGAATAAGCTATCCATTGCTAACCCGGATAGCAAGTTCAATTGTTTTGTTCAGGAGAAAAGAGTCTTAAGTGATTTGATTCGAATGAACTTAAATGCAGAAGTACAATTGGTATATCTACCAATTGTTCAGGTAACTGTATCTAACCCTGAAACTCCTATCTCTAACCCCCAAATTTCTTTGCCTTCTAGTGTCACAATGGAGTCTGTAGTTGTGACCAAACAGGCTCCTACCCAAGTGACTAAAACAAAAGTTTCCAAACCAAAATCTAAGAGACAAACCTCAGGTGCTTCTCAAAAAGCACCTGTTGCAAAAACTACCACAACTCTTGAGGGGAGTGTGAAGGTGGTAGTGAGTGGTGAGGGACAGGGTGAACATCAAAGAAGCCCTAAGGATAAGGAAGGTGAGGCAGGTGCAACCAACATTTCAGTCTCTCAAAAGACTGTTAATGAACCTACAAGACAAATTCTAGTTACATCCTCTCAACAGGGTATGACTACTGAATCAAGTTCCCCACAAGGAACACTGCACAAAAGGGTCAGAGACACAAACTCAAAAACCTATTAAAGAAGAGTAAAATCTAAAACCATAGGGGAATCACAGGGTACACACACAGTACAGGAAACTGTACCTTCTCAAACTCAGGTTGATGTGGCTCCAATAAATGTGGAGTCACAGCCCCTTGATCTTAACCTTCAAATCGATACACATTTCAATCCACCATCACCAACTCCATCTCTGGATGTGGATATGATATCTACATCAATTCCAGATTCTCCATCTTTAAGATTCTTGGAGAAGCCCCACTCTACAATTGGTGGTCATCATCCTCTAGATGATTTGTTTGGCCATTAATCTTCCATTCCTGAATTCACAACAACATCTATGGCCTCATCTTTAAAATCAATCTCCACAGATTCAGTGTTGGTTTTCACTTCAACGGATACTGTCTTTCCTTTATCAACGGATATCCTTCACCCGTTGACAAGTGTTTCTCCATCAACGGATGCGCCTATGTCTAGCCATTCGTTGACAACTATAACTACTCCATCAACGGATATTCCTTATCCGTTGATAACTCACTCTACCACTGCTATATCTGACATTCCTGTGTCAAGTGTGGAGGAGTTCTCAGTAGTTGAAACACTTTTAGGATTGAGGGAAGGGAGTGAGAGGCTGCCTTGTGAGCAGGCAAAAGGAGAGGCAAATAATGAGAGGCTGACTATTTCTTTAGGTCAGGAAAAAGGAGAGCAAGAGAGTTCCACCTTAGTAGGTGAAGGTGAGGGTGTGAGAGGTGTGAGCTAGGGGGAGCCCCTGATGTAAGATGTTAGGTCGATTACACAATAAATAATCAAGAACTGTATAAATAAGTAACAAGAACACACGTTTTAACTTTTTAAAACTGTTTTGGAATTAATAATTCCTCTCTCGGTGATGTAAAGTATCACAGAGAGCTGCTTAGGTTACAAGAATGATGTTCGTTCACGTTCGATACCCCTCTAGGGTTAACCTAACTGTATTTATAAGATATACAGCTACGTACAATCGTAAATTGATTCTCCTAAAATTAAGCTATACAATTGATATCAATTACGATTGCTACACGTCTTCTAAGTCAACTCGATCTCTTTGACAGCTATCCAATCCTCAAAGATATCGCTTCCATATTAATATTAAATTAATCTTCAAACTCTGTTGACTTGTAGACGCTCCCAGTAGACAGACTTTAGCAAACTCTGTTCTCTCCACGCTAACAGTGTTTGCGCTTCCATGTATTCAGCTATCAGTGTTTACGCTTTCCTCTGTCAGCGTTTGCGCTTCCAGCAATCAGCGTATACTCAAACTCTGTTACAACTGCTTTCAATAACAAGTTAAACTCTCTTTACCTGAAACACTTAAACACTGACATTAAATCACATCAATTATATCTAACAATCTCCCCCAACTTGTTCATTAGAAAAATGTACAAGTTCATAATAATTGATGATGTCAAAACGAACAAATAAAAACACAGTGTTTAACATATAATCAGAGTTTAAACTTGACTTAGCAAAATTTACAGAAAATACGAATTACTTACAAATTCTGTCTACCTAACCTCCTCAAGATCTGGAGTTGTTCTGAGATAATCAATCAACAATCTCCTTTCAGCATTTTCAAGTTCAATTTCCATAGCTTGCTTGATCTCTCTTAACTCTGGATCATTTTCATCCGTTTGAAAAATAGCAGCCCTGAGATCATAGATCTTGTTTCTCCTCATTTCATTACCCAATCTGATGTACTTTAATTCTTCAGACTTTACATTGAAATCCAGAACTGTAATTCCAAGATCAGTCTTCAACCTTGTAGTTCCCTTCTGCATTTCAATCAGATTTCCATTCCAGTCTCTGTATTTTGGAACATACTTTTCAGCAGACTTTGTTCCTGTAGCAGCTTTAGCTTTCAGCATATGCTTCCTTATAGAATTAGCAATGATCTGTGTTCTTTGATTTCTAACTCTGAAGATATGCAAGACATACTGAAGTTCCTCAAATAATTTTAACTTGATTGCTTCTTCATTCACTCTATACACTGACCCATCTGCCATAAAGTATAGTAGAAAGTGAATATCTAAGCTCCTTTGATGAACTACCTGAACTGATTCCAACTTGTCTAGATTTTCTTGATTAATACCAGAACCAAGAGATACAAGTGCAGAGGGATCTCTTGGACTGTTACTAAATCTCAAATCTCTTGTTGCACCTAATCCAGAAGTATTTCTCCCTGGTGGCTTTCCTGAACAAGATTTATTATGCTGATACCCACCAGTTACTCCTGCTTGTTCTTGCACTGGAATCTTTGCCCTTGAAAAACCAGGTAAAAGTTTACTTTGAGTCTGTACAACTTGTGTAGCAACAGAGGTTGTAACTATCATCTTGTCCTTGCTCTCTTCATCAACTTTCTCTTTTAACTTCAACTTAGCATCAAAAGAAGACTTTCTAACCAGCTTTCCAGTATCTTCTTCTTCTTCTTCTTGAATACCAGATAGTTTTTCTTTAATTACAATTCCTTTCATCACAGGCTTTGCAGACTTTGAAGTTTTAACAACTTTCTTCACTTTCTTGGACTTCACAGCTTTTAGATGTTCTTTCTGTAACAACTTCTCTTCAGCTTGAATATCCTCAAGTGTAGCTTCAGCATTCTCTTCTCGAAAAAGTTTTGCAGCCAATTCTTCATCTGTTTGTGGATTGTCAGAGAATAACAAATCCTTTGGCTTTGATCCTGAAGTACTCTGAGCATTTGAATCTATCACCAAATTCGGCTTTGACCTTGAAGACCTCCCATGTCCTTGTCTAAGATTCACATTTCTTAAGCCCTTATCAGCATTGGCTTCTTCATCATCATTTTTATCTTGCTTTGACAGAGTTTGATCTTTCTTACACTTGGTTTTAGAAACTCTCTCCCCCTTTTTGACATCATCACTGTCTTGAATCAGTATGGAGGTGATTAACTCAAGAGAATTTGCAATAGAATCAACTTTCTCAGCCAGTAAAGTCTGATTCTTTTCAACTGTACTCAGTCTGTCATTCAGATTAGATTGAGCTTTGGCAAATTGTTGAAAGAGTTTAGCATTAGCTAGTTGAGCTTTCTCCTCATGAGTAGCAACTTCTGTGCGAAGATCAACAATAGATTTCTGAGTGTCATCAAATCTATTATTCAAAGTTTTGATCTGTATCACCGTGCCTTGCAAACAAGTGAAAATGTCTGGATTTGTAATCTTTTTAGAATTGACTTCAAGAAACTTTTCTGCCCTTCCAGGAGGAAAAATACAGTCTGACTTGTACCATTCAGCAGTTTGCTTGGCCAAATAACCATCATCAATTTCATTATTAGAAGGCCCAGCAAAATCTGGTTTTTCACCTGTTTTCTGACCATCTGGCTGATTTTGTGGTTGGTCAACTCTTATACTATTAGCTTCAACAGAATCACTCATTGATTCACTAGTAGAGGCAACAGAAAGACTAGGTTCTGGAGCAGCAATTTGTTCTTGAGCAATTTGTTCTTGAGCAACAATAGGTTCTTGAGCAACCTGTTTTCCTTTATCAATTGAAATTTGCTCTGAAGAAAGAACCTTCTCTGGTTTATCAACCTCCTCACCATGAGCAGAAATATTATTGGCATCAGAGTTCAACTCAGTGTGTGATGCAACCACAGTGTCTTCAAGAACAACAGTAGGCCCATCAGCAACACCAGTATCTAGAGACAGTGTAACCTCCATGAGTGGTGGAGTAGATGCTTCATGATTAAAAGACATCGGAGTTTCAGCAAACTCTTCCATTGGAGATAAAACATCTCGAGCATCTTCATTGTCTTGAACCTTATCAACTTTTGGTTCAGCAACCTTGACTCCTGATTCTGGGATTTCAGGTTCTATGATAACCTCTGGCTCACCAGTAGGAATATCAAATGAGATTTTCTCTTGAGCCTCTGCAACAGGCTCATCATCAGAATCAGTCAGAATAAGCTTCCTCCTCTTAGCTTGAGGTACTGCAACCTGTTCTGCAGCTTCACTGGAACTCTCACTAGAACTTTCCTCAACCAAAGGTGGTGAAGGTCTGTTTGCCCTTTGTATGAATCTTCTAGAATAAACAGCCTTTGGAGTTGACTGTTTAGCTTTAGCACGTTCAGTGTTGATTGCAGTATGTTTCTTCCTTTTTGGCTTTGGAGGTGGTTGTGGATGAGTAGTAGAGACAGGGTTTGTTGGTTCAGTGTTCATTTGGTCAGGTTTGGTTTGAGGTTCTGTTTGTGTTGGAGGTGATATGGGTTGTTCAGTGGTTGTTGGTGTGGGCGCAGGTGTTTGAGTAGGTTGAGATGATATGTTTTCTGTACGATCAGTGGCTAAAGGTTCAGGCATAGGCTGTGGTTCTGGTTGTTCTGGTTGATGTGTATCAGAGTCTTGTGGCTGATTGACAAAATTTTGCAAAGCAAGCGGCAATGCTAAAGGAGGCAAGTCTTTTCCAACATCTTTGTTAGACATATCAGAAAATATTCTTTTAGTGACTCGAAACGGTTGAATCTCATCAGCTTCATCAACAATTAAACCAGGAACACATGCATTGAACAGAAGTTGACAAAATCTAGCAAAGTAAACTGTAGTAGACTCTGACAACTTATCACCCAAATTCATCAAAACATATCTACCAAAATCAAAATTACTACCATAAAGTAGAGAATACCCAATTTGTAGACTGTCCATTGGAATAGCATCCCAGTTGGTGACCTTCTTCTGGAATGTCCTTGTAATGCAATCAAAGAAAAAATTCCACTCTTTTCGCAAGTTTGGCCGCCTCACACTGCCCAGCTTGGCAAGTGATTCCATGTAACCAATCTCTGTGAGCATTTCTCTCAGATTTTGCTCAGAGACAACAGCATACGAAGTATGTGTGTCAAAATCCATGACATCACGAACAGTTTGTGGAGTAATCACAAACTCTTGTTCTTCATGAGAAAAGATAATAGACGGAGTTCCATTCTCACCTCCTTCAATATATCTTGAGTTTTGCCAGAAATTAACAACTTGGGAAGCAGATAGAGTAGCCGGTTCAACCAGCGCTTGCCCAATTTCAGAATCTCGAAGAAAATTTTGCATAAGATGAAACGGCTCTGGTGCCCGGTCATTCTCAAGTATAGCTGCATAGTTGTTAGGCACAAAACGTAGACCAAAGACAGTGAAAGGTTTAGTTGCCATTGAATTAAGAAATAAGCAAGAATCAACTGTGAAAAGATTTTGCAAGAAAGGTGTTTGTGAAAATGCCAAGGTGAAAAACAAAGAGGTTCTCTGTTTTGGTAAAGTGAATACGTGTGGATAAAAATGATTGTGGCAAAAAGTAATTTGAGTTGTAGTTAAAAACTAAACTCAAACGATTTTTACTTGAAAACACGCAACTGTTCCCTTGAAAAGTGTAAAAGGGAAACATAATGATGAGTGAGTGGGACAGGTGTCACACATGCAACGGTTCACTTAAGACAGGCGCAGTAAAAGCCATTATTACCGCTGTCGTTCCATTTTTCAAGACACGTTACCACTAATGACACTAATTAACAGTTGTCAACTACTCCATTTACTCCAAAATTTTCAAATTATCTTAATGAAAATATACCTTAGAGTATGTAGCACAATCAATCAGTGTTTGTCCAATTTTCAATCTTTATCACAAAAACCCTTTCAAAAACGCACAGTCGTGATTTTCGTGTGTGAGTAGCAGAGTTTACCAAATCAATTTTTATAGCATCTAATATTTCATAAAACCCATATACCAAAACAATAAACACTGAATGCACAAACTCTCATATTAAACACAGAGTATATGATGAATGCTAAACTCTGTAGTTCCTTAATTACAGAAATCTGAATATCTCTGTTCCAGTTTATGATCATGATTATCCACGTAAGCACACAGTCATTAAAGACAAAAAGATCAGGAGATAAACATCATAGCATCATTCAGTGAGTTACATGTCAAGGATTTTCTCACAAACTCTCACATCACACAAGTGTTTAGGTGAAGTGTTTACTCTCAGATTCAATCATTAAAAGCAGATACTACCATAAGCTTGAATTTCCACCAAATCTACACCACTTCGATTACATATATGCACAAATCAAAAGGACTTTGTTCAGGGTTGTAATTGAGTGAAATCAAACAGATGAGAAGAGATATGTTTCGAATGAGAATTTTGAACTGAACTATTTATTTGATCAAAATGTTCAGTCAAATGGTTAGTACATTTTTGTACAAGATGATCAGTATATATACATTTTTTTTTTTTTTTTTTATTATTATTTATTTATTGACATATATATATATACTGAGTAAGATATAGTATAAGGAATACTCACCTGCTTGAATCAGATTTAACAAAAGAATATAACTGCTCTTAATACTTTAGTATTCAAGAAAATGAGCAGTTAATTAGGCTCAAAAAGGGTTTACTACGGGTCATGTTTATGAACAGAGTTTATGAGCAGTGTTCAAAAATATTTTGAACAGTGTTTGAAGAAATGGTCAAAAATTGGTTAATCCTAATTGCCTTTGTCATCTTCATGCACACATATATCATGTAGTTCCAAAATGGTTTAATGCAAGTTCTAGAGCAACATACTTACTGATGAATATCACACAACAATAAACTCTGATTGATATAAAATGTATCAATTACTGATTTGGCTCAAAATCTCACAGGGTTCAGACATGAACTGTTTCTCACCAAACTAAACAATGACATATCTCAAGTTTTAAAATTTTCACAAGTGCAAACACAGAATCATCAAGAATCAAGTATGACTTGAAAACAGAGTGTCACTAATCAGAGTTTAGAGTTCATCAATATCAGTGTCATTCATGAGAGGCAATGCATGAAGTATTCATAGATTCAGAGTTTAGGATCAAATAAACTAAGAGATGCTCTAAATATGAAACAGTATCATGCTGTGTTAACTTACTGTGCAATTTCTGATTAGATTACAGTGACTCAAAAAGAATCTTGATTTATCACTGAAAATCATGCTCTATACATTTTTCTTCATCGGTATTTTCATTCAGACAAAAATCAATTCAGAATTCACAGAGTTTAACAAACGTATTAACAGTGTATGACCAACAATCATGCTAACAGAGTTTAACTAATAAGATTCACATAGCACTTTAGCAAATTACAGAGATATGAGCAACACTAACCAACATGTTTAGTCAAAACCAGATACCATCCCTAGTTCATTGACCAGTCTTGTAAATGTTGCTTCACTTAGAGGCTTTGTGAAAACATCTGCTAGTTGTTGATCTGTAGGCACAAAGTGAAGCTCAATATTGCCTTCCTCTACATGCTCTCTGATAAAGTGATACCTTATGCTGATGTGCTTGGTCATTGAGTGTTGTACTGGATTACCTGTCATTGCAATAGCACTTTGATTATCACAGAAAATAGGTATCTTGGAATACCTTAATCCATAATCCAGCAGTTGATTCTTCATCCATAGAATCTGTGCACAGCAACTACCAGCAGCAATATACTCTGCTTCAGCTGTAGATGTAGATATTGACTTCTGTTTCTTACTGTACCAAGATACTAGTCTGTCACCAAGAAATTGACAACTTCCACTTGTACTTTTTCTGTCAATCTTACATCCAGCAAAATCTGCATCAGAGTAACCAAGTAGCTTAAAATCTGATTCTCTTGGGTACCACAGTCCTAAGGTTACAGTGCCCTTGAGATATTTGAAAATCCTCTTCACAGCTGTTAAATGTGGTTCTCTTGGATCTGCCTGAAATCTTGCACACAGACAGGTGGCATACATGATATCAGGTCTACTAGCTGTTAAATAAAGTAGAGAACCAATCATCCCTCTGTAGCTTGTCATATCCACTGATGAACCTGTATCTTTGTCCAGTTTTGTTGCAGTTGCCATGGGAGTTGTTGCAGATGAACAGTCAAGCATGCCAAATTTCTTGAGTAGATTTCTAGTATATTTTGCTTGGTTAATGAAAATTCCATCATCTGTTTGCTTCACCTGTAAGCCTAGAAAATAGCTTAACTCTCCCATCATACTCATTTGATATCTAGACTGCATGAGCTTGGCAAATTTCTTACAGAGTTTATCATTAGTAGATCCAAAAATGATATCATCTACATATATCTGTACTAAGAGCAGGTCATTACCAGATTGAAAGTAAAACAGAGTTTTGTCAATAGTACCTCTGTGAAACCCACTTTCTAGCAGAAATTTAGCAAGTGTTTCATACCATGCCCTAGGTGCCTGTTTAAGTCCATAGAGTGCCTTGTCTAACCTGTAGACATGATCTGGATATTTTGGATCTACAAAACCAGGTGGTTGTTCAACAAATACTTCTTCTTCAAGTTTTCCATTCAGAAAAGCACTTTTCACATCCATTTGAAAAACCTTGAATTTCTTGTGAGAAGCATAGGCAAGAAACATCCTTATTGCCTCCAACCTGGCAACTGGAGCAAATGTTTCATCATAATCTATTCCTTCCTGCTGTGAATAGCCTTTTGCAACCAATCTTGCTTTGTTCCTTGTGATCACACCATCACTATCAGTTTTATTTCTGAAAACCCATTTAGTACCAACAATAGATCTGTTCTTTGGCCTTGGTACAAGGGTCCACACCTCATTTCTTTCAAATTCATTTAGCTCTTCTTGCATTGCTGTTATCCAGTCAGCATCTTTAAGAGCTTCTTCCACTTTCTTTGGCTCAGTTTGTGACAAGAATGCATGAAACAGACATTCATTTGTTGTTGCACTTCTTGTCCTTACTCTCGCATCTGGATCACCAATAATTAAATCAGGTGTATGTGACTTAGTCCATTTTCTTGCAGAAGGCAGATTGCTTCTGTCATCATGTGATCCTCCCCCTTGATCCATGCTCTCCTGATTTTCTTGGTGTCTTTCTTCATTTTCAGATGCTCCCCCTGAATGTGACTGCTCAGTATTTGAATGATCAGAATTTGAATCAACAGTGTTTGATTCAGAGTTATCAATTGAGTCACTATCAGTGTTTGAATTATCATTTTGATGTGATTCTTCATGCTCCCCCTCAACTGGTTCTTCCCTTGTTTCTGATTGAAAAGTTCCTTCAGTGTTTACCAGTAGAGGTTCTGAATTGACCTCAACAGAGTTTGTCAGATCTGTATCATCCGAGTTTAATAAATCTTCATTTTCAAAGTGCAGTTGATCATGCTCATTAACATCTTCAAGTCCAGTTATTTTCTTGTCATCAAATGACACATGAATAGACTCCATGATCACTCTGGTTCTCAGATTAAAAACTCTGAATGCCTTTGTTGACAGTGGATAGCCAACAAAAATTCCTTCATCTGCCTTTAGGTCAAATTTGGTCAACTGTTCAGGATGAGTCTTCAACACAAAGCACTTGCATCCAAAAATATGAAAATATTTTAGATTTGGCTTCTTCTTCTTCACCATTTCATATGGTGTTTTACCATGCTTGTTGATCAGTGTTGCATTTTGAGTAAAACAAGCAGTTTGAACCGCCTCTGCCCAGAAATATGTTGGCAATTTTGCTTCATCTAGCATGGTTCTGGCAGCTTCTATCAAAGTTCTGTTCTTCCTTTCCACTACACCATTTTGTTGTGGAGTGCCAGGTGCAGAAAACTCTTGTTTGATCCCTTTACTCTTGCAAAAATCTTCCATTGATGAATTCCTGAATTCAGTTCCATTGTCACTTCTGATTATTTTCACTTGATTCTTTGACTCTTTGTCCAGTTGTAATATATGTTCTGTCAGTGTTAAAGCAGTTTCATCTTTCTTTGCTAGAAAATACACCCATGTATATCTGGTGTATTCATCAACAATGACTAGAGCATATTTCTTCTTTCCAAGTGACATGACATTTACTGGTCCAAAAAGATCAACATGTAGGAGATGATAAGGATCAACAATTGAAGACTCAGATTTGCTCTTGAAAGAGGTTTTTCTCTGTTTGGCCTTTTGACAAGAATCACACGGGCCTTCTACATTCAATAATGATTTTGGTAGTCCTCTTGCAAGATCATTCTTTATGAGCTCATTGATATTGTTCAGATTCAAATGAGAGAGTTTCTTGTGCCATTTCCAACTCTCTTCACTGGACATCCTTGTAGACAGACACACTGCTTTGCCATCAGTGTTTGTTGACAATTTGATTTCATAGATGTTGTTGTGTCTGTTTCCAACTAGAGCAACTTTTCCTGTAGATTTGCTGATCACTTGACAATATTCAGGCTGAAAATCTACATGATATCCTCTGTCACAGATTTGACTCACAGATAGCAAATCATGCTTGAGTCCTGGAACCAGAGCTACATTTGTGATGATGACATTTCCAAGATTAATATTGCCATATCCCAGTGTATGTCCTATGTTGCCATCTCCATAGGAAACTTCTGGGCCAGCTTTCTCCTCATATTCTGATAGCAGGGCTTTATTTCCTGTCATGTGTCCTGAACATCCACTGTCCACGACTAGGGTACTGACCCTGGTGCCCTGCAATCACAAACAATCACTGATTATTAGTTTTAAGGATCCAGACTTGCTTGGATCCTTTGGCTTTCTTAATTCTGTTAGCTTTTGCAGCGGAATTCAAATTAACAGAGTTTAAGCTAACTTTTTCAGAGTTTACATTTGCAGAGTTTACTTTAACCCATTTCAAATTTGGTTTGGGTTCATAGTAATTATAATAAATAGCATGATAATCTCTGCAAGTGTAAATAGAATGCCATGTACTTCCACAGTGTTTGCATAAAGTCTGTGGTCTAGTTCTCACATAATCACTCTTTACTGCAGTTTTAGAAGGCAAAGAATTAATGTTCTTATTCTTACTGCAGAAACTAGCAAGATGACTAGTGCTACCACAATTAAAACATGTTTTCCTGGGAGCTAACGAAGCAAGCATTGGCTTAATTCCTGAGGTTATGCCTACCTTTCCATTTCTGTTTTTCTTAGGCATACTCTGTTTGTTGACAGATTTTATCTCCTTAAGCTTATGCTTGAGTTGTTTATCTGTCATTAAGCCAATGTTAGCCTCTTTAACAAAAGTTTTAGCATATGACTCTTTAACAGCCTTTTTCTGTGCTTCAGTCTTAGGTCCACCTGTTCCCATGACATTACCCTCAGATGAACAATATGGTCTAACTTTTACATGATTTTCAAACCTAAGTTCATCTCCAACAGAGTAACCTAGACCTACTGTATCTGACTGAAACACTTCTTGAGTGTCTTTACCAGAGTGTGTCCAAGTTTTAATGATGTGTTTACTATCCTCCAATTCTGATTCTAGTTGCTTATACTTACCTAGCAACTCCTGTTCAATAAACACTGCATCATCTCTCTCTTTTTGAATTTTATTCATGTTCTCTAGCTGTTCCTCAACAAATTTATTTCTTTCTTTGAGTTGAGAACACTCAGACTTTATCCTCTCATTTTCTAAGGTCTGATCCCTATAACTGATATGCAATGCTTTAAGATAAATTCTTAATTCAGTTATATTATCAGTGTTATAAGCATAGGTAGTTGGAGGTACCTTGAGATCATCATTATCATTCTGAGTAGTAGCCATGAGAGCATAGTTGACTTCCTCATCTGAATCTGAAGTGTCTGCCCAATCTCTGCCTTTGGTGTAGAGTGCCTTTTCAGTTTTACCCTTTTTGCACTCAGGAGCATAGTGACCCATCTCCTTACACTTGTAGCATTGAATTTCAGACTTATCTTGCTTTCCAGATTTGAAGTCCTTTCCTTCAGATTTCTTGAAATTCTTCTTATCAAACTTTGAGTAGTCCTTGGAGAATTTCTTTCCCTTCTTGAAGTTCTTGTATCCCATCTTCTTGAAGGTCTTTACCATCAATGCAGCCATTTGCATCATTTCTTCATCATCTTCAGAATCAGATGAATCATCTGTGTTTGAGTCAACATCAGTGTTTGATGACTCATTCTCTGAATGGATGACTAAGGCTTTCCCTTTTGCCTTTCTCCTTGATGCCTCCTTCTTTGATGGTTTCTCCTCAACCTTGAGAGCAACAGACTTTGACTTTCTACTAGATCTTTTGTTTCTCTGCTCCAATTCCAATTCATGAGTCTTGAGCAGTCCATAAATTTCATCAATCTCTGTCTCACCAAGTTCATAATTATCTCTAATAGTGGTCGTTTTCACATCCCACTTTTCAGGTAGAGAAAGAAGAAACTTGAGATTTGAATCTTCCAAATCATACTCTTTGTTCACCAATGACAAATCATTGAGCAGTTTACAGAATCTGTCAAATGTTTCTGTCATGGTTTCATCAGATTTTGCCTCAAAATGTTCATACTCCTGTGTGAGTATGTTCCTTCTGTTCTTCTTAATTGCAGGTGTTCCTTGACATCTAACCTCAAGTGCATCCCATATCTCCTTTGCAGTTGAGCAGTTTATCACTTTATTAGACATAACATTGTCTAATGCACTGTGAAGTAAATGCCTTACCTTCGCATCCTTTGCAATAGATGAAAGATCCTCAGCAGATAGATCTTTCTTCTCTTTTGGTATGACTTTTGGTTCCTCACCAGCAGCAGCAGCAGATAACTTTGTAGGTTTGTGAGGACCTTCATAAATTCTGTCCAAATATTCTGGATCTGTAGCCTCCAGAAACATGGTCATTTTCACCTTCCAAATTGCATACTCCAATGGCCTCAGGATAGGAACCCTAATTGTTTCATACCTACTAACAGTAGTAGGGGCTTTTTCAGATGGTGGAGGTATCTCTGTCATTGATTACTATTGTGTTTGGATCTTTGACTGTAATAAAGTAACAGATTTGTCTCTGATACCACTTGTTAGGTCGATTACACAATAAATAATCAAGAACTGTATAAATAAGTAACAAGAACACACGTTTTAACTTTTTAAAACTGTTTTGGAATTAATAATTCCTCTCTCGGTGATGTAAAGTATCACAGAGAGCTGCTTAGGTTACAAGAATGATGTTCGTTCACGTTCGATACCCCTCTAGGGTTAACCTAACTGTATTTATAAGATATACAGCTACGTACAATCGTAAATTGATTCTCCTAAAATTAAGCTATACAATTGATATCAATTACGATTGCTACACGTCTTCTAAGTCAACTCGATCTCTTTGACAGCTATCCAATCCTCAAAGATATCGCTTCCATATTAATATTAAATTAATCTTCAAACTCTGTTGACTTGTAGACGCTCCCAGTAGACAGACTTTAGCAAACTCTGTTCTCTCCACGCTAACAGTGTTTGCGCTTCCATGTATTCAGCTATCAGTGTTTACGCTTTCCTCTGTCAGCGTTTGTGCTTCCAGCAATCAGCGTATACTCAAACTCTGTTACAACTGCTTTCAATAACAAGTTAAACTCTCTTTACCTGAAACACTTAAACACTGACATTAAATCACATCAATTATATCTAACATAAGAAAAGAGAGATGAGTGGAGAGAAGGGACTACAGGAGAAATAAGGCAGGAAGATCCAGCCATTGCAAGTGAGTTAATGGAGGTTAATGAAGCTTCTAAAGAGATGGAATTTCGACAAGAATATCAGTCAATCATTGACTCCATTTCTTTGGATCCTGAAATCTTTACTCATCCTGTTTCTGCCTATCAAGTCATGGCACAACAGGGCAATGTGGAGGTAGAGGAGGCAATGCACCTAGTGCACACCTCATAATCTCTACAAAGAGCAAAGGAAGCTTTGACAGCTCTGCCTTCAAATGCTGACAGTGAAGAGTTTGGCAATAATGACAGTGATAGCACATCAAGTGAAGAAGAAGTCAATGTGGAGGATACTCCAGAATGGCTATTTTCTACTACCACTGTGGTTGGTGACTTCAATGTGGAGATTATGAAGCAATATCAATCTGCTATGGCTGAGCACCAGAATGCAGACCCATAGAGGAAGGTTGTCCTTCAGCAAATACTAGCCTCCCTCAAACTTCACAAGATGCATATGGTTATTCAAAGAACACAACAGGAGGAGGTCCAAACTGCAATATGGGAAATGAAAGTAGAACTAGATGCCATGATTGAGGCACTAGCCCCTACTACCACTCAGAAGGTGCTGACTAGCAAATTATTGAAGGAAGATAGTCTGGCCAAATCTGTTAGGCATCTTTCCTCCAGAGTGGATAGTATAGAATCTTAAATGCAGACACTCATTGCCAACCAAGCCAAACAGACTGAGCTACTGGAAAGGCTACTTGTAGCCTCACCTCCAGCCCTTGATGCTAACAAAAAGGGGGAGAAAAAGGTATAAGAGGTTGCAGCTACTTTTAGTCAAATTCCATCTTCCAGTAGCAAGATAGCACAAATTGAGGGGGAGCAACAGCCAATTATAGTGGTCAATCCAACAGAGTTCTCTATAGAGGCTTCCCCTGTGAAGAAGAAACAAATGGTATTGCCTGAGATTCAGAGTCTATCAGAAATCTCAGATGGTGAAAGGCAAGCCAGAATAGAGGCCTTAGAAAAGATCAACAAGGAGGCAAATGAAAGAATTCTGAGGACAGAGAGAATGATCAATGCATCAATTGTATCAACTCTGTTCCTACTCAGTCCTCAGCTCCAACAATATCAACTACAATTCTAAAGGTGCTCACTCCAGAGATTGTGGCTCCTACATTCTATGATGCTGAACCAACTTATGTCAAAGAATTTGAACCATACATAAGAACCAGAGCCTACTCTCCACCAAAGGTAAATGGGAAGAACAAGTTACAATTGGACTTTCCATTTCCTAAGGATGATAATGAGAAGCTAATGGGAAAGACAATCAAAGAGTTCAAGGAAAAGACAAATAAGAGTGTAAGAGATTGGATGGCTGTAATAATATGGAATAGAAAAGTGTTAAATATATCCAACAGTCATCCTAGATTTGTTGAAGCAAAAAGAGAGGAGACCTCCAAACTTTTAAGGGAAGCTCATCCAAGTGAAGAAAATCAATATGAAAACTCAGATGAGAAGCAAGCCAGGCTGGCTCAGGAGTTAATGGATGAGGTAGAGGATGAAATGAGGGAACCTAAGGAAGTCCCCAAATCCAAACCTAAAAGGAGAGTGAAATCAAAGGCAAGGAGGCCTGTCTCTCCAGAAATTGTAAGAAGTGAAACTGTTGGCTCATCACAATCTATTTCTGCACAAGTATTCAACCCAGCTGTGAATTTCCATGGTGACCCTATAATCCCTAAAGAGGAACCAATGAATCTTGACTCCATTGAGGTTCCTTCATTCTTGATGAAGCCTCAACAGAAGCCTAAACATAAGAAAAGGATACCAAGGAAGCAACCTTCAAAGGAACCAATTCAAGTTGCTAGGGTACCTGCTATTGTCAAGCAGCCAATCTTGGAAAACAAGGATGATTTTATCTATCAGGCAGATATTGAAGAATACTCTGGCATGAATCTGTATCTGGATGAATTGTCAGAAGTAAGAGGAATTGACAAATATAAACATTTGCCTGAGAGATTGGTCTTTGTATACAAGGGAGGAAAGGAAAGGACATGGCCACTACAGAGGGTTCTTGGAGAAAATTATCTGACCTTAACCAAAGTGTTCTCTGCAATCAAGAGATACACAGGGTTCTCCAAGATATCAAAAGGGGAGATACTGGACAGAATAGAACAGATAAGGAGAGAATGGAACTCACCATCAAGACTACCAAGGAAGATGAAGATCCCATACAATGGACAGAAAATCCACATTCAACCCTTCTGGATGTTGGAGTTCAGGGATGAAGATGGTAACAGGAGATTCTTCAGGTTAGAAGACCAACTATCAAAGGCTAGTTCTCAATACCTGAGATGGTTACAATAAAAGCTAAATCCAAAAGTTGCTGAAGAAGATGCCTTCTACAGGCAACTCCAAATGCAGATTGAGTCCAACTCTGCCAAAGAAGGAAAATCAAGGGTGGTGCCAACCAGAGAGAAGAAACAGTATTAATCTGCTCAGTCTAGAGGAGCACTTCTCTGTAAATTTCTCAAACTTTCTGTGTTTAAATTTTGAAGCTTAATACAATTATGCATCTATCTGTACATACCTCTAGGGAAATGTTTTGTTATCACCAAGGTCCTAAATTTATGGCTTTATGTTCATCAAGCATAAATTGGGGGAGATTGTTAGGAATATGTTGTACTTGATGATAACTTCACATTCTATGCACAAAATTGTATAAGTCATGTTTTGTAACTGTCAACGGATGAGGCATTATAACTCTATTCGTTGACAGGTAGCTCATCAACGGATGAGATTTTGTAGCATACTGCAGTATCTCTATTTATCAGTTGATAGTGTTTTTATTCAGAGTCATGTTGACCATCAACGGATAGGCAGAATAGGGTAGCCAATTGTAAATAAGCTATGCTTTGTAATTCTGTCTAAGTGAAAGTGTATCAACAGATGAGAACAGGACTCTATCAACGGATACAACTCAAATCTACAATATCAACGGATACAGCTCAAACTACCATCAACGGATGATAGTGTACAACATCAAAGGATAATCATTAACACTTTCTTCTATGCTAGCTGGGAATTAGCAGTTGATAAGGACAGGTTTGTCTGACATATCACATGGGTTGATAGTAGGTATAAAAAGCAGTATGGCAACCATACTTTGGAAACGCAGAAGAAAGAAGCATTCCATTTTACACAGTACATACAAGAAAGGTGCAGGGGACATGTCTGTTCAGAAGGACAACCTTTCGGCTACATGTGTATTTGGAGTGGAGTAGCAAGTCAACTCGAATTAGATTAATATTATCTTATTCCTGTAGTACTTGTGAACTTGGGATATATAACCAAGTGTAGCAACTCCTTAGAAACTAAGAAAACAGACATATTTGCTTAGGGTTTCTTGAATATCCTTAGAAGCAAAGAGTTGTAAAACAGCAGCTGTGTACTTCTATATCACAAAGTTTTCTTCGAATAAAAGTCTCAGGTGGTACATTTAACCACCTGATTTTTTATGTGTTTGTGAATCATTTCTCATTCAACAATTATCTCCTTATAGATCTCTGTGATTCTTATCAGAAATTTATAAATATCAAGAATTGTATTCAACCCCCCCTTCTACAATTATACAAGTGTGTAATCTGGGAATAACATATGATATAATATCTACTCCACCTCTGAAATTTCCCTTTATTATTCTCATCAAAATCTTTACCTCAAGTTTTACTCATTCACACCTTTTGGATTAATCCTTTGAATACTTGACATCTTTAATCTCTCTCTGCTACTTAGGGTATTAGTCACAATATTGGCCTTCCCTCACTAATAGTTATTGCACCTCGAATCCTTCATTAATTATCCACACTTCCTTTGTTTATCCTTATTCTGACTTTATCCTCAAAATACACCTTACTCTCAATAGTAAATCTCAATTATGCCTTAAATTCCTCATATTTTTTTTCTTACTAATCATCAATATACCTATTTCTTCTCACGAAATTCCTTCCTCTCTTATATTAAAACGCTTCTAGCTCTAATTATCTCTTATTGAAATTTCCCTTGGAATCTCAAGTTTCCTTGTGTAATCACGTATACTATAAACATTGCTTCCATCCATTAATGAAATCTTCTATATTCAAAACAATTAATAGAATTTAAGAGACTTTGAATTGAAACGAACCCAGAAATAAGCAAGGGTCCCACAACAATTTATAAAATTAAAAGTTTTAAATAACCTTTATTCGAAACAAAAGAATATTTGAGAAATCAATATGATGGAAGAACCCGTACGTCACACAAGTGAGGGCGTCCCCTCCGACTTTCTATCACACAGACAGATCGTCCTTGTGTATACATATTGGGTTGTTTCTCTTAGTTGAAGTAAGAAATATAGAGGGAAATTTAAATCACGATGATAAATACCATCTTTCGAAAATAATCTTAGAGGAATATTTTGACTAAGATAAAATACAATTTTGAAACACATTTCAAGGGTACCAGAAAGTTTTGAAAAGAATGCCGGCCCTTAATGAATAATTTCCCATCGGTGGAGGAAAATTTGAAACTCAATAACATAATTTAACAGGGCTTTAGGAAATTTGAGGATAGGTACCGTTAATAGCTTCTACCGAATTGAAAATCCCAATAATGGAAGGTTTTCCTCAAATACCATTTATATCTTAGACTGCGTACTTTCCAAAATTTCTCAAATTTGGCACTCACCATTTATCCTTAACCTATCGTCTGATATTCCCAATTATCATCATTTACCTAGTCGTGACTTGGCTCAATACTTTCTGCCTTTATCCATAATAAAACACAACCTTCTGATCGATATACTTACGTAATATTGATCATCTTATCTTGACAATGCTCCGGTATCAAGGACCCTTCAAACTATACTCCTAAATTGTACATTCTAACATACCTTGTATACTCACGAGGTTATCTAACATACACTTTCCGATACATCAAGTATTCCCTTTCTCATATCGATCTCGTGTGCTACATAACCTTAACACTTTTGGCATAATAACCTTTTCATTTAAGTCAATCTCGTAATGTCTCAGTCTGTCTTGGTCCTTAAGGTATATCTTGGCTTTACCGACAAATCTCAGTTTCACCCTTTCATCTCCACAATCAATCAGTGTCTATTCACCGATCCACTTACAATATTTCTTCAAACTCCCTTAAACACAAGAAGACTTTAAATACCCTTAATTTTGGCTCACCAATCTCCTCTCCCTATACTAAAACATAAACTTTTATTAGTAATAATCTATAAAATTATAATCACTACTTAGAATAAATGCTACATTCGATATACCACCCTTGAACTCGATGGGAGTTTGCAATTTATATTATTACTGATATATTTATTATTATCACTTTTGTTCCTGAGCATTATGACTCTTAGCTCTGATACCAACTGTGACAGCCCCAGATCCGGGGTCAGGAATCCGGGCCATCATACTCCAATTTCCATTTATTAACAATACTTTGATTATGACTCAGACATCTCTTCCGTATTTAATAAAATCAAATATTCTATTAAATACATAAGTTATTCCTTTTATCTTTAAAGTATTAAATAATATTCAAATAATATTTATTAAATCACAAATGTTTAAAGATTATAAATAGCAGAAGATTATAAACCATATAACCCTAGATAACAACTGATACCATTCTTTTTCATATCCTTTTTATACCATAAATCATATTGGCTCCATTCATATTCATATCCATATCCACAATCCATATTCATATACATCTCCCTTTAATTTCCAAAATCAGGAAACAATAGTATAGTAATAATAGAATCACATATATATTCCATGAAATCATTTTTATTTGAAGATAAATAATTTTTCAAAGTAAAGATAGAAGTAATCTTGCCTCGATCTCTAATCCCAAGAGGAATGATCTGGTGTTCGTCTCGAGTATCTATAGAAACGAAAAGGATCACCATCAGAATATATTCCACTTAACCACCTAACCCTTATATAGCAATACCCTTGACACATAATATATGTTTAACATATCATTAATAGCCCAAAAGTTCCAAGAACTTAACCATTTTTAGACTCAATAAAAGTTTCAGCGATTTACACCATTTCCTTTAGGATTCCTTATCGACCACACTCGACTGTAAAAATTCTCATAAAATATAAATTTCGAATTTTCACCAAAGGTCAGTGGGTAATGCTTCTCTGATCAGCCTACCATTTCCTCTCAAAATTTCATAATTTTTAAAGATGTTTAAGTATGGTAACTATGGCCTCAAAGTTGACACAACTGCATTTTCTCGGTTTTCGAACGTCTTTCACTAAAACTCACTTTTCTCCTAAACCGTTCATCAGATTTTGACGTACTTTATATCAAAACGATCTATGAACTAAGATCTATCCTCTCATGGTCAGTTGGTGTTCTGGACAGAATGCTACCGTACGAGTATGAGTGTCCAAAAACAGGGCATCTTTTGGTTTAACGAAAATCGGGCATTATAACGGCTATATTTTCTCACTTTCCATATTTTCACTCCTCCAATCCATCATTCCACACATATACCATTCCCTACACCATGTGGTCATCATACCAACCATGGTTACAAGCATACACAATACTCCCATATCCAATTAAATCACTTGTAACACATAACATCATGATTTCATGCTTAATATACACTTAACCACTAAACTAACTACAAATCATTAAAAACTCAAGATAATACTAAGGGTTCATGAACTCCGTACCTTATTTGAAGCTTGAACAACACTAAGTAAGCCTTGGTTAGTCCTTAGAACTCCTTACAACCTTAAACTAGCAAGAATCATCAAGAACATAAGTATTGATTTCGGATATGCAATAACTCAGTTGAACGATCATGAAAAACGAGGGCCTTACCTAGGTTTTCTGGACGAGGCTTCTAAAGGAAAGTTGTAGAGCATCTTAACTGCTTTCCAACCATATAAAGAACACAAAATTCCATTGAGTAATGAAGGAGATATGGCTGTTTGAAAATCATCCCAGAAACTGTCAACAATCTGGACAGTTTGCTTCATCAACTTAGGGAGGTGATTTGCCTAGGCTACACTACTTGGATTGCTATGAAACTTTGAGGGAATATTGCCCATGAACTGGAGAGGCTTGGGTTAAAGTTTGGTGATTTTATCATGGATAGAAATAGAGATATGAATTTTTCTTTCCTCCTTGTTCTTGCTGGGTAGTTTGAGAGAAATGGAGAGTAATGGATTTCTCTTGCTTTGTTTTGATCTTATCTTGTCTACAATGCATTATTGTGATAATATCTAGCTAAATCTTGAGTGTTCTAGAGTTTTATAGAAACTTAGTGAAGTTTATAGATAATTCCCCCATGTGAAGTTACTAATTTGTCCTTAATCAAGTGTTAGTGGAAAGTGATGTCACCAATGATGTCACTTGGATGATCTAATAATCTCATCTTTGATTTTCTAAGTAAAATGCTAATAATCTTGGTAAATAATAATGTGGTATGTATCCTTGTTATATTACTAATCTTGGTTATTTTGTTTCCATACTCGCCTAATTGTGATTCGTTTCGAATATACCTCATTATCCAAGTGGTTTCGAAATCGTTTAAAACTCCAAATTCCCTTGACATTTCTTTGGTTTGCTCATTCCTTGGCTTAACTTAATTTCATATAATTTCCCAATATAAATAATCCTTGTTAAATCTCCATACTCCTTAATATCAAATACAATCGTGCTCAATTGAAATCAAACATCTTAAAATCCATACTCAGGAATCTCTGAAATCCGTCATCGTTTTGAGTCACTTATTTTCATAGTACATCACTAATATGGTTTCCGATTATTCATTTTCTGTATCAATTATAGGGTACCTACATACTATTTCCTTAAATCCTCAAAATCACTATTCATTTAGGTACTGTAGCATTGCAAAAGTTAGGGTTATTACAGGTATCAAATATAAAAACTCAAAATTGAACAATTTTAGAGATATTAAAGTGAAAAGAATAAAGAAGAATAAGAACTTTTGAACTTGAAATTAGATTAACCTGATGGATGGAAAGGATTCAAAATTGGTGTAAATGAAACTAATTGTGTGTACGACATGATCTTTGCCTGAGTAATAGAGTCCGCCAAATTAGGGTGGAATTGATATGCAGACTTGCTAAAATAGAAGTTCAACTGGAAACAAAATGGAGCATCCACGGCTTGTAATAAACAAATGTAGAATAGGTATATTTGTTATATGGGCTAACCCATGGTTATTTTAAATTTAACCAGTAAAATAGAAAATGTCATTTATACCCAAAGTTGTGTAGATCATTAAAAAAAATTAAGGGTAAGTTTTGTAATTAGGCGAATTCTTCACTAGTATGCAATAAAAAGATATAGATATATGTTTTAATAAATGATATAATGCTTTGTAATTTTAGATGAAATTGTGTTTTTTTTACCAATGATTAATTTGAAGTGGTTCCGTAAATTATAAATACTAGCTTATAACCCGTGCGATGCATGGATTTTTTTTGATATGTAATAAATTTTATTTATGTTACAATAATATTTGTTATATAATCATTATTTATAATTTTTATTTTTATTTTTATTTTAATTTTAATCTAAATTTAATTAATGATATGAATGGTATAAAACTTACATTATAAAATTTTAAAATAAATATGTCATTGATAGAATTCGAACCTTGAAATTTTAGTAAATTAATTTAATCATATAATATATCTAATCATTAGATCTAACGATTCTGAAGTAAAATATTAATGATTGAACAATTGATCATTTTAGGTGTTTATAAAAAGTAATATCTTCAACTAAAAGTAAATGTGAAAAAAGGAAATCGACTAATGACCATTAATTATATTATGTTATTAGGCTTAATGATCTTTTGGTCCTTCAAGTTTGCACAGTTATACCTATAAAACCCTAAGGTTTAAAGTCGTTCCTTTTTGCCCCTCCAACTTCAGAACTATACCTTTTAGCCACTTTACCGTCGTCTTTTTGACACAAAACAGTCGCCTTTTAAAGGCCAAAGACGACGGTTTGTGGCTAAAAGGTACATTTTTGAAGTTGGGGGGGGCGAAAAGGTACGACTTTAAACCTTAGGGCTTTATGGGTATAACTGCGCAAACTTGAAGGGCCAAAAGGTCATTAAGCCTATGTTATTATTTATTTTAGGTGTTATATTTTACTAGCTTAAAACCCGTGCGATGCACGGGATTTTTTTTAATATTATATTCAATTTATCATATTTTTTTTTAAACACGAATTTTGGAAGCTTAAATATTTAAATGAGATAATGATCATTATTATATAAATGTTATCCGTGATATTTCTAGAAAAGGTATGATTTTAGTTAAAAATATAGAAAATGTAATAGGTTTTAGTTGAAAAGGTAATAAGTTATTTATTAGTAATTATAATTATAAAATTATTATTTTGTTTTATTAAATAGAATGCACGTGATATAATTGGGAAATGAGAAGATTTAGTTAGAGAAAATTAAAAAGGTAATATGTTTTAGGTGAAAAAGGTAAATGATTAGTTTATAGTAATTATAATTTAACTATATTCTTTTACTAATTAAAATTGCTCCTAGTGCTTTTAAAAAATGAGAAATTAACGTTACCCGTGATATTTCTAGAAAAAAGGGAATTTAATTAGAAAAAAATAGAAAGATGATATGTTTTAGTTGAAAAGATAATCGGTTAATTATTAGTATTGCAATGCACGGGTTTCTTGTATTATGTTATAAAATTTATTTAATATTATAATTACGTTTTTATATAATCATTTTTTTAAATATTTTTTTGAATTTTAATTTGATACTCCCTCCGTCCCCCTCAATTGTTTACATTAGGGGACGGGGGCGTGACACGCATTTTAATGCTCCTAAAAAGTATAGTTCCAGAATTTATTTTTAATTTTTTTCATCTAAATAACAATTTAATATTTAAACTTTTATTCAAAAAAAGAAAATTTTAAAAATAAATTATGGAACTATACTTTATATACACATTAAAATGTGTGTCAAACAATGCTGAAAACATGTAAAGAAATGAGAGGGACAGAGGGAGTATTATTTAATATACTCATGTTTACAGATTATAATAATGTTTCCTTATTGTAAACAATGCATATGATTTTTTAATATATTTTATTAATAATTGAAAATTTTGGTGTGATATTTTCGGGTATATATTAATGCTTGTAAGATTTGTTATAAATTAAAAAGGTAACGTGTTTTAATTAGAAAGGAAATATTAATGATTGAAAGATATGATATGATCTTTTTAGGTGTTTATAAAAGGTAATATCTTCAACTGAAAGTAAATATGAAAAAGACAATCGACTAATTATCATTAATTATATTATATTGTTATTTACTTTAGTTGTTATATTTTACTCGAAAATTATGGTGCGATATTTTCGGTTGTATAATAATGATTGAAAGATTTGTAAAAGGTAACGTGTTTTAGTTCGAAAGGAAATTTAATGATCGAAAGATGTTAGGTTGAATACACAAAATATAATCAAGTACTGTATGAGAGATTAACAAGAACACACGTTTTTGTAATTAAAAACTGTTTGGAATTAATAATTCCTCTCTTAGTGATGTAAAATATCACAGAGAGCTGCTTAGGTTACAATAAATGAATATTTCAACGTTCGATACCCTTCTAGGGTTAACCTAACTGTATTTATAAAACATACAGCTAATGTACAATCATGAATTAATACTCCTATAATTAAGCTATACAATTGATATCAATCACGATTGCTACACATCTTCTAAGTCAACTCAATCTCTTTGATAGCTAATCAATCTCCAAAGATATTGCTTTCATATTTATCTTCAATCACTGTTGACTTGTAGATGCTTCTGTCAAACAGAGTTTAACAAACTCTGTTGCTTCCATTCGTCAGCGTTTGCGCTTTCATCTGTCAGTGTTTAAACAAACTCTGACTGCTTCCAGCTTAAACTCTGATTTAACACTGTATCACTTAAACACCGATTAGTAATTACATCAATTATATTTAACAATCTCCCCCAACTTGTTCATTAGCAAAAATGCACAAGTTAATGATAATTGATGATGTCAAAACAAAATAGACAAATGCAGTGTTTAACAAGTAATCAAAGTTTAAACTACTTACTTAAACAAAATATACAGAAAAACAAGAAATTCTTACAGAGCATCTTTTATCAAATTGCCTCAAGATCTGGCTTCGTTCTGAGATAATCTATCAGCAATCTTCTCTCAGCATTCTCAAGTTCTCTCTGCATTATGTCCTTGATTTTCCTTAATTCAGGATCACTTTCATCAGTCTGATAGATAACAGATCTCAAATCATAAATTTTGTTTCTCCTCATATCATTTCCCAGTCTGATAAATTTCACTTCCTCTGATTGTGAGTTAAAATCAAGAACTGTAACACCCAAATCAGTTTTCAGCTTTGTAGTACCTTTCTTCATTTCAATAAGATTTTCATTTCAATCTCTGTACTTAGGAACATATCTGCTGTTGTATTTCATGCCTCTAGTTGCCAAGTTATGAAGCATCTTCTTTCTAAGCACATTTGCAACTGACTCAGTTCTTCGATTTCTCACTTTGAAAAGATATAGAACATGTTCTAATTCTTCCCAGTACTTCGAATCAAGATCAAACTCACCAATCTTGTATATTGTTCCATCAGACATAAAATATAAGAGAAAATCTTTTTCTAAACTCTTCTGATGGACCAACTGTACTGACTCCAGTCTGTCTAAGCTTTCTTGAGTTACACCACGACCTAGAATAGCCAGTGAGGAAGGATCTCTAGGACCAGTTTGTTGCCTTGAATCTTTATGTGAGCCCAGACCAGCTTTACTTCTTCCAATCTTTCCTGTTAAACCTTTTCCATCAGAAAAATCCATAGGACCTTCAGTCTCAGGAGTTTGTTCAAAAACTGAGATTTTTCCAAAAGCTGATTGTAATGTAGAAGATAAAGAGTTCTACACAACTCGTGTAGCAACAGAGATTGTACTTGACTTTTTAGAATCTCTTTCCTCTTCCACAGCTTTACCTTTTAGTTTCAACTTAATTTCTGCTTCTGTTGGCTTTCTGGATACTTGCATCCTCTGATCAACACCAACATTCTCTTTAATCATAATGCCTTTAAGAACAGGCTTAGCAGCTTTTACATTTTTCTTCAACTTGCCAGACTTCAAAGCCTTCTTATGTTCTGCTTGTAAACTCTTTTCCTCAGCTTGAATGTCTGCAAGAGTAACTCCCTCTTCATTTTCTTCAAGGAACAACTTAGCAGCCAATTCCTCATCAGTCTGTGGATTTGAAGATAAAACTAAACTCTGAGTTTTGGAAGTACCCTGAGTATCAGTGTTTACAGCATCAGAGTTTGATTTAGAATTGTTGCCAGTTTGGAAACTCTTATCAGTTGCCCTTGACCTTAGATTCCTCTGACTTCTTGCTCCTTCATCTCCTGCATCATCCTTCTGAGTCAGAGTTTGAGACTGCCTGCATTTAGTCTTAGCATATCTCTCCCCCTTTTTGACATTACCAGGAATCAGAATTGAAGTAATTTGCTCCAAGGAGGTAGCAATAGAATCAACTTTTCCAGACAAGACATTCTGATTTTCTTCAATTTTGTTCAGTCTGACAAACATTTCATCTTAAGCTTTAGAAAATCTATAAATTTTGAGTTTAGTATCAAACTCCAGAGTCATGTCTTTAGCCTTCAGGTCAGTTTTCAGATCAGTAACTGCCTTTTGACAATCATCAAGTCTGCCATCCAGTGTTTTGACTTGCACCACTGTGGCCTTCAAACAAGAAAGAATGTCTGGATTTGAAATTTCTATAACAGCTTGTTTCACAAACTTGGCTGCTCTCTCTTTAGGAAATATACAATCTTCCTTGTGCCAATTTTCAGAAAATTTAGCAAAGCTTCAACTTCATGTGATGTAGAAGGCTGAGTGAAAGGGGCATGCTTTGCATCAGTTTGCACTTGAGCACTTTGAAAAGAATCAGAGTCTCCACTTTGTTCAGCTTCAATGTAACGCCCCAACTTTCCAATATTGAAAAATGTACTTTTTATAATTAAATGGTCTTTGATACAGGGAAATTTTAGAAATTTTCGGCATGAAGTATCGGTAAATCGGACTATCCACTTGTATTACAACCCAAACCAAATTCCAATTTCCCAATCACAACTAAAACTTATTACACCAACGATTCCTCACTGAGGATCAATTCCAGGTTATGGTATGAAACAAAAATCTAAATTATACAAATTATTACAACTTCTATCTCTGCTCCGAATACAAGAATGCTATACCATCTAATTTGCAGCGCAATCTAAATAGTATATGCCCGTGCTGGCTCTGTAACTAACCTTTGAAAAATGCACCATTGCTCTCATTTGAATTATAATGCGCAGGTATCCAACTCTTTAACCCTAATTGAAAGGGAAGGTAAAACAAAGCAAGAGTGAGCCAAAGAACGCTCAGCAAGTATATATAGTGTTAGCAATATCAACAACAATTATAAGTTCTGGAAATCAGAAAGAATTATTATATGCTTCGAAAAGTATCAACTAAGTCAAATATCTTTATTTTCACAAGGAACCAACATTTTTTCATTGGAATGGGGTGTTAAGAACTGATAAAAGTTCTGATAGCAAGACTTATTGAAATAAGCTTCAAGGGAATCAGGTATCTAAACAACCCAATCTCAATGTATAGATTAGAATTGGATTTTTTTTATATTTTTTATTTTAAAAACATTTGGAATTAGGCGGCTGATTAGGCTCGCACTAATCCCGGACAATGCACACAGCAAAGTCCCTCTAAGTGGATCCACGGCACACATTGGCCTCAACATCTGACCATTACTGGTCTCCCCGAAGGGACATCCGTTGACCATAATATGGTCTCCCCGAAGGGACATCAAAAACATTCCAATTCTAACCCAACTGCACTAGGGGTCGGAACAATCGACAACCCTTAACACATCAATCAACTGGAAACTCACGTTCCAAAGCAACAATTCATGATCCAAGAATTAATAATGAATTCAAGATCAACAGGTGTCGACAAGTTCGACACGATAAAGGGGGTAATAAATAAAGAACGATAATCTCAAAAGTATCGACAAGCACAATACATTAACCAGGGGTAAATGAATAAATAATATCAACAACAGATCTCGACAAGTTCAATAGAATAATTTGGATGAAAGATCTCATCCTCATGATAATTAAAGAAAGTTTCACTTGATCAAGGAGTGAAGGAAATAGTTGCAATATAATCAACAATAATTGAGACTACAAGACAATGATTATCATTAAGTGCTAAACATCTAATTAAGTTTCCGACACATGGAAAGGTTCGAATCAATATAAGTGAGTAAAACAGTTTAAACGTCTACTTGTAAAATAATTACCGGATGACCAATTTCAAATTAGTTTGAAGAACACATTCCTTGAAAGAATATTTATTGAGGGAAAATCATAAATCATATTCAGGAATTATATTAAAAGATTTTATAAAGCCTTAAATTCTTGGATTCCCTCTGTTAAAAAAATATCACTTAAATAATTTTTAAGAAGATAAAATAGTACACGACTGGGGAATCCGGTAAAATACCACGAAATAGAATATTAAGGAATATTATATAAAATAAGCTTAAAAGAGTCAACACCTGAACGATGGGTATTGAGGAATTCGATAAAATATCAAGTATTGAAACATTAATGAAGATTTGGAATAATTATTTAAAATAATTATAAAAGAATCAACACCTGAACGATAGGTAGAGAGATTCAACAATGGTAAAATAGTTTGAGAATAAACTTTTGAATACTAGTTGAGAGAAAATACCACTTGAAACAAAAGTAAGGGGTATAGACCCTAGCGAAATGATTTGAAAGAAAACTTCACAACTAATAAGGACAGGTTCATATCATTCAAATAAATATGAAGGGTATAATGCTTGTAAGAAAGGATTGTCGAAAGAACAATAAATAATACAAAAGGTTTCACATCACTTGAACAATAAATGAGGGATAATAAACTTGCCTCAATATACATGGTTTCCATTTCCAATATCTCAATTCTTTACTCACTTTATATCAGTCTCTACTTCTTTGTACATTGGCCTCTAATCGATCACACATCTGTCTTTCTTCTATAACTTGACAGCCGCTACCCAGGCACACTCGACAATTCCGATAATTCTTTCACTCCTCAAGATTCCATTTACACGTGCACTGGTTCTTAGCCGGCCTCCTAGCCGTACCTATAGAAAGGTAAAATACTACTTCAGTACGCTAATAACAGTAACCGTCTAACTCTGTTCTACCCGAACGCGTCCTAATACGCTTTATAACTTATCACATATAGCTCCTACAGATCATATTCTTGAAGTGGTAACATATAATCACATAAGCACTTAGCACTATTATTATCTTACACTTATACATTATAACACATATAACACATTAGTTCACAAATAATTCTTGTTTAATTACTATCAAATTTAGAAAATAATTATAAAGAAAATTGGACAGCACTTCCTTTAAAATATCGACTAACCTGTCGGAATACAACCGACCCAATCAACAATCAAATAACTCTACAATCGTTTACCAACTCCATTTATAATTACAATACGCAACATACTAAATACAGACTTAACAGTAATTATCAACATTGAATCAAAATATACATATAAGTTCCACATCCTAGTACACTTTAGCAAACAAATGGCATAAGTTAGATTACACTTAAGTGTACATTTTACCAACTGTTAGTCCATTACTCGTCAGCTAGATACCCACATCAATTTAACACTACAATACCATTTTAACAGCTTCAATATTATATCTAAAGCATTCGAAAATAACAAGTATATACCCACTTGAATTCAATCCAACGTATCCTCAAAATCAAATTTTACACCACCATTATTACCAAGGCCGAAAATCTAAATAAAAACAAACACAAATCCACTATCTTTCTTTTCTTGTCTCCATTTCTCAGCCTTTTCTCCCAACACACACACTCTTCACCCACGTACACACACTCGACACCATACAGTCATATATCAAACTTATGCACCTCACCCTTTCCTTCTTGCCCCAGCAACACGCACACACGACACCACCTTGTTCAAACCCGCAGCCTTACTTCCCTCATAACCGTGCACTTTTCCCCCAAACATCATCACCCAGCCTAATCTTCCTCACACCCAGTACTCACAGCAGCAACCAGGTGCGACAACAAGAACACACACAGCACCCTACTGTTATACATACCTGCTTATAAACTTACTCATCAACATACAGGCCACTAGCTCGAATTTTGAACTTAAACTCAAGAAAATAAAATATACACTACCCACAGTGATGTCTCGGTGGAAACTCCGGAAATCAACCACCTCTGGCATCAATTACACATACAACATCACTTCATCCACACCTTATTTACTCTCAGACTTCATCTCCACCACTACCCCTCTCGACCTCACCTCCTTGTAACCCCAACAACTCTTTTCATCAAACCCATTTCTCACTTGAGACCACACAACACTAAAATTCCCAAAACAAAAATACGCATAAGCATATAAATTAGAGTAACTGAAAATTAACAAACAACTCATTTTAATCACCCATACATCCTTTATATCACACTTAAACTAGCATCCATTACACTACTATCCCCAAAATCAAATGCTCACATAAAGTATTAACATAAAATCAGTTCCACACTAAACGTAGCAATACACACAATCACCTACACATCACGAACGAGACAAGGGGAAAGGGGAAGACGAACAGAGAAGAGCGGAAAAACAACTGATATGCCACAAGAAATCCTCACAAATGCTAAAAGAACAGAGCTTACTTCGAGCAGGGTGTGATTCGAGAGTGTAGAGAAGGAGAGGATTAAAGTCAGCGAGGGAGAAGAATGGAGAGAAATGAGAGAGAGAGAGAGAGAGCTGTCGAGAGGTTCAAAGAAATGTCAAGAACAACCTGGAAAATGGGGGAATATGCTGGGTTTTTGATAAGGAAAACAGGGGAAATTCTGTAATTACAAAATGCTGAAAATCAAATATAAATTTGTTTGATTTTTTTTAAATCGAATTTAAGCAAGAAATTAATAGAAAAGTAACTTTAAAAATTCTAGAATAAAGTTTATGAAATTACAAACATCCCCATATTTTTAAAATATTTTTAGGATCAAAAATGAATTAAAGATGAATTCTACAAGTTTTGAACTTTTAAATACAATAAAACTCTTAAAATCATTTTAAAATATTTTAACACCCAAAATAATTCTTCCAATAATTTTAAAAACTAAATAATATCCTAAAGATAATAACACAAAAGATTTCGTGGTTTTTAATAACTCTGATGATTTTATAAAATTCTCAGAAGATCAATAACACAAGATTTAAATAGATTTAAATTGTCAAAAATACAAATATAAATACACGGACTTACACAACACACAAAAATCATCATATAAACATATAAACACGATATCACACGTATTCCACCTTTTCAACAATATTCACAGAATATAATTCTCATTTAATATTAAATAAATATTTATAAATTACGAAATTTTCTAGGACGTTATATTCAACTTCAATATTAGCATCTGGAATTGAATCAGTATGAAGCACCTCAGCATTCTCTGCAACACTATCCACAGTGTTTATAACAGGCTCAGCTGTATGTAGTTCAGCATTCTCTGCAACAGCATCTACAGTTTCTTGAACAACTTCAGCATTCTCTGCAAACTCAGCAACTACCTCTGCAACTTCTTCAACATGCTTAGTAGGTTGCTCTTCAGACTCAACAGTCTTATCAACAGCTTCAGGCAGAGTATCAGTGTAACACCCCAAGATCCGGGGTCAGGGATCTGGTCGTTACGGTCTCAACATCCATCCACAAAACCAACATAATTTAAATTATAACCTTGTGACCCAAAAAACAATATAGAACACACCCGTTATAGTCCCAGAGATGTAATCAGAGTAACCAAATTTTATTAATCACACAATTGAGTTCTTACAACCCAAAGAATTACAATTTAACCATTACTTACTCTTTGCCATCAATTTGTATATGTCATATAATAAATACATTTGATATTCAAATGCTAACAACTAGCCTACCAATAGCTTACTCTTCAGATATGGTAGTTAAGATCTCAGCGGTTAATCCTCTGACGGCTAACAAGTGACACCTGCTCGCACCAAGTGCACCTTGTGCGGCCATCTGATCTAACTGTTGTTGTGATATAAATAAATAAAGCAAGGGTGAGCAATAGCCCACCACAAATATAATTGAACAGTAATAGTATATAACAGTCCAAAATATCTTTGAAACCATATGCCATGCATTTATGGAAATGATGCTAGTATAACTTAAAAGATGAAGTTACTGGGTAACTCAAAATATATATTTTGTGGACATATCTGCTATACAGAAGATAAACAAGATATTCTCAATTATCATAAAAGAGGAACTTGCAGGAAAAATATTACAATTCCAGTTTCAACACTTTTTCACCTTGCCAACACCAATAGTGTTGCAGAATTTCTCATTTTTGGAAGATGAACTAATACGGGAGCATTGCCGCGCCAGATGCCCTGACGTTTACGATGATCAGTCGTATGTCATGCATCTCATCAGTCGTTATCTACATGTAGAAGGTAGCTCCGACGGATTTACTTGTCTACCGCCCTAAGGAACTCCTCAGCCAACGGTTGGGCTATTGCTAGACCGGCGCCACTCGGCCACTTACGCGTCTCCTAGTTCGAATATCATCCATGACTCTGAAACGTAAAGTTCGTTCCCCTTTTCCCCAAGTATAACACTTGTTGATAGGACTCCACAAAGTAGTCGTATCTAATTGGAAAGAAAAATTCACCAATATTTCCCAAGCTGATGCTTGTTAATGGATATAAACTTGTTCCATCAATCTTACCCCTCGAGCGTTGATGAGGTAACCGAAAGACTCATATCGATGTTTGAACAAATCAAGATGTGAGTGACAAGATAGTTTTAGCAAGTATATGACCGGGCAGTCAAATCAATAACAGCTCTCAAGTGAGGTCCCCTTATATGTTTTTGGAAGTTTGGGCGAGTATTTAAATCTTCTTATAAGATAGATTTAAATAAAAATTGAGTTTTGGGAACCTCCCATTGATAAAATAGTCATAAAAAGACTATGAAATATTTTACATAATATCTGAAGGTAAAAGATAATCTTTGTATGATATAAATCATTATAAAGAGAATTTAACAGAATTTACATAAATATTCCAAGAATATTTATTAAATCAATAATAATTAAGGACTATTTTTAAATCATAATATTACTCATAAGTAATCCTCGAATGAATATATAAAATTATTTATTAAATAAATCTCTTCTAAAATGAATATTCAAAATAATATTCATTAAATAAATAAAACTTCCAATGAATATTCAAGATGATATTCGTTAAATAGATAAACTCAAATAAATATTTAAAATAATGATCACTAAGTAAATCAAACCTTAAATGAATATTTGAAAATAATATTCATTAAATAAATAGTATTCTAAATGAATATCCAATTAATATTCATTTAGTAATCAAAACTTTTAAAATAATATTCCTTAAGTAATTAGAACTTCAATTGAATATTTTAAAATAATATTCATTAAGTAAATAAAACATTAAATGAATATCCAAATAATATTCATTTAGTAATGTTAGGAATAATTCATGAGTTGTGATGTTAAGAATAGAATTTTACTTATACTTCTTGTATATCCTGATTTATAAAGGATTTAGCACTTTATATAGGAAATATGTTTTAGACAGTTATCTGTAAAGTTTAGTCAGGAATGAACAGTGCATCAAGTACTACATGTCAGGAATTGTGGTTGAATCCTGATATGTCAAGTTAACTACTGATCAAGTACTGATGAGATGGTCAGATCCTGATGCAAGATGAAATCCTGATATCAATCCTGTTACTGATGATGTCATTATGGATGCTTCAGAAACTGGCAAGTGCTATAAAACAGGATCTTTGTTTGAGGAACAAGCAAGAAGATCTTATGAAGGAAAGAATTTTCTATTGATGGAAACTATCAACTGGACGGCATAACATTGTCATGTATAGATTATCTTTCTGTGATTAGTTGATAGGAAGCATTATCAATACTCTCTCTATATCATTGTAAAAGGTGTTCATGAGGTTTGTAATCGTAAGTATACGAGAGTGCAAACAGAGAGAAATTTATATTGTCAGAAGCTACTAAAGGTATTTGTACATCTTTGGTAGAGTTTGTATTTGATTTATTTAATACAAACAGAGTTTGATTCATTCGTTTATTCTTGTTCATATAACCAAGCAAAAATCAGACACGATTATATAACTTGTATTCAACCCCCCCCCCCTTCTACAAGTTATTCGAGTTAACAATTGGTATCAGAGCGGGTTGATTTCGAATAATCATAAAGATCTGCAATCATGTCTGGTTACAAGGATGGGAATAATAAGATTCATATGCTCAAGAGAAACGAATATACTCTATGGGAAGTAAAGATGTTGCATCATCTGGAAGCAACAGATCCTGATTATCTTGACAGAATCGGAGATGGACCTTTTGTTCCAACAAAGATCGTTGGACAAGCAACTGTTGATGGTGTGGTTGTTCCAGAACATACAGCAGAGAAGCCAAAATCTGAGTGGTTAGATAAGGACAAGGAGAATGTTCTTAAAGATGCTAAAGTGAGAAACATATTATTCAACAGTCTTGATTCTGTTCTCACTAACTATGTTCTCTCTTGTAAAACTGCTAAGGATATATGGGACAATCTTAAGGTTCACTGTGAAGGAACTAAGCCTGTCAGGAAGAATATGACGACACTACTTATACAACAGTATGAGTACTTTGAATCCAAGTCTGGTGAGTCACTTACTGATACCTTTGATAGGTTTACAAAACTCATCAATGAGATGGCCATGCATGGTAAATATTATGACTTGGAGGATATGAATACAAAGTTCATGAAAGCTTTGCCTGATTTCTACAATGAGAAGATATCTGCGATTGAGGAAGCTAATGATCTGGATGAGATATCATTAGAGGCAGTATATGGAAAACTGAGAGCTTATGAACTTGACAAGCAGCAGAAGAAGAGCAGGAGTGAAGGAAAGATGAAGACTGTTGCACTTACTGCTCAATCTAAATTAAAGAAGCTTCCGGAAGAACATCATGAAGAGATTGCTGTAAAGAACTCAAGGAAGAAGAAAAACAAAGAGAGTTCTGAGTCAGAGACTACTGATATGGACTCTGACAACAATGATTCTGAATCTGAGATGCAGGAACTCTTTGCTATGTTTGCTAAAGCTTTCAGGAAAGGAATATTCAATAGGAGAAGATTTAGCAAAGGACCTTTTCAAAAGAAGGAGGAGAAGAAGAGTGACAAAGGCAAAAGTACAATTGTCAAGCTTGATAAGGCCAAGATCAAGTGCTTTAACTGCAGCGAGCTTGGACACTTTGCTAGTGAGTGTAAGAAGCCTAGGAATTCAAGAAAGGGTAATGCACTTATGGTCACACAGAAGGATTGGGCAGATTCCAGTGATTCTGAAGATGAATTGGATTATGACAACATTGCACTGATGGCAAATGTTTCAGACAAACCTGGATCTCCAAAGAAAACTTCTCCATCCTCTGTTAAGGTATCACTTCACTCTCTTGATTCATTTGATAACTTAAATTCTGATGAAATTAGATCTATCCATGTTGAGTTTTTGAATCTTATGACTAATTTTAGAATTCTTACGTGTGAAAAAATGAACTTAAGATTAAGAATGATAAATTAGTTGATAGAAATAATTTTCTTGAATCTGAGTTGATTCAAATGGAAGAATACAAGTTAAGTTCTGATAAAGCTAAACATGATTACAGTGTTATTCTTGAGGCTTATGACTATGTCAGAAAAGAACTAGAGGAAGAGAGAGATGTGATTAAGACCATTAACATTTCTGGTAAAAAGACAGAAGAAATCATCGAAAATGGAATTCGTGGTAAGGTTAATGGTTTAGGTTTTGATAAGGCTAGACAAGAAGAAAAAGTAGCTATTGTCAATGATGATAGTAAAGTAGAAGCTAGCACATCTAAATCTGAAGGTAAGAAAATTGTTTCTGAACCTAATCATGTTAAATTTGTTGATTCAAAAGGTACCCCTGTTGTACACAAAAGGATTAACAATAGTAATTCAGATGAGAAAGTGTTATAGAAACCTAAGAATGTAAACATAGGGTTTCTGTCTAAGTCTCAGTTGAAACAGAGATTAGATGGTCTTTCAGAGTCTAGCAAGATCAAGAGAAATAGGAATGGAAAAAAAGGTATTAACAAAGAGAATAATTACAAGAATGTACCTGATGCACCTAGGAAAAAATGCTATAAATGTGGAAATCATAATCATTTGGCCCTAGACTGCAATCAAAAACCTTCTTGGAAAACGGAGTCCAGATTCCCCAAGACTCAGAAAATTCAATACCAACCACAAAAAGCTTGTTATCATTGTGGTAGTTTACTTCATTCCATTTACATGTGTAGAGAATATCATGAACTGTATTATGACTATTATTCTCTGAAATCTGAAACTCCTAGTCACAAACATTTTGTGAAATCAGAGTCTAAAGTTGACTCTGCAACAGGTAAAGTAAAGGCAAAATCTTCAAAGCATGTTGTTTCTAAACCTAGTAAGAAAGGATCCAATCAAAGTTGGGTCCTAAAAAATTCTAACTAGTTACTTTTTGTTTGCAGGGCACAGGAAAGAGGCATTCAATTATCTTGGACAGTGGATGCTCTGGACATATGACTGGAAAGAAGTCCCTGCTTACAAAGTTTGAGAGGAAAGCTGGCCCAGTAATATCTTTTGGAGATGGCAACAAAGGAGAAACTCTGGGATATGGCTCAATTGTTTTTTGGAATGTCATCATAGAAAATGTAGCACTGGTTGAAGGCTTGAAACATACTCTTTTAAGCATAAGTCAACTGGGTGATAAAGGTTACAAATCAATCTTTGACAGAGAAGGATGCAAAATCTTGAATATTCAGAATGGAGACATTATTCTAACTGGTCAAAGACATGGTAACATATATGAAGCCAGCTTAAGTGATACATCTAAAGGAATTGTTAGATGTCTCTACAGCAAAGCAACAAGTGATGAAAGCTGGAATTGGCACAAGAAACTCTCACATCTCAACTTCAAGAAGCTTAATCAACTTGTTAAGCACAATCTGGTGAGAGGCCTACCTCAGGCAAATTTTGTGCAAGATGGACTTTGTGATGCTTGTCAGCTTGGAAAATAGAGAAGAACCACTTTCAAGAGCAAGACTGAAAATTTAATTACTGAACCATTTCACATGCTACATCTTGATCTATTTGGTCCAGTAAACATTATGTCTATCAACAAGAAAAGATATGCTCTAGTGATAGTGGATGATTTCACAAGGTTCATATGGGTGTTCTTTCTACAGAAGAAGGATGAAGCTCCTCAGGAAATCATTGACCTTGTCAAGAATATTCAGAATAACTCTGAGTACAAAGTCAAAGTACTTAGGAGTGACAATGGTACAGAATTCAAGAATTCTACAATGGAGAATTTTTGTGCAGACAAGGGAATCACTCAACAATTTTCTACACCTGGTACACCTCAGCAAAATGGTGTAGTGGAAAGAAAGAACAGGACTCTCATAGAGGCAGCAAGAACCATGCTTGCAGATGCAAAACTTCCAACCTATTTTTGGGCAGAAGCTATTAACACTGCATGTTTCACTCAAAACTGTACCTTGGTAAATAGTCATGGAAAAACTCCCTATGAGATGATCAAAGGAAAGAAACCAAGTGTGAAATACTTTCACATCTTTGGATGCAAATGCTATGTCCTAAAAGTTCATCCAGAACAACTTGGAAAATTTGAAGCCAAATCAGATGAAGCAATCTTTCTAGGATATTCAGCATCTAAGGCCTTCAAAGTTTATAATCTCAGAACTCACATTGTTATGGAATCAATTCATGTTGCATTTGATGATAAGAAATTTGGAATTCTGCAAACTGATGAGAGTCATGACAAATTGGAATTTGAAAATTTGAAGAATTCTGAGATACTCTCCAGTGATGATGAAAAGTTCTCCAGAAGGAATTTCTATTGCTTCTCAAAGGAATGCTACTGTTGAGGGGGAGCAAATGAATCAAGAAGAACACAGTGATCATCAAGAGCAGACTAGCCTTTCAGAGTCTACTCCATCAGGAACTGATCTTTCAGAGTCTACTGAGGAAAGATCAGTAACTAGTAGCAATATGGAATCTACTGATTCTATTGATCAAAGGGGAGTTATTGAAGGCAGAGAGAATTCTTCTACAAGAGATACCACTAACTTAGGGGGAGAATCTAGCAGAGTCAATCTACCACCTGTTAGAAAATGGACAAAGGATCATACTGAAGATTTGATTATTGGTGATCCAAATAGTGGTGTTTGAACTAGAAGATCAATTCAAAATGAATGCTTGTATAGTTGCTTTCTCTCAAAGAATGAACCTAAGAAGGTTAAAGAAGCCTTACAGGATCCTGATTGGGTAATTGCAATGCAGGAGGAGTTAAATGAGTTTGAGAGAAACAAAGTCTGGAAACTGGTACCAAGACCTAAAGATAGATCTATTGTTGGTGTAAGATGGGTTTTCAGAAACAAGCTAGATGAATCTGGTATGATTGTAAGAAACAAAGCAAGACTGGTGGCCAAGGGTTACTCTCAGGAAGAAGGCATTGATTATGATGAGACCTTTGCACCTGTAGCAAGATTGGAAGCAATCAGAATGTTTCTTGCATTTGCAGCTCATTCAAAATTCAAGGTATACCAGATGGATGTAAAGAGTGCTTTTCTAAATAGCAAACTTAATGAGGAAGTGTATGTGGAACAGCCACCTGGATTTGTTGATCCAAAGTTTCCAAATCATGTCTACAAACTTGACAAGGCACTCTATGGACTAAAGCAGGCACCAAGAGCATGGTATGAGACTTTGTCTAAATTTCTTCTTGAAAACGGCTTCACAAGAGGCTTGCAGGTCAAACAGACTGAGACTGATATTTTCATTAATCAGTCGAAGTATATCAAAGATCTTTTAAGAACATTTGACTTTCAAGACTGTGCAGTTGCAAAAACACCCATGGCAACAGCCACTAAACTAGACTCTGATCCTAAGGGAAAGAGTGTGGATAATACTAGTTATAGAGGCATGATAGGCTCATTGTTATATCTAACTGTAAGTAGGCCAGATATAATGTTTTCTACCTGTTTATGTGCTAGATTCCAAAGTGATCCTAAGGAATCTCATTTAATTGCTGTGAAGAGAATTTTTAGATATCTCAAAGGAACTCCAAATCTTGGTTTGTGGTATCCTAGAGAATCTGATTTCTTCCTAATTGGCTATTCAAACTCTGATTATGCAGGGTGTAAGATAGACAGGAAAAGCACTACAGGTACATGTCAATTCTTGGGAAATAGATTGATTTCTTGGGCAAGCAAGAAGCAACAATCTGTTTCAACCTCAACTGCAGAAGCTGAGTACATAGCAGCAGGCAGTTGTTGTGCACAGCTCCTTTGGATAAGAAATCAGTTGATGGATTATGGTATGACACTTAGTAATATTCCTATGTTTTGTGATAATACTAGTGCTATTAAAATTGCAGAAAATCCAGTTCAACATTCAAGGACTAAGCACATTGATGTCAGGTATCATTTTATTAGAGAACATATTGAGAATGGTACTGTAGAACTTCATTTTGTTCCTACTGAAAAACAGCTTGCAGATATTCTAACTAAATCATTTGATGAGACTACATTCAGTAGATTAGTAAGTGAGTTAGGAATGTTAAATTTCTAGATCTTTAACATCTGCAAAAGTAGCAAGGTATGTTGTTTTTAGCTTATAGACTTGATATTCTTGTCAGGATCTATATTTGATTGTTAAATGCTTTAGCTATAACACTTTGCCTTGATAAATTTCAGTATGATAGACTTGTTAATAATCATCAGGATTAGAATTGTTATCAGGATGCTGACGTCATCAGTATTGTGTAAGTATCAGGATTGTGAAAATTATTTCAGATCCTGACGTTTACTTTGTGTAGTAATCTAATTCTGTGATGTGTTAAGTCTATGCCAGCAAGTTTTAATATTTGCATACTGATAATTTATACATCATTCAATAATCAAAAGACAAGTAGATAATAAGAAATTGTATTTTCATTAATTGAAAGCATTACATACATGGAAATGAAATACAACATCTTTTTGTCTAACTTCTACTGATAATCTTGTACTTGTCTAATGATATGGATTCTGAGATACAGGACAAGGAGCATCAAGAAATCCATCAGGGGATTTGAACAGCCTCGTCTGCTCTTGGATTCCTTGTCTGGGCGATTTGAATGAGAGTAGCTAACTTAAATGAATAGCATCTCCATCAAGATCAACCTCAGACTCTCGGCAAAATTCTTCATCCTCAAGTTTTGAGGAGATTAAGGGAAGATTGTATCCAACAAATGGATGTTCTAGGAGAAACCTCTGGATACTATCTAAAACTACTCCATCCATGACTAATTCGATGAGAAAAGTCATCTCTTCAAAGAGATGATCAAGAACAGGATGATCATCGACTGTGAAAAACCTAAAGAATGGGTTTGAATGGAGTTTTGGTTTGAGAATCATTGTTGAGAAGAAAAAAAATTGAAAGGTTATGGAGAATGGCATAAGGCGTTTGTTTCTTTTATAGAAAGACGTGAGAAGCTGAACAGTCACTTGGAACTATCAATGAAGTCAGATGTTAATTATCGCGTGTGACTGTATTTCTTGTTTTTTCAAGAAATGTCGAATAAATCTAACCAATTGATTTTGTTCAGATTAATTGTTTATTTCTTTTTCAGATATAAAAAAAATGCCATGTGGAAACTCCATTTAAGTCTCTGGAATCAGGATGATATTGATTAGGATTTCAAGTGTGACCATCAGGATTTGAAAACTATTATTTTTAAATCACATTGCATTTTGTGATTATTTTGATGGGAGGTCAACAGGAAAAGGAAGCTGATCAGTATTGATTTTTATCTTGATAATACCCTGATTTAATTCATGAAAATCAAATTTGGATTTTATTTTCCAAAAATCGTGGGTAACCGCACTTTTCAGGGACTAACACCTGTCAATCTACGTGTCGACGTGGGATAGTGGTCTGAAAGATTTGTGAAATATATTTGTTTTTGAAACTCTAATCGTGTAATTGCTTTCTCTAATTTTACATTCTCTAAAGCAAAAACACTCTCGAGTTTTCAAAATCACTAATCCATTTCAAGAATTTTTCAAGTTCTTTTCAAATCAAAAATGGTAGCTCAGAGAAGATTACCTAAATCAGTAGCTTTCAAGTTTGGTGATTTTGATTTTATGACAAACAATCATGTAGCAGCTATCACCAACAAGGAAGGAGTATTAACTGATTTTCATCCAATCATGGACTTTCTGGCATATGGACCATTAAGTTATGCATTGACAGCATCTCCACAGATTAATCAAGCAGCTGTTACACAAGCTTGGGAGAATGCTGAGGTAATTGATTCTACTCAAAGTCAATCAGGTAAGATTGTTCTACACTTAGGACAAGATTCTTTTGATATTACTGAATCTGTTGTTAATTCAGTACTTCATTTACCTGTTAGTTTGAATTATGAGAATGTACCATCTGATGATGATGTAAGAACTATGTTATCTGTATTAGGTTATAATGGACCTTTAGATAACATGAGCCAGTTAAGAAGATCTTGTGTTAGGAAAGAGTGGTCTATCTTATTTGATCAATTAGTTAAATGCTTTACTGGTAAATGTAGTTCTTTTGATCAAATTACTTCTGTTACTTTACATATTGCTTACAGTTTGCTTTATGACAGAGTAATTAACATTGGTCACATTATCTTAAGTCAGATGAGTATTAAACTTGGGTTAAGAGATCAAAACAGGAAAATGGTTTATTATCATAGATTTATGCAAATGTTTATTAACCATTTTATTCCTGATGTTGAAACTAGATTTGGTAGAGAACATTGTGTTTCTTCTTATGTACAGCAAAATAGAATTTTCTCTGACATTACAAAGAAGGACAATGAAAAGAATCTAGATGAAATACCTGCAATTCATTATCCACATCATATTCAGGTAATTCTTAAAACTCATCTTCCTACTCTCTACAATTCTTCTTTCTTTTGTAGTGAAATAGCTCAGGAATCTCATTTGGAGGAGAACCCACCTGTGTCTACCCAAGTAGCCCAAAACATTATAGTCTCTGAAACAATTCAAGAACAAAGTTTTAATTCACAGCCTATTGTTTCAAAGAAACCAACCTCTGGTGTTTCTCAAAAGACATCAGTTGTAAGGAAGAGAAGATTTGTTGTGTCAAGTAGTAGTAGTTCTAGTGAAGATGATGATCATATATCTCTTGCTGAGAGAGAAGAATTGAAGGCTGCAGTTCGACTTTCTAGGCTAGGACAAAGAGATGAAGCACCTAGTCACAGCCAGGCTGCAGTTTCTCAAAAGACTGTAGTACTTAAAACTGTCTCTCAAAAGACTGTGTCTATTGAAAAAAGATCTCATCCCAAGATCACTTCTGTGTCTACACCTCTTGAGTCTTCTCAGGATAAATCTTTTGCTCACTATACCAGGAGAACAAGGAGAAAGATTCAATTGTCACCTACACACAGAGTCTAGTCTAACTAATATCATGCAGGTCTCTACAAATGAACCTACAATTAAGTCAGCAAATGACTATAGAGATCTGGATATTGATTCTTCATGGGAAACTACATTATCATACAGACTGGCTATGGGACTAATTTCTCTCAAAGTGAAGTTGTCAAGGCCTGTTCTAGATTTTCTGGTTGAAAGAGTACCAAAACTTTTATTTCCAGATGAATATGGACTTCTACATCAAATACTTGACTTAATGAAGATGTATTTCTATGTATCTGTCAGAAGACATTTAGTCAAGAAATTTGGACTCTCGAAGCATGTTGCACTTCAATCACTTCATGCATATTTATTTGACAAGGATGTCATTATTGAAGATGCTTCAGCTCAAGGTGAACAACAGGAGGAAGTAGATAGAGGAATGCAGTCAACAGAAGATACTATTGCACCAGTGGTGGATAGTAGGGAAGATCAGATCACAGTCACTGCAACACAAGAACCATCTAGTCAGAGGTTGGATAACTCAGGAGCTGTGATAGCTGATGTTGAAAGGTCTTCTGTGATGACTGAAATTGCAAGTAAGAAACCCTATGATATGGGAGGAATAACTTTGAATCGTTTTCTTGAAGATCAAACAAATATTGTTCAGTCAGAGTCTATCCACCTTGAGGGTGAGTCTCAGCAAACAACAATTAAAGACGGTGACATACTAACTATGGTGTCTAATCAAGTATTACTGAAGACATCAGAGTCTAGTAAAGAACCTGAAAGTGGTATACTGGAGCCTGTAGTCTCTAGAAGGAAAGAAGATGATTGTAAGGGTTCAGAGACTATAGCAGCTCGCTCCTTAGAGAAAACCTCAAGCCCCTTGCCAAATGAGGAACCCTCTCTCCATGTGAGTTCATGTATAAAAACTTCTTCTAAACTCTATTTTTCTGTAGGTCATGAGAGCACTTATCCAAATTTGAGTGATACACTTGAAAAGATGGATATTGATCCACAATCAGAGCGGCTGGCTCCTGACCAGGCAAAAGGAGAGGTAGAAAGAGTGATGACTTTAGATAGTCAAAGTGAGAATGAGGGTATGGATGATCAACTCCATAGTGAGGGAGAGAAAATTAGGAAACCACCATCGTTTGATTTCTGGGATCAGGTTTTTCCTGAATCTTGGTCTGATAATCTTGGTATGGATGCTGGTACTTATTCTTTTATCAAGATGTATGAGAAGCATGACTTAGCAAAGCACAACTCAAAGCCAGCAGTTCAAGCTCAGAAGCAAAAAGAAAGGCTTGCAGGAATTATAAACAAAAGAGGTGAAAGGCTAAGACAAACTTCTACACCATCAGTACCAGAAGATATTTCTAATGATCCCAGTATTCCGTTGTATGTACTACCAATATTAGAAAGAATTGAGACATCAACAGTATCTGATCAATATAAGGAGGAGTCAGGTTTTGTAGATGTTAGTACACAGAATATTGGTGAAGGACAAGAAGATCATATTGCAGCTTCAGATCAAAAAGATGAAGATGTTTGTAAATCTAATCAAGTTTTATTACTTGAATATCATTCTACACAGGCAACTTCTTCTACAAGACTTGAATCTGAAGATATTCCAAACACTTCCAAAGTTGAAGTCTATTCTGAAGTTATACAAGATATTCAGAAATCTCAAGTTGAAATTCAATCAAGACTTCAAACACTTGAAGATAACCAAGTCACTATTATGGAAAATCAAGCAGTTCTGATGAATCTCATTTGTTCTGTTACTGAATCTCTTGGAATTAATGTTGCAGATGTCAAAAAGGGGGAGATAAAGATAAATCAAAGACAACAACAACAACAGACTGGGGATAAAAAAAAGAACTGGGGGAGATAAAGATTGTGACAGAGGTGAATCTCATCATGGAAGTGGTAAAGGAAAAGAAGCATCAAATAGTTGAATTCTTTCTTCTAAGTACTGGATACTATGTCTATATTTGAAAGAGGAGGTACTTAACTTCATGATTTTTGAATTCATAAATTCTATTCTGATTGTATTGTTATATGTTTTGACATCAACAACTCAGATTTATGCTTCAGATTTTAAAGCATAAATAGGGGGAGATTGTTAGGAATAATTCATGAGTTGTGATGTTAAGAATAGAATTTTACTTATACTTCTTGTATATCCTGATTTATAAAGGATTTAGCACTTTATATAGGAAATATGTTTTAGACAGTTATCTGTAAAGTTTAGTCAGGAATGAACAGTGCATCAAGTACTACATGTCAGGAACTGAGGTTGAATCCTGATATGTCAAGTTAACTACTGATCAAGTACTGATGAGATGGTCAGATCCTGATGCAAGATGGAATCCTGATATCAGTCGTGTTACTGATGATGTCATTATGGATGCTACAGAAACTGGCAAGTGCTATAAAACAGGATCTTTGTTTGAGGAACAAGCAAGAAGATTTTATGAAGGAAAGAATTTTCTATTGATGGAAACTATCAACTGGACGGCAGAACATTGTCATGTATAGATTATCTTTCTGTGATTAGTTGATAGGAAGCATTATCAATACTCTCTCTATATCATTTTAAAAGGTGTTCATGAGGTTTGTAATCGTAAGTATACGAGAGTGCAAACAGAGAGAAATTTATATTGTCAGAAGCTGCTAAAGGTATTTGTACATCTTTGGTAGAGTTTGTATTTGATTTATTTAATACAAACAGAGTTTGATTCATTCGTTTATTCTTGTTCATATAACCAAGCAAAAATCAGACACGATTATATAACTTGTATTCAATCCCCCGTTCTACAAGTTATTCGAGTTAACAAGTAATCAATACTCTCAAGGAATATTTGAAATAATGTTCCTTAAGTAATTAGAATTTCAAAGTAATATCTTAAAGTAATATTCATTGAATAGATGAAACCTTAAATGAATATTCGAAAGTAATATTCATTTAATAAACAATATTCTAAATGAATCTTGAAATAATATTCATGAAATAATCAAACTCTAAATGAATATTCGGAATAATATTCCTTTAATATTTCTCGACTGAGATAATAATTAAATAACATTTCTCGAAAGATTTCCAAGTAATTAATACTTTATGGAAATATAATTAATGTTTAATAATAACATTCCTCAAAAGGAATACTAATCTGTCGCTGGAATCCCTCCGGGTTTCCACGACTACATCTATATCTCAAAATACCGACTCCCGGTTTATATTTAAAGAATGAATATCACATGCCCTTCACTAAGGATCTTAACCAAAAACCCGGCTTATACTGATATATCGTATCTAGTCTATAAGCCAATATCAATTCAGGGAACAAGTATTGCAAAATAACTTGAAAGTAGGCATGCATGCTATGGCATATATATATAACAAAATCAATTCATATATATATTATCACAATAACAGCCTTCAAGAAGGTTGAAAACTTGCCTGGTAATCCTGTGGGTGTAGTGTACCTCGGTTCAATCCGGTGATCTATAAATAGTCACAATATCCGAGGTTAATCACTTTAACACTTTGACATGCTAAGTATATATTTAACTTAGGCTAAAACACGTTTTCAAATTATCTCGTTAGGCAAACCCTAACATAACTCTTATTAATACCGTTATAATCCGACACTCGAATCCATCCTTAATGTCGGATCTTTCGTACATCTCACTTAATCATTTATAGCCTCGTTCTTTGCAGCAATATGTTGTCTTGATAATTACTATTCTGAGAATTACTATTCCGTGACTCGTACTTCAACACTTTTAATAAATCACTGGAAACGTATTTAATTACGAAACCACTTCTAAAATCATCTTTGGTATTTGTAATATTTATTATAAAATTTCCAATTCGAAGCCACAGGTCTAGATAGGTGAAATGTATTTTTGAAGTTCAGTCAACTACGGATCTTTACTATTCACACCTTTTTCACAAAAACGTTCATAACTCGGTAACCGTTAACTCAAACGACGCACCGTTTTCGCGTACATGATCTAGAGAATGTCTAGAAGGTAACTAACTCAAAATTTGACTTAGGTAAGAAGATTAATTTTTCGGATTTTTGCCAAAATAGGGCAGGAGCTTTTAGTGAATAGTGTTACCTCCGAAAAGTGGTTTCTTCGCACTTAACCTCGATTCGAACATTTTTATAAAATCGGAAAACGATCCATTTTACTTGTGGTTTTCTCTCACGCCTTTCTTATGACCTCTAATATTTAATTATCAAGATTCTCCACTGACTTAACAACATTAAAGGGGTTCAATATCAGTTACAAACTTCCGATTATGGTTTCGAACCACTTTTACGAATTAAACCATAACTCCTAAACCGTAAGTCCATTTCATACGATCTTTATATCAAAAAGAAGCTTATAACATAATATAGCTTATCATTGCAGAAATTGAAACTGGACAGTGGATTCAGGTTACTGTGTTGCACGGTTTTCAATGATTAACGAAATTTCGGTATTACGACGGCTATAAATCGAACGTTCTAAAAATCACAACAATCCAACCAAGCCACACCGGGCAACCATACAACTTATACATATGTTACTCATCATAACAAGCCCAAGAACATCATACTTCACCATAATAATCATCATGCTACTTAAATCACTAAATCATTAACTAAGCATGCTTATAACATGAATATAATCATAACTAGCTAAATCCATCAAGAACATGCTTAAAACTCAAAGTGGATCTAGGGTTTTCAAGACTTATACCTTCCTTGGAGTATGATCTAGCCTTACTAAGCTTGGTATGGTCCTTGGGAGTGCTTAAGCTTGCTTAGATCAACCATGAAAACAAGAAAATCAAAGATTAGTTCATGAAAACACTATTCACCCTCCTCTTTAATGATTTTTTTGAAAATGGAAACAAAGGATTTTGAAGCTAAAATTTCTTGGAGATTACTTTTATGAATTATGGAACTCACCATAAAAATTACAAGATCAAACAATGGTTGGAAGAAAGATTTTGGTCCTTGAATTTACAAGAAGCCGAATGGTGTTGTTCTTGGAGAGGATGAGTTTGTTTGGTTGATATCTTTGAAATATAATGCATAAAGTGATGTCTTGAATAATATCTCATCTTATGTTCACTTTATTAAAGTGATGATGCATGGAATGATGTAATTTGCAAGACATGTGTTGATCATTGGATGGTTATAAGCTAAGCATTGGTTTGATTTCTAAGTACTAGTTTGATTCCTAAGTATGCTAGTTGCTTGAGTCATCACTTGGTTACTTAGATATTTCCTAATACCACATGCATGCACCTTGCCTTCCTGCTTGCTCTTTTGTCCGTTTATTGCTCAATTCATTGATCTTTTGAGGGAATAACTCATTCGTTTCTAGTTAGGGTTTTACCGAAAACCTTCTTAATATTTATAATACTATTCCCCATCTTTCTTAATACTTCTCGAATTTAATTTCCTTAAATCTCTTTAATAAATCCTTAAGTCTTGCAGTGTCCAGGGAAATCTCGGAGAAAATAAAAGTGCTATTTTTCTGAATCCGATATCGTTTACATACACTTATCTCGCCCCTGGATCATGAATACGAACTCAGAAATTCGTTCTGAATACTCCTACATAGCGTCGTCTAATAATATTCTTGTTTCCATCAAAACACTATTCATACTTTATTCTTTCTTTTATTCCATATATTTAATAAAAGTACCCTGGTCCTCCTTCGGGCGTTCCTTAACCCTTTTACGGAACCACTGGACCGATAACAGATATTGATTTGGATGACATGAGAATAATTCTCTTGTTTGGAAATACCATATCTTACTTTCCTAGGAGATAGATTATTCTTATCTATGCTGTCAACCACTAGTATTCTTCATGACATATATTTTTGGAATCTATACCCATTCACATTCATTCATTAGAACTGCTAATACCTTGTAGTCAGAATCACTGTTCATTCTTTCATCAATATATAAAAAGTTTTAATTCTACCGAAAATTCGGGTTCTTATAGTCTCCCCTCCTTAAAAGGATTCCGTCCCGGAATCAGGTAGAAGACAAATTGGTACTTGTTGGTTATTTCGCTTTCCAATTCTCTGGTCGATCCTTACACATTCCAATCTTTTCAAAGCACATCGTACTGGTGTTACAATACACCATTTATCCGTTCTACCAATTCTTTGATACTTTCATACAACACATTATCCGGTATACGCTCTTGTCCGGTCTTATACTATTAACCTTATTGGTACGTGCAGTGACTTCGGTATCACTATCGTGCTACGAATTCGGAGATAACCTTACTCGTACTACGTTCCTGATCGCTTTTACCTTCGCAATCTGGATCTATATATATTGAAGAAAAGAAAAGAATTTCAAGGATTTGTAGAAAAATTTTCTTGATTGCAAAATATCATACTTGGAATTTACCCCTGAACTATAGAGGTTTCTCAAAGAAGAAAATAGTCGTAATCATAATAAATACTATTTTATCGTAATCTCGTGTGTTAACGCATTCTCGATGTTCTGCCCATCTTTCTATGGACCATCATATCCTAATCAGTATTTCAAATATCATGTCATTCCAAAATTTAAACCGTCCGAAACAAACCTGGATGATATCTCTACTTAGATTCAATTCCGACCCTTCCACAGTCGTTATCATCTAATTCCGCAGAAAATCACCACTACATTAATGTGGTCCATGGATAAATCGTCATTGTTTATCATTTACGTAGGGCTTTAATAGCTAGACATACGGGTTTCATGATTTGTCAAATCACCACTCTCTTAGGAAGACAAAATAATCACTATTCCTTACCCATAAGGAATACTTCCTGAACTTGATACAGATATCACATGAAGAAGATAGAATTGCAGAAGAGCTTCAAGAGTTGCAGCTAGGATAGGTTGAGGAGATTATTAATAGTATATCTCTAGTTAAAGACTGGAAGCTCAGCGTTTTACTTAATCACTTTCCAAATCTCGTTAATCCTTAATACAGGGATACTTTTCAGCATCACGAATCTTTAACTTCACGTACTCTATCTTGTTTGCACAGAAATGCACCAACAATAACTTTCTTGTCATTCATCATCATGCCATTTAGCTTATCAGTATTTGTACCATCTCTGTTTCTGGTCATCTACTACCAATTCATTGTTACTTAACCTCCCCCCTCTCTTTCCAAAGAAAAGGCGAGTCTCTTGGGGAATTTGGTCTGGCCTGTCATAGAGCCTCCTAATGTCGGTAATGTGCTACCGGCAACATCAGGAATCGAATCTTTACTTAAACTATTCTTATAGTTGATCCTGGCACAATAATCAGACGGAATGTAACTTCCTCTACCACATTATGACCATCAAGGTCCTTTACATTATCATTCTATCTCTTTAGTATGAGCATGTATACTTACTCCCTTATACTTAAAGGGTCGGCCACCTCAATGGCCTTTCCTGAATATAATATTTTCTTGAAATCAATATTTTCTGGATCTATTCCAACTCAGGGTGGAAGCATCCTCCCTTGAACTTTTCTAGATGAGAGAAAACATATTCCAGTCTTTTTCCAAAAATCATTGCTTCCACCTTTCTGTGGGAACTTTATCACGATTACTCCCAATCATATCTAGGATATTCCCTATCTCAGTCCTTTCTATTTTAGGAAAATCTCAACCTTATTGGTTCAATCCATACTTGCTCATGGTTTCATACATGCTTTATCTGGCCTTATTGTTACTATGTCATACATTCCTTACCAAACTTCCCTTTTTAAGTTCAGAACATTACCTCTTCCCTTATAGGGTTTCTTAGGTCATTCTCACCATTTCTCATGTATCTCCTAGGTACAGGGTATATCAAACATCATTAACCAATTCTATAACGATTCTGTCTATGTACTTTTCGAGACTCCTTTCCATAATTCCTTATAGGTTATTGATACCTTGGTCGATTCAACTTATATCGTCTGATTTCACAATGTCTTTATTAGGGGTGATGCTATCCTTTGTGCATCCCCCAGTGTTCGTCTTAATTTCTGGACATTCTATCCTCAATTCTATTTTCAAGGAATACATATATCCTGTACTTGGCAATTCAATCATATATCCTTAATAAGGGTCTCTTTTCAATCATTCTCATCTTGATAATCTATAGGTAGCCTAATGCTAACCCCTTCTTTCAAACGAATATCAGTCTATATAACCTTCTAAAAGACAACATATGTCTATATGTCTTTCTTACAGAACTTGGTAATGGTAGCAAGGATGATCTGAAAGATATTGGTCGTGTTCAACGTGAATCTCTTAGCATTTTTTACTTTTCTTGAGGACACTAAGTTTCATATAACATTCGTGCATCACATTGCACTACTTCTAACAATCTTCATAACCTTCATTGGTCATTATCCTCAGTCCTAATACATCCATGGTATTTATAAAATCCTTCATCACGTATCTCAATTCATTTTACATCAAAGGTTCTCGCGGTTGGTGCTTGGTTAGAAGCAGCCCCGCTTCGTCCTTACATTGTTGGTCTAGTCACTTGATAATTCCTTCTGACTTGGCCTCAACGGGCCACATTACAATATGTGAATTTAGCTAATAGCGTTACTTTTCTAGCAATTGCTGGCATAGTGCTTTCTTCTTTGTTACCTTTTGATCTTTTCAAAATTTTACTCCATATAAGTCTCAATTGACTTCTCGGTACCGTCTCCAGTCACCTTTCCTTTATTTTATTTATTTTATTTTTTTTTTCAAATTCTCTTATCAATTCCACGTGCCACATAAGCTTAACACTTCTAGCATAATAGCCTATTCATTTAACTCCATCCCGGAATCCCTCAGTCCGGCTTGTTTCATAATACATTTTCCCTTTTTTTTTCTTTCGTCCGATCACAATTTCATAATTTTATCTCTATAATCAATCATAGTAATCGGGGTTTGTCTATCAGCCCATATAGGGGCTACCTCACCCAATCCATCGGGTTTGCTTTAGTTTCCACTCTTTTCCGTGACATTCTCTGATAATCAGAAAGACAAGGTTTTCCAAAATTTGTCGAATTCCTTTCCAGAATTTGGAAAAATTTAGTCAATCTATCCTCCCACTGGTAACACTAAGAAGATCCATTTTGCTACCCGAGGAATAGTTCTAGGAACATCCAAGCAGGTCGAACCGTAAACAGTTATAAAAATGAAATGATTGACATAAAGTCAGTAGCTTAACCATTGGGAGGAAACCAAATATATACCTTCCCTTGAAGGGGAAATCAAAATTTCCAAACTGAAACATGCCACATTTTCCCGATACATATTCATCCTAATAGTTGATACTACCAAATACCAGTCTACTTAACAACTAGTCTCAGAAGGAACATTACCGTCGGAGTTAGTCATTCCACAAAATTGGCACTACCAAGGCCATCCGAATCTGGTGAACCATGTTGTTCAAATATATTCGAGATTACGCTGCCGTACTATATAAGCACAATGCCTAATCTGGTATGAGATGCATCATAATATATCCCAATGTTCTCTTTCTTCCATTTAGGCAAAGCCAACTTTAGGTCGTCACCAATTTCATCCTTTAGCTCCAGGAAGATTTCCTCCCGTTTTTCTACCTATTCAACTTCTTAGTCCTTTGTTGGTGTGGTTGACCTTTCCCGCTTGAAACTGCCTTTAAATCGGCGGGGTCCACCCACACTACTCACTTATTGATCGCATGTCCTAATAACGGAACTTCAATTGCCCGAACTCATACTCAGAGAACTTGGCAGACACTTACCTCCTTTAGGTCTCATCTAAAATATTTTTCCGTTATCTCTTAACCACTAATCGTATTACCCGATCCATTTATGATTCCACATTGGAGTAACTAATGCAACCATTATAATCCAGTCAAGGGAAAGAAAGAATTTAATATTCTCCTAAACCACATATATCTAATGCCTCTGGTTCCTCATTCCTCTGAGTTAAAATAACCCTATACTTAGTCTCTGACAATAGTCTTGTTACGAGTTTATCACAAACTCACTGGCCTTTTTCCTCTTGTATAACCTTATCCAATCGGGCCATCATTTCCCAATGTCTTTACTTTCTAAGTTGATCCATTTATAAGATGGGTATTTCCCTGAATAAAATCACCTTAACAATCTCAATTTGGTTTCATAAATTAAAACCTATGAAATCTGTCTTCTCATGGCAAATTACCATTGACAATATTCACACTAATCCATTTATCCGAAGATATGGCACTTGCCACCTATGTCTTAACTGTTCCTAGGGACTCTGCTCCCCGTCCTATATCAATGTCTTTGATAATCATGCATCGTTCTAACTCCCTTCTCATTAATCTGAAAGTCTCCAAGGATTCTTATCTATCCTTACATAAGATCTTGAGTAATTCCTCAAATCCATCTTACTTGTTGGTACTTCATCCGGTAGTCCGGCTATGAATCCAATATGCCTCTTTAATTCCATTAACAATATCTTAGTTCTTTATGCTCATTCCTCTGAGCACTATATCTTAACTATTACAGTTTTTCGGGCTACAACCCTCATTTCCTCAGGGGTAATTCCTCATCCTCAACAGGATTCCCTTCCTCTGCTGGAACCCTTTCCGGGTCCTTAGTAGGGTAGTCTATCGAATCCACAACCCGATTGTCAACATACAATAAAGCATCATCGTACTACTGCTCGTACACCTCAAGGTCTATCGCTTTACTAGTCGACACGGGAACGAACTAAATTACTCTCATGATACTTAAGAGTTCCCATAAGGGTTTTATATGTAAGTACTACATTAAGTAGTCTGACTATGAACTTGGTAAGAGTTCTTATTATCTTAATGAATTTATTATTTTAACGTCGCAACATCTCTGGGTTTATTACGTACTCTCTGATACCATTTCTGTAACACCCCCAGATCCAGGGTCAGGGATCTGGTCGATACGGTCTCAACATCCATCAACAAAACCAACATAATTTAAATTACAACCTTGTGATCCAAACAACAATATAGAACACACCCGTTATAGTCCCAGAGATGTAATTAGAGTAACCAAATTTTATTAATCACACATTTGAGTTCTTACAACCCAAAGAATTACAATTTAACCATTACTTACTCTTTGTCATCCATTTGTATATGTCATATAATAAATACATTTGATATTCAAATTCTAACAACTAGCCTACCAATAGCTTACTCTTCAGCAATGGTAGTTAAGATCTCAGCGGTTAATCCTCTGACGGCTGACACCTGTTCGCACCAAGTGCACCTTGTGCAGCCATCTGATCTAACTGTTGTTGTGATATAAATAAATAAAGCAAGGGTGAGCAATAGCCCACCACAAATATAATTGAACAGTAATAGTATATAACAGTCCAAAATATCTTTGAAACCATATGCCATGCATTTACGGAAATGATGCCAGTATAACTTAAAAATTGAAGTTACTAGGTAACTCAAAATATATATTTTGTGGACATATCTGTTATACAGAAGATAAACAAGATATTCTCAATTATCATAAAAGAGGAACTTGCAGGAAAAATATTGCAATTCCAGTTTCAACACTTTTTCACCTCAACACCAATAGTGTTGCAAAATTTCTCACTTTTGGAAGATGAACTAATACGGGAGCATTGCCACGCCAGATGCCCTGACGTTTACGATGATCAGTCGTATGTCATGCATCTCATCAGCCGTTCTCTACATGTAGAAGGTAGCTCCGACGGATTTACTTGTCTACCGCCCTATGGAACTCCTCAGCCAACGGTTGGGCTATTGTTGGACCGGCGCCACTCGGCCACTTACGCGTCTCCTAGTTCGAATATCATCCATGACTCTGAAACGTAAAGTTCGTTCCCCTTTTCCCCAAGTATAACACTTGTTGATAGGACTCCACAAAGTAGTCGTATCTAATTGGAAAGGAAAATTCACCAATATTTCCCAAGCTGATGCTTGTTAATGGATATAAACTTGTTCCATCAATCTTACCCCTCGAGCGTTGAGGAGGTAACCGAAAGACTCATATCGATGTTTGAACGAATCAAGATGTGAGTTACAAGATAGTTTTAGCAAGTATATGACCGGGCAGTCAAATCAATAACAGCTCTCAAGTGAGGTCCCCTTATATGTTTTTGGAAGTTTGGGCGAGTATTTAAATCTTCTTATAAGATAGATTTAAATAAAAATAGAGTTTTGGGAACCTCCCCTTGATAAAATAGTCATAAAAAGACTATGAAATATTTTACATAATATCTGAAGGTAAAAGATAATCTTTGTATGATATAAATCATTATAAAGAGAATTTAACAGAATTTACATAAATATTCCATGAATATTTATTAAATCAATAATAATTAAGGACTATTTTTAAATCATAATATTACTCGTAAGTAATTCTCGAATGAATATATAAAATTATTTATTAAATAAATCTCTTCTTAAATGAATATTCAAAATAATATTCATTAAATAAATAAAACTGCCAATGAATATTCAAGATGATATTCGTTAAATAGATAAACTCAAATGAATATTTATAATAATGATCACTAAGTAAATCAAACCTTAAATGAATATTTGAAAATAATATTCATTAAATAAATAGTATTCTAAATGAATATCCATTTAATATTCATTTAGTAATCAAAACTTTTAAAATAATATTCCTTAAGTAATTAGAACTTCAATTTTATATTTTAAAATAATATTCATTAAGTAAATAAAACCTTAAATGAATATCCAAATAATATTCATTTAATAAATACTATTCTAAATGAATATCCAAATAATATTCATTTAGTAATCAATACTCTCAAGGAATATTTAAAATAATGTTCCTTAAGTAGTTAGAATTTCAAAGGAATATCTTAAAGTAATATTCACTGAATAGATGAAACCTTAAATGAATATTCGAAAGTAATATTCATTTAATAAACAATATTCTAAATGAATGTTGAAATAATATTCATGAAATAATCAAACTCTAAATGAATATTCGAAATAATATTTCTCGACTGAGATAATACTCAAATAACATTTCTCGAAAGATTTCCAAGTAATTAATACTTTATGGAAATATAATTAATGTTTAATAATAACATTCCGCAAAAGGAATACTAATCTGTCGCTGGAATCCCTCCGGGTTTCCACGACTACATCTATATCTCAAAATACCGACTCCCGGTCTATATTTAAAGAATGAATATCACATGCCCTTCACTAAGGGTCTTAACTAAAAACCCGGCTTATACTGATATATCGTATCTAGTCTATAAGCCAATATCAATTCTGGGAATATGTATTGCAATATAACTTGAAAGTAGGCATGCATGCTATGGCATATATATAACAGAATCAATTCATATATATATTATCACAACAACAGCCTTCAAGAAGGTTGAAAACTTGCCTGGTAATCCTGTGGGTGTAGTGTACCTCGGTTCAATCCGATGATCTATAAATAGTCACAATATCCGAGGTTAATCACTTTAACACTTCGACATGCTAAGTATATATTTAACTTAGGCTAAAACACATTTTCAAATTATCTCGTTAGGCAAACCCTAACATAACTCTTATTAATACCGTTATAATCCGACACTCGAATCCATCCTTGATGTCGGATCTTTCGTACATCTCACTTAATCATTTATAGCCTCGTTCTTTGCAGCAATATATTGTCTTGATAATTCTTAACAAGTTTCATGTTTTAGTCGACTCGAGATTCCTCTTTTAATCTAGCCAAAATGGGTGGCCAAAGTAGTACCCCTAGAGTTGACTTTTCTGAGAATTACTATTCTGTGACTTGTACTTCAACACTTTTAATAAATCACTGGAAACGTATTTAGGGGTGGTATTGTATTATGACTTTTAAATACTTTTAAAGACTTTAGAAGTTTAGGGGTATTCAATTAATACTTTTAAATACTCTTTAAAAGTAAGGAGGTATTGTATCAGGATTTTGAAAAAGTCTTTAAAAGTTTAAGGTATTCAATTACAACTTTTAAAGAGTTGTTAAAAGTCACTTGTTATTCAAAAAGTCAATGATTTTGGGGGAAAAATAAAAGTGAGAGACTTTTTATGACTTTCTATGAAAAAGTGTGTATATTTTCTCCAAAAATTGTCACGTCCTTTTTGAGAAGATTTGACAAGAGTTTGTCTTCCTCAACGATAGCTTTCACCCCTAGGGTTCCATTCCTACCGAAAGATGTGCTTGTAGTTTTTTTTCTCCGGAATTGTAATTTTCCTTAAATGATTCTGAGGACTCTGCTCTGTTTACTATAACTGCTCTGCATCAATTTGTATCGTCTCATGTCTGTGAGTGAAGTACACATTTATTTAGTAGGGTTAAAGTATAGAGTAGTTTGGACTTGAGGTTAATTAAAAAGTTGAAAATAATTGGCCTATATGTTGGATATTCAAGGTAGAAAATTATTGCAAATAAAGTGGGATGCAGGGTACAATATTTGCACATGAGGAAGCATAACTGGCAGCATATATACTTGCAGAGGTGATAGTCAAACGCATAAATGAGATGACATTTGGAGATTTGATGATAAATTCAAAAAACTTCAAGAGTTTGTATGTCGTCAGGACAGAACATATCTGGTCAGTGTCACAGTCACAAGTGAAGGTGCATTAGAGTTAAAAGTGTTAATAGGACTTCATTAGACTTTAATTATTAGAGGTAACAAGTATACGGAGAGCCTAGTTTCACTTGCAGGATTCAAACAAGTCAACTATGATGCTGGTGAAGATGATAATTAGAAAAATGGTGCCAATTCTGGTATCTTTCTGTTGCCTAATGAGGGGAGTATCCTTGTTCTTGTAGGTCACTTTCGGTCAGTTATTGTAGTCACTTTGGGTAGTTGGATGCATCTTTTTGTCCGTGTACGAATGAAAACGGTCATTGTTATAATTGCAGTGACAACAAGCTGCATGAACAAAAAGCCAGACCAGTAAAAGGACTTGTGAATTTCTAGGTGATTCTGCAATATTGCTTTCAAAACTTATATAACTGATTAATACCTGCACAGATTTAAATACATGAACGAATGAATTATGCTTCATAAGAAGCCATTCTCTTGATATGCAAGCTTTGAACAGCTCCCAGTTTTTTACAGAGCGAGTGTTAAAGGACAAAGGGTTTTTATGGATTTCATTCTTTGTTAGAATGTTTGTTCGTAGCAGGCCAACGTCCTTGTCCATTAGAATGTCTGTTCTTGGCTTGGGTAGTACGACCAACTCCTCTGCAGAAGCGTGTGAATGGGATTGCTTGCTTGTGAACAAGAACATCCTCCAAGTACCTTTTAGCCTTGATCAAAGGTAACTTGCGAATAGCATGTGCAGTTTCTCCGGTGTTCTTAAAATGAACCCTGAGACCAGAACCCCTGGACTTGTAAGATTTGGTGGGATTTGGTGTATGTAGGATATGATCAGGAGAATGTGGCCACATAACCAAACTTTGTCAACTGAAACTGATACACTACTTTTGACAAATGTCTATATAGAAAATGTCTATATAGTGCCATCTTACAAAATATCAAAAGTTGTCATTGGTGCCTATACTAGACTGCTAGCAAGAAAATATCTGAATATGCTTATGGATTGTGTTCATCCGGGATATTTCTAGACAGATATCACAAGCGAGACAAAACCTTTAACTCCCGAGGAATGGGATCAAAACTTTTGTACATCAGAAAATGTGAGGCTGTCAAACCATGCATATAAATTATCTAGCACCAATTTGAGTTCACAGTCAAGCTGGGCTATATATGATCTTACTACACCACAAAATCTATCTATTTAAATATGGGCTATATATTTAGAAGTCTATGAAAGTTTTTAAAATTCATTTCGTTAGGAATCATCAAAAGTATTTGGAAATCTTACTGATTTAACAAGAGTTATTAAAAATCATTAAAAGTCTATAAAATCCATTAAAATCATTCTCACAAGAATTGTCATTAAAAGTCATAATACAATACCACCCTATTAATTACGAAACCACTTCTAAAATCATCTTTGGTATTTGTAATATTTATCATAAAATTTCCAATTCGAAGCCACATGTCTAGATAGGTGAAATGTATTTTTGAAGTTCAGTCAACTATGGATCTTTACTATTCACACCTCTTTCACTAAAACGTTCATAACTCGGTAACCGTTAACTCAAATAATGCACCGTTTTCACGTACATGATCTAGAGAATGTCTAGAAGGTAACTAACTCAAAATTGACTTAGGTCAGAAGATTAATTTTTCGGATATTTGCCAAAACAGGGTAGGAGCTTTTAGTGAATAGTGTTACCTCCGAAAAGTGGTTTCTTCGCACTTTACCTCGATTCGAACATTTTTATAAAATCGGAAAACGATCTATTTTACTTGTGGTTTTCTCTCACGCCTTCCTTATGACCTCTGCTATTTAATTATCAAGATTCGCCACTGACTTAACAATATTAAAGGGGTTCAATATCAGTTACAAACTTCCGATTACGGTTTCGAACCATTTTTACGAATTAAACCATAACTCCTAAACCGTAAGTCCATTTGATACGATCTTTATATCAAAACGAATCTTATAACATAATATAGCTTATCATGGCAGAAATCAAAACTGGACAGTGAGTTCAAGTTACTGTGTTGCACGGTTTTCAATGATTAACGAAATTTTGGCATTACGACGGCTATAAATCGAACGTTCTAAAAATCACAACAATCCAACCAAGCCACACTGGGCAACCATACAACTTATACATATGTTACTCATCATAACAAGCCCAAGAACATCATACTTCACCATAATAATAATCATGCTACTTAAATCACTAAATCATTAACTAAGCAGGCTTATAACATGAACATAATCATAACTAAGCTAAATCCTTCAAGAACATGCTTAAAACTCAAAGTGGATCTAGGGTTTTCAAGACTTATACCTTCCTTGGAGTATGATCTAGCCTTACTAAGCTTGGTATGGTCCTTGGGAGTGCTTAAGCTTGCTTAGATCAACCATGAAAACAAGAAAATCAAAGATTAGTTCTTGAAAACACTATCCACCCTCCTCTTTAATGATTTTTTTGAAAATGGAAACAAAGGAGTTTGAAGCTAAGATTTCTTGGAGATTACTTTTATGAATTATGGAACTCACCATAAACATTACAAGATCAAACAATGGTTGGAATTAAGATTTTGGTCCTTGAATTTACAAGAAGCCGAATGGTGTTGTTCTTGGAGAGGATGAGTTTGTTTGGTTGATATCTTTGAAAAATAATGCCTAAAGTGATGTCTTGAATAATATCTCATCTTATGTTCACTTTATTAAAGTGATGATGCATGGAATGATGTAATTTGCAAGACATGTGTTGATCATTGGATGGTTATAAGCTAAGCATTGGTTTGATTTCTAAGTACTAGTTTGATTCCTAAGTATGCTAGTTGCTTGAGTCATCACTTGGTTACTTAGATATTTCCTAATACCACATGCATGCACCTTGCCTTCCTGCTTGCTCTTTTATCCGTTTATTGCTCAATTCATTGATCGTTTGAGGGAATAACTCATTCGTTTCTAGTTAGGATTTTACCGAAAACCTTCTTAATATTTATAATACTATTCCCCATCTTTCTTAATACTTCTCGAATTTAATTTCCTTAAATCTCTTTAATAAATCCTTAAGTCTTGTAGTGTCCAGGGAAATCTCGGAGAAAATAAAAGTGCTATTTTTCTGAATCCGATATCGTTTACATACACTTATCTCGCCCCTGGATCATGAATACGAACTCAGAAATCCATTCTGAATACTCCTACATAGCGTCGTCTAATAATATTCTTGTTTCCATCAAAACACTATTCATACTTTATTCTTTCTTTTATTCCTTATATTTAATAAAAATACCCTGGTCCTCCTTCGGGCATTCCTTAACCCTTTTACGGAACCACTGGACTGATAACAGATATTGATTTGGATGACATGAGAATAATTCTCCTGTTTGGAAATACCATATCTTACTTTCCTAGGAGATAGATTATTCTTATCTATGCTGTCAACCACTAGTATTCTTCATGACATATAATTATTGGAATCTATACCCATTCACATTCATTCATTAGAACTGCTAATACCTTGTAGTCAGAATCACTGTTCATTCTTTCATCAATATATAAAAAGTTTTAATTCTACCGAAAATTCGGGTTCTTACAATGAGAGATTACATCATTAGTTGCCTTTTCAACTTCTTCACCATGTTAAGAACCCTGGTGAGCATCAGAGAATATAGCAGTGTGAGAATCCACTATTTCATCAAGAAGTACAGTAGGCTGATCAGCTGCACCAGTTTCTTCAGATTGAACAGGAAGAGAGGAAATAGGAATATCAACAGGATCAGATAATGGCATGATAGGAGTAGCAAAATCATCCAAAGAAGGAAAACCATCTCTGTTGTCCTCATCCATTGGCATATGTACTGGTGATTGCACAGCCTCTTCTTTAGTGTTTACCTCAACAGCATGTATTTCTGTAGAAGGAACCTCTGGAGCTTCAACATTTATCTCTTCATCATAATCAGAGATTACCAACTTCCTTAACTTCCTTCTTTTGTAGGTATGTACCTCAACTTCTATCTCTTCTTCATCAGAAGATGACTCTTCTTCAACAACAGAGGATGATAGAGACCTATTAGCTCTCTCCTTCTTCTCTTTTCTGGCCCTCTTAGCCCTTGCCAAGCTATGTCTGGAATTATGAGCAGTATGCTTGGTTCTACCCCCACGTTTGGGTTTTGGTTGTTGGTCAGGTTGGGGTTGAGGTTGAGTAGGAGACTAAGGTTGTGGTTGAGGTGATTGAGGTTCAGAGTTTAATGATTCAGTGTTTAATGGTTCAGTGTTTAGTGGTTCAGTGTTTAGTGGTTTAGGTAGAGTGGATGAAGGTTGAGGTTGGTGTGTAGTAGAAGTCGATACTGGGACTGAAGTGTGATCAGTGTTTAGAGAAGGTTGTTCAGCCTGTGGAGGTTCTTGTGGTTGATTTATAAAGTTTTGTAAAGCAAGAGGGTAAACCAGAGCAGGCATATTCTTGTTAACATCCTTATTTGTCAAGTCAGAGAACATTCTCTTATTGACCTTAAATGGCTGAATCACATCAGCTTCAGCTATTTCAACATTTGGCACACAAGCAGTAAATAGCATCTGACAAAATCTAGCAAAATACACAGTTCTAGATACGGACAACCTATCACCTAAGTTCATCAACACAAGTCTTCCAAAATCAAAATTACTACCATAGAGAAGAGAATACCCGATTTGAAGACTATCAATAGGAATTGCATCCCAGTTGGTGATTTTGTTCCCAAAAGCCCCTGTAATACAGTCGAAGAAGAAACTCCATTCTTTTCTCAACTGTGGCCTTTTCACTGATCCAAGTCTAGCCAAAGACCCTGAATACCCAATCTGCTGCAGCATATCTTACAGATTCTTTTCAGAAGCATTAGCATACGAAGTGTGAATGTCGAAGCCCATGGTTTCTCTGACTGTATCTGGAGTGATAACATAGTCAGTTTTGTCATATGTGAAAATAATGGATGGAGTGCCATTCTCTCCACCATCATCATAAACAGAGTTTTGCCAAAAGGAGGCAATTTGTGATGCAGACAGCGTTTGGGGTTCAACCAAAGCTTAACCAATCTCTGAATCGCGTAAGAAACTCTGCATCAAATGAAAAGAATCTGGAGCGTTTTCATTGTTTAAAAGAGCTGCATAATTGTTAGAGACAAACAAGAGGCCAAGAGTATTGAAAGGTTTGGTTACCATTAGAATAATATGAGAAGAAATACGAAGAAAATGATATGAGTGAAAGATGTGTGATGAATTTTGCAAGTGAAAGATGTGATGTAATTGTGAGTAAAAAAATAAGTGAATGTGTATGAGTGAATATGAAGAGAAAAGTAAAACTCAAACATTTTAGCAGTAAAACACGCAACCAGTTACCATGTGTAGTGGGACACGATCAATGAAAAATATGTGATTGGGACAGGTGTCACATAATTAATGAAATAGACATGCATGATCAGTAATTACAACCATAATTACTGCTACTTTCTCTCTCTAATTATTAACACAATTAAACACTTTGACACTTATCAACAGCTGTCAAAAACTCATTTTACCCCAAATTTGAAATCATCTGAAATAAAATATACCTTAGAGTATTTAGACAAAATCAATCAGTGTTTGTTAATTCTCCAACTTTGTTACTGTACCCTTTCAAAAACTGCACAAATGTGAATATTTGTGTGTGGATAGCAGAGTTTACAGATCCAGTTTTTAGAGCATCTAATATTTCATAAAATCCAGAAAAATAAATCAGTAAACACTGGATGTACAAACTCTCATAGTAAACACTGAATATATGATGAATGCTAAGCTCTGTAGTAGCCTATATACAGAGCTCTGTATTAATCTATTTCCCTTGTAGTAGCCTATATGCTAAGCTCTATAGTAGCCTATATACAGGGCTCTGTAGTAAGCACACAGTCTAGAAAGATAAAAATATCAAGAAATAAATATCAATGCATCATTCAGTGACTACCATGCCATGGATATAAGAACTCACAAATCTCTCAAGTCACACAAGTGTTTAAGTGAAGTGTTTACACTCAAGTTCAATTAGTAAAAGCAGATGCTACCATATACTTGGTTGTCCACCAAATTTACACTACTTTGAATACATGTATGCACAAATCGAAAGGACTTTGTTCAGGGTTTTAATGTGGTTAAAAAATAAAAAGAAAGAAAGAAAAAAAATTGTTAACTGAACAGTGTTAATAGAGCAAAGTGTCCAGTTGTACTACAAATACATAATTGTAGATGATAATCAGTAAATATACATTTTTTTTGTTTATGTATATCTACTAAATGAACTTTCCTTTACACATAAATTCCCAACTATTTGCCCATCAATCCCCAAATAAAATCAGACTGTTCTTGAACAATCAGAGCTTAAATCAGAGTTTTTAAAAAAATAAAATAAAAAGGCTCAAAGGGGTTCACTAAGGGTTTGAAAATTTAGTGATCGTGTTTGGTTAAATGTGGTAAATCCTAGTGCCTTTATCATTTTCATGCACACACATACCATGGAGTCTCAAAATGGTTTAAAACAAGTTCTAGAGCAACATACTTATTGATCAACAGCACACATCAATAAAATTTGATTGATATAAAATGTATCAATCACTGATAGGCTCAAAATCTCACAGGGTGTAAGCATGCTTTAGTACTCACCAAAATTAATAGAGACATATCTCATGTTTATAAATTTTCACAAGCACAAACAAGGAATTATCAAGTACCATGTGTATTTCTTTGGGAACATAGTATCACTAACAGAGTTTAGGAGTCATCATTATCAGAAGATATTCATGAGAGGCAATGCACACAATATTTACAGACTCAGAGTTTAGGATTAATGAACTAAGAGATGCTATAAATATGAAACAGTATCATGTTTGTGTGATTTTTGTACAGTCTAAGATTAGATCACAGATAACTCAGATAGATTCATGATTAATAACTGAAAATCATGCTTCATACATTTTCTTCATTGGTGTTCATCTCAGACAATAACATTATCAGAATTAATTAGAGTTTATCCAGCATGTTAACAGTGTTTGACTGACAAAACATGCTAACAGAGTTTGACAGTCAAAGAACAGAGTTTATATAGCAGAGTTTAAAAATTGAGTTCACTTAGCATTTAACACATCACAAAAACATAAGTAATGCATTACACAAGTGAAATTTGAGTCTAACCAGTATCTCTAGTCAAACCCAGAGATCATTCCAAGTTCATTTACCAGCCTTGTAAATATAGCTTCACTCAATGGCTTGGTGAAGATGTCTGCAAGCTGTTGGTCAGTAGACACAAAATGAAGCTTAATGTTTCCTTCCTCTACATGTTCTCTGATAAAGTGATACCTTATGCTGATGTGCTTGGTCATTGAATGTTGTACTGGATTACCTGTCATAGCAATAGCACTTTGATTATCACAGTAAATAGGAATCTTACTGTACCTCAATCCATAATCCAGCAACTGATTCTTCATCCATAGAATCTGTGCACAACAGCTACCAGCAGCAATATACTCTGCCTCAGCTGTAGATGTAGAAATTGATTTCTGTTTCTTACTATACCAAGAAACCAGTCTGTCACCCAGAAATTGACAACTTCCACTGGTGCTCTTTCTATCTATCTTACAGACTGCAAAGTCTGCATCAGAGTAACCAAGTAGCTTGAAATCTGATTCTCTGGGATACCATAGACCTAAAGTAATGGTGCCCTTGAGATATTTAAAAATTCGTTTCACAGCTGTGAGATGTGGTTCTCTGGGATCAGCTTGAAACCTTGCACAGAGACAAGTTGCATACATGATATCAGGTCTACTTGCTTTCAGATAAAGAAGAGACCCTATCATGCCTCTGTAGTTTGTCATATCTACTGATGCTCCTGTATCCTTATCCAATTTAGTTGCAGTTGCCATGGGAGTTGATGCAGATGAGCAATCAAGCATACCAAATTTCTTGAGAAGATTCCTGGTATATTTTTTTTGATTTATGAAAATTCCATCATCTGTTTGCTTCACCTGTAGGCCTAGAAAAAAAACTAAGCTCTCCCATCATACTCATTTGATACCTGGACTGCATTAGCTTGGCAAACTTTGTACAGAGTTTATCATTAGTAGACCCAAAAATTATGTCATCAACATATATTTGAACTAAAAGCAGATCACTACCAGATTTAAAGTAGAATAGAGTTTTATCAATTGTACCTCTATGAAACCCACTTTCTAGAAGAAATTGAGCTAGTGTCTCATACCATGCTCTTGGTGCCTGCTTAAGTCCATAAAGTGCTTTATCAAGCCTGTAGACATAATCTGGATATTTGGGATCCACAAATCCTGTGGTTGTTCAACAAACACTTCTTCTTCAAGTTTCCCATTCAGAAAGGCACTTTTCACATCCATCTGAAATACCTTGAATTTCTTATGAGAGGCATATGCTAGAAACATCCTTATTGCCTCCAACCTTGCAACTGGAGCAAAAGTTTCATCATAATCTATTCCTTCTTGCTGTGAATAGCCTTTTGCCACAAGTCTGGCTTTGTTTCTTGTAACAACCCCCTCACTATCAGTTTTGTTTCTGAAAACCCACTTAGTACCAACAACAAACCTATTCTTTGGTCTTGGTACAAGTGTCCAAACTTCATTTCTTTCAAATTCATTCAACTCCTCCTGCATTGCTGTTATCCAGTCAGCATCTTGAAGAGCTTCTTCAACCTTCTTGGGCTCAGTTTGTGACAAGAATGCATGAAACATACATTCATTTGTTGTTGCACTTCTTGTCCTTACTCTTGCATCTGGATCACCAATAATCAAATCAGGTGTGTGAGATTTGGTCCATTTCCTAGCTGAAGGCAAATGACTTCTCACAGAGTTTGATCCTCCCCATTGATCCATGTTCTCCTGATTTTCTTGATGTCTTTCTTCATTCTCTGAGGCTCCCCCTGAATGTGACTGCTCAGAGTTTGAACTATCAGATTTTGGACTTTCAGAGTTTGATCCAGATTTTACAGATGACTCACTATCAGATTTTGAGTCATCACTTTGAAGTGATTCTTCATGCTCCCCCTCAACTAGTTCTTCTCTACTATTTGATTGAAAAGTTTCTTCAGTATTTACCAGTAGAGGTTCAGAGTTTAGCTCAATAGAGTTTGTCAGATCAACTTCATCAGAGTTTACTTCATCAGAGAATAAATCTTCATTTTGAAAGTGCAGTTGATCATGTTTATCTACATCTTCAAGTCCAGTTATTTTCTTGTCATCAAATGACACATGTATAGACTCCATGATCACTTTGGTTCTCAGATTATAAACTCTAAATGCTTTGGTTGACAGTGGATAGCCAACAAAAATTCCTTCATCAGCTTTTAATTCAAATTTTGTCAACTGTTCAGGATGAGTTTTCAGCACAAAGCACTTGCACCCAAAAATATGAAAATATTTCAGGTTTGGCTTCTTTTCCTTCACCATTTCATATGGTGTTTTTCCATGCCTATTGATCAGAGTGGCATTCTGAGTAAAACAGGCAGTTTGAACAGCTTCTGCCCAGATATAGGTTGGCAACTTTGCTTCATCAAGCATAGTTCTAGCAGCTTCTATGAGGGTTCTGTTCTTTCTTTCAACTACACCATTTTGCTGTGGTGTACCAGGTGCAGAAAACTCTTGCTTCACTCCTCTGTCTTTGCAGAATTCTTCCATTATTGCATTTCTGAATTCAGTTCCATTATCACTTCTGATAATCTTGACTTTATGTTTTGATCCTTTGTCCAGTTGCTTTACATGCTCCATCAGAGTTAATGCAGTCTCATCCTTCTTTGCTAGAAAATACACCCAAGTATATCTGGTGTGTTCATCAACAATGACTAAAGCATATTTCTTTCTTCCAATAGACATCACATTTACTGGACCAAAAAGATCAACATGTAGAAGGTGATAATGATCAACAATTGAAGATTCTGACTTGCTCTTGAAAGATGACTTCCTTTGTTTGGCCTTTTGACAGGAATCACATAGGCCATCAACATTTAATAAGGATTTTGGGAGCCCTCTAACAAGATTCTTTCTAATCAGTTCATTGATGTTGTTCAGATTCAAATGAGAGAGTTTCTTATGCCACTTCCAACTCTCTTCACTGGACATTCTTGTTGACAGACACACTGCTTTACCATCAGAGTTTGTTGACAACTTTATCTCATAAATGTTATTGTGCCTGTGTCCAACTAGAACAACTTTCCCTGTAGATTTACTGATGATTTCACAGTATTCAGGCTGAAAATCTACATGATATCCTTTGTCACAGATTTGACTCACAGATAGCAGATCATGCTTGAGTCCTGGAACTAGAGCTACATTTGTGATGATGACACTTCCAAGATTGATATTGCCATATCCCAGAGTATGTCCTATGTTGCCATCTCCATAGGAAACTTTTGGGCCAGCCTTCTCCACATACTCTGATAGCAGGGCTTTATTTCCAGTCATGTGTCCTGAACATCCACTGTCCACGACTAGCTAGGGTACTTTCTCTGGTGCCCTGCAATCACAAACAATTACTGAGGATTAGTTTTAAGGATCCAGACTTGCTTGGATCCTTTGGCTTTCTTAACTTTGTTAGCTTTTGCAGCAGAATGCATATTATCAGAGTTTAAGCTAACTTTATCAGTGTTTACACTTGCAGAATTAACTCTAACCCATTTCAAATTTGGCTTGGGTTCATAGTAATTATGATAAATAGTATGATAATCTTTGCAAGTATAAATAGAATGCCAAGTACTTCCACAGTGTTTGCATAAAGTCTGTGGTCTAGTTCTAACATTTTCTTTCTTTACTCCAGAATTGCAAAAGCTAGCAAGATGGTTAGTACTACCACAGTTATGACATGTCTTTCTAGGAGCAAAAGAAGCAAGCATTGGATATTTACCCTGAGAAATGCCTACTTTACCATTTCTGTTCTTTCTAGACACTTTCTGTTCCTTAACAGATCTTAACTCCTTAAGCTTATGCTTGAGTTATTTATCTGTCATTGAACCAATATTAACCTGTTTAACACTGTTTTTTATTGGTTCTTTCTTGATAGCTTGTTTACCACCTTCAAACCTAGGTTCATTTATTCCATTAACAAATGTTCCAAATTTCTTAGTAGAAGTGGTGGTCTAATCTTGACTTTATTCTGAAACCTAAGTTCATCTTCCTCAGAATAACCTAGACCTACAGTGTCAGATTGAAAAACTTCTTGTGTGTCTTTTCCAGAATGAGTCCATGTCTTAATTATGTGATTTTTCTCCTCCAACTCAGATTCTAGTTGCTTACATTTTTCTAGCAACTCCTGTTCTAGATAGATAGCATTATCTCTTTCTTTCTGAACTTGTTGCATGTTTTCAAGTTTTTCTTCAACAATTCTATTTCTCTCTTTAAGTTCAGAATTCTCAGACTTTATTCTCACATTTTCTAAAGTCTGATCCCTAAAACTAATATGCAACGCCTTAAGATAAATTCTCAATTCAGTTATATTATCAATATTATAGGCATAGGTAGTAAGGGGTACCTTGTTTTCAGAGGTTTCAGAATCTGTCTCAATAGAAGCCATGAGAGCATAGTTGATTTCCTCATCTGAATCTGAAGTGTCTGCCCAATCTCTGCCTTTTGTGATAAGTGCCTTACCAGTTTTACCCTTCTTGCACTCAGGAGCATAGTGACCCATCTCCTTACACTTGTAGCATTGAATCTCAGACTTGTCTTTCTTTCCAGATTTGGTATCCTTTCTCTCAGACCTCCTGAAACTCTTTCTTTCTTCATTTGAATCTCTAGAAAACTTTTTTCCCTTCTTGAAGTTCTTGAAACCCATTTTCTTGAAAGTCTTCACCATTAATACAACCATTTTCCTCATTTCTTCTTCATCATCCTCAGAGTCAGATGAATCAGAAGTGTTTGAATCACCATCAGAGTTTGATGATTCATTTTCAGAATGAATGACTGAAGCCTTTCCTTTAGTTTTCTTCTTCAATGGTTTCTCTTCAACCTTAAGAGCAACAGACTTTAACTTCTTGCTTGATCTCCTGTTTCTCTGCTCCATTTCCAATTCATAAGTTTTGAGCAGTCCATAGATTTCATCAATCTCAGTATTAGCAAGATCATAGTTATCTCTAATAGTGGTTGTTTTCACATCCCACTTTTCAGGTAGAGAAAGAAGAAACTTGAGATTTGAGTCTTCTAGATCATACTCTTTATTAACCAATGATAGATCATTGAGCAGTTTACAGAATCTGTCAAATGTTTCTGTCATGGTTTCTTCATATTTAGCCTCAAAGTGCTCATACTCTTGAGTGAGTATATTTCTTCTATTCTTTTTTATAGCAGCCGTTCCTTGACACCTAACTTCAAGTGCATCCCAGATTTCTTTTGCAGTAGTGCAGTTAATAACCTTATTAGACATAACATTGTCTAAAGCACTATGAAGTAGATGCCTAACTTTTGCATCCTTAGCAATAGATGACAAATCTTCAGGAGTCATGTCCTTCTTCTCCTTTGGAACTGTTTTTGCTTCTTGACCAACAGTTGCAACAGATAGCTTAGTAGGTTAATGAGGGCCTTTATAAATCCTGTCAAGATATTCTGGATCTGTAGCCTCCAGAAACATAGTCATTTTTACCTTCCAGATTGCATATTCTGATGGTCTTAGAATAGGAACCCTAACTGTTTCATAACGACTCAAAGTTGTAGGAGCCTTCTCAGAACCTAATGGAGGAGGTATCTCTGTCATTGATTATTGTGTGTTTGGATCTTAAACTGTAATAACGTAACATATTGGCTCTGATACCACTTGTTAGGTCGAATACACAAAATATAATCAAGTACTGTATGAGAGATTAACAAGAACACACGTTTTTGTAATTAAAAACTGTTTGGAATTAATAATTCCTCTCTCAGTGATGTAAAATATCACAGAGAGCTGCTTAGGTTTCAATGAATGAATATTTCAACGTTCGATACTATTCTAGGGTTAACCTAACTGTATTTATAAAACATACAGCTACTGTACAATCATGAATTGATACTCCTATAATTAAGCTGTACAATTGATATCAATCACGATTGCTACACATCTTCTAAGTCAACTCAATCTCTTTGATAGCTAATCAATCTCCAAAGATATTGCTTTCATATTTATCTTCAGTCACTGTTGACTTGTAGATGCTTCTGTCAAACAGAGTTTACCAAACTTTGTTGCTTCCATTCGTCAGCATTTGCGCTTCCATCTGTCAGCGTTTAAACAAACTCTGACTGCTTCCAGCTTAAACTCTGATTTAACACTGTATCACTTAAACACTGATTAGTAATTACATCAATTATATTTAACAAAAGATATGATCTGATTGATATTTTAGGTGTTTATAAAAGGTAATATCTTCAACTCAAAGTAAATATGAAAAAGACAATCGATTGATTACCGTTAATTTTATTATATTAATGTGAAAAGGCAATTGACTAATTACCATTAATTTTATTATGTTAATCGATTAATTAACATTAATTATATTATGTTATTATTTATTTTAGGTGTTATATTTTTCTTGAAAATTATGGTGGGATATTTTCGGGTATATATTAATGATTGTAAGATTTGTTTAAAATTAAAAAGGTAACGTGTTTTAGTTCAAAAGGAAATATTAAAGATGGAAAGATATGATACGATTGATCTTTTTTAGGTCTTTATAAAAGGTAATTTCTTGAATATTTACCTTTAATTATATTATGTTATTACTTGTTTTAGGTGTATTTATTTTTCTTTATAATGAAGGGTAAATAAGTAAATTCACGAAGTAAAAAAAATAGGTACATTAAATATATTATGTTATTACTTATTTTTGGGTTCTTTATTTTTCTTTATAATGAAGGTTAAAGAAGTAAATTCACGAATTACCAAAAAATAGGTACAAAAAAATAGGTACCAAAACTTTTAATGTTTATACTTTTATATAATAGTATAGACTAGCATCAAATTCATGCGATGCACGGAATTTTTTTAATATTATATTAAATTTTTAATAGTTTTTTTTAAATACGAATTTTGGAGGCATAAATATTTAAATGAGATGATGATCATAATTATATAAATGTTATCCGTGATATTTCTAGAAAATGAATGATTTTAGTTAAAAAAACTATAGAAAATGTGATAGGTTTTAGTTGAAAAGCTAATAAGTTATTTATTAGTAATTATAAAATTATTATTTTGTTTTATTAAATAGAATGCCCGTGATATAATGGGAAAACGAGAGGATTTAGTTAGAGAAAATTAAAAAGGTAATATGTTTTAGGTGAAAAATGATTAGTTTATAGTAATTATAATTTAATTATATTCTTTTACTAATTAAAATTGCTCCTAGTGCTTTTAAAAAATGAGAAATTAACGTTACCCGTGATATTTCTAGAAAAAAGGGAATTTAATTAGGAAAAAAATAGAAAGATGATATGTTTTAGTTGAAAAGATAATCGGTTAATTATTAGTATTGCAATGCACGGGTTTCTTGTATTATGTTATAAAATTTATTTAATACTATAATTATGTTTTTATATAATCATTTTTTTAATAATTTTTTGAATTTTAATTTGATACTCCCTCCGTCCCCCTCAATTGTTTACATTGGGGGACGAGGGCGTGGCACGCATTTTAATACTCCTAAAAAGTATAGTTCCATAATTTATTTTTAATTTTTTTCATCTAAATAACAATTTAATATTTAAACTTTTATTCAAAAAAAGAAAATTTTAAAAATAAATTATGGAACTATACTTTATATACACCTTAAAATGTGTGTCAAGCAATGCTGAAAACATGTAAAGAAATGAGAGGGACAGAGGGAGTATTATTTAATATACTCATGTTTACGGATTATAATAATGTTTCCTTATTATAAACAATGCATATGATTTTTTAATATATTTTATTAATAATTGAAAATTTTTGTGTGATATGTTAGGCCGAATACACAAGATATAATCAAGTATTGTATGAGAGAATAACAAGAACACACGTTTTAGTACTTAAAAACTGTTTGGAATTAATAGTTCCTCTCAGTGATGTAAAATATCACAGAGAGCTGCTTAGGTTACAATGAATAAATATTTCAATGTTCGATACCCTTCTAGGGTTAACCCAACTATATTTATAAAACATACAGCTTCTATACAATCAGAAATTGATACTCCTATAATTAAGCTATACAATTGATATTAATTACGATTGCTACACATCTTTTAAGTCAACTCAATCTCTTTGATAGCTATCTGATCTTTAAAGATATTGCTTCCATGTTTATCTTCAATTAATCTTCAATCATTGTTGACTCGTAGATGCTTCTGCTGAACAGAGTTTAACAAACTCTGTTGCTTCCATCAATCAGTGTTTGCGCTTCTATTCGTCAGCGTTTACTCAAACTCTGACTGCTTCCAGCTTAAACTCTGATGTATCACTGTATCACTTAAACACTGATTAATATTTACATCAATTATATCTAACAATCTCCCCCAACTTGTTCATTAGCAAAAATGCACAAGTTAATGATAATTGATGATGTCAAAACAAAATAGACAAATGCAGTGTTTAATAAATGATCAGAGTTTAAAATACTTACTTAAACAAAATCAACAGAAAAACAAGAAATCCTTACAGAGCATCATTCATAAAATTGCCTCAAGATCTGGTGTTTTCCTGAGATAATCTATCAGCAATCTTCTCTCAGCATTCTCAAGCTCCTCCTGCATTATCTCTTTGATTTCTCTTAACTCAGGATCATTCTCATCAGTCTGATAAATAGCAGCTCTCAGATCATAAATTTTGTTTCTCCTCATCTGATTACCCAGTCTGATGAACTTTACTTCCTCTGATTGTGAGTTGAAATCAAGAACTGTAACACCAAGATCAGTCTTTAACTTTGTTGTTCCTTTCTTCATCTCAATTAGATTTCCATTCCAATCTCCGTACTTAGGAACATAGTTGCTGTTGTATGTCATGCCTCTAGTTGCCAAATTGTGAAGCATTTTTCTTTTAAGCACATTTGCAACTGACTCAGTTCTTCGATTTCTCACCTTGAACAGATATAAAACATGGACTAGTTCTTCCCAATATTTCAGATCAAGATCAAATTCACCAATCTTATATACTGTTCCATCAGACATGAAGTATAAGAGAAAATCCTTTTCCAAACTCTTCTGATAAACCAACTGTACTGATTCCAGTCTGTCTAAACTCTCTTGAGTAACACCACGACCTGGAATAGTCAGTGAGGAAGGATCTCTAGGACCAACATGCTGTGTAGAATCTCTTCTTGAACCCATACTAGCTCTATTTCTTCCAATCTTTCCAGCTAAACCTTTTCCATCTGAAAAATCCATAGGACCTCTAGTCTCTGGGGTTGGTTCAAACACTGATATCTTCCCAAAAACTGATTGTAATACAGAAGAAGATAGAGAGTTATGCACAACTCTTTTAGCAACAGAAGTTGTGTTTGATTTCTTTGACATGCTTTCCTCTTCAGCAATGCCTTTAAGCTTTTGCTTAGCTTCTACTTCTGTTGGCTTTTTGAATACTTGCATCCTTTGATCAGCTACAACATTTTCTTTGATTTCAATGCCTTTAAAAACAGGCCTAGAAGCTTTCACATTTTGCTTACCCTTACCAGACTTCAAAGCTTTCTGATGTTCAGCTTGTAAACTCTTCTCTTCAGCTTGAATGTCTGCAAGAGTAACTCCTTCTTCATTCTCCTCTAAAAATACTTTGCCAGCTAACTCTTCATCAGTCTGTGGATTATCAGTGAATAGCAAACTCTGGGTCTTAGATGTACCCTGAGTATCAGTATTTACACCACCAGACTTTGACTTAGAAGTTTTGTCAGATAGTAAACTCTTCTTAGTTGCCCTTGACCTCAGATTTCTTTGACCTTTTGCTCCTCCATCTCCTGCATCATCCTTCTGAGTAAGAGTTTGAGATTGCCTGCATTTAGTCTTAGCATATCTCTCCCCCTTTTTGACATCATCAGGTATGAGAATGGATGTAATCAGCTCCAAGGAAGAAGCAATAGCATCAACCTTATCAGACAAACTATTCTGATTTTCTTCAATTTTGGTCAGTCTGTCAGACATAGAGTCTTGAACCTTGGAGAATTTGGTAATCTTGATTTTGGTGTCAAACTCCAGAGTCATATCCTAATCCTTAAGATCATCTTTTAGACCAGTAATTGACTTCTGACAATCATCAAGTCTGCCATCCAGTGTTTTGACTTGCACCACTGTGGCCTTCAAACAAGAGAGAATATCTGGATTTGAAATTTCAGTAGCAGTTTGTTTCACAAAATTTGCTGCTCTCCCTCTAGGAAAAATACAATTTTCCTTATACCAATTTGCAGAAAACTTAGCAAGATACTCTGCTTCAATCTCATGTCTTTTGGAAGGCTGAGTGAATGGTGCATGCTTTCCATCAGTCTGCACAGGTGCACTTTCAAAAGAATCAGAGTTTGAACTCTCTTCACCTTCAACTTCAATACTATCATGTTCAACATTCTCTGCAATTTAAACATTCTCGGCAACAGTGTGCTCAGTTTCTACAATAGCCTCAGCTGTATTCTCTGCAACAATCTCTGCAGCTTCTGCATTCTTTTCAACAACTCCAGCATTCTCTGCAACATCTTCAACAGTCTGAGCAGGTTGTTTTTCAGACTTAACAGTCTTATCAACATTCTCTGCAAGATAAACAACTGCAGGCAGAATATCAGAGTTTAAATCCTTTGTTGCCTTTTCAACTTCTTCACCATGATCAGAACCCTGGTGAGCATTAGAAAATACATCAGTATGAGAAGCTACTATTTCTGCAAGAAGTACAGTAGGCTGATCAACTGCACCAGTTTCTTCAGAGTAAACAGGAAGAGAAGAAGTAGGAGGAATCATAGGATCAGAGAATGGCATGGTAGTCTCAGCAAAATCATCCAGAGTAAAGCCATCTCTGTTGTCATCATCCATGTGCATATTGACAGGTGATTTCTCAGATTCTGTAGTAGCATCTATCTCAACAGGTATCTCAACAACAGGTATTTCTGAAGTGATAACCTCTGGAGCTTTAATAACCATTTCATCATCTGAATCTGATATTACCAGCTTCCTTCTTTTGTAAGTCTGCAACTCAACAGGTGCCTCATCTTCAGAAGAAAAAGAAGACTCTTCATCAACAAGAGATGGTGATGGTGATCTATTTGCTCTTTCCTTTTTCTCTTTTCTGGCCAGTGTAGCTCTAGCAAGTCTGTGTCTTGAGTTATAAGCTACATGCTTAGTTCTCCCCTTACGTTTGGATTTGGACTTGGATGGTTGAGGTTGAGTAGGAGGCTGAGATTTTGGCGGTTGTTGGTCAGAGTGTAGTGGTTCAGAGTTTAGGGGATCAGAGTTTACTTGTTCAGAGTTTATTGGTACGGAGTGAGATTGTGGTTGAGTGTCAGAGTTTAGTGTTTAAGTGTTTAGTGGCTCAGGGTTTATTGGAGATTGTTCAGTTTGTTGAGGTTCTTGAGGTTATTGAGGTTCCTGTGGTTGATTTATGAAGTTCTGTAATGCAAGAGGATAAACTAGAGCAGGCACCTCCCTGTTGCCATCCTTATTTGTCAAATCAGAGAATACTCTCTTATTGACCTTAAAAGGTTGAATCTCATCAGCTTCAGCAATTGCAACATTTGGCACACAAGCAGAAAATAGTAGTTGACAAAATCTAGCAAAATATACAGTTCTAGATACTGACAACCTACCTCCTATATTCATTAACACATGTCTTCCAAAATCGAAATTAGAACCATAAAGAAGAGAATACCCGATTTGAAGACTATCAGTAGGAATTGCATCCCAATTGGTGACCTTGTTTCTAAAAGCCCTTGTAATACAGTCGAAGAAGAAACTCCATTCTTTTCATAACTGAGGTCTTTTCACTGACCCAATCTTGTCCAACGGACCTAAGTACCCAATCTGCTGCAGCATCTCTCGCAGATTCGTTTCAGAAACAACAGCATATGAAGTATGAATTTCAAAGTCCATGGTTTCTCTAACTATATCTGGAGTAATAACATAGTCAGTTTCGTTATATGTAAAAATAATTGATGGTGTCCCATTCTCTCCACCATCATCATAAACAGAGTTTTACCAGAATGAAGCAATTTGAGATGCAGACAGTGTTTGAGGTTCGACCAAAGCATAACCAACTTCTGAATCTCGCAAGAAATCTACATCAAATGAAAAGCTTTTGGAGCGTTTTCAGTGATCAACGGAGCTGCATAATTATTAGTAACAAACAAAAGACCAAGCATGTTGAAAGGTTTGGTTGCCATTAGAATAGTTTGAGAAGAAATACGAATGAAAATGATATGAGTGAAAGGTGTTTGAAGAAATTTTCAAGTGAAAATGATATGAAACCGTGAATGAAAGTGTAAAAAGTGAATATGAGTGGGTGAAAGTGAATATGAAGTAAAGAGTGAATCTCAAACGTTTTCGCCTTAAAACACGCAACCACATACCATAATTAGTAAAACACGATCATTGAAAGATGTGTGAGTGGGAGACGTGTCAAATGATCAGCAGAACAAACGTGCATACTCAGTAATTACAACCCCAATTACTGCTACCTTTTCTCAGTAATTACTACAAATAAACACTTTAACACTAACCAACAGCCGTCAAAAACTCTTTTTACCCCAAATGTGAAATCATCTGAAATAAAATGTACCTTAGAGTATTTCGACAAAAATTCATCAGTGTTTATCACTTCTCCAACTTTGTAACTGACACCTTTTCAAATACTGCACAGATGTGAATTTTGTGTGTGGATAGCAGAGTTTACTAATCCAATTTTTAGAACATCTAATTTTTCATAAATTCCATAATACTAAATCAGTAAATACTGGATGCACAAACTCTGATTGTAAACACTGACTATATGATGAATGCTAAACTCTGTAGTAACTTAAATACAGAAATCTGAATACACCTATTCCCTTTGATGTCCATGATAATCCAAGTAAACACACAGTCTTTATAGACAAAAAGATCAAGAGATAGATATCAAAGCATCATTCAGTGAGTTGCATGCCAAGGATTTGATTAAACTCACAAACTCTCAAATTACACAAGTGTTTAGGGACAGTGTTTACACTCAAATTCAATCAGTAAAAGCAGATGCTGCCATATGCTTGGTTGTCCACCAAATTTACACTACTTTGAATACATGTGTGCACAAATCAAAAGGACTTTATTCAGGGTTGATATTTGGTTGAAATCAAACAGGTGAGAAGAAAGAAGATAAATTAATAAATGACTAACTGAACAATTTAATAGAGCAAAGTGTTCAGTTGTCTAAGTACATATTTGTACAAGATGATCAGGATATATACTTTTTTTTTATGTATATATATCCTCCGAATAAACTTTCCTTTGCAGAGAAACTCTCACTTGTTTGCTCTTCAATTTTCAAAAGAATCTAACTGCTCTACATACAACAGAGTTTAATACTCTTGATACATCAGAGTTTAAGAGAACAGTTAATAAGGCTCAAAGGGGTTCACTAAGAGTTTAATGTAAGGTCAGTGTTTGTATAAATGTGGTAAATCCTAGTGCCTTTATCATTTTCATGCACACACATATCACGCAGTCTCAAAATGGTTTAAAACAAGTTCTAGAGCAACATACTTACTGATGAACATCACACAACAATTAAAATTCGATTGATATAAAATGTATCAATCACTTATTTGGCTCAAATTCTCACAGGGTGCAGACATGCTTTAGTACTCACCAAAATAAACAATGACACATCTCAAGTTTTATAATTTTCACAAGTACAAACAAGGAATCATCAAGTACCATGTAAATGTCTTGGGAACAGAGTGTCACTCATCAGAGTTTAGGAGTCATCAATATCAGAAATTATTAATGAGAGGTAATGCACACATCATTTACAGACTCAGAGTTTGGGAGAAATAAACTAAGAGATGCTATAAATATGAACAGTATCATGCTTGTGTTGAATTTCTGCACAGTCTAAGATTAGATCACAGATAACTTAGAATGTTTCATGATTAATAACTGAGAATTATGCTTCATACATTTTCTTCATTGGTGTTTATCTCAGACAATAACATTATCAGAATTAATCAGAGTTTATTCAGCATGTTAACAGTGTTTGACTGACAAAACATGCTATCAGAGTTTACATAGAATTTAACACATCACAAAAACATAAGTAATGCATTACATAAGCGAAATTTGAGTCTAACCAATATCTCTAGTCAAAACCAGATACCATTCCAAGTTCATTTACTAGCCTTGTAAATATAGCTTCACTCAAGGGCTTGGTGAAGATGTCTGTAAGCTGTTGGTCTATAGACACAAAATGAAGCTCAATGTTCCCTTCTTCTACATGCTCTCTGATAAAATGATACCTTATGCTGATGTGCTTGGTCATTGAGTGTTGTACTGGATTACCTGTCATAGCAATAGCACTTTGATTATCACAGTAAATAGGAATCTTACTGTACCTTAATCCATAATCCAGCAACTGATTCTTCATCAATAAAATCTGTGCATAGCAGCTACCAGCAGCAATATACTCTGCCTCAGCTGTAGATGTAGAAATTGATTTTTGTTTCTTACTGTACCAAGAAACCAGTCTGTCACCCAGAAATTGAAAACTTCCACTAGTGCTTTTTCTATCTATCTTACAGCCTGCAAAATATGCATCAGAGTAACCAATAAGTTTGAAATCTGATTCTCTGGGATACCACAGTCCTAAAGTAATTGTTCCCTTGAGATACTTGAAAATCCTTTTCACTGCTGTGAGATGTGGTTCTCTGGGATCAGCTTGAAACCTTGCACAGAGACAGGTTGCATACATGATATCAGGTCTACTTGCTGTCAGATAAAGAAGAGACCCTATCATGCCTCTGTAGTTTGTCATATCCACTGATGCTCCTGTATCCTTATCCAACTTAGTTGCTGTTGCCATGGGAGTTGATGCAGATGAGCAATCAAGCATACCAAATTTCTTGAGAAGGTTTCTGGTATATTTTGCTTGATTTATAAATATTCCATCATCTGTTTTCTTCACCTGTAGACCTAGAAAATAACTAAGCTCTCCCATCATACTCATTTGATACCTGGACTGCATTAGCTTGGCAAACTTTGTACAGAGTTTATCATTAGTAGACCCAAAAATTATGTCATCAACATAAATTTGAACCAAAAGTAAGTCACTACCAGATTTAAAGTAAAACAGAGTTTTATCAATTGTACCTCTGTGAAACCCACTTTCTAGTAGAAACTGAGCAAGAGTTTCATACCATGCTCTTGGTGCTTGCTTAAGTCCATAAAGTGCTTTATCAAGCCTGTAGACATAATCTGGATAATTGGGGTCAACAAATCCTGGTGGTTGTTCAACAAACACTTCTTCTTCAAGTTTCCCATTCAGAAAAGCACTCTTCACATCCATCTGAAATACCTTGAATTTCTTCAAGTTTCACTCTTCACTAATTTTTTTTAATAATTTTTTGAATTTTAATTTGATACTCCCTCCATCCCCCTCAATTGTTTACATTGGGGGATGGGGGCGTGGCACGCATTTTAATGCTCCTAAAAAGTATAGTTCCATAATTTATTTTTAATTTTTTTCATCTAAATAACAATTTAATATTTAAATGTTTATTCAAAAAAAGAAAATTTTAAAAATAAATTATGGAACTATACTTTATATATACCTTAAAATGTGTGTCAAGCAATGCTGAAAACATGTAAAGAAATGAGAGGGACAGAGGGAGTATTATTTAATATACTCATGTTTACGGATTATAATAATGTTTCCTTATTATAAACAATGCATATGATTTTTTAATATATTTTATTAATAATTGAAAATTTTGGTGTGATATTTTGGGTATATATTAATGCTTGTAAGATTTGTTATAAATTAAAAAGGTAACGTGTTTTAATTAGAAAGGAAATATTAATGATTGAATGATATGATATAAATGATCTTTTTAGGTGTTTATAAAAGGTAATATGTTCAACTGAAAGTAAATATGAAATAGACAATTGACTAATTATCATTAATTATATTATATTGTTATTTATTTTAGTTGTTATATTTTACTCGAAAATTATGGTTCGATATTTTCGGTTGTATAATAATGATTGAAAGATTTGTAAAAGGTAACGTGTTTTAGTTCGAAAGGAAATTTAATGATCGAAAGATATGATCTGATTGATTTTTTAGGTGTTTATAAAAGGTAATATCTTCAACTAAAAGTAAATATGAAAAAGACAATCGATTGATTACCGTTAATTTTATTATATTAATGTGAAAAGGCAATTGACTAATTACCATTAATTTTATTATGTTAATCGATTAATTATCATTAATTATATTATGTTATTATTTATTTTAGGTGTTATATTTTTCTTGAAAATTACGGTGGGATATTTTCGGGTATATATTAATGATTGTAAGATTTGTTTAAAATTTAAAAGGTAACGTGTTTTAGTTCAAAAGGAAATATTAAAGATGGAAAGATATGATACGATTGATGTTTTTTAGGTCTGTATAAAAGGTAATATCTTGAATAATTACCTTTAATTATATTATGTTATTACTTATTTTAGGCGTATTTATTTTTCTTTATAATGAAGGGTAAATAAGTAAATTCACGAAGTAAAGAAAATAGGTACCTTAAATATATTATGTTATTACTTATTTTTGGGTTCTTTATTTTTCTTTATAATGAAGGGTAAAGAAGTAAATTCACGAATTACCAAAACATAGGTACCAAAAAACAGGTACCAAAACTTTTAATGTTTCTACTTTTATATAATAGTATAGACTAGCTTCAAATTCGTGCGATGCACGGAATTTTTTTAATATTATATTAAATTTTTAATAGTTTTTTTTAAATACGAATTTTGGAGGCATAAATATTTAAATGAGATGATGATCATAATTATATAAATATTATCCGTGATATTTCTAGAAAATGAATGATTTTAGTTATAAAAATTTAGAAAATGTGATAGGTTTTAGTTGAAAAGGTAATAAGTTATTTATTAGTAATTATAAAATTATTATTTTGTTTTATTAAATAGAATGCCCGTGATATAATGGGAAAAAGAGAGGATTTAGTTAGAGAAAATTAAAAAGGTAATATGTTTTAGGTGAAAAGGGTAATTGATTAGTTTATAGTAATTATAATTTAAGTCGAACCTACCTCGGAGCGAAAGCTTCGGATTTACGTGGGAGTACTGGGTGGTAGGGCTCAGCGATATATCTCCCCGGGTTTGAAATCCCACATACAAGTGTGTGGGGTAGTTCCCGGTTAAAAAAAAAAAAGGATAATCGGTTAATATTAGTATTAGAATATTATTATTTAATTTTATTAAATAGAAACGTCCATGATATAATTGGAAAAAGATAGATTTTAGTTTGAAAAAATTAAAAAAGATAACGTGAAAATTAAAAGTTGACATACTTTAGGTGAAAAAGGTAATTAATTAGTTTATAGGAATATAATTTAATTGTTATTTTACTAAATAAAATTGCTGGTAATATTTTTAGAAAATGAGAAATTAATGTTATCCATGATATCTCTAAAAAAGAAATTTAATTAGAAAAAATAAAAAAGATGATACGTTTTTAGCTAAAAAGGTAATCTGTTAATTAATAGCATTATAATATTATGATTTTATTTTCATTAAATAGAATCGCCCGTGATACAATTTGAAAAAGAGATGTTTTAGTTAGAGAAAATAAAAAAGGTAACTTGTTTTTTCAATTTTATAAAATATAAAAGATATTATATTTTACCTGAAAAAGGAAACTACTTAGTTATTAAAAAAAAGGTAACATGTTTAACCTGAAAAAAGAGATTGATTAGTAAAGTAAAAATTTTAGTTAAATAAAATATAAAAGAAGATTTTTGAAAGGTAATCCGTGATGTAATTAGAAAAAGAAATATTTTAGTTAGAATTATAAAATATAAAAAAATAATTAATTAGTTAATAGTAATTATAATTTGCTTTTTAGTTAGATAAAATATAAAAGATATAATATTTTACGTGAAAAAGGAAACTGCTTAGTTATTAAAAAGAAAAGAAAAGGTAACATGTTTAACCTGTAAAAGGAAATTGATTAGTAAAGCAAAAAATTTAGTTAGATAAAATATAAAAAAATATTTTATCTGTAATTAAGTAAGGGTAAATAAGTAAAATCAACAGGTACCTTTATAATTTAATTGTTATTTTACTAAATAAAATTGCTGGTAATATTTGTAGAAATTGAGAAATAAATGTTATCCACGATATCTCTAAAAAAAGGAATTTAATTAGAAAAAATAAAAAAGATGATACGTTTTTAGCTGAAAAGGTAATCAGTTAATTAATAGCATTATAATATTATGATTTTATTTTTATTGAATAGAATCGCCCGTGTTAGATATAATTGATGTGATTTAATATCAGTGTTTAAGTGTTACAGGTAAAAAGAGTTTAATTTGTTATTGAAAGCAGTCGTAGCAGAGTTTGAATATACGCTGATAGCTGGAAGCGCAAACGCTGACAGAAGAAAGCGTAAACACTGCTAGCTGAACACAAGGAAGCGCAAACACTGCTGGCTAGGAGAGCAACAGAGTTTGCTAAAGTCTATCTACTGGAAGCGTCTACAAGTCAACAGAGTTTGAAGATTAATTCAAGATTAATATGGAAGCAATATCTTTGAAGATTGGATAGCTGTCAAAGAGATTGAGTTGACTTAGAAGACGTGTAGCAATCGTAATTGATATCAATTGTATAGCTTAATTTTAGGAGAATCAATTAACGATTGTATGTAGCTGTATATCTTATAAATACAGTTAGGTTAACCCTAGAAGGGTATCCATCGTGAACGAATATCATTCATTGTAACCTAAGCAGCTCTCTGTGATATTTTACATCACTGAGAGAGGAATTATTAATTCCAAACAGTTTTAAGTACTAAAACGTGTGTTCTTGTTATTTACTCATACAGTACTTGATTATATATATATTGTGTATTCGACCTAACAAGTGGTATCAGAGCCAATCTGTTACTTTATTACAGTTAAAGATCCAAAACACAATAGTAATCAATGGCAGAGATTCCTCCTCCATCAGGTTCTGAGAAAGCACCTACTTCTGTTAGTAGGTATGAAACAATTAGGGTTCCAATACTCAAGCCATCAGAATATGCAATCTGGAAGGTAAAGATGACCATGTTTCTGGAAGCCACAGATCCAGAATATCTTGATAGAATTTATGAAGGTCCTCATAAACCTACAAAGTTAACTGCTGCTGCTGCTGGTGAGGAATCAAAGGTGGTTCCTAAGGAAAAGAATATTTGGGATGCACTTGAGGTTAGATGTCAAGGAACTGCTGCAATTAAGAAGAATAGAAGGAACATACTCACACAGGAGTATGAGCATTTTGAGGCAAAGTCTGAAGAAACCATGACAGAAACATTTGACAGATTCTGTAAACTGCTCAATGATCTATCATTGGTTAACAAAGAATATGATCTAGAAGACTCGAATCTCAAGTTTCTTCTCTCTCTTCCTGAAAAGTGGGATGTGAAAGCAACCACTATAAGAGACAACTATGATCTTGCTGACACTGAGATTGATGAGATCTATGGACTGCTCAAGACTCATGAATTGGAAATGGAGCAGAGAAATAGAAGATCAAGCAGGAAGTCAAAGTCTGTTGCTCTGAAAGTTGAAGAAAAATCTTCAAAGAAAGAAGCATCAAGGAAGAAGGCAAAAGAAAAAGCCTTGATCATCCATTCAGAAAGTGAGTCATCAAACACTGATGTTGACTCAAACACAGATGAATCATCTGATTCTGAAGATGATGATGAGATGATGCAAATGGCTGCATTGATGATAAAGACCTTCAAGAAGATGGGATTCAAGAACTTCAAGAAGGGAAAGAGATTCTCCAAGGATTACTCAAAGTCTGACAAGAAAAATTTTAGAAAATCTGAGGGAAAGGACTTCAAATCTGGTAAGAAAGATAAGTCTGAGATTCAATGCTACAAGTGTAAGGAGATGGGTCACTATGCTCCTGAGTGCAAAAAGGGTAAAACTGAAAAGGCACTATACACCAAAGGCAGAGACTGGGCAGATACCTCAGATTCAGATGAGGAGGTGAATTATGCACTCATGGCCTCTACTCAGAATGAAGATTCTGAACTAAAGGTACCTCCAACTACCTATGCTTATAATACTGATAATATAACTGAATTGAGAATTTATCTTAAAGCATTACATATCAGTTATAGGGATCAGACTTTAGAAAATGAGAGAATCAAGAGTGAGTGTTTTCAACTCAAAGAAAGAAATAAACTTGTTGAGGAACAACTTGAAAACATGAATAAAATTCAGAAAGAAAGAGATGATGCTGTGTTTATAGAACAGGAGTTGCTAGGTAAGTACAAGCAACTAGAATCTGAATTGGAGGATGCAAAGCACATTATTAAAACTTGGACACATTCTGGAAAAGACACACAAGAGGTTTTTCAATCAGACACAGTAGGTCTAGGTTATTCTGAGGATGATGTGCTTAGGTTTCAGAATACAGTAAAGATTAGACCACCTCTTTCTTCTAAGAAATTTGGAACATTTGTTCATGGTACTGTTAAAACTGAACATGGAGCTGTTGAAAGTGAGCCAGTAAAAACCTGTGTCAAACAGGTTAATATTGGTTCAATGACAGATAAACAACTCAAGCATAAGCTTAAAGAAATAAAATTTGTCAACAAACAGAGAATGCCTAGGAAAAACAGAAATGGAAAGGTAGGCATAACATCAGGAATTAAGCCAATGCTTGCTACATTTACACCTAGAAAAACTTGTCATAATTGTGGTAGCACTAATCATCTTGCTAGTTTTTGCAGGAAGAACAAAGACATTAATTCTTTACCCTCCAAATCTAGAGTGAAAAAGGATAGTGTCAAACCAAGACCACAAACTCTGTGCAAACATTGTGGAAGTAGTTGGCACTCAATTTATACTTGCAAGAATTATCATGCTATTTATCATAATTATTATGAACTGAAACCTAATTTGAAATGGGTTAAAGTTGATTATGCAAGTACTAAGAATGAGAATGTTAGTTTAAACTCTGATAATGACAAATCTGCTGCAAAAACTAACAGATTCAATAAAGCAAAAGGATCCAAGCAAGTCTGGATCCTTAAAACTAACAATCAGTGGTTGTTTATGATTGCAGGGCACCAGGGTAAGTACCCTAGTCGTGGACAGTGGATGTTCAGGACACATGACTGGAAATAAAGCCCTGCTATCAGAGTATGAGGAGAAGGCTGGCCCAAAAGTTTCCTATGGAGATGGCAACATAGGACATACTCTGGGATATGGCAATATTAATCTTGGAAGTGTCATCATCACTAATGTAGCTCTGGTTCCAGGACTCAAGCATGATCTGCTTTCTGTGAGTCAAATCTGTGACAGAGGATATCATGTAGATTTTCAGCCTGAATATTGTCAAGTCATCAGTAAATCTACAGGGAAAGTTGCTCTAGTTGGAAACAGACACAATAACATCTATGAAATAAAATTGTCAACAAACTCTGATGGCAAAGCAGTGTGTCTGTCAACAAGAATGTCCAGTGAAGAGAGTTGGAAGTGGCACAAGAAACTCTCTCATTTGAACCTGAACAACATCAATGAGCTAATAAAGAATGATCTTGTAAGAGGACTACCAAAGTCTTTGTTGAATGCAGAAGGCCTGTGTGATTCTTGTCAAAAGGCCAAACAGAGAAAAGCCTCTTTCAAAAGCAAATCCGAGTCTTCAATTGTTGATCCTTATCATCTTCTACATGTTGATCTTTTTGGACCAGTGAATGTTATGTCTCTTGGGAAGAAGAAATATGCTCTAGTCATTGTTGATGAATACACCAGATACACATGGGTGTATTTTCTAGCAAAGAAGGATGAAACTGCATTAACACTGGCAGAACATATAATGCAACTGGACAAAGGGTCAAAGAATCAAGTGAAGATTATCAGAAGTGACAATGGAACTGAATTCAGGAATTCAACAATGGAAGAATTTTGCAAGAACAAAGGAATTAAACAAGAGTTTTCTGCACCTGGCACTCCACAACAAAATGGTGTAGTTGAAAGGAAGAACAGAACTTTGATAGAAGCTGCCAGAACTATGCTTGATGAAGCAAAATTACCAACCTATTTCTGGGCAGAAGCAATTCAAACAGCTTGTTTTACTCAGAATGCCACTCTGTTAAATAAGCATGGAAAAACACCATATGAGATGGTGAGAGAAAAGAAGCCAAACCTAAAATATTTTCATATTTTTGGGTGCAAATGCTTTGTGCTGAAAACTCATCCTGAACAGTTGACCAAATTTGATTTGAAGGCAGATGAAGGAATTTTTGTTGGCTATCCACTGTCAACTAAAGCATTCAGAGTTTATAATCTGAGAACTAGAGTGATCATGGAGTCTATTCATGTGTCTTTTGATGACAAGAAAATAACTGGACTTGAAGATGTAAATGAACATGATCAACTGCACTTCGAAAATGAAGATTTAATCTCTGATGAACTAAACTCTGATGAGTCTGATCTGACAAACTCTGAACCTCTACTGGTAAATACTGAAGAGACCTTTCAGCCAGAAACAAGAGAAGAACCAGTTGAGGGGGAGCATGAAGAAACTCATCAAAGTGATAACTCAAATTCTGATAATGACTCAGCTAAAAATTCTGAATCAAACTCTGGTGACTCAAACTCTGAAAGTCTAAAATCTGACAGTTCACACACTGAGCAGTCACATTCAGGGGGAGCCTCAGAGAATGAAGAAAGATATCAAGAAAATCAGGAGAACATGGATCAAGGGGGAGGATCCAACTTTGAATGAAGTCAATTGCCTTCAGCTAGGAAATGGACCAAATCTCACACACCTGATTTAATCATTGGTGATCCAGATGCAAGAGTAAGGACAAGAAGTGCAACAACAAATGAATGTCTGTTTCATGCATTCTTATCACAAAATGAACCAAAGAAAGTTGAAGAAGCTCTTAAAGATGCTGACTGGATAACAGTAATGCAGGAAGAGTTAAATGAATTTGAAAGAAATGAAGTGTGGACACTAGTACCAAGGCCAAAGAACAGGTCTATTGTTGGTACTAAGTGGGTTTTTAGAAACAAAACTGATAGTGAAGGGGTTGTTACAAGAAACAAAGCAAGACTTGTGGCAAAAGGCTATTCACAACAAGAGGGGATAGATTATGATGAGACTTTTGCACCAGTTGCCAGATTGGAGGCAATTAGGATGTTTCTTGCTTATGCTTCTCACAAGAAATTCAAGGTTTTTCAAATGGATGTGAAAAGTGCTTTTCTAAATGGAAAACTTGAAGAAGAAGTGTTTGTTGAACAACCACCTGGTTTTGTAGATCCAAAATATCCTGACCATGTCTACAGGCTAGACAAGGCTCTTTATGGACTTAAGCAGGCACCAAGAGCATGGTATGAAACCCTGGCTCAGTTTCTTTTAGAGAGTGGATTCAACAGAGGTACAATTGATAAAACTATATTTTATTTAAAATCTGGAAGTGACTTGCTTTTAGTTCAGATATATGTTGATGATATCATTTTTGGATCTACTAATGATAAACTCTGTAAGAAATTTGCCAAGCTCATGCAGTCCAGATATCAAATGAGTATGATGGGAGAGCTAAGTTACTTTCTAGGCTTACAGGTGAAGCAAACAGATGATGGAATCTTTATCAATCAAGCAAAATATACCAGAAATCTTCTCAAGAAATTTGGCATGCTTGACTGTTCATCTGCAATAACTCCCATGGCAACTGCAACAAAATTGGACAAAGATACAGGGTCATCAGTAGATATGACAAGTTACAGAGGAATGATTGGCTCTCTTCTTTATCTAACAGCAAGTAGACCTGATATCATGTATGCAACATGTCTGTGTACAAGGTTTCAGGCAGATCCAAGGGAACCACATTTAACAGCTGTGAAGAGGATTTTCAAGTATCTCAAGGGCACTGTAACTTTAGGGTTGTGGTACCCAAGAGAATCAGATTTTAAGCTACTTGGTTACTCTAATGCAGACTTTGCAGGTTGTAAGATTGACAGAAAAAGCACAAGTGGAAGTTGTCAATTTCTTGGTGACAGACTTGTGTCTTGGTACAGCAAGAAACAAAAATCAATATCAACATCTACAGCTGAAGCAGAGTATATTGCAGCTGGTAGCTGCTGTGCACAGATTCTATGGATGAAGAATCAATTGCTGGATTATGGGTTGAGGTATAGCAAAATACCTATTTTTTGTGATAACCAAAGTGCTATTGCAATGACAGGTAATCCAGTACAACACTCAATGACCAAGCACATCAGCATAAGGTATCACTTTATCAGAGAGCATGTAGAGGAAGGCAATATTGAGCTTCACTTTGTTCCTACAGATCAACAACTTGCAGATGTCTTCACCAAGCCTTTGAGTGAAGCAGCATTTACAAGGCTGGTCAATGAACTAGGAATGGTATCTGATTTTGACTAAACATGTTGGTTAGAGTCAAAATTTTCTTATAAAATGTGTTGCTCATATTTCTGTGAATTGCTAAGTGATATGTGAACCTTGTTGATTAAACTCTGTTATGCAGACTCTGTTCACATGTTTTTATTCTCACACTGTTAAACTCTGTAAGCATGTTTGTTGGTCATACACTGTTAATATGTTTGATAAACTCTGTGAATTATGAGTTGATTTTTGTCTGAATGAAAACACCAATGAAGAAATATGTATGAAACATGATTCTCAGTGAATAAATCAAGATTTTTTCTGAGTCACTGTGATCTAATCAGAAATTGTGCAGTAAGTTAACACAGCATGATACTGTTTCATATTTAGAGCATCTCTTAGTTTATTTGGTCCTAAACTCTGAATCTATGAATACTGTGTGCATTGCCTCTCATGCATAACTTCTGATATTGATGAACTCTAAACTCTGATTAGTAACACTCTGTTTCCAAGACATACATAGTTCTTGATGATTCCTTGTTCGTACTTGTGAAAATTTTTAAAACTTGAGATGGGTCATTGTTTAGTTTGGTGAGGAACAATTCATGTCAGTACCCTGTGAGATTTTGAGCTAAATAAGTGATTGATACATTTTATATCAATCAAATTTTATTGATGTGTGATGTTCATCAGTGAGTATGTTGCTCTAGAACTTGTATTAAACCAGTTTGAGACTACATGATATGTGTGTGCATGAAAATGATAAAGGCACTAGGATTTACCATCTTTCTTCAAACACTGTTCATAAATACCACCCTTAGTAAACCCCTTTGAGCCTAATTAACTGCTCATTTTTCTTAAACTCTGAAGTATTAAGAGCAGTTATATTCTTTTGAAAAATCAAATGCAAGCAGGTGAGTGTTTCTCAAGAAAAGAAAAGTTTACTCAGTATATATATTAAAAAAAAGGCATATATATACTGATCATCTTGTACAAATATGTACTAACAGTGTGACTAAACACTTTGGTCTGTTAAATTGTTCAGTTCGAAATTCACTCATTTTAAAAACATCTCTTCTCACCTGTTTGATCTTACTACATTACAACCCTGAATAAAGTCCTTTTGATTTGTGCATATATGTAATCACAGTAGTGTAGATCTGGTGGAAATTCAAGCCTATGGAAGTATCTGCTTTTACTGATTGAATTTGAGAGAAAACACTTCACCTAAACACTTGTGTGCTTTGAGAGTTTGTGAGGAAATCCTTGACATGTAACTCACTGAATGATGCTTTGATGTTTATCTCCTGATCGTTTTGTCTATAATGACTGTGTGCTTACTTGGATAATCATGAACATCAATGGGAACAGGGTTAATTATTCAGATTTCTGTATTTAAGGAACTACAGAGTTTAGCATTCATCACATACTCCGTGTCTTATATGAGAGTTTGTGCATTCAGTGTTTATTGATTTGATTTATGGACTTTATGAAATATTAGATGCTATAAAAATTGATTTGGTAACCTCTGCTACTCACACACAAAATAATCACGACTGTGCATTTTTGAAAGGGTTTTAGTGATAAAGTTTGAAAATTTGACAAACACTGATGGATTGTGTTCCGTACTCTAAGGTAAATTTTCATTAAGATAATTTGAAAATTTTGGAGTAAATAGAGTGGTTGACAACTGTTAATGAGTGTATTTTGTGGTAAAGTGTCTTGATAATAGGAAAGACAGCAGTAATAATGGCTTTTACTGCGCGTGATTAAGTGATTCGCTGCATGTTTGACACGTGTCCCACTTTCACCCACTCACTCATCATTATGTACCACTTTCACACTATTCTAGGAACAGTTGCGTGTTTTCAATGTAAAAACGATTGAGTTTTTTTTATTATTACTCAAATCATTTATTTTGTTCCTATCACTCCATATCCACTCATATTCACTTTACCAAAAACACAGCCCTCCTTTGTCTTTCACTTTGACATTTTCACAAACACCTTTCTTACTTATCACTTTCACAGTCGATTCTTGCTTATTTCTTGATCTAATGGCAACAAAACCTTTTACTTCGTTTGGTCTTCGTTTTGTGCCTAACAATTTTGCAGCTCTACTTGAGAACGATCGTGCTCCTGAAACGTTTCACCTAATGCAAAATTTTCTTCGTGACTCTGAGATTGGGCAAGCGTTGATTGAACCTGCTACTCTATCTGCATCTCAGGTTGTCACTTTCTGGTAAAACTCAAGGTATATAGATGGAGGAGAGAATGGAACTCCGTCTATCATCTTCACTCATGATGAACAAGAGTTTGTGATAACTCCACAAACTGTTCGAGAGACCTTGGACTTCGACACACACACATCGTATGCTATTGTTTCTGAACAGAATTTGAGAGAAATGTTAACAGAGATTGGGTATATGGAATCTCTTACAAAGCTGGGCAGTGTGAGGAGGCCGAATCTTAGAAAAGAATGGAATTTTTTCTTCGACTGTATCACCAGGACATTCCAGAAAAAGTCACCAACTGGGATGCCATTCCAATGGATAGTCTGCAAATTGGGTATTCTCTACTCTATGGCAGTAATTTTGATTTTGGTCGATATGTGCTAATGAACTTAGGTGATAAGTTGTCAGAGTCAACTACAGTTTATTTTGCTAGATTTTGTCAACTTTTGTTCAATGCCTGTGTACCTGGGTTAGAAGTTGATGCAGCTGATGTGATTCAACCCTTTAGAGTCAATAAGAGAATATTCTCTGATATGACTAATAAAGATGTTGGTAAAGATTTACCTGCTTTTGTATTGCCACTTGCCTTGCAGAACTTTCTCAACCAACCACAAGATCCCCAATCACCACAACATGAACCACACCAAACACAACAACCAGAAACACAAAATATGCCTGAACCTTTAGCCACTGACCATACTGAAACCATACCCTCTCATCCTGTACAATCACCTGAGCCAACACCAACAACCACTGTACCTACTACATCACCACAAACATAACCTGAACCAATAAACCCTGAGCCAACAAACCCTGTCACTACTACTCACCCTCAACCAACATCTAAACCAAAAAGGAAGAAGCATACTGCCCTCAACACAAAACATTCCAAGGCTAAATAGACATCTCCTAGAGCTGTTTATTCCAGAAGATTCATTAAAAGGGCAAATAGGCCTTCATCACCACCAGTTGAACAAAGTTCTAGTGAAGAAGAAGAACTGATTGAAGTGCCTAAAGCAAAGAGGAGAAGGCTGATTCTTACAGATTCTGATGATGATGAGCAAGTTATTGAGGCTCAAGAGAAACTTTCTCATGATATTCCTACTGGTGAGACAGAGGTTATCATAGAACCTATTGTAGAAGAATCCGGTTTCAAGACTGCTGAACCAGAATTTGCTAAGGTTCAGACTCATGAAGATGTTAGAGATGCATTGCCTACAATGGAAGAGTTTGATGAAACTCCATTTTCTTTTGATAATGAAGCATCTACTCCAATACCCATGGAGGTTACACACTCTGTTGATACTGGTGTCCTACTGTTGTCCTTGAAGACACTGAGGTTGCATCACACACAGAATTAAACTCTGATGCACATCATGTTTCTGATCATGGTGAGGAGATTGATCAACCAGAGAAAGTTATTTCTTCAGAGCATATTCATGATGATAAAGGAAAACAGGCTGTTCAAGAACCAGTTGCTGCTCAAGATGAGGACATTGCTTCAGTTGCACCTACTGATGTTTCTGTCAGTGATTCTTTTGAAGAAAGGAGTACAGAAGCTCATAAAAACCAATTTCAATCTGATGGTCAGAAAACAGGAGAAAAACCAGATTTTGCTGGACCTTCTACTAATGAAATTGATGATAATTACTTGACACAACAAACTGCAGATTGGTACAAATCAGATTGTATTTTTCCTCCTGGTAGAGCAGCTACCTTTCTCAAGGCAAATTCTTCAAAGATTTCAAATCCTGATATTTTCACTTGTCTGCAAGGAACAGTGATTCAGATCAAGTCCTTGAATCACAGATTTGATGATAATCAGAAGGCCATTGTTGATCTCCGAATAGAGGTTGCTACTCATGAGGAGAAATCTCAACGAGCTAATTCTAAGCTTTTTCAACAATTCTCCAAAGCTCAAGAGAATCTTAATGACAGATTGAGCAAAGTTGAACAGAATCAGCTTTTGCTGACAGAGAAGGTTGATTCTATTGCAAACTCTCTTGAGTTAATCACCTCAATTCTGATTCCAGATGGTGATGATGTCAAAAAGGGGGAGAGACTTGCTAAACCTAAGTGTAAGCAAACTCAAACTCTGTTTAAGAAGGATCATCTGGATGAAGAAGGTGCAAATGCTGATAAGGGATTAAAAAGTGCAAATCCAAAACATGGACATGGAAGGTCTACAAGGTCAAAGCAAAATGTGGTGGCAGATACAAATCTTCAGAGTACTTCTACTTCAAAGCAAAAGGATTTGTCATTCACTGACAATCCACAAACAGATGAAGAATTGGCTGCTAAAATCTTTCGTGAAGAAAATGCTGAGGCTACACATGAGGACATACAAGCTGAAGAAAAGCTGTTGCAAAAAGAGCATTTAAAAGCACTAAAGTACAAGAAAGGGAAGAAGACTGTCAGAGCTTCAAAGCCTGCAATGAAAGGGATTGAAATAAAAGAGAAATTATCTGGTATTCAAGAAGAAGAAGAAGAAGAAGAAGAAGAAGAAGAAGGAAAGTTGGTAAGAAAGTCTTCTCTTGATGCCAAGTTGAAGTTAAAAGGGGTAATGGGTGAAGAGAGCAAAAGTAAAATGATAGTTACAACCTCTGTTGCCACACAAGTTGTACAGACTCAAAGTAAACCTTTACCTGGGTTTTCTAGGCCAAAGATTCCAGTTCAAGAACAAACAGGAGTGACTGGTGGTTATCAACATAATGTTGCTTGTTCAGGAAAGCCACCAGGCAGGAATACTTCTGGCTTAGGTTCAAGAAGAGATTTGAGAGTAAGTAACAGTCCAAGAGATCCCTCTGCACTTGTCTCTCTTGGTTCTGGTATTACTCAAGAAAATCTAGACAAGTTGGAATCAGTTCAACTAGTTCATCAAAGGAGCTTAAATATTCACTTTCTGTTATACTTTATGATAGATGGATCAGTGTATAGAGTGAATGAAGAAGCAATCAAGCTAAAGTTATTTGAAGAACTTCAGTATGTTCTGCATATATTCAGAGTCAGAAATCATCAAACACAGCTTATTGCTAATTCTATAAGGGAATATATGCTGAAAGCCAAAGTCTTTACAGGATCGAAGACTTCTGAAGAGTATGTTCCTAAATACAGAGATTGGAATGGAAATCTTGTAGAGATGAAGAAAGGAACTGCTAAATTAAAGACTGATCTGGGGATTACAGTTCTTGATTTTAATTCTCAATCAGAGGAAGTCAAATTCATTAGACTGGGTAATCAGATGAGGAGAAATAAAATCTATGATCTAAGAGCAGCTATCTTTCAAACTGATGAGAATGATCCAGAGTTAAGAGAGATCAAGGAAGCTATGCAGATTGAACTTGAAAATGCTGAGAGAAGATTGTTGATCGACTATCTCAGAACAACTCCAGATCTTGAGGAGGTTAGGTAGACAGAATTTGTAAGTAATTTGAATTTTCTGTAGATTTTGCTAAGTCAAGATTAGACTCTGATTATATGTTAAACACTGTGTTTTTATTTGATTGTTTTTTACATCATCAATTACTGTGAACTTGTACATTTTTCTAATGAATAAGTTGGGGGAGATTGTTAGATATAATTGATGTGATTTAATATCAGTGTTTAAGTGTTACAGGTAAAAAGAGTTTAATTTGTTATTGAAAGCAGTCGTAGCAGAGTTTGAATATACGCTGATAGCTGGAAGCGCAAACGCTGACAGAAGAAAGCGTAAACACTGCTAGCTGAACACAAGGAAGCGCAAACACTGCTGGCTAGGAGAGCAACAGAGTTTGCTAAAGTCTGTCTACTGGAAGCGTCTACAAGTCAACAGAGTTTGAAGATTAATTCAAGATTAATATGGAAGCAATATCTTTGAAGATTGGATAGCTGTCAAAGAGATTGAGTTGACTTAGAAGACGTGTAGCAATCGTAATTGATATCAATTGTATAGCTTAATTTTAGGAGAATCAATTAACGATTGTATGTAGCTGTATATCTTATAAATACAGTTAGGTTAACCCTAGAAGGGTATCCATCGTGAACGAATATCATTCATTGTAACCTAAGCAGCTCTCTGTGATATTTTACATCACTGAGAGAGGAATTATTAATTCCAAACAGTTTTAAGTACTAAAACGTGTGTTCTTGTTATTTACTCATACAGTACTTGATTATATATATATTGTGTATTCGACCTAACAGCCCGTGATATAATTTGAAAAAGAGAGGTTTTAGTTATAGAAAATAAAAAAGGTAACTTATTTTGGCTGAAAAAGGTAATCCGTGATATAATTGGAAAAAAAATATTTTAGTTAGAGAAAAGAGAACAGAAAAAAAATTATTAGTTAACAGTAATTATAATTTGTTTTTAATTAGATAAAATATAAAAGATATTATATTTTATCTGAAAAAGGAAACTGTTTAGTTATTAAAAAAAAGGTAACATGTTTAACCTGAAAAAGGAGATTGATTAGTAAAGTAAAACTTTTAGTTAAATAAAATATAAAAGAAGATTTTTAAAAGGTAACCCGTGATATAATTGGAAAAAGAAATATTTTACTTAGGGAAAAGAGAAAAGATACTTTGAATGAAAAAATTAATTAATTAGTTAATAGTAATTATAATATGCTTTTTAGTTAGATAAAATATAAAAGATATAATATTTTACGTGAAAAAGGAAACTACTTAGTTATTAAAAAGAAAAGGATATTACTCCTGTCTGACTTAGCCTCCAAGGCACCTACTTCAACATGGAAACTTACTCCTACAAGGAAGAAGTCTAGAGCCTTCCTCAAGGCGGTGACTTGCCCACCAAGTCTCCAAATCTTACCATAATTCTAAGGTTTCTCAGCATATATAAAGGGCCTGGCCCCTCATTCTCAGAACTACGTCTTGGCTTAATCCTCGAATAAGGACATACAAGCCACTACGTCCTTGGTGTGCCCTCGCCGCCATAGCCCCGAGGGCGAACACCAAGAACTACGTCTTGTCTTAATCCTCGAATAAGGACATACAAGCCACTACGTCCTTGGTGTGCCCTCGCCGCCATAGCCCCGAGGGCGAACACCAAGAACTACGTTTTTGGCTTGATTCTTGATATTCATCAAGGTACGTAGGCATCTTGTGAAAGCAGATTCAGCCACGAACACGAGAGCAGCCATTAAAGCACGAAGCTCACGAACCCTGGTATTAATTACATACAAACCCTAGCCGTAATTTAACAACCTAGTTTTTATTCCACAACATTTGGCGCCGTCTGTGGGAAAAAGACATCAACCATGGTAAATACACGAAGAACATCATTTACCACCAAGGCTCTACCTCTCAGCTCTGCTCCGCCTGCCATTGAACCAATACCCCCAACAACATGGGCGATCATCCAACCTCAAGTTTCTTAACCTCCAGGGAAGAATCCCCATGTTGAGATAACGTTATATGCGGATGTTCCCCTAAATCAAGAGACCAACCCTCTTCAGATGGTGATCTCTCCTTTGACCAATCGTCCACTCTTTGAAGGTCATACCTCCACCTCTGTGCTCCCTTTGAGTACCAACCCGATGTATGTACTACCAAACTATCCCCCTCAACAGAGGGACACTGGACCAAGCAGTCACGCCTTACAGATCCGAGATCGAGAGTATGATGATTACTCTGGTCCTTGTACTGACGATTCATCATCATCTGATGATGATGATCGCGATGAAGCCCCGAGGAGGTGACGTGCTAGCAGAGAACCTCGAAGGAGGACTCAAACTATCCATGACGGACACCCTTTGACAACTGCTGAGAGGATCAGGGCTCATGAGGCCGAGATCTTAAAATTGAAGGACGATATGGCAAGGGAGCAAGCAAGATTGAACCAGAATCGACCTCTTCCAACCTCAGAAGGGATTCCCTTTGTCGATTTGGAAAGCCTTCAAGGAGGCAGAGAAGGGATGATGCCCCAACTGGAAGGACAACAAGGGTAGAAACCCCCAGAAGCAACCCTAAGGATCTGATGCCACTTGGGGATCCTGATAATCCCACACCTCCGTTTACTGAGGAGGTGATGAATGCTCGTATCTTAAAGAAGTTCAAGATGCCGACGATCAAGGCTTATAATGGAACGGGAGACCCCGCAAATCATGTTAGGACGTTTTCAAATGCACTGCTATTACAACCTGCAAGTGATGTCCTGAAGTGTAGGGCATTCCCTCAAACCCTGTTGGGCACGGCTCAAAGGTGGTATAGCCGCTTAACTGCAAATTCGATGGGGTCTTTTAAGGAATTGAGCGCTACTTTTGTCAGCCAATTCATTAGTGGAAGAGTTCATGAGAAAAGCTCTGCATCTCTTATGTATGTGGTGCAAGGAAAGAACGAAAATCTGAGGGATTACCTCAAGCAATTCACTAAGGAGACACTGAATATTACCGACTTGGAGAATAAGGTGGCCATGGTAGCCCTGGAACACGGAACCACTGATCTATTCTTTAAAAGGTCATTGGCAAAGCATCATCCTGAAAACATGGCCGAGCTCCAATGAAGGGTTGACAAGTATATCAAGGCTGATGATAGCATGAAGAAAGAAGCCACGGGAGGCAATGGCAAGGGTAACAATGACTCCAAGAAGCGAAATCAAGACCAGGAGTATGATGCTAGGGACAAGTATCCCCGTACTAGCAAATACTCTGAATCACCACTAAAGAAGAATTTGGGACCAAGGTTTTCTGACTATGCAAGGTTGAACGCCCTTATGAGCCAAATCTTGTTAGAGATCGAGAAGGATACAGACTTTCGATGGCCGAAGCCACTCAGGGGTGACCCCGCTAAGAGGAACAAGGATCCATACTGTAGGTTCCATCGAGATGTGGGACATGATACGGATGATTGTAGGTAGTTGAAGGACCAAATTGAGTAGGGTGAAGATCGTGGAACCCAAAGAAGGGATTACGACAGGAGAGACAATGATAGAAGGGATAATGATCGTGATCGTAACACACAGCCCCGAGGGCCAGTTATCAACATGATTTGGGAAGGCCCAACAGCGGCCGGCACAACTCGAAACTTTCGAAAGGCATATGCCAGAGAGGTGATGCACATCATGGGAGAGGCCCCGAAGCGTGCAAAAACTGAAGTAATGGTTGGTTTTGATGATTCAGACTTGGAAGGGGTGAAGTTCCCCCATGACGACCCGTTGGTCATAACTTCTGTGATTGGAAACTCTGAGGTGAAGCGAGTCTTGATAGACAATGGAGCTTTTGTTGATATTTTGTTTCATGACGCGTTTGTGAAGATGGGATACACTGACTCTCAGTTGACCCCAACCAACATGCCCATCTACGGGTTTAATGGAGTTGAGTCCAAAGTTAAAGGGACTATTCAGTTGCCCATGACAATTGGGTAAGAACCTAAGGAGGCTACTCAGATGCTGAATTTTCTGGTAATCAAGGCATCCTCGACTTATAATGCAATCCTGGGAAGGACTGGACTTCATGCGTTCAAGGCTGTGGCCTCAAGTTTCCACATGAAGATTAAGTTTCCAACCCGGAATGGTGTCGGAGAACAAAAAGGTGATAAAAAAATGGCCAGAAGTTGCTATGTGTCTGCATTGAGGGCTGATGGAGTCGGGGGGCAGGTACTTCCGATTGAAGACATGGATGTCCATGGTGATGATGAACACCGAGGGAAGCCAGTAGAGGATTTGGTCCCCATACCTCTAGAGCTGGGCGACCCTGAGAAAGTTACTTATATAGGAGCTTCGCTAAAGGAACCCTTGAAGGGCAAGTTGACGGCATTCTTACAAGAGAACAGTGATGTGTTTGCATGGACTACAGCTGATATGCCAGGGATTGATCCCCAACTCATAACTCATAAATTGAATGCTGATCCTGAGCGGAATAAAATAGAAGAAGAGGAATTTTGCTCCTGAAAGGCAAGAGGCCATCAAGCAAGAAGTTGACAAGCTCTTAGAAGCTGGATTTATTGAAGAAATTCAATTTCCCGAATGGTTGGCTAACCCTGTGATGGTCAAGAAGGCAAATGGGAAGTGGATGGTGTGTATAGACTTCACTGATTTGAATGATGCATGCCCGAAGGACTATTTTCCCCTGCCAAGGATAGACATGTTAATCTGGACATGAAATGTTGAGCTTCATGGATGGATTCAGCGGCTACAATCAGATTAAGATGCACAAGGATGCCATCCAAAGGTATCTTTCATAACTGACTTTGGTGTTTTCTGCTATCTTGTTATGGCTTTTGGTCTAAAAAATGCAGGCGCTACTTACCAACGACTGGTGAATAAGATATTCGCTTATCTGATTGGAAAAACCATGGAGGTCTATGTTGATGGCATGTTAGTTAAGAGCCTTTTCAAGGCAGACCACATTAAGCACCTCAGAGAGGCATTTGAAGTGCTGAGGCACCACAAGATGATGTTGAATCCAGGCACCACGAGACGTATAGAAGTTAACGGGCCGAGTTGCAGCCCTGGGGAGATTTATCTCCAAGTCTGGTGAGAAATGCTTGCCATTCTTTTAAGCATTGAAGAAGGTGAAAAATTGTGAGTAGACCCCTAAGAGCCAAGAGGCCTTCGAGCAGCTAAAGAAGTACATGGCTGAAGCCCCGTTGTTGGCCAAACCTAGTCCCGGAGAGACTCTTTACCTATACCTGACGGTATCTAAACAAGCATTGAGTTCTGTTCTCATTCGAGAAGAGAGTAAGGTTCAAAAACCTATTTATTACATGAGCAAGGTGTTGCACGTGGCTGAGTTGAATTACTCTCCCATTGAGAAGTTTGCTTTGGCATTGGTAACAACCTCGAGGAAGCTGCGACCTTATTTCTGGGCACAAAAGATTGAAGTCCTGACGGACCAGCAGCTGAGAAACATATTGCATAGCCCGAAGACCAGTGGAAGGCTAATCAAGTGTGCGATAGAACTTGGAGAATTTGACATCAAGTATAAGCCTCAAACAACCATCAAGGCTCAGGCATTGGTTGACTTCATGGTTGAATGTACCATTAACAACCAAGAAGTCGGGGGGTAGGAAATAGTGACTACCCTTGGGAAAGAGGATAAATATGAGGAACTTGTACCTGATCTGAAGGAGTATTGGGTGCTCTATTTTGATGGGGCATCAAAAACAAAATCTAGTGGTGCAGGTTTAGTCTTGCAAAGCCCCGACGGGTTCACAGTTGAATATGCTTTGAAGTTGGACTTTCCCACAACCAACAACGAAGTTGAGTATGAAGCCTTGATAGCCGGTTTGGGCTTGGCCAGAATCATGAGGGTCAAGAATCTCAAAGTTTTTGGGGATTCAAGACTAGTGGTATTGTAAGTGAATGGTGAATTTGAAGCCAAGGATGAAACAATGGCAAAGTATTTGAGAGTTGTGAAAGCTGTTATGACTCAGTTTGATGAGTGCTATATGGAGCACATTCCTAGAGAGAAGAACGTTAAGGTTGATGCCCTGTCCAAGTTCGCTTCTTCTGAGATAGAGAATTATGCAGGGAGTGTTTACTTCTAGGTCTTGAAGGCCCCGACCATCAACTCTAAGTTGGTAGCACCGATTGATTTAGGAAGCTGTTGGATCCTATCAAAGCTCACCTCGAAACTGGGTGGCTCCCTGACAATGCCTTAGAGGCACGAAAGCTGTTAGTGAGAGCATTGAGATATGCCATAATCGAAGGCATCCTTTACAAGAGATCGTTTGTCATCCCATACTTGAAGTGTTTAAGGCCCCAAGAGGCAAAGTAAGCATTGGAGGAAGTTCATGAAGGGATCTGTGGGCAACACTTGGGGGGCAGGGCCCTAGCTCACAAGATCACTCGTCTGAGATTCTATTGGCCAGAGATGTTGGCCGCTACGCAGAATTATGTCAAGCGGTGCGTTAGGTGTCAGAAACAAACTCCGATTGTAAAGCAGCCGCCTGAGATGTTGACATCAGTTAACTCTCCTATCCCGTTCGCGATGTGGGGAATGGATATACTTGGTCCCTTTCCCATAGCTTCTGCGCAGAGAAAGTTTTTGATAGTGGCCATCGACTACTTCACCAAGTGGATTGAAGCTAAACCTCTAGCCAAGATAACCACCAAGCAAGTTGCCCAGTTCTTTTGGGAGAACATCATTTGCAGATATGGAATCCCACGAATCCTTGTGACAGATAATGGGACACAATTCAGCAATGAAGAGTTTAAGAAGTACTATGAGGAAAATGCTTTTGAGCTTCGTTTTACTTCAGTGGCATACCTGCAAGCTAATGGACAGGTAGAGGTAGCCAATCGGATTATCCTTGATGGACTGAAGAAGAGGGCCGAACGCTCAAGGAACACTTGGGTGGATGAATTGCTGCCTATACTTTGGGCATATCGCACTACTTGTAAAGTGACAACTGGAGCAACCCCGTTTTTGCTGGCTTACGGAGCCGAGGCAGTTGTGCCCCTAAAAATCATACATGCATCACCTCGGGTTGAAGCATTTGAGCCTGAGACTACGAGGAAGGCATGAAACTTGCTCTTGATTTGATTGATGAAGTGTTGGATATGAAAGCTCATATTCCTTTATGAAAGCTCGTATTCCTTTATCGATTTGAAGGGTCGTGATCCATTGTCGATATGAAAGGTCATTGTTCAAGATGGAAGTTGAAGTGTTGGAGCCAAGGGTGCCAAAAAAAAAAAATTAGAAAACCGGCCGATCGGGAGCCAGCCGACCGGGGCAACCGAAAGGCTTCGGCCAACCGGGGCATGGCCGACCAGCGCACCCGGGAGGCATCGACCGACCGGGTTCCATGTAGAATATGAAGATTTTTTGCGTCATTTCAATGTCAAATATTGATCCCGACGTCGTTTCGAATATGAAAATTGAGTTGAACCAGAATATGGTTTAAGCACCGTTAGTGCCGTTAGCACCGTTAGTGCCGTTAGCATCGTTTAGTGCCGTTAGCACCATTTAGTGCCGTAAGCACCGTTTAGTGCCGCTAGTACCGTTTAGTGTCGTTGGCGTCATCTAGCGGCGTTTAGCATCGTTTGCACCGTTAGCACCATTTAGTGCCATAAGCACCGTTTAGTGCCGCTAGTACCGTTTAGTGCCGTTGGCATCGTCTAGCGCCGTTTAGCATCGTTTGCACCGTTAGCACCATTTAGTGTCGTTGGGGCTGATAGCACTGTTAGTGCCGTAAGTACCGTTAGTGCCGTAACCACCGTTAGTGTCGTTAGCACCGTTTAGTGCCGTTAGCACCATTTAGTGCCGGTAGCGCCGTTTGGTGTCGTTAGCACCATTAAGCGTCGTAGCATCATTTAACATTGTTTAAGTGTCGTTCAAGGTTGGTTAGTGCCGTTTAGCATCATTTAAACATCGTCGTAAATGCGTCGGTCGCTCCACGCTTTACATCAAGACGATACCCGTAAAACACTAGTGTAAACTAAAATCCCCATACAAGGGTAGGAAAATTAAGTAGTCCTAGATAAGGGATAAAAAGGACCCCGAGTCTCGAAAAAGACAATTATAACTTCTACGAAAACCTGATTAGTTTTCCTAGAAGTTGGGGGCAAATGATATGGGCTAAAAATAAGCCCTAAAGAGACATTTAATGTGGCATTAATTAGATCCAGCATGGTCCAAACGTGGGGCCCATTAATGAGGTCAAAAGCCCTATTTTAATATTAATTTCGTAATTAATATTAAGGGTAAAAAATAGTTCAGCAATAAGAGTCAAATAAGGATATTACTCCTGCCTGACTTAGCCTCCAAGGCACCTACTTCAATATGGAAACTTACTCCTACAAAGAAGGAGTCTAGAACCTTCCTCAAGGCAGTGACTTGCCCACCAAGTCTCCAAATCTTACCATAATTCTAAGGTTTCTCAGCCTATATAAAGGGCCTGACCCCTCATTCTCAGAACTACGTCTTGGCTTAATCCTCGAATAAGGACATACAAGCCACTACGTCCTTGGTGTGCCCTCGCCGCCATAGCCCCGAGGGCGAACACCAAGAACTACGTCTTGGCTTAATCCTCGATAAGGACATACAAGCCACTACGTCCTTGGTGTGCCCTCGCCGCCATAGCCCCGAGGGCGAACACCAAGAACTACGTTTTTGGATTGATTCTTGATATTCATCAAGGTACGTAGGCATCTTGTGAAGGCAGATTCAGCCACGAACACGAGAGCAGCCATTAAAGCACGAAGCTCACGAACCCTGGTATTAATTACATACAAATCCTAGCCGCAATTTAACAATCTAGTTTTTATTCCACAACAGTTTTAGTTGAAAAGGTAATCAATTAATTATTAGTAATTATAAATTATTATTTTATTAAATAGAATGCTCGTAATATAATTAGAAAAAGAGAGGACTTAATTAGATAAAATTTAAAAGGTAACATGTTTTACGTGAAAAAGGTAATTGATTAGTTTATAGTAATTATAATTTAATTATGTTATTTTACAAAATAAAATTGCTCGTTTTTAGAAAAGGAGAAATTAATGTTGCCCGTGATATTTCTAGAGAGGGATTTTAGTTAGAAAATATAGAAAAGATGATACGTTTTAGCTGAAAAGGATAATCGGTTAATTAATAGTATTATAATATTATTATTTTTTTATTTATTAAATATAACTATCCGTGATATAATTGGAAAAAGAGAGATTTTAGTTTTAGAAAATATAAAAAGAGAAATTAATGTTTAGCCGTGATATTTCTAGAAAAAGGTAATTGATTAGTTTATAGTAATTATAATTTAATTGTTATTTTACTAAATAAAATTGCTCATAGTGTTTTTAGAAAATGAGAAATTAATGTTAGCCGTGATATTTCTAGAAAAAAGGAATTTAATTAGAAAAAATAAAAAAGATGATATGTTTTTAGATGAAAAGGTAATCGATTAATTAATAGCATTATAAAATTATTATTATATTTTTATTAAATAGAATCGTCCGTGATATAATTTGAAAAATAGAGATTTTAGTTAGAGAAAATAAAAAAGGTAACTTGTTTTACCTGAAAAGGGTAACTCGTGATATAATTGGAAAAAGAGAAATTTTATTTAGAGAAAAGGTAACGTGTTTTGACTGAAAAAGTTAATTGATTAGTTAATAGTAATTATAATATGTTTTTAGTTAGATAAAATATAAAATATATTATATTTTACCTGAAAAAGGAAACTGCTTAGTTATTAAAAAAAAGGTAATATGTTTAACCTGAAAAAGAAAATTGGTTAGTAAAGTAAAAATTTTAGTTAGATAAAATATAAAAGAAGATTTTTATTTGAATTAAGTAAGGATAAATAAGTAAAATCAACAGGTACTGCACCGACCAACCAAACTTTTAATGTTTCAGCTTTTATATAATAGTATATATATAGATTTAAAAATTAAACTTCATTTTTATTTATTTTATTCTTCGTTTTGTTTGAAGTTTTTAATGTTGTTATGATTAAACCTGAGAGGCGTCGCCGATGCCGAGAAACCTTTTACACAATTGTTTTATATATTACAAAATTATAAGTTAAACATTAAAAAATTTATTGTTAGACGAACGACAATAAAAATAATTTTTAATTTATTATGGTGAAACATATGAATATAAATTGGATGAGATGAATATTGTGACCAATAAAACTAATAATTATTTAAATTTAATAAATAATTTTTTTTTATTAAAATTAGAATTATATTTAGAGTGTGCGTAGCGGGAAAAATTACAATAGTAATAACAAAAGGGAATAAAACAACAGAAGGCCCTGTTTGATAAATTAAATACTGTATCGAGTCGTGATCATGTACTCCCTCCGTGCCTCTCATTTCTTTACAGTTTCTATTTTGAGACGTTCCTCTCATATTTTTACATACTATAAATAGTAATTTTTAACAATAAAATACATTATTACATCCACTATCTCACTCCAATTTTTCAATAGTTTACACTATTACACCCACTACTTCACTTATTTTAACAATAAAATCACTATTACTCACTTATTTTATTGTGCTTCTTATTTTAATCATATATCCTTAGGGCCTGTTTGGTTGAGGGGTTGGGTTGGGTTAGGTTAGGCCAGGTTGGGTTAGGCTAGGTTGAACCCCTACCTTGTTTGGATGTAAGGGTTGGGAAATGAGGGGTTCAACCCTTACCTTATTTGGATGGAGGGTTGCTTATTTAAATTCAAAGTTTCTTCAAAAACACATGAAAGCAACAACAAATCATAAAATACCTATGCTCTATATACAGGTTAAGTGATCAGTAATATATTAAAAGGTCTTCTATTCTATGAAAGAACTAATACAAAATTACCGACATAACTAAAGTCACTGAGGTGCCAGTATACAAGAATTCACTACTAAACAAACTGAACATTCAGTTATATGTTAAACTATTGTAGCAAGTACTAAAACTCAATCTGAACATTATGTGATAATATGTAAACAATTATCGTATATAACTGCAACATGAAGTACAAAATCATACAACTCTGGAGGTTGACAACAGCAGCAGCATAATGGACTGCGCCTTGGCCAATAAAATACTTTTCTAGAATGTGGCTTCTTCCTCCCAGAAGCAGCTGAGTTTATTCTCCCTGATCCAGTGTTCTTCAATAACTCCCATTGTAGCGTCCCAAAATCCGGGGTACAGATATGGAGCCACTAACCAAAAACAATATTATACATCTCTGAATATAAACAACATTTAATAATAAAACCCCTTAACCAAGATCGCATACAGGTTATGGTATGAAACAACTATCAAATATCATATTACAACCCAGTCTCAGAATAAAAGAATATTATACAATTTTTGTGAATAAATACAATCATTATCTCACTGACAATTCCCAATCCACTATCGGACGAAATCCATAACTCGCACGTCTCCTCTCGCTGCCTGAAGAGCAATACCGACTGACCGCTAGGCCCACTAATTATCTCTATTAACTGGAGGAAAGAAACAAAAGCAAGAGTGAGCCAACAACGCTCAGCAAGTGCAATAGTGACACAATATCAACTACAATTATAAGTTCTGATAAACAAGACGAATTATCAAGTGCTTCGAAAAAAAGTCACTAAATCAATTATCTAAGTATCACGAGGAACCAACACTTCATACCGGAACAAGGTTCATCAACAACGAGAACTGACAAAAGTTCTGATAATAGAATATAATTGAAATAAGATTTAAGGGAATCGGATATCAAAATGATTCCATTTCACTGTATAGATTAGAATTGGATTTTTATTTATTTTAAAAAAAACATCAAGGTTAGGCTGCTGATCAGTCACGCACTAACCCCGGACAAACGCACACAGCAATGTCCTCAATTTGGATCCATGGCACACATTGGCCTTAACATCTGACCATTAAACTGGTCTCCCCGAAGGGACATCCGTTGACCATAATATGGTCTCCCCGAAGGGACATCCGTTTTAAAAACATTCCAATTCTACATCCAATGCATTAGGTGTCGGAACAATCGACAACCTCTACCAACCAAACAATCTGGAAAACTCACGTTCCAGCACAACAACTCAACTAGTGGAATGAAAAGAGAATTAATGATTCTATCCTCGATATCGACAAGTTCGATATATAAATGGGGTGAAAATTTAGAAACAGCATCAACACTAGATGTCGACGAGATCGACAATAATTGGGGTAATAATAAATAAAGAACCACAACATTAAAGGTCGACAAGGTAAACAATACATGGGTAAGAATGTCATCATTAATAATTATGGAGCAGTTTCACTTGTACGAGAAGTGGAAGGAAATACTTGCAACATGATTAACATTTGTGATTATAAGTTAAGGTAAGAATATAGTCAAGTATAGAATCAACATAAGCGAATTAAGTAGTTTTTAAAAAAATTTGATCATTTACAAAAATAACCCAAGGATAATTAAATTGTAGGTCAGTTTGAAGAGGACATCCCCTAAAGAGGATCCATCGCTTGAAACTTTGCCATAACCAGGGATCGTGATAAAATATTTTTATAAGATTTTTAAAATCTTGGATTTCCTCTGCTTAGAATGACTCTTAAACATTTTTGAAGAAAATAAAAGAAACGGTATTCAGTTGAGGAATCCAATATCATGGCTTGAGTAAAGTATTTAAACGGAACAGATTATAATTAGGGTTCTGCTAAAAACATGGCATTCGAATTAGGGGTAGGGAAAAATAATCATTCTCAGGCTAACTGGGAAATATATCATTTTCTAATTAATCACATTCGACCAAACTATCTCATACGACAAAAAAATGAATTGCATCACTTGAAAGATAAGTGAAGAGCAAACACTTGCCTCAACATACGGAGTTCTCGATCCTAATCATGGATCTCTAATTCAACTTCTCGCTAGTCTCCACACTTTTCGTGTTGGTCTTCTTACTTGGCTTTACTTCTATCTCTACTTCATAACTCACCGCTTTCGCTTCAATTCATCCGTTAGCTTTGACCCTTGTCCCTCTGTTCGTCTTTCCATTTTCCCATGCATTGTTCTTGACCAGGTTTCCTATTCAAACCTTTACAAGGTTAGATACTATTTCAGTATTAACTCAAGCAAAACCATATCGTTTGCTCTATTCTACCCATGCGCGTCCTATAACGCTTACATATATCATTAATAACATATACAAACACATACCACTACACATAGACATATCCAATCATATCCATATAGTAGTCTTAGTATAATTACTAAGTCACATATACACGTCACATAACCACTTAAAAACAGCACACCATCTAATCATCAAAACCACTTTATATACTCAAAATAATCCATTGACATATATACTTAAACCATTAGTAATCATAACACACCTTCAAGTATTGAAATTAAATAACTCAAATAGACTTTTAAATAAATTTGCAGGGGATTTTTAGAAAATTTCGGCATGAAGTATTCGTTTATCGGACTATGGGCACAACCCCTCAATATCAATCAAAAACAATTCAACCCTGTTTTTTACAAAAAAATAAAGCTGCCTCAACTTGCAGCAACATAAAAGTAAACAAGTAAGAAAAGTACCCGCCCAGACATGCGGCACCTAGCACATAATAATTTATATTACACTACTACTTAAGCTACACCAATGATCGTATTTCTCACGCATTTTAATGATACACGTGACAACCAATCATTGATATTCGTAAGCCCTAGGGAACAACCCCTAGCATTGACTATTACTTACGCTATATCGATGATCACATCACTCAAGTATATTAATTATACTCGTGATAGTTAATCATGGATATTCGTAAGCCCTAGGGATTAGTCGAAAAGAATTACACAAGTCCTTTAAATATTGACATTTAAAAACTTGTGATCTTCTCATAATCCCTAGCACAATTCTAATTATAATAAAATTCTAACATTTAACGTGTAACATTCATAATTAGTAAAACCATTAAATACTACGACTCGCTTAATACCATTTAGCATATAAGCATTTACCGACTAGTACATCCATATAATTTACCACCAAATACTTGACAAGTATAATCTCCAACACATACTATAACTCGACTTTATACATTTAACACATAGACACTCTCAACTAATAAAACCATATGACTACACGTCATACGACAATAACAATTTACACTTAACAATTAGCAATTACAACTAACAATTCTTTTTCTACTAGAAATCGCTAAATCCGAATATTCACGAGACCACAAAATAACAAAATCATAATTAATCATCACCCATCATTAAACTCGAATATTGACGAGACCATCAAATAACTTCGACAATTACGATTAACAATTAACCATTAACAACTATCACTAAAGACTAACAATTCACAATTAATAATTACTAAGTTCGAATACTTACTCGGACTCACAATTTAAACCCCCCAATTATAATTAGCAACTTAACTCTCCAAATTAAACCACGAAATTAAAACAATATTCACAATTTAAACTAATTAATCTACTCACGAAAAATTAACAAATAATTTCGAAATTTAGAATCTAATTATATTACAATAATTAGCATAATTAATCCAAGATGCAACTTAACTAATTACATCGAAAAGTAAATTAAGTAAATAAAATAAGAAATTATACCTTCCCGATTTTTCCCCAAAATCAATCTCTCTTCTCCTTCCTCTCTCTCCCAACAGCCCATCTCTCTCTCTCAACAATCTCTCTCAACAGTCTCTCTCCCTCTCTCTCTCTCTCTCTCTCTCTCTCCCTCTCTCTCTCCCTGTTGCCATCGTCACTTCCCACTACTGCCTCGCGACTCCGGCCATCTCCTGCCGCCGTCGACCATCGCCGCCGGTTGCTCTGCCGCGCGCGCACACTCCCCTCCCCTGCTTGCTGTTCCCTCGAATTACACACACAACGCACGAACAACTCACACACACTTATAATATATATATATATATATATATATATATATATATATATCTATATGTAATCATCAATTGATTTCATAGATGAAATCCCCAAATCTCTCCTCTTTTCTTCCTCTTTCTCTCTCAATTTCTTCTATCCCCGTTGTTTCTTGTTTTTTTTTTTTGACGAGTTCCCCGACTACTCTAGAGTCTTCCACTGCTTTCTCTTTTATTGGGCTTGGCCCAATACTAGTAAATACTACTTACAATACATTCTGGCCCAGTTACAACTAATAAACGACTATACTAAATCCAATTAAATAAACCTTCGGAAAAATTTACACTTTTCATTTTTAAAATAAAGAATATAAAATTACGAACACCCACATATTTTTAAAAAAAATTTCGGATCAAAAATAAATTAAATACGAATTTTCAAAGTTTTGATCCTTTAAATACAATAAAGCTTTTAAAATCATTTTAAAATACCAAACATCCAAATCAATCCATCCAACAATTTTGAAAACTCAACAAATATATAAAGATAATATTACAAAAGATTTCATGATTTTTAATCCCTCCGATAATTTTATAAATTACAGAGAATCAAAAATACATGATTTAAATATAATTAAATCCTCAAAAATACAAATAAAAATATACTGACCTTCACCACTTATCCAAATCATCATATAAACACATAGGCATCAATTCACAAACATTCCACCTTTACAACAATATTCACATAATAAAATTCATAATTCATAATAAATAAATAATTCTAAATTCGAAATTTTTCTAGGTCGTTATACCCATAGCACATGCACATCCTCGTACTCGCAAGTTCTCACATATAGGAAAAGCTGTAAACAAACGCCAAGTACATGTATAAGCTATCCAGACATTCTGTTTAATTATACATGTATTTAGATTGGTGAACTAGCCGGGCTTGCTGTTGGAGCTACCATTTTGGTTAATGTCATGATTGCAGGGTATCAGTCCCCAGCATCCTCCGTGCATATATTTTTTTTCCAGTACATATGCAGTCACACACAAACATTACAAGTATTATTTAGACATAAACATGACTAGTGCATTGATATGATATTGTTATATATTGTTGACAGGCCAATATCAGGGGCATCAATAAATCCAGCAAGGAGTTTGGGGCCAGCAATAGTATCCAGCCAATACAGAGGAATATGGGTTTACATGGTTGGTCCTATAGCAGGTGCCGTAGCAGGTGCATGGGTCTACAACATCATTAGATTTACATAACAAGAGTGCCTCTTTATGATAAATCCATAGCAAGAGTTAATCAGATAATATCCCAATTTAGAGAGAGGTTAAAACTCAATTCCTGTCAGGACCACACATAATCAGATTAATTAACAGAAGTTCGTTCGTGAAAAGAAGGTATCGAAAAACTCACCAGTTAATCAGATTGTGGTGTTGAAGTTATAAAGAGTAATCCGCCCACATTTGGGCTGCTACGGAGTCTCTAGTAAACTCTCTTTTTTGAGCATCCTCGTGTTCATCTCTATGTGGTTATTCCTCTTCTATGTGGTAATTTGTATAATTTCTGTTAGCAATTGCGCACGCCAATAGAATTGATACATGAATTCCCATTTTCTTACACTTTTTTCTTCTGACTTCTTTGTCCATCTACATTAATAAAAAAAATAAGGAATATGTTTAAGACATTATGATTAATCTCATGAAGTGCAAGACCTTCGTAGCAAGAACTTTAAAATATTATGACAATAGTAATACAAATGATTTTCCAACACTTATCTACTTGTAATTCATCCATAGGAGAGCAGATTTTCATGTAGTAAGAGAATAATTAAGTGGCCAAATATTAAAGTTACACATACAGATTATAATTTCAGCAAAACAAAAGGACTAGTAATTATGAATACCCCAGTACTACCAATCAAAGTGGACACACCCAAATAAAATTACAGCAAAATCATATTAAACTATTAGTTCCCCAAGTTAATAAGCTAAAACCTTAGCAACTCTAGCTTATTTGTCGAGTCCCCGAACATATCTAAACTGCACAATCTTTCAGCATAGGATGAATACACATTTCAGTAAATATACTTTAAACAAATTCCTAGTAAAGCCCACAAAATTTCATACATATTTACACAAAAAGAGAGACATACATATATACATAGAGGGAGAGAGATGGTTTGGGGAGGGGGAGAGGGAGAGAGAGAGTGATAGAAGAGAGAGAGAGATTGGGAGAGAGTGTGTAAAATTATACTCCCTCCGTCTCATCCATGTCTTTATAATTTTCTTTTTGGGACGTCCCACCAATTCTTTACATTACTAAAAATAGTAATTTTTAACAATAAAATACATTATTACATCCACTACTTAACTCCACTTTTTCAACACTTTACACTATTACACCCACTACTTCATTTATTTTAACAATAAAATCACTATTACACCCACTAATTTATACTCCCTCTGTCCCTCTCATTTCTTTACATAAAAAACTGCGTATCTGACACGCATTTTAAGGTGCATTTTAAGGATAGTTCTATAACTTATTTTTGATATTTTCTTTTTTTGTATAAAAATAGGATTGTTCTATTTTTATACAAAAAAAGAAAATATCAAAAATAAGTTATAGAACTATCCTTAAAATGCACCTTAAAATCCGTGTCGGAAACTGGTCCGCAAACGTAAACTATTGAGAGGGACGGAGGGAGTATATTTTAACAATATTACATCCACTATCTTGATCTCCGTGTCGAGCCCCATGTTAAAAAACAAAGTAGAATTTACCTTTGATATGTTGCCGGGAACGGAGAAGCAACGACGGTGAGCGATTGAAATTTAAAAAAAAATAGTGAAGCCAACACCCCGATTTGGGGTGTTAAAAACGTTCAATTTTATTATAAGATACCGACTCCCTACAACCCCTCAAAAACCTTTCTGAACCCAACCCCTGTTAAAAAATAATTTACCAAACAGGGGAGGGAGTATGAGTTATTGAATAAGTTATGAAACGCGAACTTACTTGTGAATAGGGGGATTTATTTGTCTTGTATTAATCGCTCCTCCATTTACAAATTACAGGTACGCTACTCCCTCAAATTAATTCTCTCTGTTTAATTATTTCAATTGGTTCATGTATGTATTTTGTTTATATATAATATATTGATTCTGTGTTCAAGGCAACTTAGTGTCAGTAATTGTTGATCCTATTCTGTTAGTCAATGGGTTAGGTTTAACTATTCATATATGTGATTTCTGTTGAATGTTTTGATATAATTAGTGGAAGCAACGTTTATTTAATGGGTTATAATCTCCGGAATCATACAGTACCTTATTTTGACTCTGTCTTGGGATTGTTGATGGGAATGGGAATGAGGGAAATGTTAATTGAAATGAAAAAACAAGCCGTTCACTTGAATATGTGTTCTTCCCACATCTTCTGGATTAGCCCTTTTACCACTTTCACATTTGCTATTATTACCAAATTTTAGTCTTGCTTTCTGGTAACCTTTATTGGGACATGTAGTACTATTCTGTAATATGTCCAGAAAAGATGAAGAAATAAGAACTACAGATTCTGGCTGTGTCGTTGTAGTGCTAGAATAATTTAAAGTAAAAAATAAAAACTTGAACAATTTAGTGGAAATAAGGATTGCCAATAATGTATGTATTCTGATTATTCTTTTCGTGACATTTATACTATTTATACTATTTATACTATTATATAATAAGCAAACAGGGGTATAATTTGGTTGTTTGGTTCAACTTGGTTCAACCATCTAAAACAATAGTAACCGTTAGATATTTAGTAAATAGATGATAGCCATTAGATCTTATTATTCTATATTTAAATCCCTCTTCTAAAGATCCAATGTTCGAATCCCGTCAACAACAAATTTACATTAAGATTTTATATTATTAGTTCTAATCAGTACATATCATTTATTAAATAAATATTATTATTACTAATAATTTTATTAATTAATATTACAAAGTTCAATTATATCCATTATAAATTATTATACTCTATTTTATTTAATCATATAATTTTAAAAGTATTTAAAAGTAACCCGTTCTTTACACGGGTTATAAGGTAGTAGTTAAATAATAACTATTTTCAGGCATGGAAGATTCGGCTAAAAAACTGACGAAAACAAAGCCTAGAGTGATTTGGAATAGTGAAAATGTCATGAAAACATTTTTAGAAGCATGCATTCGTGAAGCAGCTGATAGTGGCAAACAAAGTGGGAGTTTTGGGCAACAGTCATGGAGAAAAGTGATTAAAATACTGAAAGAATCTCACAACTTTGTTGTTGACCAAAAACAAACAAAAAATCGATTTGATTATATTAGATATAAGTATCAAGCTTGGTGCAGGCTTAAAAATAAGTCTCAAAATGTGTACGATGCATCAACTAACACGTTCAATCTATCCGAAGAGGAATGGGACCAAGAGATACAGGTTTTCCCTTCTCTTATTTTATAGGAATCACTCATATCCATTTCATATTAATTCTCTCATGTTGTTTCATTTAATTCTGAATGCAGGCCAACCCAAAGGCTAAGACCTTAAAGACTTCACCTCTATTATTTCCTGAGCTATGCATTCAACTTTTTGATGGTGTTAATGCTGGTGTCAATGGTTCGGAGCCTACATCTACAAGAAACAGGGTTTATTCAACTAACGAATCTGAGGTACAGGAAGTTGATTGTAGTCTTGTCCTTGTGCAAGGTCAAGGATCCTATGAAGAATCCAATGTCTCAAATCCTAATCTCGAAAAGGTAACACCACAAGTGCAAGAGAACAAAGATACTCCCGATGATGAAAGTCAAAGGCCCAGAAAGAAATTCAAACAACCAGTGAATCAATCTAATAATAGCCTATTTGAAGAAAATTTGTCCAAGGCTCTGGAAATCCTAATTCAAAAACAAAACGGACCTACAAATAAGGAGTGTAGAGGTAAATTAAAAAGTCTTGGTTGGTCAGCAAAAAATTCATTGTATCAATTGGCTCTTGGGATATTTTGTGAGAGTGCAAGCCACAGGGAAGCATGGATGAATTTGGAAGAAGATGAGGCGGAAATATGGGTTAAAATGATTTCGCGAAAGCTAGGCCTGTCTGTATAGGTTTGGTACTAAATTTATGTATTGATACTGTAGACTAGTAAGTTTATTTTTGTTGCTGTCTAATAACTGCGGGATATCATGATATCATAATTTAGTTTTATTATTTTATATGACTTGTACTGCTTTCTGTTTGTTGATCACTAGTTTGAAGAAATGTGTTTATTATAGTTATCATTTTCAAGTAAAATGTACAAGTTTGGCCTTAAAAGGTAAATTTAATGTAGTTCAGGTGTTTAGATATTCATTCAGTTTATTCAGCTAATCTACTGGTCATTTTTTGTACAGTTCAATTAAACAGGCCTGGTACATTGACGACTCACAAGACAGCTACAGATTATGAAGGTACACAACACCTAGTGAGTCACAGATATACGTAGATATCTCTTATTACAGATCAAAAAACAAACAGAAATTAAAACTCATTCACATGACATGCATAATGGCATATGCATATACATAGTGATTACATGTGCCAAGTTATTGAATTAAGGGCACTTGGGCCTGTTGCCATGAGTGTTCATTTCGGTGTAGCACTTGCCACAGACGATTGCCAAAAGTACAAGGAGGCACACACTTGCATCGAGCACAGCATCTCCCGCAAGCCCTGGTGCATACGTTAGGCCTTGAATGCGCCTTGCACCTCACTTTGCTGGTGCATACGTTAGGCCTTGAATGCGCCTTGCACCTCACTTTGCACAGTCCTTGGTAGTCTGCAACAACATAACACTAACATATATTACAAGTATATGCGTATATATACTGGCCTACATACAAGTCCATCTGTAGAATGTGCAAGTTAGTTATCATCAACCCTTATGTTTAATGAGTAATCTTAGTCCACTTGTGGAATTTGCACGAGTGATTTAACTATAGTAAATGACTTGCTTGCAACATATATATATATATAATGGGTCCTGGTCCCTGACAAACGATTGTCAGGGACCGGTTATTTAACAATCGGTTCCACAGTCGTTGGATCGTTGATCCAACGGCTGAGATTAAAAAAAAAAAAATTTTGCTGTCCGCTATAATTTTCCGCGGATAGGCATCTGCCTATCCGCGGAAAATTTCCGCGGACAGGCAATCTGCCTATCCGCGGAAAATTATAGCGGACAGTAAAAAAATTTTGTAATTCAGGGGGGCCGTTGGATCAACGATCCAACGGTTTAGGAACCGATTGTTAAATAACCGGTCCCTGACAAATGATTGTCAGGGACCAAAACCCATATATAATATAGGGAAAAGAGTATTTAAAGCACACAATATAAAAGTTCTCTATTAGTGTGGCTTAAAATATGATAAACTAATTATTATTTGAACAATCCAACCGTACGGATGTTAAATTCATACAAAAATACGTGAATGTACAAATTTTCGTGTAATTTAATTATTTGTAACTATAAATTTATAGCAATAAGATTATGATAAATCTGTGTCGTTGAATATATATAGAAAAGAGTATTATTATAAAAGTGATGCTCCACTATTTCAAATATAATAAAAAAAATTATACAATGTTATTTCGACATAAACTTTTCATCCGTACGGTTGAATTATCAAAAATAATAATAAAATACGAGATTTAAGATGCACTAATAGAGAACTTTTCTATTGTGTGCTTTAGAAACTTCATCCCCATATTCTAAAGCACACAATAGAAAAGTTCTCTATTAGTGCACCTTAAATCTTGTATTTTATTATTATTTTTGATAATCCAACCGTACGGATGAAATGTTTATGTCGAAATAACATTGTATAAAAAATTTCATTATATTAATGTGCTATATATATATATATATATAGGCAAGTGCTCAAATACAAACCATTTTTAAAATGAGAACCTACAAACCAACACTAAATTAATTATATTTCATCTATTCTAAGGTTCCCGCCAAGGGTACCTTCACAAAAGTTGCTTAAAATAATTGGCTCTATCCAACAAAAAAAAAAAAAAAAAAACTTGCCGTGAAATGCGAAGCATTTAAGACAGTAAACGGATGAGTTAGGTAGTCATGAGGGCCGAAGGATCTCGACACACCCGTCAATCGTCTATTGCCTTTACCAATGATTGCCATTCCTTACAACTTTAGAATGATAAAGGCGAGAAGCGTCGTACAAGAAGGTGTGAAGCACCGTTAACCAGTGAAATCCACTGCCACGTCATCACGTGAACAGTGTTTTTTTTTTTAAATTTTTTTTTGTTGGATAGAGCCAAGTATTTTTAACGTTTTTTGTATTGGGGTACCCCTAGTTTGGTCATTAGATTAGCTTGAAATATTAGATTATGCTTGGTTTGTAGGTTTGTATTTTAAGAAGGTTCGTATTGGAGTAGCCCCTACATATATATATAGGATCTTGTTCTAATAGAAACTAATAGAAACTAAACCTAAATTAAATATTTCAAACTAATCTAATGACCAAATTAGGGGTACCCCAATACAAAAAGTTCATAATATTCTAGGCTCCATCCAGCAAAAAAAAAAAGTTACTGTTCACTGCTGACGTGGAAGTGACGTCAGCGTGAACAGTAATTTTTTTATTATTATTATTATTTTTTTGCTGGATGGAGCCAATAATTTTAAATACTTTTTGTGAAGGTGCCCCTGGCAGGACCATTAGAATAAATGAAATATAATTTATTTAGTGTTGATTTCTAATTTATATTTTAAGATTGGTTTCTATTTGATCACTAGCCTATATATATATATATATATAGCACACAAGAAAGTAAGTGATTAATTGAGCCAAAAACCTACCAACGTAAGTTGGAAGCCTCCTGTTGGGTCCTTTCACAACCTGGTTATCATATAAAACATATGAATAAATGTACATATAATAATTCTGGTCTGTATATTAAGACTTAAGAGTGTTCCAGTCATGAGACAGGTGTCTTACTGTCTTGAAAAGTATCCCACACTATACTGAATTCTGACCCTCTGTGTGTAAACTATTCATGATTGTATCATCTCAATCTTTCCTCAAAACCTAAGGCGGTTCAGTAATTCTAATTTTATATGTATACTGTCACTGGTATACACACAGTTGCTTACTGATGCACGATTGCTTTTCAATTATATAAACTTTCTAATATGTCTTCTACCTGCGAGTGATAGTTATCCACTGCCTAGGGAGAGCAAAAGAGACCATTTTTTTTTTTATCAGCATCCCCATTGTTAGCAGCTTATCATACGAAGAGCTTGAGGAAATACAGCTGCAAATAGAACCAGTATAGAATGGGGTTTTATATGAAACTAGCCACTCCCTTCGTAAAAAATTATCATTTAACCCACCGTTCTCATCGAGGTCTCATTTAAACCACTAAACTAAGAAAATATATCATTTGCCCCCTTGCATTCAAAAAAATTAATACAATTTATGGTGGTCTAAGTGATATACAGGGGGCAAATGATATATTTTCTTAATTTAGTGGTTTAAATGAGATCCCGATGAGAACGGTGGGTTAAATGATAATTTTTTACGAAGGGAGTGGCCAGTTTAATATAAAACCCGTATAGAATGCAATCCAGCTATAAACCCGTTGTTTGTGTTCGGGTATGTACGTGTACATTTGCCACTTCTATTCATATAAAGACTTCCAATTATTGAGTAAATTACATAGTTGTGTGTGAACTTAATCCAAATTTGCATTTTAGTGACCAGATTTTGAAATTTGCAATATATTGACCAGACATTATTTTTAGATTTTAAAAGATGACTAAGGGCCACTATTATGAGAAAAAATAGTTCAAAGTAGTGGCCCGTAACCACTCTTTTGAAATGCAAAAGCAATGTATAGCAAATTTCAAATTACGGTCATCAAAATGTAAATGTGGGTCAAGTTCATCCACCACTTTGCAATTTTCTCCCAATTATTTACCCATCTGTGTTATGGTGTGCTAGATAAATTTGAGTGCTAACATATCAGATATTAGTTTTGAAGAATCACGACTGCATTACATTTATATTTGACTAACAAATTATGAGGATTCGTTTTGAAGATTGGAAATTTCACATTTTTGTAGTATAATTTATTGGATACCACGCTAATAGTATCTCATACAAGTACTACTAGCGGAGTATTATTTAACATCATTTTGGGAGTCATTCATTCACTAGAGCAAGCTTCTATGCGAATTCATAAAATACTACTGAACCAATAATATAATGGTGGTGTTTGGCAAATCACACAATCAACTTATAAGTTACTTATTTCGAAAAAAATTTCGTATTTACATACTTCTTTTTAGAGAAAAATATGTATCGGGAGTTTAATATTCGTTATCTTGCAAAAATAAGTTACTTATTTCAGAAAAAAGTACATATTTCCTAACTTTTTTCCAGAATAAGTAAATTATTTCTGAAAAACAGAATAAGATTTCCCAAACGGACCCATATCTTGTGAAAGAATAAAATCTCTTACTTTTAAATTGAATAAAGATTCAATAGAGAAATTCTTCGACGTCAAATGTGCAGCCAAAGAGAATTTTTCTGATCGCCAACACTCCATAACATTTCCTGAAGCATCTCTAACAGCAGCTCCAATACCAATCCATTCCTCTCTCTTTAACAGCAGCATCAACGTTGATCTTCAAGAACCCAGGAGGTTTCCAGTGTTTATAGCTTTGATACATTGGTCTTTAAATATCTGAATCATTAAAAAAATTGTAGCACCACTCAACCAAGTCATAATTACGAGGAATTACACCCCCATGAAGAGTGCAATTTCTTAGAAACCATGTGTGCCATGACAAGATGGCAAACATATCAAGCTCATTCCTGGAAATTATCCTTCAGTTTGTTCATAAAGCAATCAGTGCCCATTGATACTATCAGCAATGTGTTTCTCAAGTCCAGTTAGCTTCATTGCTGCACTGCCATTTCTTTAGAGCATTCAATGGGAGAGATCTCTTAGGTAAAATTTAAAATTAACTACCATAAATAAGAATTATAAAGAATGTGTAAAAAATTTTGCACTCCAATGGGACAAAACCCTTGTCTACAATTTATAATTATAGATAATCTCTTGATGTTGGCTATATTGTCGAATCTCTAAATACCTGTAGTGAATTGCCACATCACTTATTTCTATATTAAAATTATATATTCCATTAATAACAACTTAAAATATTAATAACATACCATTTTTAAAATATAACCAATTATTATAGCCAATACCATCGAACACAATATCTTACAGGTTCGACAAATTTTACATAATCAATATTTTATGTAATTTAGCCAATCATTTTTAACCAACGCCATTGGAGATGCTCTTAGTTTTGAAAATGGATAAATGTTGTACTGATTTAGATGCTAAATCTCAGTCAAGTGACAAGGTGTAGTAATTTCAAGTTTATTGTTAGGGAGCCTAACACAGCTGCTCTTGTTATTGCTAATTTACCTTTTAAGTCTGGGAAGAGCGCTAAATGGGTTTTTGTAGTTTCCACTTCTCTGACTTCCGCTGTGTAAGCAGATGTGCCAACCATATGTTAGCTTGGGGAGTGTTTATTGATTCATCCTTTCCAAAAAAAAAAAAAAACGTAAGAGACAGATTGGAAAATACAAGCGTCTGTAAGACAAAAACTAAGTGGTTTACTTTGGTGTTTTCAGCTGCGGATGTAAAATTTTTAAGTTGAATATTGGTTGATGCTTTATGCGTACAACTTGAAATAAACGACATCGAACAAGAAAAAGGTGTCTAAACTTAATAATTAGTCATGTAATATTTAATCCATCACTACTTTGCATATACAAAAACACTCTTCATCCAGGGTTACAACAAAGACATGGCTCGCAAGTTCTCAGCTGCTGTTATAGTTGCTTGCTTCGCAATTTTAGTTGCTAGCGCAGCAGGAACAGAGGAGGAAATGATGGCTAACATCCGATGGATGGACATGGGTCCTGCTCCTGTCCCTCGACCGTATGTTTCCGGAAGCATTCTCACTTTAGTTCCATCAGTAGTAGCTGCGATTGTCACGTCGATTGCTTCAGCTTTTATGGTTTTGAATTAAGAAGGCTGAATTTTTAATTTTTCTGTGTCTGGTGTGTTGACACATCTTTCTTATCTTTCTTATGATGCTTTTGTGGTCTTCATCAGGCTTGTGCTTAATGCGCGGCCACATTTGTATAATTAGGAAGTACGTAATTTGGTCGCACTGTAATCATAAACGAAGTTTGCAAGTCACAATGCAATTATAGATAATAAATTCTCTTCTCAATTTAAAACAGACAATTATATTAACTGAAACACAAGAATTCAGAAAAATGGAAGTCGAAAGAAAATCTGAATCTTTACTATGATCACGCACATGTGCCAAGGGGTGCTAAACCATCAACTATCTGCTCCCATGTTCTGGTGTAGAGGTCATTTGCTGGGATATTATTAGGAGCATTGTGCACCACTGTAATGTGTTTATGAGTACAGTTTCTAACTAATGAGACGATTCCCAGGGTTCAAGGCAATGGTGTTTCTTGCAATAATCTAATTTCCCATTTGTGAGAGCTCCTTTTAGATCTTTCCATTCATCCCGGAGATCCTTGTCCTTACGTATGAATTTGAAGATAATAGCCGCAACATCTTTGTTTCTCCTATTCGCATTATGTGTTCCATTTTTTTTAATTTATAAAAAGTCATGTTTCCAAACCGCGCGGGACTAGTGTTACTGTTAAATATTAATAATCCCTCTGTCGTGCTATTTAATAATTTTCCAAAAATTACCCCAAAAATAAACGAACCATGGGCTCTGATACCACTTGTTGGACCACGAGCAAGCCATAACTCCATAATAGTATGATATTGTCCGCTTTGAGCTGAGCCCGCACAAATTTGTTTTATATACAAGAGCATTATCTCTTATCTTCTCGATGTGGTACTTGGATTGACACTACCCAACAACCACTGTGTTGGCGCTCATGGTTCATCAGGAACATATTCTAAGTACTCTGTGTACTACATAGTGAAGGCGTCCATTCCTACAGCAACATTATGGAAGCAAATATTTACTCCCTCCGTCCCATTGAATTATTAACATTAGCGGATCAGTTTCCGGCACGGATTTTAAGGTGAATTTTAAGGATAGTTCTATAACTTATTTTTGATATTTTCTTTTTTTTTGTATAAAAATAGAACAATCCTATTTTTATATAAAAAAAGAAAATATCAAAAATAAGTTATAGAACTATCCTTAAAATGTACCTTAAAATGCGTGTCAAATACGCAATTTTTTATGTTAAGAAATGGATGGGATAGAGTGAGTACTTGGTTAATATTTAGCCATGTCAACATTTGGAAGCCTACACTATATCAAGGCAGTAGATGATTTTATTCATTCATCTTCCTCATTTAGCAAATATTCAAAGCAAAAGAAATCAGTAAAAAAGCCATTGCTGCGCTTCTTTAAAGATTCAACTGTATAATGTTGTTGAGAAAATCATTGTAGCTAACCTTGTGTAAGAGTGTAGCACCACTCGTGGTTTAAATTAATATAATACGGAGTAATATATTTCTTGAACCGTGTGTTTATTTTGCTTATTTTGATTTTAAGTTAAGAAAATATTAATTCGCAAAGAATCGAAATAATTGATATAATTGAGTATGGTATTCAAGTCCCCTCTTCTACGATACTAATTTGGGATAATTTGGGATTAACTGATTTGTTACTTTACGTAAATCTTTGTAATTATTTTTGGAATTTCAAAAAACCAATGTTAAGTTATAAAAAAATGTTTTGTCAAAAAAGATTCTGTAGTGTGCAATTTGTGATTAAATATACAATTTTAGTAATAAATATAATATAATATTGTGGTGAAATAAAGAAAGACGTATGATAAGGATTTTGCAGAGAGGAAAAAGCCAGGAGTATATTTATATTCCTTCAGAAATGTAATCACAATTAAGCTGCTTAGTCCTATTTATAGGACAAATTAGTACCGCCTCTAGTATGAATAATATATGTGAACACTTAATAATTTTTCTAATGCAGTCATATTAGAATGTATAATATATGCACATGTCCTATTGTAAAACTTTGACAATCACCTAACTTTGACAATCACCTATCTATTCATATTATAACACTCCCCCTTGATTGTCAAATGTGAGTTATTACAATCATATTATAACACTCCCCCTTGATTGTCAAATGTGAGTTATTACAAAGATTGATTGCCTCGTTAAAACCTTGCAAGGAAAAACCCAGTGGGATAAAAACCTTGACGAAGGAAAAAGAGTACAATCTCCCCCTGAATAAAATGTCTCACAATTTGACATCTTGTTGTAAGAAAGATCTCAATCTTCGCATCCCAAAATTATTTCGCAACCTTTCAAATGTTGATGTAGGTAGTGACTTTGTAAGTATATCTGCTAGGTTATCACATGACCGAATTTGTTGTACATCAATGTCACCATTCTCTTGTAGTTCATGAGTGTAGAAGAATTTTGGCAGGATATGTTTTGTTCGATCCCCTTTGATATAGCCTTCCTTTAATTGTTTAATGCAAGCTGAGTTGTCTTCGAACATAACTGTAGGACTGTCTGAAATACTTGATAAACCACATGATTCTCGAATATGTTGAATGACAGATCGTAACCAAATACATTCTCTGCTTGCTGATAAGTGGAATTACATCCACTTGGAACATTCTAAATCGGCTTAAATTGATTGTCTTGGACTCAAGTTTCTTGTAGTTTTGATGTGTTTTGCTTAGTTGTGCAGATATATGAGAATGTTGATTAAGGTGGAAGTTTCTATCGTTTTTGGAGATTTAATTGATTAAAATTCGGATTTTCTGGGAAGGCTGCGCAGCTTACACTATTTTGGCCATATCTGGAGTTCTGTAAGTCCGTTTTCAACGATCTTACTGCCCACGCGAATCTTGAGAGATTTTCTACAACCTGGGATAGGAAGCATGTGCAAGTAATGTGCTGAATTAATTCGCGCACGTATTCTTTGTGAAGCATGGCTGGGAAATTACTGTTTTGCCCTTTTCAAGTTCTAATTATATTCCGGGCAGGTTTTAGCACCTTAATTAAATTCTAATTGTAATAGAAGATAAATTCTTACTGGGCAAGAAATATAGAGCCTATAAAAACACATCTAAGCATTGTAATTTAGATCATAGTTTTATTATTGTAACCTAGCTTAGATCTGTAAGGGAGAAAAGGAGAGAAGGATTCAACGCTCGGTGACAAGCAAGGATCTAGATCTACTTCATCCTTTGTGTTACTTTGGATTATAGATTTGTTTTCTCAACTCTTTAGTTTTATTAATATTATTGCTTCTTTTATCCGTATCTTGTTTTATACCATGTTTTCATCAAATCCCATGATGATGAACGGTTCAATTATGGGCTAATCGTTGTCGTGGGATCCTAGTGGATTTATCTATGTAGCTTAGTAGTTTGCATGCCTTAAAGATTTATGTGTGGTGAATACTTGATATCATTGTATGGTTGTGCTTATTGAATTTAGGTGCGTTGCGAACATCTAATTTGTTAATCTCTTGCTAAACGAGAGTGGATCTTGAGATTTAGAACTTGCCATGCTAGCATAGGATAGGTTGGTGTTTTGACATCATGATTTGTGGCATCAATAGAGATATTATGCTACCCTATGTGATCTAAGTGAATAACTTGTGCTTCAACCTTTATGTTTTCAAATTCTATAGAGATATAGGGTCTAAACATAATAGGTGCCTACTCGTCTTCTATCTCTTTTGTGGATGTATGCGTAGATTGGTACTAGTATACCGAGAGGTAACTTTTACTCTTTTCGTGTTATTCGATCAGATATCAAACCCATCGCATGTTTTAATTAAAGGCTGCAACTCTAAGTGAAGTAGATGATGAAACTAGGATTCCATGTTTTATTCTCATATTAGTAATTCGACTTTAATCTCTTTAATTAGTTAATCTTTAGTTTGATAATTAATTTAGTAGTTAATAAAAATCCAATTTGTTATTTGTCTTAGCAGTGGATAAAAACCATACATCGGTGCATAGGTACATTAATTGAATTGAACACCATTCTAGATCTCTGTGGGAACGAACTTGATTTAATCATATATTACTTGTGACAACGTGTGCTTGCGTAAATTTTGCATAACAAGTTTTTGGCGCCGCTGCCGGGGATCATCGGTATTTTTATTTTAGTTTATGTGCTTGTCATCAGTGGTCGTTAGCGTTCACTGACTCGGATTTCTTACTTAGTTTGTTTGATTCGTGGTGTTCAGGTACTTTAGTTTGTATGCGAACACGCTTACAAGCTCGTTTACAAAAATTGGCGGAAGACGATCTTGTAGAGAACTTAGAGAATAAGAACGAGGAAACTGAAACTACTGTAGAGATGGGTGACGCAGCAGAAGCAGTCAAGGCTTTGAAGGATTATTCTCAGCCGAAACTTAATGACATCCAGTCTAGCATTGTTAGACCAGCTATTGTAGCTAACAACTTTGAGATCAAGCCGGGCACAATTCAGATGGTGCAGAATTTGGTCCAGTTTGGGGGAGCTTCTACGGAGGATCCTAACATGCATGTTCGGGACTTTATCGAAATCTGCGACACTTTCAAATTTAATGGTGTGACGGATGATGCTATCAGGTTGAGGCTTTTCCCATTCTCTCTGAGGGATAAGGCTAAGAGCTGGCTACACTCTTTACCACCTGGTTCCATTACTACATGGGAAGATCTGGCTCAGAAGTTCCTTACTAAATTCTTCCCTATGGCGAAAACTGCAGCAATAAGGAACCAGTTGACTCAATTCCAACAGCAATCTGGCGAGTCATTGTGCGAGGCTTGGGAACGCTACAAGGAGATGCTAAGGAAGTGTCCTCATCATGGCATGCCTGATTGGATGGTTATTAATGGGTTCTACAATGGGTTGGGAGCACAGTCTAGGCCTTTGCTAGATGCAGCATCAGGTGGAGCTCTGTGGGCAAAGAGCTATGATGAAGCTTATGAACTTATTGAGATGATGGCTGCCAATGAATATCAGAATCCAACCCAAAGACTATCTCAAGGCAGGGCAGCAGGAATTTTTGATGTAGATACAGCTTCAATGATTACGGCTCAGTTGAAGGCTCTTGCTATGAAGGTGGATTCTCTTGCTAATTATGGAGTGCAGCAGGTGGCTAGTGTTTGTGAGTTATGTGCAGGCGCACACGAGACGAATCAGTGTGCTATCTCTTCTGAATCAGCACAGTTCGTGAGTAATTTCCAGAGACCTACTGCACCAGTTCCAGCCACTTATCATCCTAATAATCGGAATCATCCCAAATTCAGCTGGAGCAACAATCAAAGTGCACAACAATCTTATCAGCAAGCGAAGCCATTCAATCAAGGTTATCAACAGCCTTATGCTCCAAGGCAACAGTTTCAACCTCCTGGATTTCCGCAGCAACAGCCCCAGGCTCATATGGGGCAATCATCTAATGATAAATCAGATGAGGTGTGGATAGCGGTAAAGAACCTACAAGCTGGCCAGAAAGTTTTGGAAACCCAGTTAGGACAGATTGCAAGTGCCTTATTTAGTAGGCCTCAAGGAACTCTTCCTAGTGAAACGGAGGTAAATCCAGGCAGAAGGGAAAGCAAAGAACAGGTCAATGCAGTTACTTTGAGATCTGGAAAAGTCACAAGTGATCCTAAATCAGCAACTGAAGAAGATGAAGATGTTTAGAATCAGCAGGTTGAAAAATCTGCAGTGCCAGTAATTGAGAAATCTGATTTAGTGGCTGATCAGCTTGATGGTGAGAAGAGCCAGAAACCTGTTGAAAATTCTACTCCGGAGCAATCTTCAAAGAATAATCAGATCTATCCACCTCCTCCATTTCCGGGACGTTTGCAGAAAAGTCAAGAGAAACAGTTTCAGAAATTTATGGATGTCTTCAAGAAACTATCCATTAACATTCCTTTTGTTGAAGCGTTGGAGCAGATGCCAAGATATGCAAAGTTCATGAAGGATATTTTGTCAAGGAAGAGAAGGTTGGAAGAATTTGAAACAGTGGCATTGACAGAGGAGTGTAGTGCCGTTCTGCAACAGAAGTTGCCACCTAAGCTTAAAGATCCGGGAAGTTTCACTATTCCATGCACTATTGGCAACCTTTCTTTCAACAAGTGTTTATGTGATTTGGGAGCTAGTATTAATCTCATGCCCTTGTTTGTTTTCAAGCAACTTGGTCTACTGGAGCCAAAGCCAACTAATATCTCTTTGCAGTTGGCTGATCGATCTATCACATATCTGAGGGGTATAGTAGAGGATGTTTTGGTAAAGGTTGATAAGCTCATATTTCCTGCTGATTTTGTGGTCTTGGATTTTGAAGAAGATAAGAAGATTCCCATAATCTTGGGAAGACCGTTCTTGGCTACAGGAAAGACTTTGATTGATGTGCAAAAAGGAGAGCTTACAATGAGGGTGCAAGATCAGAGTGTCACCTTCAATGTGTTCAAGGCAATGAAATTTCCGACAGAGGATGAAGAGTGTTGCAGTGTGGAAATAGTTGATACGGGTCAGAGAAAGAAGTTTGATCAGTTATTGAGCGAAAAATCTGACATGCATGTGCTAAAGCATCCTATTAGTGATTCCATTGACAGTTCTTCGGTTCGTGATCTTTCGAAAGTAAAGCTTGGGAAACTTCCACCACATTTGAGGTATGTCCTTTTGAATAATGAGTTAGTGATTTTTGAAGAAGGGCATGATAACGTGTTGCGAAGGTGGAAAGCCGATGATAAGGAAGAAGAGAGTTTTGTTCAGCCGTTCGAGTCGAAAAAGCACCTTAGAGGAGTGAAGAAGAAAAAGAAGAAGATTAGGCCGTTGGGTAGAAAAATCAAGTTGAAATTTGAAGGAAGAGATTTGTGGAAAGCAAGCAACCAAGATGGCAACGTTCGCATGAATGGTTTTTCTGTTGAGAACGGTTCGGTTATTCTTTTGAAACCACCTTGAGTTGAGGAAGTAACGTCAAGCTATTGACGTTAAAGAAGCGCTTCTTGGGAGGCAACCCAAGTATTATTGTACTTTGTTGTAGAATAGGTATTCTAAAAAAAAAAAAAAAACAGAATTCAGGATGCGCCAGCGCATCATGCGCCAGCCAGCGCGCAGGAACGCCACAAAGACGCAGAAGGGAACCGCGCATCAGGCGCCCAGCCCGCGCAGGAGCGCCAACATGTATCTGTCCAGGAGTTTTTTGTTGTACAGGTGTTGTGTTGTAAAAAAAATAAAGAAAAAGAAATACACAAAAACCTGCCGACAGTATTGTTAGTGACAGGAATTGTGCAAGGCGGGCGCAGTCTCTACAATGCAGGGCGCGTGTAGTCTACTCCCAGGTAAGTTTTCTTTTGTTTTGGCCACAAATGTAAAAAAAAAAAATTATTCTAATTTATATTTATTATTATTATTATTATTATTCATATTTATTATTTATTATTATTATTATTATTATTATTGTTATTATTATTTATTATTATTATTATTATTTATTATATTATTATTATTTTTTTTTATATACCCACCTATACATACAAATCCAATTCCTCTTCTATTTTATTTAAATCTCTAAAAATTCAATTCTAAAGAGGAATTTATTGCAAGTTCACCTCTTTGATTCGTATTGGGTAAATCTTTTTCTCTAATCTTATTTTTATTACGAATTTGTGTTCTTGTCAATTGTGAGTTTTGTAGTATTCAGGCAAGGTGGCCAGTCTATGGAGCTCGTGCACAATATCCTCCACCAGATTCATTCGAGGAGGATGAGGTTGAGGAGGTATGTTTTCTGCTATCCCTTGTATTTACGTCCATTCAATGAGGACATTGAATATTTCAAGTTTGGGGGTGGTTTGAGGGTTTAGTAGTTGTTGTTGTAGTTATTTGTTCATGTAGGCTTTCATGCTTTGCATATTAGTAGTAGTAAATTATGCATTTATGTTCGTGTTATCTACGTTTGTTTCATATAGGACATTTTGTTTTTATGTTAATATATCATGTGAGTTCATAATAGTTGCATTTGCACCCATGCTTGATAGGAATTTTGTGTTGTTGACGCTTTTGATTGAGAAGTGATATGCTTCGTTCTTGTGCACACACATACACTAGTAAGTTGAAGCTAGTAGACTTTTTGAATGTTGTAAGTGATTAGAAGGACGTGAATATGTGCAAGATGATTTAGTTTGCATGCTTTGAATACAAGTCGGTGCGTTAGATAGATTTTTTCTTGGGATTGAGTATGTTTTTCCACCAAGTGAGCTTTTGAGCCTTATTGCATATTTGCTGTAATTTATTCGTTTGCTTGAGTGTCCACGGATTGTTTGCATTGCTAGCAGTTGTTTGAGGTCTTTCTTGAAACGCATGACATTATTTGACGATTAAAATGATAAAGGCATTAGGAATAACCACATATGGAACTTTTAAATATGGAACTTCAGGCCCAAGAGCATCTTCATCTTCTTTTCTAGGACGAAAAGGATCCTTCTCAACTTCTAGCGATCGAACAATCATCGGTGTAGTTAGTGGATGAGATTTGTCCATGTAGAATCGATCAAGAACCTTTTTTGTGTAGGTTGACTGATGAACAAATATGCCTGAAGATAAGTGCTCCACCTGTATACCTAAACAAAATCTTGTCTTTCCAAGATCTTTCATTTCAAACTCATTTTTCAAATAGTTAGCAGCATTAGTAATATCTTCAGAAGTACCTACAATATTCAAATCATCCATATATATATACTGCAATAATAATAAAACCAGATTGTGACCTTTTGATAAACACACATGGACACACTTGATTATTTATATACCCATCATTCAATAAATAGTCACTAAGCCTGTTGTACCACATACGACCAGATTGTTTCAAGCCATATAATGATCGTTGTAGTTTTACTGAGTATAAATGTTGAGGCCTAATTTCCTCTAACTTTAATCCTTTAGGGATTTTCATATAAATATCACTATCAAGTGATCCATAAAGATAGGCTGTCACAACATCCATCAGACGTGTTTCCAATTTTTCCATACAAGCCATACCCATAAGAAAACGAAAAGTAACTCCATCCATCACAGGAGAGTAAGTTTCCTGGTAATCAAATCCAGGCATTTGAGAGAATCCCTGGGCTACCAGCCGGGCTTTATATCTCACAATTTCATTTTTCTCATTTCGTTTTCGTACAAACACCCATCTATTTCCAATGGGAACCACACCAGCTGGTGTTCGGACTGCAGGTCCAAATACATTTCTCTTGCGCAAGGATTGCAATTCTTCCTGAATCGCAATTTTCCATTTTGGCCAATCATCTCTTTGTCGACATTCTTCCACACTTTGTGGTTCAGGATCGGAATTCATAATAATATCACATGCCACGGAAAAAGCATATACATCATCAACTTCATTACTCCCACGATCCAATAATTTTCCGTTATGTACATAACTCATTGAGATCTCATAATTTTCAGGTACCTTTGCTTCTATGGAAGCATGTGCCACTTCAGGGGCAATATCCTCTTCTGGAGGTAATACCACTTCAGGTGGTTTTGTCACAGCCACTTCGGGGGCTTGAACCTCTTCAGGAGGTGATACCACTTCTGGGGTTTTTGATGTAGTTACTTCAGGAACATCTGCCACTTCAGGGGCAGGTCCATTCAATTTCCGTTTTCGTGGTACAACATCTTTCGCACCAATAGGTCTACCACGCTTCTGGCGTGGTTTTGAATCACCAACCAATTCTTCAGGAATTGATTTATGAATAGGGATTTCAACCCTGGCCGGAGCATTAACAGCTGGTATATGCGATTTTATAATAAGTCTAGAATCATTAAAAGCATCCGGCATTTGATTACCAATATTTTGCATATGAATGATCCTTAAAACCTCAGATTCACATTGTTTAGTACGTGGATCAATAGCATTTAATCCTGATGCATTCCATGATAGTTCAGAATTTAATTTATGCAAAACATTATCTTCCCCTAATGGAGGGAACACAGACTCCTCAAAATGACAGTCAGCATAACGAGCAGTAAACACATCACCAGTTAATGGTTCAAGATATCTTATGATAGATGGTGAGTCAAAACCAACATATATGCCAACTCTTCTTTGTGGACCCATTTTGGATCTCTGTGGAGGTGCAATGGGAACATATACAGCACTACCAATCACCTTAAAGTGTGAGATATTAGGAACTTGACCAAGAACTAACTGTTGAGGGGATTGTTTGTGGTAAGCAGATGGTCTTATCCTAATTATATTTGCAGCATGAAGTACTCCGTGACCCCAAACAGATGTAGGTAACTTTGCTCTTAGAAGTAAGGGACGTGCAATAAGTTGAAGCCTTTTAATTAGAGATTCTGCTAAGCCATTTTGTGTATTCGCGTGAGCTACAGGGTGTTCGACTGAGATTCCTACTGATATACAATAATCATTGAAACTTGAAGATGTAAATTCAGCAGCATTGTCTAGTCGAATTGATTTAATGGGATGGTTAGGAAATTGAGCTCGCAATTTGATTATTTGAGCAAGTAGTTTGGCAAAGGCTGTATTCCGTGTAGAGAGCAGACAAACATGAGACCATCTAGTTGATGCATCGATTAGAACCATGAAATATCTGAATGGGCCGGATGATGGATGAATAGGACCACAAATGTCACCTTGAATTCTTTCTAAGAAACTTGGAGACTCGGTTTGAAGTTTAACTGGAGATGGTCGAACAATTAGTTTTCCTAATGAACATGCTGAGCAGGGAAGTTCATTTTGAGGTATGACCTTTTGATTCTTAAGAGGATGTCCTATAGAATTTTCTATTATACGACGCATCATAGATCCTCCTGGATGACCAAGTCTTTCATGCCAAAGGGTTAGTGATTGTGGGTCTATGATTTCTGGAATGATGATATTGTGAGACTCAATGACTCTAATATTTGTAGCATATAATCCCGAAGAGATTGATTGTAATCTTTCTAAGATCTTCTTATGACCTGAGGTAACTGAAGTGATAAGGAGATATTCTTTTTCATTCTCACTAGTAGTTTCTACGTGGAAACCATTAAGACGAATGTCTTTAAAACTCAAAAGATTTCTAGTGGATTTACTAGAATATAGAGCATTATGTACATGAATTTGTGTCTCATTTGGTAGGATAAAACTAGCTTTCCCAAAACCCTTTATTATATCTGATGTACCCGAAATCGTCCAAACATGTGAGCTGGTTTTATTAAACTGTGAGAAGTATTTCTGATTTTGTAGAATTGTGTGAGTGGTGGCGCAATCAGCAATGCATAAATCTCCCATATTTTATGCTGTGTACATATATCAGTGAACAATAATTTTATTAAAGCAAACCATGTACTTAAAGCAAGAACATAAAACAAGTATATAAAAGCATGAAATTGAAGCAGATACATAAGGAACATGAATTGAAAAGAGATACATATGAGAACTAGTCATCTAAGTCATAATAAAGGTTAGCGCCAGTGTCTAGTTCATTTGAGGTCTTGTTGATTGGTTCATCAGTAAAGCTAGCCAAATTTGTTTCCACCCTTTTCCCCTTCTGCTTTTGTGATGACTCGTAAAGATCTACAAGATGTCTGGGTGTGTGACAATTACGAGTCCAATGCCCATGAGCCCCACATTTAAAACATATATCTCTAGTATCTCCTTCATGTGGTGCCTTCCTTTTATTTGGCACCTCATTTTGCCACTTCTGGTGACCAGAGTTGTTGTAACCATCACGTTGCCACTTCAGGTGGCCAGAGTTATACTTATTTCGAAATCGACCATGAAAATTTCCACGTCCACGATTTCGTCCATAATTTCGTCCTCCTCTATGCCCTTTCCCACGCTCATTCTTCCGGAATGACGTGTTATGTACTTCAGGTAACTGGGCAGAGCCTGTGGGACGTATCTGATGATTTTTCAGCAACAACTCATTATTTTTCTCAGCTACAAGAAGGAGAGATATCAGCTCACTATATTTCTGAAAATTGCGTTCCCTGTATTGTTGTGCCAAGATCATAGTGTTGGGGTGAAAGGTCGAAAGGGTCTTTTCAATCATCTCAGCATCAGTAATTTTCTCACCACATAGGATTAGCTTGGAGCTTATTTTGAACAAGGCAGAATTATATTCAGCAACAGATTTAAAATCTTGTAGCCTTAAATTGATCCAGTCATAACGGGCATGTGGCAGATGGACAAGTTTTTGGTGGTCAAATCTATCTTTAAGATTGGTCCAAAGGGTGAGTGGATTTTTGACTGTGAGATATTCAGATTTTAAGTTTTCGTGAATGTGGTGCCTAAGGAAAATAATTGCTTTGGCATTTTGTTCAACAGTTGGGTTTTTCCTGTTTCTATGGTATCCTTTAGCCCGTTGGCACTAAGGTGTAATTCTGCATCGAGTACCCAAGACAGATAATTATCCCCAGACACATCCAAAGCAACAAAATCTAATTTTGCAAGATTCGCCATTCTGAACGCAAAATAAATATTCAAAACATGGTATAACAATATGGCATGTTAAACTTAAACAATTAAACACATACAAACATATAATGACATAATTTATTTAAAATTTACGACGGCATAGCCAGCCAGTTTATTTAAAAATTACGACGGCATAGCCAGCCAGTTTATTTAAAAATTACGACGACATAGCCATCCAGTTTATTTAAAAATTACGACGGCATTGCCAGCTAGAAACTTTATAATAATATTCATAGTGCAACAATTTTAATATATTAAAGAGTAATATAAACAAGGAAATTTTAACCATATTTATAAGTAAAAATAGAGCGTACCTCCTTCGTTAATAAAATTTATTTGAGCGGTACCTTCTTCCTTAATAAACTTTACTCGGGCAGTACCTCCTTACTTCAAAGCTTACTCGGGCAGATACTCGTGTTGATAACGTGTTATAAATATAATATAATATTGTGGTGAAATAAAGAAAGACGTATGATAAGGATTTTGCAGAGAGGAAAAAGCCAGGAGTATATTAATATTCCTTCAGAAGTGTAATCACAATTAAGCTGCTTAGTCCTATTTATAGGACAAATTAGTACCGCCTCTAGTATGAATAATATATGTGAACACTTGTTAATTTTTCTAATGCAGTCATATTGGAATGTACAATATATGCACATGTCCTATTGTAAAACTTTGACAATCACCTAACTTTGACAATCACCTATCTATTCATATTATAACAATTTTGATTTTTTTAGACCTTAAAAATACGAACTTGTTTTCTTTTATATGATAACCCCTAGATCTGGAAAATTGGATCTGGAACCAAAAAATCGATCCGAAATTCATGGAACCGAGATCCGATTTTATATCTGAATTAGATTAATCGAATTTTAACCGAATCCTAAACAATCCGAACCGAAATCCGATCCGATATAGTCAAATCTGATTATTGTCCGAAAACTGATCTCATCCGATCCGAAAATTAATCGAACCGAATATCTAACCGATAATAATTTGAAATACTTGATCCGAAACCGATCAAATTCGAAAAAAATATTGTCCAAACAGTATGACTCAAAGTATTATATCCATTCTAAATCGGAAACTAAAAACACCTATACCGAAAATTATGTAATGAAATAATATTATTGAGATTATATTTTATTTCTCTCTCTGACTCAAAATATTCTATATTTTAGGGAAAAAACCTTTGAAGATATATATGTATCAAAATATTCATGTATAGTAAATATTTAATTTTGGAAATAAAAACGAATGATATGATTTATTCTGAAAGATAGGTATTAAATATACTGTATATCTATACATGTTGAACCTTCATATCTTCTGGATACACCTGTTTAGTAATTAGTATGTTTGTGAATTGTAATTAACTATATTTTTTTACATAAAATAAGGTAATAACTAATAAATAACTACTCCCTCCGTCCCTTTTGATTCTTAACACTTTCTATTTTGGGATGTCCCAATAGATTCTTAACATTTCCTAAAATAGTAAGTTTTAACACTATTACACCCACTACTTCACTTATTTTAACATACTTTACACTATTACACCCACTACTTAACTTATTTTAACAATAAAATCATTATTACACCCACTACTTCATTAATTTTAATAATATTACACCCACTATCTTGGTTTCCGTGCAAAAAGCAAATGTTAAGAACTCATTGGGACGGAGGGAGTAATAACTATTGATCATTATTAAATAATGGTTTTTCATTATTAAAAAATGGTTTTATAAAAAAAAACCCATTCCTAACAGAAATAAAGCCCAAAATACACTACTTTCCCTTACAACTTGCCCAAAATGCCTATTTGCGGGACTGTCAGCCCTTTTTGCCCACGGTGTACGCATGTGTATCATGCGTACACCGAGATACGCATTCAGAGAATGCGCATCTGGGGTCACGCATTCCCCAGATGCGCAATGACGTCATCATGCGTCATTTCTTCGTTTACAGCTTTGGAGCTCCGACGACCAAAAAATTGCCTTCCCCCGTCCATTCGATTCAGGCCACCTCCACAAAAACCAAACACATCAAAATAATGTCCAGACATTGTTCTACATATTGCCATATTCAGTTGATGAGTTCTGGCCCCGCAGGGGCGTGTACGAACGATCTGAAAATTCAATCGGAAAAAGCACTCGATTTTGGGGCTTTCGTTTACGGCGAATCAAATGGAAAATGCTTGGTATGCTCTTGTAGAGTACGAAAGGCGATCGTTTTGGTATATGGTACGTTATTGAACGATGCCTGGAATGGACTGAATCATTTGGTCAAAATTTCGTCGATAAAACGACGTCGGCGCTGTTGGGAGACGATGAACAGTAACTGCGAATACGCATGTTGGACATGCGTATCTGGGGTCACGCATGTCCAACATGCGTATCCTCAGTTACTGTTCAAGTAGAGACTAAAAAATCTATACTATTATATAAAAGCCGAAACATTAAAAGTTTGGTTGGTTGGTTGGTCGGTCAGTTGGTCGGTATGGTACCTGTTGATTTTACTTATTTACCTTTACTTAACGATACATGTTATTTTACTTAATTATCATTACTTAAATATTTATAGTTACAAATAACTAATAAATTTCCTTTTTCAGGTAAAACATGTTATTTTTTCTATTTGTCAATAACTAATCAATTTCCAATCTCATGTAATATATGAGCAACTCTACAAGAGCATAAGCTCGATCTCATGGTATCAGAGCTTATAAGCTCGATCTAATCCGTATCAATGGCGATTTTGTCAACATAAATCGTTCGTTCTTTACCTTTTTTTCTCGTTATTTCTTGTATCATGACTACCGGAGCCTCATACTCCTCTGCTACGATGGGATCTACAACCACATCCTCAACCTTCGATGTAAATCATCCCTACTACCTCCATCCTTCTGATAATCCAGGGATGCAGATCACAATAGTGGTTTTGAATGAAAGTAATTACAACCAGTGGAATAGATCCATGGAGATTGCATTATCATCAAAGTTAAAGCTGGGTTTTGTGGATGGCTCCTATGTACAGCCTGCTACTGGATCTCCTCTCTTTGTTTATTGGACTCGATGCAATAATATGGTAACGTCCTGGCTCTTAAACTCTGTTTCGGTTGATATTCATAACAGTATTATTTATATGAAGTCTGCTCGTGCTATCTGGCTAGATCTAGAAATTCGTTACTCCCAAACAAATGTCCCAAAACTGTTTAATCGTCGTACAGAAATCTCTCACTTAACTCAAGGAAATCTGTCCATTTCTACATATTTTACTAAGTTTCGTTCTGTTCATGATGAGTTGGAATGTATTTCCTCTAAGACTCGGTGTACGTGCTCTGCTTGTACTTGTCATATAAATGTCAAATTAGATGCTCAAGACCAAGATATTCAATTGTCTCAGTTTCTTATGGGTCTAAATGAGTAGTATATAGCTATTCGTGGCCAGATTTTACTCATGAAACCCCTACCGTCCTTAAGTCCATGCTACTCTTTGTTACTCCAAGAAGAACACCAGAGGTCTGTGAGTGGTGTTTCTGTGGTTTCATCTGATAGTATGGCAATGTCTGTCAAATAGTCTTCTAAGTTTCAAGTTATAAACCTCGAAAGGTACCAGGAGATTCCAATCCCACTTTGAGATGTGATTACTGCCATATGACAGGGCACACAAAGGACAACTGTTTTTGCCTTCATGGACCTAGTTGGCATAAACTTTTTGGAAAACCCAATCCTAGACTTCAAACCTCTAATCCTAACCTCAGAAATGGTGGTTCTGTTGCTCAAGTGTCTTCTCAGCTTGATGCTAGTGATAAATCTAGCTCTAGTCCTTCTATGAATTTCTCCAAAAGTCAGTGCAAACTACTCATTGATATGCTATAGAAGTCAATGGTTAACAGTAGTAATGGTGGTTCATCTGTTGATTTAAGTACTGGTGGTAATGGTGCTCAACCTCCTGCATCTCCTTCAACCTAGTATCCAACTGCTAATAGTACTCAGTTTTCTGGTTCTCAATTCTCAGGTACTGTTTTACACTCTGTAAATTTTGTCCAGCCTGCTCATTATGATTCTACTCAGTGGATCATTGATACTGGTGAAAGGCATATGACTCAGCCTATTTGTAGTTCGAGGATCCAACTCAACTTAAAGTAGATTGTAATAAGTAAATAACATTAACTGTCACAGGAATCTCAGAAGATGCTATCTATCAGAAGGAACAAATCTACAAGTCAATCTATAGTTTTGATATTTTACACTGGAAGAAGTTCAGTCTACTGATCAAGCCTCAGTGTGGTATTCAAAGTCATGGATTTAATTCAGAAGGACAGAGATTTCTACAAGTGACAAGAGACAGTACCAGTACAGAATATTTAAAGAAAGTTGTCAGAAGAAATTGACCACAGCTTAAAGTCAAAATGAAGAACAGAAGTTGAAGTTAGTCGTTCATGAACCAGACCGTGCATTGAGCGTCAACAAATATTCAGTGGAGGTTCTTTATTTATTTCAGTGGTTTAAAAGTGAAGATTAGACTATCAAATGAATTATGTTAATTCTCTATTAATTAATTTAAAGTATTTAGTTAACTTAATTAATAAATTGATTCTTCAAGAATTAATTTATTTATTAAGTTAATTATTGAATTAATTAATTTAGAATTAATATAGATTGCTGAAAGACTATCAGAAGTGTTTTAAGACTATGGTTTTATTATTAAAAGACTATCTGAGATAGTCTAGGAGATAGTCTGCTCAGCATACACAGCTCAGGTTGATAGTCTGCTAAAGAATTCGGTAGTCTGCCAAGAAGAATAGTCACACCGGTAGTCTGCCAAGAAAGGATAGTCACACCGGTTGTCTGCAGAGTATTGATAGTCACACCGGTAGTCTGATAAAGAAGGAAAGCCGGCCCAGTGGTTACCTTTGGAGATAACAGCATAGGTACAACTGATGGATATGGCAGATTGGAAGCTGGAAATGTTATCATTGATGAAGTGTCTTTTGTGAAAGGACTTGAGCACAATTTGTTAAGTGTCAGTCAATTTTGTGACAAGGGATTCGAGGCTTACTTCAACAAGAAGAATTGTCTAATCTCACACAAGAGAGATGAACAACCATCTCTTACAGGAGTCAGAAAAGGCAATCTGTACGTGGCCAATATGAACACTGGAAGCACTGAAGAAATCAACTGCTTTTATTCTAAAGCATCTACAGATGAAAGTTGGCTATGGCACAAGAAACTCTCCCACCTTAATTTCAAGACAATGAATTCTCTAGTTAAAAGAGAACTGGTGAGAGGGTTGCCTTCAATGGAATTCACTCAAGAAGGACTCTGTGATGCCTGTCAAAAAGGCAAATTGAAAACAGCAACTCACAGGAGCACTGATACATCATCAATAACTGAACCTTTACAACTGTTGCACATGGATCTGTTCGGTCCAGTAAATGTGATGTCTATGTCAAAGAAAAGATATGCTCTCGTGATTGTTGATGACTACTCAAAGTACACATGGGTTTTATTTCTGAATTCCAAAGATGAAACTCCACAGCTAGTGATTGATCACATCAAGTTGATTGAAATGGAGTACAAGAAACCAGTTAGAGCAATAAGGTCAGACAATGGAACCGAATTTAAGAATGCAGTTCTAAATGATTTTTGTACTGAAAAGGGAATAACAAGGCAGTACTCAGCCCCAAGAACTCCTCAGCAAAATGGGGTAGTAGAAAGAAAGAATAGAACCTTGATTGAAGCTGCACGTACTATGTTAAGTGAAGCAAAACTTCCTTTGTACTTTTGGGCTGAAGCTGTTAACACTGCATGTTACACCCAGAATCGAACTTTAATCAACAAAGACTTGATGAAGACCCCCTATGAAATTATGTATGAAAAGAGACCAACACTCAAGTACTTTCATGTATTTGGAGCAAAATGCTTTGTGCTTAAAGATGGAGATGATCGTGGTGGTAAATTTGAGGCCAAAGCACATGAAACAATTTTCATTGGTTATTCAAGAAGAGCTTACAAGGTGTATGTGATTGATCATCAGACAATGCTTGAAAGTGTCAATGTATCATTTGATGACACCAAACTTCCTAGTATCCAAACGGAGGATTCATCTGAAAAGTTATCTTTCGATGATATGACAGACTCCGATTCAGATGGTGACAACCAACCTGATGTTGCTGCTAATGATAACAGTAATAATGATGATAATGATCAGGGTGGTGGTGGTGGAAACAATGATCAGACTGGAGATACCACTGACACTCCTGAACATTCATCTAGTCAAACTGGCAACAACTCAGGGGGAGGTGATGAAGGATCAGCTGGTCATACTCAACATCATAATGAAGAACAAGGCGAATCATCAAGGTCAAATCTTCCCAGACAGACTGTGTGGAATAGAGCTCATCCTTTTGAGTTGATCGTTGGTGATCCAGATGTTGGTGTAAAAACTAGAAGGAGCTATCAAAATCAATGCAATTATTCTGGGTTTCTGTCTGCAATAGAACCTAAGAAAACAGAAGAAGCTCTTTCTGATCCTGATTGGGTGATTGCTATGCAAGATGAACTCAATCAATTCAAACAACAAGAAGTATGGAAGCTGGTACCCAGACCTAAAGACAGGAAAGTAGTTGATACCAGGTGGGTATTCAGAAACAAACTTGATGAAGATGGCATTGTAACTAGAAACAAAGCAAGACTGGTTGCTAAAGGTTATTCCCAAGCTGAAGGAATAGATTATGATGAAACCTATGCACCAGTGGCTAGACTTGAGGCTATAAGGATATTCTTGGCATTCGCAGCACATTCAAACTTCAAAGTTTATCAAATGGATGTCAAGAGTGCCTTCCTGAATGGCAAGCTGGATGAAGAGGTATATGTAGAACAACCCCCTGGCTTTGAAGATCCAGAATTCTTGGATTTTGTCTACTTTCTCTTCAAGGCAATTTATGGTCTTAAGCAAGCTCCAAGGAAATGGTATGACACTCTTTCTGAATTTTTACTTGAAAATGGATTTGTTAGAGGTGTCATAGACAAAACTCTCTTTACTAAGAAACATAAGAATGATACTATATTAGTCCAAGTCTATGTGGACGATATAATATTTGGGTCTACTAATGATCTTTTGTGCAAGAAATTTGCTAAGCTAATGCAGGGTAAATTTGAGATGAGCCTGATGGGTGAGCTGAAGTTCTTTCTTGGATTACAAGTAAGTCAAAGGACAGATGGAATTTTTATTTGTCAATCCAAGTATGTCAGAGAGCTCCTCAAGAAATATCAAATGGAGGACTCATCTTCAGCAAGAACACCATCATCAACAGCTGTGAAATTTGGAGCTTGTGAAAATTCTGCTAAGGTAGATATCACAAGCTACAGAGGTATGATAGGTTCATTACTTTACCTTACTGCAAGTAGACCTGATATTATGTATGCTACATGCTTGTGTGCAAGGTTCTAAGCGGATCCTAGAGATGTGCATCTCATTGCTGTTAAACGAATCTTGAGATATCTTAAGGGTACACCTAACTTAGGTATTTGGTACCCTAAAGAATCTGGCTTTAACCTTGTTGGATATACAGATTCAGATTATGCAGGTAGTGTTGTAGATAGAAAAAGCACCTCTGGGAGTTGTCAATTCCTAGGTGGTAGGTTGGTCTCCTGGTACAGCAAGAAACAACAAACAGTTTCCAACTCAACAGCTGAAGCAGAATATATAGCTGCTGGAAGCTGTTGTGCTCAAATCTTGTGGATTAGGAATCAGCTACGTGACTATGGCTTTGTACTTGACAATATTCCAATTCTGTGTGACAATACAAGTGCCATAGCAATCTCCAACAATCCTGTGCAGCATACGAGGACCAAGCACATTGACATCAGGTATCATTTTATCCGAGAGCATGTCATGAATGGTACTGTGGAGTTACATTTTGTACCCACGGAAGAACAAACAGCAGATATTTTTACTAAGTCTCTTGACGAATCCACATTCACCAGAATTGTTGGTGAATTGGGTATGTTAAATAGTCCTAGTAATTAAACTAGTTAATATCTGAGGTTTGATCTTTAATAATTTACAAGTGATTATCTTGTTAACATTTGTTGATTAAAATCACTTGTATAATTATTTTATCAACTTACCTTGATACTTGTTAATGTTCAAATCATTGCCATTATCATCTTAATATATCCCTACTTACTTCTTTTCAATGTTAAAATAATTCTTTTTCCTTAAAAATATTTTTCTCAAATTTTACAAGTTGTAATTTATGAGAAACTTATTTTTCTTGAAAAAATATATTTATGATGGTTAAATAAATCATATTTTCTTTTTAAATAATTTTCTATTAGAAAGTTATTTTATTAGAAAATATATAGATTTATTAATTTACCATAAATAATTATGTAAATAGTTAATAGTTTATTAATTGGTTTGTAGTGTTTGTCCTTTTGTTATTAATGTTTGATTTCATAAAAGGGACTACATATGATTGTTTTTATAATTTTTATTCGATTTTATAATTTTAGTGTAAATTATTTTGCTATTTTATAGCTTGTTTTAATAATTAAATTTGCTTCATTGTTAGAATTGCTTCATGTAAATAATCTGGTACATATTCTGTTATTACTTGATTGTTAGAATAGTTATATTGGTCCTCATCTCGAACTTCGAGATAAAGTTCGAGATAGATCTTATCTCGAAAATTTTGAAGATAAACTAGGCACTGGTAACTCGAACTCGAATCCTAAGTCGAGATGGTCAGTTTCGAGATGCAGTTCGAGATGGTGAATTTCGAGTTGAAGTTCGAGTTAGTCACTAACTCGAAAATCTAAGTCGAATTTCGAGTTGAAGTTCGAGTTAGTCACTAACTCGAAAATCTAAGTCGAATTTCGAGTTGAAGTTCGAGATAGTCACTAACTCACTAACTCGAAAATCTTCCCTGACTTAGAATTTTCAACTTCACTCTGGTAGATCAAATCGATATAGGACCTAATATTTGTGTGTTGTTGTAAATATTATTGTAAATTAATAGTCTATACTTATAGTCTGTAGTCTACATAGTTAGTCTCTAATTGTCTCATAGTCTATTTTGTCTTTAATTAATAGTCTATATTACTAATGTACAGATAGTCTGTAACGTTAGTTATAGTCTGTTAGACAATTTTTGTCTACTCAGATTATTCGGCAGACTATCCAGCCAATAGTCTATGTACAATAGTCTGTGTATTATTATTAATGTAAATTAAATAGTCTATTCTCAATAGTCTGTAGTGTAATTTAGTAGTCTATAGTCTTTTAATTAGCTCTTTTAGACTATCTGTCAGATTATCCAACAATAGTCTGTTGTAGTTAATTTTCTTTTATTTATTTTAGACTATCGGTATTGTTAGTCTAAATAGTTTAGTCTAGACAGTCTATTTTAGTCTAATTAGACTATCAGATAGACTATCAGGTATAGTCTATTAGTCTATAGTCTAATTCTTTTATTAATTCTATTTTAGACTACCGTTTAGACTACCGTTAATATGTATACAGAATTGTCTGTAGACTATCGTTAGTCTATTGTTTGTCTGAAACTCACGAGTTAAGTCTCTGAGTCTTTTTCTCTGTTTGTTTATATACATACAATACACACAACGAACCGCCGTCCGATTTTCTTCAAAAATCGACCGTGTTTCTCAACCAAATCACGATCTGAAAACACCTGTGTTCTAATCTCTTCAAGCTCTTTGATTTGACTGGTTAATCCTCCGATTTGGTCCAGTTTTTAGTGATTGCGTTTTTCGAAAATCAAGAAATACGATTTAAAGTTCAAGAAATTTGGCTTCGATTCTGCAAAAACTAAAAATAGTGGTGTGTTTGTGTGAATTCAGAGATCAACATACATTAATTTCAGAATTTTCTGTGAAGTTTCGATTTTATTGATTTTTCTGGTTAATTGAATTAATTGTTAAAATCCCTAAAATTCGAATTTGGGCAAATTAATTCAGTGTGTTGAAATTAAAATGGCTGTTAATATGAAGATTATCAATCATAATTTTGTTGGTCATTTTAATCCCGATAATTGTACTCTCGAGAGGGTTAAACCTTGGATTCGGTTTTTAAATGAGCATTCTCTTATTCGTCATGCCTTAATTCTCGATGCTCCTTTAAAAGTTGATTCACTATCGGCAATGTGTTCTACATTTGTTCTCTCCTCGGACTCAACATCTTTTACTTTTACTGTGGGGGACACACCTTATGTTGTGAATGACTCAACTGTTAACACCGTTCTACGACTTCCAACAAATGACTTTGTTGATCTTCCATCTGAAGCAGTACTGATACAATTTTTCAATGACATCCATTATCAAGGAGAAGTTGATCTTTCTAAGTTGTCTAAAAGTAACTTCATGGCTGAGTGGGATTATTTCTTTGACACAATTGCTAAGGTGTTTGCTAACACTAAAAAGAATAATTTTCACAATATTTCTACTTTGCTTCAGAGAATTGGTTATGCAGTTGCTAATAATCAAAGGGTTAATTTTGGTAAATTAATTTTTGATGCCATGGTAAATCGTCTCATAACTGCCAAGAACGATCATGATTTGGGTAGTAAAGTTGATTGTTACTATCCAAGATTTTTAACTCTCATATTTAATCATGTTGTTTCTGATGTTCATCAAAGATTGTTTGCTAACTCTCGTACTGAAGCATCAGGAAAAACACATAAAAAATTCTTCACCAGGTTAGCAACAATGAAGAAGTACACAAATGTTCCAGTGGTCATTACTCAGTATATGTCCAACTTCATAGAACTGCCAATCATACAAGAACAACCACCACAACAGCAACCTGAGCATGTTCCCGAGCAACCAGAACAAGAAGCAGCAACTGCTCCTGTACCTGAACATCATCTTCAAGTGGCTCAACCCACTATTGCTGGGATTTCTGCATCTGCTACTGAACAGGTATTATCTTTCCCTGAAACTACTTCTGGAGCCCAAGTGGCTGATAGGTTAGACCAAGAGGTTGTAGAACCACAACTTCTATCCCAGGTCTTAGAGCCAAACACAGTGTCATCTAAAATCTCAAAACCCAAATCCAGAAGTAAATTAACAGTGAAAAGACGTAAAGTAAGAAGTAGTGATATGAGTGATCCCACAGCTCTGCCTCCACTAAAGAAGCGAAGAAACTTACTAATTGAGGCAACTGTCAGCCCATCCATATCCTCCCAAAAGGATACGGACATTGAAATGGCACATGAACAGTTACTGGAACCATTCTCTCAACAGGATGAGTCCATTGAAATTTGCCAGTCGGCCATGGCACCCTGTACAGAGTCAAGCACACCCCTATTACTCACAATGGGGGGAAACATAACTGTAGAATCTGATGTGGCTAGGGACAATGAGCAAGGAGAGCACAATAGGGTTGATACTGAAACAGTGCCTACCATAGTCACGGTAGAAGAGCCTTCACAGGTTAATGAGGGAAATCTTGACTCTCAGCCACAAATAATAGAGTCATCATCTCCCCTCCCAGGAGGAACATTCCTGGCTCCCTCAAGGGATTTTCCACTCGCAGTTTCACCTGGAGAAAGTGGAAGGCAACTCGATCTTTCTGTCACTGAAGAAATTCAGACATCAATTCCAAATGAGATGACAGAAATGACTGAGGAAAGGGATTTGCGAACTCCCATTGCACCACCACTGACCTTCCAAGAGGAGGCTAGGGTGATTTTATCTGCAGGTACACTTTCTGGAGCAGCTAAGGAATTAGTGAGGAGTGATGTGAGGAACACCACTAAACTGAGTGAAACACATGCACGTCAGATGAGTGAAACTCAGAGTGATATTCAGGTGAGTGCACACACTGACACATACACTCGTTCATTGGAAGAAAAGATTAAAGCTCTAGAAAAGGAACTTGAGGCCAGTAAAGCTGAAGCAAAATTACTTCGAGCACAAGTGGATGAACGGTCTTCTTCATCTACCTCTGTCAAAAATCAGCTTGCTGTGATAAAGAATGACATCACCAAGATGAAGACAACGTACACAAACAAGTTCAACACTCTCGAATTATCTTATGAACGGGCACTTGATGATGCTGGAGAGGTTACTGTGACTCAAGATAAACTTATTTCTGTAATCTCCGACAAAGTTGAAAATCTTCAAACAGCATTGATTAAGAGTCAGTTGTCTACTGAACGCCGTCTTGATGTGATTGAAAGGCAGAATGCACAACAAGGTAAGGGGATCAAACATTTGTTCAACATGATCAGCAGAACTCACACACCCACAGCAGAAGAAAGGGAATTCTTTGTAGGAAAAGGTGGAGATGGTGATGAGCGAGACCCTGGAGATGGTGCATTTCACACTTCGGTAGAGGATTCCTCAACTAAGGGGGAGAAGTCAAGAGAGGGAACTAGTGAACAAGGGAGAGATAAGGGGAAGAAGATAGCAGATTCTCAGAAGAGTGCAGAAGACACTGAAGGGTATTACTACTCAGGTGAACCAGACAACTTTGATGTTTTTGCTGATCTAAAGTTCTCTGATGAGGGTGAAAAAATACCAGAACCAGATTTTAGCAGCTGGGAAGATGAAGTGCCAGTTGACCATGAATATGAAGCTGAGCAAGCAAAACTGGATTTTGAAGCTGAATTAGAAGTTGAAAGGCAAGAAGCAAATCTCAAATTGCGAGATGAAAAGCTTCAGAGAACACTAGATATGCTTGCACACAAAGAAAGACTTCAAAAAGAGGAAGCAGAAGCAAGGCAACGAGAACATGTACTTAAAACTCAAGAGAGGAAGTTATACGTCAAGTTTAAGAGTGGTGAGAAATGGGATCGTGCTCAACGAATGATAGACTCACATCAATCTCTTGATAATGATGATAGTCGACTTCTTTCTATCTTTGAAAGACTCAAAGAGCTTAACCCAACACATGATATGTACATGAGAGCCCTAAGAACAGAAGTTGTGAGAATAACAACTGCAGGTGAAACGAAAACAGATGAGTTATTAATATTTGTTGATTGTCATGAGTTTGGAACACAAAGAGTTTCAATTCAGTTCTTCTATGACAAATCATTGACAGAAATCTGGGTTCTTAGGCCAAAGGTAAGAACTTCTTCTGAGTTGGGTGTACTACTTCATGAGAAATTCAAAGAGTTTGCTGAAAGAGCTGGTCCTGAAATAGTTGAATTGCCTAGACAATTGAAATTCCTTAAAGGTGAGGTGCTTCATACAATCAATCTTGAGAATGAGGAATTGTTCACACACTCTGCCAAGCAGCTGGTCTATATTGAACATGTTCTGAGAAATCAAGGATTTTCTACTAAAGAGAAGTTAGAAATTGCTGATCGTATTAAATCCTATGCAGAAGTCAATTTTTTTAAGGATTATGAGAAGTTCAAAGGTCAGTTGAGAAAGGCACTTGGAATTCCTCTTGTTCGCCCTACAGGATTCTCATCAAGAAGAGAGTTGCTAGTTGATGCAGAATTGCACAAAAATCTGCCAGAAATGGATGATCCAGAAGATGGAGAAATAAGGAAGGAAGACAGTCAGAAATGAAGAACAACTCTACATGTAATATCTTTAGAGTTAGATAGATCAAGATAGGATAATGTTTAATATGATCAGGCTAGAGGATCATCTATCTTGTATTTATCATTATGTTTGAATCTGGAAATTGTTATAAAAACCAGAACTTTATCATTATTTACTTGCTATTAATGTTTTATCATTTACTAGTTTAAGTTGAGTTAGTTGAGTTATCCTCTAGGAATTTGCTTGTTAATTTATAACAAACAAATAGGGGGAGATTGAAAGGCATATGACTCAGCCTATTTGTAGTTCGAGGATCCAACTCAACTTAAAGTAGATTGTAATAAGTAAATAACATTAACTGTCACAGGAATCTCAGAAGATGCTATCTATCAGAAGGAACAAATCTACAAGTCAATCTATAGTTTTGATATTTTACACTGGAAGAAGTTCAGTCTACTGATCAAGCCTCAGTGTGGTATTCAAAGTCATGGATTTAATTCAGAAGGACAGAGATTTCTACAAGTGACAAGAGACAGTACCAGTACAGAATATTTAAAGAAAGTTGTCAGAAGAAATTGACCACAGCTTAAAGTCAAAATGAAGAACAGAAGTTGAAGTTAGTCGTTCATGAACCAGACCGTGCATTGAGCGTCAACAAATATTCAGTGGAGGTTCTTTATTTATTTCAGTGGTTTAAAAGTGAAGATTAGACTATCAAATGAATTATGTTAATTCTCTATTAATTAATTTAAAGTATTTAGTTAACTTAATTAATAAATTGATTCTTCAAGAATTAATTTATTTATTAAGTTAATTATTGAATTAATTAATTTAGAATTAATATAGATTGCTGAAAGACTATCAGAAGTGTTTTAAGACTATGGTTTTATTATTAAAAGACTATCTGAGATAGTCTAGGAGATAGTCTGCTCAGCATACACAGCTCAGGTTGATAGTCTGCTAAAGAATTCGGTAGTCTGCCAAGAAGAATAGTCACACCGGTAGTCTGCCAAGAAAGGATAGTCACACCGGTTGTCTGCAGAGTATTGATAGTCACACCGGTAGTCTGATAAAGAAGGAAAGTCACACCGGTAGTCTGCAGCAAGACAGATAGTCACACCGGTAGTCTATGTGTCCCCTGGATAGTCTGCAAGCCTCTAAACAGTCTGTGGATAGTCTGTTTTAAGTGTTAAAATAGACAGAAGATATTTTCAAGACAAAAACTACAAAAGAGACAGAAGCATTCACTCACAGACATACACGAGACAAGAAAATTAAAGACTGGAAGAACAAAGCATTATATCTCTCATCTTTAAGAGCCACTGACTATCTCATTTAATTCACAAAAAATCAAGTTCAACTCATTTGTAATATTTGATCCGATAGAACTTAATTATTTGTGACTCTTGTATTACTAGCGAATTAAGTTTCCTAGTTCGTATCTCGATTTTTATTAACTAAATTAGAAAAGTTCATGTCGAATTTTCTAATTAGTTTTTATTAACGTGATAATACTCTGTACTGATTTTGTAACAACCATCAAGTTTAAAATATCGTTATATTTAACTTGAATTTTGTTTCATTTAATTCCGCTCAAATTTGTCTAAACTAAATTTTATTTAACGGACAAATTTCGATAAAAAGATATAGATTGTATTCAACCCCCCCTTCTACAATCTTAACGGACCTAACAACTGGTGCTACAGATCATGTAACACCATTTGTTGATATGTTACATAATGTTTCTTCAGTTACTTCTACTCTGCATTTACCAAATGGTGCCACTGTACCTGTTACACATATAGGTTCTATTACTCTAAATAGCTCATTAACTTTGCTCAATGTGCTATGTGTGCCATCTTTCACTTATAACCTCATGTCAGTGTCTAAGTTGCTTGTAGATAACTCAATTACTGGTAAATTTACTTCTTCATCTTGTTATCTCCAGGCCCCTACTTGGACGAGGGACCTCGAGATTGGTAGAGCTGTTAATGGCCTATATCTTCACTCCAAGCTAGTCATTTCAGACACTTCTGTTCCTAGCACAATTTCTTGTTCTACTTCTGTCACTACACAACTCTGGCATTCTAGAATGGGTCATGTCCCTTTTTCTGTTTTAAAATTGTTGCCTATAGACAATATCACAAACACTTTAGCAGTATGTGACAGTTGTATGTTAGGCAAGCAAATGAGGCAACCATTTCCTCATAGTGTCACTGTTAGTAAAACTTTGTTTGATCTCATTATGTAGACCTTTGGGGTCCTTATCGACATAAGACTCATAACAGTTGTAATTTCTTTCTTACTATTGTGGAGGATAAAATCCAAGGCTACTTGGGTGTACTTATTATCTGATAAGACTCAAGTTATTGCAATTTTTAAAGAATTTATTCCATATGTGAAAAATCAATTTTCTGCTACTATTAAAGTTTGTCGTACTAACAATGGTACTGAGTTTGTAAATCTTTGATTATATTCTTTTCTTGCTGAAAATGGTATTGGAAATCAAAAGAGTTGTGTGTATACACCTCAACAAAACGGTCTAGTTTAATGTAAACATCGTACTTTGTTGAATGTAGCTCGTTCTCTTCATTTTCACTCGTTTGTTCCATTAAGTTTTTGGGGTAATTGCCTTCTCACTGCAGTATACTTAATCAATCGTACACCTTCTCCCTTGCTTAACAATAAGTCTCCATATGAAATTCTTTTTGGACAACAACCTGACTTCTCTAGACTTAAGGTTTTCGGTTGTCTATGTTATGCTACTGTCCTTCCTCATCCTACAAATAAATTTTCTTCTCTTGCTATTAAAGGGGTACTACTTGGTTATCCTTTTGCCACCACTAAAGGTTACAAAATACTCAATTTGGATACCAGACAAGTATTTGTGTCTCGTGATGTTCGTTTCTTTGAGGACATATTCCCTTTTAAAACAATATCTACACCTACTCTGTCTCAACTTTTTCCTCAAAATACAACTTTTGTTGACTGTGAACCTTAGGAGACCATGACTCACCTCCTACTTTACCTCCTGATTCACCTTCCACTTCACCTTCTCGTTCCCCTTCAGTTACAGACACTGAGTCCCACACACCTGAACCACCACCTGTTATCTCTAGACCTCAGCGAACTCGCCAATTACCAACAAAATTCTCTGATTTTACTGGCCTTCCCACTCATCTTGCATCTTCTATTCAGGTGCTTAATCCCATTTCTTCACACATTCACCTTTAAATGATTACCTCTCCTATCTACCTTTTGATCCTGATTATGTTCACTTTCTGGAAAACATTACCACGATACTAGAGCCACAATTCTACAAACAAGTTGTTCAACAAGATTGTTGGTGTGAGGCAATGAACGTTGAGCTTGCTGCTCTTGAAGCCAACAAGACTTGGGAAATTGTCCCCTTACCAATAAAGAAAACGGTGGTTGACTGTAAGTGGGTATATAAGGTAAAATACAAGACAAATGGAGATGTTGATCGCTTCAAAGCACGTTTGGTGGCAAAGGGATTCACACAGACTGAAGGTATGGATTTCTTTGAGACCTTTGCCCTAGTAGCAAAGATGTCCACACTACGAATTCTTTTAACACTTGCTGCCAAGTTCAATTGGTGATTGAAGCAACTAGACGTAACAAATACTTTTCTACATGGTACATTGGATGAAGAAATTTACATGGCTCTACCTCCTGGGTATTTTCCAGATTCTCGGTTACAAGCAAAGTTTCCCAATCAGCGTCTCATTTGTCGATTGTTAAAGTCAATTTATGGGTTATGTCAGGCACCTAGAGTATGGTTTGTGGATCTTTCTTCTGCTCTTCTTCAGTATGGGTTTACTCAAACCTATAATGACAACAGTTTATTCTTCTATAAAAGGGAAATTCTGTTGCCTTATTACTTGTGTACGTCGATGACATGGTTCTTACAGGCAATGATACCAATCTTCTTACTTCAGTTGTTACTTTCTTAGCCTCTCGGTTCAAGATTAAAGATCTGGGGCCACTAAAATATTTCCTAGGGCTTGAGATAGCCAGGTCAACTACAGGAATATATGTCAATCAGCGTAAATATACGCCATTCTGAAGGATACTGGTCTTCAACAATACATGTTCAGTTGTGTTCCTATGGAACAACATCACAAGCTCTTATCTAATACCTCTCCTTTACTCTCAGATGCCTCAGCCTATCGTCGTTTAGTTGGCAGATTGATCTACCTCACAATTACACGACCAGACCTGTCATACCCAGTACATGTTCTTGCTCAGTTTATGTCCTCTCCACGTGAAAATCACTGGCATGGGGCTCTCAAGGTGGTGTGTTATCTTAAAGATACTTGTGATCAGGGTCTTTTCTTTGCTGCCACACCTGATCTCACTCTCCAATCATTCTGTGATGCTGATTGGGCCAGCTATCCCAATACTCGCCTTTCTCTCACAGAGTACTGTGTTCTTCTGGGTGGATCATTAATTAGCTGGAAATGCAAAAAGCAAAGGAGTGTCTCTCGTTCTTCTGCATAAGCAGAGTATCGTGCCTTAGCTTACACTTGCTGTGATCTTACATGGGTTGTCTCCCTTCTTCGTGAACTACAGCTAAAGTCAGTCACTCCTATCACCTTGTTATGTGACAATAAATCTGCCTTGCACATTGCATCTAATCCCGTTTTTCATGAACGAACTAAACACATCGAAATCGATTGTCACTTCGTCAAAAACTTCAACAGGGATGATAGTCACTAATCATGTTCCTACATCTGAGCAACCAGATCTCTTTACCAAAGCACTATGCTCTATGCAACTGCAATTCTTACTCTCCAAGTTAGGAGTTTGCAACTTGTTTATGCCTCGTAACTTGAGGGGGATGTTATTAAGTATACTCCTCTAGCCACTAAGGGTCATGACAACAAGGCACTACACGACAACACTCAAGCAACCAATCATGTTATAGAAGAATGACAACTGTACTTTTCATTTATTAGCTTGTTAGACAAGATAGAGGGCATATAATCATTTCTGTATTATTTTGTATGGACATAACATTTTTATTCTCAATGTAACAAATCTCTCTCTCTCTCTTTTATCATCCCTATTGTAACTTGTTTCATCATCACTTAATTGGAATGAAGGTATGCATGTATAGATGATAGATACATGTAAAATGAGACATTTGTTTGATTTGGAATTTCGTGGAAAAGTAGTTATTGTTGCTCAAATAGTTTAGGTATGTATGGAAAAGAGATGGAAAGATAGATAATATATTATACTCAGTGATGGAAGTGCCGGGCCATGTTTTTTTTTTCTATGATGCTATTTTGGATAATTGGATTAAAATATGTGCCATTTTGGGCATCATCTCTCTTAAATGAAAATTGAAAGAACTAGTGATTTCTAATTTTCTTTAAAGCAAGAGAACAATTTCTAATTTTTAAAACATCTTCACAGCGACATCAACAGAATTATGCTTTGTTGTGCTGCCTTCTCAGGCTTTTGTGGTACGGCCATCAGTTTTCTTAATGGTGTGATCCGTCAATAGCATTTTTTTACAACGGACGTCCGCTTACTGATATTGTTTCATCAGATATTTTCATGCAATTAACTAAACTGGATTTTTCTAGTTTGATAGTAGGCTCTCCCGTTGATTTTTTAATTTTATTGATCAACATGAATATGTATGTCTGCCTTACATGAGAGAAGGTGGAATTCTGTCATATGGAATATTTCCAAATACCATCTATCAGGATTCAACTTAAAATACAATAGAAACACCAATAACATCCGTAATTTACATTTTGATGGTTAAAATACAAACAGATGACACACAACGATGACGATAACAGCAGTGGAAAAGTGGGGAACCTTTTTATCTTTGTTGGAAAATAACACTTGAATGCATAGTTTGGCCATACATGGTTTACCTTTAAGTATAGCTCAAATCTTCCAATTGCTTAGCATGGTTTTCTTTTGTCTGCCTTCAAGTGAATTTTGAACCATTTATTCATCTTTGGTCTGTCCCTCGTTGACGACTTCTTGTCTCTCCCATCCCCTTCTCCACCCTCCTTAGAAGCACCCCTACTACTCTTGCTTCTACTAGCACCACGCTTCATTGGTGGATCAACTCTGTAAGATGAATGTATATCACTTCTTTGCCTGAGAAGCTTGTCGATCTGCATAAACATGAAATATTAGACTGCAAAAAGAATATCCTGCTTACAGACTACTATTCTGAGGTAGTACTGTCAAGAATGAAGCTCCAGATGTAGTAGTTGATACTTACTGACTGCATTTCTTGTGCATATCTACTTGTCATCTCCGTAAATTGTGCTAGAACCTGCAAACATACAACTTATGACAACAATACACTCATGAACATAGCAGTTGCTTTTTAGAAAAGTCTAGACCTCTCTGTATTCAGATTCAAACTTTGAAATGTCCACTCTTTTTGATAAAATTTGAGCTTCGACAGCTCTAAGTTGCTCTTTTCCTTCTGAGAAAGGTGCAGCACAAAGAACTTCCATACTGTAATTTACGCTTTTGAAAAAATTGTCACCTACAAACGCAACACTTAACTTGAGGTGATGCAACTCTATTAGCCCCTGGTAGGTGAAATAAATGGGAATCACCTAAAGCAGATACTGATAAGACCTTACCATAAACAGCAAACACATGAGTTCCTGCTTTTAGTTCAGTTATCTCACATGGCTGAAATCCATCCAGCTTTTTAAAAAAGGCAGTATCGGGATCTTTTGCGGCTGCCATCTGGTTATAACCCAAGACAAAGGAGGCAAATGACAAATTAAGCATGTACTTTAAAACTAAGTATTCGAGGTATTTTGATTTTAACAAGTTGCTCACTGAATTCAATGTTTGATCCAGTCGATAGGTAGGAAACCCAAGAAAGTACATTCCAGCGGCTGTAACTTTTCCAGTTTTTGTGCAGTCCTCCTGCACCAAGATATACATAATATATTAGTAATTGCAAGTCATGCAAGTAAAATGATGAAAAATTTGTTTCCAAACCAACAAACTAATATGGTGTTTGTGTTGCATTCATATATAAAACCTTGTATCTCTTTGAGCAAAACTTGAAGATATAAATCTCAGGAAAATATAAGTACACAAACTGTAAAGAAATTTATCATTTTCCTGACATAGGTAATAAGTTGGCAAGAAAAGTTCGAATAGATAGAAGGATCAACAACTCTGAACCTAATCTCCAAATACTGATCATACACTGCATACTCTAACAAGGAGCACAATAGAGGAGCGACTGAAGATAGAAATAAAGTTGGGGGCCGCGCGGGGGGGGGGGGGGGGACTACATGCATCATGACAAGACGAGATTTGGACTAATTACGCCTCCACCAAAAGACTGATTATCCGCATAATGAGAAAACAGTATATACATAGCAGTTGCACCCTAAAGCTTATGTGTATTGAGGTGCATATCATTCAAGCTTCAACTGATTAACTAAACTGATTGTAATGAGAATATTACCTGCAAAGCAAGGCTTAGTCCAGTATTTCCTTCTTTATCAAAATACAATAGCTGCAAAAAACAATGACCGTTGGTAATGCTACACTGTTATTACCTCAGATACCAAAAAAATTGGTAAAACAAGAATGAAATAATTATGTAGAAATTCGAAACTCAGGTGTTAGATAAGCAATCTTACTAGAAATTTCTTATTGAAATGGCTTCTGTCGCAAAATAGTAACTATCAATTATTGGTCACAGAGCAACTGGGGTTTTTGCCATTCACGTTGGACAGGGAGCACAAGTTAAAAGGATCAGACACACACACAAGCAAGTAAACACATTTCTATGTTTCAATTCGAAGAATAAACAAGTTGTATGACAGAGTAGCCACATCATAAGAATGTAATATACATGAACAAAGATTAATGCAGATTACTACTCATTACACCAAGAGCAAATAATCCATATTCAGATCACCAAGAAGTGAACTTCAATTTAGCATTTTACAAAAACAGATAAAATACTAGAGCCATATATGCACTTTTTTCACATACCTTAAATTTGCTTTTATCGGATGATTGTACTCGACACACTATCCCAGCCTCTGCTTCAGCTTCTGTGACTGTGACTGAATAGAAGTGAGCAGACTGCTTTTCAACCTAAAGAACAGAAATTATGGAAATTAAGGGACCTATCAGGTGCGATCAGAAAAAAAAAATCTGATGAGGACAATATCATACCTTTCTAGACACAGTTTGGCCAAGAAGTAGCGGACGGACTGGCACTGCACCACTTAGCGCCTCTTCAAGTACACTGGTTGAAACAGTGGTTTTTATCGGGACACCAAGTTTACTGTATGTGGGATACAGAAGAAACAGATCTACTATATTATGTGATACTTAATAAAGTTTCATATTTATTGATGGCAACAAAAGGTAATATAGTACAGAAAAAAAAAAGGACAAGAAAAGCATGAAGTATTTGCCATGATGAACAAAAGACTGACATCACTGGCACCGAGTTACCTGAACAAAGCAGCAAACATAGTATTAAAAGCTCCCAAACTCGACAGGTCCAACTCCAACTCTTGGTTATCAGATTCCACAGCCTGTAAACAGAAAATAGTTATAGAGTGGCAGTAGTTTCTGCATTCATGATATGGATAGGGAAAATGTGAGTTGTATAGTTACAGGAACACATGTAGGTGGCAAAGTAAATTTGAGTAATCCTGACCTCAAAACCAGCAGTGTCAAACTGACGTCTTTTATCTGGATTTGACAATATATTGTAGGAAAAAGTGACCTCCTTAAATATATCAGCTGCCTTAGGATCATTTGCATTCTTGTCAGGATGATATCTAAAATAGCAAGAGATTAGACTACAAAGGTTATGCGGTCATATGCAGATGATAACATGAAAAGAAAACCCTTAAAACAAGGAAAAGACGAAAATTGCATCAACCAATCTTGTGAAACATGAATGGTATACTATACCATGTTGGATGACCAGCTTTCCGAAAATCCTAATTTGTTGGGAAAAAAACTAAATGGATCGCATATCTCTAATACAGGACCTTGAAGTAGGATCAAGAGAAGATACATGCAACTTTAATATTTTTTTTTTTTTAAGAGCACACTGAAAGTCACCATTGCTCGCAGAACAAAAATATTTATCGGCTAAAATTAAATTCCTAGGATTAAATATTAGAGTTACACAGCAAACTTTTCTTAATACAAATTATTGTGACCGAATGTTTATAGATACTATAAAGGGTCAACAACATATTTGATGTAGGACAAGGGTGGGGAACGGTTAAAACAGGGGATAAAACACCTATCTCTGCAGAGAATCGGCAAGAGACACAATGAATCTGCAGATTTAATTCAAAATATTCAACTCTATTTAAATAAGATGATTACAATTGTTCAAATAGAACTCCTAAGACTTGATAAACAAGTAACTTGGAGAATAAGTGATATCAGAGATAAAAGGCAACAAAGCCTTTTAATATGTTAAATATCAAGATACTATGACATAAGCGCTTAGGTAGTAGCCACCAAGTTGTTAAAGAATGTTAAAGTCAAGCTCACCATGTTCACCAACCATGCTCACCAACCAATCTTAGACTTTATGTACTAGTTTTCCTCTATATAAGAGCTTATGCTCTCATGTAATAAACAAGATCAATACAATGTAGTTCTAATATTACTAACGTGTTTTTCTCTCCTTTCTACTAGTTCCATTTATTACTTCCGCATTGCTCATATTTTGACATGGTATCAAAGCGGGAGTAGAGAGGAGGAGTATTTCAGTTGAAGCTTGTGGTTTTTCAAGGAAAACATTAGCTGCCCAGATTTATATTTTCAACCAAAAGCCCCAAAAAACATAACCCAAACCAAGATACGAACACCTACTAGTGTAGAGCTGTAAGGGGCAATTCACTGGTTGAATTCCAGCTTGTAAACACCACCATACACGCTGTCACGTGCCACCTGTATTATGGAGACCTTACAAGGCAGATCCGACCAGTCTTCTTAAGGGAAGACTGATTCATCTCCTCCAACCGATTCAATCCATTCAACGACCTTAAAATTTCAGTTGGTAGATATCATGATATCCCACCATTTTATTATGTTGCTGCAAATAAAATTGTTGGGGCTAAGACTCTACGTTCAGGTGATGTTCCTTGTCAAGGTGAGTTCATTCATCAAGAAAATCAAAGCAGCAGAAGTAGTTGTATTTTATACAACACAGTTCACTGTTATATCTTGCATTCATCAGCACCTTCTGTATTTTTTGACGGCCTAAAATATACTGTGTGGTCGAAAATTCGATAACCGGTATCCCAAAAGACTCCAAGATCGGTCGATCCTAAAAATGGGTATAGTTGGACGCTCAGATTAAGCTCAAGGGCTACTAGTGTCCACTCTTCAATCCCAAGATAGGTCTTTCATCCGAAGATGGGATTTCGAGTGAGGGGGCGTGTTAAATATCAAGATACTATGACATAAGCGCTTAGGTAGTAGCCACCAAGTTGTTAAAGAATGTTAAAGTCAAGATCACCATGTTCACCAACCATGCTCACCAACCAATCTTAGACTTTATGTACTAGTTTTCCTCTATATAAGAGCTTATGCTCTCATGTAATAAACAAGATCAATACAATGTAGTTCTAATATTACTACCGTGTTTTTCTCTCCTCTCTACTAGTTCCATTTATTACTTCCGCATTGCTCATATTTTGACATAATATAACTCATATTTATCTACTACCATGTATCTAATTATCATATATTTATTTTCTAGAATATTTCTAACTAGATAATATGATTATGTGCCTGTTTGGCTGAGCTTCTTTTATGGACTTATTGACTTATTTTCGGGTAAAAATTTTATATTTTGATAACTTTTTTTTATACAAGTATTTAATGTATGTATGAGATTCAATAAGTTACAAAAATAAGTTGGAAAATAAGTTGGAAAGTTAGGAATCTCTAACTTTGTCTTAAAATAAGTTGACTTATTCTGGAAAAAAGTTCCCCCAAACACCCCCTATAATTACAACCATATTTATATCTAAAAATTATATAAACAATTAACTAGTTTAATTGTTTTATGCTCTGCATCATTCTCCTCTCCAATAAAAAAAACATGGCCAGGAGTTTTATAATAAAGAAGAATCCATAATCCTCGGTTGGACATGAATTTGTGGAAGCCATTGAGGTAAATCATCATGTTTGACTTCATAAAACCATTTTGGCATTACAAAATGCTCAACCAAATCCACTTAATCTTGGATTTTGTTTTCAAAAACAAACTCAGCGTGCTCCACTTGTGGCTCCATTTCAATATTAATTTCAGCATTCTTTTCAACTCCACAAACAGATTCAACATGCTCCTTTTGTGCCTCTGTTTAAACATCCTTTACGACTTGAATATATGCTCAGAATTAAACTCCAAATTTGTGCTTTTACGTAATGGCTTTGAAACAAATGAATCACAGATTTGCTACATCTTTTCCAATCTTTTCCAATCTAGCACTCATGTCCTTCGATAACTTCAATATCTGCTCTAGTATTGATGTTTATGTAGGACAAGGATGTAGGACAAGGGTGAAAAGGGGTTAAAAAAGGGATAAAACACCTATGTTCGCAAAGAATCGGCAAGAGACACAATCAAACCTATGTTCGCAAAGAATCGGCAAGAGACACAATCAATCCGCAGATTTAATTCATAACATTCAAATCTATTTAAGAAGATTACAATTGTTTAATTAGAACTCCTAAGACTTGATGATCAAGTAACTTGGAGAGTAAGTGATATCAAAGATAAAAGGAAACAAATCCTTTTAATACAACTCCTATTATCTACTACCATATATCTAATTATCATATATTTTCTTTTAATAATATTCCTAACTAGATAATATAATTATTATTACAAACATATTTATATCTAAATAACAATATAAAACAATTAACAACTAATTCAATTGTTTTATACTCCGCCGTTTGTACACATGAACCCGTAAAGGAAAAACGTTCAATTTAGCCCTTTAAATTGGGCATTTGTAAGTTACGATAATATTTGCCATTCTTCTTCCCAAAATAACCTTGTCGATAATCCACGGACAAAATTTTTTTTGTCGGAATCTTCAAATTACATCACATATATCAACATTCACCCATCGTGAACTTGGTTTTATGATCTTTAAATTGTTATCCATACTACTATTATATATATACACTAGCTCTCGGAAAGATGTCGGTTTTGTTATATTTATTTTAGAATAATACTTAAATTTAGTAAAATAATTCAGTTTATATAAGCTTTTTACTAATTATTTTAATATATACTTATATTTATGTGAATGGTTAAATTTTTATTTTTAATTAGCATATAATTATAATAGTTAATTTAAAAAATACTATACAAATATTTTAAAAAATAATAAATATATTTTAAGTATAAAAAGTATAACAAAAAAAATGATATAATACATGTTTTGTGTAAACAATATTGAGTAAAGATATTAGAATGACAAATAGGGAAGGGAGAGAATTAGTGGAAGAAGATAAAAAAGAAAGAGAGAGAATTAGTGGAGGGAGGGAGAAATTGGGAAGAGAGAGAACTAGTGGAGAGAAATTAGTAAGAGAGAATTAAAGGAGAATTTATGAAAAATGAGATTTAATTAGAAAAAGACACATAGCATGCTAATGTCATCTAATTAACAAGAGAGTGACACCTAAGCTTGGATGACATCCAGATGTCTTTTATTTTAGTATAAGGTAGATGCGTATGTATATATGAGCCAATAGTGAGCCATGATTGTGTAGCAAAGGAAAAGAAGGGTGAGAGTTGAATGCCTAAAACTGATTACTTTATTCTTGAATATTTCGGCCAAAACTAGGTCTCAGAATCTGGCAGTTTTTAAAATCAGTCAAGCTTATTTTTGGAAAGAAATTAACTAACATGGTCGAAATGCACAAAAGCCCAACTTAAAGGGCTAAATTTAACATTTTTTTTAGGGTTCATGTGTGACACACTTTAAGGCCCAATAAGTTAATAAACCTATTTTATTTGAGGTTCATGAAGTATGTCAAGATCAATTGTGATGGTTAAGAATTTACTTATTACTAGCCTAAAATCCGTGCATCTAAAACCCGTGCGATGCACGGATTTTTTTAATATTATATAAGAAAAGTTAATTAATTTCAATTAATTTTTTTAAAACATGAATTTTAGAGGCTTACATTTTTGTATGAGATGATTTGATAATTATTATATAAATGTTATCCGTGATATTTCTAGAAATGTGGGATTTTAGTTAGAAAATATAGAAAATATGATAGGTTTTAGTTAAAAATAGTAATCCATTAATTATTAGTAATTATAAAATTATTACTTCATTTTAGTAAATATAATGCCCGTGATATAATTAGAAAAATAAAAAATTTAGTTAGAGAAACTTAAAAAGGTAATATGGATATGGGTGAAAAAAGTAAATGATTAGTTTATAGTAATTATAATTTAATTACGTTATTTTACTAAATAAAATTGCTCGTAATGTTTTTAGAAAATGAGAAATTAATCTTTTTCGTGATATTCCTAATCATTCTATTAAAAGAGGGATTTTAGTTAGAAAATACAGAAAATGCTAGATTTTAGCTGAAAAAGGTAATTGATTAATTAATAATATTATAATATTATTAGTTTATTTTATTAAATAGAACTGACCGTGATATAATTCGAAAAAGAGAGATTTTAGTTAGAGAAAATAGAAAGGTATAATGAAGATGACATGATTTATGTGAAAAAGGTAATTGATTAATTTATAGTAATTATAATTTAATTATGTTATTTTACTAAATAAAATTGTTCATAGTTTTTAGAAAATGAGAAATTAATGTTGCCCGTTATATTTTTAGAAAAAATGGGATTTAATTAGAAAAAATGATATATCTGAAAAGGTAATCTGTTAATTATTAGTATTATAATATTTATATTTTTATTAAATAGAAACGCCCGTGATATAATTGGAAAATGGAGGTTTTAGTAAGAGAAAGAAAAAAGGAAACGTGTTTTGGCTGAAAAAGATAACCGACCATGATATAATTGGAAAAAGAGAAATTTCATTTAGAGAAAAGGTAACGTGTTTTGACTAAAAAAAGGTAATTGATTAGTTAATAGATTTAATAATATAATTATGTTATTTTATTAAATAAAATTGCTTGTAATGTTTTTAAAAAGGAGAAATATTAGTTAGATAAAATGTAAAAGATATTCTATTATACCTAAAAAAGGAAATTATTTAATTATTGAAAAATATAAAAAAAAATATGTTTAACCTGAAAAAGAAAATTGATTAATAAAGGAGAAATTTTAGTTAGATAAAATATAAAAGATATTGTATTTTACCTGAAAAAGGAAATTATTTAGTTCTTGAAAAATAGAAATAGATAATATGTGTAACCTAAAAAAGGAAATTGATTAGTTAATAGATCTATAATTGAGTAAGGGTAAATAAGTAAATTCACGAAATACCAAAAAACAGGTACCAAAAAACAGGTACCAAAACTTTCAATGTTTCGGAATTTATATAATAGTATAGATTAGCTGTACTACAATAGAATCCTAATAAAGAACATTACATGTATATTAAATAATTTCTCAAATCCTACTAATGTATAATACTTTCTTCCATTTGAAATACTGCTAACAAAACGTCTTCAACTATATATATTCAAAAATATTAAAATTAGTGAAATTTGAGCTCAAAGTCAGGCCAACGTATTTGAGTAATCAAACTTTCCCAATCCCTGAACCTCACGTTTTTAACATACTTCTTAAGTCTGCCAGTATAGAGAGACGTGTCTTTTAAAAGATAAAATGTATTATTGAAGCATATCAACACTTTGTTTCTGATAATTTAAGAAATCATGCAATCCTTCTAAAAAACAATGGCGGTTCAGTCACTTGTTTTATACTCCTATACAAATGCTCACTGATGCACAAGTGATATATATGTTGAACATAGTATATGATCCAATAAAGGCCTCCTAACACCTGAAGGTGGAGTTGCTTACTTAACAGTATGGACTACTAATACAAATCCATTACATTTCTCTAACTATGTCTACTACCTACAACTACAAGCCTCAATAAAATTGCAAACAGAATTTTACTTCATTAATAAAGAGATGAAAAAAATAATAGGCATCAATTTGTTTAATTCAAGCAAACACAAAATTTTCGCTTACTAAATATGGAAGAATATACCTTAAACCCATTTTTGAAAGAGGTTCTAATTTTTTCCATTGATTATTTTCTTGAGTTATGGGAGACAAGAAACCCTGGTAGCGGTTTCTCCTATATGTTTCCACTAGCTGCTTTAATTACCATTTTCCTCCAATTTTGGCATTTGGGTCACATTAAAAAGAGAAAAATAAGATCACCCAGATTCCAAAACTCCCAAAATGGCTCAAAAGGTTCTGTAATCATACTATGCGGCAAGCACACTTAAAATAATTTAATGACATAAGATGTGATAACTCTCTTATGAGTTATACTTTCAAATTTTCACCACCCTGTATTATTGTGCACCAGTAGAGTCGAGACTAGGACAATATCTATATGAGGCAGTATAAATATTTAGGCTGATGCTAGAAGATGACTACAATCGCCTTGGTAGGACAGGAATAAAAACCACAAGGTTCTTTCCAGAGGACAATTACTTTGTAGTTCTTACAGTTGACTTTTTTTACAGGTTGAACTCGATAATACCCTACAAGAATATACACTTTTTAATATGAGATTATCAATATTTACCTCGATAAGACATGTAATATTAATAAAATTACACACATCACACGCAAAGCACAAACAAAGAATGCATCAAAAAGACCAGTTATAACTATTCACATATTAAATTTTTGAAGAGACAACATAATTTCTAGTCAAACACTCTAGATGGCTTATTTGGAACTTTAAAGTCTGAAAGGTTAGAGAATGAATAATGTGAGTATAAAAAAAAACCAGGTTTGCCACATCATATAATGGTTTAAAAAATATAATCACTTTACATCACTAAATCTCTGAGAATTTGCTTGTTTGGGGTTTTCATCAACCTCTTCACCCTCAATAGAAGTAATATCTACTCCAAGACTTTGAGTCAATTCTAGATACTTGAAACAAACTCATATCTTTTCATTCTCATCATTTGAGAGTTGAGACCTCTTCAAGTCACTAAAATTAATTGATATACCACTACGCTGATGTAGTTTACTGGCCTATAGTCAACATACAACACTGAGAGCCTGTCTGTTTTACTTTATATAAGAGATTTCAAACCAACATGTAGTCCAATTTTATGCAAATGGTCAATTAATATCAAATTATTAGTTTAAAGTTCAAACAGTTAAAAGAAGGTACTTCTTTCAAATTTGTAGTTTGACTTGCAAAAATCGAGTACTTTAGTACTTGTACATTCGAATACATATGACCAATTTTCATTGTAGAGTATATCATCAATTGAGCTATACTCATAACTGGGAAAAAAAGTACATAACATATACATCCTCAACATCACAAAACAGTACAAATTGAAATAAATGCCACTTAATTCATTGAATAATTCAAACAAAACAAACTCGAGAAAAATTCAAAATTTAAATACCAAAGAACATACTTTAAAGCGAGTTTTCGATACGCGGTTTTGATTTCTTGATCTGTAGAGTTTCTTGAAACTGCTAAAACCTCATAAGGGTCTCTTCTAAGCATTCTATTAGCTTCTTCTTGACCACCATTTTTCTCTGATTTTGGCATTATGGGTCACTATATTTCACACCCAAAAATGACTCAAAGATTGAGTAAAGTGAGTCTTTACAGCATCAAACAACAAAATTCACCAAATCAGCCTAATTTTTGTAATTTTGGGCAATCAAAGAATTGATTTTTAGGCCAAATAATAAAAAAGAATGAAATGGGGTTGAAGAAAAGAGAAGAAAATGAGGGGAGAAGATGGGAATGGGGTGAGAAACAAAGCTCCAGATAAACAAGTTTGGAGCTGGAGCTTTGAAAGAGTTAATACAAAAAGATTTTCACAGACAAAATAAAGAAAGATATACACAAATACATACACATTTGTGTGCTGTATCTTTTAAGAATCGGAGATGAACCGAGAAAAGCCCCATTATCACAATTTTGACTTTTTGAGATGAAAAATGATAGAGGTACCAAAATTAGGTACCAAAAGTGTTACCAAATGATGTGGCTTGTTTTAATTGGTTATAGTTATAGTGGGCCCGCCAGGGCTCTCCAATCAAAATATTTTAAATTGACAAGTATCTGTTGCCATGTCATTTGTTACCCAATTTTGGTACCCAATTTGGTACCTGTAGCACCACTCTTTTGAGATATAAATATGAAATGAAAAATGACTATAAAAAATACTCCCTCCGTCCCTTAATACTTTTCCCACTTTCCTTTTAAGGTAATTCATAATACTTTTCCCCTTACTATTTTTGGCCATAAAAAATAATATTCAATACTCACTACTCCACCACTACTCCTTAAAAATAATATTCAATATCCACTATTCCACCCACTAATCATTACAAATAATATTCAACACCCACTATTCCACCCACTACTCCAAAAAAACAATATTCAATACCCACTATTCCACCCACTACTCCTTAAAAATAATATTTAATACCCACTACTCCACCCACTACTCCAAAAAAACAATATTCAATACCCACTATCCCTTAAAAATAATATTTAATACCCACTACTTCATACAAAACTATATTCATTCCCCACTATCTTAAAACCCGTGAAATTCAGCAAATGGGCAAAGTATTATGAGACGGAGGGAGTATGACATAAAATTATACGGAGTACGAAAATTTAGTGCTTTGTGTTTGTATTTACGTTTTGAATACATGAACATGACATGAAAATATATGAATATGAATGTATTTGATCGAAATTTAATATTAATTTTATATTGATTTTTTGAGTATACCACACGAAATACATGAAATAAATAATATTTATATTTATATATAAGATATATTTATATTTATATTAAATAAATTAATATTTATTTATAGTATTATACATAATTTCATAATGTTGTTTATAAATATGATTTAAATATATTTATTAGTACATGTTTGTAATAATTTCATCGAAAATATTAGTATTTAAATAGATTATTTATTTATTTTAATTTATATTTTTATTTAAAATTAAACAAAAACACGATACGAAAATTACACAACACACCAAGATACACGAATAAGAAAGTACATGGACCCTAAATATGTTGTGTTTGAATTTAGTGTTTAGGTACACAAATTACGAAAAAGTACAAAGTACACTATACAAATGAATTATCTAGTCTAAATATAATGCCCAAAATATCACTTTATAAGTTTTAAGTTTTCATTTTTTGTGGGGTGGAGGGCATGCTACCCCGTGTAGCATTTGAAGTACATCGTTTGGTTTATACTAACTCGTGTAGCGTTTGAGGATGGAACTGGGAATGGAACGAGAGAGATATTTTTTAAGTTGTTAAAATTCCAATATGTTATCCTTTGACATTAAATAATTTCCATTTCTGGTTCAACGAATTCCATTTGGGATTAATAAAAAAAATTTAATTTTATCTGTATTTTCTTTTCTTCGGGGTTAAACAATTCTCATTTGGAGTTCAACGGTTCCATTTTGTTTTAGAAATATTCAGAATGACATATAAATCATACACGGACTTAGGTTTTACAACCCTAAACCCTAACTTATCCTAATTTTAAAAAAAAAAGGTTGCCCTCGATTTTTTTTGAAAAATTTGGTCGCCGAATGTGGTAATAAAACACAATTTGAATTGACACTTTGATTGTAAGTTTTTAATAGTGTTTTTAAATATAAAATTAGCAGTTCGTCAAAAATGTATATATATATATATATATATATTGGCTTCTGGTCTATGGAAAACGTATGCCATAAACCTCTTATCAAACATACTGTTTCTCAGCCGTTGGATCAACCATCCAACAGTTGTGATTTAAAAAAAATCGACATCGTACCGCAGAAAGTTTCTGCGGTACAGAGAAATTATAAAAATGCCCCCGCCTTCGTACCGCAGAAAATTTCCGCGGTACGGGCGTGTATCGCAGAAAGTTTCTGCAGTACGAAGTTTTTCCCTTATCCCCAACCGAGAGCAGCTTGCTCTCTCATTCAAACAAAAAACATAAACCACATTTCTCTCTATGCAGAAATCCAAGAATCTGAAAAAAAAAAAAATATAGTGAGATCTTCATCAATTTTGAGGTAATCTTTCTTACTATTATTTTTGTTGTTTGTTATGACGGATAGATTATTTGCTCGTATGTTTGGTGGGAAAAAAAAGATAATGCAAAAAAAAAAACTTTGAGATTCATTGCATCTTGATGATTTAAGTATGAATATGTTTTAGATGGAAGTAGTGATAAGCCTAGCACCCCCAAATTTGTTTATAATGATGAGTTCATTAATGTTGATGAAATGATGAATTTGGTAGTGTTGAGGAAGATTATGATTTAGATTGTGAAAATGAAAATGAGGAAAATGTTGAGTGTGAAAATTTGTATGAAAATGTGGTTGGAAATGGCGTTCCATATATTCATCAATTGTTTCATACTTTGGAAGAAGCGGTAATTTTTTTTGGGCATATTCCCTAAAAAATGGATTTGGCATTAAAATTCAATCAACCCATACGCGTTCTAAAAATAGTGAAATATATGCTCGTATGTATGTTTGTAGACTCGCGGGTAAAAGTGGTGAAAGTAGTAATTCTAAACGACGTAGAGAAAATCTTCCTAAGTGTGATTGCAAAGCAAGAATGTATGTGAATTATTCGAAGAATTTAAGCCTTTGGGAGATAACTAGTCTTGAATTAAATCACAATCACGTACTTGTCACTCCTACTGTAAGAACCCAGATTTTTCGGTAGAATTAAAACTTTTCTTATTAAGAATAAGTGTATACGTGAATAGTGTTGTCATGAGTGAATAGTGATTTTGAGGATTAAGAAAATTTTTCATGTCATCTATGTACGAGACATAGGATGGATACTCTGAAGTCATATTAGTGATCTACAGAGCAAATAAGTGTATGCAAAGACGATCGAAATTCAGAAATTCCAATTTGTATTTCGGTGTAATATTTGACCGGGCAGTGAATTATATATTATTATATTCAAGAAATGAGATATTAATTTTGAGGAATTAAGGATTTAATATGTTAGGATTTTGTTATATTTGATTTAAGGATTTAGAACGAAAACCTCTGAGACAGTGAAATGCATGTTCTAGAAACCGCTGAGTTATTAAAATGAGATTAAGCGATTGAGCGAACGAATCATGGATTAAGGATATGGTATATCAAGAGTCAAAGGAAGGATTTATTAAAAAGATTTAAGGGATTTAAATCCAAGAATTATAAAGGAGGATTAAATATATTAGTGTTATTATTAAGAAGGTTTTCGGTAAAACCCAAAGTAGAAATCCTTGAGATATTCTTTTGAACGATTAGCGAAATTGAGCAATAACCGGACAAAAGAAACAACCAGAGGAAGCAAGAGTCATGCATAAGCCACTAGAAAATATCTAGAAACCAAGTGGGCTCAAGTAACTAGCTTGGTTATGGAATGAACAAGTACTTAGCTAAATCCAACTCCAAGTTAGCTAGCAACCATTTAAAACACAACACATGTCTTGCCCAATTGCATCATCTAGTGCATCACACTCCACTAACACAACCAAGATGAGATATTATCTATCAAAGGATCACTTTATGCATTATTACCACAAAACAAATCAAGAAAACACAATCTCTCTCCATTTTCTTAAACCTGCCCAGCAAGAAGCACTATGAAATAAAAATTCATATCTCCCAATCTAGAGAGTCTAAAATCACCATATTTTAACCATAGCTTCTCCACTCCATGGACAAGGTTCGTTCAAAATTTCATTGCAATCCAAGTAGTATAACCTAGTCAAATCCATGCTCAAAGTTGGGAAACCCAATCTGACCAGTTTCTATCCAGTAGGAAAAACGGGTTCAAAACCATAGCTTCCAAGCTTCAAATTTCATGATCTATAGCTCAAAACAAAGCTTATGAAGAACCCAGGATGTGGTAAAAGTTTGAGAGCTAAACTCTTGTTTTTCGATTTTTTATGATTTTTACAAGTTGAGTGATGAATAGTGTTCTTCAAGAACTAATCTGGTTTTCTTTGATTCTTATGGTTGATTTAGCTAGCTTAAGGCAACTCAAGGATCATACAAAGCTTAGTGAGGCTAGAAAATACTCCAAGGAAGGTAGACCTCTTGAAACCCTAGCATTTGATTTGAGATTTATATATGTTTTTGATGGTTTTAGCCTTGTATGATTATAGTGGTGATTATAAGCATGATTATGTAGTTAGTTATGTGATTTAAGAAGCATGATGATTTTGAGGTTAAGATCAGTGGTTCTAGGGTTTGTTGAGATGAGAATCATGTTTATAAATTGTATTGATGCCCGGTGTGGCTTGGTGGGATGATTATGATTTTTGGAACGTCCGAATTATAGCCGTCGTAATGCCAAATTTTTGTTAACACTTAGAAACCGAGCATGGCAGTTAATATAAATTCCTGACCTTGGTAATGTTATGACTTGTCCTTGTATATCTCGAGCCATAGATCGTTTTGGCGTGAGAATTGAAACAATCCGACTTACGGTTTAGGAGTTATGGTCAAATTACTAAAATTGGTTCGAAACCGTAAGTAAAAGTTAGTAACTTGAATTGAACCCTCGTAAAGCATGTTAATCAGTGGAGAATCTTGGTAAATAAATACTAGAGATCATATGGAAGGTATGAGAGAAAACCACATGTCAAATGGATCGTTTTCCAATTTTATAAAAATGTTCGAATCAAGGTTAAGTGCGAAGGAACCCCTTAGAGCACTTGGCTATAACTTTGAGAACCACTTAGTAAAACGAGCGAACGAGATCCAATTGCTAAAACGAATCTTCGACCTAAGTATTTGTTGATTAACATGGACCTAGTACGAGCCTAAAGCAAGCTAGTAGTACTATAGTTGTGTCTCGCTTATGTGTTTAAGCGTTGATGTATAAATAGAGTATCCAAGAGATTAACCTAATGTTTTCTTTGACCTTGTCTAGATTGTTCGACATTGTCACGTGCCCTACTACTTCTCGAATACCAGGCAAGTGTTCTAAACCATACTTTGTAGTATTGGTTCTATATTCCTGTTTTTCCATGTATAGAGTTACACAGTTTTGCAGTTATTGCTTATATTGCCATACATATATATATATAGTTGGCCTTCTGATTCACATATAAGATTTAAGATGAATAGTTATGAACCGGTGGATCTTGTAGCTCTAAGTATAAGAGCATACTTCTTGTGTTCGACTCTAGACCTGGAGTCGGTATTTGGATATATGTAAATAGTCGTGGAAACCCGGAGGGATTCCAGCGGCAAAGTACTATGTACTCTGAGGAATGTTATTTAGTATTATTACTATAATTTCAAAAAGTATTTATTACTTGAGTTAGATTCAAGGATTGTTATTTGAGTATCATCTCACTTGAGGAATATTAATCAAATACTATTTCATTAAGAGTATTATTGAATATTTCACGATATACGATGCAAGGTATATGCATAGTTGTTTTGACTTAATATATTGTCATACTTGAAGTGAAATTTTTAATTAGACGACTTATAGACTAGAGGTGATCTAGTAGCTATAAGCTGGGTTTATGATAGCCCTTAGTATAGGGCATATGTTTCGACTAATTTGTTACGAACCGCGAGGTGGTATATCGTGTACGTATTACAGTTATTTTCTGAGTATTATTTATTTAGTAAATAATATTCGAGGATTATAATTACATGGAAAACATCATTTCAAATGTTTATTTAAAGTATGATTTCATAATCATACGCGAGTTATTTATTTAAATGAATCTTAATTCGGATTTTCATTTAAAGGTTTCTAGTTATCTTTAAATGTCTATTTACTTAACGAATATTATCCTAAATATTCATTTAAAGTTTTCCTTATTATTAATAAGGGTTGTTTATTTGACGAACATTATTTCGAATATTCATTTAAAGTTAATGAATATTATTTTGAATATTCATTTAAATACTTTATCATTATTATTAAGGGCTATTTAATTGATGAATATTATTTCGAATATTCATTTAAAGGTTGTTAATTATAAATTATTTCATTATTTATTTATTAAATGAATATTATTTTGAATATTCATTTAAAGGCTTTTTGAATAATCATTTAATGATTATTTATTTAATGAATATTATTTTGAATATTCACTTCTGGGTTTAAGCGTAATTATTTTATTTAAATATATTCTTTAAACATTCTTGATTTAATAAATATTATCTGAATATTTATTAAATACTTTTAATATAGATGGAATAGTTTATGTATTTAAAAGCATATTTGACTTCAATAATTATAAATTATATTTCTGAGTTTTATTAAAAGTATCTCGAATACTTTCGATCTTCTGGGTTTTCCCTAAATAACGTTGAGCACCTAATCTATGTTGCTTAACAACGATTTTCCAAAAGTATTATAAGGTTTCCCTGATGATCTTAAATCAACTCCTAGCCTGCAATGGCGTCGTTTTCCTTCAAAACTGGGAAATTCTATTTTACCTGACTTCTGAGTCACGAAAAATGTCGAGAACTTATTTTGAGCCCAGTTATTATGAGTCAGGGGACTCTGGCTACTTCCTCAACACTCGAGGAGTAGGATTGCTGTAACAAGTGTTAATCCATTAACGAGCTACTGCTCGGGAAATATTGGTAAATTTTCCTTTCCAATTAGATACAACTACTTTGTGGAGTTGTATCAACGAGTTATTACTCGGGGAAAAGGAGGACGAACTTTACGTTTCAGAGTCATGGATTTTACTCGAACTAGGAGTATGTGTGTATGAGGCTGTGAATCAGTCCATCACTGATAATCGTGTAAGAGGCCGTGGGACGGTCCATCATTATTAAAAGGGGTCCGAGTTGCGCCGGTCCCGACTATGCCCAACCGTTAGCGGGAGATCAAGAGGGCGGTAGACAAGTAAATCCGTCAGTTCTTCCATCTACATGTAGAGAAACAAAATTTAGAGATGCACAACTTATGACTGATCATCGTAAGGTTGTGACATCTGGTTGCAACATGTACTGAAAGGTTTGCCGGTCATGTTGGCAGGGTTTTAAAAAGTGTGAAAACTGATGTTACAATAACCTTCCTTATAAATTCATCTTTTAAGTTATATGCTGATATTCTGCTTATGGTTGATATAGCAGACATGATTTTACAAAAAGGTTATTGGTGTGTTTTGAAACCTCATCCTTTTATAAAATGCCAGAACTATTCATATTGCGATAAAGATTACAGATATATCATGAAAGATGATATTTATATATTGATTTTCTGCTTATCTTCTTTTCATAGCAGATATTTTGACGGAAAGGTCATTATTGTGATTATGAACTTATCATGTTCATTTAATGATTATTTTAATCATTATAGTTTCCCTATTGAGGTTTCTTGGATACATATATTTTATTAATGATATTAAGTATCCGTGGTATTATGAAAACCCCATGTATATGATAGGAGATTTTTGTGAACACTAGTAACCACTTGCTGAGCAATTCTTTCGCTCATACTTGTTTGTTGTTTTATATATTAGCCTTTCAGAAAGAGGTAAACGGATGAGAATTATCTGCATAGCTCGGAAGAAGTAGGCAGACAAGGTACCCTTATGAAGACGACGTGATCCAGAACATCTATAGCTGGAGTAAGTTAAATATGGTTTTATTAATGTGTAATATATATATATCACATTGTATAGAGTAGAACTAGTTGCTGGTATACTTCTCAACGAAGCTATACTAGCGGAATAAGATTTGTAAGACACAGTGTAATTTGATTCAATGGATGTAATGAAGTGAGTAATGTAAAGACTTTAGTTCTTGTTTCTAGCCCTATAACCTATAAGATGCTTGGTAGTTGGGGTCTCAATGATTGTATTTCAGTTATCCAATGATTATAGATGGATTAATGTTGTTAAACAGGTGAATTGTTAATGAGAATTTCCGCGTGACGACCAAATCCCTGACCCCGGATTTGGGGGTGTTACAGAAATGGTATCAGAGCTGAGGTTATAGTAAACTAGAAACGAGAGTGAGTAGGAGTGTGTATAGTTATGTAAGAACGTTAGAACTCATGTAGAGTTCATGTTGGACTATTGGATATAGTACCAACGGTTAAGTTAAGGTGTGAATGCTACGTTGAAGATATGATGATGTAGACCTCGCTTCTTGTGGTGATGAATATCTACCAAAGAATGCTCAGAGATAAGTATTGGTCGACAGGGGCATAGATCGCCCGAGACATGAATTTAAGATGATTTGAGGGAATTCATGGATGCAGTTATGTATTCCCCGAACTATAGGGAATTTTCAAAATGATGATGAAGTATAGAAAGTTGACATCGGATATTGTGGTAGAGAGGGTTGAGATACCGAATATGCCAGACCCCGAGGCCTCCGAGCAGACACATAATGATGTGTTCCTTGAGATGGACGTTGGCCCGATAGAGGAGGATCCAGAGGAGGATCTAGAGGAGGATCTAGAGGAGGACCTCATGGAAGGTCAAAGGAATAATCTTGTAGAGAACGATCCTATTGATAAATATGTGATATGTTCACTTGAGGACCGATAAAATCCTTAGAGAGTGATTAAGTGACAAGACAAGAATTTGGAGTCGATTATGATTCATCAGGAGATATGATGAAGTGAATGGAGTAGAGTTTTAAGAAAAGACGAGATAGAGGTAGTATCAACTGTTGCCCACGACTGGATCATTGGGAACTTGTCTATTGATTTGATTGGAATAAATACAAGGACAAATGAGTAGAGGACCCGGCTGGCGGCCGAGGAGGAAATTACGAGGATAGAACTGAGAAGCCGGAGTCAGATCCGGGTACTACCGGTTTTGATGAATGACTAGTTATAAAGCAATGTTCCCTTTAAGTGGGGGGGTTAAGTAAACTGACTGTTGGTAATATGGACTACTCGGACGTATATGTATCAGGAAAATGTGGCATGTTCCGTGTGAAACCTTTGATTTCCCTTCTATGGGATGTATATATGGTGTTCCCTTTCAGTGGTTGAATTTCTAACTTATGTCGATTATTCTGTTATCATGACTGCTTACGATTTTACCTGTTTGGATGTTCATAGAATTGTTCTTCAGGTTTCGAAATTGATTTCCTAGTATTACCAGTGGATAAATAGACTGACCAAATTTCCCTGATATTGGGAAGAGATTCGACAAATTTTTGGCAAACCTTGTCTTTCTGATTATCAGGGAATGTCGCCAAAGAGAGTGAAAACTAGAGTAAACCTGGTCGATTGGTTAAGGTAATCGCCATATGGATGGGTGGATAGACCCGGATTGTTAAAATGGATTGTAGAGATAAAATGATGAAGTTGATATTGGACGATAAAGGTGAAAAATAATTAAGGACCAAGACCAAGTGAGGAATTTGGAGATTGACTTAAATAAAAAGGTTGGTATAAGGATGATTGAGATAGATACCGGATTTAAGCATGTATTATCTAACCATCTTCCGGAATACCACCTATTAGAGGAATAGAATTCGCCATTACTGAGGGTGGCACCAATATTGAAGTTTTCGTGTAAAATGGAACATTTGCTGAGAGGATTGCGCCAAGTTGGATAGAACTCTTTACAATGGTAAATGCGGATGGTTGAGACTTTAGCGTCTAGTATGAATCGACAATAACGTAAGTTATCAAGCACTCTAAGGTGCATCCAGAAGAAAACTTTAGAATGGAACGATTATCTATTAGATGAGCCGACATAGAAGGCATCCGTAGAGACATTGGCAGTACCCTCCCAATTTGTGAATCATTTTGATTACCTTCCCGACCTATGAATTATTTGACATCTCTCCAAGCGAGAGCTTCCTTATATGGGATATGCTTCTTCTAAAGATACATTGTTGTACTTGTGTTCATCCGTACTGGGTTTCAGTAGTGCCAGAGGCTGTCATGATACCTACTTTCAGGTTTCTGAAGCCCTGTCAAATGAAGCTATTCAAACTTCCACTTTTCTTCAATAATGGATAGTCTTAAGGTGGTACAACACCACTTGCTTGTTATAGATACCAGTATCTTCTGGTTATTCTTTCGTTTGAAATCGCACCTTGGAAATTTCTTCCAGGTGTCCCTCTGAGAATTATTTGTCGAAAGACGATAATTTATTACCTTGATTTCGAATTACTTCATATTTCTCTTCTTCCACCGAGACGAACAACCCTATTCTTATAGGGGCCACAAGGACTATCTGTCTATGTGATAGAAGTCTGATGGGATGCCATCACTTGTGTGTTGTGAAATACAAGAAGGCTAATTACCTTTAGTAATGTCTTAACTGAGGCACGCAACGTTAGTTCTTTTGATCATATTGATCTACTTGGTAAATTCTCTTATCTCAAATAAGATTTGCTTTAAAATTCATAATCTTATGATCACCATGGTGTGACATTTGTCTAGATATGGCAGCTATTTTTTTCATAGCTCCATGATTCTTGTTATCTCTAATGAATTCCAAGGGGATGCCAACCAGGTCAGATAAGCGAAATTCGTTAATATAGATTAGATTCGCAATGGAATCGCCGAGGATAAGAGCGAGTCCCAAAACGATTAGTATACCAGCGACATATCGATAGAATCAGTTTACTCCTCCTCAAGGAGATTATACGAATAAAAATTGGGTCAAACTATATCTAAAAGGAATGACGAAGTAATGGGAAACTTCAGTGACAGCGGTGCCCGATAGAGGCACCATAGTTGGATTGGGATTATGGAAAAGTTGTTTACGAACAGACGCTAGTTCTGAAATTACAGAATAAGTGTTGAGGTGAAGGGTTAAAGAACCCTGACAATTGACAAGTTCGATAACGTATTCCAATGAATCTACCTAGATTACCATCGGACCGGGAAATAGAAACTGTTATGGATTAACCCTAGTAGAAAGGAAAGAGTAGCGAATCAGTGACAAATGATGGGCAAGAGTATGATAAGACCCAGTGCATCACCGTGGGGAGCCTCGGTGTTGGTTGTGAAAATGAAATGATATGTATTTTCCGAGATTGAATTGAGAACTGGATGCCACCAGTTAAAGATTAAACCCGAGGATATACCCAATACTGCGTTCGCAATAGGTATAGACACTATGAGCTTTTAGCAATGTCATCTGGGTGATTAACGCACCCGTAGTTTTATGGATTCAGTGAATCAAGTGTTCAAGAAATATTTAGATAAGCTCGTTATTGTATTTATTGATGACGTCTTGATATATCCAGAGGACGAACAATTAAAAATTGTTTTAAAGTTAATATGAGAAGAGCAGTTGCATGCCAAATTCTCAAAGTGTGAATTATGGTTTAATGAAGCCCAATTTCTAAGACGTGTGGTTATTACCAAGGGAGTATTAATGGATCCTGCTAAAATATAAGTTGTTTCAATTGGGAGAGACCAACTACACCCACAGAGGTGAGAAGTTTTATAGACCTGACAGGCTATTATAGGAAATTCGTGCAGGACCTTGCTAAGATAGCAGCACCGTTGGCACGATTTATGAGAAAGACTGAGAAGTTGGAATGGACTCCTAAGTGTGAGGAGAGTTTGCAAGAATTGAAAAGAGGTTGGTCAGTTTTGGCCCTACCAGATAGTAAGGAAGACTTTGTGATATATAATGATGCATCTCATAAATGTTTAGATTGTGTGCTGATACAGCACCGTAGAGTAAGCTTGTATGCATTCAGACAGTTAAAAGAGTGAGAGACTAGATACCCACCCATAAATTGGAATTAGCAGCGATGGTTTTCGCTCCAAAAGATTTGGAAAAATTATATGGACCTTAAAAGCCTCAAGTATATATTATGTAGAAGGAAAGAGCAAGGAAAATTTTCAAGAAAGAGGGTAAAGTATATGCCCGTTTAAGTACAAACAGGAAATATAGATTATAACCAATATTTTCTTACAATTGTTTCCAGGAGTATTTTTAGAGCTTATTTTATGAAAATTTTTACAGAGAAGATTTATTTAAAGGTCGGAGCATTAAGACCTTATGTCATGATAGAGATCAAGATACGACTATAAGATGCTCTACCATTCAGGGGAGGCCAATGTCTTAGTCAAAAGGAGAAAAGAGATGGACTCCGAAGATTCGGGGATTCAAGGATGAGATTTTACACAAGACCCATAGTCCGAGGTATTAGATGCACCTAGACGGCACCATAATGTATAGGGATACCACCTTACGAGGCCGTTGTGAGAAGAGTTGTCGCTCTTCCTTGTGTTGGAAGGAGACTGGTGATGTGGGCTGAAAGTAAGCCCTAAAGACACATTTAATGTGGCATTAATTAGACCTAGAATGGTCCAAACGTGGGGCCCACCAGATGGGCCCAAATCCTATTTACAATATTAATTTCGTAATTAATATTAGGGATAATAAACAGCTCAGCAATAAGTGTCAGATAGGGACATTATCTCTACAAGGAGTAGCCTCCGAGTCGCATACTCATACAAGGAAACAGACTCCTACAAGGTAGGAGTCTAGAACTTTCCTCTAGGCTGACTTACCCACCAAGTCACCTAACCCTAATACAACTCTAAGGCTTCTCAGCCTATATAAAGGGTCAGACCCCTCATCTCAGAACTACGTTTTATTGGCTTGATTCTCTTAATACAGAGATACATAGGCATTCTGTGAGGACCGATTAAGTCTCGAACGCAGAAGCAGCCATTAAAGCTCGAAGCTCAACCACCCTTTGCATTGAATATACTTAAACCATAGCCGCAATATTCATAACCTAGTTTTTATTCCACAACATTTGGCGCCGTCTGTGGGAAAAAGACATCAACCATGGTTCAAACACGAAGAACAGCACCAAGCACTACCGAGCCGATCGTTACCGAGGCTCTACCTCTAAGCTCTGCTCCACCTGTTACTGAACAAATACCCCCAGCCACAGGGGTGATTACTCAAACTCAGGTTTCTCAACCTCTAGGGACGAATTCCCATGCTGAGGGGACGTTGCCTTTGGTCATCCATCCTGGTCAAGGAACCAGCGCCCTCCAGACGCTGGTTTCTCCTCTAGTTGATCCCAGTCGCCCACCACCAGGGGTACAGATCCATACTACGGATCTCCCCGTGAGTACTAACCCGATGTATGGCCTGCCTAACTACCTTCCTGGACCCAGTGGTCATGCCTTGCAGATCCGAGATCGAGAGTATCTTGACTACTCTGGCCCCTATACTGACGATTCGTCGTCTGAAGACGATGATCGAGACGAAGCCCCAAGGAGGCGACGCGCTAGTAAGGAACCTTTGAGGAGGAATCCAGCAAACCGTGATGGTCCTTTAACAATCGCAGAGAGAATTAAGGCTTATGAAGCCGAGATTCAGAAGCTGAAGGACGACCAAGCAAGGGAGCAAGAAAGACAGAACCCTAATCAGACTCGACCTCCTCCGACTTCAGGAGGGATTCCCTTCATAGATTTGGAGAGGTCTTCAAGGAGACGCCGAAGGGCTGAAGCCCTAACCAGAGGGACTACAAGGGTGGAACTCCCCAAGAGTAACCCCAAAGACTTGATGCCACAAGGAGATCTCGATGATCCGACCCCTCCGTTCACTGAGGAGGTGATGAACGCGCATATCTCCCGAAAGTTTAAGATGCCCACAATAAAAGCTTATGATGGAACGGGGGATCCCGCAACTCATGTGAGAACGTTTACGAGCGCATTGTTATTGCAGCCCGCTAACGATGCCCTTAAGTGTAGGGCGTTCCCCCAAACCCTGTCAGGCATGGCGCAACGTTGGTATAGCCGTCTACCTCCAAATTCAATTAGCTCTTTTAAGGAATTGAGTACCGCTTTTGTCAGTCAATTCATTAGCGGAAGAATTCATGAGAAAAGCTCTGCATCCCTTATGTATGTAGTACAGGGGAAGAACGAGAACCTGAGAGATTATCTCAAGCGATTCACTAAGGAGACCCTAAACATCACTGATTTGGAAAATAAGGTGGCTATGGTAGCCCTGCAGCATGGAACCACAAATCTCTTTTTTAAGAGGTCACTGGCAAAACATCCCCCCTGAGAACATGGATGAGCTCCAACGAAGGGCTGATAAGTACATTAAGGCTGAGGATAGCATGAAGAAGGAAGCCACGTTGGGCAATGGAGGCAACGGGAACTCCAAGAAGCGAAAGCAGGACCAGGAGTATGATGACCAGGAATATGATGCTAGGGACAAGTATCCCCGAACTAGTGAGGACTCCGACTCTGCCCCTAAGAAGAGCCAAGGACCAAGGTTCACTGAGTATGCAAGGTTGAACACTCCCAGGAGTCGAATCCTATTGGACATTGAGAAGGATAAGGATTTCCGATGGCCGAAGCCACTCAGGGGTGATCCCACAAAGAGGAACAAAAATCAGTATTGCAGATTCCACAAGGATGTAGGGCATGACACTGATGATTGTTAACAACTCAAAGATGAGATCGAGTTCTTGATCCGTAAAGGGAAGTTGGGCCACTTCACTAAGGGTGAAGATCGTGGTAATCAGAGAAGAGAGTATGATAGGAACGACGACGATCGGGATCGCACCCTACAGCCCCGAGGGCCAGTGATCAACATGATCTCAGGAGGCCCGACTGCGGCCAGGACGACTAGGAACTCTCGGAAGGCTTATGCCCGAGAAGTGATGCATATTGTCGGAGAGACACCAAAGCGTGCAAAAACCGAAGTAACAATCGAATTTGATGATTCAGACCTTGAAGGGGTGAAGTTCCCCCATGATGACCCGCTGGTCATAACACCCATGATTGGGAATTCAGAGGTGAAGCGAGTCTTGATAGACAATGGAGCTTCAGTGGACATTTTATTCTATGATGCATTCGTGAAAATGGGATACAACGACTCTCAGTTGACCCTATCTAACATGCCTATATATGGATTCAGCGGAGTAGAGACTAAAGTTGAGGGAACTATTCTGTTGCCCGTCACCATCGGACAGAAGCCAACAGAGGCCACTCAGATGCTGAACTTTTTGGTTATCAAAGCGTCTTCCACCTACAATGCCATCCTCGGGAGGACTGGACTCCATGCTTTTAAGGCTGTGGCCTCAACCTATCACATGAAGATCAAGTTTCCAACCAGGAATGGTGTAGGAGAACAAAAAGGTGACCAGAAAATGGCTAGGAGCTGTTATGTAGCCGCGTTAAGGCCTGATGGAGTCGGGGGGCAGGTCCTTCCGATTGAAGACATGGACGTTTGTAGTGATAAGGAACATCAAGAAAGGCCAGCAGAAGACATCACACATAAATCTCGGACAGCCATTAAGGCTAAGGCGTCAACTGACTTCGTGGTTGAATGCATCATTGGCAACCAAGAAATCGAGGGGCAAGAGATTGTACCCCAAGCTGTAAGTGAACTTCAGAATAAGAATGAGGTGACCAAAAGGAGTAGTGAGTGCTCAATTTTATTGGAGCATCAAAAATAAAATCAAGTGGTGCAAGCCTAGTCTTGCAAAGCCCCGATGGGTTCAAATTATCCTAGTAGTTTTTAGCTTCATATTTTATCTAGTAGAAGTAGAAATAAGGTTCGATGAAACCATCGCAGAGCATGTTGCTCCGAGTAGGACAGTAGTATTCTATGTAAGGGTTGAACCCATCTCAAGTTATTAATGCAAGTTTGTTTTCCATTCATTGATTATGTGATTTTATTTATGTACCTAACACCTGATGTGTGTAAGTCAAAGATGACCAAGTACCGAAAATAAAAAAATACACGAATGGAAACAAACAAACGCATAAATTAAAACCCTGAAAGGTCGAGAGTTACTAAGAGTTTAAGTCCTTGAAGGACCCCGGATAAAAAACAAGAAGCAAAGATAGGTTTGAAAACCCTGAAATCAGAACTAAGATTCGAGACAAGCCGTGAAAGACATGAAGTCAAGTAAGGGATCCTAAAGACCTTTAGTTTGACATCAATCCAAAAGAAAGGTCGTGAATACTTGGTAGTCGACATATGAACACTAACGATGAACATGTAAACGTCAACCTCGAATCCTAGGATAAGGAACACGAGTTATTAGCCATGAAGGCCATGGGATAGCTATGAAGGCCAAACTTGAAGGGGTCATGAACCTCCAGATAAGATCCAATGGTTGAAACTTCAAGTCAAAGCTTGAAAACCAATCTGAAATTTTGGACCCTTAATCCAGAATGCCAACATTGAAATATCTGAACAAGCATTGAGTGCCATCCTCATTCGAAAGGATAACAAGGTTCAGAAGCCTATCTACTATGTGAGCAAGATGTTACATGCAGCTGAGTTAAATTATTCTCCCATTAAGAAGTGTGCTTTGGCATTAGTAACAGCCTCGAGGAAGCTACGATCGTACTTCCAGGCACATAAGATTGAAATCCTGACGGACCAGCAACTGAGAAACATATTGCATAACCCGAAGGCTATCTAAGTGGGCGATAGAACTCAGATACTTTGATATCGCGTACAATCCTCGAATTGCAATTAAAGCACAGGTACTCGTTGACTTCTTAGTTGAATATACCATTGACAACCAAGAAGTCGGGGGGCAGGAAGGCACAACACCCCAGTAAGGGCAAGATGAGACACCCCAAGAGGGAGAGAACTTATAAAGTTTAGAAGAAACATTGGGTGCTCTATTTTGATAGGGCATCAAAAACAAAATCAAGTGGTGCTTGTATAGTCCTACAGAGCCCTGATGGCTTCGCGATTGAATGTGCCTTGAAGTTGAATATTTTTCGACAACCAATAACGAGGTAGAGTATAAAGCCTTGAAAGCCGGACTAGGCTCGTCTTTAGCCATGAGGGCCAAAAATCTTAAAGTCTATGGAGACTCAAGGCTGGTGATAGCCCAAGTGAGTAGAGCTCTAAAAGCCAAAGATGAAACGATGTTGAAATATCTGAAAATTGTAAAATCACAGTTGGTATGGTATGATTCGAGGAATACCAACTTGTATAACGGCCGATGCCTTGTCCAAATTCGCCTCGTCTGAAATCGAGAATTACACTAGAAGTGTTTACTATCAGGTCTTGGAGACCCCACTATAGAGCGCAAATTGTTGGCGCCCATCGACGCTGGAAGTTGCTAGACAGACCCCCATCAAAGCTCATCTTGAGGCTGGTTGGCTCCTTGATAATGCCTTGATGGCCAACAATGCTGTCTGCCTCCAATCGAGCTTGTCGTCTGAGTTTAATGGCTCGAATCAAGAGTCGTTAGTCAAGTTGAAACCTAGAGTCAAGATAGAGTAGTGACAACTAGCCAAGGCACACCAGACTTGAAGTCAAGTGCTGAGTGGCAAAGGAACTTCTTGAACGATCAACCGAGAAGCAATACCTCCACCATATGAAGCAAGGGGGGCAAGAACTAAGAAACAAGTAATTTGAATTCAAGGTTCACGAAACCTTTCAAGGCATGGCAAACACCTCCTATTGACCTGAAACCACGTGATTGGTGGTCCAGAACACCCCCAACTTGATAAATGTTTTGGTAGTTGATTAAGAACGCTTATCAGAAAAGCTAACAAGAAAGGTTAATACCTCAATTTGGAAATTGAAAAATGTACTTGGGATCCCGAGTCTCTGATCCAGAACATCGACGTGGAAGGCCAAGATTAGCCATGAAGGCCAAGATTAGCCATGAAGGCCAAAGTTAGCCATGAAGGCCAAGATTAGCCATGAAGGCCAAGATTAGCTATGAAGGCCAAACTTGAGGAGGTCGTCATTAATCTCAAATCCATCCGAAACAACTATAAACCCAAGGTCTGAATTGACCTAAATTTGATTTGAGGCCCAATAAACTTTCAGTTGGATACTAGGTCTGTTAAGCATGAAAATCTAGGAAGTAAAGGCCCATTGTGACCTAGGCCCAAAAGAAGGAAACCCAAACAAGGTCCACCATTAAAAGCCCGTAGAAGGCCCAAGAAGCCAATGGCAAACAAAAATTATGCTCGAGGTCGGTGATTTTTGAAGTCGAAAATACATTATGATGAGCTCGTATGGGACGACCTTGGATCCCCATATGAAGTCGCCAAGGCGTGACTCGAGATCGCAAAGCCCAGGTCGTAAATGAACTGGAAAACAATAAAAACCCTAACGACTTGAACCTTATTTGAGTTCTTAATTAGGTTGGGTTGAGGTCGAAAATATACTATGGCTAGATTGTAAATTTGAAATCGAAAAAGAGCGGAAACTCGCGAAAAAGTCATGCGACTTGAAGCCAATTTGAGGTCGGTATCTCCTATAATTGAGATCGCGAACCTGAGCTCGAAAATGAACTAGAGAGAATAGAAATTTCTCGCGACCTCACTCCCAATTTGAGGTCGCTTCAACACCATCTGAGCTCGTCCATTCGAGGTCGGAAAAACACTTAGAATCCTGAAAAGAAGCCACGACTTGGCCTCCGTTTGAGTTCATTTTTGAGCTCGAAAATGAACTAATTTCCGCTCGAAATTTCCAGGTCGAAAATGACTTAGAAAGTAAGAAAAATGGATGCGACCTTGAGGCAGTTTGAGCTCGAATTTGAGCTCGGGTTTGCAAAATTTCGAACCGAAACGATAATTTCTGAATAGTACTAGTCTTCAGAAATAAAAAATTTCGAGCCGAAACGATATTTTGAGTAATGAACCCTGACCCAAGTCTCAATTAAGGCCTTTATAACTTCAAGAATTGAAAAGAGGTTGGTGTCAACCCAGTTTTGGCCCTACCAGATAGTAAGGAAGACTTTGTGATATATAATGATGCATCTCATAAAGGTTTAGATTGTGTGCTGATACAGCACCGTAGAGTAAGCTTGTATGCATTCAGACAGTTAAAAGAGTGAGAGACTAGATACCCACCCATAAATTGGAATTAGCAGCGATGGTTTTCGCTCCAAAAGATTTGGAAAAATTATATGGACCTTAAAAGCCTCAAGTATATATTATGCAGAAGGAAAGAGCAAGGAAAATTTTCAAGAAAGAGGGTAAAGTATATGCCCGTTTAAGTACAAACAGGAAATATAGATTATAACCAATATTTTCTTACAATTGTTTCCAGGAGTATTTTTAGAGCTTATTTTATGAAAATTTTTACAGAGAAGATATATTTAAAGGTCGGAGCATTAAGACCTTATGTCATGATAGAGATCAAGATACGACTATAAGATGCTCTACCATTCAGGGGAGGCCAATGTGATGGCCAATGTCTTAGTCAAAAGGAGAAAAGAGATGGACTCCGAAGATTCGGGGATTCAAGGATGAGATTTTACACAAGACCCATAGTCCGAGGTATTAGATGCACCTAGACGGCACCATAATGTATAGGGATACCACCTTACGAGGCCGTTGTGAGAAGAGTTGTCGCTCTTCCTTGTGTTGGAAGGAGACTGGTGATGTGGGCTGAAAGTAAGCCCTAAAGACACATTTAATGTGGCATTAATTAGACCTAGAATGGTCCAAACGTGGGGCCCACCAGATGGGCCCAAATCCTATTTACAATATTAATTTCGTAATTAATATTAGGGATAATAAACAGCTCAGCAATAAGTGTCAGATAGGGACATTATCTCTACAAGGAGTAGCCTCCGAGTCGCATACTCATACAAGGAAACAGACTCCTACAAGGTAGGAGTCTAGAACTTTCCTCTAGGCTGACTTACCCACCAAGTCACCTAACCCTAATACAACTCTAAGGCTTCTCAGCCTATATAAAGGGTCAGACCCCTCATCTCAGAACTACGTTTTATTGGCTTGATTCTCTTAATACAGAGATACGTAGGCATTCTGTGAGGACCGATTAAGTCTCGAACGCAGAAGCAGCCATTAAAGCTCGAAGCTCAACCACCCTTTGCATTGAATATACTTAAACCATAGCCGCAATATTCATAACCTAGTTTTTATTCCACAACAACTGGCAAGATAAAGATACTGGAAACCGAGTTAATTCGACAAGCCAAAGAGATAAAAGATTTTACCAGCAAACGGCTAGTGAAATCCAAGATGGATAGAGTTAGTACTGCTATTGATAAGCTAAATGGCATGTTGAAGAATGACAAGCCAGTTCATATAGGTTTATTTCTGCGCAAACAGGATAGAGAATATGAGATTGGAGATGCGTGATGCTAAAGGTATTCCTGTGGAAATCATGGTTAGAAATGTGCAAGTGTTAAGGAACAAGGTTTTCAAACTAATAAGGAATTGTGAGAAGATAAAGATGTGGAAGAATCCACCTGGAAGTTGAAAGAGTGAAACAAAGAAGGAGTAACCCCAGTGATTCCTAAACTGATTCCGGGACGGAATCCTTTTAAGGAGGGGAGACTGTAAGAACCCAGATTTTTCGGTAGAATTAAAACTTTTCTTATTAAGAATAAGTGTATACGTGAATAGTGTTGTCATGCGTGAATAGTGATTTTGAGGATTAAGAAAATTTTTCATGTCATCTATGTACGAGACATAGGATGGATATTCTGAAGTCATATTAGTGATCTACAGAGCAAATAAGTGTATGCAAAGACGATCGGAATTCAGAAATTCCAATTTGTATTTCGGTGTAATATTTGACCGGGCAGTGAATTATATATTATTATATTCAAGAAATGAGATATTAATTTTGAGGAATTAAGGATTTAATATGTTAGGATTTTGTTATATTTGATTTGAGGATTTAGAACGAAAACCTCTGAGACAGTGAAATGCACGTTCTAGAAACCGCTGAGTTATTAAAATGAGATTAAGCGATTGAGCGAACGAATCATGGATTAAGGATATGGTATATCAAGAGTCAAAGGAAGGATTTATTAAAAAGATTTAAGGGATTTAAATCCAAGAATTATAAAGGAGGATTAAATATATTAGTGTTATTATTAAGAAGGTTTTCGGTAAAACCCAAAGTAGAAATCCTTGAGATATTCTTTTGAACGATTAGCGAAATTGAGCAATAACCGGACAAAAGAAACAACCAGAGGAAGCAAGAGTCATGCATAAGCCACTAGAAAATATCTAGAAACCAAGTGGGCTCAAGTAACTAGCTTGGTTATGGAATGAACAAGTACTTAGCTAAATCCAACTCCAAGTTAGCTAGCAACCATTTAAAACACAACACATGTCTTTCCCAATTGAATCATCTAGTGCATCACACTCCACTAACACAACCAAGATGAGATATTATCTATCAAAGTATCACTTTATGCATTATTACCACAAAACAAATCAAGAAAACACAATATCTCTCCATTTTCTTAAACCTGCCCAGCAAGAAGCACTATGAAATAAAAATTCATATCTCCCAATCTAGAGAGTCTAAAATCACCATATTTTAACCATAGCTTCTCCACTCCATGGACAAGGTTCGTTCAAAATTTCATTGCAATCCAAGTAGTATAACCTAGTCAAATCCATGCTCAAAGTTGGGAAACCCAATCTGACCAGTTTCTATCCAGTAGGAAAAACGGTTTCAAAACCATAGCTTCCAAGCTTCAAATTTCATGATCTATAGCTCAAAACAAAGCTTATGAAGAACCCAGGATGTGGTAAAAGTTTGAGAGCTAAACTCTTGTTTTTCGATTTTTTATGATTTTTACAAGTTGAGTGATGAATAGTGTTCTTCAAGAACTAATCTGGTTTTCTTTGATTCTTATGGTTGATTTAGCTAGCTTAAGGCCACTCAAGGATCATACAAAGCTTAGTGAGGCTAGAAAATACTCCAAGGAAGGTAGACCTCTTGAAACCCTAGCATTTGATTTGAGATTTATATATGTTTTTGATGGTTTTAGCCTTGTATGATTATAGTGGTGATTATAAGCATGATTATGTAGTTAGTTATGTGATTTAAGAAGCATGATGATTTTGAGGTTAAGATCAGTGGTTCTAGGGTTTGTTGAGATGAGAATCATGTTTATAAATTGTATTGATGCCCGGTGTGGCTTGGTGGGATGATTATGATTTTTGGAACGTCCGAATTATAGCCGTCGTAATGTCAAATTTTTGTTAACACTTAGAAACCGAGCATGGAAGTTAATATAAATTCCTGACCTTGGTAATGTTATGACTTGTCCTTGTATATCTCGAGCCATAGATCGTTTTGGCGTGAGAATTGAAACAATCCGACTTACGGTTTAGGAGTTATGGTCAAATTACTAAAATTGGTTCGAAACCGTAAGTAAAAGTTAGTAACTTGAATTGAACCCTCGTAAAGCATGTTAATCAGTGGAGAATCTTGGTAAATAAATACTAGAGATCATATGGAAGGTATGAGAGAAAACCACATGTCAAATGGATCGTTTTCCAATTTTATAAAAATGTTCGAATCAAGGTTAAGTGCGAAGGAACCCCTTAGAGCACTTGGCTATAACTTTGAGAACCACTTAGTAAAACGAGCGAACGAGATCCAATTGCTAAAACGAATCTTCGACCTAAGTATTTGTTGATTAACATGGACCTAGTACGAGCCTAAATCAAGCTAGTAGTACTATAGTTGTGTCTCGCTTATGTGTTTAAGCGTTGATGTATAAATAGAGTATCCAAGAGATTAACCTAATGTTTTCTTTGACCTTGTCTAGATTGTTCGACATTGTCACGTGCCCTACTACTTCTCGAATACCAGGCAAGTGTTCTAAACCATACTTTGTAGTATTGGTTCTATATTCCTGTTTTTCCATGTATAGAGTTACACAGTTTTGCAGTTATTGCTTATATTGCCATACATATATATATATAGTTGGCCTTCTGATTCACATATAAGATTTAAGATGAATAGTTATGAACCGATGGATCTTGTAGCTCTAAGTATAAGAGCATACTTCTTGTGTTCGACTCTAGACCGGGAGTCGGTATTTGGATATATGTAAATAGTCGTGGAAACCCGGAGGGATTCCAGCGGCAAAGTACTATGTACTCTGAGGAATGTTATTTAGTATTATTACTATAATTTCAAAAAGTATTTATTACTTGAGTTAGATTCAAGGATTGTTATTTGAGTATCATCTCACTTGAGGAATATTAATCAAATACTATTTCATTAAGAGTATTATTGAATATTTCACGATATACGATGCAAGGTATATGCATAGTTGTTTTGACTTAATATATTGTCATACTTGAAGTGAAATTTTTAATTAGACGACTTATAGACTAGAGGTGATCTAGTAGCTATAAGCTGGGTTTATGATAGCCCTTAGTATAGGGCATATGTTTCGACTAATTTGTTACGAACCGCGAGGTGGTATATCGTGTACGTATTACAGTTATTTTCTGAGTATTATTTATTTAGTAAATAATATTCGAGGATTATAATTACATGGAAAACATCGTTTCAAATGTTTATTTAAAGTATGATTTCATAATCATACGCGAGTTATTTATTTAAATGAATCTTAATTCGGATTTTCATTTAAAGGTTTCTAGTTATCTTTAAATGTCTATTTACTTAACGAATATTATCCTAAATATTCATTTAAAGTTTTCCTTATTATTAATAAGGGTTGTTTATTTGACGAACATTATTTCGAATATTCATTTAAAGTTAATGAATATTATTTTGGATATTCATTTAAATACTTTATCATTATTATTAAGGGCTATTTAATTGATGAATATTATTTCGAATATTCATTTAAAGGTTGTTAATTATAAATTATTTCATTATTTATTTATTAAATGAATATTATTTTGAATATTCATTTAAAGGCTTTTTGAATAATCATTTAATGATTATTTATTTAATGAATATTATTTTGAATATTCACTTCTGGGTTTAAGCGTAATTATTTTATTTAAATATATTCTTTAAACATTCTTGATTTAATAAATATTATCTGAATATTTATTAAATACTTTTAATATAGATGGAATAGTTTATGTATTTAAAAGCATATTTGACTTCAATAATTATAAAGTATATTTCTGAGTTTTATTAAAAGTATCTCGAATACTTTCGATCTTCTGGGTTTTCCTAAATAACGTTGAGCACCTAATCTATGTTGCTTAACAACGATTTTCCAAAAGTATTATAAGGTTTCCCTGATGATCTTAAATCAACTCCTAGCCTGCAATGGCGTCGTTTTCCTTCAAAACTGGGAAATTCTATTTTACCTGACTTCTGAGTCACGAAAAATGTCGAGAACTTATTTTGAGCCCGGTTATTATGAGTCAGGGGACTCTGGCTACTTCCTCAACACTCGAGGAGTAGGATTGCTGTAACAAGTGTTAATCCATTAACGAGCTACTGCTCGGGAAATATTGGTAAATTTTCCTTTCCAATTAGATACAACTACTTTGTGGAGTTGTATCAACGAGTTATTACTCGGGGAAAAGGAGGACGAACTTTACGTTTCAGAGTCATGGATTTTACTCGAACTAGGAGTATGTGTGTATGAGGCTATGAATCAGTCCATCACTGATAATCGTGTAAGAGGCCGTGGGACGGTCCATCATTATTAAAAGGGGTCCGAGTTGCGCCGGTCCCGACTATGCCCAACCGTTGGCGGGAGATCAAGAGGGCGGTAGACAAGTAAATCCGTCAGTTCTTCCATCTACATGTAGAGAAACAAAATTTAGAGATGCACAACTTATGACTGATCATCGTAAGGTTGTGACATCTGGTGCGAGATACTCCCGTATTAGTTCATCATCCAATTGCGGATATTTCTGCAACATGTACTGAAAGGTTTGCCGGTCATGTTGCCAGGGTTTTAAAAAGTGTGAAAACTGATGTTACAATAACCTTCCTTATAAATTCATCTTTTAAGTTATATGCTGATATTCTTCTTATGGTTGATATAGCAGACATGATTTTACAAAAAGGTTATTGGTGTGTTTTGAAACCTCATCCTTTTATAAAATGCCAGAACTATTCATATTGCGATAAAGATTACAGATTTATCATGAAAGATGATATTTATATATTGATTTTCTGCTTATCTTCTTTTCATAGCAGATATTTTGACGGAAAGGTCATTATTGTGATTATGAACTTATCATGTTCATTTAATGATTATTTTAATCATTATACTTTCCCTATTGAGGTTTCTTGGATACATATATTTTATTAATGATATTAAGTATCCGTGGTATTATGAAAACCCCATGTATATGATGGGAGATTTTTGTGAACACTAGTAACCACTTGCTGAGCAATTCTTTCGCTCATACTTGTTTGTTGTTTTATATATTAGCCTTTCAGAAAGAGGTAAACGGATGAGAATTATCTGCATAGCTCGGAAGAAGCAGGCAGACAAGGTACCCTTATGAAGACGACGTGATCCAGAACATCTATAGCTGGAGTAAGTTAAATATGGTTTTATTAATGTGTAATATATATATCACATTGTATAGAGTAGAACTAGTTGCTGGTATACTTCTCAACGAAGCTATACTAGCGGAATAAGATTTGTAAGACACAGTGTAATTTGATTCAATGGATGTAATGAAGTGAGTAATGTAAAGACTTTAGTTCTTGTTTCTAGCCCTATAACCTATAAGATGCTTGGTAGTTGGGGTCTCAATGATTGTATTTCAGTTATCCAATGATTATAGATGGATTAATGTTGTTAAACAGGTGAATTGTTAATGAGAATTTCCGCGTGACGACCAAATCCCTGACCCCGGATTTGGGGGTGTTACACCTACCAAGATGAAGTTGATACAACGAGAAAAGAATGTCAATACCGTTACTCGTAGTTTGATCAAAACTCTCCATGGTTCGGGAATTTGTAATTGTCAAGTGTTAGGTCGAATACACAATAAGCAATCAAATACTGTATGAGTAACTTAACAAGAACACACTGTTTAACACTTTAAAAACTGTTTGGAATTAAGATGTTATTGTGTCTGTTTCCAACTAGAGCAACTTTCCCTGTAGATTTGCTGATCACTTGACAATATTCAGGTTGAAAATCTACATGATATCCTCTGTCACAGATTTGACTCACAGATAGCAGATCATGCTTGAGTCCTGGAACCAGAGCTACATTTGTGATGATGACATTTCCAAGATTAATATTGCCATATCCCAGAGTATGTCCTATGTTGCCATCTCCATAGGAAACTTTTGGGCCAGCCTTCTCCTCATACTCTGATAGCAGGGCTTTATTTCCAGTCATGTGTCCTGAACATCCACTGTCCACGACTAGGGTACTCACCCTGGTGCCCTGCAATCACAAACAATCACTGATTGTTAGTTTTAAGGATCCAGACTTGCTTGGATCCTTTGGCTTTCTTAATTCTGTTAGCTTTTGCAGCGGAATTCACATTATCAGAGTTTAAGCTAACTCTTTCAGAGTTTACATTTGCAGAGTTTACTTTAACCCATTTCAAATTTGGTTTGGGTTCATAGTAATTATAGTAAATAGCATGATAATCTCTGCAAGTGTAAATAGAATGCCATGTACTTCCACAGTGTTTACATAAAGTCTGTGGTCTAGTCCTCACATAATCATTTTTAACTGCAGTTTTAGAGGGTAAAGAATTTATTTTCTTATTCTTACTGCAGAAACTAGCAAGATGATTAGTGCTACCACAATTAAAGCATGTTTTTCTAGGAGCTAATGAAGCAAGCATTGGCTTAATTCCTGATGTTATGCCTACCTTTCCATTTTTGTTTTTCTTAGGCAATCTCTGTTTGTTGACAGATTTTATCTCCTTTAGCTTATGCTTGAGTTGTTTATCTGTCATTAAACCAATGTTAGCCTCTTTAACAAAAGTCTTAGCATATGACTCTTTAACAGCCTTTTTCTGTGCTTCAGTCTTAGGTCCACCTGTTCCCATGACATTACATTCAGATGAACGATGTGGTCTAACTTTTACCTGATTTTCAAATCTAAGTTCATCTCCTTCAGAGTAACCTAGACCTACTGTATCTGACTGAAACACTTCTTGAGTATCTTTACCAGAGTGTGTCCAAGTTTTAATGATGTGTTTAGTATCTTCCAATTCAGATTCTAGTTGCTTATACTTACTTAGCAACTCCTGTTCAATAAACACTGCATCATCTCTCTCTTTCTGAATTTTATTCATGTTCTCTAGCTGTTCCTCAACAAGTTTATTTTTTTCTTTGAGTTGAGAGCACTCAGTCTTTATCCTCTCATTTTCTAAAGTCTGATCCCTATAACTGATATGCAATGCTTTAAGATAAATTCTCAATTCAGTTATATTATCAGTGTTATAAGCATAGGTAGTTGGGGGTACCTTGAGATCATCATTTTCAGTCTGAGTAGTAGCCATGAGAGCATAGTTGACTTCCTCATCTGAATCTGAAGTGTCTGCCCAATCTCTGCCTTTGGTGTAGAGTGCCTTCTCAGTTTTACCCTTCTTGCACTCAGGAGCATAGTGACCCATCTCCTTACACTTGTAGCATTGAATCTCAGACTTATCTTTCTTACCAGATTTGAAGTCCTTTCCCTCAGATTTCTTGAAATTCTTCTTGTCAAACTTTGAGTAGTCCTTGGAGAATCTCTTTCCCTTCTTGAAGTTCTTGTATCCCATCTTCTTGAAGGTTTTTACCATCAATGCAGCCATTTGCATCATCTCTTCATCATCTTCAGAATCAGATGATCCATCTGTGTTTGAGTCAACATCAGTGTTTGATGACTCAATTTCTGAGTGTATGATTAAAGCTTTTCCTTTTGCCTTTCTCCTTGATGCTTCCTTCTTTGATGGTTTCTCCTCAACCTTAAGAGCAACAGACTTTGACTTTCTACTAGATCTTTTGTTTCTCTGCTCCAATTCCAATTCATGGGTTTTGAGCAGTCCATAAATTTCATCAATCTCTGTTTCACCAAGTTCATAATTATCTCTTATAGTGGTTGTTTTCACATCCCACTTTTCAGGTAGAGAGAGAAGAAACTTGAGATTTGAATCTTCTAAATCATACTCTTTGTTAACCAATGACAAATCATTGAGCAGTTTATAGAATCTGTCAAATGTTTCTGTCATGGTTTCTTCAGACTTTGCCTCAAAGTGCTCATACTCCTGAGTGAGTATGTTTCTTCTGTTTTTCTTGATTGCAGGAGTTCCTTGACACCTAACCTCAAGTGCATCCCATATTTCCTTTGCAGTTGTACAGTTAATCACTTTATTAGACATAACATTGTCTAATGCACTGTGAAGTAAATGTCTCACTTTTGCATCCTTTGCAATGGATGAAAGATCCTCAGCAGTTAGATCTTTCTTTTCTTTTGGAATAACCTTTGATTCCTCACCAGCAGCAGCAGCAGATAATTTTGTAGGCTTGTGAGGACCTTCATATATTCTATCAAGATATTCTGGATCTGTGGCTTCCAGAAACATGGTCATTTTTACCTTCCAGATTGCATACTCTGATGGCCTAAGTATTGGAACCCTTATTGTTTCATACCTACTAACAGTAGTAGGGGCTTTCTCAGATGGTGGAGGTATCTCTGCCATTGATTACTATTGTGTTTGGATCTTTAACTGTAATAAAGTAACAGATTAGGCTCTGATACCACTTGTTAGGTCGAATACACAATAAGCAATCAAATACTGTATGAGTAACTTAACAAGAACACACTGTTTAACACTTTAAAAACTGTTTGGAATTAACAATTCCTCTCTCAGTGATGTAAATATCACAGAGAGCTGCTTAGGTTACAATCAATGAATTTCTCAATGTTCGATTCCCTTCTAGGGATAACCTAACTGTATTTATAGAACATACAGCTTCATACAATCAGTAACTGATTCTCCTATAATCAAGCTATACAATTGATATCAATCACGATTGCTCCAGTCTTCCAAGTCAACTCAATCTCTTTGACAGCTTTCCAATCTTCAAAGATATTGCTTCCATATTTATCTTGCATCAATCTTCAAACACTGTTGACTCTTCAGACAATACCGCTACAGAGTTTAACAACCTCTGTTGCGCTTCCAGTCAGTGTTTAACTAAACTCTGACTGCTTCCAGCTAAACTCTGTTTTGTCACTATAGCTTCCAAACACTGTTCTCATCAATCATTTCTAACATCAAGTAATGAATGTTATCGGTAATATTCATGGAGGTAATGAGAAAGTAGGGTTCAGTAGTCAACATGTTAAGAATGTGATACGGGATGAGAGGAAAAAAAGGTTTGAAAGAGGTGATGTTCACCGCATTAGACTTGTTACATAGATTAAATGAAGAAAGTGGTTCTAAATTTTTTATTAGAACACAAGTTGATGAAAAACAACGTTTGAAATGTCTTGTGTGGGTAGATCCTAGATGTTTAATGGCCTACCAAAATTTTGGTGATGTTGTAGCATTTGACACGACATATCGGACAAATAGATATGCCATGCCATTTGTCCCTTTTACCAGCGTTAACCATCATTACCAATCGGTGATATTTGGTTTTGCACTAATGCGGGATGAACACACAACAAATTTTGAGTGGATTATGAGTACTTGGCTTGAAGCTGTGGGGAATAACCATCAATGACTATAATTACCAATTAAGATCAAGCCATGGCAAGTGCTATTGCAAGTGTACTCCCGAATTCTACCCAAGTGTTGTGTTCGTGGCACATTAGTAACAAATTTCCGAAAAAACTAGCACATTATTATTCCACCTTTTCGGACTTCAAAGTGGACTTTAACCATTGTATTTATAACTCGTTGAGCGAATATGAATTTGAGGCTAGATGGGAATACTTGGTCGAAAAGTATGAGTTACAAAAAAACAAGTGGTTACAGGGGTTATATGAGTTGAAGGACAAATGGATCATTGCTTATACTAGGAACACATTTTTAGCGGGTCAAAAAACTACTTCGAGGAGTGAGGGGATGAATTCTTTCTTTGATAGTTATGTGAGTTCCGCCACGGGGTTGAAAGAATTCATTGAAAGTGCTCAAAAGGCATTGGCAAGGCAATTTGTACGGGAGAAAGAAGAAGATTATGTCGCATGTACTTTAAAGCGTCCTCTGAAAATGCATACCGCCTTGGAGATTCATGGTTCCAAAATTTATACGAAGGAGATGTTTAGAAGATTTCAAGGTGAATTGGTTGAATCTTTACAATACTTTGTTATGAAAGACAAAAAAGCTTGCGAAGAAGGGGAGAAGAAAGGGGACGAAAATACCTATTATTATTTATATAGGCAAAATTTGGGACCAACATCAAAACTAAATTTTGTTGCATTCAACAAAGAAGCTTTGACTGGGATGTGTATGTGTAGAATGGTTGAACATTTAAGGATACCGTGTCGATACATGTTGGCGGTTTGGAATAAAAAACAAATTTCCAAGATTCTTGACCATTTCATACTTCGACGATGGACTATGCATGCTAATAGAGTAAACGGTATGTTGCCTTACGAGTTGAACATGGGGTCATGTCATGAGATGACCCCAATCGATAGATTTAATAGCATGACAATGCTCACGATGAGTTTTTGTCATAGTAGCAAGGCATCTAAGGAACGATATGACTATGCCATCGAGGTCATAAATCGAGAAATACCAATTCTTGAAAGTATGAGGGTTGTTGGAGTTGAATCTCATGAAAGCAATGCAATTCTCACGATGCAACATACGATAATGAACCAATTTGTGACCCTATTGTGTCCCAAACGAAAGGGAGGAAAAAAACCGTCCGTTTTAAAAGTCCCATAGAATCGCTTGGTAAAGGGAAGCTGAAAGGCATATTACATAGCCTATTTATAGTTCGAGGATCATACATAACTTAAATTAGATTGTAATAAGTAAATAATATAAACTGTCACAGGAATCTCAGAAGATGCTATCTGTCATAAGAAAAATCAACAAGTCAATCTATAATTTTGATGTTTTACATTGGAAGAAGTTCAGTCTGCTGATCAAGCCTCATTATACCATTGAAGAAGTGGATTTATTTTTAAGTAACATAGATTTCTGCAGTGACAGGTTCAGATAGAGTACAGTGGAATACAGAGAGAGATGAGAAGAGAAATGAAATCACATTTTAATGTGAAAAATAAAGGACAGTCATTGAAGTTAGTCGTTCATGAACCAGACCGTGCATGGAGCGTCAACAGAGAGTTAAGTGGTACTTCTTCATTAATTTTAGTGATTCAGAAAATAATTAAGACAATCTAAGGATTTATAATTATTCTCCTTTAATTAATTAAATCAAGTAGTTAATTTAATTAATAAATTATTTATTGTAGAATTAATTTATTTATTAAATTAGTTATCAAATTAATTAAATTCGAATAATTATTTAAGTAAGTTTGAATTAAAATGATTATTTATTTAATCAAATTAATTTAAAGCTAAAAATGAATTAGCAAGACAATCAGAGATTGTATTGCCGATTGTCTTGGTAGTACAGTTGAAGTTTGTCTTGGAGTGTTAGACAGATTGTCTTGGAGCATACAAGATTGTCTTGGCAAGTCAGAATATCCATAAATATCTAAAAAGACAAATTGTCTTGGCGACTGTCTTGGTAGCTTTCAATTGTCTTGGCGACTGTCTTGGTAGCATGAAGAATGTCTTGGCGATTGTCTTGGCAAGGTTAAACAAATTGTCTTTGAGAGCTCAATTGTCTCGGTGATTGTCTTTTCACTACGCCATAGATGGGCGTATGTAACGCACTCCTACTGTTACATCAGACACATTTTCTGTTACATTAGGCCTAAGGTAACGCACTTTTACCATTTCATCCGCTAATGTTACCTTTGACCTCAAATGTAACGCACAACTCCTCAATGGTAACACAAGGGAAAGCGTTACATCAGGACCATAAAGTAACACAAAATCAAGCAAAAGCAACACTAGCAGGTGTTACTTTAGCTTAGACAGAAATTCTAGATGACACGTGGCATGTGGGGGCCCACGTGACACCTGGCATTCTGCCACATGGCACTTGACACGTGGCACCCACTGACACGTGGCATCATGACGTGGCAACCACTGCCACGTGGCACAAGGTGGGCCCACAATGCCACGTGGCATGTTGTGGGGCCCACACTGCCACGTGGCACCTGTGGGGCCCACACTGCCACGTGGCACCTGTGGGGCCTACACTGACACGTGGCACCTGTGGGGACCACACTGCCACGTGTCACCTGTGGGACCCACACTGCCACGTGGCACCTGTGGGACCCACACTGCCACGTGGCATGTGGGGGGGGGCCTACTATCTAATGCAACACTGCATAGTTCCTTAATGCAACACTACATAATTATCTAATGTAACACCATAATTATCTACTGCAACACTAGCAAATGCAACACTAAAATTGAAAATTTTGCAAGATTTGATTTATATATATATAAATCCATTTACAAAACAAGCCAACCAATTCAAAGTACAAAACATGTCAATGACGAATACAATACTGATCTCCACCAGTCATCCAACTCCTAACCAACATATAATCAAAACATGTCGTACAATTTTATCAGTTGCCACTCGAAATGTCCCTGGAATAGAAACACCAGCTCTACCGCCCATTGTGATCCCATTTAAAAGGGCAACCTGCATTATTCAGACGAATATCCAAAGTACAACCTTGGTGACAATTTAACAAGAAATCTGACAAGATATGAGAAACTGAAAATTTTTTAGATGTACATATAAACTTGAAAAAATGCAAATTAATCTCAAGTTACTGTCCTTATCCGAGATTTTTCGTATGGACTACCTATGATATGCCAAGTGCTGCTTTTATACAAGGAAAAATAGGAATTGAAGGTCAAGTAAAAGAGAAACGACTTCTTGGACAATCAGACCACTAGCATGATATTATATATGTAATAATATAGATGCAAGATGTAGAAGATTCTGACGCAACAATGAATACCCAGGAACCTGGAATATTAAAGAATCATACTCAGGAAACACGCAAATTGTACTTCGTACTGAATGACCTATATAGTATCTATCTATTCTTTGACTTGCAAATTTTCAGGGCAGATACTGTTAACTAAACATATAACGTGTTAAAAGATGAAATATATGTTTACCCACATGTTTCAAGCAACCTTATGCTCTCATTAAGTAAAAATTTGATTGTGTGCAAGAAGTAAAGATTGTCAAACTTAAAAATCAGGGATAACTTCTTCTAAAATATTCTAAATCGTACACTTTTAGAGGCATTATATTCATAGTTCTTTACACGAGTGTCAATTCACGAGTGTCAATTTCTATTCCCATCCAGATTCGTCCACCAACAGATGTTTTTTTTGGAACTACAAAGATTAATTACATTTTTTTTTGCTATATTCGATTTTTTAAAAAATATTTCTCGACCACCCAACCATACGGGAATCAAGATCCATCATATTTAATGTTATTCCCAAAATTTTAGGGGGAAAAAATTATTTGATCGGGTAATTCAACCCGTTAATATAAATATTATATAAATAATTTAATTCGATTTTAAATTATATAATTATTTTTAATATTGAGAGCACTTCCCCACACTTGAATGGTTTATTCCCCTCAGTGAATAATACAATATAATATAATCTACATATACAAAAAAACGAAAATTATCATTATTATATAATAGTAATAATATAATGAAGAAAATCTAAGGGCATAGTTTATGTATTACTGATTGAGAATATTACCACGCTGCAAAGCTTGGTGGAGTGGTTAGGTTGTTCAATTAGTAGAGTGGAGGTCAGGGGTTCGAAACCCATCTTCCTCTTTGTTTTAAGTAACATTCATTTGCACTACAAATGGCTGGACATGTGGCAGTCTGTACAAGCGACACGTGGCAGCCTATCCAATTGACACGTGGTAGCGTGGGCCTACACTGACATGTGGCAGATGTGGGACCCACAAGTGACACGTGGCAGTTGTGGGACCCAAAAGTGACGTGGCAGTTGTGGGCCCTCTGCCACATGTCAGTGTGGGTCCCACAACTGACACGTGGCCGTGTGGGCCAACAATGACACATGTCAGTGGGACCCACACTGACACGTGGCAGTGGGACCCACAGTTGACACGTGGCAGTGGGACCCACAGTTGACACGTGGCTATGTTGGACCCCCCACGTGACACGTGGCAGTGGGCCCACATGACATGTGGCAATCTATCCACTTGACACGTGGCAGTTAGGGGTCCTGTGACACGTGGCAGCGGGGGGGCCACTTGACACATGGCAGATTGTGGTCCCATATGACACGTGTCAGTGGGGCCCACGTGACACGTGGCAATGGGACCCACGTGACACGTGGCAATTTGTCACACGTGGAACTTGTAGCATTCAAATGTAACACTGATTGCAGCAAATGTAACACTACTTCTTGAAAATGCAACACTTCTGTGGGACCCACATGTTCATTTATTTTTATATTTATTAAGTTTAAAAAAATAGCAACTGCAACGCTTAATCGCTAATGTAACACAACGAATCTATTGCAACAGTACATGTTCTATTGCAACAGTACCTTCATAGGTAATGTAACACAATCTCAACAGTGTTGCAGTAGGTCAAAAAAGGTACCTCTAATGTAACACAAAGTGGGCGTTACAATAGAAAAGCATTGCGGACGCCCATCTATGGCGTAGTGTTTACGTACAAATGATTTCAGAATTTGCAAGAGATTTCAAAGACTGATTCAACGAAAATATACTAAGGCAAGAAAGAAGACAGAAGATAGATACACACAACATAATATCTAAATACATAAAGACCAAGAACAAATCTCTTTCATCTTTATTACCCTCATTCAAGAGCATTTAAATTCGTAGAAAATCAAAAGCTTAGTGTTTGTAATATTCTATCCGTTCAAGCTTAATTACTTGTGACTCTTGTACTATAGCGAGTTTTTACTCCTAATCTATATCTCGATTTTTATTAACAAATCTAGAAAAATTCATGTTGAATTTTCTAATTTTTTTTATTAACAAGATATTACTCTGTACTGATTTTGTAACAACCCTCAAGTTTAATATATTGATATATTCAAGTTGAACTTTGTTTCATTTAATTCCGCACTAATTTGTCTAAATTGAATTTAAATCCAAAGGACAAATTTCGATGAAAGGTACTGTTTGTATTCAACCCCCCTTCTACAAACATATTGGACCTAACAAAAGCCCAAGAGAAAATGCAAATATTGTACTTTTGAAGGGCATGACAAAAGAAATTGTCCTCGAAGACTACAAGCTTTAAATGCTCAAATTGCTCAAAGTCAAAGTGATCATTTGTAATTGCTTCACCAATTATCTTTACTTATTCATTTTTTCATTATATTACGTCCTTCTCATATTTTCTAACAAAATCATTTTTATTGTCATGTGTAGGTAACATGGATGGTGGTGATGTTTCAGATGTTTTGCATGTTAGTGATTCACTCTCGGCTTCTTCCGGAGGAAGTGAGTCATACATTAGTGATATATCGGACAATGCGGTAGATGAAATATGTCGTAATTTACCACCGTACTACGACATAATGGAGTTTAATGATGCCCTTGAGCCCCCACCGATTGTTGAAGAGGAGGATGGTGAGTTATATCCTCCGGAAGAAGAGGCTTATAGGTCAAACAATTGGACCGAAGCATGCTGTTGGATGGCCACCGAAGAAGTGTTAGAAATGGTAGCGTATAATTTGGAACCCTATTTTCATCCATTCTTGAACTTGGGCAAGGACACCTAAGGCAAGTGGAGGATATCTGATGTTCGTGCACGTACCGCAGAAAACTTTCTACGGTACCTGCTGGAGTCTGCAGAATCTGCAGTTTGTAGACAACAGCCCCCTGTGAACCAAACACAGAATCTGCAGTTTGCACAACACAACCAAACAGTATAAAATCAGACTGGCATCCCAGACTTGCATTCATCCAAGAATTACCGAAACCAAATGGTAATGAAATGTTAACTCGAATAACTTGTAGAAGGGGGGGTTGAATACAAGCTATATAATCGTGTCTGATTTTTGCTTGATTATATGAACAAGAATAAACGAATGAATCAAACTCTTGTTTGTATTAATAAGATCAAATACAAACTCTACCAAAGGTGTACAATACCTTTAGCAGCTGCTGACAATACAAATCTCTCTCTGTTTGTTTCGAACTCTCGAATACAAACCTTATACAGAGCTACGCACATTCAGTTGTTCGACTCACAACTTCGTCGCTCTTTACAGTGATATTGAGAGAGTATTTATAATGCTACCTATCAACTAATAACAGAAAGATATAATTTATACATGACAATGTTCTGCCTTCTAGTCGATAGTTTCCTTCAATAGAAAAACTCTTTCCTTCATAATATCTTCTTGCTTGTTCTTCAAACAACGATCCTGTTTTATAGCACTTACCAGTTTCTGTAGCATCCATAATGACATCATCAGTAACACGACTGATATCAGGATCTGTACACTGCATCAGTATCTGATCAACCATCAGTATTGGACCGTCATCAGGATTTGCTCTCTGTTCCTGACATGTAGTCTCCGATACACTGTTCATTCCTGACTAAACTATACAGACAACTGTCTTACACATAAATCCTAAATACAGTGCTAAATCATTTATAAGATCAGAATTACAAGAAGTATAATGTGTAAATTCTATTCTTAACATCACAACTTATGAATTATTCCTAACAATCTCCCCCTATTTATGCTTTAAAATCTGAAGCATAAATCTAAGTTGTGGATGTCAAAACATATAACAATACAACCAGAATAGAATTTATGAATGTAGAATTATGAAGTTTAAGTACCTCCTTCTCAGATGTAGACGTTTATCTAGTACTTAGAAGAAAGAATTTTAACTATTAATGTTGCTCTTCCTTTACCACTTCCTAGCTGAGATTCACCACTGTCACTCCTGGTTCTTCTTTTTACTACCCTTTGTCTGATCTTTATCTCCCCCAGCTTTATCATCCTCAGTCTGGTGGTGTTGTTGTTGTTGTCTTTGAATTGTCTTCATCTCCCCCTTTTTGACATCAGCAACATTAATTCCAAGAGATTCAGAAACAGAACAAATGAGATTCATAAGAACTGCTTGATTTTCCATAATTGTGACTTGGTTATCTTCAAGTGATTGAAGTCTTGTTTGAATAGCAATTTGAGAATTCTGAATGTCGTTCAAAACATCAGAATGAACTTCAATATTGGAAGTGTTTCTAGTATCTCTAGTATCAGAATCAGAAAGAACTGTATCTTCAAGTCTTGTAGAAGAAGTTGTTTGAGTTGTATGATATTCAAGTAATAAAACCTGATTAGAAGTATCAACATCTTCATCTTTCTGTTCTGGAACTGAAACACGATCATCATCTTCTTCACCAGTATTCTGTGTACTAACATCTTCAAATCCTGACTCCTCCTTAGAGTGATCAAAGACTGTTGATGTCTCAATTCTAGCTGATATTGGAAGTACATACAAAGGAACACTAGGATCATTAGGATCTTCATTTGGTACATATGTATCAAGAGATTACTTTATCCTGGCACCTCTTCTGTTAATGATTCCTGCAAGCCTCTCCTTTTGCTTCTGAGCTTTAACTTCTGGCTTTGCATTGTGATGTGCTAGGTCATTCTTCTGATACATTTTGATGAATGAATAAGTACCAGCATCCATACCCAAATTTTCAGACCAAGATTCAGGAAAAACCTGATCCCATAAATCAAATGATGGTTTCCTAATTTTCTCTCCCTCACTATGGAGTTGATCATCCATACCCTCATTCTCACTTTGACTTACTAAAGTCAACACTCTTTCTACCTCACCTTTTGCCTGGTCAGGAGCCAGCCGCTCAAATTGTGGATCTAAGTCCATCTTTTCAAGTGTATCACTCAAATTTAGATAAGTGCTCTCATGACCTACAGAAAAATAGAGTTTAGAAGGAGTTTTTATACCTGAACTCACATGGAGAGAGGGTTCCTCATTTGGCATGTGGCTTGAGGTTTTCTCCAAGGAGTGAGCTGCTATAGTCTCTGAACCTTTACAATCATCTTCTTTCCTTACAGAAACTACAGGCTCCAGTATACCACTTTCAGGTTCTTTACTAGACTCTGATGTCTTCAGTAATACTTCATTAGACACCATAGTTAGTACATCACCGTCTTTAAGTGTTGTTTGCTGAGACACACCCTCAAGGTGGATAGACTCTGACTGAACAAAATTTGTTTGATCTTCAGAAAAATCAACCAAAGTCATTCCTCCCATATCACAGGGTATCTCACTTGCATTTTCAGTCATCACAGAAGTCCTTTCAACATCAGCTATCACAGCTCCTGAGTCATCCTTCCTCTGACTATATGGTTCTTGTGTTACAGTGACTGTGATCTGATCTTTCCTACTATTCACCACTGGTGCAATAGTATCTTCTGTTGACTGCATTCCTCTATCTACTTCCTCCAGTTGTTCACCTTGAGCTGAAGCATCTTCAATAATGACATTCTTGTCAAATAAATATGCATGAAGTGATTGAAGTGCACCATGCTTCGAGAGTCCAAATTTTTTGACTAATTGTCTTCTGACAGACACATAGAAATACATCTTCATTAAGTCAAGTCTTTGATGTAGAAGTCCATATTCATCTGGAAATAAAAGTTTTGGTACTCTTTCAACCAGAAAGTCTAGAACAGGCCTTGACAACTTCACTTTGAGAGAAATTAGTCCCATAGCCAGTCTGTATGATAATGTAGTTTCCCATGAAGAATCAATATCCAGATCTCTCTTGTCAAATACTGACATAGATGTAGCTTGATTTGTAGAAACCTGCATGATATTAGTTGGACTAGACTCTGTGTGTGTAGGTGACAATTGAATCTTTCTCCTTGTTCTCCTGATATAGTGAGCAAAAGATTTATCCTGAGAAGACTCTAGAGGTGTAGACACAGAAGTGATCTTGGAATGAGATCTTGGTTCAATAGACACAGTCTTTTGAGAGTCAGTATCTAGTAACTGTTTTCCCTTTTTAAGAACTACAGCCTTTTGAGAGACTGCAGCCTGGCTGTGACTAGGTTTTTCATCTCTTTGTGCTAACAAAGAAAGTTGAATTGCAGCCTTCAATTCTGCTCTCTCAGCAAGAGTTAAATCATCATCATCTTCACTAGAATTACTACTACTACTTGACACAACAAATCTTCTCTTCCTTACAACTGATGTCTTTTGAGAAACACCAGAGGTTGGTTTCTTTGAAACAATAGGCTGTGGATCAAAATTTGGTTCTTGAATTGTTTCAGAGACTATAATGTTTTGGGCTACTTGGGTAGACACAGGTGGGTTCTCCTCCAATTGAGATTCCTGAGCCATTTCACCACAAAAGAAAGAAGAATTGTAGAAAGTAGGAAGATGAGTTTTAAGAATTACCTGAACATGTTGTGGATAATGAATTGCAGGTATTTCATCTAGATTCTTTTCATTGTCCTTCTTTGTAATGTCAGAGAAAATTCTCTTTTGCTGTTCATAAGAAGAAACACAATGTTCTCTACCAAATCTAGTTTCAACATCAGGAATAAAATGGTTAATAAACATTTGCATAAATCTATGATAATAAACCATTTTCCTATTTTGATCTCTTAACCCAAGTTTAATACTCATCTGACTTAAGATAATATGACCAATGTTGATTACTCTGTCATAAAGCAAACTATAAGCAATATGTGATGTAACAGAAGTAATTTGCTGAAAAGAACTACATTTGCCAGTAAAACATTTAGCAATTTGATCAAAGTAAAAAGACCATTCCTTTCTAAGAAAAGACCTATTCAACTGGCTCATGTTATCTAGAGGTCCACTATAACCTAATTCAGACAACATAGTTCTTATATTATCATCAGATGGTACATTCTCATAACTATCAGTAACAGGTAAGCAAAGTACTGAATTAACAACAGATTCAGTAATGTCAAATGAATCTTGTCCTAAATGTAGAACAATCTTACCTGATTGACTCTGAGTAGAATCAATTACCTCAGCATTCTTCCAAGCTTGTGAAACAGCTACTTGATTAATCTGTGGAGATGCTGTCAATGCATAACTTAATGGTCCATACGCCAGAAAGTCCATGATTGGATAAAAATCAGATGACACTCCTTCCTTGTTGGTGATAGCTGCAACATGATTGTTTGTCATAAAATCAAAGTCACCAAACTTGAAGGCTACTGATTTAGGTAATCTTCTCTGAGCTGCCATTTTTGATCTGAAAAGAACTTGAAAAATTCTTGAAATGAATTAGTGATTTTGAAAACTCAAGAGTGATTTTTGCTTTAGAGAATGTAAAATTAGAGAAAGCAATTACACGATTAGAGTTTCAAAACAAATATATTTCACAAATCTTTCAGATCACTATCCCACGTTGACACGTAGATTGACAGGTGTCAGTCCCTGAAAAATGCGGTTACCCACGATTTTTGGAAAATAAAATCCAAGATTGATTTTCATGAAATAAATCAGGGTATAAATAATCAATACTGATCAGCTTCCTTTTCCTGATGACCTCTCATCAAAATAATCACAAAATGCAATGTGATTTAAAAATATAATTTTCAAATCCTGATGGTCACACATGAAATCCTGACCAATATCATCAGAGACTTAATATGGAGTTTTCCACGTGGCATTTTTCTTTTATCTGAAAAAGAAAACAAACAATTAATCTGAACAGAAAATCAATTGGTTAGATATTTTCAATATTCCTTGAAAACAAGAAATACAGTCACATGCAATAATTAGCATTTGACTTCATTAAAACTTCCAAGTGACTGCTCAGCTTCTCACGTCTTTCTTTAAAAGAACCAGACGCCTTATGCCATTCTCCATAACCTTTCAATTTCTTTTCTTCTCAACAATGCTTCTCAAACCAAAATTCCCTTCAAACCCATTTTTCAGATTTTTCTTGATCGATGAACATCCTGTTCTTGATCATCTCTTTGAACAAATGACTCTTCTCGTCGAACTAATCATGAATGGATTGGTTTTCGAAAATATCCAGAGGTTTCTCCTAGAACATCCATCTGTTGGATACAATCTTCCCCTAACCTCCTCAAAACTTGAGGATGAAGAATTTGGCCGAGAGTCTGAGGTTGATCTTGATGGAGATGCTATTCATTTAAGTTAGCTGCTCTCATTCAAGTCGCCCAGACAAGGAATCCAAGAGCAAACGAGGCTTTCATCCCCTGATGGATTTCTTGAGATGCTCCTTGTCCTGTTCCTCAGAGTTCATATCAATAGACAAGTATAGAATTATCAATAGAAATTTAGACAAAAAGATGTTGTATTTCATTTCCATGTAACGATTTCTATTAATGAAAATACAGTTTCTTGTTATCTGCTTGTCTTTTGATTTTTGAATGATGTATAAATTATCAGTATGCAAATATTAAAAATTGCTGCTATAGACTTAACACATCACAGAATTAGATTACTACACAAAGTAAACGTCAGGATCTGAAACAATTTTCATAATCCTGATACTGACACAATACTGATGACGTCAGCATCCTGATAACAAATCTAATCCTGATGATTATTAACAAGTCTATCATACTGAAATTTATCAAGGCAATGTGTTATAACTCAAGCATTTAACAATCAAATATAGATCCTGACAAGAATATCAAGTCTATAAGCTAAGAACAACATACCTTGCTACTTTTGCAGATGTTACAGATCTAAAAATTTAACATTCCTAACTCACTTACTAGTCTACTGAATGTAGTCTCATCAAGTGGTTTAGTTAGAATATCTGCAAGCTGTTTGTCAGTAGGAACAAAATGAAGTTCCACAGTACCATTCTCAATATGTTCTCTAATAAAATGATACCTGACATCAATGTGCTTAGTCCTTGAATGTTGAACTGGATTTTCTACAATTTTAATAGCACTAGTATTATCACAAAACATAGGAATATTACTAAGTGTCATACCATAATCCAGCAACTGATTTCTTATCCAAAGGAGCTGTGCACAACAACTGCCTGCTGCTATGTACTCAGCTTCTGCAGTTGAGGTTGAAACAGATTGTTGCTTCTTGCTTGCCCAAGAAATCAATCTATTTCCCAAGAATTGACATGTACCTGTAGTGCTTTTCCTGTCTATCTTACACCCTGCATAATCAGAGTCTGAATAGCCAATTAGAAAGAAATCAGATTCTCTAGGATACCACAAACCAAGATTTGGAGTTCCTTTGAGATATCTAAAAATTCTCTTCACAGCAGTTAAATGAGATTCCTTAGGATCACTTTGGAATCTAGCACATAAACAGGTAGAAAACATTATATCTGGCCTACTTGCAGTTAGATATAACAATGAGCCTATCATGCCTCTATAACTAGTATTATCCACACTCTTTCCTTTAGGATCAGAGTCTAGTTTAGTGGCTATTGCCATGGGTGTTTTTGCAACTGCACAGTCTTGAAAGTCAAACCTTTTTAAAAGATCTTTGATATACTTTGACTGATTAATGAAAATACCAGTCTCAGTCTGTTTGACCTACAAGCCTAAGAAATAATTTAGTTCACCCATCATGCTCATCTGATACTTAGACTGCATAAGCTTGCTAAATTTAGCACACAACTTTTCATTAGTAGAACCAAAAATAATATCATCAACATAAACTTGAACTAAAAGCAATTCACCTTTTATCTTTCTAAAGAATAGAGTTTTGTCAATTGTACCTCTTGTGAAGCCATTTTCAAGAAGAAATTTAGACAAAGTCTCATACCATGCTCTTGGTGCCTGCTTTAGTCCATAGAGTGCCTTGTCAAGTTTGTAGACATGATTTGGAAACTTTGGATCAACAAATCCAGGTGGCTGTTCTACATACACTTCTTCATCAAGTTTGCCATTTAGAAAAGCACTCTTTACATCCATCTGGTATACCTTGAATTTTGAATGAGCTGCAAATGCAAGAAACATTCTGATTGCTTCCAATCTTGCTACAGGTGCAAAGGTCTCATCATAATCAATGCCTTCTTCCTGAGAATAACCCTTGGCCACCAGTCTTGCTTTGTTTCTTACAATCATACCAGATTCATCTAGCTTGTTTCTGAAAACCCATCTTGCACCAACAATAGATCTATCTTTAGGTCTTGGTACCAGTTTCCAAACTTTGTTTCTCTCAAACTCATTTAACTCCTCCTGCATTGCAATTACCCAATCAGGATCCTGTAAGGCTTCTTCAACCTTCTTAGGTTCATTCTTTGAGAGAAAGCAACTATACAAGCATTCATTTTGAATTGATCTTCTAGTTCGAACACCACTATTTGGATCACCAATTATCAAATCTTCAGTATGATCCTTTGTCCATTTTTTAACAGGTGGTAGATTAACTCTGCTAGTCTCTCCCCCTAAGTTAGTGGTATCCCTTGTAGAAGAATTCTCTCTACCTTCAAAAACTCTCCTTTGATCAATAGAATCAGTAGATTCCATATTGCTGCTAGTTACTGATCTTTCCTCAGTAGACTCTGAAAGGTCAGTTCCTGATGGAGTAGACTCTGAAACGTCAATTCCTGATGGAATAGACTCTGAAAGACTAGTCTGCTCTTGATGATCAATGTGTTCTCTCTGATTTATTTGCTCCCCCTCAACAGTAGCATTCCTTTGAGAAGCAATAGAAATTCCTTCTGGAGAACCTTCATCATCACTTGAGAGTATCTCAGAATTCTTCAGATTTTCAAATTCTAATTTTTTATGGCTTTCATCAGTTTGCAAAATTCCAAATTTCTTATCATCAAATGCAACATGAATTGATTCCATAACAACGTGAGTTCTGAGATTATAAACTTTGAAGGCCTTAGATGCTGAATATCCTAGAAAAATTGCTTCATCCGATTTGGCTTCAAATTTTCCAAGTTGTTCTGGATGAACTTTTAGGACATATCATTTGCATCCAAAGATGTGAAAATATTTCACACTTGGTTTCTTTCCTTTGATCATCTCATAGGGAGTTTTTCCATGACTATTTACCAAGGTACAGTTCTGAGTGAAACATGCAGTGTTAATAGCTTCTGCCCAAAAGTAGGTTGGAAGTTTTGCATCTGCAAGCATGGTTCTTGCTGCCTCTATGAGAGTCCTGTTCTTTCTTTCCACTACACCATTTTGTTGAGGTGTACCAGGTGCAGAAAACTGTTGAGTGATTCCATTGTCTGCACAAAACCCCTCCATTGTAGAATTCTTGAATTCTGTACCATTGTCACTCCTAAGTACTTTGACTTTGTACTCAGAGTTATTACGAATATTCTTGATGAGTTCAATGATTTGCTGAGGAGATTCATCCTTCTTGTGTAGAAAGAACACCCATGTGAACCTTGTGAGATCATCCACCATAACTAGAGCATATCTTTTCTTGCTGATAGACATAATATTTACTGGACCAAATAGATCAAGATGTAGCATGTGAAATGGTTCAGTAATTGAATTTTCAGTTTTGCTCTTGAAAGTGGTTCTTCTTTGCTTTCCAAGCTGACATGCATCACAAAGTCCATCTTGCACAAAATTTGCCTGTGGTAGGCCTCTCACCAAATTGTGTTTAACAAGTTGATTAAGCTTCTTGAAATTAAGATGTGAGAGCTTCTTGTACCAATTCCAGCTTTCATCACTTGTTGCTTTGCTGTAGAGACATCTAACAATTCCTTTAGATGTATCACTTAAGCTGGCTTCATATATGTTACCATGTCTTTGACCAGTTAGAACAATGTCTCCATTCTGCATATTCAAGATTTTGCATCCTTCTCTGTCAAAGATTGATTTGTAACCTTTATCACCCAGTTGACTTATGCTTAAAAGAGTATGTTTCAAGCCTTCAACCAGTGCTACATTTCCTATGATGACATTCCCCAAAACAATTGAGCCATATCCCAGAGTTTCTCCTTTGTTGCCATCTCCAAAAGATATTACTGGGCCAGCTTTCCTCTCAAACTTTGTAAGCAGGGACTTCTTTCCAGTCATATGTCCAGAGCATCCACTGTCCAAGATAATTGAATGCTTCTTTCCTATGCCCTGCAAACAAAAAGTAACTAGTTAGAATTTTTTAGGACCCAACTTTGATTGGATCCTTTCTTACTAGATTTAGAGACAACAGACTTTGAAGATTTTTGCTTTTATTTTACCTGTTGCAGAGTCAACTTTAGACTCTGATCTCACAAACTGTTTGTGACTAGGAGTTTCAGATTTCAAAGAATAATAGTCATAATACAGTTCATGATATTCTCTACACATGTAAATGGAATGAAGTAAACTACCACAATGATAACAAGCTTTTTGTGGTTGGTATTGAATTTTCTGAGTCTTGGGGAATCTGGACTCAGTTTTCCAAGAAGGTTTTTGATTGCAGTCTAGGGCCAAATGATTATGATTTCCACACTTATAGCATTTTTTCCTAGGTGCATCAGGTACATTCTTGTAATTATTCTCTTTGTTAATACCTTCTTTTCCATTCCTATTTCTCTTGATCTTGCTAGACTCTAAAAGACCATCTAATCTCTGTTTCAACTGAGACTTAGACAGAAACCCTATGTTTACATTCTTAGGTTTCTCTAACACTTTCTCATCTGAATTACTATTGTTAATCCTTTTGTGTACAACAGGGGTACCTTTTGAATCAACAAATTTAACATGATTAGGTTCAGAAATAATTTTCTTACCTTCAGATTTAGATGTGTTAGCTTCTACCTTACTATCATCATTGACAATAGCTACTTTTTCTTCTTGTCTAGCCTTATCAAAACCTAAACCATTAACCTTACCACGAATTCCACTCTCAAAGATTTCTATTGTCTTCTTACTGGAATTGTTAATGGTCTTAATCACATCTCTCTTTTCTTCTAGTTCTTTTCTGACATAGTCATAAGCCTCAAGAATAACACTATAATCATGCTTAGATTTATCAGAACTTAACTTGTATTCTTCCATTTGAATTAATTCAGATTCAAGAAAATTATTTCTATCAACTAATTTATCATTCTTAACCTTAAGTTCATCTCTTTCACAAGTAAGAATTCTAAAATTAGTCATAAGATTCTTAAACTCAGCATGGATAGATCTAATTTCATCAGAATTTAAGCTATCAAATGAATCAAGAGAGTGAAGTGATACCTTAACAGAGGATGGAGAAGTTTTCTTTGGAGATCCAGGTTTGTCTGAACTATTGGCCATCAATGCAATGTTGTCATAATCCAATTCATCTTCAGAGTCACTGGAATCAGCCCAATCCTTCTGTGTGACCATAAGTGCATTACCCTTTCCTGAATTCCTAGGCTTCTTACACTCACTAGCAAAGTGACCAAGCTCGCTGCAGTTAAAGCACTTGATCTTGGCCTTATCAAGCTTGACAATTGTACTTTTGCTTTTGTCACTCTTCCTCTCCTCCTTCTTTTGAAAAGGTCCTTTGCTAAATCTTCTCCTGTTGAATCTTCCTTTCTTGAAAGCTTTAGCAAACATAGCAAAGAGTTCTTGCATATCAGATTCAGAATCATTGTTGTTAGAGTCCATATCAGTAGTCTCTGACTCAGAACTTTCTTTGCTTTTCTTCTTCCTTGAATTCTTTACAGCAATCTCTTCATGCTGTTCTTCAGGAAGCTTCTTAAATTCAGATTGAGCAGTAAGTGCAATAGTCTTCATCTTTCCTTCACTCCTGCTCTTCTTCTGCTGCTTGTCAAGTTCATAAGCTCTCAATTTTCCATATACTGCCTCTAATGAAATCTCATCCAGATCATTAGCTTCCTCAATCGCAGATATCTTCTCATTGTAGAAATCAGGCAAAGCTTTCATGAACTTTGTATTCATATCCTCCAAGTCATAATATTTACCATGCATGGCCATCTCATTGATGAGTTTTGTAAACCTATCAAAGGTATCAGTAAGTGACTCACCAGACTTGGATTCAAAGTACTCATACTGTTGTATAAGTAATGTCCTCATATTCTTCCTGACAGGCTTAGTTCCTTCACAGTGAACCTTAAGATTGTCCCATATATCCTTAGCAGTTTTACAAGAGAGAACATAGTTAGTGAGAACAGAATCAAGACTGTTGAATAATATGTTTCTCACTTTAGCATCTTTGAGAACATTCTCCTTGTCCTTATCTGACCATTCAGATTTTGGCTTCTCTGCTGTATGTTCTGGAACAACCACACCATCAACTGTTGCTTGTCCAACGACCTTTGTTGGAACAAAAGGTCCATCTCTAATTCTGTCAAGATAATCAGGATCTGTTGCTTCCAGATGATGCAACATCTTTACTTCCCATAGAGTATATTCGTTTCTCTTGAGCATAGGAATTTTAGTATTCCCATCCTTGTAACCAGACATGATTGCAGATCTTTATGATTACTCGAAATCAACCTGCTCTGATACCAATTGTTAACTCGAATAACTTGTAGAAGGGGGGGTTGAATACAAGCTATATAATCGTGTCTGATTTTTGCTTGATTATATGAACAAGAATAAACGAATGAATCAAACTCTTGTTTGTATTAATAAGATCAAATACAAACTCTACCAAAGGTGTACAATACCTTTAGCAGCTATTGACAATACAAATCTCTCTCTGTTTGTTTTGAACTCTCGAATACAAACCTTATACAGAGCTACGCACATTCAGTTGTTCGACTCACAACTTCGTCGCTCTTTACAGTGATATTGAGAGAGTATTTATAATGCTACCTATCAACTAATAACAGAAAGATATAATCTATACATGACAATGTTCTGCCTTCTAGTCGATAGTTTCCTTCAATAGAAAAACTCTTTCCTTCATAATATCTTCTTGCTTGTTCTTCAAACAACGATCCTGTTTTATAGCACTTACCAGTTTCTGTAGCATCCATAATGACATCATCAGTAACACGACTGATATCAGGATCTGTACACTGCATCAGTATCTGATCAACCATCAGTATTGGACCGTCATCAGGATTTGCTCTCTGTTCCTGACATGTAGTCTCCGATACACTGTTCATTCCTGACTAAACTATACAGACAACTGTCTTACACATAAATCCTAAATACAGTGCTAAATCCTTTATAAGATCAGAATTACAAGAAGTATAATGTGTAAATTCTATTCTTAACATCACAACTTATGAATTATTCCTAACATGAAATAAGCCATGAAATAAAAGTCAAATGCGAGTAAAATTCAACTAAAATTTGAACTAAATTCCAACTAAATTTCAACTAAAATCCAACTAAAAAGGGAACTAAAATATTACTAAAATGCAACTAAAAATGCAACTAAAATGGAACTAAAATACTACTGAAAAGGGAACTAAAATCCAACTATATTACAACTAAATTACTACTAAAAATCTAACTAAATGCAACTAAATTATAACTAAAATTCGACTAAATTACAACTAAATTAAACTAAAATCCATCTAAAAATCCAACTAAATTACTACTAAAAATCCAAGTAAAATCCATGATTTACTAGTCAAGTAGTTGATGTTGTTCACGCATACGAACACCGGATATCCCTCTTGCCTTTCCCTCTTGAAGCTCTTTCGGTATTCTATAGCGAAAAGTATCAACTACTTGTTGTGACCAAGGCGTGATCAAGGTTATATCATAACCTTGCAACACTTGATCTATCTATTTGATCACAAAAACACCGCAATCATTTGAGTTCCACTGCTTCGGCCTTTGCGGTAAAGGTAGGACCTCGCTCGAGTCAAGATCACGTTCATATCGAGGATTTAGTGTAAGTAACAGTCTTGGTAGTAACCATGACTGCATAAATTAAACCAAAAACAAAGTTGGTCAGTACTGAAGGAAAAAGAATAGTGACAACCTACATAAAAAAGAAAAGATTCATACCACAACTTCTATTTCCTTTGGATAAGCAGGCTCATCGTTCATCGAATCTAGAAGGATAACATCGAAGGATGCTATAGAAATCATGAACAAAATCTAATGAACACCTCCAACACAACATGGAATGAATATGTAATCCGTCTCGATAATGGAGGGGCCAGTGGTGGAAGTGGCAAATCCATTCAAAACCCGGAGTGCTACATGCCATGCCTTGTTATCCTCATTCTCACCCTTTCTAGCCGCTCTTCTGATTTTTCTCATGTTATTATACCCAAGGACAATGAAGTAAGGATCCATGAAGTAGTAAATTTGCTACTTGGAGTTGTGAATAGCTTCCTCTCACTCTCGTAGCAATCTATAACGCCCTAGAAAATTTCGAATTTCGAATTATTTATTTAATATAAATTATAAATTATATGATGTGAATATTGCTGCAAAGGTGAAATGTATGTGAGATGGTGTTTATGTGATTATGTGATGATTTGTGTAATACGTGTAGGTCGGTATATGTTAATTGTATTTTTAAGGAACTAAAAATATTTAAATCATGAATTTTTGATCCTCTGTCAATTTAATAAAATTATCGGAGGGATTAAAAATCATGAAATCTTTTGAAATATTTATTTTATGTATTTATTGAGTTTTTAAAATTTTTGGGTGAATTAATTTGGGTGTTGTAGAATTTTAAAATGATTTTAAGAGTTTTATTGCATTTAAAGGATCTTATCTTGCAAAATTCATATTTAATTCATTTCTGATCCTAAAACTATTTTAAAAATATGTGGGCATCCCTAATTTTGTATTCTTCATTTTAAAAATATAAAGTTTAATTTTCACAAATTTGTTTCCTTTTTGATGTAATTTAAAATTATTAAAAGTTGTTATTGATTTTTTTAAAATATTGTTTTCAGCTTTGTAAAATCCCAATCTTTGCCCAGCTGTTTTTATTTGTTAAACCAGAGCTGTCCAGATTCTTCTCAAGGTCTCTCATTCAAAATCTCTTGAGCTCTCTATAATCTCTCGATCTCCAGTTCTCTCTCTCTTTTCTAATTACTCCCTCTCCCTCTAAATCTCGTGTGTGTGTTATGTGGTTCGTGTATATATATCTGTGTGTGTACCTCTCTCTAATCTCTCAAATACTCTACCAATCACTCTCCCTCTTCTCCCCTGTGACCTGTAAGCTGCGTGTACGTGTGTAATTGCAGAGCCATGGGGGTGAGTGTGTGAGTCCTGGTGTACGTGTGTGTAGCTGATGTCCGTGTGTGCAAACTACTGTGGTGTGGTCGAAATGGGGGGGGGGTGTTGTGGAATGAGTTGATGCTTGTGTACTTGTTATAGTAATTAAAATAGCTAAGAGAGGTTGGGTAGGGATGTAGTAGTAGTTGAATTGGCAGGAGGTGATGTATGCATTGCAGGGGAGTTTGTTCGAGAGGCTATTCAAGGGATGAACCAAGTCTGTGTTTAGTGGGTGTCCGTGAGGTGTATGGGTGTATGTGGTTGTGATGTTGGGGCAGAGAGAGAGAGAGAGAGAGATGGTGGAGATGTTTCGTGGTGGTCACCGGAAAGAGGTATAAATTTTTATTTTATTTATTTGTATTTTATTTATTTAATTTATTTTACGATGTAATTATTTAATTTGCATCTTAGATTAAATTATGTTAATTGTTGTAATTTGAGTAGATTTAATTTTGATATGATTGATTTAATTTTCGTAATTAGCCTAATGTTGTAAAGTATGAATATTGTTGCATTTCTGAAACTAATTCGGAAAGCATATTTGTAAGTTATGATTGTGGGGATTAATTGGGAGTCCGGGATATGTTTGGATTAGTATTCATTAATTGTTAATTATTATTTGCTAATTGTAATTGTCGGAATTACTTTTGTGGTCTCATTAATATCGGGCTTAGTGGTTGTTAGTGAGTAATTACTAATTGTTGGATAATATGTGGAGTTATATGGTTTTACTAGTTGTAAATGGTTTATATGTGCTAAATGTAGTAGTCGAGTCATATTATCTGTTAAATGCTTTACCTGTCAAATCCTTGGTGGTGAGTTGTATGTGTGGTCCAAATGATTTTGATTAAGTATCGTATAGTCGATTAAACTGTATATTTGTGTAAATATTAGGTGGTGATTTCTGAAGCGTACCATTGGCCTTGAAGGCTGTATGGTTGCCTTGATTTGGTTTTGATTGAAATTGGGGGGCTGTGACCCCGGGATAGTTCAAATTACAAAAAGGTTATTTTTAAATTTTTATATAATATTATGAATTCATTTATGGGTTGTATAGTTTTCAAATGTGGTTTATAGCAAAGATTAATTGTTAGATTCATTTTATGTTATGTGTTTATCTGCGAGGAGTTGCAATGAGATCGCAAGTCCTAAATGTCAATATTTAAGGACTTGTGTAATTCTCTTCAACTAGTTCCTCGGGCTTACGAATATCCATGATTAACTATCACGAGTATAATTAATATACTTAACTGATGTGATCATTGATATAGCGTAAGTAATAGTTAGTGCTAGGGGTTGTTCCCTAGGGCTTACGAACATCAATGATTGATTGTCACGTGTATCATTAAAATGCGTGAGAAATACGATCATTGGTGTAGCATAAGTAGTAGTGTTAATGTAAATTATTATGTGCTAGGTGCCGCATGTCTGGGCGGGTACTTTTCTTACTTGTTTATTTTTATGTTGCTGCAAGTTGAGGCAGCTTTATTTTTGCTAAAACAGGGTTAAATTGTTTATGATTGATATTGAGGGGCTGTGCCCATAGTCCGATAAACGAATACCTCATGCCGAAATTTTCTAAAAATCCCCTGCAAATCTATTTAAAACCTATTTAACTTATTTAATTTCAATGCTTGAAGGTGTGTCATGATTACTAAGAGTTAAGTATATGTATCAGTGATTTATTTCGAGAATATATCGTGGTTTTAAATATTAAGTGAATGTATTGTTTTGAAATGGTTATGTGATGTGTTTATGTGACTTGGTTGATTATAGTAAGACTATTATGTGAATATGAATGAATATGTCTATATGTATTGTATATGTAAGCGTTATAGGACGCGCATGGGTAGAATAGAGCAAACGATAAAGTTTTGCTTAAGTTAATACTGAAATAGCATTTGACCCTATAAAGGTACGAATAAGAGACCTGGTCAAGATCATTGCGCGGGTAGATGGAAACACGAACAGAAAGGCAAGTATGAAAGCCGACGGGTAAATTGACATGAAAGTGGATGAGTTACGAAGTAGAAAATGGAAGTAAGGCCAAATAAAAGGATAACAAGTGAAGGTTGGGAAACTGAGTCATGGATCGATGTGAGATCGAGAACTCCGTGAATCAAGGCAAGTGTTTGTTCTTCACTTATCTTTCAAGTGATGCAATCCATTCATTTTTGTCGTATAAGATAGTTTGGTCAAATGTGTTTAGAAAATGAGATGTGAAAATGTTTATGTTCCCCACCCATAGTTCAAATACCAAATTTTCAAGGGATCTTACCAATAACATTTTTCGCAAAATACTTTACTCGTGCTATGTCATTGGATCCCTCAATGGAATGCCATTTCTTTTATTTTCCTTGAAAAATGTTTGAGGGATTTTCTAAATGGAGAGAATCCAAGTTTTAAATCCCCATAAATACCATCAATGGAATTCTTGATTTTTAGCATATTCTCACCAATGTATTTCCTTTTTGAAAATGTTTTCCCTAAACTGAACCGCTATTACTCACCCTGAAATTATTTCACAAATAATTGTTTTCAAACTGCTTTATTCACTTATGTCGTCTCAAACCATTCAACGTGTCGTAAAGATTTTATTAAACGTACTGAACTTGAATTATGCCCCTGCTCTAATTTAAAATTTTACCTGTTTGAAAAACTTGTTGTACTTTATATCTCTTATTGTTGACCAATTTGATTCACACTTAATCGAGCTATTGATGTTATGTCCCCAATTACTTATATCTATCTTGTTGTTACGGATTCAAAGTATTGTTCTCTATATTCTCCACCCTACTTCATACCGAACTTGTCGGTATTTACTTAAGATCTTGATTATCTAGTTATTCCCTGTGTTGTATCGAACTTGTCGATACTAAACGATGATGTCATTTCTTATCAACTCCTAATTTTAAGTTGTTAACTTGGAACGTGAGTTTCCAAGGTGTTTGGCGAGTTAAGGTGGTCGATTGTTCCGACACCTAGTGTGAATGATTTGGAATTGGAAATGTTTTTAAAAATGTGGACCGTGAAGGTCAGAATGTTTTTTTAAATATGGGTCGTGAGGGTCAGATTGTTGTTTTTAAAATGTGGACCGTGAAGGTCGGACCGTGAAGGTCAGAAATAATTAAGGCCAATGTGTGCCATGGATCCAATTAAGGACAGTGCTGTGAGAGCTTGTCCGGGGTTAGTGCTGACTGATCAGCAGCCTAACCTTAATGATTTTTTTTAAAATAAATAAAAATTCCAATTCAAATCTATATTGTCAGATTAAAATGTTCAATTCTTGACTTCTTGAAAGTCTGTTTTTAATAATACCTTGATATCAGAATTCTTGTCAGTTCTATCTCTTGATGTACCTTATGAATAGTGAGTTATTGGCCTCGTGGAAATGAAAAGTTAATAAAATAGATTCCCTCATAAAATTAAATGAGATGAAACCCTGTTGCTTATCAAATTGTCGTCGTTATTAAAATTGTCATCACTATATACACTTGCTGAGCATTGTTGGCTCACTCTTACTTCTTTTTATTTTCTCCAGTTATTAGAGATAATCAGAGGAATTAGAGGTCAGTGGGTATTGCTCTATAGGCCGCAGGAGGAGACGTTCGAGTTATGGGCTTTTCAAAGAATGGATTGGGAATTGTTAAGGTTGGATATGTAGTTAGACAATGATGTTGTATATTCATAAGAAAATGGTATAACATTTTTATTTTGAGGTTGGACTGTAATAATTCAATTTGATAGTTTGTTACATACCATAACCTGTATGAGATCTTGGTTAAGGGGTTTTTATCATTTTATATTATTTATATCCAGGGTTGTATTATATTGGTTGTGGTTAGTAGCCCCATATCTGTACCCCGGATTTTGGGATGTTACAGAATCCCTGAAAACAAACACACACATAAATATGGTCACATAAAGAAGGACAAATAGGTAGATGTGCACTATGTACAATAAGGACAAGCATGAGATTGTACCATGTAGCAGTAAATGATTCTATCATCAACCCATGCACCTGGAGCTAAGCTCTGCATCGCTTTCTCTTATACATGATAACCACACACTTCAAGTCGTCCTTCCAACTTCGGTTTTTGCCCAATGCCCCATTCCCAATCTTCATAGATTTTATTTCGCTTCTGCACATCTAAATCATTGGTGACACTCCACTTATCCCACCTCATTCTACGGGTTGGTAGTTTTGAAGGCCTACTAGATGAGGTAGTAGCACTGGGAATGGGAGGCTGAGACACATGTTGGGATGGCTATGTCATCTCAATGACATCGTGTGAAGGAATGGCTGCAATCCTAGCTTCGGGATCTTCTTCATACACTGAAAGTGGTTTAATGTTCTCAAATTTTGGAGATTTATACGATGGTCCTTTGATCTTCTTCATCAACCTTGTAAAAGGAGTGAGAAAGGTTTCTGAAATCTTCCTAAGATCCTCCAAAAACTCAACGGGAACCCTAGAATCCAACTGTTTCAGCATGTCAAGTGTTGCTACCATCTACAAAAGAAAAAGAAGAAAGCAAACAAAAATAACTAAGTAAAACATAACATAAATAAAAAAAATGTGGTGTGTATTGTGTAATACAAATTTAGGAAAGTTAGAATACTTACAACTCGGTATCCCTCGACGCTATCATACAACTCCCTTGTTTGGTACCTTGGTTGGGGGACATGTTCTGGCTTCCCTACACGGGCACGACTTATCTCTGAATACTAAGCCATGTAGTCTGCTTGGGATGCAATGTTAGAAGTACAATCAACCAACCCCTCCAAATCAGAACAGAATCTAGCCCACCTCCCAATATCAACAAACCACCGAACTAATCAATCCTCAAGTACAAAAGTGGCTTCCTTAGGTTGCCTATAACGGATCATGTCAACAGGAGCCTGGGGAATCTGTGGATCACAACCAAACTGCCTAATCACCCTCACCGGATGTTGCTACTCAACCACATCAAAGCATATCAATGAGACTCGAGCATTACTAGCTAACTATGCCTGTACCATCTCCCAATCAACAACTTCATCAAATCTGACATATGGCCTCCATACGACATCGTCCCCAGCAACTCCATCAAACTCACCCCTATAAATGGTAGGTTGTGGTGAGGACCTGACTAACGCCGCTTCTTCTTAATACCCTGAAGAGACGAATAAGCCCAACCCTCTGTAACCGAATAATCGTCCTGACCAGGGTCCCGCTGAGGCACACCAATGCAAGGAAATCTCTCATAAGACCAAATGTACAATAACAAGACACAAGCAACAACACTCTTACTATTCTTCTTCGTAGCAATCTCCAAACTTTAACCAAAAGTATTAAATTACTTAACAAGACAATTAATCTAATTGATCCATCATCGAAATTTATAGGCTTTATCACTCATCCAGCCAAAAAACATAATTATATGTCATACTATTACTCAACTAACAGGAATAAATCTAATTATCTATGTTTCATTTGTTTTAATTACAGTTATCTCACACCTTCGAAAAAATATCAAATGTCTTTCCACAATTACTCATTTTTTTCAATATTTACTCAACACTGCATCTACTATCCAATTTTATAATTTCTTGATTCAAGAGAGTTACTTACCTTAGCTTGGGTTTCACCTCAGGTTCAGAGAAAGAAGTGAATAAACACAGAGGAGACAGATAACCTCTATTCTTTATTTCGATTATCAGAAGACAAATGGATGTAACAACTCCTATAACAACTCACCCGCAACTATCAATCAAACTATGACTCCAGCAACCACCATCATAATTGAAACCCTAATTGATAATTGATATAGAAGAGTGAGTACCAGACCAATTAATCGGAGTAGAATAAGAAAACAAATTAACTCAAGAACAGTGAAGAACAAACCAATTAATCAAAGCCCCAATTAATCACCTTCAAAGTAAAAAATAGATTAGATAGAGACATAAAATAAGAGAGAAGAAAAGAGAACAGAATAGAGAGAAAAGAAGAGAGATGTTTGATTAACGGTAGTATAGAGAGTTCTTTGAGTTGAGAGCGAGAGAGTTTTCTTCGAGTTAAGACAGAGAGGAGAGAGTAGAGAGAGAGCAGAGTAAAAGGGGGAAGTGTGATTTTCGTTTAAGGGGAAAGCAGGAGAAGGCTTGTAAAACATTCGGGAAGACCGAGAGCGGTGCACCTTAGAACAATTACAATAAAACATTTTTAAATTAATACTCGATAAATTAATAATTTTTGTAAATCAAACAGTGTTTTTATCCCAACTTGGACTAGTTCAAAAAATGTAAGATAATAATTTTTTTTACAAAAACCTATATAATTAAACATGTGGTCCCAAAACTATTATAAATTAATAATTATTTAGTAATATATATATATATATATATATATATATATATTACACTTTTGTAAAATATGATTCTACGATTCTTAAAATTTAAATTGATATGAAACTCATCTCTAACCTTCTTTCGTACATCATGTACTGTTTTCGTAAATCATCACAAAGCTATTAATCAATATTATTGACGTCTTGAGTGCATCTTTATATGCAACATTGTTATTCCTAGATTACACACTTGTATAATTGTAGAAGGGGGGGGGGGGTTGAATACAATTCTTGATATTTATAAATTTCTGATAAGAACCACAGAAATCTATAAGGAGATAATTGCTGAATGAGAAATGATTCACAAACACATAAAAAATCAGGTGGTTAAATGTACCACCTGAGACTTTTATTCGAAGAAAACTCTGTGATACAAATGTACACAGCTTCTGTTTTACAACTCTTTGCTTCTAAGGATATTCAATAAAACCCTAAGCAAACGTATCTGTTTTCTTCGTTTCTAAAGAGTTGCTACACTTGGTTATATATCCCAAGTTTACAAGTACTACAGGAATAAGATAATATTAATCTAATTCAAGTTGACTTGCTACTCCACTCCAAATCCACATGTAGCCAAAAGGTTATCCTTGTGAACAGATATGTCCCCTGCACCTTTCTTGTATGTACTGTGTAAATGGAATGCTTCTTTCTTCTGCATTTCCAAAGTATGGCTGCCATACTGCTTTTTATACCTACTATCAACCCATGTGATCTGTCAGTCAAACTTGTCCTTATCAACTGCTAATTCCCAGCTAGCATAGAAGAAAGTGTCAATGATTATCCGTTGATGTTATACACTGTCATCCGTTGATGGTAGTTTGAGCTGTATCCGTTGATATCGTAGATTTGAGTTGTATCCGTTGATAGAGTCCTGTTCTCATCTGTTGATACACTTTCACTTAGACAGAATTCCATAGCATTGCTTATTTACAATTGGCTACCCTATTCTGCCTATCCGTTGATGGTCAACATGACTCTGAATAAAAACACTATCAACTGATAAATAGAGATATTGCAGTATGCTACAAAACCTCATCCGTTGATGAGCTACCTGTCAACGGATAGAGTTATAATGTCTCATCCGTTGACAGTTACAAAACATGACTTATAAAATTTTGATTGTGAAGTTATCATCAAGTACAACATATTCCTAACAATCTCCCCCAATTTATACTTGATGGCAATAAAGCATAAATTTAGGACCTTGATGATAAAAAAACATTCCTAAGGATATATATAGGACTATGCAAAAATTGTATTAAGCTACAAAAATTAAAAACAGAAGGTTTGAGAAATTTACAGAGAAGTACTTTTCTAGACTGAGCAGATTAATATTGTTTCTTCTCTCTGGTTGGCATCACCCTTGATTTTCCTTCTTTGGCAGAGTTGGACTCAATCTGCATTTGGAGTTGCATATAGAAGGCATCTTCTTCAACAACTTTTGGATTTAGCTTTTGTTGTAACCATCTCAGGTATTGAGAATTAGCCTTTGATAGTTGGTCTTCTAACTTGAAGAATCTCCTGTTACCATCTTCATCCCTGAACTCCAACATCCAGAAGGGTTGAAGGTGAATTTTCTGTCCATTGTATGGGATCTTCATCTTCCTTGGTTGTCTTGATGGTGAGTTCCATTCTCTCCTTATATGTTCTATTCTATCCAGTATCTCCCCTTTTGCTATCTTGGAGAACCCCGTGTATCTCTTGATTGCAGAGAACACTTTGGTTAAGGTCAGATAATTTTCTACAAGAACCCTCTATAGTGGCCATGTCCTTTCCTTTCCTCCCTTGTATACAAAGACCAATCTCTCAGGAAAGTGTTTATATTTGTCAATTCCTCTTACTTCTGACAATTCATCCAGATACAGATTCATGTCAGAGTCTTCTTCAATATCTTCCTGATAGATAAAATCATCCTTATTTTCCAAGATTGGCTGCTTGATTTGAAGGTTGCTTCCTTGGTATCCTTTTCTTCTATTTAGGCTTCTGTTGAGGCTTCAACAAGAATGAAGGAACCTCAATGGAGTCAAGATTCATTGGTTCCTCTTTAGGGATTATAGGGTCACCATGGAAATTCACAGCTGGATCGAATACTTGTGCAGAAATAGATTGTGATGAGCCAACAGTTTCTCTTCATACAATTTCTGGAGAGACAGGCCTTCTTGCCTTTGATTTCACTCTCCTTTTAGTTTTGGATTTGGGGACTTCCTCAGGTTCCCTCATTTCATCCTCTACCTCATCCATTAACTCCTGAGCCAGCCTGGCTTGCTTCTCCTCTGAGTTTTCATATTGATTTTCTTCACTTGGATGAGCTTCCCTTAGAAGTTTGGAGGTCTCCTCTCTTTTTTCTTCAACAAATCTAGGATGGCTGTTGGATATATTTAACACTTTTCCATTCCTAATTATTGCAGCCATCCAATCTCTTACACTCTTATTTGTCTTTTCCTTGAACTCTTTGATTGTCTTTCCCATTAGCTTCTCATCATCATCCTTGGGAAATGGAAAGTCCAAGATTGTAACTTGTTATTCCCTTTTGCCTTTGGTGGAGAGTAGGCTCTGGTTCTTATTTATGGTTCAAATTCTTTGACATAAGATGGCTCAGCATCATAGAATGTAGGAGCCACAATCTCTGGAGTGAGCACCTTCAGAATTGTAGTTGATGTTGTTGGAGCTGAAGACTGAGTAGAGAACAGAGTTGATACAATTGATGCATTGATCATTCTCTCTGTCCTCAGAATTCTTTCATTTGCTTCCTTGTTGATCTTTTCTAAGGCTTCTATTCTGGCTTGCCTTTCACCATCTGAGATTTATGATAGACTCCGAATCTCAGGCAACACCATTTATTTCTTCTTCATAGGGGAAGCCTCTATAGAGAACTCTGTTGGATTGACCACTATAGTTGGCTGTTGCTCCCCCTCACTTTGTGCTATCTTACTACTGGATGCTGGAATTCGACTAGAAGTAGCTGCAACCTCTTCTACCTTTTTCTCCCCCTTTTTGTTAGCATCAAGGGCTGGAGGTGAGGCTGCAAGTAGCCTTTCCAGTAGCTCAGTCTGTTTGGCTTGGTTGGCAATGACTGTCTACATTTATGATTCGATACTATCCACTCTGGAGGAAAGATGCTTAACAGATTTGGCCAGACTATCTTCCTTCAATAATTTGCTAGACATCACCTTCTGAGTGGTAGTAGGGGCTAGTGCCTCAATCCTGGCATCTAGTTCTACTTTTATTTCCCTTATTGCAGTTTGCACCTCCTCCTGTTGTGTTCTTTGAATAACCATATGCATCTTGTGAAGTTTGAGGGAGGCTAGTATTTGCTGAAGGACAGCCTTCCTTTGTGGATCTGCATTCTGGTGCTCAGCCATAGCAGATTGATATTGCTTCATAATCTCCATATTGAAGTCACCAACCACAGTGGTAGAAGAAAATAGCCATTCTGGAGTATCCTCCATATTGACTTCTTCATCACTTGATGTTCTATCACTGTCATTATTGCCAAACTCTTCACTGTCAGCATCTGAAGGCAGAGCTGTCAAAGCTTCCTTTGCTCTTTGTAGAGATTGTGAGGTGTGCACTAGGTGCATTGCCTCCTCTGCCTCCACATTGCCCTGTTGTGCCATGACTTGATAGGCAGAAACAGGATGAGTAAAGGTTTCAGGATCCAAAGAGATGGAGTCAATGATTGACTAATATTCTTGTCGAAATTCCATCTCTTTAGAGGCTTCATTAACCTCCATTAACTCACTTGCAATGGCTGAATCTTCCTGCATTATTTCTCCTGTAGTCCCTTCTCTCCTTTCATCTCTCTTTTCTTGCATCAAGGGCTCCCCTTGGCTCACACCTCTCACACCCTCACCTTCACCCATTAAGGTGGAACTCTCAATCTCTCCTTTTGCCTGACCAGAAGAAATGGTCAGCCTCTCATTATTTTGCTCTCCTTTTGCTTGCTCACAAGGCAGCCTCTCACTCCCTTCCCTCATTCCTAAGAGTGTTTCAACTACTGAGAACTCCTCCACACTTGACACAGGAATGTCAGATATAACAGTGGTAGAGTGAGTTATCAACGGATAAGGAATATCCGTTGATTGAGTAGTTATAGCTGTCAACGGATGGCTAAGCATAGGTGCATCCGTTGATAGAGAAACACCTGTCAACGGATGAAGGATATCCATTGATGAAGGAAAGATAGTATCCGTTGAAGTGAAAACCAACACTGAATCTGTGGAGATTAATTTTAAAGATGAGGCCACAGATGTTGTTATAAATTCAGGAATGGAAGATTGATGGCCCAACAAATCATCTAGAAGATGATGATCACCAATTGTAGAGTGGGGCTTCTCCAAGAATCTTAAAGATGGAGAATCAGGAATTGATGTAGATATCATATCCACATCCAGAGATGGAGTTGGTGATGGTGGATTGAAATGTGTATCGATTTGAATGTTAAGATCAAGGGGCTGTGACTCCACATTTATTGGAGCCACATCAACCTGAGTTTGAGAAGGTACAGTTTCCTGTACTGTGTGTGCACCCTATGATGCCCCAATGGTTTTGGATTTTACTCTTCTACCACAGGTTTTTGAGAGAGGGCTAGTGTCCCTTACCCTTTTGTGCAGTGTTCCTTGTGGGGAACTTGATTCAGTAGTCACACCCTGTTGAGAGGATGTAACTAGAATTTGGCATGTAGGTTCATTAACAGTCTTTTGAGAGACTAAAATGTTGGTTGCACCTGCCTTACCTTCCTTATCCTTAGGGCTTCTTTGATGTTCACCCTGTCCCTCACCACTCACTACCACCTTCACACTCCCCTTAAGAGTTTTGGTAGGTTTTACAACAGGTGTCTTTTGAGAGACAGTTGAGGTTTGCCTTTTAGATTGTGGTTTTGAAACTTTGGATTTGGTCCTTTTGGTAGGAGCCTGTTTGGTCACAACTACAGACTCCATTGCGACACTAAAAGGCAAAGAAATTTGGGGGTTGGAGATAGGAGTTTCAGGGTTAGAAATAGTTACCTGAACAATTGGTAGATATACCAATTGTACTTCTGCATTTAAGTTCATTCGAATCAAATCACTTAAGACTCTTTTCTCCTGAACAAAACAATTGAACTTGCTATCCGGGTTAGCAATGGATAGCTCATTCTCAGATACATGCAGTGCTAAGAGCATAAAAAATCTAGAAAAATAGATATTCTTGCTCCTAGTTTCCTTTTTACCTAATTTTGCTGCTATCTCATACTTGACTAGTGTGCCAAAATTATAGAATTTATCAGTCAAAAGCATACACATCATAACTAGCATGGAATGGGTAACAGCATCAAAATTACTAATTTTGCCTGAAAAAGTTTTAATGAAGGCATCACAAAAATAACTCCATTATTTAACCATACCTTTCCTAACAATTTTCCCTAAGTTCTCAGTACTAAGGGCATAATTTATGGAATTAAGCATGGCAACAATTTCAGCATTACTGGGTACTTCCAGACAGTTATTCTCAAGCAATTTTAAACAAGCAGTTATCACATCAGAATTAACTACATAGTTTTTACCCTTTAAAGAAAAAGCAAGTGTACCGTCTGTGCCAATGTACTCAGCAGATGCCCACACCTCTTCAATTACCTCGTGGATTAGAGGAGTGGTGGCAGTCATAGCATATGACAGTTTACATTTCTTCACGAAATTCATCATGGTGTGATAAGCTTCTGGAGCATTCACTGTATCAACAAAGGCCGCGAAATTGTTCTTCTCATAGGTAAACCTAGTGGAAGACATCATTTTAACAATAGGCGCCATTGAAGTGTTTGAACTTTTGTTGTAAGTTTTAGTGAAGAAGATGCAGTTAACTTATGAGATTCTTGAAAATGAATAAAAGTGAGATGTGAGAGCACAAGACAGCCTTTTATATTTTTCAAGAATTAAAAATGAAATAATTAAAAGTAATTACTCCATTAGACAAAAGTAACTATCAGATAATAAATGAAAAGAAAAGAAGTACATCCATGACTAAATATACACGTTTACCAACGGCTATAATTAAAAAAAATGTATATCAACGGATATAGAATGAACGGTTGAGAAACAGTTTATCCATCGATGACGTGGACAACCTGTTATCCGTTGACATACGAAAATCTAGTAATGTGTTTATACTACCAACGGATAAAAGGATATCCGTTGATAAGCAAATTTTGCCTTAGACAAAATTTCTGCAGAAAATTTTTCTGAGAGTTTTTAATTCTCAAGTAAATCAAAACACATTTCTAGCTGCGATTTAGCATGATTAGATATCACTAGGAATTATGAAAAATTAAGCATACCTAGTTCACCTACCAATCTTGTGAATGATGATTCATCAAGAGGCTTGGTGAAGATATCTGCAAGCTACATTTCACTTGGCACAAAGTGCATTTCTACTGTACCATTCATCACATGCTCTCCAATGAAGTGGTATTTGATGTCAATATGCTTGGTTCTCGAATGTTGCACTGGATTCTCTGTGATGGCAATAGCACTTGTGTTGTCACAGAAAATTGGAATCTTCTCAACTTTTAGACAATAGTCAATAAGTTGATTTTTCATCCAAAGGATCTGTGCACAACAACTTCCAGCAGCAATGTACTCAGCTTCAGTTGTAGAAGTGGAGATTGAGTTCTGTTTCTTACTGAACCATGACACAAGCCTGTTCCCTAGAAATTGACAGGAGCCTGTAGTACTTTTCCTATCAATTCTGCAACTTGCATAGTCTGCATCTGAATAGCCAATTAGATCAAAGCCAGAATCTCTTGGGTACCAAATGCCAAGGTTTGGTGTTCCCTTGAGATACCTGAAAATTCTCTTAATAGAAATCAAGTGAGACTCTCTAGGATCAGCTTGAAATCTAGCACAAAGACAAGTGGAAAACATTATATCAGGTATACTAGCTATTAGATATAGAAGTGAGCCTACCATGCCTCTATAGCTTGAGATGTCCACGGACTTTTCCTTAGTATTCAACTCAAGCTTAGTTGCAGTGGCCATAGGTGTTTTTGCAGAGGCACAATCCATTAAGTCAAAGTTCTTTAAAAGATCATAAATATATTTTGTTTGACTTATGAAAATGCCCTCATTAACTTGCTTTACTTGTAAACCAAGAAAGTAAGTTAATTCACCCATCATGCTCATTTCATACCTACTTTGCATAAGTTTGGCAAACCTTTTACAAAGCTTCTCATCTGTAGACCCAAAAATAATATCATCTACATAGATTTGAACAAGTATTGAAGAGCCATTGACATTTCTATGAAATAAGGGGTTTTATCTACTGTACCTCTAGTGAAGTGATTCTCCAAAAGAAATTGAGATAAAGTGTCATACCAGGCTCTTGGTGCTTGCTTCAAACCATAAAGTGCTTTCATGAGAAGATATACATTTTAGGTTGTACCTATGCTATATTAGAACTGTTAGACTATATTGTGCCATGTGCGGTTAGATGTATGCTTGTGGATAAATAGATGATTGTTTAATATTCAGAAAGATGCCTCCAAGAAGGAGCAATACTAGAGCTAATCAGAATAGGGATCAAGATGATCAGAATAGAGATGATAATCCAGGCAATATGGATATGGCCCAGCTTTTGGGACTTTTGCAATAGCAGACGACTACTTTGGCTCAGCAGCAGCAGCTACTTCAGCAACAACATCAGCAGTTACAACAACAACAAGGACAGCAACAACTAGCTCAACTAGTGGTAACTTTTAAATCTTTTCAGGCTGTGAAACCCCCAGATTTTCAAGGAACAAAAGATCCAGTTGAAGCCCAGATATGTCTTAAGGAAATGGAGAAGGCCTTCGCACTGGTGAAGGTTAGTGATGAGCAGAAGGTAGAGTTTGCTAGCTATTTTCTTAAAGGAGAATCTAATTATTGGTGGGAGTCGGCTAAGGCCCAAGAAGCAATAGAAGTGATTCCGTGGGATAGATTTAAAAGGATTTTTCTGGAGAAGTATTTTCCTAGGTATATGCAGAATCAGATGGAGTTAAAGTTCTTAAATCTTAAGCTGGAGAATATGAGCATTGATGAGTATGAGAAGAAGTTTACAGAATTAGCAAGGTTTGTAAGAGATTATGTGGATACAGATGAGAAAAGAGCGAAGAGGTTTCAACAGGGATTGAAGCCATGGTTAAGGAGCAGAGTTGCAGCTTTTGAGATAAACTCGTATGCAGAAGTGGTTCAGAAGGCAATGATAATAGAAGGTGAGAGTGATCAGAATCAGAAGGAAAGGGGCAATTTAAAGAGGAAAGTGGAAGCAATAGAAAGGAATCAGGATCAAGGAAAGTCAACTAATCAGATGGAGAGAAAACCCGGATTTCAGAACCAGGGAAGAAATTTTAAAAGAAATGTGCCCAGAAACAGGAATTCAGAAACCCTTCCTCAGAACCCCAATCAACCAAGATTTCCCCGACCCTCTATACCAGAGTGCAAGGCATGTTCTAAAAGGCATACCGGAGCGTGTGTGAAAGCAGATATAGTTTGTTTCAAGTGTAATCAGAAAGGTCATTATGCTAATGAGTGCCGGAATTCGAAATCGAGTGTGACTTGTTACAAGTATGGTAAGGTGGGACATATGGCTCGAGAGTGCAGATCGCCTATTCCAAACAACAACTTGATGAGATTGACTACCTCTACCCCAGTGAACCAAATGGCAACATCTCAGATTCCAACTCAGATTCTAAATCCACCTGTACTTCTGCAAGTTCCAGCCCTTCAAGCTCCAAGTTATCAAGCTTCAGCCTATCCAATTCGTGCTAGGACCTTCAACATGAATATGAATGACGCAGTGAGAAGCTCGGATGTAGTGGCAGGTATGCTTTTCGTGAACGCCATTAGTGCAAAAGTGTTAATTGATTCGGGTGCTACTAGATCGTTTGTTTCTAAAGATTTTGTGAATAAGTTGAAGTGTGATACTCGTATGTTAAGAGAAACTTTGAATATTGTGTTAGCTAATCAGGATCAGATACCAGTAGATCAAGTATGTTCACCTTGTGTAGTAGAGATTTTAGGACATTTTTTTTCCCGTCACCTTAATACCTTTTCAATTAGGAGATTTTGACATAATTTTAGGAATGGATTGGCTTACCGAGTATGATGCGCATATTGATTGTAAGAGTAAGAGAGTTACGTTGAGATCTCCAGAAGGCGATAGAGTTATCTTTAAGGGGCGTAGGCAGACTAGTACGTTTCTTACCATGATGCAAACCAAGAGATTGTTAAGGAAAGGATGTGAGGCTTATCTTGCTTATGTGATAGACAAGAGTCGAGAAGGAGTGGAATTAGAGGATATTCCCGTAGTTAATGAGTTTCCAGATGTTTTTCCCGAAGAACTACCCGGATTACCTCCAGATCGTCAAATTGAATTCGCGATTGATTTAGCACCAGGGACTGAACCTATTTCTAAGGCTCCATACAGAATGGCACCGTCGGAAATGAAGGAACTCGCCAGTCAGCTTCAGGATTTATTGAACAAAGGAGTTATAAGACCAAGTGTATCACCTTGGGGAGCGCCAGTATTGTTCGTGAAGAAGAAGGATGGGAGTATGAGACTTTGTATTGATTATCGGGAGTTGAATAAGTTGACTATCAAGAATAGATACCCGTTACCGAGGATCGATGATTTGTTTGACCAGTTGAAAGGAGCGTCATGTTTTTCGAAGATAGATCTAAGGTCAGGATATCATCAGTTGAAAATCAAGCCAGAGGATATACCGAAGACTACTTTTCGAACGAGGTATGGTCACTACGAATTTTTGGTTATGGCTTTTGGATTGACGAACGCACCAGCAGCATTTATGGATTTGATGAACCGAGTGTTTAAGAAATTTTTGGATAAGTTTGTGATAGTCTTCATCGATGATATTTTGATATATTCTAAGATGGAAGAAGAACATGCAGAGCATTTAAGGATAGCATTGGAGATATTGAGAAAGGAGAAGTTGTATGCCAAGTTTTCTAAGTGTGAGTTTTAGTTGAAGGAAGTCCAATTTTTGGGACATATTGTGAGTAAGGAAGGAATTCGAGTTGACCCAGCAAAGATTGAAGCAGTTGTGAATTGGGAAAGACCAAGGACACCGACAGAAGTAAGAAGTTTTATGGGATTAGCAGGAATTTTTCTAAGATTGCGGTATCATTGACTAAGTTGACACGGAAGAATGAAAAGTTTGAATGGACTGATAAGTGTGAAAAGAATTTCAAAGAGCTTAAGCAAAGGTTGGTAACAGCTCCAGTATTAACATTACCGGATGATAAAGGAGAATTTGTAATCTACAGTGATGCTTCGCATAAGGGTTTAGGGTGTGTGTTGATGCAGCATGGAAAAGTGATTGCGTATGCTTCAAGGCAACTGAAACCTCATGAACAGAGATACCCTACCCATGACCTCGAGCTAGCAGCAATTGTGTTTGCGTTGAGATTGTGGAGACATTATCTTTATGGTAAGAAGTGTGAGATATTTACGGATCATAAGATTTTAAAGTATATTTTTACTCAGAAGGAACTCAAAATGAGACAAAGAAGATGGTTAGAGCTGATAAAGGATTATGATTGTACCATTAGTTATCACCCGGGGAAGGCGAATGTCGTAGCTGATGCGCTAAGCAGGAAGGAAAGATTGAATACGCTGACAATGACTCAAGAATTGTTTAGAGAGTTTGAGAAGTTAGAAATTGAAGTTTGTACAACAGAGATACCAGCAGAGCAAGTCTACACCATGACATTTCAACCAGTATTATTGGACAAAATTCGGAAATGCCAAGAAGAAGTGATGAATCAAAGATTGAATGAATTGACCGGAGAAGAAATTTGCACGCATAAAGATAAACAAGGTATTTTAAGATTTTCCTCAAGGATATGGATTCCTGATGTGAAGGAGTTGAAAGAAGAATTGTTGTGTGATGCCCATAGTTCTAAGTTTTCATTACATCCTGGAAGCACGAAGATGTATCAAGATTTGAAGAAGAACTTTTGGTGGCCAGATATGAAAAGAGAAATTGCAGAGTGGGTAAGTCGTTGTTATACATGCCAAAGAGTAAAAGCAGAACATCAAAGACCAAGTGGATTGATTCAACCATTAAAGATACCTGAGTGGAAGTGGGAGCACATTGCGATGGATTTTGTAGTAGGTCTACCAAGATCGAAGGCTAATCACGATGCGATTTGGGTTATAGTTGATCGATTGACGAAATCAGCTCATTTCTTGCCGATTAACGAGAGGTTTTCACTAGACAAGTTAGTGCATTTGTATTTGAAAGAGATTGTGACTCGTCATGGAGTTCCAGTATATATAGTATCCGACAGAGATCCCCGTTTTAACTCAAGATTTTGGAGACAGTTTCAAGAACATCTCGGAACGCAACTCAGAATGAGTACTGCTTATCATCCTCAGACAGATGGTCAGAGTGAAAGGACAATTCAGACAATTGAAGAGATGCTTAGAGTTTGTGAAATAGATTTTAAAGGCAATTGGGACGAGCATCTACCTTTGGTGGAATTTTCTTACAACAACAGTTATCATGCTAGTATTGGGATGCCACCGTATGAAGCTCTCTATGGAAGGAAGTGTAGATCTCCTGTGTGTTGGGAAGAAGTTGGTGAGCGAAAGATTGTAGGACCAGAATTGATTCAGCAGACGAAAGAGATAGTGGAACTAATTCAGAAAAGATTATGAGCAGCTCAAGACAGGCAGAGGAAGTATGCGGATCCAGCAAGGAAGAAAGTAGATTTCGAAGTAGGTGATCCAGTACTATTAAAAGTTTCACCATGGAAAGGATTAACCAGATTTGGGAAGAAAGGAAAGTTGAGTCCAAGATTTGTAGGACCTTTTGAGATTTTGCGACGCGTGGGCAGAGTAGCTTATGAATTAGCTTTACCACCTCAGATGCAGCATATTCATAATGTTTTTCATGTATCGATGCTTAAGAAGTTTCATCCTGACACTAAGTGTGTGATAGAGTATGAGCCTGTAGAAATTCAGCCAGATTTGTATTATATAGAGTAGCCGATCAGAATAGAAGATCGTCGAGAGAAAGTGCTTAGAAATAAATCAGTTGCGTTAGTTAAAGTTTTGTGGAGGAACCCTAAGGTTGAAGAGTCAACCTGGGAGTTAGAAAGTGATATGTTAGAGCAGTACCCTCATTTGTTTACATAGCTGATTCTGGGGACAGAATCCGTTTAAGGGGGGAAGGATGTAATATCTGGGAATTTCGTACTCTTTAAATTATATTATTTGGCATTAAAAATATTATCATATGCTTAATTGATGAGTCATTACTTGTTTTGTGATTGTGAATATGTGTTATGTGTCTAACTGCTAGATGTGTTGACGTGGAATTATATTAAATTTTGCATATCTTTTAAACACTCAAATATGATTTTTATCTTGCTTAAACATTTTTATAAAATTCTTGGAGTTAGTAAAAATCATGAAATTTCTTGTTTTATTATCTTTATGTATTTAAAGACTTTTTAAAAATAAAAGTTTAATTTATTTTCGAATTAAAATATTTTACAAGGATTTTTCCACTTATTATTCTTTTTAAACTATTAAAACTTGTAAAAATCCAAATCATTTCACAAAATGATTTTAAAAATGTTTTAAAAATATTTTGAGGAAGAGAATTGCATATTTTAATTTTATGTGTCAATAAATTATTCTTGAATCCAAAAATATCTTTTAATTAGGATTATTTTTACAAGTCTTTTATTTAATTAAAAGATGCATCATTAAAATACATTTTTAATTGTGTGTAGTGTGTGAGTGCTTGAACAAAACCACCCCACCCCCTTTCTTTTTCATTTAAACCGAGACCCCCCTTTCTTTTTCATTTAAACCAAGGGTTTGCATGCAAGTGTTAATTCATTGATTTTTCGAGATTACTATGTGATATGTGATTGCATGTTAGTGTTTACAAGTTTTTTAAATTAAGTTTGATGATGGGTTTGAGTTTTTATGAGTTTATATGATGTGGGTATGTTTGTTTTGTAAATTGATGATTGTTAGTAGGTGTAAATTAAAAAGGGTTTATGATTTTGGTGATTATATGATATGAAGTTTGATGAGCTCAACTTATAATTTGATTTTTAGTATGAATTTGTTAGTTAATGATGTTGGGTTGTGATAATTCTTGATTATTGTTCAAATTGTGGGTGTAAGTAATTGTTAGTCATTGTGAGGGTTGTGTGTGATTGTTGGTGATGAAGAGGGAGAGGCTGAGAGAGAGATTGATGGAGAGGGAGAGAGAGATCGAGAGGGAGAGAGAAGAGAGGGAGGGGGAGAAGCCGAGAGAGAGTGAGTGAGAGAGAGAGAGAGGCCGAGAGGCCGAGAGAGAGAGAAGAGAAAGAGAGAGCCGAGAGGAAGGAGGAAGGAGAAGAAGAGAGAGTGTGGTGTGGTTGTGTGATTTCTTGAGAGTTAATTGCTTGAGTCTTATGTGAATTACTTGATTTAATTATTGCATGAATTAAATTGTTTACATGATTAATTGTTATGTGAATTTGAATATTGAATGATATAGTCATAAATAAGTCATCTTGAGGATAGTAAGTTGATTGTGAATTGTGGATTAGTAGCGGTGGTTTGTTGATGGAGTTGTAGGCATTGGGAGTGTTGGGTGTTTGCCTTGTGTTGTTTGAGCCGGTTATAGTCCGGTATGGTTGACGACTATACAAAGGAGATGCCGCCGAAATTTCTAAAAATATATAAGTACTATTTCAAAACTCTAAGGCACATCTCCAATGTTAAGTCGTAGTGTCATTATAGTACTATGCCATACTACATTATATGTTAAGTGACTTACGTGACTTATGTGATTACATGTATATAAATATATATGTGTAAATAGTTATAAAGTTATCGATGGGGCGTTAGCATTATTAGGATTGTCTTGTGGTATGTAAACTAATGAGGGGAAAATAAGATATTGTTTATTATTATAGGTCCGAGTAGGAGGCCTGGCAAGGAACCGATCGAAGAGGACGCTATCTAGTGCAATCTCGTGATTTAAGGCAAGTGTACTATCCTACCTTGTTGTTACCATATGATGAATGCCATGAGATATTGAATTGTTAGTTTGTCACAAACTAGTTCTTTCCGACCTTATTATTGTCATATACCTTGTGATTGATTTCATACCCCTTGAACTTGACTTGACTTGCTAATCGATAATCATATTTCTTGGAAAACCTTTTTATAACCTTATCGAATTCTTGAATTCTTGAACCAACTACTTAAATATCTTCTTGTACTTGAACTCGTTTCTATCTAAAAACAATTGTTGATTCTTGATTAACCTTTCGTGATTAAATTTTCTTGAATTAACCTTTCTTGACTTAACCAAGTTATACTAAACAGAATCCCAACTCTCAAGAATTCAGAATGATTGACTTTCTTCACTTTGCCTTATCATTTATTCGAAATCTGAAAATCATTCATTTGAAATCCGAGAATCCTATTCATGCTTATTAGCAACTTGATATGACATTGATATTCTTGTTTCTTTGAGATGAATTGAATTTGACAGACTTTTATTTGACCTTAATGGAATTGGATGGAATGTTACTTTGACCGAGGCGCCGGTCCAAATTATATTATTATTATAGGCCAATGTGTGCCTGGGATCCCCTTATATTTGATGAACACCGTATTGGATATGCGGGTTCGGAGCTCTGTCGTGGGCTGATCACCCAGCGTTGCTCGTAGCGTCTTATCAGATATTCCAATTCCTACTCATTTACTTTCGATATTGATTCAGTTGATACCTTTCAGTTGCAGATTGATATATCTTGCTTTACATTTGATTATTTTGCCAGTCTTATATTGTTGATTTATGCACTTGCTGAGCAATTGGCTCAATGATATTTTTCCTTAACCTTTCAGTGAAACTCGAAGATGGTAAGGACTCTTGAGACTGCGCGTAAGAATTGTGGTGGTTCAGGTGTAGCCTATAGGAGGCAGTTCCAGGTAGAAGGGAGTGGCGATCTAATGGATCTTATTTTGCTAGAACTTTTGAACTTAGTCTGTAATTCTGAACTTAGAATAAATTGTGGTTTGTAATAATAAATTGTTTTGAATTGGTAGTTTATATTGTTTCAAACTCTTACCTGTTGGCGATCTAGGCGTGGGATTGGTAATGTCTAATTAATTAATATGCATGCTTTACCATTATCTAGTTAATTTTGATTAAGGGATTTGGGGCCGTCACAAGTAGCTTTTGAAATCTACTAAATGTGTCATTCAATGTCTCCCAATTCTTGAAATGGAAGTGCTCATACTGTTGGATCAATAGTTGCATCTTGTTCTCCCTTACCTGTTCTGTACCTTCACAAAGGGTTTGAACAATGTCCCATACTTCCTTGGAGGTAGTACGGTTGATAACATTGTCAACCATGTCTGTTTCTATGCCATTAAACAGAATATTCATGGTCTTTTTATCTTTGTGGACTTATGCGATGTCTTCAGTACTCCACTCAGAAACAGGTTTAGGAATGTAAGTGTCTGGTGCATCTGCAGCAAGGCCAACTCTTGACGCAGTCTTCATTGGAACATGAGGACCCTTCTCAATGCAATCTACAAAACCTTCATCAATAGACATGAGATGTAGACGCATTTTTACTTTCCAGTGAAAGTAATTTTCTCTATCAAGAACTGGTATCTTTACTCTATAATCCTTCTTAGACATGTTGGAAGTGTGTTGATCTTTAAACTTCAAATATGTTAGAAGCTTGCTCTGATACCAATTGTTATTCCCAAATTACACACTTGTATAATTGTAGAAGGGGGGGGGGTTGAATACAATTCTTGATATTTATAAATTTCTGATAAGAACCACATAAATCTATAAGGTGATAATTGCTGAATGAGAAATGATTCACAAACACATAAAAAATCAGGTGGTTAAATGTACCACCTGAGACTTTTATTCGAAGAAAACTCTGTGATACAAATGTACACAACTTCTGTTTTACAACTCTTTGCTTCTAAGGATATTCAATAAAACCATAAGCAAATGTATCTGTTTTCTTCGTTTCTAAAGAGTTGCTACACTTGGTTATATATCCCAAGTTTACAAGTACTACAAGAATAAGATAATATTAATTTAATTCAAGTTGACTTGCTACTCCACTCCAAATCCACATGTAGCCGAAAGGTTGTCCTTGTGAACAGATATGTCCCCTGCACATTTCTTGTATGTACTATGTAAATGGAATGCTTATTTCTTCTGCTTTTCCAAAGTATGGCTGCCATACTGATTTTTATACCTACTATCAACCCATGTGATCTGTCAGTCAAACCTGTCCTTATCAACTGCTAATTCCCATCTAGCATAGAAGAAAGTGTCAATGATTATCCGTTGATGCTGTACACTGTCATCCGTTGATGGTAGTTTGAGCTGTATCCATTGATATCGTAGATTTGAGTTGTATCCGTTGATAGAGTCCTATTCTCATCTGTTGATACATTTTCACTTAGATAGAATTACATAGCATAGCTTATTTACAATTGGCTACCCTATTCTGCCTATCCGTTGATGGTCAACATGACTCTGAATAAAAACACTATCAACTGATAAATAGAGATATTGCAGTATGCTACAAAACCTCATCCGTTGATGAGCTACCTGTCAACGGATAGAGTTATAATATCTCATCCATTGACAGTTACAAAACATGACTTATACAATTTTGATTGTGAAGTTATCATCAAGTACAACATATTCCTAACAAACATACTCAAAAAAAATTGTACAACCTTTGACATCATATAAATATACGTGATTTTTTATTTTGAATCTGGCTAATACCTATTCAAGGTCAATAGTTGGCAACCGTTCAATTTTTGAAATATTATTGTATTCTATATTTTGAATATCATGCAGAGGCAATCCTTAGATTAAGCCGCTCATGCAATGTGGCACCGAGAAGATGATATAATTTAGGGGCATATCTTTTCTAATAAGTAAAAAAAAATTAAAAGTACGTAGAGGCACAAAATGATATTTGGGGCACGTTTTGTTCATGGTGGCACTAAAAACGGTTTGAGATATAAGAAGTGCCGAAAAATAAATGATATGTATGTGATTTTGATTTTTAGTTAGAGTACAAAATTCAAATTCACTTGAACTTACCTATGCATCTTATTTGTAAACAATACTCATTGAATGTAAGATGAATGACTGATAATAATGATACATAAAAGTTACTCATTAGTGTTTAAGTACTATTGCAACAATAATGTGTCGTTTAATCTATTTTCTAATAGTTTTTTAAATGATTATCACGATAATGATATGCTATTTAGTTTATTTCGATTAGTAATAGTAAACCAGCAAGAGGAGATATGTGGATCATTACATATTTTGTAGGAGATGTATTATGGCAGCAACAACAAAAACCGGATTAATATTAGAAAAAATCAACTAAAATGTATGTTGTACTACAGTGAAAAAAAATTATAGTTTATACAGTCTTAAAATATCACCAATCGATCATTATGTTATAGGTAGTCATATATAATTTTACATCTTTGTTTAGTATATATATAATCTTGTTTATGATACTATAATATAATTCAGCTATGCGTTTATTCATTTATTTAATCGATAACTCATATAGTCCAAATCTAACATATCAGCTAATTCTGATTTTTTATATAGATATATACTGTACATAGTATCAATCACATTGAAGGTCTTTTTAGTTTGGTATTGATGTTGCAGACCGCAACAACAATTTTTTTTGTAGAAAACTTGGTTCAAAACAACTTAGTAAATCTAAAACCAATTTTTCAACAACTTTTTTTAAAAAAATAATTGCTTTGGCAAAAATATTTATTTTTCACAATTGCAACTTTTGTAGACAATTATTTTAGGTAATGGTATCTAGCCCCAACAATCACATATTAATTAATTTTAATAAAAGTTAATTAAAAATAAGATATAAACAAAAACTAAAAAAGAGATAACTTATTTAGTAATGGTGTGACCATGAAATTGATTCTTAGTACGAGGTCATGGGTTCAATCAATGACAACAACATTATTTTTAATATATTTATAAAATTTGAGGGTATTTTAGTAATTTACTAAATGGCAGGGTATTTTAGTAAATTACTAAATGGCATGCAAAGCCATGTTAGCATATAATACATATAAAGGAAGGATTTCGTAATCCCAAATATATTAACTTATAGAGATTTTAGTGTACTGCCAAACTGGCCAGGTATGGGGTGAAGGGTAATACATTAATTTAACTAATTATATTATTTATGTCCATAGTTAATGAGATGCAACCTGCGTGGACATTCATTTATTTTTTTATCTAATAAGCAAAGAAACGGTGGGTACAATTTTGTAATATGATATATACGTATTTAGCAAATTTTAAAATATGGAATATCGATGCAGAGAAACACATCATGTATAAATATAAATTTTTATGTATAGTTCATGTTATATATACAGAAAATAATTGTTGGAACAAAGAATTGTATACAAATTGAATGAAAACATAAATATAATCTCTTCATTAATGCTAAAATGAACATATTAATTGTTGTGGAACGAAAAGTAGGGTGTATTTATTACGTATTGAATGCTACGGTTTAAGGAAGCTTCAATCTTTAATGGTTGATCAAGTGTTTCGTGACTTAACTCGTGTCCTCACAAGATGCCTACGTATCTTACAAATATCAAGAATCAAGCCAATCAAACGTAGTTCTGTTTTGTGAAGGACCAGGTCCTTATATAGGCCTCGAGGGCCTTGAAATTAGGGTTTGGTATCTTGCTGGGCAAGATACCTGTTTTAAGTGGACTTCTGGATCCTTCCTAGAGGGAGGTTAATCCGTATTGGACTTATATGACTTGGGGATCACTCCTTAAAGAATTCGGGTCTCCATTGGACTCAATAACAGAGTCCTATTTTGGCTATTTTATCTAATTACGAAATTATTATCATAATTAGGGTTTCGGGCCTCGTAATTGGGCTTTGACCTTGGATTATTTCTAGTTTGTTTAACACATCATTAAATGTATTTTTAGGGTTTACTTTCAGCCCATATCATTTGCCCCCCAACTTCTAAGAAAACTGATCAGGTTTTCATTGAAGTTAAAAGGTTTATTTACACTAGTGTTTCACAGGTGTCTTGAATGTAAAGTGTGGTGCGACCTACACATTTACGACGATTTGCCTTATTCGAGGCTAACAAATTATATTTACAAGAAAATTATGAGTAATATCCTTGCATTTTCTTATACTCACGGGTATTTTCACTATTTATTTATCGATATATTAATCATATCGCAATTGTGCATAATTTCCAAAAAATGCCATTTTCTAAGAAAATCAGCAAAATTTATCAGAAAATTTCGACCAGGATTCCTGATCGAATTTTCAACCAGGATCCTGGTCGACTTAACTAACTTTTGACACTCTGGTCGATGGCATTTCGACCAGGATTCCTGATCGAACTTTTGACCAGGATCCTGGTCGACTTAACCTCAATCCTGCAGCCTGATCGACAACACTTCGACGAGGATTCCTGGTCGACATTTAGATCAGGATCCTGGTCGACATAAATCAATTTTGACAGTCTAGTCGACAACATTTCGACGAGGATACCTGGTCGACATTTCGATCAGGATCCTGGTCGACATAAATCAATTTTGACAGCCTGCTCGAAGGTGTTTCGACATGGATTCCTGGTCGACATTTCGATTAGAATCCTGGTCGAATAAACTTGATTTGGATAGCCTGCTCGAAGGTGTTTCGACATGGATTCCTAGTCGACATTTCGATCAGGATCCTGGTCAAATAAACTCCATTTTGGTAGCCACTTTCTTTTATTTTCCAACAAGATGTTCATGGGCTTGCAACTTGGGCCTATAAACTTTTGGGCCTTAAATTATAAATTTTGAGCTAGGCCTTTGACCAATAGTTTCTAGTCGAAGAATTGATTAGAATTTTAACCGGCTTATTGGGCCTTAGCCCGTTTCCTTTCAATTGCATTTTTTTAGTTAATCCACTTATTATTCTACTTTGGGACCTTCTAGATCTTATGGAATCTTATATAGGTCTTTCTTTTCTTTGGGCCTATGGGCCTCTCAATGGGCCTTAACCGGCTATCGTCGATTACTTGGAATTTTAACTAGCTACTAGTCAGTTACAAAATTTCTATAAAAGAGTGGAGTGAGATTCATTTCTTACTTCACTCTAATACACTCTAGTTTCCTCTAAAATTTCTCTTAAGCATTTATCTTAAGTTAAGGCGATTCCTGGTGATTTTTTTCAGCAACTCCTTCAACTTCCGGTGAGTTTCTTACCAATTTCTGGGTTTCTTTGAAGATTTTCTGGGTTTTTGTTGCATCTTCATCTTCTACATTAAAATTTCTGGGCTAGAGCATTCATCCTTTGAAGATCACTGGCGGATAAGGCAACAAAGCGTCTAGCAAAGATGAATTCGGCTTCAAAAAGAGGTGAAGAGATCGAAATTCTTCCCCCTATATGATCAACCTTCGTGGAGATGACTATCCATCCTTAGCGGATTTAGATGCTTATAATTGTTGTAACAAATTTCATGATGAAGATGTAATTAAGGGCTATAATAAAAATTATGAAATTAAAACCCCTTACAGGCTTATCAAGGCTAGACCTGGTGATAGGCCTTGCCATTGGAGGCCCAATGGGCTTTGTATTTTTAGAGATGCCCTCATAGCTGGGCTTAGGTTCCCTTTCCACGAATTCATTCCCAAACTTTTGGCTGACGTTCAAATTAGCCCATGTCAACTTCCCCCCAATGCATGGTGATCTATTTTGTGTTTTAAGGTTTTATGCCTTAGGGAAAACTTCCCTCTTTCTATACCCTTGTTTAGGAAAATATTTTAGTTTTATAATAGTTCTTCTGTTCAACCGGGGTGGGTCTATATTAGACAACGCCCTAAAATTCCACACATATTCAACGGCCACTCGGTTGTTGACAACAACCCTAAGTGGAAAGAGGAGTTTATGTATTTGGTTTGGAAAGGAGGTGATTGGGGCACCCTTTTTCGAAGTTCTTTTGGCAAAGTAGTTGACGGAAATCCAAACAGAATTGTTCTTAATATGGAGGAATAAGCTGCTTATGAAGCACTTATCGAAGATAATGGGGAAACTTTGTGTTGGGACCTCATCAATGAGGTATCTCTAAGCGCCGTGGGCCTTTCTGTTGTCTCTGATCTTGGTAATTTCTAATTCCCTCACACCTTTCTTTATTTCGGTTTTATTTATACCAACGTGCTTTGTTTTATTTTTATGCAACTGCCATGAAGATAATGAAGGCTACTGAGCCTGATGATGATGAAACAGCCCGAATGAGGAGGGCAAAGAGGGCCCTTGACACAAGGGGCAAGCCTACAGAGCCTTCTTTTCTGCGCCCCACACAAGGTGCAGAAACAGGACTTGGTAACTATAGATGAAGAAGACGGGCCTGTGCAAGTGAATGTCCAGTCTACGGTGTATAGGGCTCCATGGGGCTTCAGAAAGTAGGATTCTATGGTAGGATCCACAAAGCATTCCATGGATTGGTCTCTAAACTCTATCAGCCCCTATGACTATAAGGACTTCATATCGGGCGGAAACATGGATGAGGCTGAACACATAGGAGCCCAGGTCTTGGCATCCGTATGATATCCTTTTATCACTCTTTTCTTTTCTTAACGCTATTTTGGTATTGTAGTTTCTTATTGAAATAACATCTTTGTAGGCAAACGTCCATTTCCAGAGCATGACCCACCAGGCCAAGGCTTGGAAAAACAAGGCTAAGTCTTTCGAGACTAAATTTCAAAAGGAGAAGATCCGATGTGGAGAGGTCGAGGAGAAGTTGAAGGGGAAAGCAGAGGAGCTGGAAGCTGCCCAAGCCGAGCTGGTGGACTTGAGGGCTAAGAAAGAGGACCTCATCAATGAGTACATGGATTCTCAAGATTTTCAGGCCTTGATGGAGAGGCACGATGAGGTTCTTTACCCAGTCCAGGATACTGACGGCTGGAATGAGGCTTTGGAGGTGGTGCTCAAAAAGCACCCTGGATTGTTTTCTCCTGCAGACTTCCCGAGTCCACACCCTCCTCACACCCTCCTCCTGTTTCCCTTGTCGAGGAGGAAGAAGGTGAGGATGAGAATATGGAGGATGGTGATAGGATTCTTGATCCTGAGGTTTCTCCTCTCCGGAGAGCCTTAGATACTACTAAGACATCCCCATCCCATTCTGTAGGGATTTCAAAGACTCAGGGAGATGAGGAGAGATCGTCTTCTTCTAACGAGGTTGATACTTAGCTATTTATTATTGCCCTTACATAAATATTCTACTTTCTACTCGAACTTTAAAAGACTCTGAAATGGTTTCGTCGACTTCATTTCTACTTTCCTACTAGATATAAGCTATGTCCTATACAGGACAATCAAACATAATAGACTTTGAGATTCGATGCATGCCAAGTGCGAGGCACCTTATTTCCTTCCAAAGTCTCCAACTTGTATGATCCACGACCTAATGTTCCTTTGACATGATATGGGCCTTCCCAATTTGGTGCTAGCTTTCCCTTCTATCCAACTCCGGATGCCTCAATCTTTCTGAGTACTAAGTCCCCCTGACGGAAGAACCTTTCTTTCACCCTTAGGTAGTAGTAGAAAGAAGCCTTCTTCTGATGTTCAACATTCCTAGCATGGGTTTCATCCATAACCTCATCGATCAAGTCGAGGGCTAGTCTCATTCCTTCCTCGTTAGTGTCAGGTTCAAAGGCCTCCACCCGTGGAGATGCATGCATGATTTCTACTGGTACAACAGCTTCGGCTCCGTAAGCTAACATGAATGGGGTTGCCCCAGTGGTCACCTTGCAGGTGGTTCGGTATGCCCAAAGTATGGGTAATAATTCATCCACCCAAGTGTTCCTTGAGCGTTCCACTCTTTTCTTTAGTCCATCTAAGATGATTCTATTAGCAACCTCAGCTTGCCCATTGGCTTAATTGAGGGTGGACAACTGAGGTAAACCGAAGCTCAATTCCATTCTCATCACAATAATCTCTAAATTCTTTGTTGTTTGAATTGTAGTCCATTTTCCGTAACCAGAATTCGTGGTATTTCATACCTACACATGATGTTCTCCCAGAAGAACTGCATAACTTGCTTGGTTATGATTTTAGCCAAAGGTTTGGCCTCACTCCACTTCGTGAAGTAATCAATAGCTACAACCAGGAACTTCCTTTGAGTAGTGGTCATTGGAAAGGGCCCAAGTATATATATCCATCCCCCACATAGCAAAAGGAATGGGAGAGCTGACGTATGTCAACATCTCTGGTGGTTGCCTAACCACTGGTGTGTGTTTCTGGCATTGATCACACTTTTTCATGTATTCCTTAGCATCGACCATCAGTTCAGGCCAATAGAACCCATGTCTGACTATCTTGTGGGCTAGGGCCCTGCCCCCCAAGTGTTGCCCACAAATTCTCTCATGGACTTCCTCAATAGCTGATTTGGCCTCTTCGGGTCTCAAACACTTCAGATACGGAATAACAAAAGACTTCTTGTAGAGTATCCCTTCAATCAGAGCATACCTTAACGCCCTCACAGATAACTTTCGTGCCTCCATGGCATTAGTCGGGAGCCAACCGGTCTCAAGGTGTACTTTTATGGGATCTATCCAACATTCCCTCACCCCGATAGGTGCAACCAACTTCGAATCAATAGTAGGGGTTCTCAGAACTTGGCAGTAGACACTTCCAGAATAATTCTCTATCTCGGAGGAGGTAAACTTAGATAAGGCATCAGCCTTGATATTTCCTCCCTCAGAATGTGCTCAATGTAACACTCATCAAATTGGGTCATTACTACTTTCACTAGCCTTAAATACGTGGCCATGGTTTCATCCCTTGCCTCAAACTCTCCATTAACCTGGGCCACAGCTAGCCTTAAATCTCGACAAACTTTAAGATTTTTGACCCTTAGTGCTCCTGCCAAACCAAGTCCAGCTATCAAAGCTTCATACTCTACCTCGTTATTGGTTGTTGGGAAATCCAACTTCAAGGCATACTCAATCGTGAATCGATCCATCAGGACTTTGTAAGACAAGACCTGCACCGCTTGTTTTTGTTTTTGATGCGCCATCAAAATAGAGCATCCAGAATTCTTTCTCCTCAATCACGGGTTCCTTATCTTCCTTATTGCATTCTTGAGGTATCTCCTGCCCCCCCGACTTCTTGGTTCTCAATAGTGCATTCAACCATGAAGTCATCAAGTGCCTGAGCTTTAATGGCCATCCTTAGCTTGTACTTAATATCAAATTCTCCCAACTCAATTGCCCACTTGATGAGCCTACCACTGGCTTTAGGGCTGTGCAAAATATTCCTCAACGGTTATCCTATAAGGACCTCAATCTTGTGTGCCTGAAAGTAGGGCCGTAGTTTCCTAGAGGCAGTTACCAATGCTAAGGCAAACTACTCAATGGTAGAGTAATTCAACTCAGCTCCGTGTAAAACTTTGTTCACATAGTATACGGGTTTCTGAATCTTGTCTTCCTCCTTCACTAGCACCGCACTCACATCTTGATCTGAAATCGCTAAGTAAAGATAGAGGATTTCCCCCATACTTGGCTTGGCCAACAGCGGGGCTTCAGCCATATACTTCTTCACTTGCTCAAAGGCATCTTGGCTTTCTTTTGTCCACTCGAAGTTTTTTACTTTCTTTAGTGTTTTGAAGAACGACAAACACTTGTCTCCGGATTTGGAGACGAAACTCCCTAATGTAGCAATCCTTCTAGTCAGCTTCTATACATCCCTTATGGAACGTGGTGGTTCCATATCCAGAATAGCATTGATCTTGTCGGGGTTAGGCTCGATCCCTCATTTCGAGACCATAAGACCCAAGAATTTCCCTGATCCAACACCAAAAGCGCACTTGGTGGGGTTCAACATCATCTTATGGTGTCTCAACACTTCAAATGCCTCTCGTAGGTGCTCAATGTGATCTGCCTTGTGTAGGATCTTCACCAACATATCATCCACATAAACTTCCATGGTTTTTCCAATGAGATGGGCAAAAATCTTGTTTACCAACCTCTGATAGGTAGCTCCTGCATTTTTCAGTCCAAAAGCCATTACTAGGTAATAATACACACCAAAGTCGGTGATGAATGATACCTTGGGAATAGCATCCTTATGCATCTTGATTTAGTTGTAGCCACTAAAGCCATCCATGAAGCTTAACATCTCGTGCCCAACGGTGACATCTATCAACATATCGATTCTTGGCAAAGGGAAACAGTCATTTGGGCATGCGTCGTTCAGATAAATGAAGTCTATGCACATCCTCCACTTTCCATTGGCCTTTTTGACCATTATGGGATTGGCCAACCATTCCGGGAACTGGATTTCCTTGATGAAACCTGCCTCTAAGAGTTTGTCAACTTCCTGTTTTATGGCTTCCTGTCTCTCGGGTGCGAAATTTCTCTAATTTTAATTTACCGACTTCCGGTCTGGATCCACATTCAGCTTGTGTGTTATCAATTGGGGATCTATCTCTGGCATATCGGCTGCTATCCACGCAAAGACATCACTATTGTCTTGCAAGAAGGCAATCAACTTGCTTTTAAAGTGGTCTTTCAGAGATGCCCCGATGTGAGTAACCTTCTAAAAATCTCCCAATTCCAAAGGTATGGGAATCAAATCCTCTACTGGTTTTCCTCTACGTTCTTCATCCTCACGAACATCCATATCCTCGATCGGGAGGACCTGCCCCCCAGTTCCATCCGGCCTCAGTACGGCCACATAGCAACTCCTCGCCATTTTCTGGTCTTCTTTTTCTTCTCCCACACCATTTCTGGTTGGGAATTTGATCTTTAAATGATAGGTAGAGGCAACCGCCTTAAAAGCATGAAGTCCCGTCCTACCCAAGATAGCATTGTAGGTGGACGTGGCTTTGATAACCAAGAAATTTAACATCTGAGTAGCCTCCCGTGGCTCCTGCCCTATAGTCATGGGTAGCTGAATTGTCCCTTCAAATTTGGACTCTACTCCATTGAACCCGTATATGGGCATATTTGATGTTGTCAACTGAGACTCTGTATATCCCATCTTCAAAAAGGTATCATGGAACAAAATGTCCACTGAGGCTCCATTGTCTATCAAGACTCTCTTCACTTGGGAGTTACCTATCACGGGTGAGATCACCAGTGGATCATCATGAAGGAACTTTACCCTTTCAAGGTCCGAGTCATCAATCCATTCGAGACCTCTGTCTTTGCATGCTTCGGTACTTCTCCAACAATGTGCATCACTTCTCGTGCGTACGCCTTTTTGGAGTTTCTACTGGTTCCAGCCGCTGTTGGGCCACCAAAAATCATATTTATTACTGGCCACCGGGGCTGTGGATTGCGATTGCGATCATCATCTTTCCTATCATAATCTCGTCTTGGGTTTCCTTGATTCCCATCTTTGAAGAACTTATTCAACCTTCCCCTTCGAATCAGGAACTCAATCTCATCTTTCAATTATCTACAGTCGTCGGTGTCATGTCCCACATCTTTGTGAAATCGACAATACTGGTTCTTGTTTCTCTTCTCATGATCTGTCCTTGGTGGCTTCGGCCATCTCACGTCCATATTCTTCTCTATATCCACCAGGATTTGGCTCATTGGCGCATTAAACCTGGCATAATCCGTAAACCTTTGCCCATGCGTGGGTACTTATCTTTAGCATCATACTCCTGTTCCGACTTTCGCTTCTTAGAATTGTCACCGTTCCCGGTGTTTCCCGTTCCTAACTCTTTCTTTAGACTATCTTCAGCTTTGATGTACTTTCTTGCCCTTTGTTGAAGCTCAGTCATGTTTTCAGGGGGATGCTTAGCCAACGACATCTTGAAATAAACATTTGAAGTTCCATTCTGCAAAGCTACCATAGCCACTTTGTTTTCCAAATCAGTAATGTTGAGAGTCTCCTTGGTGAACCGTTTGAGGTAATCCCTCAAATTCTCATTCTTCCCTTGTATCACAGTCTTGAGGGATGCAGAATCTTTCACATGAATCCATCCACCAATGAACTGACTAACAAAAGTGGCGCTCAGCTCCTTGAAAGAGGTGATAGAATTTGGTGGTAGGCCACTGTACCAACATTGTGCCATGCCCGCTAGGGTTTGGGAAAACGCCCGACACTTCAAAGCGTCACTGGCAGGTTGTAACAGTAGCGCATTAGAGAATATCCTTACATGATTAGCGGGATCTCCCGTTCCATCGTATGCCTTTATGGTGGGCATCTTGAACTTTCGTGATATGCGCGCATTCATCACCTCCTCAGTGAATGGAGGAGTTAGATCATCAGGACCTTGGGTTATTTCTAGTTTGTCTAACACATCATTAAATGTATTTTTAGGGCTTACTTTCAGCCCATATCATTAATCAATAAGTTTGTATTTGCTTATAGACATTAATACTTAATTTTGTGAAAGTAGTTAGTACAAATTTTGACAAAAGTTGGTGAAAATAAAATTTGAAAGTAGCATAGTGGAAGAATCCGCATACCCAATAGGGATCACATGTGTCCAAGAATTCTGACAGGATATAGCAGGTCACTCAAATGTTCTTCGTTCTTAGTTTTTTATTTATATTTTAATTATTTATATGCATAAAAAAAAATAATTGTACATGTTTTCTCACATGAACACTCAAATAAATATTTTTTACAAGATATGCAAGAATGCATTAATTAATGAGGAAGCAATGCAGAGAGTTGCAAGAACCTTGATAACGACTAGGCCGCAACTATGAAGCCACTACCAATACTGCAAAATAGAAACTCCATCAATAACCAAATGAGATCAGAAACTCCATCAATAACCGAATGAGATCACTCCAGCTATCATATCACAATTTAATTGCTTAAACATGGACATCAAATTTACTACGGAAGAGTCTAACTCAACATATATGGACTTGCTGAACAGAACGATATAAGAAATAAACCTATGGGATTAGTATAACTCAACAAGGGGATAAAAGAAGTACTTACAAAATTTACTATGTGAACTCCTAAGTAGAGTTTCAAACTCCTTTTCTGAACTTTCTGTACAGTACACGCGAAACCAAACTATCGTAGACTTCAGTGTTGTGTTTTTGTGTGCTAATGTATATAAGCTGCAACACATTATAGTTCTACTTAGAATAACATAAAGCTCCGATAACGTACTAAGTTAGCTAGTGTGACAACTGACAACCTTCAACTCGAGCAAAATTATATTCAGTGTTCTATGCGTGTTAACTGAGATTAGAATTTAAGTATCATTAGTCATTTAATAATATCATTTTCATTAGTCATCATTTAAGCAAAATTTTTAGTCTTGATTTACTGTAGACTACACAAGACATGTTCAGGCCGTCTTCACAGATCCAGGCACTTAACTAGGAGCGCTAGCCAGTAGCATAGTATGTGGTTGCCAATGCTCTACAGAATAACATAAATATCTTTATTATATTATTTAATTATTGTCAACAAAAATGTGGAGTTTACCCAAAATCTACACTTCAGCAGTGCCTAGATTTTACAAGCAATGCAACAACTACGAATAAAGCATGCTCCGTGATTAAATTTGCACATTAGATTCATATGTAAATATTACATTTGTAGTTTTTTTTTGACAATTGCATTTGTAGTTTTCTGGATTGTAATAAGCTTGGTCTGTCTCACTGTCAGTCTTTTACCTTGCATGGACTAAAATGTCTTCTGGAGTGGTGGCGTAGTTGGCTAGCGCGTAGGTCTCATAGCATCGAGCAATCCTGAGGTTGAGAGTTCGAGCCTCTCTCACCCCAACCCTTTTGTAACACCCCCAGATCCGGGGTCCGGGATCGGGTCGTTACGATCTTATTTTCCATGATTGATACTTAATTTGAATCCACAATAAATAATTCACATGCTGTGACCCCACAATAACCACTCACACACACACAGTTATAGTCCCAGAGATGAAATTGAAATAAGTCTCACATTACGGTTCCAAGAATATAAGTTATTACAGACCAAAAGGATAACATCATAAGTTTAAGAGTTTGCCGTTGCTTAACATTATTGATACATATAATTAAACTGGTAACCCAAAGGCTGCTGATCTATGCTACCTCAGCAATGGCAGTGATGATATCAGCGGGTAGTCCTGTGGGGCGGGTAACCTGCTTGCGCCGAGCAAGGGTGAGCAATAGCCCACCAATAATAATATAACTGTACAGTGATATGTGTAACAGTTCAAAGATATATTTTGAAATCATATGCCATGCATTAGTGAAAATAGTGTCAGTTCAATATAAAGGATGAAGTTACAAGGTGATTCAACCCATATATATTTCGTGGAAGTATATTCTATGTCAAGATAAATGAGATAGTATCCTTTTTATAAAATAGGAACTTGCAAGGAAGATATTGCAATTCTAGTTTTAAATACTTTTCAACTCTGCCGACCATGATGATGTTGCAGAAAATAAATAGACTATGGATAGTGAACCAATACTGGAGTATGTCGTGCCAGATGACACTGCCTTACGATGATCAGTCGTAGGTTGTGCACCTTAAGAGTTGTTTCTCTACATGTAGAAGCAAGAACATATGGACACCACCATACGCCGGATCTCCCTAGCCAACGGTTGGGCATAGACGGGGCCGACGCCACTCAGACCCTATTTCAAGGATGGACTGTCCCACAGCCTCTTACACCGATTATCAATGATGGACTGTCCCACAACCTCTTGCACAAATACTCCTAGTTCGAGTAAATCCATGATTACGAAACGTAAAGATCGTCCCCCTTTCTCCAAGTATAATACTTGTTGATAAGACTCCACAAAGTAGTCATATCTAGTTGGAAAGGAAAATTCATCAATATTTCCCAAGCCGAGGCTTGTTAATGGATATCAACTTGTTCCAACAATACTACCCCTCGAATGATGAGAGGGTAAACAAGATTCCATGAATAATAGCAACCCAGTTGCGGGTGAAACGAATAATTTATGACCGGGCAGTCACAAGATAAATAACATTCCTCAAGTAAGGTTCCCTTACAATAGAATCGAAGGAATAATGGAACTACTGAGAACCTTTCTTGATAATATAATAATAATAAGGCTCTGTAATAATTTATATAGTGTTCGAAGGTCGATAATACTATTTGAATGAAGTAAATTATTTTTTTTAAACGAGTTAGAAGAATTAAATAAATATTCCAAGAATATTTATTGAGTCACAGATATCAGAAAAGTGTTGCTCGGAATAATCTTTGAATAAATATTCAGAATAATATTCATTGAACAAATAATGAATATTCAATTTAATAATGATATTTAGTGATGAAATAATCATCAAATGGATATTTGAAATAATATTCACTGAATCAATAATGAATATTATACTTAAGAATGATACTCATTGATGACATAATGATCGACCGAATATTTGAGACAATATTTATTGAACAAACAATGAATATTCAACTCAGTAATATTTATAGAAGAAATGATTATCGAAGGAACATTTGAAATTATGTTCAATAATTGAATCGACTTTAAATGAATGTCGAAGATAATATTCATCGTCTCAAAGGAATATTTTGAATAATATTTGTCGAATAACTGGAGTTCGAATCAATGTTCAACTAATATTTATAAAATAAATAGAGATTGAATGAATATTCGAAATAATATTCATTTGAATATATAAGGCTCAAATGAATATTAAAATAATATTTATTAAATAAATAACTCGAATGAATATTCGAAAATAATATCTATTGAGTAAATAAGAATGAATATTCTTTAAGTAAATAACTTAACTGAGGGTTCGAAATAATATTCGAATATTAAATTGACTTTAGATGAATATTAAAGATAATGTTCATCGAATAAGTAAATATATGATGAATAATCCGAATAATATTTATCGAATAATCTCAAGGGAATATTCCAATAATATTCGCCAGATAGTAAATGGGAAATATTTACTTAATTATTTTCCTCTGAAAATAATATCAATATATCAAGAAATAACGACTCCCGGTCTATAATCAAAGAATGAGATTCAATTGCCCTTCGCTTAAGGGTCTTTACAATATCCGGCTTATAACCAATATATATCTATCTAGCTTATAAGCCAACATTTAAATCAGGGAACAAGTATATCATTACGACTTTGAAAGTAGGCATGAATGCTATGGCATATGTACTGTAACAGCAAACATATATATATTCACAACAACAGCCTTAAAGAAGGATTTAAAACTTGCCTGGGAATCGAGTGCGAGTAAGGGTAGTGGTAGCGTGTCCCGGGTCAGCCTGGTGATCTATAAATAGTCAAGGCATTCGGGATTAATCACTTAACACCTTTCAAAAATTTAAGTATAAACTTAACTTAAATCGAAACACGTTTTCAAGTCATTTCGTTATACCCCTCTAATTCACTCTTATTATTGCTTTTATTATCCGACACTTGTTCGTTAATAAAGCATGACATTACACTTACATATGGTAAGTATTTGATTTGTAAAAGTTTTAAAGTCGAAAGATTATACCTCGAGATTTAGCGATCGTTTTCTAAGTGGTTTACCGTAGTTATAACCAAGTATACTCTTTAGGGGTACTTTCGTACTTAACCTTGATTCGAACATTTTTATAAAATCGAAAAACGATCTTTTTAATATGAGGTCCTCTCTCACACCATCCTTATGATCTCTAATATTTAATTACCAAGATTTTCCACTGCGATACATATTTTACATGGTTCAATTTCAATTACGAATTCGCATTCTCGGTTTCGAACCCCTTATATTCGATCGGCCATAACTCCTAAACCGTAAGTCCATTTTATTCGATCTTTATATAAAACCGAAGCTTGTAACATGATCTAGATAACCATGGCAGAATATGAAACTGGACAGTGAGGTTTATTAACTGTGAAGATCGGATTTCAAGATTAAACGAAAATCGGGCATTACGACGGCTATAAATCGAACGTTCTAATAATCGTAACACCAAAACCAAGCCACACCGGGCACCAATACAACTTATACACATGATTCTCATCTCAACAAGTTCAAGAACACAATATTATACCAACATAATCATCATCTCTTAAATCCATTAGATCTACTACATAATCATGTTTATAACATCACTAACATCACCACTAAGCTAGATCAACCAAGAACATGCTTATAACTCAAGACAAGAACTAGGGTTTCAAGTTGTTATACCTTCTTGAGAGTGTGTACTAGCCTTACAAAGCTTGGTATGGTCCTTAAGAGTGTTTAAGCTTGCTAGATCAATCAAAAGAAACAAGAAAATCAAAGATTAGTTCATGAGAAACACTATTCATTATCAGTTTGATGATTTATTTGGAAATGGAAAAAGATGAATTTGAAGCTGAAATTCTTAGGGGATCTAAACTATGATATGAAGTACTCACCATAAAAATTTCAAGATCAAATGATGGTGGGAACCCCCCCCCTTTTTAGCTTGGACCGTGAGCAGTAGAATGGAGAGGAAATGAGAGAGAGTTTTGTGTTCTTTTGCTTGGCTCTTGGAAAGTAATTGCATAAAGTGAAGGCCTTGGATAATATCTTGGTTAAAGTAGCTTTATTAAAGTGGTGATGTAATGGATGATGAAATTAGGAGGGACAAGTGTTGATTTGTTGTGGTTAGGATGATAAAGCAAGCTAAGTACTTGGTTATATTCTAAACATGCTAGTTACTTATGTAACTAATTGGTTTCTAGATATTTTCTTACTTGCACATGCATGCATCTTGTTCTCTGCTTGCTCTCTTGTCCGGTTATTGCTCAATTCGATTGATTGTTCGAGGAAATAACTCGTTGATTTCTAGTTAGAGTTTTACCGAAAACCTTCTTAATATAAATACTAACATTCTCAATCTTTCTTTATAATTCTTGAATTTAAATTCCTTAAATCCCTTTAATAATTCCTTAAGTCTTGCAGTGTCCAGGGAATTCTCGGAGAAAATAAAAGTGCTATTTTTCTGAATCCGACAGCTTTTACATACACTTATTTTCCTCCTGGATCACTAATACGAACTCAGAAATCCGTTCCGAATATCGGATATAGCATTATTATAATAATATTCCAAAATCCACCAAAATCACTATTCATCACTTATTTTTATTTAATTCCTATAATTAGGAAAATGAACCTGGTTTACCCTCGAGTGTTACTTAACCTTTTTACGGAACCGTTGGACTATAATAGATATTGATTTGGATGACACAAGAATAATCTTTCTTGGAATAATATAACTTATATCTTTAGGAGATAGATCATTCTTATCTATGCTGTCAACCAAAAGTATTCTTCATGACATACAAGTATTTGAATCTAAATCCATCCCATTCATTCGATAAACATTCGTTACATCGTAGTCATAATTACTATGTACTCCTATAATATTACATAGGAAAAGTTTTAATTCTATCAAAAATCTGGGTTCTTACACCTTTTTTGTTAATTTGTTTGTCCATCCATCCCCAGTGTACGCGTTATTGTTAGTGTATACTGAAAATATTTATTTTAAGTATATACATTTATTTCTGGCCCAGTTTTATTGAGAATCATTTAAATGTTTACATGTTGTCTAATATTATATATTGTGGACAATCTAGTATCAAATGGGATACAGAATATTAGATTGTTAAATACAGTTTATATAATATAACAAGGTTCACAGCACAGGTGGTGTTGGACAATCCATTGGTATGGCTGTAGTATTATTTAGATTAGTTTATATTGACTAATAAATAATACTAGTATACTTTGTGTATATTGAACAGGATCAAATTTAGAATTGTTCCCTTATACTGATTAAGAAGGAGAACTAAGATTCTATGTTATTATTAATGCTTAGGTTCTTAATCCGGATATAGTAATTGACACGTGTATATTATTTACATGCTTTGATTTATATATGAAATAATTCTTTTGATTTATTTCATTATATTTTGGGTGATGGAATAATATATATGGTGGATATTATTTATTGAAGGAATCCATGTCCTGATAATATTCGGGTTAATGATGTCCCCTTGAAAGCTCAAAAAGATTTAATTATGTGAAACCCTGCAGGTGGATTTATTCCGGCATAATTAAATAAAGGTTGAGTGGATAATCAAGGATAAAAGATATTAATTAAATAAATTATCAGTAATTTATTTAATTAATGGGCATGCGCTATTTTAAACATGGGGAATTTAATAAGCAAATAATATTGGCATCAAGAGCTAGGTTCTATGGTTCTACGATTTTTGATATGATGTCCATGTCGTAATTATATATGCATGTGTATGGTGGTAGGCTTGTATATTTTGTTTTGCAGGTTAGTATCCACTATTATGGCCATGTATATTTTAATTATGTGTTTGGATCCCACGTGGTTTAATCGTGGTTATTTTTGTTTGGTTTCCACGTGGTTTATCGTGGTTGTAAACACGAGGGTTGATCGTGTTAGATTAGATTTTACAAAATTAGTTTTGTATTAGATCTTTTTTTTATGTAATTGTTTGATGGATTTTGTAAAAATCCGGGTATTTTGTAACAATTGCGTACGGCTGAAAATCAAAACCGTACAAATTTTTTATCCGCTGCGTAGCTGTTGGTGTCGTTTTGTTCCTGCGGCGGTTGAACTCGGTCAAGAAAATTCAAAGTGTCTTGAGGAACAGGCGAGGGCATCTAGCGCGTGAAAAAGAAGCAATCCATCTGGCGCGTGTTTTAAACGCGCGTTGTATTTGCTGGAAAACAAGACACGGCTGGAAAAACAAATTTTAGTTTTTTAATGTTTTGTTTTGGAAGGTTGGTTTTTAAGCTTTTGGTCGAATGTTTCATTCTTGGCAAAGTCAGGATCTATTGACGCGCTAGCAACAATTCGAGACTAAAGGGCTGCAGAAATTAAGTTTGGGGCCATAATAGTGGAATTTTTTATTTTAATTTTTTCCTCTAATATTTAATTATTGCTTTAAATAATTATTATGTGTGTTGCTAATTTATGTGTGTAATTTTTAATTGCATGTTAACATAATTAGGACGACATGGACATAGATATTTTATTTATTGCTTTAATTAAATGTTATTTGTTGTTAATTATGTGTGTATTTTGAATGCATGTTAGACATAATTGTAACGACATAGGCCCCATTTAATTTTTAAAATTCCTCTTTTTTAATAAAAATTCTAAGTGGGTGAGGGAATTAATTAGGAATTAAATCCCACGGTCTCCATTATTTTGTATGTAATATAACCTTTTAAATAATGTAGATGGTATATATGATCACTTATCGTGGCGTACTATTTATGGTATTATTAAAAGGTTATGGAAATTACTAGAACAAAATTCTTAAATTAAATTACGAATATTGAAAGGTATACATGCCACCCAACGTGGCGTACCAAGTTTCATAGAATTCGATTAATTAGAAGGGTACCAATGATTGAATATAGATTTTCGATATTGAGAGAAATGATGATTCTGTCTAGAAAGGGGTCTTAAGTGACGCCTCTTGACAATGCTCCCCCCGATCTGGGAATTATCCTATTATCGATTATTGATTTGAAATATTTAATGGTGGCATCCGGTCTTATTAATTTAAGATTTAATAATGGTATACACTTAGCTATGAAAAATAATATATAGTCCACCCTAACGTGGCGTATTATTTAGTAATAGGACCGAAGTAATATTTAAACAAATTTAAGTGGTATATATGTCACCCATCGTGGCGTACCAGATACTTATGGTGTTTAAATATTAGTGCATTAATTTTAATTAATTGTTAGAGGAAACCAATAGGTTTTAAGATTTGTGCAATTCTCTGATTATGTGTTACATGTATGATTCTCAGGATTAGATCATTATGGGCTTTAATCCACTATTCACCATACTTAAGGATAACAAACTTACTGGACCAAACTATATTGAATGGAAACGTAATTTGGACATAGTGTTGACTGCTGAGGAGTACAAATTTTGTACTTATGATCCCAAGCCAGATCAGCCTGCTGAAGATGCTCCTGAAAGTGAGAAGGAGTATTATAAGCGGTGGATTAAGGCTGATGAGATGTCGCGATGTTACATTCTGGCAGCAATGTCGGGTGTTTTGCAGCATCAGCATCAGGCTATGTCCACAGCTTCAGATATGCTCTTTAATCTCAAGGAACTTTTTGGGGAACAGAATAGGGCTGCTAGGCAAGTAGCAATGAAGGCTTTAATGAACACTCAGATGGCTGAAGGAACACCTGTAAGGGATCATGTTCTCAGGATGATGTCTCATCTGAATGAAATGGAGATCCTTGGTGCTGATATTGATGGGGAAACCCAGATTGATATCATCCTTATGAGTCTGCCCAAAAGTTTTGAGCAGTTCCGCTTGAATTACACCATGAACAAAAGGGTGTATAGTCTCGCGGAACTTCTGACAGAACTTCAGGCAGCTGAAGGACTCTTTAAGCAGAATGTTCAAGTGAATGTGGCTGAGAAAGCTTCTTCCTCTAAGCCGAAAGGCAAGAAGAAGAAAAAGGTTCAGACACATAAAGCTGGAAAGGTTGCTAATGTAGTGGGAGTTCAAGGTGCTGTGAAAAAGCCTAAGGGCAAGTGCTTCAGGTGCAAGCAGTCAGGTCACTGGAAACAGGATTGTCCTCTTCCTAAGAAGACAAACAATACTGGTATGTCTCTTTCTCTAGTTACGGAAACATATATAGCGGCTATATCTACGGGCACTTGGTGTGTAGATACAGGAGCCACTGACCATGTTTGTAACTCTATGCAGGGGTTCCAGCAAACCAGAATGCTTAGAGATGGCGAGATATATGTGTTCATGGGAGATGCTACGAAAGTAGCAGTAGTTGCTGTTGGAATAATTACTTTATCTTTTGGCGATGATAGGATTTTGGTTTTGAACAATTGTCTTTATGTACCTTCGTTTAGAAGGAATTTGATTTCAGTTTCTAAACTTACCATTGATGGTTATAATGTTTGTTTGGATCGTAATGTTTCTATTATGATGAATAAACGAGTTATATGTTCTGGTACATTGCAAGACAATTTATATATTATTAATCCTATCCAACCAATGCTGCAACAAAAGGAATCTAATAATATTCTTTCTAGCTCAAACAAAAGAAAGAAATCTTCCGAATTGAACCAAACATATCTTTGGCACTTAAGATTAGGTCATATTAACTTGAGGAGGATTCAAAGACTGGTAGTAGATGGGCCATTAGGCTTGTTGGCAGTGGAGCCATTTTCAGTTTGTGAATCTTGCTTGGAAGGTAAGATGACTAATAGGCCTTTTAAAGCAAAGGGGAATAGAGCCAAAGAAGTATTAGAATTGGTTCATACTGATTTATGTGGTCCTATGAGTATCCAAGCAAGAGGAGGTTATGAGTATTTTGTCACTTTCATTGACGATTATTCTAGATATGGATACATTTATTTGTTGCGCCGCAAGTCTGAGTGCTTTGAAAAATTCAAAAAGTGCGGAGAAACGACATCTTGGAAAATGTATCAAGTCACTACGATCAGATCGTGGTGGCGAATACTTGCTTGGAGAATTTAGGGACTATTTATCAGAAAATGGGATTACATCCCAGTTGTCTGCACCTGGCACACCTCAGCAGAATGGTGTAGCAGAGAGAAGGAATCGGACTCTTTTGGAGAGTGTTAGATCAATGATGACTTATTCAGATTTACCTAAGTCGTTCTGGGGATATGCTATAGAAACAGCGGCTTACCTTCTGAACTTGGTACCTTCTAAGTCGGTTCCCAAGACTCTAATAGAATTGTGGACTGGTAGTAAACCAAGTCTAAGACATATTCGGATTTGGGGTTGTCCAGCACATGTGCTGAACAAGAACGCGACCAAGCTAGAATCTCGTACAGAAGTAAGGTTGTTTGTAGGCTATCCCATGGGAACGAAAGGTTATTCATTTTATAGTCCTAGGGATCGAGATGTCATTGTTAGCACCAATGCCAGATTCTTAGAGGAAGACTATATAATGAACCACAAACCCATGAGTAGTGTTGTTTTAGAGGAATTAGTGGGAGGGACAGATAATCCCCAAGTGCCAATAGTACAAGTAGAACAACCACAAGAAAATGCACAACTTGACACTAGTACCGCACCAGTGCCTCGTCGTAGTGGGAGGGTTGTTCGACAACCTGAAAGATTCATGTTTTTGGGAGAGTCTTCAGACTTGGTCTCTGGTGAACATGATGAGGATCCCAGGACATACGAACAGGCGATTCTAGATAAAGATGCAAATCTTTGGCAAAAGGCAATGGAATCTGAGATGGAATCTATGTATTCCAATCAAGTTTGGGAGCTCGTGGAACCACCCAAAGGTATAAAACCCATTGGAAGTATGTGGATCTACAAGAAGAAAAGAGGATCTGACAAAAAGGTGAAAGCCTGGAAAGCACGACTTGTTGCGAAAGGGTATACTCAGAAAGAAGGAATCGATTATGAGGAAACCTTTTCTCCAGTTGTTATGCTTAAGTCGATCCGGATTCTTTTATCTATAGCAGCTCATCTCGATTACGAGATTTGGCAAATGGATGTCAAGACAGCTTTCCTTAATGGAAGTCTTGAGGAAACCATCTATATGCAACAACCAAAAGGATTCATTAAAGAAGGGCAAGAGCATCTGGTTTGTAAGCTTAAGAGGTCTATTTATGGACTTAAACAAGCTTCTAGGGACTGGAATATTCGTTTTGATCAGGCAGTCCAGTCATATGGATTTGATCAAAGTCCAAGCGAGTCATGCGTGTATAAGAGAAGTGAGGGTAATGCAGTGGTTTTTCTAGTACTATATGTAGATGACATTTTACTCATTGGAAACAATGTTAAGATGTTGTCATCAGTAAAGGCATGGTTGTTCAAACAATTTGACATGAAGGACTTAGGTGAAGCGGCATACATCCTTGGGATCAAAGTAATAAGGGAACGCAAGAAAAGGATGTTGGCTTTATCTCAAGAGCCTTACATTGATGAAGTATTAGCTCGTTTTAACATGCAGAACTCTAAGAAAGGTTTTCTACCTTTTAAGCATGGAGTTGCTCTATCCAAGGAGCAGTGTCCTTCGACACCTAAGGATATAGAGAGCATGAAAGCAGTTCCTTATGCTTCGGCATGTGGAAGCTTAATGTATGCTATGTTATGTACGAGGCCTGACATCTGCTTTGCTGTAGGCATGGTTAGTAGATATCAGTCGAACCCAGGTCAGGAACATTGGAGTGCAGTAAAAACTATACTCAAGTACCTGCGAAGGACTAAGGAGTATATGTTAATTTACAAGGCCTCAGATCTATTTCCTTTGGGATATACTGATTCAGATTTCCAATCAGATAGAGATAAGAGGAAATCAACCTCGGGATACGTTTTTACTTTGGGAGGTGGAGCCGTTATATGGAGGAGTGTAAAGCAGAAATGCATTGCAGACTCTACCATGGAAGCCGAGTACGTGGCGGCCTCTGAGGCTGCAAAGGAGGCTGTATGGTTCAGGAACTTCCTTTTGGACTTGGATGTGGTACCTAATTTGCCTAAGAGTCTGACAGTGTATTGTGATAACACTGGTGCTGTGGCAAATTCAAAAGAACCACGAGACCACAAAGCAGCTAAACATATTGAACGTAAGTATCATCTCATACGAGGAATCGTAAAGCGAGGAGATATAGTTGTGGCTCACATATCATCAGAAGACAACCGGGCAGATCCTTTCACAAAGAGCTTGCCAGCCAAGGTTTTTGACAGGCATGTGGAAGCGATAGGAGTCAAATGGATGGGCACATAGTTTTCAGTGTAATAGTGGATTAAATAAACACTGATATACTCATTGAAATATTTTGAGTATAAGTGGGAGATTGTTAGTGTATACTGAAAATATTTATTTTAAGTATATACATTTATTTCTGGCCCAGTTTTATTGAGAATCATTTAAATGTTTACATGTTGTCTAATATTATATATTGTGGACAATCTAGTATCAAATGGGATACAGAATATTAGATTGTTAAATACAGTTTATATAATATAACAAGGTTCACAGCACAGGTGGTGTTGGACAATCCATTGGTATGGCTGTAGTATTATTTAGATTAGTTTATATTGACTAATAAATAATACTAGTATACTTTGTGTATATTGAACAGGATCAAATTTAGAATTGTTCCCTTATACTGATTAAGAAGGAGAACTAAGATTCTATGTTATTATTAATGCTTAGGTTCTTAATCCGGATATAGTAATTGACACGTGTATATTATTTACATGCTTTGATTTATATATGAAATAATTCTTTTGATTTATTTCATTATATTTTGGGTGATGGAATAATATATATGGTGGATATTATTTATTGAAGGAATCCATGTCCTGATAATATTCGGGTTAATGATGTCCCCTTGAAAGCTCAAAAAGATTTAATTATGTGAAACCCTGCAGGTGGATTTATTCCGGCATAATTAAATAAAGGTTGAGTGGATAATCAAGGATAAAAGATATTAATTAAATAAATTATCAGTAATTTATTTAATTAATGGGCATGCGCTATTTTAAACATGGGGAATTTAATAAGCAAATAATATTGGAACCCAATTAAATAATTAAGTTGCGGTATTAGGAAAGGTAGTGCAAATATTAATTCTTTAGTGGATTGAATTAATATTTAATTACATTGGGCTAGGCCCAAGATGTAATTAGAAGGCCTAACCTAATTATCCATGATCCCTATTGTAGCCCTATATATATTCTTATTCTCTTCTTGCTAGGGTTGGGGTCGAGAAAAATATTGTAGCCACCTAGGAGCAAGAAGAGAGGTTAACTTGAGGAGACGAAGGCCACACTTCGCTCAAGGGAATTTGGGAATACAATAGAAGAGCGTGGAATCAACCGTTAACAAGGTGACTTTTGTATTCGTATTCATTAATTTATTGTATCAAAAATCGCAGGGCCACGATCCGATTGTCCCAACAGTTATTACATGCATGAGGCATCAGTCTGTGATGGGGTGAGAAGTGCTCATTTAAGTTTAAGTCTTTTAAGTTTTTTTAAAATCAAAATCTTCATTTCCATTAAATCAAAATGTAAGTGAACATAAGTCTTTTAAGTGATTGGGCATTCTACGAATTCTGTTCATAAAAAAAAAATTATAATTTACATTTTAGGATTTAGTTATGATTTTTTAATGTTTTTCTTTTAGGCTCTAGCTGATTTGTAATATTGTTATGTTTTATTGTTATTAGGCATTTTGAAACATACAATTTTCATTTTTTAAATGAAAATTTTGTATAATATTAAAATATAAAACATTGATAACTAAAGTACCTCGAAGTAAAAACAAATGATAATTTAGCAAAAAAAATAAACAGTTGTGAAACTAACCTCAAGTATGAAAAGAATTTTGTAACTAATTTCGTACGGTTAGCATTACTCTTCATAAATATAGATATCATGTCATCATGGCTATCAGCACGGGGTAGCTAAGTGGTTATATTTGCATGAGAATAATTTTGAATCCCATATTGGACGAAATGCTGAAATATTCCAGAGGCCTTACAAGCATCAACAACATCCCTACTTCCTTCAGGATCACTAGTCACGATAACAACCTCAGCTCACCAATTCTTGGCTGCATCAATGCTCATCTATGACACATTAGGCCTTCCAAGTATTGCAGTGTCATGAACAATGACCTTATCTTTCGGGAATCCATTAGTCATTTCTTTAATTTCTTCCTTGCCTAAATTTTCTTTAATTCCTTTAGCCACCTAGAGCAAGCAAACATCTACATTGATGGCTGCAATAAGAATTAATGTCAAGAAAACACATATACTTTTAACTAGATATGGCAATCCTGCGAAATACACCTTTCGAACCCATAAGTGGCTAGGGGGATTAGAGACTAATGACTTTGTGAAGTCTCCAACTCCACTAGCAAGCATAATTTGATCTTGTTTTCCATCTGAAATTAAGCGAAATGGATGCCATTCAGACATTGGTGATGGGCTTATTCTGCCTAATATGCCAGACTTTACTATGCCTTGAAACTTGATAACGAATGCATGACCATATGGCGTTGACACTCTAACTGGGACACGTCTCACAGTACGGGAGAATTGTAGAGATAGTAATGGCTAGTATAAACCAAAATTCTTGGTGTTTGAGTAATATGGATGAGTTTTTGTATGACTTCGTTTTGGAATCGTAGGTAAGTTTGAGTGTGATGAATGCCCATAAACTAGTACATGCCCAACCAGCAAAGTAATGAATCCTTTTAAAGACATTGCGATGAAGATGTCGTACTAGTGGAAATTCTGCTAAGAAAGACAAAACCAAAGAGAAAGGATTGTCGATGCAATTCCATTTATTACAATTGAAGAATTTTCTCTACCTTGTATGGTTAATACTAAGAGGTATATAATTATGCCACTAACACTACAAGAAATAGAGGCATTTACGACCGTTTCAACGGTCGGATTTAATACAGTAACGGTCCGTTTTACCCATAATAGTCGGTTTTAATTGGTCGGGTTAAACCTAGTCGGGTTTGCGTTGTAACGGTCGGTTTTATCGTTGACTTTCCTTGACCAACGAATTCCTTTCAGCGCCACGTGTCGTGGGGCTCACAATGTATATCGTCGACCTAAGTATTTTTGGGCCGAAGCCATGTCAACGGCTTGTTATGTTCTTAATCGAGTTTTACTACGACCTATTAAAATGAAGACTCCCTACGAGCTTTATTTTGGTAAAACTCCTAAGATACGCTACTTCAAGGTATTTGGAAGTAAATGCTTTATTTTGAATACAAAAGATTATTTGACGAAATTCGACCCTAAATCTAGCGAGGGTGTATTTCTTGTAGAGCTGTTAACGAAACTAGCTATTCGTGAGCAAGCTCGAGCTCAGCTCGTTAAGGGCTCGATTCGACTCGGTTCGTTAAGAACTCGAGCTCGAGCTCGAACACAAAAAAGTGCTCGTTAAGCTAACGAGCCTGAGCCGAGTTTTTAGCATGTGCGGCTCGAGCTCGGCTCGATTTTGTTTGGCTCGGTTCGGCTCGTTAAAAGTTCGAAAAAAAAGATATATTAATATATATTATTTCTTAAATTCCTGATTTTTATAAAATTCTACCCAACACAATACATGACAAAAACAATTCTTAGCAAAATACAACCATATAGGTCTGGTAGCACTGTAGCAGACTAGCAGGAACAATTAACTAATTAAGAGAACAAACATTCACACAGCAACATCTCTGGAAATTTAAAGATTACATCTTAAAAACTAAAAAGTAAAAACAATTCTCCACAGCATCATCTCTCCACAGCATCCACAGCATCTCCAGACTCTTCACACAAATCTGAAAAGCAATAAAAATAAATCAGATTCATAAATCAAAGGCTTTTACAACTGCAACATCAAAGCTTGAGAAGATCGTATATGGTACCTAATTAAACAATCCACAAGTACATGTTTGGTGCTTTTATCCATTAAACATGTCTTTTTTTGCTAAATAAGTAAAGAGAACTTACACCTTACTACCCATACTAATGCTCAGCGATGCAGACAAGGGTAGGTCCATTTCAAAGTATAAATCGGTAATCTCCAGTAACTAGATCCCTGGAAATCTCCACTATGTTATTGTACAGTGTCATAGATGCCATGTATTCTAATTAAAAGTCAGTTTCGTAGTGCACTTGCTATAGTACATTAACTGACCATGCATTATCAAATAAGAGAGCTATATACTTATGCAGATGCAATCTAATTAACAGCAGATAAATAATAGTTTTCCATTATATTTATAAAAAAAATGAATTCATTAATCCCGGACTTCAGCAGTAATCAAACATTAGAGGTACTCAAACCTGTGGTAAACATCTATAAGAGAACTTACATATCAGGCAATATAAAGACCAGGCAATAGAAGTAATCAAGTAGATGATATTCATCAGAACTATGGGCCTCAAAGATTCTTATTCTTCTGTAATGTGTAAATAGGTAATTGAATATTATCAACATCTCCACTGAGGGATTCGAGAAGATATTATACTAAAAATGCTTTAAATTTAGCATGACTTTGCACTAGATGTCTGTGTTTTTGATATTTAAAGGCTTCCCTGTGAAGTTCTCTTTTGAATGAGCATATGTAAGGACAAAAAAATGCAGAAGCAGAACATAGCGACACTTTGATATACCTGTTTAAACAGATTCAGGTTGCTGCTTTCCCTCAATCTAAAGATATGACAATCTCCTTGTCTTCCTTCTACATTTAACATTTTAAACAAGTTAGATTTGTCATTTAAGAATTAAGCATGTTAGATTCAGTAGGCTAAATAAATAACATTTACCTGTTTAGATTTTAAAGTCCGTAAATTTCACGCACCCAATCAGCTCCACACAATAACATTTCAACGGTTTCAGGTTTCAAGCAAGAACGGTGGGGTTCAATCACTCTACCACTAGCACTAAAGGTTGACTCAAAAGCTACAGTGCTAATAGGAATACTTAATACATCACACGCCATCTTGGATAAAATAGGATATTTTGAAGTATTCCCTTTCCACCAAGCTAGAACATCAAATTTTGAACTCGGAGCAATTATTTTCTCACTCAAGTACTCCTCCAATTCAGACTTCGTGGGCTCAATCGTACCACCACTCTCCCTAATGAAACTCTCATAATCATTTATCCCTTGTAGTGTCTCGCTTAATTCGATAGTGAAATTTGCATCAGAAGAAGATACTTGACTTGATTCATTCCGTTATATATTAGATTCTCTTTCTTCCTTGCAATATTCTTGATAAAGATAATTTAATGAGTTCATCAAATAGGTCAGATTGATTTCAGCTTCACCTGATATTGGATAAAGGGTGGGGAAACAAAATGTTGGAAGCTTCATTTTAAACCGTGGATCCATGACGGCACCAATAGACATTATCAAATTAGTTTCCCCCCAATATTTATCAAACTTTAATTTCATACCACGTGCCATCTCTTGAATATGCAAGTTGGGGTCAACTATTTTTTTGTCTATTACTTGCTTAACCAGCCTGATTTCTGATAGAAAAAGGTTCGAAGTTGAATATTCAGTCCCAGAAACCACTTTTGTAACATCACAAAAAACCTTGAGGAAAGAAGACACACCCTCAACTCTTTCCCAATCTTCGTCATCCAGTAAATAATCTTTAAACCCCCCCTCGGATTTCGAATACATAAAAAGGCATCTTTAAACTCAATAGCACATGAAAGCATATTAAAGGTGGAATTCCAATGAGTTGGCACATCTAGAATTAACTTCTTACATTTTAAGCCTAAAGCCATAGAAATTTCAGCAAACTTAATTCTTCTACCTTCGGAGGCAGCCACATATTTCACCCCATCCCGAATTTTATCAACAATTCCCTCAATTGGATCTAACCCATCTTTCACACATAAATTCAATATATGTGCACAACAACGTGCATGAAACATTTTTCCATCGATTGACAATTTTTTCCTAATGCTAAAAGTTTGTTTTCAGATTTCGCAAAGCAACATCGTTTGCCTTCACATTGTCTACAATTAATGGTTAATGTCCCTATTTTATCAACAATCCCCCAATCATTCAAACAATTAAACAAAGCCTCAGAAATTACATATCCACTATGTGGGGGAGGGACATTACAGAAATTTTAAACTCTCATGTTAAGCTTCCAATTGGAATCAATCCAATGACCCGTCACAACCATATAACCAAGTTTTTGATGTGATGAAGTCCATATATCCGTTGTAATATTAATTTTTCTAACAGATTTGAAAATCTCTCTTAATTTGTTTTTTTCAATTTCATAAGTACTGATGCAATCCTGTTTAACCATGTGCCTACTTATTTTTTGCCAAAACGGAGTAGCTTTTCTCATAACCACATCAAACATAAAGCTTTCGGCATGCCTAAATGGTAAATCATTAACCAGAATATAGTGAGAAACAACTTTTCTCATCTCATTATGGTCATATTTGAAGTTAGCAACAGTTACCTCAGATGATTTATCGTCGCTCGGTTGAAATTGAAGTTGTCTTTGCTGTGTTCTTCCATGTAAAACCAAACATTTATCAACATGCCTGTTGAATGTGGTCGTGCACCCCGTCTGACCATATTTCATTTGTTTTTTTGCACAATTTACACACTGCTATTTTTTGATTGTTCACCACGATCGTATCCAGATACGACCAACAACGCGACTTCTTCTTTCTTTCCTTCTTTTGATAAGGTTTTGGTTGATTGGATTGTTCAGTATCAACGCTGCTACTTTTTCTTTTCCTAGAAATTTCTTCTTGCTCAGTTTGCTATCCATCGACATTGTCTTCAGATGGGGTTTCATCACCGAGACTTCTTATTAGCCATTATATCTGCAATATGAGTGAACCAAACTCAAAAGAATTATAAATCATTTACAACCAAAAATACTAAATGAATAATATCAATTAAAAGAAATTAAAATCAATTACAAAAGATTGTATCTTGTACCACAAATGTGCGCCATAATATATTAATATCAATTACAAACGAATTAAACTCGCTAAGTAGGTGTATATTGCAATTAGTCAATTACAAAAGATTGTGTTTGTGTTTGTGGGTGTGTATTGCGTGTGTGACTGTGTGGTGTGTCGGTGTATGTATATATATAACTATATATTGTGTATGTAAGTGTGTATGTATAAGTTTATAACACTTACGATTGACTGAGAATTTGAGATTGAGATTGAGATTCGAATATTCGATTGAGACTTGAGAGATAGAGACTTTCAGAAGGCTTGACTCTTGAGTGATGAGTCGCTTGCGCCTTAACCCTGAATTGAGATGAGAGAGTGAGAGACTAATGAGAATTACTGAATTAGGTTATGCGTAATCCTTATGCATTTTGGGTTGGGCTGGGCTTTAGTCAATATAATATAATTGGGCTCTTTAGATTTATTTGTTACCGAGCTGCTCGATAACGGCTCGTGTGCGGCTCGATTTCTTAACGCACACTAGCTTGAACAAATATTTTGTGCGATAATAAAGCTCGGCTTGGCTCGGTTCGTTAAGAAAAAAAGTACAGCTCGGCTCGTTTAGCTAAAAGCTCGGCTCGGTTCGTTAACAGCTCTAATTTCTTGGATATTCAAATACAAGCAAAGCTTATCGGGTATTTAATCTTAAAACTTTAACGGTGGAAGAGTCATTGAATGTTGTATTTGACGAATCAAAGCCACTTTCAAAGTGTAAAGATTTGGTTGAAGAGGAAAGTGATCCTAAAGAAGATTGTCTAGAAAATGTTGAAAATATTATTAGACAAGTTGAAACTTTAGATCATGGAACCGTAGTTCCAAATAATCCTCTTGAGATAGTTGAGGTCGATAATGGACTACCTTCGGATGTACCTTGGGTTAGAAATCATCTTATCGAGAATATCGTAGGTGATAGAAATAAAGGTGTCCAAACTCGATCTCAAGTTCAAAATTTTGCTAGTCACTTAGCTTTTCTATCACAAATAGAACCCAAAACGGCTAAAGAAGCTTTACTAGACGAGGATTGGATTCTTGCTATGCAAGAAGAATTTATTATTTCCCAGTTGCACATCTCAAGATTGAAGAAGGGGGGTTGAATACAATCTTGTAAATTTCTTTCGATTTTAAACAAGACAACAGTTAAGCTTCAATGGAGACATATGGATAAATTGAAAACTAAAACGTAAAGTAGATAGAAACGAACAAGCACACAACACACTTAAAAATTTCATGTAGGGTTCGCTCGACTCCACCTGAAGGTTGTATTGAAGAAAACTTCTCTGTGTAAACGATTACACAGCTGCAAATATAAAGCTAAATTATTACAAGAGAACCTAATGCTTTTTGCTTTTTAGCTCAGTGTTTCTCTTCTTCTTTAGCTATGCTACACTTGAAATATATATATACTTCAAGTTTACAAACCCTACAAAATAAACGAATCTAATAAGTCAAAGTATTCTGCAGGGTTGCTGCCACTCCTTTTTCTCCATGTGATACAATTTGTCTGGTTGTCTTGGACGGATATGCACTAGATTTACCAGCTAGATTGTTTGTGAGAATAAGGAATATTTCTTTTTCTTCTTCGTTTCCAATACTGGTTTCCATACCTCTTTTAAGTTTATCAACACATGTGATCTGTCAGGCATATCTAATCGCCATCAACCTCTAATCCCAAGACATTATTGGTTGAAGCATTTTATCCATTGATGTAGACATGGATCGATAGCTTAATAGATGCTTGTTGAGAATACCATATCCGTTGACGTAGAATCTTCATCCGTTGATCACCACTTCACTTATACAGAATTACATAGCACAACTTATTTACAATTAGCTACCCTATTCTTCATATCCATTGATAGTCAACATGACTTAGGAATTCTAGTAACTATGGTATTAACAAACAATCTGAAACTTAGAGACAAGGTATGCTACAAACTTATCAGTTGATAAGCTGCCTCATCAACGGATATGCATGGCTTGGATATCCGTTGATAAGTTACAAAACTTAATCTTGTACACATATGTTTTTTAAGGTGTTTTATGGATGTATATCATCAAGGACAACATAATTCCTAACAATCTCCCCCAATTTCTGACTGATAGAATGGCAGCCATAAATTAAAGGCCTTGATGATAACAAAATACCTTTGAAAAGATCATGATATTCTGTAAAAACATATGAAGTGTACAAGCTACAAAATTTTTGAAGAAATGAACTGATTCAAGTAAGAAAATCATACTTCCACAAGGGATGCTCCTCTAGACTGAGCATATCATTGCTTTCTTCCCCTTGCAGTCCTCATACCATGGATTTTCTCTTTGTTTGCCTCAAGCTGATTTTCCAGAGATTTGTAGATGATCTTTTCTTCTGAGTGGTTTGGATCCGGCATTGACATTAAGTGTTGCAAGTACTCATTGCTAGCTTTCTCCAATTGATCTTCTATCCTGAAAAATCTTCTACAATTGTGTTCATCTCTGAATTCCATTATCCAGTATGGATAAAAATAAAACTTCCTACCAGGTTCATATGGAATATTCAGCTTCTTAGGCAAACCCTCCTTTGAAGTCCAGCTGTTCCTCAATTCATTGGTCTTGTTGAATATTATCTTCTTTGCCTCTGGAGTGAATCCTCTAGATTTCTTCATCAAAGACCAAATCTTCCAGAGTTTGTTGTATCCTTCATTTAGCACTTGGTCTAGGGGCCAGGAAACACTATTTCCTCCTTTATAGGTGAAAATTAACCTTTTTGGAAGCCTGGCTGTCCTATCTACACACTCACATTATCCACATCATCCAAGAAGAAATTGATGTTCGAATACACTTCAATATCAGCAATGTATAATTCAGTTTCTTTCTTGGTGGCCACCTTTGCAACTTGAGGAACCTTAGCAATTTGAATTGGTCTAGCTAATGGTTGTTTCCTTCTTCTGGTTCTCCTCCTTTCAGGTGAGAGCCTGACCTTTGGAAATACCAAGCTGTTGATGTCAAAGTCAAATTCCATAGGTTCTTCCTTTACGAGTTCCAAGGTATTGGATGCATGAGTATCTTGTGTAAGAAGTTTTGTAGGTTGAGGTAGTACTGATTCAACTTGAGCTTCTGGTTCTGGGCTCAAAGATCTTCTAGCAGGAACTTTAACTCTGCTTGCACGCAGACTTTGTGTTCTTCTTTTTTTTTTCTTCTTAAATTTGGCTTCTCCTTCTTCAGCCTCTTGCTTCATCTCTTCCTCTAACTCTCTTACAAGCTCATCAGCCAATCTAGCTTCCTTCTTAGTGGTTTCTGCAAATTTTCTTACAATTTGACTAGCTTGAAGTAACCTTGCAGTTTCTTCAGCTTTGGTAGCTACAAAGTCAGGGTAACCTTCCACTCCCTCTCTGTAGATGAATGCTAGACTTTCCTTGAGTCCCACATCAACTGTAGCCTTCTGTTTTAATTTTGCAATTTGCTTGCTCATTAGCTTGAATTCATCTGGTTTTGGCATTTGAAATTCTACTCTCATGGTGTTTTTACCATTCTTTTTTACAGGTGATTTCTTAGGCTTGAGCACAGGCTTGAATTCAGACATGTAGGATGGCTCCCCTCTGGCTATAGATCTAGGAAGCACAAAATCTGGAATTAGTACTTGTCTGATTGATGTGGTTATGGGAGGAATTTGTATTTGAGAAATTTGAGGATTAGCAGCCAGCCTCATGGTTTTAGAGTCTTCAGGTTGAATGGCTGGTTCTTCCTCACTAGATGAAATTACTGGAGCTGTTGGAGGTAGAGTAGAATGAAGTTGCTCCCCCTCACTTGTTGACCTCTTATCTCCAAACTTCTTCCCCTTTTTTATTAGCATCAAGGGCTTGAGTAGTAGGCAGAGTCAACAAACTTGCAAGGAGGGCATTTTGTTGATTGTGAGCTTCAAGAATGAGCTTTTGATTTGCAAGGATAGTGCTCATTTGAACCTCTAACTTATCAACCTTTACAGACAGATTGTCAACCTTCTTATCTGTTTCTACATCTTTCTTCAGCTTTTGTTTAAGCTGTTGCATCGTTCGGGGAGGAAAAAGAAGCTCCAAGTTCTTGTTCTAAGATTCCAGAGCATTTTGAATTTCTAGCTTGAAGTCATCTTTATTTATCACCCTTTGGTTGAGAAGACACTTGTGCAGTTTGAGAGTAGCCACAAAATTCTCTTGCACAAGATTTAGAGCGGGTTCAACATCTTGTAGAGTAGCTACAGTCTTCTCATATTACACTACTAGCTCAGTGAAAGCATCCTTGGAGATATAATCTTTAGAGACTAGCCATTCTGGTAGATCTCCAGGTTGCTGTGAAGGTTCTGCATCTTCACCTTCAGCAGTGAATTCAGAGTCAGACTGATTCACTTCAATAGCATTTGGAGGTAGCTTGGTAAGAGCATCTGTAGCTCTTTGCATGGATTCTGAAGTCTGTACCAAGTTCAGTCGTAGCTCAGCCTCCACGTTGCCCTGTTCAGCCCAAGAGTTTAGGTCAAAGACAGGGTGAGTAAAGGTTTCAGCTCCAAGAACTGGTCTATCAATGACGTTTGAGATGTCTGTTGATAGAGACTTATTCTAGGGTCATCCTCAACCTCCATTAACTCACAAGCAATGGCTTCATCCACCCTTATGTCTTCTGTATCTGCTTTTCTCTCATGTTCTCTCTCTTTTTGCATCAGGGGCTCCCCCTAGCTCACACCTCTCACACCCTCACCTTCACCTACTAAGGTGGAACCCTCAGACTCTCCTTTTTCCTGGCAGGAAGAAATTGCCAGCCCCCCACTCTCATTCTCTCATTTTGCCTGCTCACAAAGTAGCCTCTCACTCTAAGAGATGCCACTCGCTTCTCTCAATCCTAGAAGTGTTTGAACTACAAGTGTGACTTCTGCTGTTGATGCAGGGAACACATTGATCAATGAATTTGATGTATCCATTATTCATGTAGTTGGAGCTATCAACGGATAATTGCTGTTAAGCATATCCATCGGTGAACAAACACTTGTCAACGGATGAGAAATATCCATCGATGAAGTAGAAGGAATAGCAGTTGAAAGGGAAACTATGATAGAATCTGTGCAGAATGATTTTAAAGAAGGCGACACAGTTTCAGACATAGTTCCAGGAAGAAATGGCTGTTGGTCCAACAAATCATCTAAAAGATGATGACCAGCAGGATCTGAGTGGGGCTTCTCCCTCAGATGAAAAGAGGGAGAATTTGCATGTGATGTGGGAATCATGTCCACATCCAGAGATAGAGGTGGTGAATTTTGAGTAGTTGGTGTGATTATAGATAGAGAATTGGGCTGTGACTCCACATTTGTTGGAGCCACATCAAACTGAGTTTGAGAAGGTTCAATCAAGTAAGATAGAACAGTGTGTGACCCTTGTGTACCCAAAGTAACTTTAGGTTTCTTCTTTCTGACAAAGGTTTTGGTTAGTGATTTTTGGCTAGTGCTGTCCCTTTCCCTCTTGTTCAATGTTCCTGGTTGGGAACTCTTTTCAATAACAACACCCTGTTGAGAGGATGCTGTTAGGGATGTGTTTAAATCCTTTTCAACATTAACAACCTTTTGGGAGACTATAATGTGGCTAGGCTGGGACTCACTTACCTCTCCAACGTTATCCTTAGGGTTTCTTTGATGTTCACCCTGTCCCTCACCACTCACTACCACCTGAACACTCCCCTTAGAGGTTATGGTAGGTTTTACAACAAGTGCCTGTTGGGAAGCACTTGAGGTTGGTTTCTTTGACTTGGATTTAGATTTATGTTTGGTTGCTTGGGTAGAAGACTGTGGGTTCTCAGACTCAGTCTCCATAGCAACACTCAATGGCAAAGAACCTTGAGATTGAGTAGTAGGAAGAGGGTTAGAAACTGTTACCTCAACTTGAAACCGTGCTGATTGAAATGTGTTTTCTTGAGTTCATTTAATCAAGCACAAGTGAGCTTGTTATTGAAATTATGTGATATTCAGTAATTTGTGGAATCTTTTTCTTGACACTGCTAAATCATGATCACAATTTGGAAGAGTCATGTTAAATATCTTAATTAAGCAATTAGCAGATTTAATCAAGTGAAACACACATAGAGTAACACATTTAAGAATAAGAGCAAGTAATGAACACGAGAAATGAAGCAAACAGTTTTCATTAATAATCGATGAACATAAGGACATTGAGATTTAAGTACAAAATTTTTCTTTAAACAAAATACAGAAATCCTAAGAACTAGAGGGGTTCTAGATTTTCTACTTCTTCTTGGTTGCTTCACTTCGGCGATGAAAAATTCTAGACATGGTCATAGCAAGTCCAATGATGCGCTCATGTTGCTCCAACGCACGGAGCCGTTCCATTTCCTTCTCCTCCTCCTCTTTCGCTCTTATCAACTCTAGGTCCATTCGCATAAAAAGCATTTCTAGCTCTTGTTCATAGGAGAGCTCAGACCTGATTTCCTTAGTAAGGTTGTCAACTGGATGGCTCACGCCATTGATCCGAAGGGTGAGGTTGAGATAGTTGAAAAAGATGGCACCAACGAATTTAGAGTTTACGTGAAAGGCCATTGTTCAGAGATAAGAATTTGATCGGATAGAGGTTTAAAGAAGGAAACTGATAGGATGAGAGTGGTAGAACTGGTGATTAATAAATAGATGGTGTTTTTGGAATATGAATCGATGAGGAGACATGACTATTAATACCAGTTATGATCGCATGCAATGCAAAACTAAACACATAATCTCTCTCTTAGATTACCTAGAAAGTGTCATGATTAATCCTATTTATCATGATAATAGAAATAAGCAAGAATCAAAAGATAATCTCTAGGAAATCAATTAGCACAAATAGCACATAAGCATGCAATCACACATATCAAGACAAATATTCGGTCACGAAATGGTAAAAATGATTTGACATCACAGTCATGACCAAAATAAAACAAATAAATTACCCAGTGGATAAAAGAGTAAATTCTCGAGAAATGAGCTTCTCGTTGATATGTATTATTGAGATAACACACACAAAGGAAACTAAATATCTACAGAATAAGTAAAGATAAAATCCAGATATTATTTGAATCATCAAACGGATATTCGACACATCCGTTGATGGGTGAATTCTGACTTAGACAGAATCTCGTACCTTTTCTTGTAAAAGAAAATTCAAACTAATTTCTGGCTGCTCATTCAACCATGCAAATATCTTAGTAAAATTAGGAAAAATTCAGCATACCTAGCTCACTTACCAACCTTGAGAATGTTGATTCATCAAGTGGCTTGGTAAAGATATCTGCAAGTTGCTTCTCACTTGGAACAAAATGAAGTTCCACAGTGCCTTCCATCACATGTTCTCTGATGAAATGATATCTAATGTCCCAAATCCGGGGTCAGGGATTTGGTCGTCACGCGGAAATTCTCATTAACAATTCACCTGTTTAACAACATTAATCTATCTGTAATCATTGAATAATTGAAATACATCATTGAGACCCCAACTACCAAGAATCTTATAGGTTATAGGGCTAGAAACAAGAACTAAAGTCTTTACATTACTCACTTCATTACATCCATTGAATCAAATTACACTATGTCTTACAAATCTTATCCCGCTAGTATAGCTTCGTTGAGAAGTATACCAGAAACTAGTTTTAATCTATACAATGTGATATATATCACACATTAATAAACCTACATGTAACTTACTCCATCTATAGATGTTCTGGATCCTATCTTCTTCATAAGGGTAGTCTGCCTGCTTCTTCCGAGCTATGCAGATAATCCTCATCCGTTTACCTTTTTTCTGAAAGGATAGTATATAAAACAAACAAGTATGAGCGAAAGAATTGCTCAGCAAGTGGTTAATATAGTTCAAAAAATATCCCATCATATACTTGGGGTTTTCGAAATACCACAGATACTTACTATCAACCATGAAATATCTGTACCAAAAAATCTCAATAGGAAAAGTATAATGATTAAAATAATCATTAAATGAACAAGATAAGTTCATAATCACATTAATAACCTTTCCGTCAAAATATCTGCTATGAAAAGAAGATAAACAGAAAATCAATATATGTATATCGTCTTTCATAATATATCTGTAATCTTTATCAAGTGTGAGATGAACAAGTTTTCAATATGATTTGAATGATAAGGAAAATCAATATCATGTTTTGAAATCAACCTCTACTTTGAAATGAACAAGTTCCAGTATATTATAAAAGGATGAGGTTCATAATAGACCAATATAACCTTTTTGACCCTGCCAACATTTACCAGTCACCCAGCCCGTAGCTTTCCGATGGGGTGCTCTCGATAATGTTGCAGAAAATATCCAAATTGGATGATGAACTAATACTGGAATATCTCGCGCCAGATGTCACAACCTTACAATGACCAGTCATAAGTTGTGCATCTCCAAATCTTGTTTCTCTACATGTAGATGGAAGAACTGACGGATTTACTTGTCAACCGCCCTCTTGATCTCCTGCCAATGGTTGGGCATAGTCGTGACCAGCGCAACTCGGACCCCTTTTGATAATGATGGACCGTCCCACAGCCTCTTACACGATTATCAGTGATGGACTGATTCACAGCCTCATACACACATACTCCTAGTTCGAGAAAAATCCATGACTCTGAAACGTAAAGTTCATCCTCTTTTTCCCCGAGTAATAACTCTTTGATACAACTCCACAAAGTAGTTGTTTTTAATTGGAAAGGAAAATTTACCAATATTTCCTGAGCAGTAGCTCGTTAATGGATTAACACTTGTTACAGCAATCCAACTCATCGAGTGTTGAGGAAGTAGCTAGAGTCCCCTGACTCATAATAACTGGGCTCAAAATAAGCTCTCGACATTTTTCGTGACTCAGAAGTTAGGTAAAATAGAATTTCTCCAATAGGGTTTCCCAGTTTTGAAGGAAAGCGACGCCATTGTAGGCTAGGAGTTGATTTAAGATCATTAAGGAAACCTTATAATACTTTTGGAAAATCGTTGTTAAGCAACATAGATTAGGTGCTCAACGTTATTTAGGGATAACCCAGAAGATCGAAAGTATTCAAGATACTTTTACTATATCTCAGAGATATACTTCATGATTATTGAAGTCAAATATTCTTTTAAGTAATCAGAGTTATTCACTATATTCTTGAAAGTATTAATTAAATATTCCAATAATATTTATTAACTCATATCTGCATAAACAATATTCTTAAATAAAATTATCACAACTAAATCTTGAAATGAATATTCAAAAATAATATTCAGTAATTAGATAATTATTAACGATTATTGGAAACCTTTAAATGAATATCCGAAATAATATTCATTGCCTTTAAATAATTATTCGAAATAATAGTCATCAATTAAATAGCCCTTAATAATAATGATAAAGTATTTAAATGAATATCCAAAATAATATTCATTAACTTTAAATGAATATTCGAAATAATGTTCGTCAAATAAACAACCCTTATTAATAATAAGGAAAACTTTAAATGAATATTTAGAATAATATTCATTATGTAAATAGTCATCTAAAGATAACTAGAAATATTTAAATGAAAATCCGAATTAAGATTCATTTAAATAAATAACTCACATATGATTATGAAATCATACTTTAGATAAATATTTGAAACGATATTTTCCATGTAATTATAATCCTCGAATATTATTTACTAAATAAATAATACTCAGAAAATAATTGTAATACGTATACGATATACCGCCTCGCGGTTCGTAACAAATTAGTCGAAACATATGCCCTATACTAAGGGCTATCATAAACCCGGCTTATAGCTACTAGATAACCTCTAGTCTATAAGTCGTCTAATTAAGAATCACACTTCAAGTACGACAATATATTAAGTCAAAACAACTATGCATATACCTTGCATCGTATATCGTAAAATATTCAATAATACTCTTAATGAAATAATATTTGATTAATATTCCTCAAGTGAGATAATACTCAAATAACAATCCTCGAATATTTACCAAGTAATAAATACTTTTTGAAATTATAATAATGATACTAAATAACATTCCTCAGATTACATAGCACTTTGCCGCTAGAATCCCTCCGGGTTTCCACGACTATTTATATATATCAAAATACCGACTCCCGATTTAGAGTCGAACACAATAAGTATGCTCTTATACTTAGAGCTACAAGATACACTGGTTCATAATAACTCATCTCAAACTTATATGTGGATCAGAATGCCAACTTTATATATATGGCATTATAAGCAATTACCGCAAAACTGTATAACTCTATACATGGAGAAACATGAATATAGAACCAATACTACAAAGTATGGTTTAGAACACTTGCATGGTACTCGAGATACGATAGGGCTCGTGACGATGTCGGTCCATCTAGACAGAGTCAAATAAGAACATACCGTTAATCCCCTGGATAACCATTCTTAACTTAAGGTGTAAACATACAACAAACACAACCAAAGCATTACTTGCTCGCTCTAGCATCATACTAAGTCCATGTTGGTCGTCAAATACTTACGTCATAAGTTTAGTTAAAAATCCATCCGCAATACCAAGTTATACTTAACCATTTAGAACGTTGGTTTCTAAGTCTCGTTTTCAGTGGTTTTCACTTACGCGACCTCGGCTTAAACTTTTCTATAAAATCCACTTTTTACTCTTTTGAGGTGATTCCTTCGTATACATACCCCTTATGATCTCTAGTATTTAATAAACTCGATTCGCCACCAAAATCATACTATTAAGGGGTTCAATTGAAGTCATGAACTTAGCACTTACGAGATCGAACCACTTTTACGAATTTGACCATTTCTCCTAAACCGTAAATCAAAATTCTACAAGGCTTTCGCCAAAATGATCTATGAAACAATATCTACAAGCTATATGCAGTGGTTCAATATTTACGGAAGGTATGTGTCTCGGGTGCCTACTGTTTTAAGCATCAACAACAATTCGTCATTACTATGGCTATAAATCGAATAATCCAAAAATCGTAACATCAATACCAAGCCACACCGGCATCCATACAACTTATACACATATTAATCATCCCCCAACTGCCCGAAATCATCTCTTTACCAACATGATCATCATATCTCTTAAATCAAATAATCACTACATAATCATGCTTATAATCATACTAACATCCTAACCATGCTAACAACCATCAAGATCATCAATAAACTTAAAGTAAGAGCTAGGGTTTTGATGAGATATACCTTCCTTGGTGAGTGATATAGCCTTACTAAGCCTTGATCTAGTCCTTAGAACTCCTTACAACCTTAAAATAACAAGAATCATCAAGAACATAATTAGTGATTTTCGGATCTGCTATAACTCAGTGGAAAGATCATGAAAAACGAGGGCCTTACCGAGGTTTTCTGGTCAAGACTTCTATAGGAGAGTTGTAGAGCATCTAACCAGCTTTCCAACAAGCTAAGAAACACGAAATTTCATGAAGTAATGAAGGAGATATGGCCGTTTGAAAATCAGTACAGAAGCTGTTACGAATCTGGACAGTTTGCCTCTTCAACTTGGGGAGGAGATTTGCCTAGGCTATACTCATCATCTTGCCATGAACTTTTGAGAGAATGTTATCCATATTATGAGGGATCTGTGGTTAAAATTTGGTGATTTTATCATGGATAGAAATGGAGGTATGAATTTTTCTCTCATGGAGGTTCATACTGGGCAGTTTGAGAAAAATGGAGATAATGGAGTTTGCTTGCTTTTCTCTTGGACAATATGCATAAAGTGATTGCCTTGGATAATATCTAGATATTATAGATGTTTACGGCTGTGTACTCACCTTGGGACTTGTGCAAAGAGTCTTGGGGAAGCTTTGCTAATTGTTTTGTTTCTTGAAATGATTTAAGTGTTTTAATCACTTAAATTCCTAATTGCTCTTGATTTAATCTTTGATTAAATCATCCAATCTACTTGATATAATTCTCTTGATGATCATGTAGGATATTTAATCTTGTAATGATCTCAATCCAAATTCCATAATTCGTTTGCTTTATCTTTTAATCTCGTTGAAAACTTTCAACGATTTCTAGAACGCTCGTTTCACTATCTCTGTGGTTTTCGTTCCAAATCCCAAAATCAAATATATAAAATTCTAAAATATTAAATCCTTAATTCCTCAAAATTAATATCTCATTTCTTGAATATAATAATATATAATTCAGTGTATGGTCAAATATTACACCAGAATACAAATTGGAATTTCTGAATTCCGATCGTCTTTACATACACTTATTCGCTCTGTAGATCACTAATATGACTTTGAAATATCCATACCCTATCCCGTACATAGAGTGGCATGAAAAGTTTCTTAGTTCTCAAAATCACTATTCATCCATAATTTACTATTCACGCATGACAAACACTATTCACGTATATACTTATTCTTAATAAGAAAAGTTTTAATTCTACCGAAAATCTGGGTTCTTACATTGGTCCTGGAATGTTGCACTGGATTCTCAGATATGGCAATTGCACTAGTGTTGTCACAAAAGATTGGGATTCTATCAACTCTTAATCCATAGTCAAGTAGTTGATTCTTCATCCATAGTATTTGTGCACAACAACTCCCAACTGCAATATACTCAGCTTCTACAATAGAAGTGGAAACTGAATTCTGCTTCTTGCTAAACCAAGAGACCAGCTTGTTCCCTAAGAATTGACAAGTGCCTGTGGTACTTTTTCTGTCAATTTTACAACCTGCATAATCTGCATCTGAATAGCCAGATAGATTAAAACCAGATTCTCTAGGATACCAAATGCCAAGGTTTGGAAACTTGTTCCTTGACACTTGCACATTTCTATCCATGATTTCCACTGGAATACCTTTAGCATCACACATCTCCAATCTCATATTCTCTATCCTGTTTGCGCAGAAATATACCTATATGAACTGGCTTTTCATTCTTCAACATGCCATTTAGCTTATCAATAGCAATACTAACTCTATCTATCTTGGGCTTTCACTAGCCGTTTGTTGGTAAAATCTTTTGTCTATTTGGTTTGTTGAATTAACTCGGTTTAAAATATTTTTAACTTGCCAACCTCCTTCCAACACAAGGAAGAGCGACAACTCTTTTCATAACGGCCTCGCAAGGTAGTATCCCTATTCATTATGGTACCGTCTAAGTGCATCTAATATCTCGGACTATGGGTCTTGTGTAAAATCTCATCCTTGAATTCCCGAATCTTCGGAATCCATATCTTTTCTCCTTTTGACTAAGGCATTGGCCACCACATTGGCCTCCCCTGAATGGTAGTGCATTTTATAGTCGTATCTTGATCTCTATCATGACATAAAGTCTTAATACTCCGACCTTTAAATATATCTTCTCTGTAAAATTTTCCAGAAAATAATTCTAATAATACTCCTTGAAACAATTGTAAGAAAATATTGGTTATAATATATATTTCCTGTTCGTACGTAAACGGGCACATACTTTACCCTCGTTCTTGAAATTTTTTCCTTGTTCTTTCCTTCTGCATAATATATACTTGAGGCTTTTATGGTCCATATAATGTTTCCGAATCTCTTAGAGAGAAAACCATCGCTGCTAATTCCAATTTATGGGTGGGTATCTAGTCTCTTACTCTTTTAACTGTCTGAATGCATACATACTTACTCTACGGTGCTGTATCAGCACACAATCTAAACCTTTATGAGATGCATCATTATATATCACAAAGTCTTCCTTATCATCTGGTAGGGCCAACACTTGGCTGACACCAACCTCTTTTTCAATTCTTGCAAACTCTCCTCACACTTAGGAGTCCATTCCAACTTCTCAGTGTTTCTCGTAAATTGTGTCAACGGTGTTGCTATCTTAGCAAGGTCCTGCACGAATTTCCTATAATAGCCTATCAGGTCTATAAAACGTCTCACCTCTGTGGGTGTAGTTTGTCTCTCCCAATTGAAATAACTTCTATTTTAGCGGGATCCATTAATACTCCCTTGATAATAACCACAAGTCTTAGGAATTGGGCTTCATTAAACCAGAATTCACACTTTGAGAATTTGGCATGCAACTGCTCTTCTCATAATAACTCTAAAACAATTCTTAAATGTTCGTCCTCTGGATATATCAGGACGTCATCAATAAATACAATAACGAGCTTATCTAAATATTTCTTGAACACTTGATTCACTAAATCCATAAAAACTACGGGTGCATTAATCACCCAAATGACATTTCTAAAATCTCATAGTGTCTATACCTATTGCGAACGCAGTATTGGGTATATCCTCGGTTTTAATCTTTAACTGGTGGCATCCAGTTCTCAATTCAATCTCGGAAAATACATATCACCTCTTAGCTGGTTTAGCAAATCGTTTCTCCTCGGTAGTAGGTATTTACTCTTACTGATAAACTTGTTCCATGGTCTAGCGGTCAGGACATCAGACTCTGAATCTGGTAACCCGAGTTCAATTCTCGTTAGTCGATATGCACTTTCATTATTCCATTTTTATCTCACAACCAACACCGAGGCTCCCTACGGTGATGCACTGGGTCTTATCATACTCTTGCCCAGCATTCTTGTCACTGATTCACTACTCTTTCATTTCTACTGGGGTTAATCCATAACAGTTTCTATTTCTCGGTTCGATGGTAATCCGGGTAGATTCACTGGAATACGTTATCGAACCTGTCGATCACTGGGTCCTTTAAACCCTTCATCCTCAATACTTATTCTGCAAAACTAGAGTTAGTATCCATTCGTACATAACCTTTCCATAATCTTAATTCAACTATGGTGTTTCTATCGAGCACCGATGTCGTTGAAGTTTCACATTATATCGTCATTTCTTACAAAATGTGGTTCGACCAACTTTTCATTTGCATGACCTCCTTGAGAAGGAGTAAACTGATTCCCTCGATATGTCACTGATATACTAATCACCTTGGGACTAGCTCTTATCCTCGGCGATTCCATTGCGAATCTAATCTATATTAACGAATTTCGCTTATCTGACCTGGTTGGCCTCCTCTTGGAATTCATTAGAGATAGCAAGAATCATGGAGCTTTGAAAAGATAGCTACCATATCAAGACAAATGTCACACAATGGTGATCCTAGGATTATAAGCTTTGAAATAAATCTTATTTGAGATAAGGGAATTTAACAATAGATCAATATGATCAAAAGAACTAACGTTGCGTGCCTTAGTTAAGGCATTACTAAAGGTAATTAGCCTTCTTGTATTTCACAACACACAAGTGATGGCGTCCCATCAGACTTCTATCACATAGACAGATAGTCCTTGTGGCCCCTATAAGAATAGGGTTGTTCGTCTAAGTGGAAGAAGAGAAATAGGAATCAACTTGAACTCAAGTTAATAAATTATCATCTTTCGACAAATAATTCTCAAAGGGACACCTTGGAGAAAATTCTAAGATGTGATTCCAAAAGTAAAGAATATCCAGGAAGATACTGGTATATATCACAAGCAAGTGCTGTTGTATCACCATAAGATTATTCACTATTGAAGGAAAGTGAAATTTTAAATAACATCAATAGACAGGCTTCAGAACCTGAAAGTTGGTATCATGACAGCCTCTGTCACAATTGAAACCCAGCACGGGTGAACACAAGTATGGCAATATAGCTTAGAAGAGAAATTATATCCTTAAGAAATTCTCTCTTGGAAGATATCTTATAATTCATAAATAGGGGAGGTAATCAAATCGATTTACAAATGGGGAGGTTACTGCCAACGTCTCTACAGATGCCTTATATGTCGGCTCATTTGGCGGATAATCGTTTGATTCTAAAGTTTTCTTCTTCATGCACACCTTAGAGTGCTCGATAACTTATGCCATTATCGACTCGTACTAGTCACCATAGTCTCAACCATCAGCATTTACAATCATAGAGAGTTATACCCAACTCGGCGCAATCATCTCAAGCAACGTTCCATTCCACACAAAGACTTTGATATAGGTGTCACCCATGGTAATGGCGAATTCTATCCTTCGAATAGGCGGTATTCCGGAAGATCGTTAGAAAATACATGCTTAAATCCGGTATCTATTTCAATCATCTTTATATCCTATATTCCTTTTTCCTATATCAATCTCGTGTGCCACATAAGATTAACACTTTTGGCATGATAACCTTTTCATTTAAGTCAATCCCGGAGCTGCTTAGTCCATCTTGGTCCTTAATTATATTTCGTCTTTACCGTCCAATCTCAACTTCATCATTTTATCTCTACAATCCATTTTAACAATCCGGGTCTATCCACCAACCCATATGGCGGTTACCTTAACCAATCGACCAGGTTTACTCTAGTTTTCACTCTCTTTGGTGACATTCTCTGATAATCAGAAAGACAAGGTTTGCAAAAAATTGTCGAATCTCTTCCCAATATCAGGGAAATTTGGTCAGTCTATTTATCCACTGTTAATACTAGGAAATCAATTTTGAAACCTGAAGAACAATTCTATGAACATCCAAACAGGTAAAATCGTAAGCAGTAATAATAACGGAATAATCGACATAAAGTTGGAAGTTTAACCACTAGAAAGGAACCAAATATACACCTCCCATAAAAGGGAAAACCAAAGTTTCACACGGAACATGCCACATTTTCCTGATACATATACGTCCGAGTAGTCTATATTACCAACAGTCAGTTTACTTAACCCCCCACTTAAAGGGAACATTACTTTATAACTAGTCATTCATCAAAACTGGCAGTACCCGGATCTAACTCCGGCTTCTCAGTTCTATCCTCGTAATTTCCTCCTTGGCCGTCAGCCGGGTCCTCTACTCATTTGTCCTTGTATTTATTCCAATCAAATCAATAGCCAAGTTCCCAACGATCCAGTCATAGGCAACAGTTGATACCACCTCTATCTCATCTATTCTTAAAACTCTACTCCATTCATTTCATCATATCTCCTGATGAATCATAATCGACTCCAAATTCTTGTCTTGTCACTTAATCACTCTCTAAGGACTCTTTTGGTCCTCAAGTAAACATATCACATCTTTATCAATCGGCTCGTTCTCTACAAGATTATTCCCTTGACCTTCCATGAGGTCCTCCTCTAGATCCTCCTCTGGATCCTCCTCTATCGGGTCAACGTCCATCTCAAGGAGCGCATCATTATGTGTCTGCTCGGAGGCCTCGGGTCTGGCATATTCGGTATCTCAACCCTCTCTACCTCAATATTCGATGTCAACTTTCTATCCTTCATCATCATTTTGAAAATTTCCTATAGTTCGGGGAATACATAACTACATTCATGAATCCCCTCAAATCATCTTAAATTCATGTCTCGGGCGATCTATGCCCCTGCCGACCAATACTTGTCTCTGAGCATTCTTTGGTAGATATTCATCACCACAAGAAGTGAGGTCTACATCATCATATTCTTCAACGTAGCAATCACACCTTAACTTAAACGTTGGTACTATATCCAATAGTCCAACATGAACTCTACATGAGTTCTGACGTTCTCAGATCACTATACACACTCCTACTCACTCTCGTTTCTAGTTTACTATAACCTCAGCTCTGATACCATTTCTGTAACAGCCCCAAATCCGGGGTCAGGGATTTGGTCGTCACGCGGAAATTCTCATTAACAATTCACCTGTTTAACAACATTAATCCATCTATAATCATTGAATAACTGAAATACATCATTGAGACCCCAACTACCAAGAATCATATAGGTTATAGGGCTAGAAACAAGAACTAAAGTCTTTACATTACTCACTTTATTACATCTATTGAATCAAATTACACTATGTCTTACAAATCTTATCCCGCTAGTATAGCTTCGTTGAGAAGTATACCAGCAACTAGTTTTACTCTATACAATGTGATATATATCACACATTAATAAACCTACATATAACTTAATCCAACTATAGATGTTCTGGATCCTGTCTTCTTCATAAGGGTAGTCTGCCTGCTTCTTCCGAGCTATGAAGATAATCCTCATCCGTTTACCTCTTTCTGAAAGGCTAGTATATAAAACAAACAAGTATGAGCGAAAGAATTGCTCTGCAAGTGGTTAATAGAGTTCACAAAATATCCCATCATATACTTGGGGTTTTCGAAATACCACAGATACTTACTATCATCCATGAAATATCTGTACCCAAAAATCTCAATAGGAAAAGTATAATGATTAAAATAATCATTAAATGAACAAGATAAGTTCATAATCATATTAATAACCTTTCCGTCAAAATATCTGCTATGAAAAGAAGATAAGCAGAAAATCAATATATGTATATCATCTTTCATAATATTTTTGTAATCTTTATCAAGTGTGAGATATCAATATCATCTTTTGAAATCAACCTCTACTTTGAAATGAGCAAGTTCCAGTATATTATAAAAGGATGAGGTTCAAAGTAGACCAATATAACCTTTTCGACCCTGCCAACACTTACCAGTCACCCAGCCCGTAGCTTTCCGATGGGGTGCTCTCGATAATGTTGCAGAAAATATCCAAATTGGATGATGAACTAATACTGGAGTATCTCGCGCCAAATGTCACAACCTTACGATGATCAGTCATAAGTTGTGCATCTCCAAATCTTGTTTCTCTACATGTGGATGGAAGAACTGACGAATTTACTTGTCTACCGCCCTCTTAATCTCCCGCCAACGGTTGGGCATAGTCAGGACCAGCGCAACTCGAACCCCTTTTAATAATGATGGACCATCCCACGGCCTCTTACACGATTATCAGTGATGGACAGATTCACAACCTCATACACACATACTCCTAGTTTGAGTAAAATGCATGACTCTGAAACATAAAGTTCGTCCTTCTTTTCCCCGAGTAATAACTCGTTGATACAACTCCACAAAGTAGTTGTATCTAATTGGAAAGGAAAATTAACTAATATTTCCCGAGCAGTAGCTCGTTAATGGATTAACACTTGTTACAGCAATCCTACTCCTCGAGTGTTGAGGAAGTAGCCAGAGTCCCCTGACTCATAATAACTGGGCTCAAAATAAGCTCTCGACATTTTTCGTGACTCAGAAGTTAGGTAAAATAAAATTTCTCCAATAGGGTTTCCCAGTTTTGAAGGAAAGCGACGCCATTGCAGGCTAGGAGTTGATTTAAGATCATCAGGGAAACCTTATAATACTTTTGGAAAATCGTTGTTAAGCAACATAGATTAGGTGCTCAACGTTATTTAGGGATAACCCAGAAGATCGAAAGTATTCAAGATACTTTTACTATATCTCATAGATATACTTCATGATTATTGAAGTCAAATATGCTTTTAAGTAATTTGAGTTATTCACTATATTCTTGAAAGTATTAATTAAATATTCCAATAATATTTATTAACTCATATCTGCATAAACAATATTTTTAAATAAAATTATCACAACTAAATCTTGAAATGAATATTCAAAAATAATATTCAGTAATTAGATAATTATTAACGATTATTGGAAACCTTTAAATGAATATCCGAAATAATATTTATTACCTTTAAATGAATATTCGAAATAATAGTCATCAATTAAATAACCCTTAATAATAATGATAAAGTATTTAAATGAATATCCAAAATAATATTCATTAACTTTAAATGAATATTCGAAATAATGTTCGTCAAATAAACAACCCTTATTAATAATAAGGAAAACTTTAAATGTGTTAGGAATAATTCATGAGTTGTGATGTTAAGAATAGAATTTCACTTATACTTCTTGTATATCCTGATCTTATAAAGGATTTAGCACTTTGTATAGGATATATGTGTTAGACAGTAGTCTGTAGAATTTAAGTCAGGAATGAACAGTGCATCGAGTACTACCTGTCAGGAACTAAGATTGAATCCTGATACGTCAAGTCAAATACTGATCAAGTACTGATGGGATGGTCAGATCCTGATGCAAGAAGGAATCCTGATATCAGTCGTGTTACTGATGAGGTCATTATGGATGCTACAGAAACTGGCAAGTGCTATAAAACAGGATCTTTGTTTGAGGAACAAGCAAGAAGATATTATGAAGGAAAGAATTTTCTATTGATGGAAACTATCAACTGGACGGCAGAACATTGTCATGTATAGATTATCTTTCTGTGATTAGTTGATAGGTAGCATTATAAATACTCTCTCTATATCATTGTAAAAAGAGCGTGAAAGTTGAGCGATTGATTTTGTATGTGTAGCTCTGTATAAGGTTTGTATTCGAAAGTTCGAAACAAACAAAGAGAGAGATTTGTATTGTCAGCAGCTGCTAAAGGTATTTGTACACCTTTGGTAGAGTTTGTATTTGATCTTATTAATACAAACAGTTTGATTCATTCGTTTATTCTTGTTTATCTAATCAAGCAAAAATCAGACACGATTATATAACTTGTATTCAACCCCCCATCTACAAGTTATTCGAGTTAACAAAATGAATATTTAGAATAATATTCATTAAGTAAATAGTCATCTAAAGATAACTAGAAACATTTAAATGAAAATCCGAATTAAGATTCATTTAAATAAATAACTCACGTATGATTATGAAATCATACTTTAGATAAATATTTGAAACGATATTTTCCAAGTAATTATAATCCTCGAATATTATTTACTAAATAAATAATACTCAGAAAATAATTGTAATACGTATACGATATACCGCCTCTAGTCTATAAGTCGTCTAATTAAAAATTACACTTCAAGTATGACAATATATTAAGTCAAAACAACTATGCATATACCTTGCATCGTATATCGTAAAATATTCAATAATACTCTTAATGAAATAATATTTGATTAATATTCCTCAAGTGAGATAATACTCAAATACCATTCCTCGAATCTTTACCAAGTAATAAATACTTTTTGAAATTATAATAATGATTCTAAATAACATTCCTCAGAATACATAGCACTTTGCCGCTAGAATCCCTCCGGGTTTCCATGACTATTTATATATATCAAAATACCGACTCCCGGTTTAGAGTCGAACATAATAAGTATGCTCTTATACTTAGAGCTACAAGATACACTAGTTCATAATAACTCATCTCAAACTTATATGTGGATCAGAAGGCCAACTTTATATATATGGCATTATAAGCAATTACCGCAAAACTGTATAACTCTATACATGGCGAAATAGGAATATAGAACCAATACTACAAAGTATGGTTTAGAACACTTGCCCGTTACTCGAGATACGATAGGGCTCGCGACGATGTCGGTCCATCTAGACAGAGTCAAATAAGAACATACCGTTAATCCCCTGGATAACCATTCTTAACTCAAGGTATAAACAAACAACAAACACAACCAAAGCATTACTTGCTCGCTCTAGCGTCATACTAAGTCCATGTTGGTCGTCAAATACTTACGTCATAAGTTTAGTTAAAAATCCATCCGCAATACCAAGTTATACTTAACCATTTAGAACGTTGGTTTCTAAGTCTCGTTTTCAGTGGTTATCACTTACGCGACCTCAGCTTAAACTTTTCTATAAAATCCACTTTTTACTCTTTTGAGGTGATTCCTTCGCATACATACCCCTTATTATCTCTAGTATTTAATAAACTCGATTTGCCACCAAAAGCATACCATTAAGGGGTTCAATTGAAGTCATGAACTTAGCAATTACGCGATCGAACTACTTTTACGAATTTGGCCATTTCTCCTAAACCGTAAATCAAAATGCTACAAGGCTTTCGCCAAAATGATCTATGAAACAAGATCTACAAGTTCTAGGCAGTGGTTCAATATTTACAGAAGGTATGTGTCTCGGGTGCCTACTATTTTAAGCATCAACAATAATTCGTCATTACAACGGCTATAAATCGAATAATCCAAAAATCGTAACATCAATACCAAGCCACAATGGCATCCATACAACTTATACACATATTAATCGTCCCCCAACTGCCAAAAATCATCTAATTTACCAACATGATCATAATATATCTTAAATCAAATAATCACTACATAATCATGCTTATAATCATACTAACATCCTAACCATGCTAACAACCATCAAGATCATCAATAAACTTAAAGTAAGAGCTAGGGTTTTGATGAGATATACCTTCCTTGGTGAGTGATAGAGCCGAGGTTTTCTGGTCAAGACTTCTATAGGAGAATTGTAGAGTATCTAACCAGCTTTCCAACAAGCTAAAAAACATGAAATTTCATGGAGTAATGAAGGAGATATGGCCGTTTCAAAATCAGTACAGAAGCTGTTACGAATCTGGACAGTTTGCTTCTTCAACTTGGGGAGGAGATTTGCCTAGGCTACACTCATCATCTTGCCATGAAATATTGAGCGAATGTTCTCCATATTATGAGGGAGCTGTGGTTAAAATTTGGTGATTTTATCATGGATAGAAATGGAGGTATGAATTTTTCCCTCATGGAGGTTCTTGCTGGGCAGTTTGAGAAAAATGGAGAGAACGGAGTTTGCTTGCTTTTCTCTTGGGCAATAATGCATAAAGTGATTGAATTGGATAATATCTAGATATTATAGATGTGTATGGTTGTGTACTCACCTTGGGACTTGTGCAAAGAGTCTTGGGGAAGCTTTGCTAATTGTTTTGTTTCTTGAAATGATTTAAGTGTTTTAATCACTTAAATTCCTAATTGCTCTTGATTTAATCTTTGATTAAATCCTCCAATGTACTTGATATAATTCTCTTGATGATCATGTAGAATATTTAATCTTGTAATGAACTCAATCCAAATTCCATAATTCGTTTGCTTTATCTTTTAATCTCGTTGAAAAGTTTCAGCGGTTTCTAGAACGCTCGTTTCACTATCTCTGTGGTTTTCGTTCCAAATCCCCAAATCAAATATAATAAAATTCTAAAATATTAAATCCTTAATTCCTCAAAATTAATATCTCATTTCTTGAATATAATAATATATAATTCACTGCCCGGTCAAATATTACACCAGAATACAAACTGGAATTTCCGAATTCCGATCGTCTTTACATACACTTATTCGATCTATAGATCACTAATATGACTTTGAAATATCCATACCCTATCCCGTACATAGAGTGGCATGAAAAGTTTCTTAGTCCTCAAAATCACTATTCATCCATAATTTACTATTCATGCATGACAAACACTATTCACGTATATACTTATTCTTAATAAGAAAAGTTTTAATTCTACCGAAAATCTGGGTTCTTACATTGGTCCTGGAATGTTGCACTGGATTCTCAGATATGGCAATTTCACTAGTGTTGTCACAAAAGATTGGGATTCTATCAACTCTTAATCCATAGTCAAGCAGTTGATTCTTCATCCATAGTATTTGTGCACAACAACTCCCAGCTGCAATATACTCAGCTTCTGCAGTAGAAGTGGAAACTGAATTCTGCTTCTTGCTAAACCAAGAGACCAGCTTGTTCCATAAGAATTGACAAGTGCCTGTGGTACTTTTTCTTTCAATTTTGCAACCTGCATAATCTGCATCTGAATAGCCAGTTAGATTAAAACCAGATTCTCTAGGATACCAAATGCCAAGGTTTGGTGTTCCTTTGAGATATCTGAAAATCCTTTTAATAGCTATTAAATGAGATTCCCTGGGATCAGCTTGGAATCTAGCACATAAACAAGTAGAAAACATAATATCAGGTCTGCTTGCTGTTAAATATAAAAGTGAGCCCACCATGCCCCTATAACTTGAAATGTCCACTTTCTTCTCCTTAGGGCTCATTTGTTAACACCTGGATGAAACTAATATAGCTGGATGAGATATTTTTCTATCATTAAGATTGTTTGACTTGCATCTATGTATCTAGACGAGACCTAATTTTTTCTTAACGACACATCTTACAAAATCAAGCCTCTATCGTTCAGATTCTGATCAGAGTGGGCCTTTAGCATCATTTTAGTATCATCACTCCTTAATTGTAATATTTCTTTTATGCTAGTTAATTTTATTTGCTCTTTTATTTTGCAATCTCTTTCTTATGAAAAAATTATTACAAATATTTATATATAAAAAATGATCATAATTTTTTTCTGAATTGTAAACATATGATTTTTTTTTATGGACAACCAATTAAATTAATTAGAATCATGTGTATTATTAGGACAAATTATAACAATTTTTTGGTCAAATAATTATATTTATCTATTATGTACGAGTTGCAATACTATGATAATGAATATTAAAAAATACTAAATTATTTAAATAATAAGTTTTGTTATTCAAATGGTATTGATTTTTTTACCAAACATCATTACTCGTTCAGCATCCAGATTTATCGTTCATCCAGATTTTTCACTCGTTCAGAAAATGCTATTCAGATTTAACAAATGACCCTATAGTATTCAACTCAAGTTTAGTGGCAGTGGCCATGGGTGTTTTTTCAAAAGCACAATCCAGCAGGTTAAATCTTTTCAAAAGATCATAAACATACTTGGATTGGCTAATGAATATACCATCACTAACTTGCTTTACTTGTAAACCAAGAAAATAAGTTAGTTCACCCATCATGCTCATTTCATATTTACTTTGCATAAGTTTGGCAAACCTTTTACAAAGCTTCTCATCAGTAGACCAAAAAATTATATCATCTACATAAATTTGTACCAGTATCATAGAGCCATTGACATTTCTATAAAAGAGAGTTTTATCAACAGTACCTCGAGTTAAGTGATTCTCTATAAGGAACTGTGAGAGAGTGGCATACCAGGCTCTTGGTGCTTGCTTCAGGCCATAGAGTGCTTTGAGAAGAAAATAGACAAACTCTGGAAACTCTGGATCTTCAAAACCAGGAGGTTGACTCACATACACCTCTTCTTCCAAAATGCCATTTAGAAAAGCACTCTTGACATCCATCTGATAGACTTTGAAATTGGCATGAGCTGCATAGGCCAGGAAGATTCTGATTGCTTCTAACCTTTCTATAGGTGCAAAGGTCTCATCAAAATCATTCCTTCTTCTTGGCAATAGCCTTTTGCAACCAATCTTGTTTTGTTCCTCGTTACTATGCCATTCTCATCCATCTTATTCTTGAATACCCATTTAGTGTCAATCATTGACTTGCCTTTAGGCTTGGGTACAAGCTTCCACACTTCATTTCTCTCAAACTGGTTTAGCTCCTCTTGCATTGCTAAAACCCAGTTTGGATCTAGGAGGGCATCCTCAACTCTCTTAGGTTCTTCTTTAGACCGAAAACTGATGTACAAGCATTCTTCTTGAGTTGCCCTTCTAGTTTAGACTCTGGCATTTGAATCTCCAATGATGAGTTCAAATGGGTGATCTCTGGTCCATTTTCTTGATGGTGGCAGATTTAATCTTGATGACGTAGCTTCATTCTCCCTGTGTTGATCAATCTGATTAGTTGTTGAGTGACGACTCTGAGAAACTCCCCTTGAGTGTGTGGCTCTCGAGGTTGGAGTGCTAACAGAGTTGTCAATGGATAATTCTCTCTGACTATCAACTGGTAATCCAGAACTGTCTTCAACGGATGGAGCTTCCTCAGCATCAACGAATTATGTCCCACACTCTTCACTCCGAGCATGCTGCAATCTTACACCAGTCGATGTTGCTTCTACATCATTTTCACTGCTTTCACCACTCATATCATTTTCAAATGATAGATCTTCATGGAAACCTTCATCTATCAACCCTTGGATTTTCTTGTCATCAAAGATAACATGTATGGATTCCATAACAATGTTAAGTCTTAGGTTATAGATTCTATATGATTTCCCTGTTGAGTATCCAACAAAGATAGCTTCATCTGCTTTGGTGTCAAACTTTTCAATGTTTTCACCTTGATTTCTCAGGACAAAACATTTGTAGCCAAAGACTTGTAAGAAGTTAACTGTTGGCTTCTTTCCCTTGAATAGTTGGTATGGAGTCAGTCCTTTTGCTTGATTGATCAAAGAAATATTTTGAGTGTAGCAGCCAGTGTTGACAGCTTCAGTCCAGAAATATGTTGGTAACTTTGATTCTTCAAGCATTGTTCTTGCAGCTTCAACGAGAGTCCTGTTTTTCCTTTCCACTACACCATTTTGTTGAGGAGTCCTAGGTGCAGAGAATTCTTGGATAATTCCTTGTTCTTCATAAAACTCTCTCATCATAGAGTTCTTGAACTCAGTCTCATTGTCACTTCTCATCCTTCTTACTTTGAAAGAGGGATTATTGTTGACTGTTCTGATATGATTGATGATGATTTCTCCTGCCTCATCCTTGGAGTGCAGAAAGAATGTCCACGTGTATTTAGAGAAGTCATCCACAATCACTATACAGTATCTCTTCTTAGATATTGACATTACATTGATTGGTCTAAATAGATCCATATGAAGTATCTGTAGAGGATGATCAATAGAGGACATTAACTTGGATTTGAAAGAGGCCTTCTTTTGCTTCCCTTTTTGGCATGCATCACACAATCCATCCTTGGAGAAATCCAATTTTGGAATACCTCTAACGAGATCCTTTTTCATCAATTCATTCATTGCTTGGAAATTCAAGTGTGACAGTTTCTTGTGCCATAGCCAACCTTCATCTACACTTGCCTTACTCAAGAGGCATGTAGCTGTATCTGCACTTGTTGAATTGAAGTCAGCTGTGTACACATTCCCTTTCCGGTTGCCTGTCATCACAACCTTGTTGTCTTTTTTCTTGAAAACAACATAAGCTTCCGAAGTAAACGACACATTTTGACCTTTATCACATAGTTGATTGATACTAAGAAAATTATGCTTGAGTCCTTCAACTTGTGCTACATCCTTAATGACAATATTTCCTTTTGAAATCAAGCCATATCCTCTAGTATATCCTTTGATGTTGTCTCCAAAGGTAATGCTAGGGCCAACTCTCTCCTCGAACTTAGTGAGCAGGGTAGAATCTCCAGTCATATGTCTGGAACAGCCACTATCCAGATACCAGAGGTTCTTTGTGTCTCCCTGCACACATCAAACCAAATCAAGTTGCTATTGGTACCTAAGTTTCCTTGGGTCCTACAGTGTTAGCCTTTTTCTTGCCTTTCAAATCCTTTCTATCCTTTGGTCCAGACTGAGTTAAATCAATCTTGACTTTGGGAGTGGGCCTTTGAAAGCAAGGATTGAGCCTTGCTCAAATGCATTATAGAAATTAGAGTTAGGCATAGTCTCTGCATGCATGTTATTCATTATCCATGGCATCTAAGGAATATTGAAAGCATTATAGTATGGATTGTGCATGAATGGCATGTTTGCATATAGACTAGATGCATGAGCAGGTTGAGCAGTAATATTAGGCATAACAAACATAGCAGAAGTAGGCAAGTGTAAAGGCATGGGAGCATTTTTCAATTTTTTACAGCTAGCAGATAGGTGATTAACACTACCACAATTAACACATTCTTTTCTAGGAGCATACTTATCAGGTGTATAATTGTTGTGTTTATTAATCCCTACTTTTCCATTTTTGTTCTTTCTCCTTCCTTTAGCTCTTGACTCAACTTTCTCTAACTTGTCCTTCAATTGCTTTTGGGATAATTTACCTATGTTAGCTTTCTCAACTGATTTTGTTTTGCTACATTCTCCTATCTCAAAGTTTTTACTGATGGGACCATATTAATTATTCAATTTAACTAGAGTTGCTTTGCTGAAAGTTTTGGCTTTCGATGGATGACATTGATCTGTATCCATCGATGGCTCGTTGTTCAAAGGATAACTGCAGGTATCATCCATTGACACACTGTCTGAAGCAGTCTCTCCATCAACTCCTAACTTTGCTTCTCCTAACTTACTAAGGGCATTCAAACCTTGAGAACGACAGATTTCTTCTCTAGCATCCTTAGGTTTTCCCCATGTAGCAAATAGGTCCTGATTCTTCTTCAACTGTTCTTTCAAAACCTTCTCTCGTTTAAGAGCTTCAATCAATCCATCTTTAGCTTCCTGTCAATCTCTTCTCATAACCTCAAACTCGATTAACTGAGTTTCCATCAAAGCATTCCTATCACTTAACTTTTCATTTAGATCTTTTATTCTCATGTTTTCTTTGTTAAGTGATTTCAGGGAAACTTGCATGTTATACAATTCAAAAGACATCTCATCAATTGTACTAGCACATTCAGCTTTTGAAAGATCAGATAGGTTAGAAGAGAATACCTGGTTGCTTGCTGAACTAGCTTCTTCATATTTCTCATTTTCCATGAGGGCAAGGTTGACAAACTCTTCTTCTGCATCAGAATCTCCACCAGCAGCCCAATCACTGTCTCTAGACACAAATGCCTTTTCCTTTTGATTGAGAAGATCGAAATATTTCCTCTTGTAGTCAACAGTTCCAAACTATTTCTTCTCATTATCAGCTTTAGGCTTTCTGCATTCATTGGCAAAATGGCCAGCAATTCCACAATTGAAACATTTGAACTTGGATCTGTCAACCATGTCTCTAGATGGTTGATGATTCTTTCTGAATTGCCTGCCTCCTGCTGGGTTCCTTTTGAATTTGAGTTTTGTGAATCTCCTTGACAAGAATGCCAGATAATTATCCAAGTCATCAGATTCACCTCCACTTGATGCATCGAGTTCTTCAATCAACTTGTTTTTCCCTCTGCTAGTGTCAGCTCCACCTTCACAAGTCTCTGAACTTGGTGTGGTCTTTGTGCTCTCCATCTTCTCACTCACTTGGCTTATTGGAATATTGGCCACCAAGGCAACAGATCCAGCCTTCTTCTGGATCTTCTCCACTTCCTCATCTTGTTGCATTTCAAGCTCATAGGTTTTCAGGATACCATAAAGTATCTCAAGTGTAAATTCTTTGTAGTCTTGAGAGTTCCTCAATGAGACTACAAAAAACTTGTTTGCACTAAATCACGCAAGCGCACGTGGTCACAAGTAATATAGATATAAGTCAAGTTCGTTCCCACAGAGATCTTGGTTTTTAATTCAGTTTAGTACCTATGCAACAATGTATGGTTTTAATTCACTGCTAAGACAAATGTTTGCACTAATCATGCAAGCGTACGTGGGCACAAGTAATATAGATATAAGTCAAGTTCGTTCCCACGGAGATCTGGTTATGGTTTTAATTCAGTAGATGTACCTATTCAACAATGTATGATTATTATTCACTACTAAGACAATTAACAAATTTGGGTTTAATAAACTAAATTAACTAAGAAGTAAATTAACAAACTAAGAATTAACTAACTAACAAGGATTGGAATCGAATTACTTCTGTAAGAGAAAACTTGGAATCCTAACTTCATTAAATACTTTGCTTAGATCTGACGCCTTTAATCACTATATGCAATGGTTATGATATCTGATCAGATAACACGAAACAAGTATACGTTACTTCTCAGTATACGAATACCAAACTAAACATACATCCACAAAAGAGATAGAAGATGAATAGACACCAATTATGCTTAGACCCTATATCTCTATAGAATTTGAAAACATAACGGTTGAAGAACAAGTTATCCACATTGATCACATAGGGCAGCATAATATCTCTATTTACGCTACAAATCATGATGTTAAAACATCAACCTATCCTATGCTAGCATGGCAAGTTCTAAATCTCAAGATCCACTCTCGCTTCAAAAGAGATTAACAAATTAGATGTTTATGACGCATCTATCAAGTAAGCATAACCATACGAGGATATCAGATATACATCACACACAGATCTTTAAAGCATCAAGATACTAAAGCTCCATAAATAAATCCGTTAGAATCCCATGACAACGATTAGTTAATAATTGAACCTCTCGTCATCATGGGATCTGATGAAACCATGATAAAAACAAAGTATGAAAATATACAAATAAACCTGAGTAATTGATATGTAATGGTTCTCCCCAAAATTACAATGATAGGATGTGTTTATATAGGCTCTATAATTCTTGCCCAGCAAGAAATTGCCTTCTATTACAACTAGAATTCAATTAAGGTACTAAAAACTGCCCAAAATACAATTAGAACTTGAAAAGGGCGAAACAGTAATTTCCTGCTCCCATCAGTCTGATTGTCGAGCTGTCTGCGCCCAACGCACGCAACCTGCTCGTGCAAGACCTGTCCCATGTTGTAGAAAATCTCCCAAGCTTCGCGTGGACAGTAAGATCGCTGAAAACGGACTTCTAGAACTCCAGATATGGCCAAAACAGTGTAAACTGCGCAACCTTCCAGGAAAATCCGAATTTTAATCAATTTAATCTCCAAAAACCGATAGAAGCATTAACCATAATCGATATTCTTGCCAACCTGCACACTACACAAAACACATCAAAACTACAACAAACTTGAGTCCAAAACAATCAATTTAAGCCGATATGAAATGCTCCAAGTGGATATAAAATCCACTTATCACACCCCAAAACTTAAACCGATGCTTGTCCTCAAGCATAAACAATTACAACTAACTAACTAACTAGTACCACTTCCGTAGGTGATCACGGTTGCATTTGGCATATGAAACAAGCCCTTTAAACTCCTAGGAAACCCTAGTGGATGAGTAAGGTCTCGTGAGGGCCTATAGTGAATGTACCCACAAAATCCATCTAACCTAATGCAACGCAATGCATGAATGCAACTAATATGAAAATACAAATAATCTAGTACTAATATCCTACCATACCTTCAAATCCTCTCATGCCATATCAACTTAAGAATCAAAGTAAATACGCAATGTCTTTGTAGCATCCCAAAATCCGGGGTACAGATATGGGGCCACTAACCACAAACAATAATATACATCTCTAAATATAAACATTTAATAATAAAACTCCTTAACCAAGATCACATACAGGTTATGGTATGAAACTACTATCGAATATCATATTACAACCCAGTCTCAGAATAAAAGAATATTATATAAATTATGAATGTACAAATTCGCTGTCTAACTAAATATCCAACCTTAACAATTTCCAATCCATTCTTTGAAAAGTCCATCACTCGAACGTCTCCTCTCGCGGCCTATAGAGCAATACCCATTGACCTCTAGTTCTTCTGATTATCTCTAATAACTGGAGAAAATAAACAGAAGCAAGAGTGAGCCAACAATGCTCAGCAAGTGTAAATAGTGATGACAATTGCAATATAACGACAATTTTTGTTAAGCAAAAGAATTTCCTTTCATCATTTGAAAAAAAAAAATCAGTGATATCAGCTTTTAGATTGCCACGAGGGCCAACAATTCACCATTCATAAGGTGCATCAGAAACTAGAGTTGAAAAAAATTTCTGATATCCAAATATTATTCAAACAGACTTTCAAGAAGTCAATAACTGAACATCTCAATCTCAAAGTATAGATTAGAATTGGAATTTTTATTTATTTTAAAAAAAAATCATTAGGATTAGGCTACTGATCAGTCAGCACTAACCCCGGACTAGCTCTCACAGCCCTGTCCTTAATTGGATCCATGCACACATTGGCCTTAATTATTTCTGACCTTCACGGTCCGACCTTCACGGTCCACATTTTGAAAACATTTCCAATTCCAAATCATCCACACTAGGTGTCGGAACAATCGACCACCTTAATTCGCCAAACACCCTGGAAACTCACGTTCCAGGTTAACAACTCAAAATTAAGAGTTAATGAGAAACGACATCATTGTCTAGTATCGACAAGTTCGATACAACACAGGGAATAACTAGATAATCAAGATCTTAAGTAAATACCTACAAGTTCGGTATGAAATGGGGTGGAGAATATAGAGAACAATACCTTGAATCCATAACGACAAGATAGATATGAGTAATTGGGAACATAACATCAATATCTCGATTAAGTGAGAATCAAATTGGTCAACAATAAGAGATATAAAGTGCAACAAGATGTTCAACAAGTAAAATTTTAAGTTAGAGCAGGGGCATAATTCAAGTTCAGTGCGTTTAATAAAATATTTACGACACGTTGAATGGTTTGAGACGACATAAGTGAATAAAGTAGTTAAAAAAAACGTTTAATTGTAAAATAATTTCAGTGTGAGTAATAGCGGTTCAGTTTAGGGAAAACATTTTCAAAAAGGGAATACATTTGTGAAAATATGCTAAAAATTCAAGAATTCCATTAACAGGTATTTATGGGGATTTCAAACTTGGATTCTCTCCATTTAGAAAATCCCTCAAACATTTTTCAAGGAAAATAAAAGTAATGGCATTCCGTTGAGGGACCCAATGACATACCATGAGTAAAGTATTTTGCGAAAAAGGGTTATTGGTAAGATCCTTTGAGAATTTGGTATTTGAACTATGGGTGGGGACCATAAACATTTTCACATCTCATTTTCTAAACACATTTGACCAAACTATCTTATACGACAAAAAGGAATGAATTGCATTACTTGAAAGATAAGTGAAGAATAAACACTTGCCTCGATTCACGGAGTTCTCGATCTCACATCGATCCATGACTCAGTTTCCCAACCTTCACTTGCTATCCTTTCATTTGGCCTTACTTCCCACTTTTACTTCGTAATTCATCCACTTTCATGTCAATTTACCCGTCGGCTTTCATACTTGCCTTACTGTTCGTCTTTCCATCTACCCGCGCAATGATCTTGACCAGGCCTCCTATTCGTACCTTTACAAGGTCAAATACTATTTCAGTATTAACTTAAGCAAAACCTTATTGTTTGCTCTATCCTACCCATGCGCGTCCTGTAACGCTTATACATGTATCATATATAAACATATATAATTATATTCACAAAATAGCTTTAATATAGCCACCCAAGTCAAATAAGCACTTAACACATATGGTTACTCGACACTTAGATACCATCTAGGCAACCACTTCACAACAATACATATCAACTATAATATTTACCTCAACTCTCGAAAATCACCATATACTTTCAAATCACCAAATCAAATAACTTAAATAGATTTTAAATAAATTTGCAGGGGATTTTTAGAAAATTTCGGCATGAAGTATTCGTTTATCGGACTATGGGCACAGCCCCTCAAATACAATTCAACCCTGTTTTTGCAAAAATAAAGCTGCCTCAACTTGCAGCAACATAAAAGTACAAATAAGAAAAGTACCCGCCCAGACATGCGGCACCTAGCACATAATAATTTACATTAACACTACTACTTACGCTACACCAATGATCGTATTTCTCACGCATTTTAATGATACACGTGACAATCAATCATTAATGTTCGTAAGCCCTAGGGAACAACCCCTAGCACTAACTATTACTTACATTATATCAATGATCACACCACTCAAGTATATTAATTATACTCGTGATAGTAAATCATGGATATTCGTAAGCCCGAGGAACTAGTTGAAGAGAATTACACAAGTCCTTAAATATTGACATTTAGGACTTGCGAACTCATTGCAACTCCTCGCAGATAAACACATAATAAAATAAATCTCACAGTAAATCTTTGATAAATAACATTTTAAAATTATACAAATAGCTGACCACCACATATAATTTACCACCAAATACTCGACAAGTATACTATCCAACAAATACTATAACTCGACTTTATACATTTAGCATATAAACATTTAGTCACTTAGCCAACTCATATCACTTACTCATTGTATGACAATAACAATTAGCAATGTGGCTTCCAAAACATTTTAACCATAATCACTAAGATCATTTAGCACATAGGCACTTAAACATTTAGGACTAGCAAAATTGTATATCCTTTACATATTATTCAACCCTCACAATTAACAATTAACAATTAATTCTCAACAATATTCTCAAAATCCAATATACTCTAATTATCAAAATTAACACATACATCTCACAATTTACAACTAATTACAATTACCACAATTAAACAATACTCGCAATTTTACAACTAATTAAATTAAAACAATAAAATCACACAATTTAACTCTAAGTAAATTACCACAATATTAGCATAATTGGAAATTAATTAAATACGAAATTAAATAGGTAAGACGCGAAATTATACCATTCCGGTTCCGGTTCGATTCGTAAGTCAAGCCACCAGACAATCTCCACCATCTCTCTCCTCTCTCTCTCTCTCTCTCTCTCAACTCGCCACTGCCACCTGCTGCAGCAAAATCACCACCTGAATCAGCTGTCCAGTCGACCTGCACGAGCTCGCCGACGCCGCCCGTTGTCGCTGCTTCGCGACCTCGACCCCAGCACTGCTCCTCCCGCTGCTCTGCCCAGTCCCGTGCACACCACCACCAAATTTATACACACACTCACCTCTATAAACGTATGTATACATATATAGTTAGCCCCCATCTCTAATTTCTTCTCCCCCAATTCTTTTCTTCCCTCCCCAATTTCTCTTCCTCTTCCCCCATCTCTTCTTCTTTCCTCCCTTTCTATTTCTCTCTCCCCGCTTCTTTCTATCTCTCGTTCTCCCGAAGGTTCATCTGCTGGCCTGTTATAATTCTTAATGGGCTTGGCCCAAAACTTATTTCCACTCTACTCTCTTTTCGACCCAATTAATTACTAATAACCGACCTCTATAAATCACAATTGAATAAAATCTTCGAAAAATTTATACTTTTCATTTTTAAAATAAAGAATATAAAATTACGAACACCCACATATTTCTAAAATATTTTTCGGATCAAAAATGAATTAAATATGGATTTTCCAAGTTTTTATCCTTTAAATACAATAAAACTCTTAAAATCATTTTAAAATACCGAAACATCCAAATTAATTCACCCAACCATTTTAAAACTAAATAATATTATAAAGATAATATTACCAAAGATTTCATGATTTTTAACAACTCCAATGATTTTATAAAAGTTTTAGAAGATCATTAATGCAGGATTTAAACATATTTAAATCCTCAAAAATACAAAAACAAAATACATCGACCTTCACAGCTCACACAAATCATCATATAAACACATAAACACAACTTCACATATTTTTCACCTTCACAACAATATTCACATAATATAATTCATAATTTATAATAAATAAATAATTTTAAATTCGAAATTTCTAGGGCGTTATATCCTTCCCCCTTAATAGGATTCTATCCTCAGAATCAATCCTAAGGACACAAGTAACAATTCTCATCAAACATCTTACTTCTACTTCCCAGGTTGTATCTCTCAACCTTTAGGATTCCATCATACCATCTCATAAATTTATTAACTCATTCTTTGAGCCCTCAATTCCCGAAACAATCTTAAACTTGGTCTCCGAGTCTTATTAACTCCAAACGTTAATCACACGTGAACGAATATCTTATTTTCGAAATCAACATGGCCTTTTCGTATAACGAACTATACCCCGCATCAAAACTTATATCACCACACCAATTCTTCGACATAATGCAATCGCGCAATTTGCCTTGATTCACAACGATCTACACTTGGTACCATTCTCACGCTTTACGTATTACCACACGATTTCGAATTGAACTACGAGAACAGAATCTCAAGAAATCCTCTGATCGCTTCCACTCCACCTTTAGTACTATGTTGACCGAAAAGGGAACAATTAAGAAATTTCTTTATGACTTTAGTCCCACTATTCTACCGAGTACCTAATCTTGAAACTTAACATCATACTGTCCATTCTCAGTTGCATCCTTGCAATCAGATACTACAATCACCCAGACGTCCTTAGATGCACTTCAAGCATAATTTATTTAACAACTCTATTCTCACTCTTATAAAATATTTTGGTTTGCTAAATCTTTTGAGATATAGCCTTGATTATTTGCAGCTCTTGACCACTAATACACCCGTCACCTTGACTGTGACTTCACTCTATACAAGAACAATTCCTGAGGTCACAACTTCACTTGATACCAATCATGATACAATTCTTTAACAATTCTCAACAAGCTCCCGCTTTATCAACACACATATACAACTTAATACGCATCATCGCTTATTGATATATCTTAAAACGAAATCTTTCTCAATTAAAACTTTGAGAAAAGGAACATCAAGAAATTCCCCGATCATTCTTACTCCTCTTTCACGTGCAATGTTACTCGAGAAGGGAATAATCAGAAACTTCTATCCATCCTTCATCTCATTGTTTCACTGAGTACCAATCCTGGAAATTTAACCCTATATCATCTATTTCTAACCACAATTTGAACGCGAACAACACGATCAACTCTTATAGCAGGGCATTCGCGCCAACCACCATTCGGTTTAATACTCAATTTCTACCTTCTTGCAACATAGGTTTGCTAAAACATTTGAAAGAAAGCCTCAAATATTTTGTTGATTTAAAACAATTTAAAAACCATTTGAACCCACTAAAAATCCTTTTGAAAGATATTTTAAAAAAATCATTTTAAGAGGAAACATTTAAAATAATAGGGTTTTAATCAAAAAGCCTTTTTAACCAAAATATTTTTGAAATTTTTTTATTTATTTTTATTTTTTTATTTTTTTAAAAAATCAATAAGCAAACCATGACCTTGGCTTCGACCTAACTTCCTCCAATCTTGTTTTGTAACTTTACTGTCTCGTATCCTGCGAAATCACTTTCGGATCACAATCTTATATAATTGACGAGTCCTCAAGTTTGACTTTACATCTTACGATTACAACATTTAACATCACTCACATTTACTACAAAGATCACTCACATTAACTACATTGAAATTCTTATGCCACATTTTCTCTCTTTTCTTGGAACCCTTTAAGGTCATTATCGATTGAGTTGCATACGCTTCACCAATCTTCGAACATTTTAATTTGTGATCTATGATCATAATAAATTCTGCGTCCAATTGCTGTTTGAAATCTTATTCATTGAAATATGCTTTAACTTAATTATCTCCTTTCTGCTACCTTCTTCTTATACCAAACGACTTCATTCCTTTGATATAACCATCTCTTGATCTGCTTGATTGCTAAGACTTCCATATCTGCTTTCGACCTTAAATCACTGCCTTTATCCTTCTCCAAAGTCAAAATCTCCTTGTCTTGCCCTTATAATTTACTCGCATTTCGTTGTTAGGAAATAAATCCAATCTTGAATTGTACTTAACCCTTTTTAGGGTCATCACAATCCCAATCCACTCCCTGTTAACTTTATTCACAATTGTGTTGAATTTATAGATCCTTAATAATTATAAATAACCGTTTTAACATTCTTATTGTAGGTCGTACTAAGATTGACATGGCACAATCTCGGGCACAATTCTTGTGTTTTCGAATTCATAGTGCATAGCTTTAACTTCCGACTCTGCTTCTTGTTACCACACTACCCTTAGCTAATTTGTATTTCTGTTTAATCGCTTTTCGGAACCTTCTGGTTTCTCTGTCTTCCTCCTCACTGTCATTTTATTCCATCTTGGTCAACTTTCCTCCATCCTTGATGATCGTGACTTCCTACACTGGCTTACATAAGTTATTTACTCCACATATTCACTTTACCCTTCATTCAGTCTTGGTTCTTCTCGACAGTTTTTTTTTACAAACCTTTCCGTTCTTCTTCACTCCGCTTTACTCAAGTCAACCTTCCTTGATTGTAAAATCTTATATCCAACGATGGATTTGAAACATTCAAAATCTCATGCTATTTCAGTAGGTGTCCAAAACAATCTTTCTTCGGCATTAAGCATCTATACTCAATATCTCCATTACCATTCTCTTTTCGCCCTTAACAATACCTGCAATCATGCACTCTTATTTACTGTCCTTTTCCTTTATTCGATTCTCATTAGTCTCAAATCTTGTCTGTGTTTTATCGGTTCAAGAATTAATCCAATTTGACATGACATATCTGTCTTAATCACCAAATTCTTAAACTCGCATAACCACTTCTTCGTCAATGCAGTTGTAGTTTCAATCATTTAAAACGTCGTCACGTCTATCTTCGCATCTCTTCATCATTCGAAGTTTCGGAACCATCGAATTTCTGACAAAAAGAAGCCAATAAAAATGAATGGGCACCAAGTACGAATATACACGGGGTTTATTTGATAAAACTTTTATAAAGGAATTTAACCGAGAGATCAATATGATCTTTGAACTATTTTCAGGTTGCATCTGTCACTTGGTCAACCACCACCGTACATAAAGATGGCCAGTCTTTAGTACTTCATGACAAACACAATCAGTGGCGTCCCACTGGACTCCTACCACAAAGATAAGATGTCCCTGAATCCCTATTTACATAGGTTGTTCATCTCAGCTGAGATAGAGAAATTCAAGCATTCATGATAATGGAAAGGTTTCAAGAGTTTCAAATTTTTTTTATGTAAAGTTGGATCAAGTGCCCTCTGAAAATTTTAGATATTTCTAAAAGAACGATTGAATTCGAATAAATCTGACATATATGACTCATTATCAATTGATGTATAAAAGACTTTTCGATGGATACATCCACTACTGATTAGGCAAACATTTAAGAAATTCCTAATTATTCATAACCTCGCTCTTGTCGTCTAGGCACTAATGTGCTTAGCTGCCAAACCGGCCTGACAATAATGAGTTGAATAAATAAGAAGATCTCAATTCATTCTCGATTTGACCGTCACTGCGCAACGAATGCCTCAGCCACGATACCAACCGGGAATTAATTTACAACAATTCAAAGGAAGAATAAGAAATTTCTCGGGACAATAAACTGAACAGAATCAACGATTAAGGGTGCACAACTATGCTTAACTTCCAATTCTTGCTAATAATCGCTTTTCACTTCGCATTCTTAACCTTCTCGCACTATCTCCGAAACATTCACATCGAAACTAATATCGTAGAAAGTTCTAGATTCTACGCAAAATCTCGAGATAACGTCCCCCGGACTGATAGCACCAGCTGCCCACTTAGCTTATGCTGCTTCAGGTTCAATGTTTTGCTAATAGCTCAATCCTTAATCGATTCGAACTTCTACTCGCGCGATTTGTCGAAAGACCGATTAACGTCGCGACGCTTGCCGAAGTATCCTAACGCGATCCTTACCCTAAACCATCCTACCCGACTCCTATCTTATACTCGTACCCTAACCCTCCTAATCTGTTTCAGTGACCATAACCTGTAGCTCTGATACCAACTTGTAGCATCCCAAAATCCGGGGTACAGATATGGGGCCACTAACCACAAACAATAATATACATCTCTGAATATAAACAACATTTAATAATAAAACCCCTTAACCAAGATCACATACAGGTTATGGTATGAAACTACTATCGAATATCATATTACAACCCAGTCTCAGAATAAAAGAATATTATACAAATTATGAATGTACAAATTCGCTGTCTAACTAAATATCCAACCTTAACAATTTCCAATCCATTCTTTGAAAAGTCCATCACTCGAACGTCTCCTCTCGCGGCCTATAGAGCAATACCCACTGACCTCTAGTTCTTCTGATTATCTCTAATAACTGGAGAAAATAAACAGAAGCAAGAGTGAGCCAACAATGCTCAGCAAGTGTAAATAGTGATGACAATTGCAATATAACGACAATTTTTGTTAAGCAAAAGAATTTCCTTTCATCATTTGAAAAAAAAATCAGTGATATCAGCTTTTAGATTGCCACGAGGGCCAACAATTCACCATTCATAAGGTGCATCAGAAACTAAAGTTGAAAAAAATTTCTGATATCCAAATATTATTCAAATAGACTTTCAAGAAGTCAATAACTGAACATCTCAATCTCAAAGTATAGATTAGAATTGGAATTTTTATTTATTTAAAAAAAAATCATTAGGATTAGGCTGCTGATCAGTCAGCACTAACCCCGGACTAGCTCTCACAGCCCTGTCCCTAATTGGATCCATGGCACACATTGGCCTTAATTATTTCTGACCTTCACGGTCCGACCTTCACGGTCCACATTTTGAAAACATTTCCAATTCCAAATAATCCACACTAGGTGTCGGAACAATCGACCACCTTAATTCGCCAAACACCCTGGAAACTCACGTTCCAGGTTAACAACTCAAAATTAAGAGTTAATGAGAAACGACATCATTGTCTAGTATCGACAAGTTCGATACAACACAGGGAATAACTAGATAATCAAGATCTTAAGTAAATACCTACAAGTTCGGTATGAAATGGGGTGGAGAATATAGAGAACAATACCTTGAATCCATAACGACAAGATAGATATGAGTAATTGGGAACATAACATCAATATCTCGATTAAGTGAGAATCAAATTGGTCAACAATAAGAGATATAAAGTGCAACAAGATGTTCAACAAGTAAAATTTTAAGTTAGAGCAGGGGCATAATTCAAGTTCAGTGCGTTTAATAAAATATTTACGACACGTTGAATGGTTTGAGACGACATAAGTGAATAAAGTAGTTAAAAAAACATTTAATTGTAAAATAATTTCAGTGTGAGTAATAGCGGTTCAGTTTAGGGAAAACATTTTCAAAAAGGGAATACATTGGTGAAAATATGCTAAAAATTCAAGAATTCCATTAACAGGTATTTATGGGGATTTGAAACTTGGATTCTCTCCATTTAGAAAATCCCTCAAACATTTTTCAAGGAAAATAAAAGTAATGGCATTCCATTGAGGGATCCAATGACATACCATGAGTAAAGTATTTTGCGAAAAAGGGTTATTGGTAAGATCCTTTGAGAATTTGGTATTTGAACTATTGGTGGGGACCATAAACATTTTCACATCTCATTTTCTAAACACATTTGACCAAACTATCTTATATGACAAAAAGGAATCAATTGCATCACTTGAAAGATAAGTGAAGAACAAACACTTGCCTCGATTCACGGAGTTCTCGATCTCACATCGATCCATGACTCAGTTTCCCAACCCTCACTTGCTATCCTTTCATTTGGCCTTACTTCCCTTTTCTACTTCGTAATTCATCCACTTTCATGTCAATTTACCCGTCGACTTTCATACTTTCCTTACTGTTCGTCTTTCCATCTACCCGCGCAATGATCTTGACCAGGTCTCCTATTCGTACCTTTACAAGGTCAAATGCTATTTCAGTATTAACTTAAGCAAAACCTTATTGTTTGCTCTATCCTACCCATGCGCGTCCTATAACGCTTATACATGTATCATATATAAACATATATAATTATATTCACAAAATAGCTTTAATATAGCCACCCAAGTCAAATAAGCACTTAACATATATGGTTACTCGACACTTAGATACCATCTAGGCAACCACTTCACAACAATACATATCAACTATAATATTTACCTCAACTCTCGAAAATTACCATATAATTTCAAATCACCAAATCAAATAACTTAAATAGATTTTAAATAAATTTGCAAGGGATTTTTAGAAAATTTCGGTTTGAAGTATTCGTTTATCAGACTATGGGCACAGCCCCTCAAATACAATTCAACCCTGTTTTTGCAAAAATAAAGCTGCCTCAACTTGCAGCAACATAAAAGTAAACAAATAAGAAAAGTACCCGCCCAGACATGCGGCACCTAGCACATAATAATTTACATTAACACTACTACTTACGCTACACCAATCATCGTATTTCTCACGCATTTTAATGATACACCTGACAATCAATCATTAATGTTCGTAAGCCCTAGGGAACAACCCCTAGCACTAACTATTACTTACGATATATCAATGATCACACCACTCAAGTATATTAATTATACTCGTTATAGTAAATCATGGATATTCGTAAGCCCGAGGAACTAGTTGGAGAGAATTACACAAGTCCTTAAATATTGACATTTAGGACTTGCGATCTCATTGCAACTCCTCGCAGATAAACACATAATAAAATAAATCTCACGGTAAATCTTTGATAAATAACATTTTAAAATTATACAAATAGCTGACCACCACATATAATTTACCACCAAATTCTCGACAAGTATACTATCCAACAAATACTATAACTCTACTTTATACATTTAGCATATAAACATTTAGTCACTTAGCCAACTCATATCACTTACTCATTGTATGACAATAACAATTAGCAATGTGGCTTCCAAAACATTTTAACCATAATCACTAAGATCATTTAGCACATAGGCACTTAAACATTTAGGACTAGCAAAATTGTATATCCTTTACATATTATTCAACCCTCACAATTAACAATTAACAATTAATTCTCAACAATATTTTCAAAATCCAATATACCCTAATTATCAAAATTAACACATACATCTCACAATTTACAACTAATTACAATTACCACAATTAAACAATACTCGCAATTTTACAACTAATTAAATTACAACAATAAAATCACACAATTTAACTCTAAGTAAATTACCATAATATTAGCATAATTGGAAATTAATTAAATACGAAATTAAATAGGTAAGACGCGAAATTATACCATTCGGGTTCCGGTTCGATTCGAAAGTCAAGCCACCAGACAATCTCCACCATCTCTCTCCTCTCTCACTCTCTCTCTCTCTCTCTCTCTCTCTCAACTCGCCACTGCCACCTGCTGCAGCAAAATCACCACCTGAATCAGCTGTCCAGTCGACCTGCACGAGCTCACCGACGCCGCCCGTTGTCGCTGCTTCGCGACCTCGACCCCAGCACTGCTCATCCCGCTGCTCTACCCAGTCCCGCGCACACCACCACCAAATTTATACACACACTCACCTCTATAAACGTATGTATACATATATAGTTAGCCCCCATCTCTAATTTCTTCTCCCCCAATTCTTTTCTTCCCTCCCCAATTTCTCTTCCTCTTCCCCCATCTCTTCTTCTTTCCTCCCTTTCTATTTCTCTCTCCCCGCTTCTTTCTATCTCTCTTTTTCCCGAAGGTTCATCTGCTGGCCTGTTATAATTCTTAATGGGCTTGGCCCAAAACTTATTTCCACTCTACTCTCTTTTCGACCCAATTAATTACTAATAACCGACCTCTATAAATCACAATTGAATAAAATCTTCGAAAAATTTATACTTTTCATTTTTAAAATAAAGAATATAAAATTACGAACACCCACATATTTCTTAAATATTTTTCGGATCAAAAATGAATTAAATATGGATTTTCCAAGTTTTTATCCTTTAAATACAATAAAACTCTTAAAATCATTTTAAAATACCGAAACATCCAAATTAATTCACCCAACCATTTTAAAACTAAATAATATTATAAAGATAATATTACCAAAGATTTCATGATTTTTAACAACTCCAATGATTTTATAAAAGTTTTAGAAGATCATTAATGCAGGATTTAAACATATTTAAATCCTCAAAAATACAAAAACAAAATACATCGACCTTCACAGCTCACACAAATCATCATATAAACACATAAACACAACTTCACATATTTTTCACCTTCACAACAATATTCACATAATATAATTCATAATTTATAATACATAAATAATTTTAAATTCGAAATTTCTAGGGCGTTATAGTCTTGGTGTCGAAAGTGCAAGTATTCACATAGTCTACTCAATGAACATGCATAAGATCTCACAAGCCCATATCAAATGTAAGAATGAGTTAGTAAACATGCTAAGCCTACAAGAGTACATCTTTGAGACAAAACTCGGGATCTCATACGTAAAAACAAGCAAACACTCACAATCCACTCCCAAAAGAATATTCACTCAAGAACAAGGGTAAGTGTATCACTCAATTCCAACAAAATCATAAGAATGCTAGACATTTGGTATCAATCTAACTCTTAACACAACATACATCAATGACGATAATCAAAAGGTCTTTATTTGGGTTGTAATGGAGCTAGGGACAAGGTATGTCAAATAAGCCAAAACAGGTGAAGTGTCAAAAGCTAGTAAGTACCATAATAAATCATACACAACACCCTATTTTCCCCCCCACATTATTTTTCTATTTTTCTTTCAACAAAAACAATCGACTAGTCGACTAAAGTAGGATCACAACAAACACAAACATGCTGTCATAATATATATTTTTTTCCTTTTTTTTCTTTTTTTTCTCTTTTTTTCCTTTTTTTTTCGAGAGCTAGATAAAACAATAATATAACAAATAACAATGATCCCACAATTTTATTACACATGCCGACTATCAAGTAAACAAACCCAAATTTTCAATATTTCCCCCAAAATTATGACCAACAAAAAATCCCTCCTTGCACACCTTATTACTCCCTTAAGCACTCTACTAGCCATTGACAATGTGGGTTCAAATTAATGTAAGGCCAATACAAGAAAAAGGTCTAGGCAAGTAATGTGGTATGTCACCGAAAAAATAGGATTAAGCTCAACGGGTTAACTAATTGATCATGTAAACATGGTATGGTAATATGGGAAAATATGCGGTTATTCCTAAGTGCCTTTATCATTTTAATCGTCAAATAATGTCATGCATTTCAAAAAAGACCTCAAACAACTGCTAGAAATGCAAACAATCCGTGGACACTCAAGCAAACGAATAAATTGCAACAACTATGCAATAAGGCTCAAAAACTCACTTGGTGGAAAAACATACTCAATCCCAAGCAAAAATCTCTCTAATGCACTGAATTGTGTTCAAAGCATGCAAACTAAATCATCTTTCACATATTCATGTCCTTCTAATTACTTACAACATTCAATAAATCTACTAGCTTCAACTTACTAGTGTATGTGTGTGCACAAGAATAAAGCATATCACTTCTCAATCAAAAGCGTCAACAACACAAAATTCCTATCAAGCATGGGTGCAAATGCAAACTATTATGAACTCACATGAAATACGAACATAAAAACAGAATGTCATATATGAAACAAACGTAAATAACACGAACATAAATGCATAATTTACTACTACTAATATGCAAAGCATGAAATCCTACATGAACGCATAATACAACAACAAATACTAATCCCTCAAACCACCCCCAAACTTAAAATATTCAATATCCACATTGAATGGAAGTAAATACAAGGGATAGCAGAAAATATACCTACAAGGCGCCTTACATAACTCTCCCCATCCCAACTCACCAATCATCTCAACCAACCCAACAAAAAAAAATTTCTCGCAAAAATCCCCTTGCCTTAGCAATTAGCCTCAACAACCGATTAAATTTAACCTCCGCCGTCGAAAATGAAAATTTCCCACACTAGCACTACCTCTCCCACGCTTAAGAGCCATAACAATCAAAACCCCACTCAACAAAATTCACCAAAATCCACAGAAAATTCGAATTCACAAATACCCCCAAATAATCAAGAACACACAACCCTAATAATGCAAGAACACAATTCGTAATATCAAAATAAAAGGAAGAAATATACCCCAAATACGAATCGGAGAGGTGAAGCTTGCAATTAAAAATCCCCCAAACTTGAATCTTGAAGCCTTGAAATTGATTGTAGAAAATATAATTGGAATGGGGGTAGGATTTTTGTGTCTATAGGTGTATATATAGATTTGGGAAAAAAATATGAATTAGGAGATGGATTGGGAATAATTTGGAATTAATATAGGCCTAGAATTAGGATTTTAGATGGAGAAAATAATTAGAAAAGGGGTTGGAATAGATTTAGAAGATGTAGAGAATATAATAATAAAAGATGAAGTTGATGTTTTTTGTGTTAAAACACATATTCTCGGACAAAGAAAATCTGGGTAGAAGTTTTGCCATGCAGTGGCACACGCTGGGCGCTGTGGCGCGGGACGGTCACTGTTGAACATACTTTCGATTTTTTTTTTTTTGAATACAACACTCAATTTTTTTTCTCCCTATACTAATGAGGGTTGCCTCCCACCAAGCGCTTCTTTAACGTCAATAGCTTGACGTTACTCCAAGCCTCCATTAAGGATGATAATAGTTGGCCTGGTCATCTTTTCGTGAAACTTCATCGTCATCACGACGACACACTTTCTGTCCTTTCTCCTCGCTTGGCCTATTCGTGTAACAACTATGTCCTATTCCAATGCCTTCATCTATTGACCCAAAATCTGTCAATTTGTAGAACAACACACATTCGCGGGCTTCACTTGAATATAATGGAGGAGGGTAAATGTAAGTTGCTGAAGCCTTTGGTTCCTCAAAGAGAACTTCCTCCATTGGCTCTAATGCGCTACCTCCATCTTTAAACTCTGAGACAAGTAGAAGACCTGCATCTTTCCCATGTTCTTCAGCCTCTTGGTACGCACATGCCAATTCTTGAAATTTGTGCAGCTCACCAGTGTCTATCTTAAATAGTGCCCCTTCCAAATCATCCACCATACTAGCATGATCAATTTCCTCACACGGCATGTGAACACTCACCTCCTCTTGGAAATTGTCTTCATCAATTATGCATGCAGTACCTTGCTCCAAGTCACCGTTATTTTCTGGAATTGCCTCTAATATGAATTGTTGTTTCTCTTGTTCCAAGGCACTCAAAACTTGAGCAACTAGTGTCCCCATAGAATTGATAGACTCCTCAGTACTCTTTAGAAGCATCATAATCTCCTCCATAGCATCAACCTAATCTGACTGAAAAGTTGGAGTAGGTTGCTGATGTTGAAACTCTTCACTACCAAAGAAATATGACATATTTGGAACATCTTGCTGGTACTGTTGAGGATGGTATTGAAAATATGGTTGTTCCTCATAACTGACATATGGATCAACTCCTTCGTAGTAACAATATTGCGAGGGATCATGAACGCCCAAACACTGCTCACATTGCTGAGGCATGGATGTCCTCGAATATGCCCACCATGGCAACTCCTCGCATGCCATCTTCACCCACTCAAGTACCTGAACACACCGAACTAAACAAGATAGGTAAGAAAAACAATCTAAGTTAGTGAACTCTAACGACCACTATTGACAAGCACATAAACCAAAAATAAAACACCGATGATCCCCGGTAGCGGTGCCAAAAACTTGTTTGCACTAATCACGCAAGCGTACGTGGTCACAAGTAATATAGATATAAGTCAAGTTCGTTCCCACAATGATCTGGTTATGGTTTTAATTCAGTAGATGTACCTATGCAACAATGTATGATTATTATTCACTGCTAAGACAATTAACAAATTTGGGTTTAATAAACTAAATTAACTAAGAAGTAAATTAACAAACTAAGAATTAACTAACTAACAAGGATTGGAATCGAATTACTTCTGCAAGAGAAAACATGGAATCCTAACTTCATTAAATACTTTGCTTAGATCTGACGCCTTTAATCACTATATGCAATGGTTATGATATCTGATCGGATAACACGAAACAAGTATACGCTACTTCTCAGTATACGAATACCAAACTAAACATACATCCACAAAAGAGATAGAAGATGAATAGACACCAATTATGCTTAGACCCTATATCTCTATAGAATTTAAAAACATAACGGTTGAAGAGCAAGTTATCCACATTGATCACATAGGGCAGCATAATATCTCTATTTACGCCACAAATCATGATGTTAAAACATCAACCTATCCTATGCTAGCATGGCAAGTTCTAAATCTCAAGATCCACTCTCGCTTCAAAAGAGATTAACAAATTAGATGTTCATGACGCATCTATCAAGTAAGCATAACCATACGAGGATATCAGATATACATCACACACGGATCTTTAAAGCATCAAGATAATAAAGATCCATAAATAAATCCGTTAGAATCCCATGACAACGATTAGTTCATAATTGAACCTCTCGTCATCATGGGATCTGATGAAACCATGATAAAAATAAAGTATGAAAATATACAAATAAACCTGAGTAATTGATATGTAATGGTTCTCCCCCAAATTACAATGGTAGGATGTGTTTATATAGGCTCTATAATTCTTGCCCAGCAAGAAATTGCCTTCTATTACAACTAGAATTCAATTAAGGTACTAAAAACTGCCCAAAATACAATTAGAACTTGAAAAGGGCAAAACATTAATTTCCTGCTCCCATCAGTCTGATTGTCGAGCTGTCTGTGCCCAACACACGCAACCTGCTCATACAATACCTGTCCCATGTTGTAGAAAATCTCCCAAGCTTCGCGTGAACAGTAAGATCGCTGAAAACGAACTTCTAGAACTCCAGATATGGCCAAAACAGTGTAAACTGCGTAACCTTCCCGAAAAATCCGAATTTTAATCAATTTAATCTCCAAAAACCGATAGAAGCATTAACCATAATCGACATTCTTGCAAACCTGCACACTACACAAAACACATCAAAACTACAACAAACTTGAGTCCAAAACAATCAATTTAAGCCGATATGGAACGCTCCAAGTGGATATAAAATCCACTTATCAACAAATAACAAATTGGGATTTTTAATTATCTAAATTAAACTAAGATGCAAATTATAAAACTAAGAATTAAATTAACTAAAGAGAATTTTGAAATTTAATTACTTATATGAGAATAAACATGGAATCCTAGTTTCATTATCTACTTCACTTAGAGTTGCAGCCTTTAATCAATACATGTGATGGTTTTGATATCTGATCGAATAACACGAAACAAGTAAAAGTTACCTCTCGGTATACTAGTACCAAACTACGCATACATCCACAAAAGAGACCGAAGATGAATAGACACCTATCATGTTTAGACCCTATATCTCTATAGAATTTGAAAACATAAAGGTTTAAGCACAAGTTATCCATTCAGATCACATAGGGTAGCATAATATCTCTATTTACGCCACAAATCATGATGTTAAAACATCAACCTATCCTATGCTAGCATGGCAAGTTCTAAATCTCAAGATCCACTCTCGTTTAGCAAGAGATTAATAAATTAAATGTTAGCTATGCATCTAAATATATGAAACACAACCATACGAGGATATCAAGATTCACCACACATAAATCTTTAAGGCATACAAACTACTAAGCTACAAAGATAAATCCACTAGGATCCCACGACAACGATTAGTTTATAATTGAACTTTTCGTCACCATGGGATTTGATGAAAACATGATAACGAACAAGATAACAAAGATGAATAAATCAATAATGTAACAAGGTTTAGAGAACAAATCCGTGAATGAAACAAGCATCCAAAAGATAAGCCTAAACAAAGGAATCCAAGAAAACTATGTCTAGATCTTCTTGTTGTCACAATCCTCGCCTTGGCTTCTCGATCTCGTGCTATGAACGAATTGGACTGAATTCTGGTGTGTAGATGATGATTTTTATGTCCCCCAAGGTGTGTATTTATAGCCCCAAGTTGCCTCTTCAACAAGTAATTACCGTCTTTGAATTAGAATAGAATTTCGGCAATTTCCGTTCTTGAATGAATTAGAATTGCAATTCCCATGTTTAAGTCTGATTCTAGAAGTTTCTGGCCGTCCAAAACAGTTACCATATGATTAGGAAAAGATTGGAGGCAACTTTCCCTATTTGAAGTTGAATTCAGCAAGTTTCTGTCGAGCCAGGCGCGTCCATAGTATTTATGGAAAACCATCAACCGCGCCCGCGCGCTACCACAGTATAAACTGGGCGCGCCCGCGCTCAGTACTGATCATGCAGACTGTTTTTTTCTCTTTTATTGATTTTTCCTCCACTTTCGAATGCAACTCTCGGCCCTTGTTTCTTTGACTTTGAAATCACCATATAATCACTGAAAATTCCATACTTGCACCTGGATGTACATCCTGCACAATTCTCACATAACACATTAAAACACACCAATACTTGAGATACAAATGATCAATTTAAGCCGAAATGAAGCGATCCAAGTGGATATAAATCCACTTATCACACCCCCAAACTTAAACCGATGCTTGTCCTCAAGCATAAACAAATAAAACTATCTACACTAATTAGTACCACTTCCGTAGGTGATCACGGTTGCATTTGGCATATGCAACAAGCCCTTTAAACCCCTAGGCAGCCCTAGTGGACGAGTAAGGTCTTGTGAGGGCCTATAGTGAATGTACCCACAACATCCAACTATCTAACAATGTAATGCAATGCATGAATTCAAACTAATTATGAAAATGCAAAGATCCCCTTTAAACTCACCAAAACCAACTAGCAAGCAAATATCTCAAAGAATGCAACAAAATCCAAGTAGAGCTCGACTAAGTCCCCGTATACTAACAATATATGAACAGAAACATGCATGTGTGCAATGCTCATCAGAATACTCCCAAAACTAGATCACAATCATACATGCTTTCCGTCAAGACAATCACAAGTTTATAAATAGAATAGACTGTAGACACTTCATAACTTAGGAACACCTCCACCCTTATCCAAGGTAGACAGAAACTCATGCTTTATTACTAAACTAAGACACTATATACAATATGCATGCTTATTTAACCGTGCAATGAATGAGACCCCAAAAGGCTTATACAGTAATACCCATGTAGCGAGTGTTAGGTCAGCAATCCCAAACCACAAGGGCTTTAGGTTACTAGGACTAAGTCCCCTCAGACTTAATTACTCGAGTATTAAAGAGCTAACTCGTGGTTAATTTTGCATAAAAACAATTAAACTATTGAATTTTTTTCTTTTTTCATTTTTTTTATGCAATCTGGAATGAGAATTCTCAATTCCAACCCTAGACTACTCATTTGACACCTAGCCATTATTGACAACTAGCATGAAATTCCTGTTTTCCCCCCAACTTAGACTTTAGTGCTCCTACGCCATCAAGGGAATAACGAAAATTCTAAATATAATCAAGTGATTAAATCTCAAAACATCCAAACAAGCATGACCCTAACCTAGCCCAAAAGCACCCAATGACACTGTGTAAAAGTTTTGTTCCCATAACATGCAAGTCAATTTCATAAAAACTATAAATCAACCCTCTACTCATCATTATCACACTAAATTAGACACCTACCTACCAATCAGAATCAGCTCGTCCTAAGGGATCATGAAATATGCATGCCATGAGAATGCAACTAACATGAACTCACATGATATACGAAAATCAAAACAGAATGTCCTATATGAAACAAACATAGATAATACGAACATATATGCATGAATTACCACTACTATGCAAAACTTGATATCCTATATGAACACAATGACTCACAATCACAAATAACTACAAATACACTACTTATCCCCCAAGCCACCCCCAAACTTAAAAGATTCAATGTCCGCATTGAATGGAAGTAAATACAAGGGATAGTAGGAAACTTACCTAAAAATAACGAAACACATGGGTTGCCTTCCACGAAGCGCTGTCGTTAACGTCATTTAGCCGGAAAAATATGATTCACATCATGGTGGCTCGAAGATCGCATTCGACTTGTCCTTAGCAGAAGGACCATTCACCCATTGTTTGACAACCTTCTTTCTATCTTCCCACATCTTTTCTAAATCAAACTTCACTTTGCCTCTTCCTCCAATCGACTTTTTCTTTTTCTTCTTTACACCCCTAGGGTGTTTATGCTTCACAGTTGATTGATAAGAACACTCCTCTACCTCATCATCCATGATCCACCTTCCTAATACATTATCTGGACATACTTTAAAAATAACCAACTCATCATTCAGAAGGACATACTTCAAATGGGATGGAAGTTTTCCGAGCTTGACATTCGAGAGATCTCGAACTGAAGAACTGTAAATGGAATCACTGATGTGATGCTTTAGCATATGCGTGTCCGACTTTTCGCTCAACACCTGATCAAACTTCTTTCTCTGACCCGTATCAACCATCTCCACACTGAAACACTCTTCATCCTCTGTCGGAAATTTCATGGCCTTGAACACATTAAAGGTGACATTCTGATCTTGCACCCTCATTATAAGTTCTCCTTTTTGCACATCGATCAAAGTACGACCCGTAGCTAGAAAAGGCCTTCCCAAGATTATGGGAATCTTCTAGTCTTCTTCGAAATCTAGAATCACAAAATCGGCAGGAAATATGAGCTTATCAACCTTCACCAAGACATCTTCTACTATACCCCTCGGATACGTGATAGATCGATCAGCCAACTAGAAAGAGATGTTAGTTGGCTTTGGCTCCGGTAGACCAAGTTGCTTGAAAACAGACAAGGGCATGAGATTAATACTAGCTCCCAAATCACATAAGCATTTGTCAAAAGACAACTTTCCAATGGTGCATGGAATTGTAAAGCTTCCTGGATCCTTAAGTTTAGGAGGCAATTTCTGTTGCAACACCGCACTGCACTCCTCTATCAATGCCACTATTTCAAATTCTTCCGACCTTCTCTTCCGTGACAAAATATCCTTCATGAACTTTGCATATCTCGACATCTGCTCCAATGCTTCAACAAAAGGAATGTTAATTGAAAGTTTCTTGAAAACATCCATAAACTTTTGAAACTGTATTTCTTGACTTTTCTGCACGCGTCGAGGAAATAGAGGAGGCGGATAGATCTGATTATTCTTTGAAGATTGCTCCGGTGTAGACTTTTCAATTGCTTTCTTGCTCTTCTCACCATCAAGCTGATCAACCACTAAATCAAATTTCTCAATTTCTGGCACTGCAGATTTTTCAACCTGCTGATTCTGAACATCTTCATCTTCTTTAGTTGTTGTTTTTGGATCTGTTGTAACCCTTCCTGATCTCAAAGTAATTGCCTTCACCTGCTCATGGACTTCCCTCTTGCCTGGATTAACCTCTGTATCACTAGGAAGAGTTCCTTGTTGCCTACTAAGTAAGGCACTTGCAAGCTGTCCCATCTGGTTCTCCAAGGTCTTTTGAAAAACTGACAGGCTTTTAATCATCATCCTCAACTCATCCATTTCTGATTTTTCATTAGAAGATTGCCTCGCATTAGCCTGGAGCTGTTGTTGCTGAAATCGCGGAGGCTGATAAGATTGCCTTGGAGCATACTGCTGATGATATTGTTGTCCTTGCTGTTGAAAACCTGAAGAATTGTATGGCTGAGCTCCATATTGCTGACCTTGAAACTGTTGATAAGATTGTGGTTGTTGTGCACCTTGATTGTTGCCCCAACTGAAATTAGGATGGTTCCGATTGTTAGGATGATAGGTGGCTGGAGCTGGTGTAACAGGTCTCTGGAAATTACTCACGAACTGTGCTAATTCAAAAGAGATAGCACACTGATTCGTCTCATGTGCGCCCGCACATAGCTCACAAACACTAGCAACCTGCTGAACTCCATAATTTGCAAGAGAATCCACCTTCATAGTCAACGCCTTCAACTGAGCTGCAATAGCTGAAGCTGCATTAGCAGCCATCGTCTCAATAAGATCATAAGCTTCATCGTAGCTCTTAGCCCGTAGAGCTCCACCTGATGCTGCATCTAGCATAGGTCTAGATTGTGCTCCCAACCCATTGTAGAAACTATTGATAACCATCCAGTCAGGCATACCATGATGTGGACACCTACGAAGCATCTCCTTGTATCGTTCCCACGCCTCACACAAAGATTCTCCATATTGCTGCTGAAATTGAGTTAGTTGGTTCCTTATTGCTGCAGTTTTTGCCATAGGGAAGAATTTAGTAAGAAACTTCTGAGCAAGATCCTCCCATGTAGTAATGGAACCAGCTGGTAGAGCCAGCCCTTGGCCTTATCCTTCATAGAGAATGGAAAAGCCTCAACTTGATAGCATCATCCGACACACCATTAAACTTGAAAGTATCACAGATCTCGATAAAGTCCTGAATATGCATGTTAGGATCCTCCGTAGAAGCTCCCCCAAACTGAACCGAATTCTGTAGCATCTGAATAGTGCCCGGCTTGATTTCGAAGTTGTTAGCCGTGATGGCCGGCCTGATAATACTAGACTGGATATCATTGATCTTCGGCTGAGAATATTCCTTCAAAGCCTTAGCTGTTGCTGCATCACCCATCTCGACTGTAGTTTCAGATTCCTCTTTCTTATCCTCTATATTCTATACAAGATCGTCTTCCGCCAGTTCTTCCAAACGAGCTTGTAAGCGTGTTCGCATACAAACCTAAGTACCTGAAAACACCACGAAACAAACAAACTAAGTAAGAAATTCGAGTCAGTGAATGCTAACGACCACTATTGACAAGCACATAAACTAAAAATAAAACACCGATGATCCCCGGTAGCGGCGCCAAAAAACTTGTTTGCACTAAATCACGCAAGCGCACGTGGTCACAAGTAATATAGATATAAGTCAAGTTCGTTCCCACAGAGATCTTGGTTTTTAATTCAGTTTAGTACCTAGGCAACAATGTATGGTTTTAATTCACTGCTAAGACAAATAATAAATTGGGATTTTTAATTTTCTAAATTAAACTAAGATGCAAATTATAAAACTAAGAATTAAATTAACTAAAGAGGATTTTGAAATCGAATTACTTATATGAGAATAAACATGGAATCCTAGTTTCATTATCTACTTCACTTAGAGTTGCAGCCTTTAATCAATACATGTGATGGTTTTGATATCTGATCGAATAACACGAAACAAGTAAAAGTTACCTCTCGGTATACTAGTACCAAACTACGCATACATCCACAAAAGAGATAGAAGATTAATAGACACCTATCATGTTTAGACCCTATATCTCTATAGAATTTGAAAACATAAAGGTTTAAGCACAAGTTATCCATTCAGATCACACAGGGTAGCATAATATCTCTATTTACGCCACAAATCATGATGTTAAAACATCAACCTATCCTATGCTAGCATGGCAAGTTCTAAATCTCAAGATCCACTCTCGTTTAGCAAGAGATTAACAAATTAGATGTTAGCTACGCATCTAAATACACTAGTACAAAACTGGCTTTTTACTTCGGTTAAATAGGTCTTATACGTCGGTTAAATGGCGACGTATAGAGGGGCGACGTATAAAGTCACGAGTCTTTTACGTCGGTTAAAAAGGCGACGTATAAAGTTTAATATACGTCGGTTAAAAAGGGGACATATAAAGTTGAATTAGGGCGACGTATAATATTGAAGAAGGGCGACGTATAATGTCCAAAAAATTGTTGTATATTGATTATGCTTTATACATCGCCCATGTGGGAACCGACGTATATTATCCACAAAAATTAAAAAAAAAATATTTTTTTCTCTAAAAAACCTGTTAAACAATCAAAATACCTTGCTTTAACAAAATTTTGTACAATGAAAAACCTACAATAATTAAATTTTCCATTTATATTATTTATCATGTCTTGTCTTGATAAACAATGCTTCATACTCAAGTTGTACCTACTTTAGAAAGTTCAAATGCCAAAAACAAAGGCAGTTACAACTATCAATTTGACAGAATTTAAAAATATTGCTTTTCCCCTCAAAAATTATCTAACTTCCCCAACTGCTTTAAACTTGCATGTAAAATTAGTCCAAGTTGATTACATGCTCTCCTGCACCACGTCTTTAGTGATTTTCATGCGATGACGTATCTGGTGAGCAAGAGTCTCAACCAAAGCTAATCTGCCAAGCTTGCTCTGAGGGGCTCCGGTTAATATGGATTTTAGGCTTTCAGTCTCAGCACGCCAAGCTGTTTCTAATGAATCATCGGATCCAACATTGCCTGACTGTGCAGATGCTATATATAGCCACAGATTGACCAATCAACGCAACCCATGGAATATCAGATGTACTACTTGGTCCTTAATTCAAGAGAAGAGCCTGTACAGCTGCAAGAACCTTTTCATCTAATGCGGCTTGGTCTATTTTACTAATTACACCAACCGTCCTGGTACCTGTAATGGAGATACAACACCTATGACATTTAATTATTAAAACTCAGTTTATAAAGAACTGAGTCAAAAGGTCCAGCTGAAAACAAATTGGAACACACCCACAAAAAGAAGCTCAATCTGTAGCAGAGAAAAGTGTTCGAAAAAATAATATTATTTTAAAAAATATGTTCGTTGGAATCTAGATGTGAATGAAGCACAATATTATAAGAAAGCACGCAAAGGCTTATAATTGTGCTTACTCAAATGATGAATGGACTCTTGTCAATCCACTAAATGGGCACCAGTGAACTCCAAATGGCCGAGAGGTTTAAAATCAACAACAAAATCATAACACATCATGCTTCAAAGTAGAGAAATCTCAATGAATCTTGAATCTACCAGTTCTATCGGTAGATGAACTTACATGAATCTTGAATTATGTTTGCCATAGAAAAAAATCATCTAGTCAACAATCAGATATGTTAACAGGGTATCTGCATGTTTTATCATAATATGGTTTTAATCTGATATTCAACCAAGATGTATGTATAAAGCAGAAAGTAAAAAATCCAGAGGGGAACAGGTTACTCACTCTTGCCAAGTTTTTGGATTAAGTGTCCACCCATCCAACGTTGTAAGAAGAAATGACCAAGCAGACACAGCTGAAGTTATAACAGCTGGTGAAGGTTTTACAGCAACTACCTGAGAAGTGATATACAAGCTACTTGCACCAGTGCACAGTCTACTTTGCTTTGTCAAGAGACGTTAATTAAAACATAGAATTTAAATCTCAGCCGCGGGGCTACTGAGTTTCAAGAGACATCTAATCGAAACATAGAATTTTAAAAATTGAGATTTTATGGTAAAAACCTTTATAAGTTATTTATTAATTTGAAACAGAAAACACAGTGAAAGGCAATTAAAAATGGAGCAAAAAACTAGTCTTTAAAGCATGTGAATTATCCAACTTGATGATCGGAGAATACTGAGTGCAACTTCATCCCCTTCTCAGTTCCAATGTTGTAAATACAATTTATTTTCAAAATCACGTAATTATTGTCTCAATAAATAGACTTTTGATTTATCGAGGTTTTAATACATGAAAAAAAAATAAGTTGTCAATGCTAGGGTTGTTATACTGCCACTTTTTAACTTAAAAATTAAAGGTTCAGAATTGTTGATATATATCTTAGTTAATTTCTTCAAGATTTGACAGGGAAATACTAATATGTAAAAAAACCAATAAGAAACAAGAAACAGCTGATCTACCTGGATAATCTCTCTTAGATTCTTTCCACCACGACCGACAACAAGCCCTATATGTTCATGAGCAACGCCTCATGAGCAACGCCAATGGTGACAGAGTCACTCTTGCCTTCCCGCAAAACACAGGGCCCTGTCATAGAAACCAGATAATAGATAAGTTATTTTAAAGTGACATAGAGTGGATAACAGAATTTCAATAAGAGTGTATTTAATTACATATGATGAAAAGCCACTTGAAATTAAAAATGTAAATGGCCAAAAAATGCTACTCCACCAGATTGTGCTATTTTATACTGAATTGCAGACTCCTTTGAACACTACAAATTTGGTCCCTACATAAACAAAGATCTAATTAGTTGGTATTTGTATTTAAGCCTTGATGGTAGATTAAGAGGAAAGCAAAGTGTGTGCAGATATAAGAAGGGTCACTAATACAACTACACTAGTTACCATATATATGAGCATCCAGTTAGATTGTTACCTCCTTTTCTTCAGGCACATACAAAGTCGGGCCTCTGTGTTCTTCTACATTACAATCGAAGACATTGTGAAGCAAATTTGTTATCCTGTTTAGACAGATTAAAATATAAAATCACATTCAGCAGTTAATGTGAATACAATATAGACAATCACTCTATTTAAATGAGAGTATCCACCACAATGTGCTTCTTAAATCCATCTCCTAGAAAATGCCTCAAATAGTTCAGCTGTAAACCAAAATTTACTACTAGTCAATATCACGCAACTAATAAAATATAAGGGCAATAACAAGATTACAACTGATATAACTTACCTTTTCCTGTTCAGACCATGTGGCAAGTTTAAAGATATTTCGACCAACCTTCGAGGAGGTTTGATTACAGTTATATTCCTAAACAAGATTTGGATGATTAAATATAATTTAGCATAGGATATCAACAAATTTGAATCATTTCAAATACGTTTCTCTTTGTTCAAACGGTCAATATTAGAATAGGATGGTTACTAGTTAGGCTTTGATCAGCTTTCTATATTGAGGTAAAAGCACTCAATGTGAGGCGAAAGAATTTATTGGTGGTAAGTTGGTTTTTGGTTGAGCACTTGACATTTTCTGATTGATTTGGTCTAGACTTTCAGTTCTGTTTGTATACTATGTCTAAAACACTACAAATTTACAGTAGAATATCTGCAATTTTTAGGAGTTCGACTACACTTAATGTTTATCTATACAGCCAAAATTGTTCTTTAGTGAATATGTACATGTATAAAAAAAACTACAGTTGTAATTCAGTGATTGGATATGTACTAAAGAAGGTAAGAACAAGAGGAAGACTCTACAGCAATTATAACTTAAGCAGTTATACCACACCTCAGGCCACACAACAACTTCTAAAAGAGAAGCTAAACTTTCATCTACATAATGAAATCTGCACTAACACATTAATAATACTAAAAAACAGAACTCCAAACTAACATATGTTACGCAAAGCACTTGATATCAATTTTCATTATATATGTCTCAGCTTTGTAACTTAAACAACAAATCTAACACCGAAAAGTGCTTTGTAAACAATAAATCGAGAACAAATTAGAGATATTCCAAGGGAGGGGAGAGAGAGAGAGATTATACAGTTTCTCCGTAACCGCCTTCTTCGTGCCTGCGACTTCACCGTTGAGTCTCATCTGCTTCTCTTCATTCAATAGCTTCTCTATTATCGATAACCAATCACCCACGCCTTCTTGTAAATCACGATTTAGAACTAAAATCAGTTAGTATACAGATATACATATACAATGAGATCTAAATTGATAGGATTGAGAATTTAACTAATGGCTTGTTTGGTAACTTAGAATTCATTTGAATTCCTGGAATTGACCAAATTTAGTGTTTGGTAAGATTAAAAAAATTTGGAATTGGAATTGATGAATTCCATACCAATTCAATATTAACTATTTTTTTGTAATTTGAAATTACAAGTGAAAGATAGTCATTTGAAATTCTTGTCCACCAAAATACATGAACATCACTTTTTTTTTTTGGAATTTTTTTAGCGAAATAGTTTTTCTCTAGAAATTTTTTCTTTGAAAAATTATTTTCTGGGAAAATTTTCTCGAGAAATTTTTAGAAATTATTTTCCGGGAAACATTTTTAGAGAATTTTTTTTCTTTTCCCGGGAAAATTTTCTCGAGGAATTTTTTTGGGGAAATTTAGAAATTTTTCTCGAGGAATTTTTTTCGGAAATTTTTTTTATGGAAAATTGTTTTCGAGAACTTTTATTTCGGGAAAAGTTTCTCGAGAAAATTTTTCCCGGGAAAAATTTTCGAGAAATTTTATTCTGGGAAAATTTTTTCGAGAAATTTTTTTTTCTGGAAAATTTTCTCTGGAAATTTTTTTCGGAAATTTTTTTTCGAGAAATTTTTTTTCGGGAAATTTTTCCCAAGAAATTTTTCCCGAGAAATTTTTACCGGGAAATTTTCCCGAGATTTTTCTCGAGAATTTTTTTCCGGGAAAATTTTCTCGAGAAATTTTTTCCGGGAAAATTTCCTCGAGAAATTTTTTCCAGGAAAATTTCCTCGAGAAAATTTTTGCTCGAAATTTTTTCTCGAGAAATTTTTTCCGGGAAAATTTTTCTTGAGAAATTTTTTTTCGGGAAAATTTTCTCGAGAAATTTTTTCCGGGAAAAGTTTCTCGAGAAATTTTGTTTCGGGAAAATTTTCTCGAGAAATTTTTTTTCGGGGGAAATTTTTTCGAGATATTTTATTTCTGGAAAATTTAATCAATTAATTTTTTTCTGGTAAATTTTTTTCGAGATATTTTTTTTCGGAAAAATTTTCTCGAGAAATTTTTTTCCGGGAAAAAATTCTCGTGAAATTTTTTCCCGGGAAAAATTTCTCGAGAACAGAAATTTTTTAAGCAAAAAATTTTCAAATTTTAAAATTTCTGAATTTGAAATTCTCATACTTACCAAACAAAGAATTTGGAATTGAAATCATGGATTTCAAATTTTGGAATTGAAATCATGGATTTCAAATTAAATTGTAGTTCCCAAACGCCACCTAAGCGAAATTGGAGTTCGAAATTGAATATGTGTTATTCAGAAACGAGAAAGAGATAGACCGAGACTGAGACTTAGAGCGAGTTGAATTTGGGGATAGTGGAGAACATCGGGGAATTAAAAGAGTGAAGTACGTTTGGGTTCAAATATTGACAATTTTATCTTGACAACAAAAAATTGACAATTTTATACGTCGGAGTTTAAGAAGCTGGTGTAAAAGAAATCTATATACGTCGTCTTTTGCTCAATCGACGTATATAATAGCATTATATACGTCGCCTTTTCCTCGACCGACGTATATAGTAGCATTATATACGTCGCATTTTCCTCAACCGACGTATAATGTCATCATATACATCGCCTTTTTCTCAACCGACGTATATAGTAGCATTATATATGTCGCTTTTTCCTCAACCGACGTATATAGTAGCATTATATACGTCGCCTTTTCCTCAACCGACGTATAATATTATCATATACGTCAGCTTTTTCTCGAACCGACGTAAAAAAGGTTTAAAAATGTAAATATACGTCGCCTTTAGGCGGAACCGACGTATATAAGTGTTTTATACGTCGCCTTTGGGCAGAACCGACGTATAATAGGCGACGTAAAAGATCATTTTTGTACTAGTGATATATGAAACACAACCATACGAGGATATCAAGATTCACCACACATAAATCTTTAAGGCATACAAACTACTAAGCTACATAGATAAATCCACTAGGATCCCACGACAACGATTAGTTCATAATTGAACTTTTCGTCACCATGGGATTTGATGAAAACATGATAATGAACAAGATAACAAAGATGAATAAATCAATAATGTAACAAGGTTTAGAGAACAAATCCGTGAATGAAACAAGCATCCAAAAGATATGCCTAAACAAAGGAATCCAAGAAAACTATGTTTAGATCTTCTTGCTGTCACAATCCTCGCCTTGGCTTCTCGATCTCGTGCTATGAACGAATTGGACTAAACTCTGGTGTGTAGATGATGATTTTTATGTCCCCCAAGGTGTGTATTTATAGCCCCAAGTTGCCTCCTCAACAAGTAATTACTGTCTTTGAATTAGAATAGAATTTTGGTAATTTCCGTTCTTGAATGAATTAGAATTGCAATTCCCATGTTTAAGTCTGATTCAAGAAGTTTCTGGCCGTCCAAAATAGTTACCATATGATTAGGAAAAGATTGGAGGCAACTTTCCCTATTTGAAGTTGAATTCAGCAAGTTTCTGTCGAGCCAGGAGTGGCCGCGCGCACATACAACATTCTCCAAGAGCGCCCGCGCGCATAGTATTTATGGAAAACCATCAACCGCGCCCGCGCTACCACAGTATAAACTGGGCGCGCCCGCGCTCAGTACTGATCATGCAGACTATTTTTTTCTCTTTTACTGATTTTTCCTCAAGTTTCGAATGCAACTCTCGGCCCTTGTTTCTTTGACTTTGAAATCACCATAAAATCACTGAAAATTCCATACTTGCACCTGGAGGTACATCCTGCACAATTATCACAGAACACATTAAAACACACCAATACTTGAGATACAAACGATCAATTTAAGCCGAAATGAAGCGATCCAAGTGGATATAAATCCACTTATCACTATCACTGGCTTCCATTTCTTAGGAAGAGATCTCAGAAATTTTAGGTTGGAGTCCTTAGTTTCATATTTCCTCCCATCCAACTTCAAACCATTTAGTAGCTTTTGAAATCTACTAAATATCTTTGTCAAATTTTCACTAGAGGAATAGTGAAAATGTTCATACTGTTGTATTAGGAGCTGCATCTTGTTTTCTCTGACTTGTTCAGTTCCTTCACAGATTGTTTAAATTGTGTCCCACACTTGGCAGAGGTGCAGTTTATAACATAATCAAACATATCTTGGTCAATACCATTGAATAAGATGTTCATGACCTTCTTATACTTATGTATCACTTCCAAGTCCTCATCTGTGAACTCAGCCTGAGTTTTTGGAATAGGCCTTCCAGCAGCTGCAGAACCAGCAGCTTCACCAACACCAGAGCTAGGCTTCATAGGGATATGAGGGCCTTTCTCTATGCAATCCACATAGTCTTCGTCTAGTGTTGAGAGATGGAGATGCATCTTTACCTTCCAATGAAAGTAGTTGTATTTGTCAAGAATTGGAATATTTACCCCTGTATCCTTTTTTCCCATGGTGCTAGATCTTTAAACTTTCTTGTTTGTTAGAAGCTTGCTCTGATACCAATTGTTATTTCCTAGTTGCACACCTCAAGATTGTAGAAGGGGGGTTGAATACAATCTTGTAAATTTCTTTCGATTTTAAACAAGACAACAGTTAAGCTTCAATGAAGACAGATGGATAAATTGAAAACTAAAACGTAGAGTAGATAGAAACGAACAAGCACACAACACACTTAAAAATTTCAGGTGGGGTTTCCTCGACTCCACCTGAGGGTTGTATTGAAGAAAACTTCTCTGTATAAACGAGTACACAGCTGCAAATATAAAGCTAAATTATTACAAGAGAACCTAATGCTTTTTGATTTTAGCTCAGTGTTTCTCTTCTTCTTTAGCTATGCTACAATTGAAATATGTTAGGAATAATTCATGAGTTGTGATGTTAAGAATAGAATTTTACTTATACTTCTTGTATATCCTGATTTATAAAGGATTTAGCACTTTGTATAGGAGATATGTGTAAGACAGTAATCTGTAGAATTAAGTCAGGAACAGTGCATCGAGACTACACGTCAGGAATTGAGATTGAATCCTGATATGTCAAGTCAAATACTGATCAAGTACTGATGGAATGGTCAGATCCTGATGCAAGAAGGAATCCTGATATCAGTCGTGTTACTGATGATGTCATTATGGATGCAACAGAAACTGGCAAGTGCTATAAAACAGGATCTTTGTTTGAGGAACAAGCAAGAAGATTTTATGAAGGAAAGAATTTTCTATTGATGGAAACTATCAACTGGACGGCAGAACATTGTCATGTATAGATTATCTTTCTGTGATTAGTTGATAGGTAGCATTATAAATACACTCTCTATATCATTGTAAAAAGAGGACGTGAGAGGAATCGTGATTTTTTATGCGTAGCTCTGTATAAGGTTTGTATTCGAGAGTTCGAAACAAACAGAGAGAGAGAGAGAGATTTATTTTGTCAGCAGCTGCTAAAGGTATTTGTACACCTTTGGTAGAGTTTGTATTTGATTTATTTAATACAAACAGAGTTTGATTCATTCATTTATTCTTGTTTATCTAATCAAGCAAAAATCAGACATGATTATATAACTTGTATTCAACCCCCCCTTCTACAAGTTATTCGAGTTAACAATTAGTATCAGAGCAGGTTGATTTCGAATAATCATAAAGATTTGCAATAATGTCTGGTTACAAGGATGGGAATACTAAGATTCCTATGCTCAAGAAAAACGAATATGCTCTATGGGAAGTAAAGATGTTGCATCATCTGGAAGCAACAGATCCTGATTATCTTGACAGAATCAGAGATGGACCTTTTATCCCAACGAAGGTTGTTGGACAAGCAACTGTTGATGGTCAAGCTGTTCCAGAACATACAGCAGAGAAGCCATACTTAGGAGTGGTCAGATAAAGACAAGGAGAATGTTCTTAAAGATGCTAAAGTGAGATACATATTATTCAACAGTCTTGATTCTGTCCTCACTAACTATGTTCTCTCTTGTAAAACTGCTAAGGATATATGGGACAATCTTAAGGTTCACTGTGAAAGAACTAAGCCTGTTAGGAAGAACATGAGGACACTATTTATACAACAGTATGAGTACTTTGAATCTAAGTCTGGTGAGTCACTTACTGATACCTTTGATAGGTTTACAAAACTCATCAATGAGATGGCCATGCATGGTAAATATTATGACTTGGAGGATATGAATACTAAGTTCATGAAAGCCTTGCCTGATTTCTACAATGAGAAGATATCTGCAATTGAGGAAGTTAATGATCTTGATGAGATATCCTTAGAGGCTGTGTATGGAAAACTGAGGGCTTATGAACTTGACAAGCAGCAGAAGAAGAACATGAGTGAAGGAAAGATAAAAACTGTTGAACTTACTGCTCAATCTGAATCAAAGAAGTTTTCAGAGGAAAAGCATGTTGAGCCTGCTGAAAAGAACTCAAGGAAGAAGAAAAGCAAAGAAAATTCTGAGTCAGAGACTACTGATATAGACTCTGACAACAGTGATTCTGAATCAGAGATGCAGGAACTCTTTGCTATGTTTGCTAAAGCTTTCAAGAAAGGAAGATTCAACAGGAGAAATTTAGCAAAGGACCTTTTCAAAAGAAGGAGGAGAAGAAGAGTGACAAAGGCAAAAGTACAATTGTCAAGCTTGATAAGGCCAAGATCAAGTGCTTCAACTGCAACGAGCTTGGACACTTTGTTGATTCCAGTGATTCTGAAGATGAATTGAATTATGACAACATTGCACTGATGGCAAATGTTTCAGACAAACCTGGATCTCCAAAGAAAACTTCTCCATCCTCTGTTAAGGTATCACTTCACTCTCTTGATTCATTTGATAGCTTAAATTCTGATGAAATTAGATCTATCCATGCTGAGTTTAAGAATCTTATGACTAATTTTAGAATTCTTACTTGTGAAAGAGATGAACTTAAGGTTAAGAATGATAAATTAGTTGATAGAAATAATTTTCTTGAATCTGAGTTAATTTAAATGGAAGAATACAAGTTAAGTTCTGATAAAGCTAAGCATGATTATAGTGTTATTCTTGAGGCTTATGACTATGTCAGAAAAGAACTAGAGGAAGAGAGAGATATGATTAAAACCATTAACAATTCTGGTAAAAAGACTGTAGAAATCTTTGAAAGTGGAATTCGTGGTAAGGTTAATGGTTTAGGTTTTGATAAAGCTAGACAAGAAGGAAAAGTAATTATTGTCAATTATGATAGTAAAGTAGAAACTAGCACATTTAAATCTGAAGGTAAGAAAATTGTTTCTGAACCTAATCATGTTAAATTTGTTGATTCAAAAGTTACCCCTGTTGTACACAAAAGGATTAACAATAGTAATTCAGATGAGAAAGTGTTAGAGAAACCTAAGAATGTAAACATAGGGTTTCTGTCTAACTCTCAGTTGAAACAGAGATTAGATGATCTTTTAGAGTCTAGCAAGATCAAAAGAAATAGGAATGGAAAAGAAGGTATTAACAAAGAGAATAATTACAAGAATGTACCTGATGCACCTAGGAAAAAATGCTATAAGTGTGGAAATCATAATCATTTGGCCCTAGACTGCAATCAAAAACCTTCTTGGAAAACTGAGTCCAGATTCCCCAAGACTCAGAAAATTCAATACCAACCACAGAAAGCTTGTTATCATTGTGGTAGTTTACTTCATTCCATTTACATGTGTAGAGAATATCATGAACTGTATTATGACTATTATTCTTTGAAATCTGAAACTCCTAGTCACAAATAGTTTATGAAATCAGAGTCTAAGATTGACTCTGCAATAGGAAAAGTAAAAAACAAAATCTTCAAAGCCTGTTGTTTCAAAATCTAGTAAGAAATGATCCAATCAAAGTTGGGTCCTAAAAAATTCTAACTAGTTACTTTTTGTTTGCAGGGTACAGGAAAGAAGCATTCAATTATCTTGGACAGTGGATGCTCTGGACATATGACTGGAAAGAAGTCCCTGCTTACAAAGTTTGAGAGGAAAGCTGGCCCAGTAATATCTTTTGGAGATGGCAACAAAGGAGAAACTCTAGGATATGGCTCAATTGTTTTGGGGAATGTCATCATAGAAAATGTAGCACTAGTTGAAGGCTTGAAACATACACTGTTAAGCATAAGTCAACTGGGTGATAAAGGTTACCAATCAATCTTTGATAGGGAAGGATGCAAAATCTTGAATATGCAAAATGGAGACATTGTTCTAACTTGTCAAAGACATGGTAACATATATGAAGCCAACTTAAGAGATACATCTAAAGAAATTGTTAGATGTCTCTACAGCAAAGCAACAAGTTATGAAAGCTGGAATTGGCATAAGAAGCTCTCACATCTCAACTTCAAGAAGCTTAATGTGGCGCCCCCAGATCCGGGGTCGGAGATCTAGGCGCTCACGGTCCATTTTCCATTAATAACATACTTGTTCTTGCACATAATATATATAAAACAGCCATCGACCCCACAATAAAACTCACACCGCACACACACACATAGGTTAGAGTCTCAGAAACGTCATACACTTGATTAAGCAAAAGTAAAAGTTTCAGAGTTATTACAGACCGAATTAAATAGCATTTATGCTACCAGCAACACTTCGATATGAAGCGAAGTTGGCGGCTTGAAAGTTTGTTACGGTACACTGCCTTGCACAGGTCATACTTGTAAATAAAACGTACTAACAAAAGTTGCCAACCAATCCGGCTAATGGGGCCTACCGGTGGAATCTCAACTGCAGCCTAGGGTCTAGTCACCTGCTTTCGAACAGTCTGACGGGGTCTTGCCATTTCTCTTAGCTGTTGTGTTTGTAATATTTGAAAACAAGCAAGAGTGAGCAACTATAGCTCAGCAAGAAATATATGTATAAGATAAGCAATATAACATTTCATATGTTGAGCAGTCATTAAACTCGTTTGTATCAATCAGTTATAAAATCACTTGTCATTGTTGATAAATTTCGAAGGTGCACCAATACGTGCCCTTGTTTTCAAAATAACCTTGCAGTTCTAGATACTGCATAGAGTCAACATCTTTCTCATCAAAATAGAACACTATCAGCAACTTGGCACATAGGCCTGAGAAACAGTGTCAAAGCATTTTTCCAAAATGGAGGAATGGGACTTAAAGAAAACATAAAACCTGACAGGGATTGACGATGATCAGTCGCCACATCCGAGTCCAATAATCCGCGGGTCTTCTCTACAGGTAGAAGGATAGAAACTACATCCGTAACTATCCCCGGGTGAAAACTACATCCGTAATCACCCTCGATGAAAACTACATCCGTAATCATCCTTCGGCAACACCTGGGCCGGAATAATAATTGATGGACCGCCTGGCTCACGGCCGCTTACACATCCCGGGAATCGTTCGTCAACGGTTCCCACACCTGCCAGAGTCCCTTTTTCTTTTTCTTTTAAAAACTTGATTTTGATTGAAAACAGAGTAATTGAAGTCCGACATCAGTCGACCGATGATTCTTGAAATCATACAAGAAACAAACCTGACCGGGGGTTTTCGAAAATGTTTTGAATTCGAAAGAGTTCGAGTTTGAAAGTGCTAAAGGTATCTTGGATTAGCTTTGTCTTTAAATTAATGAACAATAATTAATAAATGATATTTTAAGATTTAATATTAATAATTAATAAAATAATTATTTAATAAAATAAACTTTTAATCCAAGATAGGGTTTCGAGTATTTACGAAGATATAAAAATAATTACTTGAGTATACGACACTCCCCGAATGACCCTTCGGGTTTTTGCAATTTAATTACGATATAATAATATACCGCTCCCCGGTCAATAGTATATACGGACCGCTACGACCTCTATTGCTAGAGTCGTTGTCCGAAGAAAACATTTTAATCTAAGTTCAAGGGTACAACATATATGTACTTATACAATCTCAATTGCATCAATACTTCGATAAACATCACATTTGATATGATTGAAAACTACAAACACAACAGTGAAAGTCCTTGTATATGTATAAGTTTTGAAAAGTAAACTTGCCTTGGTTTGGTTGGGGTGGTCGAGCGTGCGGAGTGGAACGATCTATACATAAGCAATAACCGCTCGTTAGTACCTTAACAATATCTCTTTAATTACGGGGTTTTAGGGGGGTACGAAATTAACTTAATGACTTCGTCTTATGACACTCTAGCCCCACTATAGGTTCATGTCACCACTCAATTACGCTCGTCACTTATTCGACTTAATTTAGTTAACACATTCGAATCATAACCATTACCCCTAGAATTATGCTCCACTAACGACTTTTTCCCTTGTGCGAAATTTACTCTAGCATTTTTATAAAATTGAAAAATTCATATTTTAATCAAATTCTTTTTGGGAAGCCTTCAGCACTTCATTTCCTAGTTTCTCAAATTTTTCCATGATCCCACATATAATTTTAGGGGTTTAAACAAGGTTCACAAGGGGGTCACTTAGTGCAGTCCGGAATCCAGAAACACAATTTACTTCTCCGGCCATAACTTAAAATCTATACATTACTTAGTTATGAACCTTACATTTCCAGAAACTACATTCAATTATCTTTCCAACAATATATGGTAGGACCTCAGGGGACAAGATTTGAGGGTTCAAAACCATGTTACAAGGCAGGTCAAAGTTCCTGGAAAACTCAGCAAGCATGTATTCACTTAGATCAACCAATTTTCTCAATTCCACAACACAACCAACACCTAATTCACTTAGTTCATGCTTTATAACACTCATGGAGATACATATACTATCCACAATCATAAAAACCACAATCACAACATCAAAACTCAAGATCCATGTCATCCATTACTTATACAACCAAGATTAACACATATATACATGGATCTACTACCAAACATCATAAACACTACATGGCCAAAAGGGTTTGTGATTTTTATACCTTCTTGAGCACCTAGGAGCCTTGGATAAGCCTTAAAAAACTCAATAACACCTTGAATGGTCTCCTACAACCCTTACAATCCAAGATCTAAAAGAAAAACCAACCATGGTTAATATTCACAATATCTATTATAATTAATATCTTGAAATTGGATGGATGAAATGGCTTGAAACTCTTAACATACCTTTCTTAGATGATGGTGAGGGCCTAGGAATTATATCTTGATTTATGAGTGATGGAAAATGGGGGAGGAAGAATTTTCTTCTTCCTTTTTATGCTAGGCCGAGAGCTTGCTCTTCCAAGGGGGGGGGGAGAGCTTTTGGTGTTTTTGATTTTTGTGTTGTGTTTGAAATAATTGATAAAGTGAGGTTGGGTGATACATATGTTGTATGTATAGGCAAGGTACTAGCATGGTATGGCTCCTTGTACTTCTTGTCTCCTCTTTTTGAAAAGCAATGTAACTAGTTACTATTCCTCTTCCATTTGGTTAACTAGTTTGCTTGCATGGGACTTGCATGCAATACTACTCCTTGTATCATTATTCTTCCACCAATGTTTGTCATTTAATCTTTAATTCGTATCGTATCTTAATTAATCTCTCGTAATAATATTTTGTCGCGTAGAGATTTCCCCTATAATTCCTGAAGTACTTAATTGTGTAAATTCCTCGAATATCCATACTTCCTTGTCATAATCCTTAATAAATCCTTTAATACTCTAATCATTCTCAAATCCCAAGTTTTTATAAATCTTACTGATAAGTGGATTTTATATCCACTTATTATGCGCTAAATGGACCTAAATTGGTGATTAAGCCTTAAGTATGTTGTGTCTTTTAATTAGTTTTATGTTGTTTCAAGTCTTTGTAGTGCAGAACTCACAGCTTCAGGTATCCTGGCAATAAAAGGTTAAAAGACGGTGGATTTCTGGCTCAGATGGACTGGCTACGAGGAAAAAGAATTATCATAAAGATGTTCTGAGTGATATATTCTTAAAGCAGGAATCCCGGTTGGAATTGTTATATTTTTTTCTAAGCAAAAGGAGTCCGGTTTTAGAGCCTCAAGAGACCGTAACTTGCATCTGGACGAGCAATGAAGAAATAAGAATTATCACAAAAATATGGAAAGTGATATTTTCTTAAAGCTGGAACCCCGGTTGGAATTGATATATTTTCTGTTAAGCAAAAGGAGTACGGTTCCAGACGACCAGAGACCGCAGCTTAGACAATAAAGATTTATTTATATTATTAAATAATTTTATTAATTTATAAATTTATATTTATAAATATCTAATAATATTATATATTTATTTTTATAATTTCTGAATTAAAATAATTATTTATTAATTAAAGATTATAAGCTGTGCGGGTTAAAAAAGCATTTCTACGGAGCCGCGTATTAAAAGTCAGCTACCGCGAGTTGCGGAAGAAGAATTGAACTGGCTTTGCAATTGTCTTGTTTAGTTGTTAAAGTTAGGCTAGAATTTTTTCTACACAGCTGACTTTGTAAACTGTGTTAGGTATGTTAAATTGTACTATAAATATGTGTTAGTTTGCATAGGTTGAGAAGACGGGGGGAAAAGCTGAATTCTTTCATTCCTCTCACAGACCTCGGAGCTGAATTTGAGTTTTATTCTCTCCATTTTTCATCACTTTCTGTTGTAATTTCAGTTTCATTTTATACATTTTAAATTTCTGCAAACAGTTTATTTTTATACAATTTAAATTTCTGTAATGTTATTATATTTTAAACACTTTGAATTTCTGTAATTTAATTTTATTTTATACACTTAAAAATTTCTGAAAAATTATTATAAGAATTATTTAAGATTTTAAGGGGATGATCAGGAGGGCTTCTCTATTTTATTCTGTGATTATTCGGAAAGCACAGCAGGTTGCTTTTGAAATAATCAATTGTTTTATCACATTTCATTCAAACACAGCTGCTGGATTAATTCAAACACACAGGAAGGAAAAGACTGGCCACGCGCAGAAAATTAACCAGCCATAGTTGGCGCGTGGTTGTCACGCAGTAGGACACGCGCGGACCAGTTGAATCTTGTGAAAATTCTGCCGACAGTTTCATACCCCAGGTGAGTTGTCTTCTTTTACAATTTGTCCGTTGTTCTTATTATATATATAGGCCATTGTTCCATGGAGAACCATGTTACGTGGAGAACCGTGGAGAACCACTTAAAATGCATTAAAATTGCTTTATATATAAGGACCCCGCCAAGGGTACCTTCACAAAAAATGCTTAAAATAATTGGCTCTATCCATAAAAAAAAAAAAAAAAAAAAAAAAAAAAAAAAAAAAAACTTGTCGTGGAAATGCGAAGCATTTAAGACAGTAAACGGATGAGTTAGTTAGTCATGAGGGCCGAAGGCTCTCGACACACCCGTCAATCGTCTATTGCCTTTACCATTGATTGCCATTCCTTACAACTTTAGAATGATAAAGGCGCGAAGCGCCGTACAAGAAGGTGCGAAGCACCGTTAACCAGTGAAATCCACTGTCACGTCATCACGTGAACAATGAATTTTTTTTTTCTTTTTTTTTTCTTTGACAAATGGATAGAGGGTAGAATTATAAGACTTTTTTGTAAAGGGGCCCCGCCATGGGCCTTATATAAAGGACAATTTTAATGCATTTTAAGTGGTTCTCCACGGTTCTCCACGTAAGATGGTTCTCCATAGAGTGGGACTCTATATATATATAATACTTGTCCTCTAATTTGTTTTTTGTCCGTAGTTTTGTTTTAATTGGTTTCTCTTGCTTTTAATTAATTGTAAAAACTGAATTTTCGAAAGTTATTTCAATTCTAATTATTTTTATTTTTATTCTTGTAATTTTATATTTAATTTATGAAATTTTCTGCCATGATTTTAATTAATTCCATAAAGGTGCCTAGTTTAATTATGAACTAAACACTTTCATGGGGTTCTAATGTAGTGAATTGTTAATGCTCATGTTAATTTGATAGATAATTTGTGTTTACAATTTCTATATAAGATTGCCTTGCATGGTTATTTTAATTAAATATAGGTGAATAGCTAACATTTATTTTGCCAAATCTCTAATGATTGCGAAAGTGGATTTAGAGATTTAGGGCTTGCCTTGCTAGCATAGGTATGTCGGCTTTTCCGCATTTTGGAGTATAGATTCGAACGAACATTATTCCCCTATGTAGTTAATTGCGGAACTTGTGATTAAAATCGATTGTATCACCCATTCACATAGACATATAGTGTTTTGGATATAATTGATGCCATTATAACTTATATCTCTTTTGTGGATGTTTATTTGGAATGGTGTGAGTTAATTGAAAGATGGCTCATATTAGTGTCGTGTTCCCGCTAGCTTTCTTAACAATTGTAACACATTAATTCTTGATAGTTAATAGAGCTAAAACATTCATGAAATTAGGACTCCATGCCTCTCTCATATTATATTAACAAATTAGCCGTTACGTCATTAGTTAATTGTTATCTGCAAATACACCATTTTTAGTTCGTTCATGCTTCTATAATTAACCAAACATTGTTGAATAGACATATTTACTAAAAATAACCGAGTCTTCGTGGGAACGATCCTTATTTCCCTATATTGCTTTTTGACTGCGTATACTTGCGTAGAGAAAATAGCGAACAAGTTTTTGGCGCCGCTGCCGGGGACTCGGTGTTATTTTTGTTTATGTGTTTTACTACAATAGAAGTTAATTTGTTTGACTTGAACTGTTTTTTTTTAAATTGATGGATTATTGGGAGCAGGACTATGTAATTGTATGTGAGCTGTGTGCAGGTGGACATTACACTCATCAATGTGAGTATAACAGAAATCGGCCAAATTTCAGCTGGGACTATAATCAGAGTGGTATGGAACAATCCCAATATCCATCCTACCTGCTCCAAAATCAGCAGTTTGGAGATGAACCATACAGTCCATGGGGAATACAGCAGCAACAGAGGCAAGAATTTCAGCATCAGTATGCCCCAGTGCATCAACACTTTCAAACTCATGAATTTCAGCAGCAGCAATTTCAGACTTGGTCTAACCAACAGTCGACCGAAGAAGCTGAATTAAAAAAAATTAGGTTGATGATGGAAAGCAATGCATCGTCTCTCCAGACAATAGGAGATCAGATTGGTCAAATTACAAATGCATGGAAAACATGGAATCAAATTGCAAGTGACATAGAAGGCCTAGCTGTAGAGGAGGAGGACAAGAACCTTCCTATCAGTCTTGACTGGCCTTTCTTAGCCACGGGTGAGACCATGATCGAAGTTCAGGATGGAGAGTCTCAGTGCAAAGATGAGGAAGAAGCAAAACATGAAGCTGATAAGGAAGCAGAGCCGGAGGCAAACGAATCAGAAAATTCAGAATGTCCAGAAAATTCGGTTCTGAATAATCAGCTGCAACCACTTCTGTTGCAATCTAAAAATTCTGAAGAATCGGCCCAAGATCAAGTAAACTCCAAGGCTCAAGTGGCTATGCTATTTCCTTCGAAGGATGAAGAGGGTCTCAGTGTGAAAGCTGATGAATTACAAGAGCACGTTCAGTTGTTGAATGACGCTCTGTTGCAATCTGACTTCGACCAGTTGGAGGCCGAAGAGGAGAAGAACATCACTCATATTGACAAATCTACTCCGGAGAAGACTACAGAGATCATCCAAATCGATTTTCCTCCTCCATATCCACAGAGGCTTCAGAAGCAAACTCTAGCCATGAATTTGCCGACGGAGGATGAGGAGTGTTTTAGCTTGAAATTGGTTGATGCAGGGCGGAGTAAAAAGTATGACACAGAGAAGGAGAAGGCAAAGCATGGCCAACTGAGGATTCCAGTGCCTTGGTTACTGGGGCTACGTAATCCACATAAGTGGCTTGGAGTGGAAGATTTCTGGAATTCTCAGGTGCGCCTTAAGCCATCATTTGAAGGAGCTCCCGAACTCGAGCTCAAAACATTGCTAGTTCACTTGGGGTATGTTTCTTCTAATTCATCTCCTTTGCTTGCTATTATTATTGCTGCTAACTTTTCAGGTAGGCGGGAGAATGTTGTTAAAAGATCTTGTGAGGAGCGAATACGGGTAAAGCTTATAGTTGAAGATGTCGCTCCAGAAAAGATCATTAAATGGCCTTATAGAGATGCGGTCCACAAAAAAAAATCAAGAGGAAAATCGTGGCCAAGTCTAGCTAAAGACGTTAAAGAAAGGCGCTTCGTGGGAGGCAACCCATGTGTTTCGGTGTTTTCAGGTATGTTCTCTACTATCCCTTGTATTTACTTCCATTCAATGCGGACATTGAATATTATAAGTTTGGGGGTGGTTTGGGGATAAGTAGTATGTATATGTGTTAGTAGTTTTTGTGAGTCATTGTGTTCATGTAGGATATCATGTTTTGCATATTAGTAGTAATTCATGCATGTATGTTCGTGTTATCTACGTTTGTTTCATATAGGACATTCTGTTTTTATTTTCGTATACCATGTGAGTCCATTATAGTTGTATTTCATGGCATGCATTTTTCATGATCCCTTAGGACGAGCTAATTCTGATTGGTAGGTAGATGTCTAATTGAGTGTGGTAATGATGAATAGAGGGTTGATTTAGAGTTCTTATGAAATTGACTTGCATGTTTCAGAAACACAACTTTTACACAGTCTCATTGGGTGCTTTTGGGGCTAGGTTAGGGTCATGCTTGTTTGGTTGTTTTAGATTTAATCACCTGTTTATATTTAGAATTTTCGTTATTCCCTTGATGGCGTAGATTGCACCAAAGTCTAAGTTTGGGGGAAAACAGGAATTTCATGCTAGTTGTTTAGTGTTAATGGCTAGGTGTCAAATGGCTAGTAGCCGGCTCATATTTATATGAGTAGTCTAGGGTTGGAAATGAGAATTATCATTCCAGATTGCATATATATATATATAAAAAAAAGTCAATAGTTTAATTGTTTAAATGCAAAATTAACCAGAGTGAGCTCTTTAATACTCGAGTAATTAAGTCTGAGGGGACTTAGTCCTAGTAACCTAAAGCCCTTGAGGTTTGGGATTGCTGACCTAACACTCGCTACATGGGTATTATTGTATAAGCTTTTTGGGATCTCATTCATTGCACGGTTAAATAAGCATGCATATTGTATATAGTGTCGTAGTTTAGTAATAAAGCATGAATTCCTGTCTAACTTGAATAAGGATGGAGGTGTTCCTAGGTTATGAAGTGTCTACAGTTTATTCTATTTATAAACCTGTGATTGTCTTGGCAAAGAATAGATATGATTTTTGACCTAGTGTTGGGAGTATTTCTGATGAGCATCGCACACACGCACGTTTCTGTCATGTATTGTTAGTATACAGGGACTTAGTCGAGCTCTATTTGGATTTAGTTGCATTCTTTGAGGTATTTGCTTGCTAGTTGGTTTTGGTTAGTTTAAAGGGGATCCTTGCATTTTTCATGTAGTTGCATACATATAGTTAGTTGCATGTTAGTTGCATTATAGAATGGATTTTGTGGGTACATTCGCTATAGGCCCTCACGAGACCTCACTCGTCCACTGGGGCTGCCTAGGGGTTTAAAGGGCTTATTGCATATGCCAAATGCAATCGTGATCACCTACGGAAGTGGTACTAGTTAGTTGTATATAGTTATATTGTTTATGCTTGAGGACAAGCATCAGTTTAAGTTTGGGGGTGTGATAAGTGGATTTTATATCCACTTATTATGCGCTAAATGGACCTAAATTGGTGATTTAGCCTTAAGTATGTTGTGTCTTTTAATTAGTTTTATGTTGTTTCAAGTCTTTGTAGTGCAGAACTCACAGCTTCAGGTATCCTGGCAATAAAAGGTTAAAAGACGGTGGATTTCTGGCTCAGATGGACTGGCTACGAGGAAAAAGAATTATCATAAAGATGTTCTGAGTGATATATTCTTAAAGCAGGAATCCCGGTTGGAATTGTTATATTTTTTTCTAAGCAAAAGGAGTCCGGTTTTAGAGCCTCAAGAGACCGTAACTTGCATCTGGACGAGCAATGAAGAAATAAGAATTATCACAAAAATATGGAAAGTGATATTTTCTTAAAGCTGGAACCCCGGTTGGAATTGATATATTTTCTGTTAAGCAAAAGGAGTACGGTTCCAGACGACCAGAGACCGCAGCTTAGACAATAAAGATTTATTTATATTATTAAATAATTTTATTAATTTAGAAATTTATATTTATAAATATCTAATAATATTAGATATTTATTTTTATAATTTCTGGATTAAAATAATTATTTATTAATTAAAGATTATAAGCTGTGCGGGTTAAAAAAGCATTTCTACGGAGCCGCGTATTAAAAGTCAGCTACCGCGAGTTGCGGAAGAAGAATTGAACTGGCTTTGCAATTGTCTTGTTTAGTTGTTAAAGTTAGGCTAGAATTTTTTCTACACAGCTGACTTTGTAAACTGTGTTAGGTATGTTAAATTGTACTATAAATATGTGTTAGTTTGCATAGGTTGAGAAGACGGGGGGAAGCTGAATTCTTTCATTCCTCTCACAGACCTCGGAGCTGAATTTAAGTTTTATTCTCTCCATTTTTCATCACTTTCTGTTGTAATTTCAGTTTCATTTTATACATTTTAAATTTCTGCAAACAGTTTATTTTTATACAATTTAAATTTCTGTAATGTTATTATATTTTAAACACTTTGAATTTCTGTAATTTAATTTTATTTTATACACTTAAAAATTTCTGAAAAATTATTATAAGAATTAATTTAAGATTTTAAGGGGATTATCAGGAGGGCTTCTCTATTTTATTCGGTGATTATTCGGAAAGCACAGCAGGTTGCTTTTGAAATAATCAATTGTTTTATCACATTTCATTCAAACACAGCTGCTGGATTAATTCAAACACACAGGAAGGAAAAGACTGGCCACGCGCAGAAAATTAACCAGCCATAGTTGGCGCGTGGTTGTCACGCAGTAGGACACGCGCGGACCAGTTGAATCTTGTGAAAATTCTGCCGACAGTTTCATACCCCAGGGCCATGTTTGTTTCAAAGGATTATAATCCCCAAATTATTACCTTATAAATCCCAAATGTAAGGGATTATAATCCCATGAATTCACATTTTGATCATTATTTTAGTTCATTCCAATGAGATTATAATACCTTGTGAAAGAAGGTATTATAATCCCATAGAAATGAATTAAAAAGATGATAGCAATATACTTCCATGTGATTATAATCCTTTAAATTTAAGAAAGATAGTGTAATTTTCCAAGGATTATAATCCCCTAAAACAAACATGGCCCAGGTGAGTTGTCTTCTTTTACAATTTGTCCGTTGTTCTTATTATATATATATAATACTTGTCCTCTAATTTGTTTTTTGTCCGTAGTTTTGTTTTAATCGGTTTTTCTTGCTTTTAATTAATTGTAAAAACTGAATTTTCGAAAGTTATTTCAATTCTAATTATTTTTATTTTTATTCTTGTAATTTTATATTTAATTTATGAAATTTTCTGCCATGATTTTAATTAATTCCATAAAGGTGCCTAGTTTAATTATGAACTAAACACTTTCATGGGGTTCTAATGTAGTGAATTGTTAATGCTCATGTTAATTTGATAGATAATTTGTGTTTACAATTTCTATATAAGATTGCCTTGCATGGTTATTTTAATTAAATATAGGTGAATAGCTAACATTTATTTTGCCAAATCTCTAATGATTGCGAAAGTGGATTTAGAGATTTAGGGCTTGCCTTGCTAGCATAGGTATGTCGGCTTTTCCGCATTTTGGAGTATAGAATCGAATGAACATTATTCCCCTATGTAGTTAATTGCGGAACTTGTGATTAAAATCGATTGTATCACCCATTCACATAGACATATAGTGTTTTGGATATAATTGATGCCATTATAACTTCTATCTCTTTTGTGGATGTTTATTTGGAATGGTGTGAGTTAATTGAAAGATGGCTCATATTAGTGTCGTGTTCCCGCTAGCTTTCTTAACAATTGTAACACATTAATTCTTGATAGTTAATAGAGCTAAAACATTCATGAAATTAGGACCCCATGCCTCTCTCATATTATATTAACAAATTAGCCGTTACGTCATTAGTTAATTGTTATCTGCAAATACACCATTTTTAGTTCGTTCATGCTTCTATAATTAACCAAACATTGTTGAATAGACATATTTACTAAAAATAACCGAGTCTTCGTGGGAACGATCCTTATTTCCCTATATTGCTTTTTGACTGCGTATACTTGCGTAGAGAAAATAGCGAACACTTACCAACAATAAGATTCTTGCTCTCAACAATCTTTTTTTTTATCTTACATAGTTAATGCAACAACATAGTTTCTCACTCAGACAATCAATTCCATTAAACAACAGGGATGACTAGAAAGGTTCCAAATTGACAATGCCACATGATATTAAATAAAGGAAAATATTGTAAAAATTAGGGTTCTTACAGCCTCCCCTCCTTAAAAGGATTCCGTCCCGGAATCAGGTTGAAAACAGTTGAGGGTGCTTTTCACGCATCGCGCTCTCTAGTTCCCATGTTGATTCTTCGACATTCTGGTTCCTCCACAAAACTCTCACTAGTTTGACAACCTTGTTCCTCAGCACCTGTTCTTTTCTATCCATGATTTCTACGGGTTGCTCCACATAGGTTAAGTCTGGCTGCAGATCCACTTGATCATGTTCTATCACGTGTCGGAAGTCGGTATGGTAGGGTCGTAGCATGGACACATGGAACACATTATGTACTTGCTGCAAGCTTGGGGGTAAAGCCAATTCATAGGCTAACTTTCCAACTCGTCTCAAGATCTCAAAAGGTCCAAGAAATCTTGGGCTTAGCTTCTCCTTCTTACCGAATCTCATCAATCCCTTCCACGGAGATACCTTTAACATCACAAACTCTCCTACCTCATATTTTTTATCCTTGCGGGTCTGGTCCGCATACTTCTTCTGTCTGTCCTGGGCCGCTACCAGCCGTCCTCTTATTAGCTCGATAGTTTCTCTTGTCTGTTGGACCAGTTCAGGCCCTAATATCTTCCGCTCTCCAACCTCTTCCCAACACAAGGGAGACCGACATCTTCGTCCGTATAAAGCTTCATATGGGGGCATGCCTATACTCGCATGGTAACTGTTGTTGTAGGAAAATTCGATCAACGGCAAGTGGTCATCCCAACTTCCCTTGAAATCTATGGCACATACTCTCAACATGTCCTCGATGGTCTGGATGGTTCTCTCACTCTGTCTGTCTGTTTGGGGATGGTATGCAGTACTCATGTTTAACTTGGTCCCCACACAATCCTGAAAACTCCTCCAGAACCTGGAGTTGAATCTTGGGTCTCTATCTGATACAATGCTCACAGGAACCCCATGCCTAACCACAATCTCATTTAAGTAGATATTCGCCAGCTTGTCGACAGTGTATCTCTCGTTGATTGGAAGAAAATGTGCTGACTTGGTCAATCTATCGATAATTACCCAAATGGCGTCATGATTTGTCTTGGTCCTTGGTAGTCCGACCACAAAGTCCATTGCAATATGCTCCCACTTCCACTCGGGTATCTCTAGGGGTTGCAACAATCCACTGGGCCTCTGGTGTTCGGCCTTTACCCTTTGACATGTCAAGCATTTACTCACCCACTCTGCCACGTCCTTCTTCATATTTGGCCACCAATAGTATTCTCTCAGATCTCTATACATCTTAGTGCCTCCAGGGTGAATTGAGTACCTTGAACTATGAGCCTCTTGCAAAATCTCGTCTTTTAATTCCTGAACGTTCGGGATCCATATCCTAGATGCGTACCTCATAATTCCATTCCCGTCCTTTTCACACTTAATTTCCTCACCCGTCAAAATTTCCTCCATCAAATTCTTTTCTTCTTTCATCTTCTTTTCCTGACATAACTTAATCTTTCCCAATAACGGTGGTTGGACTCTTATTTCCATTAGACTCTCTTGCCCAATTCCTGGTAACCTCACTTCAATCTCCAGTTTCTCAAGGTCCTTGATCAATTCGTCCACTGACATTATCATCTTGAGTTTTTCCTTTCAGCTAAGTGCATCGGCCACCACGTTGGCCTTCCCTGGGTGGTAATGGATCTCACAATCATAATCCTTGATTAGCTCTAGCCATCTCCTCTGCCTCATGTTTAACTCTTTCTGAGTGAATATGTACTTTAAGCTCTTGTGATCCGTGTAGATTTCACACTTTTCTCCGTAAAGATAATGCCTCAGATCTTTAAAGCGAAAACTATCGCCGCCAATTCCAAATCATGGGTGGGGTATCTCATCTCGTACTCCTTAAGTTGTCTGGACGCATATGCAATCACTTTACCGTGCTGCATAAGCACACACCCTAAACCCTTATGAGATGCGTCACTATAAATCACAAAATCTCCCTTATCATCGGGTAGGGCTAGTACTGGTGCTATCACCAACCTCTTTTTCAACTCTTGAAAGCTTTCTTCGCATTTCTCAGTCCACACAAACTTCTCGGTCTTGCGAGTTAGTCGGGTCAAAGGGGCTGCTATCTTGGCAAAGTCTTGGACAAACCTTCTATAGTAGCCAGCCAATCCTATAAAACTTCTCACCTCTGTCGGAGTGGTTGGTCTCTCCCAATTTGATACAGCCTCTATTTTGGCTGGGTCCACTAGAATGCCTTGTTCGCTAATCACATGCCCCAAAAACTGAACTTTCTTCAACCAAAATTCACACTTCGAGAACTTAGCGTACAACTTTTCTTCTCTTAATGCTCCCAATACAATTCTCAAGTGCTCTGCATGTTCCTCTTTCGTCTTGGAATAAATCAAGATGTCATCGATGAAGACTATAACACACTTGTCCAAGTACTTCTTGAAGACTCGATTCATTAAGTCCATGAAAGCTGCAGGGGCATTCGTTAACCCAAATGACATCACTAGGAACTCATAGTGTCCGTACCGGGTGCGAAAGGCCGTCTTAGGTATATCTTCTGGCTTAATCCTTAACTGGTGGTACCCGGTCCTCAAATCAATCTTAGAAAAATAAACTGCGTCCTTTAGTTCGTCAAACAGGTCATCTATCCTGGGCAAAGGATATTTATTCTTTTTAGTCACCTTGTTCAACTCCCTGTAGTCTATACATAATCTCATACTACCATCCTTCTTTTTCACGAATAACACCGGGGCTCCCCACGGTGACACACTAGGTCTTATCATCCCTTTATCCAACAGCTCTTGTAACTGAGTGGCCAGCTCTTTCATCTCCACTGGGGCTAGCCGATATGGGGCTTTCGAAATTGGGGCCGTACCCGGAATTAAGTCTATAGCGAACTCGATGACTCTATCAGGTGGTAGTCCTGGAAGATCATCCGGAAATACGTCCGCGAACTCATTAACGACAGGGATTTCCTGTAGGTTTGGTGCCTCCTTCTTGGTATCCTTCACATAGGCTAAATAGGCTTCGCATCCTTTACGTAACAGCTTTTTAGCTTGAATCATAGTCAGGAACTTTTGGTTTTGCCGTTTTCCACTAAACACTACTTCGTCGTCCCCTGGCAGTTTCAAACTTACTTTCTTCTTTACACAATCAATCTGGGCTCCGTGGGTTGTTAACCAATCCATACCTACTATTACGTTAAACTTTCATAGTTTAAAAGGTATTAAATCTACCCAAAAGTGTCGCCCTTCTATTTCTAGGTCGCAACCTGGACATACTTGGTTAACAGGAATAATTTCATGATTAGCTATCTCTACTTGCAGTCTGTCTCTCAATGGTTCAGTCTTAAGGCCTAACTGACATACAAAATCTAGAGATATGAAAGACTTGGTAGCTCCCGAATCAAATAAAACATTTGCCTTAACTGAGTTGAGTAGTAGGGTACCTGCAATCACATCCGTGTTCCTCACGGCATCCTACACCGTCATGTTAAAAGTTCTTACAGTAGGGGCCTTGTTAGAAGCAGTTCCACTCACTCTTGATGCAGCTGGCCCAGAGGACATACATTCCCTCATTCGGTGCCCTGGTTTCCCACACTTGAAGCAATTACCTCCAGCACTGGTGTTGTTACTAGTTCCTCGACAAGCATTAGCATAGTGTCCTGTCAGCCCACACTTGAAGCACTTCACATCTTGTAGGTTACACACGCCCGCGTGTCTCCTTCCACATTTATTGCAATCCGAGGGTAGGGCTCGGGATGGGGTGGAGTAAGACGATCCCTGTGGCCGACCGCTCTGGCCCACACTCCAACTTTCAGCTCTCTTGGTTCCAAAGTTTCCGCTGGGTTGGGACACCGTTCCTCGCTTAAATTTGCTCGGAAAGCTCCCACCCACAGAATTTCCCTTCCTACTATCAAACTTCCTCTTCTTTCCTTCCCTCTCCTTCTGTATCTGTTCACTTCCAGCCTCAATAATTGATGCTTTCTGTACCAGGGTGGCATAGTCTGTCAGCTCAAGAATCGCTACACGATTCTGAATCCATTGCTTTAGCCCTAATTGAAACCTTCGGGCCCTCTTTGCCTCAGAGTTCACATATTCCGGCACCAACCTCGACAACTCAGTAAATTTGGCCTCATACTCGGCCACCGTCATGTTACCTTGCTTCAGTTCCAAAAACTTCAGCTCCATTTGTGTCTCCATGAACCTAGGGAAGTACTTCTCCAAGAACAGCTAGCTAAACCTCTCCCAGGTCACCACACCTCTTCCTTCCAAATTCTTCTTAGCTTCCCACCAATAGTTCGCCTCACCCTTCAGAAGGTAAGTGGCGAAAACAGTATTCTGCTCTTCAGCGACACCCAGTATCTCGAAAGATTTTTCCATTTCCTTCAGCCAGGCTCTTGCCTCAACCGGGTCTGCAGTTCCTTTAAATTCTGGGGGTTTCAGGGATTTGAAGTTCCGAAAAGCATTTGCATTTGCATTGTTGGGTGGTTGCTGAACCGGGGGACGGTCCAAGTTCTGCCTAAGTCCATGAATTGCTCCATAGGATCCCTCCTTGGATTTTCTACCTCTCGGGTGTCATCTTCAGCTTCTTCTTCATCATACTCAGAGTTATCAAACAAGTTATAGTCACTACCTTCATCCTCGCTCAGGTTCAAATCCTCACTCTCACAGTTTTGGTGGCCTCCCGGCCCATGGTGGCTATCCTGGCCTTCAGAGTTGGCCGGGTGAGCTCGAATGTTCATTCTTCTGGGTGGCATGATTCTGATAATGAGACAAGAAATGGGTTAGGGTTTTCAAATTATTTGACAGTATTTAGAGAAGTCAGGAACGCATTGTTCCTCCTCATACAGGGTTAAAATTTCGAACTTGCGGTGCCCTTATGATGGTGGTAAAGATTTTAGGGAAAATCGTTACGTGGTTCGAAAACATTTGTAGGAATTTCCAAGATTTCAAAACTTCGAAACTTATAGAAATATTTTCAAAATTTTAAATAACTAAAACTGCTCTCTTTTTTTTTGAAAATTTGTAGGAAATGAATTGGAATCGCCAATTTTAAAACAACATGGTTGTATGGTTGTGACGGATAGAAGTTGTATAATCACATTTGTATATCAAAACAGTAAAGCATGGCATCGGAAATAAGGCAGTTTGAGACAATATCAAGGAAATCGAAACTAGATAAATACAGTACAAGAGTCACCACATAGTTTGGATGTTAGAGACTAATACATGGTTCCAATATCAAAGTCTAGCAAAAGTGGAACAATAACAAGTACATCATCTGAATAGTCAAGGCTACACAAAAGTAGGGCTACATCCGTACATACTCTCCGAAGTCACATCTACATATCTGTAGGTCAGTCTACTCATCCACTGGTCAGAAAGGATACCACTGCACAAGTCAACTATCCCGCAAAATCGACACACTAATGTCATCTGAACCAAGAGGACTGAGCTATCCATAACATATCATGGTGCCGCCCCGCGACGGAGCAATGACCTCACCCGGGAGAATGCACGACGCACAATGCGCCTAGCATCCCTGGTCCGGATCACTCCGTCCCCGCGGACTCCCAAACCAATAATCCTCGCGCGACTCCTCCTCTCGATCCGGTGGAGTCGAGCTCTAGTCCTCCTAGCAACAGCAGTCCTCATCTCAGCCTGAATCCTCAGTCGTGCCTCGCGCTCCTCCACTAGTGTTCGCCTCGCCTGATTAAGTCTGGCCTCGGCAGAAAGTAAGTCCCGGGTCATGAACTGCACAACATAGGCGTGCTCAGCGCCCGACACCGGGGGTAGGTCCAGTGGTGGGGGTGGCATAACAGGGGTAGGAGCAGGAGTAGGGTCAAGATCCTCCTCGCCAGAAGTATCCTCCTCGAAGTCATCATCCGAAGAAGTGGGGCTCAATTACTGCGGAGAGGGCGGGGGTGACACAACACGGCCCTCACCGGATCGCACACTCTCCTCATCAGTGGCTACAGGGGAGGGGGTAACAGGCTCAGGCTCAACAAAGGGCTCCTCATCGGGATCGTCATCATCAGTATCCCCTATCAGCGTAATCCAGGGGCCAAGCTCAGTGTCAACACTCATGTCCTCCTCGGGATCCTCGGTATCTCTCAGCAGCGCCTCATCGTGCTCTCTCTCATAGGCCTCAGGGTCTGGTATCTCAGGGATCTCCGCCATCTACACAAGGAAAATAAGGTGGGTCACTAACCATAAAGAAAGGTTTAAGGAGTAGTTCCCTCACGGGCCTTAGAAGTCAGGGCTATGTCCGATAACCTGACTGTGAACTCGATGAGAGCTCTAGGTATTAATGGGGTTATTATTAGTGTTATTATTATTCGTATTATTATGGTTGCTTTCCTAAATTACTATCATTTCTGAGAACTGTAACCTCCTCTCTGATACCATTTCTGTGGCGCCCCCAGATCCGGGGTCAGAGATCTAGGCGCTCACGGTCCATTTTCCATTAATAACATACTTGTTCTTGCACATATATATATAAAACAGCCATCGACCCCACAATAAAACTCACACCGCACACACACACACAGGTTAGAGTCTCAGAAAAGTCATACACTTGATTAAGCAAAAGTAAAAGTTTCAGAGTTATTACAGACCGAATTAAATAGCATTTATGCTACCAGCAACACTTCGATATGAAGCGAAGTTGGCAGCTTGAAAGTTTGTTACGATACACTGCCTTGCACAGGTCATACTTGTAAATAAAACGTACTAACAAAAGTTGCAAACCAATCCGGCTAATGGGGCCTACCGGTGGAATCTCAACTGCAGCCTGGGGTCTAGTCACCTACTTTCGAACAGTCTGACGGGGTCTTGCCATTTCTCTTAGCTGTTGTGTTTGTAAAATTTGAAAACAAGCAAGAGTGAGCAACTATAGCTCAGCAAGAAATATATGTATAAGATAAGCAATATAACATTTCATATGTTGAGCAGTCATTAAACTCGTTTGTATCAATCAGTTATAAAATCACTTGTCATTGTTGATAAATTTCGAAGGTGCACCAATACGTGCCCTTGTTTTCAAAATAATCTTGCAGTTCTAGATACTGCATAGAGTCAACATCTTTCTCATCAAAATAGAACACTATCAGCAACTTGGCACATAGGCCTGAGAAACAGTGTCAAAACATTTTTCCAAAATGGAGGAATGGGACTTAAAGAAAACATAAAACCTGACAGGGATTGACGATGATCAGTCGCCACATCCGAGTCCAATAATCCACGGGTCTTCTCTACCGGTAGAAGGATAGAAACTATATCCGTAACTATCCCCGGGTGAAAACTACATCCGTAATCACCCTCGATGAAAACTACATTCGTAATCATCCTTCGGCAACACCTGGGCCGGAATAATAATTGATGGACCCCCTGGCTCACGGCCGCTTACACATCCCGGGAATCGTTCGTCAACGGTTCCCACACCTGCCAGAGTCCCTTTTTCTTTTTCTTTTAAAAACTTGATTTTGATTGAAAACAGAGTAATTGAAGTCCGACATCAGTCGACCGATGATTCTTGAAATCATACAAGAAACAAACCTGACCGGGGGTTTTCAAAAATGTTTTGAATTCGAAAAAGTTCGAGTTTGAAAGTGCTAAAGGTATCTTGGATTAGCTTTTTCTTTAAATTAATGAACAATAATTAATAAATGATATTTTAAGATTTAATATTAATAATTAATAAAATAATTATTTAATAAAATAAACTTTTAATCCAAGATAGGGTTTCGAGTATTTACGAAGATATAAAAATAATTACTTGAGTATACGACACTCCCCGAATGACCCTTCGGGTTTTCCCAATTTAATTACGATATAATAATATACCGCTCCCCGGTCAATAGTATATACGGACCGCTACGACCTCTATTGCTAGAGTCGTTGTCCGAAGAAAACATTTTAATCTAAGTTCAAGGGGTACAACATATATGTACTTATACAATCTCAATTGCATCAATACTTCGATAAACATCACATTTGATATGATTGAAAACTACAAACACAACAGTGAAAGTCCTTGTATATGTATAAGTTTTGAAAAGTAAACTTGCCTTGGTTTGGTTGGGGTGGTCGAGCGTGCGGAGTGGAACGATCTATACATAAGCAATAACCGCTCGTTAGTACCTTAACAATATCTCTTTAATTACGGGGTTTTAGGGGGGGTACGAAATTATCTTAATGACTTCGTCTTATGACACTCTAGCCCCACTATAGGTTCATGTCACCACTCGATTACGCTCGTCACTTATTCGACTTAATTTAGTTACCACATTCGAATCATAACCATTACCCCTAGAATTATGCTCCACTAACGACTTTTTCCCTTGCGCGAAATTTACTCTAGCATTTTTATAAAATTGAAAAATTCATATTTTAATCCAATTCTTTTTGGGTAGCCTTCACCACTGAATTTCCTAGTTTCTTAAAATTTTCCATGATCCCACATATATTTTTAGGGGTTTAAACAAGGTTCACAAGGGGGTCACTTAGTGCAGTCCGGAATCCAGAAACAGAATTTACTTCTCCGGCCATAACTTAAAATCTATACATCACTTAGTTATGAACTTACATTTACAGAAACTACATTCAATTATCTTTCCAACAATATATGGTAGGACCTCAGGGGACAAGATTTGAGGGTTCAAACCCATGTTACAAGGCAGGTCAAAGTTCCTGGAAAACTCAGCAGGCATGTATTCACTTAGATCAACCAATTTTCTCAATTCCACAACACAACCAACACCTAATTCACTTAGTTCATGCTTTATAACACTCATGGAGATACATATACTATCCCCAATCATAAAAACCACAATCACAACATCAAAACTCAAGATCCATGTCATCCATTACTTATACAACCAAGATTAACACATATATACATGGATCTACTACCAAACATCATAAACACTACATGGCCAAAAGGGTTTGTGATTTTTATACCTTCTTGAGCACCTAGGAGCCTTGGATAAGCCTTACAAAACTCAATAACACCTTGAATGGTCTCCTACAACCCTTATAATCCAAGATCTAAAAGAAAAACCAACCATGGTTACTATTCACAATATCTATTATAATTAATATCTTGAAATTGGATGGATGAAATGGCTTGAAACTCTTAACATACCTTGCTTAGATGATGGTGAGGGCCTAGGAATTATATCTTGATTTATGAGTGATGGAAAATGGGGGAGGAAGAATTTTTCTTCTTCCTTTTTATGCTAGGCCGAGAGCTTTCTCTTCCAAGGGGGGGGAGAGCTTTTGGTGTTTTTGATTTTTGTGTTGTGTTTGAAATAATTGATAAAGTGAGGTTGGGTGATACATATGTTGTATGTATAGGCAAGGTACTAGCATGGTATGGCTCCTTGTACTTCTTGTCTCCTCTTTTTGAAAAGCAATGTAACTAGTTACTATTCCTCTTCCATTTGGTTAACTAGTTTGCTTATTTCTAACCACTTGGTTGCATGGGACTTGCATGCAATACTACTCCTTGTATCATTATTCTTCCACCAATGTTTGTCATTTAATCTTTAATTCGTATCGTATCTTAATTAATCTCTCGTAATAATATTTTGTCGCGTAGAGATTTCCCCTATAATTCCTTAAGTACTTAATTGTGTAAATTCCTCGAATATCCATACTTCCTTGTCATAATCCTTAATAAATCCTTTAATACTCTAATCATTCTCAAATCCCAAGTTTTTATAAATCTTACCAACAATAAGATTCTTGCTCTCAACAATCTTCTTTTTATCTTACATAGTTAATGCAACAACATAGTTTCTCAGACAATCAATTCCATTAAACAACAGGGATGACTAGAAAGGTTCCAAATTGACAATGCCACATGATATTAAATAAGGGAAAATATTGCAAAAATTAGGGTTCTTACACTTAATCAACTTGTTAAGCACAATTTAGTGAGAGGCCTACCTCAGGCAAATTTTGTGCAAGATGGACTTTGTGATGCTTGTCAGCTTGGAAAACAAAGAAGAACCACTTTCAAGAGCAAGACTGCAAATTCAATTACTGAACCATTTCACATGCTACATCTTGATCTGTTTGGACCAGTAAACATTATGTCTATCAGCAAGAAAAGATATGCTCTAGTGATAGTAGACGATTTCACAAGGTTCACATGGGTGTTCTTTCTACACAAGAAGGATGAAGCTCCTCAGCAAATCATTGAACTTGTCAAGAATATTCAGAATAACTCTGAGTACAAAGTCAAAGTACTTAGGAGTGACAATGGTACAGAATTCAAGTATTCTACAATGGAGGATTTTTGTGCAGACAATGGAATCACTCAACAGTTTTCTGTACCTGGTACACCTCAGCAAAATGGTGTAGTGGAAAGAAAGAACATGACTCTCATAGAGGCAGCAAGAACCATGCTTGCAGATGCAAAACTTCCAACCTATTTTTGGGCAGAAGCTATTAACACTGCATGTTTCACTCAAAATTGTACCTTGGTAAATAGTCATGGAAAGACTCCCTATGAGATGATCAAAGGAAAGAAACCAAGTGTGAAATACTTTCACATCTTTGGATGCAAATGCGATGTCCTAAAAGTTCATCCAGAACAACTTGGAAAATTTGAAGCAAAATCGGATTAAGCAATCTTTGTAGGATATTCAGCATCTAAGGCCTTCAAAGTTTATAATCTTAGAACTCACATTGTTATGGAATCAATTCATGTTGCATTTGATGACAAGAAATTTGGAATTCTGCAAACTGATGAAAGCCATGACAAATTGAAATTTGAAAATCTGGAGAATTCTGAGATACTCTCCAGTGATGATGAAGGTTCTCCAGAAGGAATTTCTATTGCTTCTCAAAGGAGTGCTACTGTTGAGGGGGAGCAAATAAATCAAGGAGAACACAATGATCATCAGGAGCAGACTAGCTATTCAGAGTCTACTCCATCAGGAACTGATCTTTCAGAGTCTACTAAGGAAAGATCAGTAACTAGTAGTGGTATGGAATCTACTGATTCTACTGATCAAGGGGGAGCTATTGAAGGCAGAGAGATTTCTTTTACAAGAGATACCACTAACTTAGGGGGAGAATCTAGCAGAGGCAATCTACCACCTGTTAGAAAATGGACAAAGGATCATACTGAAGATTTAATTATTGGTGATCCAAATAGTGGTGTTCGAACTAGAAGATCAATTCAAAATGAATGCTTGTATAGTTGCTTTCTCTCAAAGAATGAACCTAAGAAGGTTGAAGAAGCCTTACAGGATCCTGATTGGGTAATTGCAATGCAGGAGGAATTAAATGAGTTTGAGAGAAACAAAGTCTGGAAACTGGTACCAAGACCTAAAGACAGATCAATTGTTGGTGCAAAATGGGTTTTCAGAAACAAGTTAGATGAATCTGGTATGATTGTAAGAAACAAAGCAGGACTGGTGGCCAAGGGTTACTCTCAGGAAGAAGACATTGATTATGATGAGACCTTTGCACCTGTAGCAAGATTGGAAGCAATCAGGATGTTTCTTGCATTTGCTGCTCATTCAAAATTCAAGGTATACCAGATGGATGTGAAGAGTGCTTTTCTAAATGGCAAGCTTGATGAGAAAGTGTATGTGGAGCAGCCACCTGGATTTGTTGATCCAAAATTTCCAAATCATGTCTACAAACTTGACAAGGCACTCTATGGACTAAAGCAGGCACCAAAAGCATGGTATGAGACTTTGTCTAAATTTCTTCTTGAAAATGGCTTCACAAGAGGTACAATTGACAAAACTCTATTCTTTAGAAAGATAAAAGGTGAATTGCTTTTAGTTCAAGTTTATGTTGATGATATCATATTTGGCTCTACTAATGAAAAGTTGTGTGCTAAGTTTAGCAAGCTTATACAGTCTAAGTATCAGATGAGCATGATAGGTGAATTAAATTGTTTCTTAGGCTTGCAGGTCAAACAGACTGAGACCGGTATTTTCATTAATCAGTCAAAGTATATCAAAGATCTTTTAAGAAGATTTGACTTTCAAGACTGTGCAGTTGCCAAAACACCTATGGCAACAGCCACTAAACTAGACTCTGATCCTAAGGGAAAGAGTGTGGATAATACTAGTTATAGAGGCATGATAGGCTCATTGTTATATCTAACTGCAAGTAGACCAGATATAATGTTTTCTACCTGTTTATGTGCTAGATTCCAAAGTGATCCTAAGGAATCTCATTTAATTGCTGTGAAGAGAATTTTTAGATATCTCAAAGGAACTCCAAATCTTGGTTTGTGGTATCCTAGAGAATCTGACTTCTCCCTAATTGGCTATTCAGACTCTGATTATGCAGGGTGTAAAATAGACAGGAAAAGCACTACAGGTACATGTCAATTCTTGGGAAACAGATTGATTTCTTGGGCAAGCAAGAAGCAACAATCTGTCTCAACCTCAACTGCAGAAGTTGAGTACATAGCAGCAGGCAGTTGTTGTGCACAGCTCCTTTGGATAAGAAATCAGTTGATGGATTATGGTATGACACTTAGTAATATTCCTCTGTTTTGTGATAATACTAGTGCTATTAAAATTGCAGAAAATCCAGTTCAACATTCAAGGACTAAGCACATTGATGTCAGGTATCATTTTATTAGAGAACATATTGAGAATGGTACTGTGGAACTTCATTTTGTTCCTACTGACAAACAGCTTGCAGATATTCTAACTAAACCACTTGATGAGACTACATTCAGTAGATTAGTAAGTGAGTTAAGAATGTTAAATTTCTAGATTTTTAACATCTGCAAAAGTAGCAAGGTATGTTGTTTTCAGTTTATAGACTTGATATTCTTGTCAGGATCTATATTTGATTGTTAAATGCTTTAGCTATAACACTTTTCCTTGATAAATTTCAGTATGATAGACTTGTTAATAATCATCAGGATTAGAATTGTTATCAGGATGCTGACGTCATCAGTATTGTGTCAGTATCAGGATTGTGAAAATTGTTTCAGATCCTGATGTTTACTTTGTGTAGTAATCTAATTCTGAGTTTTGTTAAGTCTATGCCAGCAAGTTTTAATATGTTCATACTGATAGTTTATATTGTTTTTCAGATCATTCGATAAACAGGGAACAACAGACAAGTAGATAATAAGAAATTGTATTTTCATTAATTGAAAGCATTACATACATGGAAATATCTTTTTGTCTAATTTCTACTGATAATCCTATTCTTGTCTAAAGTTGTTGTTGTTCTTAGTCTTCAAAGATCTACTTCAGGACAAGGAGCATCTCAAGAGTCACTTTGATGATTACTCCTGGATTCCTTGTCTGGGCGACTTGAATGAGAGTAGCTGACTTGAATGTATAGCATCTCCATCAAGATCAACCTCAGACTCTCAGCCAAATTCTTCATCCTCAAGTTTTGAGGAGGTTAGAGGGTGATTGTATCCAACAGATGGATGTTCTAAGAGAAGGTTCTGGACATTATATGGATCTACTCCAATCATGTCTAAAACGATGAGAAAAGTTATCTCTTCAAAGAGACGAATATTGAATCTTTGGTGTTCATCATCTGTGAGAAATAGAAAGATTGGGTTGAAGGTCATTGTGTTTTGTGGAAGCTCTGTTTTTACAGAGAGGTTTTGTGTGCTTTTGGAGTTAAGAAAGGCAAAAGACATCAAGGGTTTATAAAGGAAAGAGTGAGAAGCTGAACAGTCATTTTAAATATTCAATGTATCGGCGTATATATTTATGCGTATGACTGGTTCTTTCATATTTCCAAGATATTTTTGACAATCTAACAAGATTTTTTTGTTTAGATTATTGATGTTCTTTTCAGGTTAAATTCTAAAATTGCCACGTGGAACTCCATTTAATCTTTGGAATCAGGATGAAAGTGATCAGGAAAATGAAAGTGATTTCATCAGGATTGATGATTATTTTTATTATTTTTAATCACATTCAGAGTTGTGATTATCTTGGTGAAAAAGATCACATCAGAAAATTAAGCTGATCAGTATTGATTTTAATTTTGATTTTACCCTGATTTATTTCATGAAAATCAATTTTGGATTTTTTTTTCCAAAAATCGTGGGTAAACTGTATTTTTCAGGGACTGACACCTGTCAACCTACGTGTCAACGTGGGTTAGTGGGTCTGAAGAATTTTTGAATATATCTTTATTTTGAGACTCTGATTGTTTATTGCTAACTTTTAATTCGTATTTCCTAAGGCAAAAACATTCATTCAAATTCTCAAAATCGCTAATCAATTTCAAGATTTCTCAAGTTCATTTCAGATCAAAAATGGTAGCTCAAAGAAGTCTACCTAAATCAGTAGCTTTCAAGTTTGGTGACTTTGATTTTATGACTAACAATCATGTAGCAGCTATCACCAACAAGGAAGGGGTGTCATCTGATTTTCATCCGATTATGGACTTTTTAGTGAATGGACCTTTGCATTATGCATTGTCAACATCTTCAGAAATAAATCAAGCTGCTGTTTCACAAGCTTGGGAGAATGCTGAGGTAATTGATTCTATTTAGAGTCAATCAGGTAAGACTGTTCTACACTTAGGACAAGATACTTATGTCATTACTGAATCGGTTGTTAATTCAGTACTTCGCTTACCTGTTACTAATAATTATGCAAGTGAACCATCTGATGATGATGTAAGAACTATGTTGTCTGTATTAGGTTATAGTGGACCTCTAGACAACATGAGCCAGTTAAATAGGTCTTTTCTTAGGAAGGAATGGTCTTTCTTCTTTGATCAAATTGCTAAATGTTTTACTGGCAAATGTAGTTCTTTTCAACAAATTACTTCTGTTACTTCACATATTGCTTACAGTTTGCTTTATGACAGAGTAATTAACATTGGTCACATTATCTTAAGTCAGATGTGTATTAAACTTGGGTCAAGAGATCAAAACAGGAAAATGGTTTATTATCATAGATTTATGCAAATGTTTATTAACCATTTTATTCCTGATGTTAAAGCTAGATTTGGTAGAGAATATTGTGTTTCTTCTTATGTACAGCAAAAGAGAATTTTCTCTGACATTACAAAGAAGGACAATGAAAAGAATCTAGATGAAATACTTGCAATTCATATCCACATCATTCTCAGGTAATTCTTAAAACTCATCTTCCTACACTCTACAATTCTTCTTTCTTTTGTGGTGAAATGGCTCAGGAATCTCATTTGGAGGAGAACCCACCTGTGTCTACCCAAGTAGCCCAAAACATTATAGTCTCTGAAACAATTCAAGAACAAAGTTTTAATCCACAGCCTATTGTTTCAAAGAAACCAACCTCTGGTGTTTCTCAAAAGACATTAGTTGTAAGGAAGAGAAGATTTGTTGTGTCAAGTAGTAGTAGTTCTAGTGAAGATGATGATAATATATCTCTTGCTGAGAGAGAAGAATTGAAGGCTGCAATTCAACTTTCTAAGCTAGGACAAAGAGATGAATCACCTAGTCACAGCCAGACTGCAGTCTCTCAAAAGGCTGTAGTACTTAAAAAGGGAAAACAGTTACTGGATACTGTCTCTCAAAAGACTGTGTCTATTGAAAAACGATCTCATCTCAAGATCATTTCTGTGTCTACACCTCTTGAGTCTTCTCAGGATAAATCTTTTGCTCACTACACTAGGAGAACAAGGAGAAAGATTCATTTGTCACCTACACACACAGAGTCTAGTCCAACTAATATCATGCAGGTCTCTATAAATGAAGCTACAATCAAGTCAGCAAATGACTATATAGATCTGGATATTGATTCTTTATGGGAAACTACATTATCATACAGACTGGCTATCAGAGTTATTTCTATCAAAGTGAAGCTATCCAAGCCTGTTCTAGATTTTTTGGTTGAAAGAGTACCAAAACTTTTATTTCCAGAAGAATATGGACTTCTACATCAAAGACTTGACTTAATGAAGATGTATTTCTGTGTATCTGTCAGAAGACAATTAGTCAAGAAATTTGGACTCTCGAAGCATGTTGCACTTCAATCACTTCATGCATATTTATTTGACAAGGATGTCATTATTGAAGATGCTTCAGCTCTAGGTCAACAACTGGAGGAAGTAGATAGATGAATGCAGTCAACAGAAGATACTATTGCACCAGTGGTGGATAGTAGGAAAGATCAGATCACAGTCACTGCAAAACAAGAACCATCTAGTCAGAGGTTGGATGACTCAGGAGCTGTGATAGCTGATGTTGAAAGGTCTTCTGTGATGACTGAAATTGCAAGTGAGAAACCCTATGATATGGGAGGAATGACTTTGATTGATTTTTCTGAAGATCAAACAAATATTGTTCAATCACAGTCTATTCACCTTGAGGGTGAGTCTCAGCAAACAACACTTAAAGACGGTGACATACTAACTATGGTGTCTAATGAAGTATTACTGAAGACATCAGAGTCTAGTAGAGAACCTGAAAGTGGTATACTGGAGCCTGTAGTCTCTGAAAGGAAAGAAGATGATTGTAAGGGTTCAGAGACTATAGCAGCTCACTCCTTGGAGAAAACCTCAAGCCCCTTGCCAAATGAGGAACCCTCTCTCCATGTGAGTTCAGGTATAAAAACTTCTTCTAAACTCTATTTTTCGGTAGGTCATGAGAGCATTTATCCAAATTTGAGTGATACACTTGAAAAGATGGATATTGATCCACAATCAGAGAGGCTGGCTCCTGACCAGGCAAAAGGAGAGGTAGAAAGAGTGTTGACTTTAGATAGTCAAAGTGAGAATGAGGTTATGGATGATCAACTCCATAGTGAGGGAGAGAAAATTAGGAAACCACCATCGTTTGATTTCTGGGATCAGGTTTTTCCTGAATCTTGGTCTGAAAATCTTGGCATGGATGTTGGTACTTATTCTCTTATTAAGATGTATGAGAAGAATGACTTAGCACAGCACAATGCAAAGCCAGAAGTTAAAGCTCAGAAGCAAAAAGAAAGGCTTGCAGGAATTATAAACAGAAGAGGTGAAAGGCTAAGACAAACTTCTACACCACCAGTACCAGAAGAAATTCCTAATTATCCTAGTATTCCTTTGTTTGTACTACCAATATCAGCCAGAATTGAGACATCAACAGTATCTGATCAATCTAAGGAGTCAGGATTTGTAGATGTTAGTACACAGAATACTGGTGAAGGACAAGATGATCATATTGCAGCTTCAGATCAGAAAGATGAAGATGTTTGTAACTCTAATCGAGTTTTATTACTTGAATATCATTCTAAATAGGCAACTTCTTCTACAAGACTTGAATCTGAAGATATTCCAAACACTTCCAACATTGAAGTCAATTCTGATGTTTTACAAGACATTCAGAAATCTCAAGTTGAAATTAAATCAAGACTTCAAACACTTGAAGATAACCAAGTCACTATTATGGAAAATCAAGCAGTTCTGATGAATCTCATTTGTTCTGTTACTGAATCTCTTGGACTTAATGTTGCTGATGTCAAAAAGTGGGAGATAAAAACAGTTCAAAGGCAACAGATTGGGGGAGGAGATAAGCAGATTAGGAAAGATAAAAGAAGAACTAAGGATGACAGAGGTGAATCTTATCAGGGAAATGGTAAAGGAAAAGAAGCATCAAATAGTTGAATTCTTTCTTCTAAGTACTGGATACTATGTCTATATCTGAAGAGGGAGGTACTTAATCTTATCAGGGAAGTGGTAAAGGAAAAGAAGCATCAAATAGTTGAATTCTTTCTTCTAAGTACTGGATACTATGTCTATATCTGAAGAGGGAGGTACTTAACTTCATGATTTTTGAATTCATAAATTCTATTCTGATTGTATTGTTATATGTTTTGACATCAACAACTCAGATTTATGCTTCAGGTTTTAAAGCATAAATAGGGGGAGATTGTTAGGAATAATTCATGAGTTGTGATGTTAAGAATAGAATTTTACTTATACTTCTTGTATATCCTGATTTATAAAGGATTTAGCACTTTGTATAGGAGATATGTGTAAGACAGTAATCTATAGAATTAAGTCAGGAACATTGCATCGTGTACTACATGTCAGGAATTGAGATTGAATCCTGATATGTCAAGTCAAATACTGATGGAATGGTCAGATCCTGATGCAAGAAGGAATCCTGATATCAGTCGTGTTACTGATGATGTCATTATGGATGCTACAGAAACTGGCAAGTGCTATAAAACATGATCTTTAATGTTTGAGGAACAAACAAGAAGATTTTATGAAGGAAAGAATTTTCTATTGATGGAAACTATCAACTGGACGGCAGAACATTGTCATGTATAGATTATCTTTCTGTGATTAGTTAATAGGTAGCATTATAAATACTCTCTCTATATCATTGTAAAAAGAGGACGTGAGAGGAATCGTGATTTTGTATGCGTAGCTCTGTATAAGGTTTGTATTCGAGAGTTCGAAACAAACAGAGAGAGAGAGAGATTGATTTATTTTGTCAGTAGCTGCTAAAGGTATTTGTACACCTTTGGTAGAGTTTGTATTTGATTTATTTAATACAAACAGAGTTTGATTCAATCGTTTATTCTTGTTTATCTAATCAAGCAAAAATCAGACACGGTTATATAACTTGTATTCAACCCCCCCCCTTCTACAAGTTATTCGAGTTAACAAAATATATATATATACTTCAAGTTTACAAACCCTACAAAATAAACGAATCTAATAAGTCAAAGTATTCTGCAGGGTTGTTGCCACTCCTTTTTCTCCATGTGATAAAGTTTATCTGGTTGTCTTGGACGGATATGCACTAGATTTACTAGCTAGATTGTTTGTGATAAGGAATGTTTCTTTTTCTTCTTCGTTTCCAATACTGGTTTCCATACCTCTTTTAAGTTTATCAACCCATGTGATCTGTCAGGCATGTCAAGTCGCCATCAACCTCTAATCCCAAGACATTATTGGTTGAAGCATTTTATCCATTGATGTAGACATGGATCGACAGGTTAATAGATGCTTGTTGAGAATACCATATTCGTTGACGTAGAATCTTCATCCGTTGATCACCACTTCACTTATACAGAATTACATAGCACAACCTATTTACAATTAGCTACCCTATTCTACATATCCATTGATAGTCAACATGACTTTGGAATTCTAGTAACTATGGTATTAACAAACAATCTGAAACTTAGAGACAAGGTATGCTACAAACTTATCAGTTGATAAGCTGCCTCATCAACAGAAGCTTCAAAGTTGGAAACTTTATTCAGAAAACACCTACTGATTGAATCAAAGAAGAAATTCCATTCTTTCTTAAGCTTTGTTCTGTATAACTCCCCAAACTTCATTGGTTGTCCTTTGATCCCAAGACTACTCTTTGCAAAATCAAGAAGTGTAGCATCGGAAACACTTTCTGCGGGTTTGCCATTGAGAGATGGTAGCTTAAGAGCTTTCACTATCACCTCTGTAGTCACATTATATGTAGTGCCATTGTACTCAAAGGACATGTATGGATTCCTTGTTGTCATACCTTCACTAAAGACTGCTGTAGACCATACCTGCATAACACACTGGTACTAAAAACCAGAATATGAACCGTTTCATGTTCTCGTTCCACTCCCATCTCTATTTAACACCTAGAGACTTGTCCACTTTCTTTTTAACTTTTCTTCTCTCCTATAAACCAAAAACCCTTCAAAGAAAACATCATAATAAAAAGATGCCTAACCTCACCATCAAAGAAAAGAATCTCCATCTCGTAGAGAATAGAGATATTTTCAGCTATACTCGTGAAGAGTTTGATGCCTTTGACTGGGAAAGGCAACTTGAAACTTTGTGGCTGTCGATGGATGCCGGTCTTGAAGAGATCAAGAGAGAAAGACATGCAAAAGTGATCGACATCGATGATACCCTCCAAGCAATATTAGCATGGCTTTCATCTAAGCCATCCTCATCCAACACCATCAACCACTGTTAATGAATATGTCAGCGAAAATAACCTTATCCCTTTCGACTTCCACCCAAACAAAGTGGCAAAGATGGGATCTGGGATGACTACTGACAATGGAGTGGTTTGGACTTTTTATTTTCCTGTTGAATAGATTAGTAGATAGAGAGAACAAAAAGATGTAATATTATGCATGTAATCTCTTTCTTATTATCAATGAAAAACCCTGTTTTTCTAATCTTATTCATTGTATTCTACAATTTTGTTACTCAACTGTTCTTCAAAGAATTAAATCAGAGAAGGAAACATGAAAACTAATTAAAGTAATCACATAAGTAAAAAGTTCTTTAAAAATGGCCACATATTAAATTAGGAAACATAACAATAACACTACTACAGAACTATCTTTTAGCGTCGCACTTTTAGGCGACGGTTGCTAGCTTAACCGACGCTTAATGTCATTTCTGTTGGCCCTTTAGCGTCGGTCTTTACTTAACCGATGCCTAAAACTAGCCCTTTAGCGTCGGTCCTTACTTAACCGACGCCTAAAACTAGCCCTTTAGCGTCGGTCTTTACTTAACCGACGCCTAAAACTAACCTCTAGCGTCGGTCATAAACAATCGACGCTTAAAACTGAACCTTTAGCGTCGGTCTTTATACAACCGACGCCTAAAACTGAACCTTTAGCGTCGGTCTTTACTCAACCGATGCCTAAAACTGACCCTTTAGCGTCGGTCATAAACAACTGATGCCTAAAACTGACTTTTTAGCGTCGGTCTTTGCTCAACCGACGCCTAAAATGACCTTTTGTACTTTATGCGTCGCCTTACATTTGACCGACGCTAAAAGTATTATATTTTTTAAAAAAAATCTAAATTACATACAAATTATATTTTTATACAAATAATACAATTCTATTAAAAAAATTTAAATTTAATAATGTTATTCAAATAAAATTTATACAAATCAAACAACATTTTATAAAAAGGTACATTTAAATATTTTCATTACAAAATAAATAATATGTATTCATTCTAACTTGAACCATTATTTATGATAAAATTATATCCGGATCATGCTTCGTTATGTAGTAATACTTTTAAAGAAATGTTTTTCAATTTTTTTTTTTGAGATTCTTTTTTGGAAAATTGTATTTCCAAGAATTTTTTTAGAGATATTTTTATTAATATATATTGAGACATTATTTACTATAAAACTATACCCCCTTCTTCTTTTTCGATGAAAAACAAAGAAAATTTCGATCTTCGAAAGCATTTTCCTTCCCATATCACACATAAAATTAAAATTATGTATATTTAAATATTTTAAATATTTGAAAATTACATATTAAATCAATATTTATAAACCTTTTTTATAATATAAATATATTTTTAATTCATAATGCTTAATTTGACTAATTGGGGGGTTTTTACAGGGATGTAAGTCTCAATTGAACTTTTGACCCGTTCTTCCTCTTCCTTTGGTAACCCCCACCCGTCTCTCTAACAACACATACACACACTACTCTTTGTATCTCATCGCTCTCTCCGCTCTCAATCTCTCTTTCTCTCCATACTGCTTTTCGACTAAATGCTGTTCAATTAGGATATCTTCGATTAGTCGCTCTGCAATTAGGATTTCATTGATTTACGCCATTTTGAATTTGGGGCTTCTTCAGTTTGGGGATTCTCGAGTTTAAGATTACATCTTGTCAAATTTTAGGGTTTAGTGTTTGTTAAAGCTGGTTTAATTACTCTCTTATGCAGGTTGGATTAGAGTTGGTTCCAAGAGACTATGATATGGAAAGTCAGAACCCCTTCAACAGTTCCAATATTATCAGCATGGTTCCTGTTTGTAAGGTAGCTCTCCCTCCCCCCCCCCTCTCTCTATATATATATATATATAGATGTGCACACAGTGTTCCTGTTTGCTGGAGTAATAAGTAGATAGTGTTCTTTTTTAAAAGATCTTTTATGTCGTCTAACTTTGTTTGCTACCACTTCTTCAAGAATATTTTTTTAAATAATTAGCTTGCTGAGGTTATTAGGTTAAGAATAGCCTTGCACTACAATTTGTGTTTAGACCCCGTTGTATCCTTTCCCTCGTACATTTATTAAAACAGTTTAATGAGCTACAAGAATGTTATCTGCAATAGCTGTTAGCAGAGAAGGTTGTAGTGCAGGACTTGAAGATTTTCAATCTGTCCTGTCTAGTTTTACACGCTACAGGTTGCAAAATTTTCTAGTAAATGTTATGATTTTTTAAAAGTCTTTCAACTTTTCTTTATTTTATTATCTCTTTTTCTTTCTCACTGATGTGACTCATTTTAAACAAACACTAATCTGTTTTGCAATTTTGTGTGACTAGTGTTTGTTTTAGATTCTTAACATTCTACTAATAAACGAACCGTTGCATCAGGATTCGATGTTTGACTAGAGTCATGATTGACTTTTCATCAGTATTCGACATGCATCAGGATTAGATCATCAGTAATTGGTCTCCCCTTATTCTTAGTAACTCTCGTAGTTCACCATTCCTAATTCATTCACCAATTTTGTAAACGTAGCTTCAGGAAGTGGCTTGGTGAATATATCAACTAGTTGTTGATCAGTAGGAACAAAGTGTAGCTCAATTGTTCCTTCCATTACTTGCTCTCTTATAAAATGATATCTGATACTGATATGCTTAGTAAGAGAATGCTGTACTGGATTTCCTGTCATAGCAATAGCACTTTGGTTATCACAATAAATAGGTATTTTTGAATATGACAAACCATAGTCCATTAGCTGATTTCTCATCCACATAATCTGAGCACAACAGTTTCCAGCTGCAATGTACTCAGCTTCTTTAGTTGATGTGGAGATAGACTTTTGCTTTTTACTAAACCAAGAAACAAGTCTTCCTCCAAGAAACTGACAACTGCCTGAAGTACTTTTCCTGTCTATTTTGCAGCCTGCAAAATCAGCATCTGAGTATCCACGTAAACTAAAATCAGATTCTCTAGCATACCAAAGGCCAAGAGTTGGAGTGCCTTTCAAGTATTTGAAAATCCTTTTAACTGCAATGAGATGTGGTTCTCTGGGATTTGCCTGAAATCTTGTACATAGACAGGTTGCATACATGATATCTGGTCTACTAGCAGTTAGATACAAGAGTGAGCCAATCATACCTCTGTAATTTGTTACATCTACCTCAGTACCTTGATTAGGATCAAGCTTGGTAGCTGTAGCTATGGGAGTTGAAGCAATAGAACTGCCTGCATGTTAAACTTCTTCAAAATATTCTTTGTATATTTTGACTGATTGATAAAAATTCCATCATCAGTCTGTTTAACTTGCAGACCTAATAAATAGCTCATTTCTCCCATCATGCTCATTTGATATCTAGACTGCATTAGCTTTGAAAACTTCTGACACAATTTGGAGTTAGTTGACCCAAAAATGATATCATCAACATAAATTTGTACTAACAGCAAGTCCTTACCATGATTCAAATAAAACAAGGTTTCATCAATTGTACCTCTTTTGAATCCACTTTCCAGTAAGAATTGAGCCAATGTTTCGTACCAGGCTCTTGGAGCTTGCTTTAGTCAATAAAGTGCTTTATCCAGTCTGTAGACATAATTTGGATGTTTAGGATCAACAAAGCCAGGAGGTTGTTCAACATATACCTCCTCTTCTAATTCTCCATTGAGAAAAGCACTTTTCACATCCATCTGGAAAACCTTGAATTTCTTATGGGCTGCATATGCTAGAAAAATTCTCATGGCTTCTAGCCTTGCAACTGGAGCAAAAGTCTCATCATAATCTATTCCTTCCTGTTGAGAATACCCCTTTGCAACTAGCCTTGCTTTATTTCTGATAATTGTGCCATCTGAATCTGTCTTGTTTCTAAACACCCACTTTATACCTACAATTGACCTTCCTTTTGGCCTTGGTACTAGTTTCCAAACTTCATTTCTTTCAAACTCATTTAGTTCTTCTTGCATAGCCATAACCCAATCAGCATCCTTTAGTGCATCTTCAACTTTCTTAGGTTCCTCCTTTGACAGAAAGTTGTGATTAAGACATTCATTCTGTGTTGCACTCCTGGTTTTAACACCTGCGTCAGGATTCCCAATAATTAAATCAGGAGTATGGCTTTTAGTCCATTTCCTTGCTTGTGGTAAGTCATTCCTTGAACTGGATGCTCCCCCTGGATTGGTGTTATCTTCAAAAGAACTAGAATTTCTAGAAGCTCCCCTTGAGATAATGCTATCTCTTTTTGATCTACTGTCAGAATTATCACTTGAATCTGTTTCTGATGAACCTTCTCCTGATGTCTGAGTTGTTTCAGTGTTGATGGTTTCTTGCTGTTGCTCCCCCTCAACATTTGTATTACCATCATTGATTTGTGTTTCATCAGAAATTTGAGGATCGTCAGGATCTGATGGAGTATCAGTCTCTGACAAGATTTCATCAGGATTCTTGGTAGCTTCATTTGAAAAAATCACACTGTCATGTGAGTCTTCAACTATTCCTGTAATCTTCTCATCATCAAAAGATACATTGATAGACTCCATGACTGTCTTTGTTCTTAGATTGTAGACTTTAAAGGCTCTTGATGATGGATAGCCAATAAAGATGCCCTCATCAGCTTTAGTCTCAAATTTACCTAGCTATTCAGGATGAGGTCTTAGAACAAAGCACTTGCATCCAAATACATGTAAATGCTTCAGACTTGGCTTCTTTTCCTTGATCATTTGATAAGAAGTTACACCATGTCTGTTGATCAGTGTAATGTTCTGAGTGTAGCATGCTATGTTGACTGCTTCTGCCCAGAAATATGTAGGTAGTTTAGCTTCCTCCAACATAGTTCTGCCAGCTTCAATAAGAGTTCTATTTTTCCTTCCAACTACTCCATTTTGCTGGGGTGTGTCAGGAGTAGAGAATTGTTGAACTATTCCTTTGTATTTGCAGAACTCTTCCATTGCTGACTTTTTGAATTCAGTTCCATTATCACTCCTTAGAATCTTGACTTTATACTTTGTGCCAGTCTCAATGAGTCTTACATGGTCCAAGAGTATCTCAGCTGTTTCATCTTTTCTATGTAAAAAATACAGCCAGGTAAATCTATTATATTCATCAACAATGACTAGAGTGTACCTTTTCTTACTGATGGACATTATGTTGACTGGTCCAAACAAGTCAAGATGAAGCATGTGATATGGTTCATCAATTGAGGATTCTGTTTTACTCTTGAATGATGTCCTTCTCTGTTTAGCCTTCTGACAAGCATCATAGAGTCCATCTGGAGTATACAGTGCCTTTGGTAATCCTCTCACCAAGTCTTTCTTTACCAACTCATTGATATTGTTGAAGTTGAGATGAGAAAGCTTCTTGTGCCAATTTCAACTGTCATCTACAGAGGCTTTACTGATGAGACATGTAGAGGGTCCATCAGTATTGGTGTAGATGTTGGCTTCACAAATGTTACCATGCCTTTGACCAGTTACTGCAACTTTCCCTGATGTTTTGCTGATCACTTCAAAATGAGTATCATAGAAGTTGACATGATAACCTCTGTCTGTGATTTGACTAACACTTAGCAAATTGTGTTTTAGTCCCTTCACCAGAGCTACTTTTTCAATGATGACATTTCCAATAACTATATTGCCATATCCCATAGTTTGTCCAATGTTGCTATCTCCATAAGACAGAGTTGGGCTGGCCTTCTCCTCAAATTCTGATAGCAAGGTTTTTTCTCCAGTCATGTGCACAGAGCATCCATTATCCATGACTAACACATTTTTATTTTTACCCTGCAATCAGAATCACAAAGAACTCAGTTAGAATTTTTAAGAACCCACACTTGTTGGGTTCTATTTGCATGCAACTTAACATTTTTTAGCAGCATAAGTCTTTTTAACAAAAGTAGTTTCTTCAGGATTGACTCCATCAGATTTTGCCTTGTTCTTATCAGATTTAACAAATGCATGCTTCGAATTCACATTCTTTGTTTTACCAGAATTTGCACTTTTATTAAATGTTGGCAAAGGCTCATAATAACTGTAGTACAATGGTATTCTTCACATGTATAGATAGAATGCCATTTACTGCCACAATGAAAACAAGGATTCTGTAGTTTATAAAATACTGATCTATTCCTAATGTCAGACTTAGGAACTACAGTAGTCTTTTTTTTACTCCTCCTGCAATCAATAGCAAGATGATTAGAGTCATCACAGTTAAAACATATTTTCCTTGGTGCATTTGGAATATACTTGTAATTATTCTCTTTGTTTATTCCAACTTTATCATTCCTATTTCTTTTGACAGTTGGGATTTTCTTTCTATCTGTCACTTCACAGATTTTGTCTCTCAGTTGTTTCTTAGACAAAAGACCTACATTTTTGTTTTTGACAGTTCTAGTCTCAGAACTATGTGTAGAAGTAGATCCCTTTTCTGAAGTAGATTTGGGATTTTCTGGATACACATAATTAACTGGTTTTAATTTAGTTTTAGTACTGTCTGTAACATATCTGTAGGTTTTTGGATTTGTTGATTCATTTACAACAATTCTTCCAGGTTTTGTTGTTTCATCAGTAACAACTTTTCCTTTATTCTTTTTCTCATTTTCTGGGTTATAACGTAGACACTATTTCCAATTTTTATCAGTGATAATATCATGAATTTTCTTTCCAGAGTGTGTCCATGTTTTGAGTTTTTCTTTAGGACCTTATTTGCAGCCGGAGACAAACTTCCGCCCTTCTTTAATTCATTTTTAAAAATTGTCAACATTTCAGAGACAACTTTTTAAGAGTCTTTAGCATGCCAAAATCTTAACTAGTTTTTTATAAAGTGAAATCCACAGGATGTCAATACTTACGATCTAAAACTAAAAATGGCCGTTTCTGAATGTTATACATAGAGGAATAAGAGTGGTAAGAATTTTTCAAAAACAACAAAATGTCAAACAGATGTTCAATATTAATATCTACTCTATACAAAACCAATGTTGTCCAGTAGAAACTTTGGAAAACAAAGTCAAGCATGTTCAATGCTGGGTAAACATATGCATATTAGAACTTACATTCCATTGACCATTGCTTTTATCAGTAGCGGCCAGACACAATGACCGAAGGTGCACAAAAAAAATATGTTTACTTGAATCCTTATCCGGCTCCCACCCCAGCAAGCACCCCTCCTGACTTGATCATGCGCCCGCCCCTGTGACGTCTACTACATTTCTAAATATAATGTATGAATACAAGGAACATAGAGTACACTGAAGGACCTGAATTTTAGTATGAACCATATTTTGCAGGAAGTTGGAAGATTAGTCCACATATGGCTGCTAGGATACTACTTGCACACCATGCTGGCCCAAGTATCAGTCGTAACGCTCAGCTCTAATGATACAATAATCTTGCAGTCTTCCGGTTAGATATACTAGCTTATAGCCCGTGCAAAGCACGGGTTACTTTTAATTTTTTATAATTTATTTATAATATAATATAATATAATATTAAAAATACTAATTTAAATATGTTATTGATTCGAATCTTAGATCTTTATATATAATAATTTTTAGTATTAAATATAAATTAATATGTTATAAATTAATATTTTTACATATGTTATATCTAACGGTCATGATCTATTTGAATTGCTGATCTAACGGTGATAAATGAGGGATAACCAAAAATGGGGATAACCAAAAAAGGGGTAACCAACTACAAATTATACACCCTTTTGCTTATTATAATATAGTATAGAAGTATAGATATGTTATTGATTCGAACCTTACATCTTTATATATAATAATTTTTAGTATTAAATATAAATTAATAAGTTATAAATTAATATTTTTAGATATGTTATATCTAACGGTCATGATCTATTTGAATTGCTGATCTAACGGTGATAAATGAGGGATAACCAAAAATGGGGATAACCAAAAAAGGGGTAACCAACTACAAATTATACCCCCTTTTGCTTATTATAATATAGTATATATATATATATATATATATATATATATATTGGGTAACCAACTACAAATTATACCCCCTTTTGCTTATTATAATATAATATGTTATTGATTCGAACCTTAGATCTTTATATATAATAATTTTTAGTATTAAATATAAATTAATAAGTTATAAATTAATATTTTTAGATATGTTTTATCTAACGGTCATGATCTATTTGAATTGCTGATCTAACGCTGATAAATGAGGGATAACCAAAAATGGGGATAACCAAAAAAGGGGTAACCAACTTATAGTATATACAAATTATACCCCTTTTGCTTATTATAATATAGTATATATATATACTAGCTTATAGCCCGTGCAAAGCACGGGTAACTTTTAATTTTTTATAATTTATTTATAATATAATATAATATTATAAATATTAATTTAAATATGTTATTGATTCGAGCCTTACATTTTTATATATAAATTTTTTTAGCATTAAATATAAATTAATATGTTATTGGCGGGAATCGAACCTTGAATCTCTACATATAACTTTTAGTATTGTTAAATCTAACGGTCATGATCTATTTGAGTTGCTGATCTAACGGTGATAAGTGAGGGATAACCAAAAATGGGGATAACCAAAAAAGGGGTAACCAACTACAAATTATACCCCCTTTTACTTATTATAATATATATATATATATATATATATATATATATAGATAGTATAGATAGTATAGATAGTATAGATATATATATATATAAGCTAGTGATCAAATAGAAACCAATCTTAGAATAGAAACTAGAAACCAACACTAAATAAATTATATTTCATTTATTCTAATGGCCCCGCCAGGGGCACCTTCACAAAAAGTGTTTTAAAATTATTGGCTCCATCCAGCAAAAAAAAAAAAATACTGTTCACGCTGACGTCACTGCCACGTCAGCAGTGAACAGTTTTTTTTTTTTTTTTTGCTGGATGGAGCCTAGAATATTATGAACTTTTTGTATTGGGGTCCCCCTAATCTGGTCATTAGATTAGCTTGAAATATTTAATTTAGGTTTAGTTTCTAGTTTCTATTCTAAGTTACTTTCTATTAGAACACGACCCTATATATATATATATATATAGGGTAATCAACTACAAATTATACCCCTTTTGCTTATTATAATATAATTAGAGCTGTAAACGAACAGAGCTTTTAATGAACAGCTCGAGCTCGGCTCGATAAAAGCTCGGTTCGGCTCGAGCTCGAACAAGAATTTTGTTCGTTAAGCTCGGCTCGATAAGAGCTCGGTTCGATTCGGCTCAAGATCGGCTCGAGCTCGGCTCGTTGGCTCGTTAAAGCTCGAAAAAAATCAAAATTTTTACTTTTTATTTTTTTCTCTCCAACCAAATTAATTTTTATTTTTTGAAAATTTGGGAATATCACTAAATTAGATATATCTTGACATCCATATGGTTGGATCGTCGAGAAATATTTTTAAAAAAATAGAAACAACAATTCGTGACAAAGCACTTGTTACTAGTACTAGTTAAATTAGTAGTGATCTATTAAGATCTCCAACCAAATTAATTTTATATTTTTTGAAAATTTGGGAATATCACTAAATTACATATATCTTGACATCCGTACGGTTGGATCGTCCAAAAATATTTATTAAAAAATAGAAACAATAATTCGTGACAAAGCACTAGTTACTAGTACTAGTTAAATTAGTAGTGATATACTAAGATTTCCAATCAAATTAATTTTCTATTTTTTAAAAATTTGGGAATATCACTAAATTAGATATATCTTGACATCCGTACGATTGGATCGTCGAGAAATATTTTTTAAAAAATAGAAACAACAATCTGTGACAAAGCACTAGTTACTAGTACTACTTAGAATAGTAGTGATCTATTAAGATCTCCAACCAAATTAATTGTTCGCGAACAGCTCGAGCTCGGATCGAGCTCGGCTCGACTCGAGGTTGTTCGTGAACAACTCGAGTTCGGCTCGGTTCGGTCAAAGCTCAGCTCGGTTCGTTAAGAAATCAGCTCGGTTCGTTAAGAACAAAGCTCGGCTTGGTTCGTTAAGATCAAAGCTCGGCTCGTTTCGGTCAAAGCTCGGCTCGTTTCGGTCAAAGCTCGGCTCGGCTCGGTTCGGTTCGTGAACAGCCCTAAATATAATATGTTATTGATTCGAACCTTACAGCTTTATATAAAATAATTTTTAGTATTAAATATAAATTAATAAGTTATAAATTAATATTTTTAGATATGTTTTATCTACAGGTCATGATCTATTTGAATTGCTGATCTAACGGTGATAAATGAGGATAACCAAAAATGGGGATAACCAAAAAAGGGGTAACCAACTACAAATTATACCCTCATTTGCTTATTATAATATATATAGAGTTAATTGCAAGTTACACCCTCAAACTATTAACCAAAAACAATATTGTATCCGAACTTTGATAAAAACAAATTACACCCCATAACTTAAACCCATCTTTTCAGAAAGCACCCCTTTGTCTATTTTCCAGCTTTGTGATTAAAATTGGTAGGGGTAAAATTAGAAATTCAGAATAATATTTAATTTTACTAATTTCAAATTTTCTATTAATAATTCTAATTTTGAATTATAGTTAGTAAAAATTATTTTTAAAAATTTTCTAATATACTATTAAATAGTGATGTTATACTTTTTCTTAAATTTTAACAATAGTTTTAATATTTATTTATATTCAAAATTTTAAATATGAAATTGCTTCATACAAAATTTTAATTTTTTTTAAAGTTATGTTAGTGTACATTAAAGGAAAAATTCTTTTGAATATAAATTTCTTAACATAAACTTTTAATGTAAAAATATTTATTGATAATTTTTAAGTAATTTATGCAGTTATTAATAAAATTTAAAATTTATGATGGAATTCCAATTATACCCTCATTTATTTTAACTATAATGGTCAACTTTAATGAAAATTGATCAGAGGGGTGCATACTGATTTCATATTTGAAGTTATGGGTAGCAAACTGTTTTTCCCAAAGTTATGGTACAATATTGTTTTTGGTTGATAGTTTGGGGGTGCAAAACGCAATTAACTATATATATACTAGCTTATAACCCGTGCGAAGCACGGGTTTCTTTGGATAGGTTATAAAATTTATTTAATAAAACATATTATATTTTAATAATATATAATTATAATATATATTATTAAAATATATAATTATATATATTATTAATAACCTATATAATATCCTTTTAATTATAATTAAAGACACTATATACCTTTTCAAAAATGGATTTTATCTATAATTAAGTAAGGGTAAATAAGTAAAATCAGTAGGTACCGTACCGATCGACCAAACTCATTTAATATAAAATTATATTATTTATTAAAATTAAACTCATTATAAAATCAACATTATAATTAAAAGGTATATAGCTTTTATAATTATAATCCGAAAATCAAAATTTTTAAAACTTTTCAATGTTTCGGCTTTAATATTAATATAATAGTATAGATAGTGACTACCATTAAGATTTCAGCTTCCTCCGGTAAGTTAATGTTTCGGCTTTAATATTAATATAATAGTATAGATAGTGACTACCTTCAAGATTTCAGGTTCCTTCAGTAAGTCGATGTTTTATAATTGTATAAGTTTTTGTATTTTGTCTGAATATTTTTGTGACTATCATTTATTATCGAATATCAAGATGATGGTACATCCAGTAGATACAGTGTTCTTTATCTTTTGATGTGTTAGAGTCTGAGGGGTCTGCCTTCTTTTGTTGCTTATCCCCTTGATGTTTTTTTTATTATTATTTTTTTCTTATTAAATTCTTTTTTTATTGTGGGATAACCAAAAAAGAGGATAACCAAAAAGAGTGGGTACCTTTAAGATTTCAACTTCCTCCGGTAAGTCGTTTTATAATTGTATAAGTTTTTGTATTTTGTCTGAATATTTTATGTGACTATCATTTATTATCGAATGTTATCAAGATGATGGTACATCCAGTAGATAGATATGCAGTGTTCTTTATCTTTTGATGTGTTAGAGTCCGAGGGGTCTGCCTTCTTTTGTTGCTTATCCCCTTGATGTTTTTTATTATTATAATTTTTTTTCATTTTAAATTCTTTTTTTATTGTGGGATAACAAAAAAAGGGATAACCAAAAAGAGGGGGTAACCAACTACAAATTATACCCTTTTTTGCTTATTATAGTATAGATAGATAGTATAGATATATAGTATAGATATAGATACTATAGATGGGCCAGGAGAGAAAATTAAAACTTGGCTAAATCGCAAAAATAGAAGACATATTCAATTTTTTATCTGACCAGAAATTCTTTTTTCCAGCACTAGTTCTCTCACTAGCTTCACCAGCAATAAACTTTATTTTTCTTTTCTGGCCAGGCAATTCTTTTTAATCAAGCTTTTTTTCTTGTGAAGTCCTTACACATGCTTCTAGTAACAGAATCTTAAAAGATGGCTCTGCATAGCATTCCACAAGTTATTTTGTGCTCCAGTATTAAGAAAAAAATTCCAGTTTTTGGTTGGGTACTGGAACTTATCCCTTTCCAGCACCAGAAGTAGTCATAAAAGCAGTGCTTGAAGCAATTAGGCTTGGGTATAGGATGTTTGATACGGCTTCTATTTACCAAACAGAGGAATTTCTTGGTTAAGCCATATCTCAAGCTCTAACTCTTGGCTTAATAAATTCTCGAGATGAGGTATTCATCACCTCTAAGCTATGGTGCACTGATAATCATGGCCACCGTGTCCTCCCTGCACTCCTAAAGACTATACAGTAAAACAAAAACCAGTCACTCATTTTCACCTTTGAAACGACGGTCTTTACTCTGCACCTAAAAGTTAATTTCTTTTCATTCTTTGCAGAAATATGAAGTTGGAGTATCTTGATCAGTATCTTATACATATGCCAGCAACCATGAAGCTTGGGGCAGTTAAATTTCCACCAAAGCCTGAGGATTTAATCCCAATGGACATCAGATCTGTATGGATAGCTATGGAAAAATTTCAAACACTTGGTTTAACAAAATCCATCTAATTTCTCTTGCAAGAAGCTTACTGACATTTTGGCTTTTGCTAAGATACCTCCAGCAGTAAATCAAGTAAATAAACACAAAAAGTATTAGATGGGCACAAAAGCAGCACAATTTGCATTTTAACCTTGATCAATGCATGTTCGTAGGTGGAGATGAACCCCACGGCAACAAGGGAAGTTGAAGGAGTTCTGCAAGGCAAATGGAATCAAGATTGCCGCTTACTCTCCTCTTGGAGCAGCAGGAGCCAGTTGGGGAACCAAAGGAGTTATGGAATCAGAAACCCTCAAAGGAAATTGCCAAGTCTAAAGGTTAGTCTGTAGCTCAGACAGCTTTGAGATGGATTTATCAACAAGGGGTTGTGACTGTGGCTAAGAGCTTCAACAAAGAGAGACTAACGCAGAATCTTGAGATTTTTTACTGGGCATTGAGCAAGGAAGAGTTAAAGAAGATTGCAGATATCCCACAAAGCAGGGCAAGCCTTGGAAAGATGTTCATCTCTGAAACTGGTCCTATCAAGTCAGCTGAGGAGCTATGGGATGGAGAACTATGAGGTATATATTGCAAGGATACAATATTAAATCTATCTTTTCGGGTTGGCTCTTCCCAGAACATGTAACCTATTAAAATAAGGGAAAGCACAAAAAGCAGCCTATGGGCCTCTCCTGCTGTCCAAAATATAAATTAAATTTGTTTTTGTATGTCGTTAAATAACAGAAATATAACATTGATATGCGTAATAGCTAAGTTGATTCATCCAAAGACCGAACCTGGAAGAAAAACAAGTCTAGAGTACACGATCTCTATTGTTATTCGGTTCAAGAGTAAGATTAGTGTAAATCATATGGTAACATACATTTCTATCTACAACTATAAATGAAAAACATGTGAAGAGAAAAGGGTAAATCTAATGATACTATACTGGTGCCTTAAAGTAATTTTGAATTTATAGCCAGGTTGGAAATAATGTTTGGCACAACAGAATATTAAACAGATATACAATTATTACAACTATATATACAGACAGACAATCTTTTGTCAGCTTGACCCTTGGAAACGATAGTAGAGCATGTCCGAAACTAGGTAAACATAATACAGCTCATTGAGCACTATATGCCATCACTAACAATTTCAGACAAAGCAGAAGTTCATATTAGCAACGCAAAGGCCTCTCATAAGTTGGAGGTAGAGAGGGGCAATTCTCATTCATATTTGCATATGGCTCCAAAGTATTATATTCGGGCAGTTCCATTTGATACTCGCCAAGAATCTGGCAGAACGGGAACTGATTACCTTCAATGTTGCACCAGCTTGGCAACCGTGTCTGGTTGTTCTCAAAAATTTTGAGCATGTATGCATCCCGTATCTGTGAGATTGACGAGTGAACATGAGAACCTGATAGTATTATTCAAAGAACAAGCCTTTAACACAGAGCCCTAGATACTCACAGTGAATTCAGTTACTTGAATAGAGTTGGAAACTGGACCAAAAACTCCAGCTTCTTTGTACATTTCCAGAATAAAGGCCACACATGTTGTTGATTTCCCATCGCTGTACACCCAATCATCTTGTTCCGGAATGGATAGTAACTGATCAAAGGTTAAACCTCGTGATTCTGTCTCTGATAGAATTCCATACAAGTCCAACTCCTGCAAAAATAATTAGCAATCGATATGCTTTAGAGAGTGAAGGTCAAGAAGGTTTGTATATCTAATTATCAATGCATGCGCTGAAATTGGCAGTCACCTCAGTCCCAAGCCTCTTATTTAAAGCTTCATTCCACATGTTTGCAGCATATGCTGGCTGCATTCTTGTCCACATAGACATGACAGAAGTGACCTGTAAAAAGGTTTAGGTTGGTAAGAATATAGATCGATTTTAACCCATCCTAACCGGATTCAGAAAAACAAGCAACAAATAATTCTTGGGTGAGATAGTGAAAGGGGCACTTGAAACACAAAGACTTGTACTTGGAAGTTGGAACAGACTTCCTATGATACATTTGTTCATGCCGGATGAAAATTTAGACGAACATGTCTGAAGAGTAACAAATGAAAACTAAATGCAGTTCCAAATTCAAATATTAGCCTTGTAAGTCCTGTCCTAGTGAGTAAACTCTCACATCTGACTGGCAGAAAAAGAACCAATAAGAATATTTATCACAATGAGAAGGAAGTATCTAGCTTATATGTTTACTGCATTGTCAGGAATTAGTGAATTTCTGACTAGTTTCTAGTATATTTTTGGTGTTTTCTCTATAGAAGTGCAAATTAACAACTAGATATAGAGAAATAACAGAAAAATAGAAGAGTTTGGATGAGAAATAGAAGAGAACCAGACATGGATGAGAGATCAGAAGCAGAACAGAGATGAGGTGAGAGAGAGAGAGTGAGAAGACAGTTACAGAGAGAGAAAGAGATTGGAGGCAAAAGCCAATTTTCATATATTCAACATAACAGAAATGTAAGTTTACATCAAGTATTTATAGACCAACACCAGTAACTAACTTAACAAAAGACTAAGATAACCTTAATGACATTACTAACTACTACTGTACTACTTACAGTACTAGTGCACTACTAACATATACTCCCTCAGTCCCGGCCATTTCTTAACATTTCAAAATAGGGTGTCCGGCACGCATTTTAAGGTAAATTTTAATGATAGTTGCATAATTTATTTTTGAAATTTTCTTTTTTTGTATAAAAATAGAACAATCCTATTTTTATACAAAAAAAGAAAATTTCAAAAATAAGTTATGGAACTATCCTTAAAATTCACCTTAAAATGCGTGCCAGAAAGTAACAAAAAAAGTGTTAAGAATTGGGTGGGACGGAGGGAGTACTACTACCACAGAACTACACAGAGAATTCTTAACATACTACTACTAAGAGGCCATTCCTGACATGCATGTCATATACTTTTCACTGCCCTATGATGCATATCTTAAAAAGGTTATCCAGAAAAGTGTTTACCAAGTGAGCATCAAGAGGTGGAGGATAGTTGTCAGCTACAGTGTCAATCCAACTGAATATCATGTTGTGATAACCATAAGGCTTCCCAGACATGCTATGAGCATATTGCCAAGCCGCTGTTGAGTTAAACTTTTTACGTACATCAGGATGTAAAGGAAGCAAGGCTACATGTGGATTAGAGTCATCCTTTAGCGACAACTCCCACCACTCATCCCATGGAATCACCACAATAATTTCCTCACCCTGCCAAAGATAATATTCAGTCAGACTTGTAGATAAATATAACACTAGCACACTCTAAGAATACCCCCCCCCCCCCCAACTATAAGACTACCCAATCCCTAATATATATAAATAGATCGATTAACCATTAAACAGATACATGATACGACTGACAGAGCTCTAGATACAGAAATATCAACTTCTATTTAACACGAAAATAAGATCTAAATATAAAGCACCAGGTTTATGTGCATGCAATTTTCCTAGGCAGCCAGTGCAGATTGCAAACCTTTTCATTCTCATGTCCAGATTCTCCAACCCAAAGCTTACCAAATTCATCCTTCAAGCAAACTGCTGTGTGACCAGCAAATGCCCCAGTGACCCACTTTTCGAGTGTTTCAAATCCACCCCAACGCCCACGGATCTTCGATACAGCTAAGAAATCACCAGAGTGAACATCATCTGGATTGATTAAAGTACGCCAAGGCTGAGGGCGTCTTTCAAATGATGCACCCATGTGTTTCTTCAGAAAAGCTAAATTAGAACTTTGACCCCAGACACTATTAGAAAACAAGGGCAAAACATCCACCAATGAAAGAAAGGTCCCCAACATTCCCGATGGCATTAGAAATACTGAGATGCCATGCTGCTTCACCTGCTCAGTGATCAATCAGAACAAGAAGTGTTTAGTAATGAGTTTGTAAGGGATATGAACCAACCAAACACAATGATGATACAAAATTACATATTCCAACTCTGCAGGTTCCTCCCAGGATTCGATGTTCAATGTATGTTCTCGAGCTGAAAAATAGTAATCCCAGGTAACTCTATATGGTGTTGCAAAAACATATAAATCCATACAGGTCCAGCTGTGAGCTTCAGAAGTCTGCATAAAAGTTGCAAAGACTCAAGGCTAATTTCTAAAGTGTATCATAAAAGATTTTACATAAATAAGTCAAGCTGAAGCTTGTTGCACAAAAACTAGATAAAGTGTGCAATTTAGAGATGGATATCCCATCACACTCAGGTAGTGATCATACAATCGTACACTATTCGGCCAGAACAAGAATGTCATCATCCATGACAATGAAACTTAGTTTCACAAAGCAGCAAATAGCACTCTTCAAAAAAACCACCTGTCCTTGAATTATTTATACTACCCTATAAAATATTTTTATTATAAATGCGGATGTGGCAAAAAATGGCATTAAATGATCAACATAGCATTTAGCTAACGTTATTTACTACCAGTAACGGCTAACTGCATTTAGATCTTTACACCAAACTAACCACTTCTTCGAATATATACTCATAGCATTCCTTACAAATTCAATGGAAAGCGACTATATTGTAATTAACTCTTCGATCTTATAGGCAAGTACTGTCAGCATAATGACAATTAATAAAATCGAAATAATATTCCATAACTGCTATACAATCATTCATAAAACTTATAAATTTCCCGAGTTCAATATCAAAATTTCAGTCATTCATACTTCATATGCATACAGAAAATTCAATGTTCTATGCAAGAATTTCATGAGCGCAATTAGAAATCACACATTCACAAAACTTAAAGACTGATTCCCATAGCATAAGTCCATACACAAAAAAGATTCTATAAACAAGGGTGAAACACAAAACAAGACCTTAAGATAAAGAACTCCACCACCAAGACTGTGATTTTTGGACTGCGTAAAATCGAGACGGGCCTCGTTAACATGAAAGCAAGAGCCTTTCCAGTGATCAACCAGGCCATGAGGAGTGACAGAAGCAACAAAAGCAGGTAACAAATCAACAGCACTATGAAAATTATTAAGAACGGGCCAAGAAATCTGTTTAGGAAGAACAGGGAGCACATCTTTAGGCCTAAAAGGGAGTTTCAAAGCATACCCATAATCAAGATCAAAACTTAACCCTAACCCTAAAATCAATAACACTTTGAACAAGTACATGGTTTTGATCAATTCAACAATTGGGGTTTCTTGAAATGGGTTAATAGACTAGATCATGGTGTGTTGTTGGGGTGTGTGGATTGGGTTTGCTTCAATTGTGTGTGTGTGTGGCGTTGGAGTTGACGGGGGTGAGTTGACCGAGGTAGTTTATTGGGAGCTTTGGCCAAAAATACCAAAAAAGCTATATCACATGAATACCCCAAAGCGATGGCTATAAATAACCAGCCAACAACATGTTGGTGCAGTGGGTTGAACCCTTGTCTCCTTTGTAGGAGGTCAAGGGTTCGATCCCTGGGTGTGTGTGAGTTTAGTTTGTATTAGTTTCCTTTCTTTGTATTTGTATTTGGCCGGGGGTCCTTCGGAAACAGCCTCCTTATTGTATAGGGACATGGTCTGCGTACAGCTACCCTCCTCAGACACCACTTTGAGTGGTATTATAACTGAGTAAGCTAAGTTTTTTTAGATGGCTATAAATAACCGGTTTATTATGCATTTCATATATAAGAGTAATAGGATTACGCATGTGATATTGGGGTAACTAGTATAGATAGATTTATAGGGTTATCCATTTTCCAAATGCGTAATAGGCTTCCTGACAGGTATGCTTCCCTGACAGGTCTATTACCCCTCTTCCAAATGCGTAATATGTATAAAATCTATTACTCTTTTCCCAAATGCGTAATAGAGGGGTATTTATGGTCATCATCCATGATTTGTGTTATTCTCATCAGTTTTATTAAAAAATGGGATATTTATGTTATTCTTTCGTTTATTTGCGAGGATTTTTGCCTGATTTTGTGATTTTAAAGTAACAAGTCTAAACTATGTTTAACTCTAATCTGCATTAAAATCTTTATAAATTAGTATGATCTAGACCTAATTCTATAAATTTAGAAAGATATAATTAATGAATTATTAATTATTAATTTGTAGAATAATTTCGACATCAAACAAAATCAATTTTTAACTATATAAATTTAAATATAGAATGAATTGAACAATCTATGTTTTACTTAATGAAATTAAGGAACCTAAGATACGTCTCAGGTATGAACAATCTGAGATACACAATCTGAGATACGTCTCTGGTATGAACAATTTGAGATACACAGATTTTATATTTAATATGGGATAGGCATTTTTGTAAAATTAGGATTCGTTTAAAATTTTATAATATCACAAATTAATCCTGTGGGCCCAGTAAATTTTAAAGTTTATTTTTTAAAATATCTCAGGACACTTTTCTGAGATTCTCAGGGTCCTTTTTCTCATACTTAATTCAGGTAATTCATTGTACGATAGTTTACAAATTTAATGGGTATTAGCGAGATTCAAATTCAAGATTCAAGTACATTTACATGATGGGGCCGGTAGGAGTAAATGTTTGCTGTGACAAACGGTGAAAACACGTATCGTAGAAATTTTCTGCGTTACGTGTACAATTGAATTTTTGGTATGAGGGGGACCTATCTCTCTACATATAGTTTCTGGGCTATGATTTGTTGCAAACGATGCTGGTGAGTGTCAGGATATCAAAGACACAACAATACTTTTGGAATATGCTGCGTATAAAAAAGCACTCAAGACATCAAAAACATTGATTAATAACTTTGTGATTTTTTACGAAAATGCCTATTAGTCCCAATAGAGTGTTGCAGAAGGGGGAATGAATGCAATATTGATCCTTTCAAATCTTTTTCCAACAACAAGAATAAAGATCCTAATACATCAGTGAAGAACTGCAAATACGAGTAAATAGACAGAACAATATTTCCACAAAAAAAAATTATTTATAATGCGAAGGGTGCTACAACAACCTCGTTACTAACATTTTACAGTCTCTAGAGATGTGACCCTCCTTTCCACATTTGTAGCAAACTACTCCTTTCCGAGGACAATTCCTCTGTTGATGCCCCTCTTGACAACACTTATAACACCTACCTTCTGATATTAAACTTACTCCTGGATGCCTCTTTCCACACACCTCAAAGTCTGGTAGTGGTGGTCTCGGTTGCCTAAACTGGCTTTCATTTCCCTGTTGTCCTACTTGGACACTATTCGTACTTTCTGCTCGGTTAAATTCTCCAACTCTTATAGGCTGAAACCCTGGCCTCCTACCACGTTGGTTCTGAAATGTTCCGCCAGTATGATTTCAACCCCAACTCTTCGCTTTTCTTTTCTTTCCTTCATTTTCCCATGGATAAAAATTACTTCCCTTTTTTATTACTTCAGCCTTATTCACTACCTTAACATACTCAGTAAGCTCAAAAACAGCCACCCTAGTTTGTATCCACGGTTTCAATCTATGCTGAAACCTCCTCGCCTTCTTCTTATCAGTATTTAAGAAATGTGGCACAAACCTAGATAGCTCTATAAACTTCTTCTCATACTCAGCAATTGTCCTATTATTCTGCCTTAGCTCCAAGAACTTTATCTCCATCCTATTCTCCATATGCTCAGGAAAATACTTCCCTAAAAACAACTCAGTGAACCTCTTCTAGGTTACTATCCCTGTAGGATCCATTGCTTCCTTAGACTCCCACCAACAGTTCGCCTCTTCTTTTAGCAAACATGTGGCAAATTCGTCTTCTATTCCTCTTCCACTCCTATAATCTTAAAGGATTTCTCCATCTCTTTTAGCCATGATCTAGCCTCGACTGGTTCACTAAACCTTTTAAACTCAGGTGGTTGTATTGACTTAAAAACCTTAAAAGCTGCTGGAGTCTGGTTTACCTCATTGGGTATAGGACCCTGTTGGCCACGGTCTAGGATTTGTCTTAACAAATCTACTAGTTGGTTAAATCCTTGATTGTTCTGGTTGTTATTCTGGTTATCTCCTTAGTTGTTATTCTCCCCCGCAGAAGCCTCACCTTCCCCGAAGTTCTGTTTCTCCTTGGTGGCATTTTTGTGGGATAAAAAACTTAATAAATCATTCAGTTCAATAAAATTGCATACCCATGAATATTTACTTATGAAAACAAAACAGTATATATCTGCATATATATATATATATACATATCTCTATATACTCATTATAAAAAAATTTAAACCCAACAAATAAAACATGAATACACAATTTTCTCATCCCAATTGATTTTATTATTGGTATTGGCCATCATGCCTCTACCCCAACTACTCATTGAGGTCCTACTATATATATTACCTATCGGTTTCTTGGCTTCTAAACTCTTTCTTATATAAGCATAACTCCTCTACTCTCGTTCTGAGGTTTATAACCTACCGCTCTGATACCATTATTGTAACGCCCTTAAATCCCCTACAGGAATCCAGGTTGTCACATACTCTTACGGAATATTCGATCACTTACTCACAATATAATCTACAACAATAATCATAATAAACTCCATAATCTACTCCACGGGTTATAGTCTTTAGAACAAGTACTTAATAATTCAAAAGTTATTACATCCCAAGTTCACCTCCCAGAATCTCTGAAATAATATTACAACTTCAAAGTACTATATAATAAAAGCATTAAACAAACTTCTTTCCAGCTTGCACCCTCCACAGACACTATAAGGCTAACGCGCTAAATCAGTCACCTTTTCCTTCCCTTTATCACGGTTCACCATACTAATTCCAGCTCTGATTGTTGCGGTTTTATAATATTTAAGATAGCAAGAATGGGCCAAAAATGCCCAGCAAGTATATATATATATACCATTATATGTAACAACTCAATCAAAATATCTGATTTTACCACTCTATAATAACTCATCCACATAAATAAATATACTCTTTTGAAATGAAATTATCTCGAAAGTTCTCATCAATCTCTGAATACTACTCATATGAATTGAATAAAGATATCTTAATAACTTCTCAAATTAATACCCTAGCTAACCGAAATCACGAATGTCTCAGTTAACAATTAAGGTATCAAGGATTGGACTTCTTCCGAAATGCCTACTCAAGTAATGGATTGATCAGTCCATTGTCACTACTCGTTTACTACCGGTAGAAGGATGAACCGACGTCTCGAACACACCCTAAACCCATGATGGGGTTACTGCTCAGGTTGGGCCGGTGCGTTATTCTGGTCACTTTTGCCATCTCTAGTCCAGAATATAAGGTGTCGGAATCTTCGATCACCTTCAATAATAAATCTCTTAGGCGTCACGGTAAAATAACACGTGCACATTCATTTATTTCTTAATAAAATACTACTCCAATATCGTTCAGAAACAATGAACGATAAACACCTCCAATAATTTAGTTTTCCTCTCGAATGAGTAGAGGAAATATTTATATGAACAACTGTTTTGATCATGGGTTCGGAATAAGATAACCCATATCAGTATTCTCAACTTACTATATATATATATATATATATATATATATAACTCAGCTCTTAAATATCAATTAATATATAGTATGAAGATATTAATTAATATATCTCTATCGTCTTCTCAGCGAGTACGAATAAAGTATTTTGATAAATGTCCGAACAATATGGACCAACTCATGAAATAAATTTTAACATCTCGTGTAATAATATCCGGATAACGGCTCAACAATAATATATATGCATGTAAATTTCACGAATAAAATCCGGTATAAACAACTAGATAGAATACTTGCATCTTTATATCGAATACTTAATCAGCATACTTATGCATTTAAATATATAAATACTCTGAACGATAGAGTATGAACTAGTAAACTTGCCTGGTACTCTGGATGTAGTAGGGGCTCGTGACGGTGTCCGACAATCTAGACAAGTCAATAAAACACTTGATTAATCCCTTATACAATCCACTTATAACTTGATGTTTTAACACGTAAGCAAATCACAAACAAGGCACTAATGGCTCTTTCTAGAACCGTACTAAGTCCATGTTAATCGACCAATACTTAAGTCGTAAGTTTAGTCCAAAATCGTTCCTCGAATTCATGTTATACTTAACCATTTACAACCTTGGTTTCTAAGTCATGTTTCTTAGTGGTTTTCACTTGCATAACCTTGTCTAACGCATTTATATAAAATCGAAAAATAATCCTTTGGACTCGAAACCTTTGCACGTACTTTGCTAACTGACCTTAGCACTTAACCACAAAATTTCATATATTATAACAACTCTTAAGGGTATCAAACATAGCCACAAAGTATTACAAACGAAAGATGTATCCAGGACATGCTCTCTCTTTTCTCCTGATCAGGTTAGTGTATCTCAAATCTCTCTTCAATTAAACATGTTCATATGATCTACACATCTCCATGTCATTTTATTCATGATATGTTAATGTTTTATTTTCAACTTTTTTGTGTGTATTTAATTCGATTGTGTATATAATTAACAAATATGTCTATTCTTACTATTATCCTCGCAAGTCGCAAATAGAGCATTTGGAGAAACTAAGTTAAATGCTTGGAGGGAACTCAAAAGTATTTGTTATTTCCCAGTTGCACACTTAAGATTGTAGAAGGGGAGGTTGAATACAATCCTATAAATTTCTTTCGATTTAAAACAAGACAACAGTTAAACTTCAATGGAGATAGATGGATAAATTCAAAACTAAAACGTAAAGAAGAAACGAACAAGCACACAACACACTTAAAAATTTCAGGTGGGGTTTTTCTCGACTCCACCTGAGGGTTGTATTGAAGAAAACTTCTTTGTGTAAACAAGTACACAGTTGCGAATACAAAGCTAAAATATTACAAGATAACCTAATGCTTTTTGCTTCTTAGCTCAGTGTTTCTCTTCTTACTTAGCTATGCTACACTTGAAGTATATAAATACTCCAAGTTTACAAACCCTACAAAATAAACGAATCTAACAAGTCAAAGTATTCTGGATTGTTGTTGCCACTCCTTTATCTCCATGTGATAAAATTTGTCTGGTTGTCTTGGACGGATATGCACTAGATTTACTAGCTAGATTGTTTGTTAGAATAAGGAATGTTTCTTTTTCTTCTTCGTTTCTAATACTGGTTTCCATACCTCTTTTAAGTTTATCAACCCATGTGATCTGTCAGGCATGTCAAGTCGCCATCAACCTCTAACCCCAAGACATTATTGGTTGAAGCATTTTATCCATCGATGTAGACATGGATCGACAGGTTGATAGATGCTTGTTGAGAATATCTGTTGTGGAATAAAAACTAGGTTGTTAAAATGCGGCTAGGGCTTGTATGTAATTAATACTAGGGTTCGTGAGTTTCGTGCTTTAATGGCTGCTCTCGTGTTCGTGGCTGAATCTGCCTTCACAAGATGCCTACGTACCTTGATGAATATCAAGAATCAAGCCAAAAACGTAGTTCTGAGAATGAGGGATTAGGCCCTTATATAGGCTATAGGAGCCTTAGAATTATGGTAGGATTTGGAGACTTGGTGGGCAAGCCACCGCCTTGAGGAAGGTTCTAGACTCCTTTTCCTTGTAGGAGTCTGTTTCCATATCGAATTGGATGCCTTGGAGGCTAAGTCTGGCAGAAGCAATATCCTTATTTGACTCTTATTGCTAAGCTATCTATTACCCTTAATATTAATTACGAAATTAATATCATAAATAGGGTTTGGACCCATCAGGTGTGCCCCACGTCTGGACCATACTGTGTCTAATTAATGCCACATTAAATGTGTCTTTAGGGCTTACTTTTAGCCCATATCATTTGCCCCCCAACTTTTAGAAAAGCTGATCAGGCTTTCCTTGAAGTTATAACTACCTTTTTCGAGACTCGGGGTCCATCTTTGTACACTAGTGTTTCACGAATACCGTCTTGATGTAAAGCGTGGAGCGACCGACGCATTTACGATGATTTTAAACGATGCTAAACAACACTAACTAGCCTTAAACGACACTTAAACAACGTTAAGTGATGCCAACCAGCATAAAACGACACTGAACGGTGCAAGAAGACACTAAATGGTGCTAAACGACACTATCGGCACTAAACGGCACTAAAGGCGCTAAACGGTGCTAACGGTGCTAAACGACACTAAACAACGTTTAATCGATGTTAAACGGCGTTGAATGGCACTAATCGGCACTAATGGTGCTACCGGCACTAACGGTGCTATCGGCACTAACGGCACTAAATGGTGCTAACGGCGCTAAATGACGATCGGTTACCGTTTTCTGAAAACGTTGAATCATCATTGTCATGTTTGAATCATCAGTAACATGTTTCAATGTTCTGAACCACTTTAGTGAGGTTTGAAGCCAATCAAGGGTGTTCCGAACATCAAAGTGATTTTTCAAGGTTGACGGACCATCAACATCCACTTCTAGTTGGCTAAGGCCCTAAAAAAATGAGGTGGTCAGCAAAGGATGGTCCAAGACTATATAAAATTCAATTAGCTTCGCGTAGACTGTAAGATCGTCCAAATCTGATATTTGGAACTCTAGATACGGCCCAAACAGCGTTGAAGGATCGCATTGAGTTCCCGGTCGGCCTAATGGCTTCAAAATGCCTCGGTCGGCCAGTACCCAGTCGGCCAAGTGCTCCAAGACTGTAGAAAATTCAGAGAGCTTCGCGTGGACAGTAAGATCGTCCAAATCTGATATCCGGAGCTCAAGATATGGCCCAAACAGCGTTGAAGGGTCCGTGGCATGAGGTCGGTCATCAACGTGACATATCAATCATCAAGGTGAAGTTTCGAACATCAACTTCTGGTTTCAAACATCAATTTCAGTATTCTAACATGGATTTCAGTATTCAAACATGAATTTCAATCTCCGAACATGATCTCAGTGGCATCAAACGGCGCTTAAACGGCACTAAACGGCGCTAAAACCATATTCTGGTTCAACTCAATTTTCATATTCGAAACGACGTCAAGATCAATATTCGACATCGAAACGACATTGAAATCTTCATATTCTACATGGAACCTAGTCGGTCGAAGGCCAAAAAATCTTCATATTCTATACGGAACCCAGTCGGCCGAAGGCCAAAAATCTTCAAATTCTATACGGAACCCGATCGGCCGAAGCCTCCCGGGTGCGCTGGTCGGCCAGCCACCGGTCGGCCATTTTCATATTCAAAATGGAACTCGGGATCTTCCTATTCAACATGGAACTCGGGATCTTCATATTCAACATGAAACCCAGGATCTTCATATTCAACATGGAACCCGGTCGGCCGAAGCCTCCCTGGTGCCCCGGTCTTCCGGTCCAGCTTAGTTTTCATATTTGAAACAACGTCGGGACCTTCTTATTCAACATGGAACCCGGTCGGCCGAAGCCTATTCGGCAGTGAACGGTGCTAAATGGCGCTGAACATCGACACGATCCCGGGAACGATTTCAACATCGACACGACCCTGGGACCGACTTCGTGACGACCTTGGCTCCTCCAGGACCTTGGTTTTCATCTTGAATATCAGCCTTCAACTTTAATACCAGAATATCAACGTCAATACTCGAATGCTAAATGGCACTAAATGGTGCTAAACGGTGATGAACGGCACTAAATCACGCTAAACAGCGCTAAACGGCACTAAACGGCACTGAACGACACTAAACGGCGCTAAACGGCACTAAACGGTGCTAAACGGCACTAAAACCATATTCTGTTTTAACTCAATTTTCATATTCGAAATGAAGTCGGGATAAATACTCAACATCGAAATGACATTGAAATCTTCATATTCCATATGGAACCCGGTCAGCCGAAGCCTCCCGGGTGCGCCGGTCGGCCGAAGCCTCCCGGGTGCGCCGGTCGGCCAGCCACCTGTCGGCCAAGCCCCGGTCGGCCGAAGCCTTCCGGTTGCCCCGGTCGCCCAGTCGGCCGGTTTTCAATTTTTTTTTGGCGCCTTTGGCTCCAACACTTCAACTTCCATCTTGAACAATGACCTTTCATATCGACAATGGATCATGACCCTTCATATCGACAATGGAACATGAGCTTTCATATCGACAATGGATCACGACCCTTCATATCGACAGTGGAACATGAGCTTTCATATTGACAATGGAATATGATCTTTCATATCGACACTCGATCATCGATATGGAAAACCAATAATATGGTCATTCATGACTTTTGTTTAAGGCTTCTTTAATTTTTTGATTAGCTTCAAACTCCTTTTAAGAGTTTCATGCTTGCTTGATAGAAATTACCATGTTGGAATGTTGATTCAATGGCTCATTCTTGAACTATTCTTGAATTTCTCGATCCAACGTTGGCTCTAGTAGCTTTGTTGGCCTTCAATGGCTTCAGCTTAGTTTTCATATTCGAAACGACGTCGGGACTCTCGACATCGAAACGAAGACCGGTCGGCTGAAGCTTCCCGGGTGCCCCGGTCGGTTGCCTCCGATTGCCTAAGCCCGGTTTTTAAACCTTAACATCAGTATATGAACGTCGATATTTAGACCTCAATGTCAGTATTCGAAGTCGATGACCAAACAGACATCCCTCAATTCAAATTGGCTTTCGTGACCTTCTGGGCCTTAACTCGCTTATTGACTCCTTGGTTTTAAAATGAAGCCGTTCATGGTTGTTGGTTATAATCAACCTTTCATTCTCATTCTAAGATGTAAAAATGATGAAGTCCCTCATGTAAGAACCCAGAATTTTGATATAATTAAAACTTTTCTTTTGTATCGATGTAAAAGTGAATAGTGGTTACGATTGCGATGTAACGATTGTTCTAATGAATGAATGGGATGGATTTAGATTCAAATATTTATACGTCATGAAGAATTCTTTTGGTTAACAGCATAGATTGGAATAATCTATCTCCTAGGAATATAAGTTATATTAATTCCAAAGAGGAAGATTATTCTTATGTCATCCAAATCAATATCTGTTATTAGTTCTGTGGTTCCGTAAAAGGGTTAAGGAACGCTCGAAGGAGAGAAAGGACACTTTTACAATATATAAGAAATAAAAGAGAATAAGTAGTGAATAGTGTTTTAATGATAAGTGAGAATATTATTAGACGGCACTGTATAGAAGTATTCAGAACGGATTTCGGAGTTCGTATTCATGATCCAGGGGCGAAATAGTGTTTGAACGGATTTGGCCTTCAATGGCTTCAGCTTAGTTTTCATGTAAACGATATCGGATTCAGAAAAATATCACTTTTATTTTCTCCGAGATTTCCCTGGACACTGCAAGACTTAAGGATTTATTAAAGGGATTTAAGGAATTTAAATCCGAGAAGTATTAAGAAAGATGGAGATTAGTATTATAAATATTTAGAAGGTTTCCGGTAAAACCCTAACAAGAAATCCTTGAGATATTCCTACGAACGATAAATCGAATTAAGCAATAACCAGACAAAGGAGCAAGCAGGGATCAAGATGCATGCATGTGCAAGTAAGGAAAAATATCTAGGAACCAACTAGTTAGCAAGGAACTAGATCAATTAGAGTGTAACTAGGTACTTAGCAAATCAAACCACTAGTTAACTTAACAACCATCAAATGATCAACACTTGTCCTTACAAATTCATCAACAAATGTCATGAAGGGGCTCCCCCTGCATCAGGGGCTCCCCCTGGCTCACACCTCTCACACCCTCACCTTCACCTACTAAGGTGGAACTCTCAGACTCTCCTTTTGCCTAGCAGGAAGAAATTGCCAGCCCCTCACTCTCATTCTCTCCTTTTGCCTGCTCACAAAGCAGCCTCTCACTCTCAGAGATGCCACTCCAATCCTAGAAGTGTTTGAACTACAAGTGTGACTTCTGCTGTTGATGCAGGGAACACATTGATCAATGAATATGATGTATCCATTGATCCTGTAGTTGGAGGTACCAAAGGATAATTGCTGTTAAGCGTTTCCATCGGTGAACAAACACTTTTCAACGGATGAGAAATATCCATCGATGAAGTAGAAGGAATAGCAGTTGATAGGGAAACTATGATAGATTCTGTGTAAAATGATTTTAAAGTAGGCGACACAGATTCAAACATAGTTCCAGGAAGAAATGGTTGTTGGTCCAACAAATCATCTAAAAGATGATGACCAGCAGGATCTGAGTGGGGCTCCTCCCTCAGATGAAAAGAGGGAGAATTTGCTTGTGATGTGGGAATAATGTCCACATCCAGAGATAGAGATGGTGTGATTGTAGATAGAGAACTGGGCTGTGACTCCATATTTGTTGGAGCCACATCAAACTGAGTTTGAGAAGGTTCAATCAAGTAAAATTGAACAGTGCGTGACCCTTGTGCACCCAAAGTAACTTTAGGTTTCTTCTTTCTGATAAAGGTTTTGGTTAGTGATTTTTTGCTAGTGGTGTCCCTTTCCCTCTTGTTCAATGTTCCTGGTTAGGAACTCTTTTCAATAACAACACCCTGTTGAGAGGATGCTGTTAAGGATGTGTTTAAATCCTTTTCAGCATTAACAGCCTTTTGGGAGACTGTAATGTGGCTAGGCTGGGACTCACTTACCTCTCCAACCTTATCCTTAGGGTTTCTTTGATGTTCACCTTGTCCCTCACCACTCACTAGTCACTACCACCTGAACACTCCCCATAGAGGTTATGGTAGGTTTTACAACAAGTGCCTGTTGGGAAGCACTTGAGGTTGGTTTCTTTGATTTGGATTTAGACTGTGGGTTCTCAGACTCAGTCTCCATAGCAACACTCAATGGCAAAGAACCTTGAGATTGAGTAGTAGGAAGAGGGTTAGCAATAGTTACCTCAATGATAGACAAGTATACCATCTTCACTTTGAGTTGATATTCATTCGAATTAGGTCACTAAGAACCCTTTTCTCCTGAACCCAGCAAGTGAACCTGCTTGAAGGCTACTCAAGTACTATTTTGTTCTCAGAGACATGGTTAGCCAGCATCATTAGGAATCTAGTAAAATAAATTTTCTTGTTCCTATTTTCTTTCTTTCCCAACTTTGCACCAATCTCAATTAGTACCAACAAGCTAAAGTTATAGAATTTGTCATTAAGCAGCATGTAGAGCATATTAAGCAGGGCATTTGTAACCGCATCAAAATTGCTAATTTTACCAGAAAACACCTTAATGAAAGCATCGCAAAGAAAACTCCATTCCTTTCTCATGCCTTTTCTAACAATTTTGCCTAGATTATCAGTACTACGAGTGTAACCTATGGTGTTTAGCATGGTAACTATATCACTATCAGTAGGACCAGTACTACAGTTATTCTCAGGCAGTTTAAGATAGGAGGTTACAACGTTAGAATTAATAATATGCTCTTTACCTTTGAGTGAAAAAGCAATTACACCTTCTGAGGCGTTGAAAACCGTCGTAGTCCATACTTCCTCCACATCTTCGTGATAGAGTATCGGAGTTTCAGTCATGGCAAAGGAAAGCATGCATTTCTTGATAAATTCCATCATCTTGTGATAGTCTGCCGGAGAGTGCGCCGAGTCCACACAAGCGGCGAAGTTCTTCTTCTCATAGATAAACCCATTTCCAGACATCATCTTAACTATTGGAGCCATTTGCGATGAGCAAACTTGAGAACTAAAAAGGGGATTCTAATAGCTTGAGAGAGAGAGAGAGGAAGATGTTGAGAGTAAGATAAAATCTGAATATTAATCGTTAGATGTGAATTGTACTTGCTCCTAATTAATTGAATAAATGAGAATTACTCAATAAGGAAACTGCTCAGAGTAGTGGATGAAAAGTGAATTAATAACTGTTCCAGTCCTATATATACAGCGACGTGTGCATATGATAGCTGCCAAACAATGGTCAGTATATTACCAGTGGATAAAATTGTGAATGCTCGAGAAACGAGCTTCCCGTTGATATGTATTATTGAAATAATACACACAAAGGAAACTAAATATCCACCGAATAAATAAAAAATAAAATAAAATCCAGATATTATTTGAATCATCATCGGATATTTGACACATCCGTTGATAGGTAAATTCTGACTTAGATAGAATTTCGTACCTTTTCTTGTAACAGAAAAATCCAAACTAAATATCTTAAATAAATTCAGCATACAAATATCTTAAATAAATTAGGAAAAATTCAGCATACCTAACTCACTTACCAACCTTGTGAATGTTGATTCATCAAGTGGCTTGGTAAAGATCTCTACAAGTTGCTTCTCACTTGGAACAAAATGAAGTTCCACAGTGCCTTCCATCACATGTTCTCTGATGAAGTGATATCTAATGTCTATGTGCTTGGTCCTGGAATGTTGTACTGGATTCTCAGATATGGCAATTGCACTAGTGCTGTCACAAAAGATTGGGATTCTATCAACTCTTAATCCATAGTCAAGTAGTTGATTCTTCATCCATAGTATTTGTGCACAACAACTCCCAGCTGCAATATACTCAGCTTCTACAGTAGAAGTGGAAACTGAATTCTGCTTCTTGCTAAACCATGAGACCAGCTTGTTCCCTAAGAATTGACAAGTGCCTGTGGTACTTTTTCTGTCAATTTTACAACCTGCATAATCTGCATCTGAATAGCCAGTTAGATTAAAACCAGATTCTCTAGGATACCAAATGCCAAGGTTTGTTGTTCCTTTGAGATATCTGAAAATCCTTTTAATATCTATTAAATGAGATTCCCTGGGATCAGCTTGGAATCTAGCACATAAATAAGTAGAAAACATAATATCAGGTCTGCTTGCTGTTAAATATAAAAGTGAGCCCACCATGCCCCTATAACTTGAGATGTCCACTTTCTTCTCCTTAGTATTCAACTCAAGTTTAGTGGCAGTGGCCATGGGTGTTTTTGCAGAAACACAATCCAGCAGGTTAAATCTCTTCAAAAGATCATTAACATACTTGGACTGGCTAATGAAGATTCCATCACTAACTTGCTTTACTTGTAAACCAAGAAAATAAATTAGTTCACCCATCATGCTCATTTCATATTTACTTTGCATAAGTTTGGCAAACCTTTTGCAAAGCTTCTCATCAGTAGACCCAAAAATTATATCATCTACATAAATTTGAACAAGTATCAAAGAGCCATTAACATTTCTATAAAAGAGAGTTTTATCAACAGTACCTCGAGTGAAGTGATTCTCTATAAGGAACTGTGAGAGAGTGTCATACCAGGCTTTTGATGCTTGCTTCAGGCCATAGAGTGCTTTGAGAAGAAAATAGACATACTCTGGAAACTCTGGATCTTCAAGACCAGGAGGTTGACTCACATACACCTCTTCTTCCAAAATGCCATTTAGAAAAGCACTCTTGACATCCATCTGATAGACTTTGAAGTTGGCATGGGCTGCATAGGCCAGGAAGATTCTGATTGTTTCTAACCTTGCTACTGGTGCAAAGGTCTCATCAAAATCAATTCTTCTTCTTGGCAATAGCCTTTTGCAACCAATCTTGCTTTGTTCCTTGTTACTATGCCATTCTCATCCATCTTATTCTTGAATACCCATTTAGTGTCAATCACTGACTTGCCTTTAGGCTTGGGTACAAGCTTCCACACTTCATTTTTCTCAAACTCGTTTAGCTCCTCTTGCATTGCTAAAATCCAGTCTGGATCTAGAAGGGCATCTTCAACTCTCTTAGGTTCATCTTTAGACAGAAAACTATTGTACAAGCATTCTTCTTGAGTTGCCCTTCTAGTTTGGACTCTGGCATTTGAATCTCCAATGATGAGTTCAAATGGGTGATCTCTGGTCCATTTTCTTGATGGTGGCAGATTTAATCTTGATGACGTAGCTTCATTCTCCCTGTGTTGATCATTCTGATTAGTTGTTGAGTGACGACTCTGAGAAACTCCCCCTGAGTGTGTGGCTCTCGAGGTTGGAGTGCTAACATAGTTGTCAACGGATAACTCTCTGTGACTATTAACGGGTAATCCAGGATTGTCTTCAACGGATGGAGCTTCCTCAGCATCAATGAATGATGTCTCATGCCCTTCACTCTGAGCATGCTGCAATCTTACACCAATCGATGTTGCTCTACATCATCTTCACTGCTTTCACCATTCATATCATTTTCAAATGATAGATCTTCATGGAAACCTTCATCTATTAACCCTTGGATTTTCTTGTCATCAAAGACAACATTTATGGATTCCATAACAATGTTAAGTCTTAGGTTATAGATTCTATATGATTTCCCTGTTGAATATCCAACAAAGATAGCTTCATCTGCTTTGGTGTCATACTTTCCAATGTTTTCACCTTGATTTCTCAAGACAAAACATTTGCATCCAAAGACATGTAAGAAGTTAACTGTTGGCTTCTTTCCCTTGAATAGTTGGTATAGAGTCAGTCCTTTTGCTTGATTGATCAAAGAAATATTCTAAGTGTAGTAGGAAGTGTTGACAACTTCAGCCCAGAAATATGTTGGTAACTTTGATTCTTCAAGCATTGTTCTTGCAGCTTCAATGATAGTCCTGTTTTTCCTTTCCACTACACCATTTTGTTGAGGAGTCCTAGGTGCAAAGAATTCTTGGATAATTCCTTGTTCTTCACAAAACTCTCTCATCATAGAGTTCTTGAACTTAGTCCTATTGTCACTTCTCATCCTTCTTACTTTGAAGGAAGGATTATTGTTGACTATTCTGATATGATTGATGATGATTTCTCCTGCCTCATCCTTGGAGTGCAGAAAGAATGTCCACGTGTATTTAGAGAAGTCATCCACAATCACTAGACAGTATCTCTTCTTAGAGATTGACATCACATTGACTGGTCCAAATAGATCCATATGAAGTAGCTGTAGAGGATGATCAATGGAGGACATTAACTTGGATTTGAAAGAGGCCTTCTTTTGCTTCCCTTTTTGGCATGCATCACACAATCCATCCTTGGAGAAATCCAATTTTAGAATACCTCTACCCAGATCCTTTTTCACCAACACATTCATTGCTTGGAAATTCAAGTGTGACAGTTTCTTGTGCCATAGCCAACCTTCATCTACACTTGCCTTGCTGAAGAGGCATGTAGCTGTATCTGCACTTGTTGAATTGAAGTCAGCTGTGTACACATTCCCTTTCCGGTTGCCTATCATCACTACCTTGTTGTCATTTTTCTTGAAAACTACACAAGCTTCTGAAGTAAACCACACATTTTGACCTTTATCACATAGTTGATTGATACTAAGCAAATTATGCTTGAGTCCTTCAACTAGTGCTACATCCTCAATGACAACATTTCCTTTTGAAATCAAGCCATATCCTCTAGTATATCCTTTGTTGTTGTCTCCAAAGGTAATGCTAGGGCCAACTCTCTCCTCGAACTTAGTGAGCAGGGTAGAATCTCCAGTCGTATGTCTGGAACAGCCACTATCTAGATACCAGAGGTTCTTTCTGTCTCCCTGCACACATCAAAACCAAATTAAGTTGATATTGGTACCCAAGTTTCCTTGGGTCCTGCAGTGTTAGCCTTTTTCTTGCCTTTCAAATCCTTTCTGTCCTTTGGTCCAGACTGAGTTAGATCAATCTTGACTTTGGGAGTGGGCCTTTGGAAGCCAGGATTTGAGCCTTGCTCATATGCATTATAGAAATTAGAACTAGGCATAGTTTGTGCATGCATGTTATTCATTATCCATGGCATCTGAGGCATATTGAAAGCATTATAGTATGGATTGTGCATGAATGGCATGTTTGCATATAGACTAGATGCATGAGCAGATTAAGCAGTAGTATTGGGCATAACATACATAGAAGAATTAGGCAAGTGTAAAGGCATGTGAGCATTTTTCAATTTTCTACAGCTAGAAGATAGGTGATTAACACTACCACAATTAACACATTCTTTTCTAGGAGCATACTTATCAGGTGTATAATTGTTGTGTTTATTAATCCCTACTTTGCCATTTCTGTTCTTTCTCCTTCCTTTAGCTTTTGACTCAACTTTCTCTAACTTGTCCTTCAATTGCTTTTGGGACAAGTGACCTATGTTTGCTTTCTCAACTGATTTTGTTTTGCTACATTCTCCTATCTCAGAGTTTTTGCTGATGGGGCCATATTGATAATTCAATTTAACTAGAGTTGCTTTGCTGACAGTTTTGGCTTTCGATGGATAACATTGATCAGTATCCATCGATGGCTCGTTGTTCAATGGATAACTGCATGTATAATCCGTTGACACACTGTCTGAAGTAGTCTCTCCATCAACTCCTAACTTTGCTTCTCCTAGCTTTCTAATTAAAGGAGTTGATTCCTTGGGCACTACAGATTTCTCCAGTAGTTGCCCTGGACCTTCCCCAAAAGTCAATTAGATCTTGATCTTTCTTCGACTGTTCTTTCAAAACCTCTTCTCGTTTAAGAGCTTCAATCAATCCATCTTTAGCCTCTTGGCAATCTCTTCTCATAACCTCAAACTCTATTAACTGAGTTTCTATCAAAGCATTCCAATCTCTTAACTTTTCATTTAGTTCTTTTATTCTCTTGTTTTCTTTGTTAAGCGATTTCAGGGAAACATGCATGTTATACAATTCAAAAGACATCTCATCAATTGTACTAGCACATTCAGCTTTAGAAAGATCAGATAGGTTAGAAGAGAATACCCGGTTGATTGCTGAACTAGCCTCTTCTTCTTTCTCATTTGCCATGAGGGCAAGGTTGACAAACTCTTCTTCTGCATCAGAATCTCCACCAGCAGCCCAATCACTGTCTCTAGACACAAATGCCTTTTCCTTTTGATTGAGAAGATCGAAATATTTCTTCTTGTAGTCAACAGTTCCAAACTGTTTCTTCTCATTCTCAGCTTTAGGCTTTCTGCATTTACTGGAAAAATGGCCAGCAATTCCACAATTAAAACATTTGAACTTGGATCTGTCAACCATGTTTCTAGATGGTTGATGATTCTTTCTAAATTGCCTGCCTCTTGCTGGGTTCCTTTTGAATTTAAGCTTTGAGAATCTCCTTGATAGAAATGCTAGATAGTCATCGAGGTCATCAGATTCTCCTCCACTTGATGCATCAAGTTCTTCAATCAACTTGCTTTTCCCTCTGCTAGTGTCAGCTCCACCTTCACAAGTCTCTGAACTTGGTGTGGTTTTTGTGCTCTCCATCTTCTCACTTACTTGGCTCACTGGAATATTGGCCACCAAGTCAACAGATCCAGCCTTCTTCTGGATCTTCTCCACTTCCTCATCTTGTTGCATTTCAAGCTCATAGGTTTTCAGGATACCATAAAGTCTCTCAAGTGTAAATTCTTTGTAGTCTTGAGAGTTCCTCAATGAGACTGTCACTGGCTTCCATTCCTTAGGAAGAGATCTCAGAAATTTTAGGTTGGAGTCCTTGGTTTCATATTTCCTCCCATACAACTTCAGGCTATTAAATAGCTTTTGAAAGCTACTAAATATATCTATCAAATTTTCACCAGAGGAATTGTGAAAATGTTCATACGTATTAAGAGCTGCATCTTGTTTTCTCTAACTTGTTCAGTTCCTTCACAGATTGTTTGAATGGTGTCCCACACTTGTTTGGCAGAGGTGTAGTGTATAACACAATCAAACATATCTTGGTCAATACCATTGAATAAGATGTTCATGACCTTCTTATCCTTATGTATCACTTCCAAGTCATCATCGGTGAACTCAGCCTGAGTTTTTGGAATAGGCCTTCCAGCAGCTGCAGAACTAGCAACTTCACCAACACCAGAGTTAGCCTTCATAGGGATATGAGGGTCTTTCTCTATGCAGTCCACATAGTCTTCGTCTAGTGCTGAGAGATGGAGATGCATCTTTACCTTCCAATGAAAGTAGTTTTCTTTGTCAAGAATTGGAATCTTTACCCATATATCCTTCTTTCCCATGGTGCTGGATCTTTAAACTTCTTGTATATTAGAAGCTTGCTCTGATACCAACTTTTATTTCCCAGTTGCACACTTAAGATTGTAGAAGGGGGGGTTGAATACAATCCTATAAATTTCTTTCGATTTAAAACAAGACAATAGTTAAACTTCAATGGAGATGGATGGAAAAATTCAAAACTAAAACGTAAAGAAGAAACGAACAAGCACACAACAAACTTAAAAATTTTAGGTGGGGTTTTTCTCGACTTCACCTGAGGGTTGTATTGAAGAAAACTTCTCTGTGTAAACGAGTACATAGCTGCGAATACAAAGCTAAAATATTACAAGAGAACCTAATGCTTTTTGCTTCTTAGCTCAGTGTTTCTCTTCCTAATTAGCTATGCTACACTTGAAGTATATAAATACTCCAAGTTTACAAACCCTACAAAATAAATGAATCTAACAAGTCAAAGTATTCTACACGGTTGTTGCCACTCCTTTATCTCCATGTGATACAATTTGTCTGGTTGTCTTGGACGGATATGCACTAGATTTACCAGCTAGAGTGTTTGTGAGAATAAGGAATGTTTCTTTTTCTTCTTCATTTCCCATACTGGTTTCCATACCTCTTTTAAGTTTATCAACCCATGTGATCTGTCAGGCATGTCAAGTCGCCATCAACCTCTAACCCTAAGACATTATTGGTTGAAGCATTTTATCCATTGATGTAGACATGGATCGACAGGTTGATAGCTGCTTATTGAGAATACCATATCCGTTGACGTAGAAACTTCATCCGTTGATCACCACTTCACTTATACAGAATTACATAGCACATCCTATATACAATTAGCTACCCTATTCTGCATATCTATTGATAGTCAACATGACTTATGAATTCTAGTAACTATGGTATTAACAAACAATCTCAAACTTAAAGACAAGGTATGCTACAAACTTATCAGTTGATAAGCTGCCTCATCAATGGATGTGCATGGCTTGGATATCCGTTGATAAGTTACGAAACTTAATCTTGTACACATATGTTTTTCAAGGTGTTTTATGGATGTATATCATCAAGGACAACATAATTCCTAACAATATTTGTAGCATGTAACGTGTTCATGAGTTACAGACTCTTTGAACTTTCTATTTTATTATTGATGTGCTAGAAATAGGCATTTAAATATCGTAAGCGCACGATCTCGTTTTAGTATTTTAAGATTCGTTCCACAGAGACTAAAATATTTTCGCGATTATTAATTTCTAATTTAGGCGGACTAGAACGCATTTGGAATTTTAGAAAATTTGGTTTTTACTATTTAATTACTAAATGGAAATCTATTTTAAACTAATTAATTTAAAATGAAAAGAACAAACATTATGAACGGGAAATTTTAGGAAAAATTTGACATGAATGCTTCATAAATCTAACTAGCCAAAAATTACCAACAACTAAAAAAAAGCAATTTCATAATTCGATTAAATCCTAGAGTGTACAGAACGAAGAAGCAGAAACACAAAACTCGGCTGTTATTCAAGAACTGCAACTCAGGACTGATTCAACTTAATTCGTTACAAAAACAAAAATTACTCGACTCGAAATAAAAACAATCAATTGACAACTCGACTCGAAACAAACGAAACCAAAACAAAAAAAACTCAACAAAACTATTTGAAACATAGTAACACAATAACAGTCGACTCAGCTAAACTAACTCAGCAAACAGACACAACTCGACCTAACAGACTCAATTCAGTATAATCGAATTAACAGCAAACTAATGAAACAAAAACAAATGCAGAGAACTAACACAGGAAACTCATGACTCGACTCAAAACAGACAGCAATTCAAAGACAACGACGAAGCATCAATCAAAAACATTACAAAACTCGCAGCAAACAACAGAAACTCAGCTACTAAAACACGGAAGAAATCGAAACACAATCCACACTAAAAAACTCAGCGAACAAACAGAACTCAGATACGCGTAGAAACAATGGTGAAATCAGCAACATTAACATTAAAACAGAAAACGTACAAACAGTAAACTGGACTCTAGACAAACTCAACCACAAAACAAGACAAGACCAGAACTCAAACAAGCACAGCACGTAATGATTCGACTCAGTACATCTGCAACAATTCATATAGGATATCATGTTTGCATAGTAGTGATAATTCATGCATGATTGTTATGTTCGTATTATCTACGTATGTTCATATAGGACATTTTGTTTTATTTTCGTATACCATGTGAGTTTTCATTTAGTTGCATTTTCATGGCATGCATATTTCATGATCCTGTCCCTTAGGACGAGCTGATTCTGATTGATAGGTGGATGTTGATTTGGGTGTGATGATGATGAGTAGAGGGCTGATTTATAGTTTCTATGAAATTGACTTGCATGTTACGGGAACAAAATTTATTACACAGTCTCATTGGGGTGCTTTTGGGCTAGGTTAGGGTCATGCCTGTGGGATGTTTTGAGATTTAATCACTTGTTTATATTTAGAATTTTCGTTATTCCCTTTATAGCGTAGGAACATTAAAGTCTAAGTTTGGGGGAAAACAGGAATTTCATGCTAAGTTGTTAATAAGGCTAGGTGTCAAATGGCTAGTAGCCGGCTCATATTTATATGAGTAGTCTAGGGTTGGAAATGAGAAAGGCTTCATTCCAGATTGCAGAAAAAAAAAAAGAAGAAAAAAAAAAGAAAAAAAAAGAAAAAAAAAGAGTCAATAAGTTATTTGTTTATATGCAAAATTAACTAGAGTGAGCTCTTTAATACTCGAGTAATTAAGTCTGAGGGGACTTAGTCCTAGTAACCTAAAGCCTTGTGGTTTGGGATTGCTGACCTAACACTCGCTACATGGGTATTATTGTATAAGCCTTTTGGGGTCTCATTCATTGCACGGTTAAATAAGCATGCGTATTGTATATAGTGTCGTAGTTTAGTAATAAAGCATGAGTTTCTTTCTACCTTGGATAAGGGTGGAGGTGTTCCTAGGTTATGAAGTGTCTACAGTCTATTCTATTTATAAACCTGTGATTGTCTTGGCGGAAAGCATGTATGATTTTTGACCTAGTTTTGGGAGTATTTCTGATGAGCATCGCACACACGCACGTTTCTGTCATGTACTGTTAGTATACGGGAACTTAGTCGAGCTCTGCTTGGATTTATTTGCATTCTTTGAGATATTTGCTTGTTAGTTGGTGTTGGTGAGTTTCAAGGGGATCTTTGCATTTTTCATTTTAGTTGCATTCATGCATTGCATTGCATTAGGTTAAATGGATTTTGTGGGTACATTCGCTATAGGCCCTCACGAGACCTTACTCGTCCACTAGGGCTGCCTAGGGGTTTAAAGGGCTTGTTGCATATGCCAAATGCAACCGTGATCACCTACGGAAGTGGTACTAATTAGGTAGTTATAATTGTTTATGCTTGAGGACAAGCATCGGTTTAAGTTTGGGGGTGTTTGATAAGTGGATTTTATATCCATTTGGAACATTCTATATCGGCTTAAATTGATTGTTTTGGACTCAAGTTTGTGTAGTTTTGATGTGTTTTGTGTAGTTGTGCAGGTTTGCAAGAATATCTAAGCTTTTGTCGTTTTTGGAGATTTAATTGATTAAAATTCGGATTTTCCGGGAAGGCTGCGCAGCTTATACTATTTTGGCCATATCTGGAGTTCTATAAGTCCGTTTTCAGCGATCTTACTGCCCACGCGAAGCTTGAGAGATTTTCTACAACCTGGGATAGGAAACAAATGCAAGAAACTTACTAATTAAAGTCGCGCACGTTTTCTCATTAAAGAAGGCTTGGAATTTACTGTTTTGCCCTTTTTCTAATTCTAATTGTATTCTGGGCAGTTTTGGATACCTTCTTTAAATCCTAATTGTAATAGAAGGCAATATCTTGCTGGGCAAGATTTGTAGAGCCTATATAAACACATCCTACCATTGTAAATCATAACAATTCATAGCTATAACAATCCATAGCTAACAATTCATAGCTTTTAATCGTATCAAGGTACTTTCGATCTTCAATTCTTTCTTCAATATTATGTTTTCATTCCTTATCATTATTATTTTGTTTTCTTCTTTAATTATGTGTAACTAAATCTTTAATCTGAGGATTGGGTAGTATTCCTTGGTATTCATGTGTGTTTAATTATCTGTGATTTTCTTGCTTTGCTGATCTGTTATTGAGGGCTTAACACAATTAGAAGAGTAGCTAACTTTTGATTGTATTCTAGGGATTGTAATAACTTGGAAGAGGAGTTGCAATTTTAGTACATGATTTAACAGACATAACTCGAATATTTGATTGGAAGATTAATAGGAGAGTTGTGAGACTTATAATTCTTGGAGCTTAATAGTTTATGATTGTCTTTGATTGTATCACGGAAGTGACAATTAAGGTATAGTTGTAGACATTATATTGTATCTTGGAAGAGAACATTATAACCTTAAAAGAATTGTTTTCAGCAGAGTAAGAACGTAGACATCACATAGATATTGAATGTGCATTGAAACCAAGTGAAGAACCCCAGTTCTTGGATTGATTTCCTCATATATTTTATTATCGATTGATAATTAGTTTAATTTTGTCTAGTTTAATTTAGTTTATAAACACACCAAACATTCTTCTACACTTCTAAATTGTGAGAGATAAAAACTTGAACTTGATATTACAATTCAGTCCTTCCCTGAGAACGAACACATAAAAATACTACTAACAAATTGGCGCCGCTGCCGGGGACGGCAGTATAGTTGAGTTTAGGTTAATTATTTCTTGTAGTTTGGATTTTATCTTTGTATATATTTTTCTTTTCTTTCTTTTTGTATTTCTTTCTTTGGAGTGTCTACAGGTTCTTTGAGGTAGACAACTTAAACAGGTTTTGAGGAGAGAGACTAGATGGAGTACAACTTTGGTTGGAACAACGCTCAGAATTTCTACAACAGTCAGGAACAATTTCAAGACTTCAATCCTTACCCACAATTCAATGCTTATGAGGATTGTAATGCATATCAGGTGAATTCGCTCTATTCTGAGAACTCATTTTATGCTCCATATGCCCCTAGCAATGATTATTCATATTCGTTTGAAAATCAATATCATGATGATGTTTATCCATATATGTTTAATGATGTTGATACGAGTTTAACTCAGTCTAATCCTTCTTTACCTGCTGATTGGGAAATTGCACTCAATAAAATGATTCAAAGAACTCAGTCTAATCCTCCCTTACTTTCTTTGGGAGTTTTTGATGAACCAACTTTAGAGATTGCTAGTGACAATGATATTCCATGTGATTCAATAGCTTGGTACGAGGAGAATGCTAAACTAAATAATTTTATTTGGGAAGTTCGAGCAGTGTGGTATGAAGGTTGTTATCGAACTCCTCCTTGTGTCAATTTTCCTCTATGCCATGATTCTTGTTTAGCAATTGATGATAATGTTGTGTCTGATGAGTCTACTTGTGTAGTTGATAATTGTCCCATGCGCATTAATGATAATTTGGATGCAATTGAAATTCTACCAAATCTAGAAAATTTTGAGCTTAATACATTGGTAGACGAGATTAAAATTGATGAGTGTCCAATTATAAAAGAGAAGGAAGTTAAGATTGATGAAGTTGAAAATCTTGCTTTAGAGTATAAGGATCCGATTTGGGAGGAGTATATGAGTCGTACTTATAATGATTATTCTGACGACTTTTCTAGCTATTTTGATGTTTCCAAGTGTCTTGAGCATGATAGGTTCTTGAAAGTTTTCGTACCTTTCAATGAATCTAAGGTTTATTTGAACAATAAACTTATATTAGAAATTCGTAGATATGTGCATCTGTTTGTTTTTTCCCCTCATTTAAGTTTGCAGGTAGAAGTAACGTCAAGCTATTGACGTTAAAGGAGCGCTTGGTGGGAGGCAACCCACGCATTAGTGTAGGAAAAAAAAATTTTTTTTTTGAGTATTTTCAAAAAAAAAAAAAAAAAAAAAACAGAAGCAGAAACCACCCGCGCATCATGCGCCGTAACCGCGCAGAAGCGCTCAGACTCCCGCGCGTGAGCGCCAGATGTGCGCCATATCTCACTACTTTTCTGTCCATCCAGGTAGTATTGTCCGTGTGTGTTTTAATATATATATATATATATATATATATATATATATATATTATAAATCAATTCATCTCCTAAATCAAATTCCAACCCCTTTTCTAATTATTTTCTCCACCTAAAATCCTAATTCTAGCCTCATATTAATTCCAAATTATTCCCAATCCATCTTCTATTTCATATTTTATTTTATTTTATTTATTTTATTTATTTTTATTTTTATTTTTTTATTTTTATTTTTATTATTATTATCTTCCCCCAAATATATATACCCACCTATACATACAAATCCAATTCCTTTTCTACTTATTTAAAAATTCAATTCTATATAGGAATTAATTGCAAGTTCACCTCTTTGATTCGTATTGGATAAATCTTTTTCTCTAATTTTATTTTTATTACGAATTTGTGTTCTTGTAAATGGGGATTTTGTATTATTCTTGGAATTTGGGCTATTTGTGGTGTGATATTGCTTGGTAATTATTGGTGGAGCTTCTTGTGAGTTGGGTATTGATTCTTATGGCTCCTAAGCGTGGGAGAGGTGGTGCTAGTGTTGTAAAATTTTCGTCTCCCGCATGATTCATTCGAGGATGAGGCATTGCAGGTATGTTTTCTACTATCCCTTGTATTTACTTCCATTCAATGAGGGCATTGAATATTTTAAGTTTGGGGGTAATTTGGGGGATTAGTAGTTGTATGTTGTATATATTGTTGTATTTTGTGTTCATATAGGATATCATGTTTGCATAGTAGTGATAATTCATGCATGATTGTTATGTTCGTATTATCTACGTGTGTTCATATAGGACATTTTGTTTTATTTTCGTATACCATGTGAGTTTTCATTTAGTTGCATTTTCATGGCATGCATATTTCATGATCCTGTCCCTTAGGACGAGCTGATTCTGATTGATAGGTGGATGTTGATTTGGGTGTGATGATGATGAGTAGAGGGCTGATTTATAGTTTCTATGAAATTGACTTGCATGTTACGGGAACAAAATTTATTATCTCATTGGGGTGCTTTTGGGCTAGGTTAGGGTCATGCCTGTGGGATGTTTTGAGATTTAATCACTTGTTTATATTTAGAATTTTCGTTATTCCCTTTATAACGTAGGAACATTAAAGTCTAAGTTTGGGGGAAAACAGGAATTTCATGCTAAGTTGTTAATAAGGCTAGGTGTCAAATGGCTAGTAGCCGGCTCATATTTATATGAGTAGTCTAGGGTTGGAAATGAGAAAGCATATAGCGAATTACTATTGTTATGATAGTACCACTTCCGTAGGTGATCACGGTTGCATTTGGCATATGCAACAAGCCCTTTAAACCCCTAGGCAGCCCTAGTGGACGAGTAAGGTCTCGTGAGGGCCTATAGCGAATGTACCCACAAAATCCATTTAACCTAATGCAATGCAATGCATGAATGCAACTAAAATGAAAAATGCAAAGATCCCCTTGAAACTCACCAACACCAACTAACAAGCAAATATCTCAAAGAATGCAAATAAATCCAAGCAGAGCTCGACTAAGTTCCCGTATACTAACAGTACATGACAGAAACGTGCGTGTGTGCGATGCTCATCAGAAATACTCCCAAAACTAGGTCAAAAATCATACATGCTTTCCGCCAAGACAATCACAGGTTTATAAACAGAATAGACTGTAGACACTTCATAACCTAGGAACACCTCCACCCTTATCCAAGGTAGACAGAAACTCATGCTTTATTACTAAACTACGACACTATATACAATACGCATGCTTATTTAACCGTGCAATGAATGAGACCCCAAAAGGCTTATACAATAATACCCATGTAGCGAGTGTTAGGTCAGCAATCCCAAACCACAAGGGCTTTAGGTTACTAGGACTAAGTCCCCTCAGACTTAATTACTCGAGTATTAAAGAGCTCACTCTGGTTAATTTTGCATATAAACAAATAACTTATTGACTTTTTTTTTTTTTTTTTTCTTTTCTTTTTTTCTCTTTTTTTTTTTCTGCAATCTGGAATGAGCCTTTCTCATTTCCAACCCTAGACTACTCATATAAATATGAGCCGGCTACTAGCCATTTGACGCCTAGCCATTATTGACAATTATGAACAACTAGCATGAAATTCCTGTTTTCCCCCAAACTTAGATTTTAATGTTCCTACGCTATAAAGGGAATAACGAAAATTCTAAATATAAACAAGTGATTAAATCTCAAAACATCCCACAGGCATGACCCTAACCTAGCCCAAAAGCACCCCAATGAGACTGTGTAAAAAATTTTGTTCCCGTAACATGCAAGTCAATTTCATAGAAACTATAAATCAGCCCTCTACTCATCATCATCACACCCAAATCAACATCCACCTATCAATCAGAATCAGCTCGTCCTAAGGGATCATGAAATATGCATGCCATGAAAATGCAACTAATATGACTCACATGGTATACGAAAATAAAACAAAATGTCCTATATGAACAAACGTAGATAATACGAACATAACAATCATGCATGAACTATCACTACTATGCAAACATGATATCCTATATGAACACAAAATACAACAATATATATACAACTACTAATCCCCCAAATTACCCCCAAACTTAAAATATTCAATGCCCTCATTGAATGGAAGTAAATACAAGGGGTAGCAGAACATACCTACTCATCCTCGCTAGCAGTACCCTCGTCATCCTCGTCAGATGAATCAGGTGGAGGATACGGAGTCCGAGCTCCAAATATAGGCCACTGCATAGGAGTACTAGGTGACTGAAACTTTGCCTCCAAAGCTATGCCCATGTCTTCAGAATACTGGCGACTGCTAGCATGCATAGCATCCATCCGCCTAGTCATTCGACGAAAATAAGATTAAAAAACGGACACATCCACCTGACTCTGCGAAGTACCTGCTCTAGCCACCCTCGGTGCCCTCGAAACATGTGGCGGAACGCCCGTTCCCTGACCACTAGCACCATCAACAATAAAGCCTAATCCCCTAGGATGAGGAGTGCCGCCCGACCACTCCTTCAACTTCAACCGATCAATGGTAGCATCCGTAATATAAGCCATAGGTTTTTGCACTGGCTCACCGTGATACCCTTTGACTTTTGATGCATCACACAAATACGTAACAATTGAAGCATAAGGAATATTCACCGACGAATTGCTTCCCAAAAACCGAAGAATATGTTGATTGATAAGATGCCCGATGTCGACATACTCACCTTTTATAATACCCCATAGCAAGATGGCTCTATCAACAATAACATTGGTAACATGGTTTGTCGGAATGATATTAGAGCTTATGAAAAAAAACCATGCCTTTGCAACACTAGACAATGATGAAGCTGGAAAATTACACTTTATGTCCGTACCTAACTTACATTTCCATTCCGTCCCCGGAACACAAAGCTCATCAATGAGTTCATCAAGATCAACATCATCATTAGTCTTTTGTCCCCAATCCGTAGCATCTCGCGGCTTAGGCGGTTGCCTAATCAAATTGCGAATAGCACGAGGTGAATAATCCACCTTCCGACCCCTCACAATCGTGGAATTATTCCTTGCTATTGATGCATTAGCATAAAATTCCCGAACCACATCCAACGAAGCATCATTAACAAATTCACAAAATAACGTCCAACCCCTCTCAGTAATCATAGCTCTCATCTCTGTATACTTATGGGGCACAAGCCTCCGTTCCTGAATAACCCCCTTTGACACTAACCGAACATACTCCGCCTTAGCCTCCTCATTAACAAACCTTTCCACTCCATCTCCCACAACATCATTCTCATCCAAAGATGGAGGAGCACTACTACCACTACCCATTAACCGTTGCCTTTTAGGAGCCATAATCAACAAATAATAAGCAAGGCACAAAAATCTCCAAACAAATCACCAAATAAAGAACCCCCAAATTACACACCAAGAACCCTAATTTGCAAAATTCACAAGATTAGATAGGATATTACCCAATTGAATCCAAGAGGTGAACTTGCTAGTTGAATCCACACAATTTCGAAATTAAATCCCCCTTGCACCTTGAATGAATAAAAGTTGAGAATTTGGGATTTCTATAGATGGGTTTGTGTATGTATAGGTGATGTGGGTGTAAATATATAGGAGATGTAATAATAATAGAGATGAAATTAGATGTGGAAAAGGATTTTGGGTGTGTTTAAAATTTGATTTGTAGTTTGAATAGGAATTGGGAGGATAAGTTTTAAGATTGAGAGATGAATTAGAATTAGGATGTAGGATAATAAAATAAAAGAGGGGAGAATTTAGGGATTTAAGGGACAAAACAAAAACATAAACTGCACTAGCAGTTTGTTGTGCCGCATGATGCGTGAGGGTGGCGCATGACGCGCGGATCACTGCTGTCTAACTGGCGCATCAGGCGCGTGTGGTGGCGCATCAAGCGCGGTAGCTTCCTGGACCTGCTGGCGCAGTTGCGCGGATTGACCTGGCGCAGGTGCGCTGATGCCTTCCTGTTCGTCTGGGCGCTTCACGCGCTGGTTGTGGCGCCTCATGCGCTGCAGCCTACTGTTCGATTTTTTTTTTTTTTTTTTTTGAAAATCGAAAGTTAAAAATCCTATACTATACTAAGGTACAAAAATGCTTGGGTTGCCTCCCAAGAAGCGCTCGTTTAACTTCAATAGCTTGACGTTACTTCCTCAACTCATAGTAGGGTCTTGGAGGTGAAGAATGCTCATTCCTCGCTCCACTGTTTCTCCAAGCAGGTATGGCTTAAGTCTCTGCCCGTTCACCTTGAATACATCTGACCCTTCTCTAGTAATCTCACAAACCCCATTAGGATAGACCTTCACAATCTCAAAAGGTCTGGACCATCTTGATCTAAGCTTTCCAGGAAATAAACGGAGTCCTGAATTAAACAATAAAACATGTTGCCCAACCTCAAATTCCTTCTTCTGAATGTGCTTGTCATGCCACAATTTGGTCTTTTCCTTGTATATACTAGCATTTTTATAAGATTGAAGCCTAATTTCCTCAAGCTCTCCCAGTTGAAGTAAACGCTTCTCTCCCGCAGATTTAAGATTAAAATTCAACTCTCTCGTTGCCCAAAATGCCTTATGCTGAAGTTCCACCGGCAAATGACATGGCTTCCCAAAGATCAACCTATATGGAGACATTCCAATAGGTGTTTTAAACGCCGTCCTATATGCCCAGAGTGCATCATCAAGCTTTATTGACCAATCCTTTCTCGACATTGCCACTGTCTTCTCCAAAATTGACTTCAGCTCACGATTCGAAATCTCAACTTGTCCACTTGTTTGCGGATGATAAGGAGTTGCCACCTTTTGTGTCACACCATACTTTTTCAAGAGATCAGCCACCTGTTTATTGCAAAAGTGTGCACCTCCATCATTGATAATAACCTTTGGCACTCCAAATCTAGTGAACACATGCTTCTTTAGGAACTTCTTCACCACTCTAGCATCGTTAGTAGGAGATGCAATAGCTTCAACCCATTTAGAGACATAATCAACTCCCACCAAAATATACTGGTTCCCATAAGAAGATGGAAATGGACCCATGAAGTCCATCCCCCACACATCGAAAATCTCCACCTCAAGAATAGATTGTAAAGGCATCTCGTTCCTCCTTGAAATATTTCCAACTCGCTGACACCTATCACACTTTGCCACAAAGTCTCTAGCATCCTGATGCATGGTTGGCCAATAGAATCCTGACTGCAAAACCTTCGCCACTGTCTTCATACTACTGTTATGACCTCCACACTCAAGAGAATGACAATGCCTGAAAATATGAGGAACTTCATCATGAGGCACACATCTACGAAACATTCCATCAGAACACTCCTTGTAAAGTAGCGGTTCCTCCCAATAGTAGTGCTTCACATCATAAAAGAATTTCTTCTTTTGGTTATACAATAGATCATCCGGCACAACTCCTCCTACAATGTAGTTCACAAAATCTGCATACCATGGTGTAGACAAGGACACACCCAGAAGCTGCTCTTCCGGAAATTTATCATTGATAGGTTTTTCACCTCCTACCTTTCCATCTCCTTGATCCAACCTCGATAAGTGATCAGCTACCAAATTCTCGGACCCTTTCTTATCTCGAATCTCAAGATCAAACTCCTGGAGTAAGAGAATCCAACGAACTAGACGAGGCTTGGCATCCTTCTTTGTCATCAAGAAACGAATTGCAGCATGATCTGAATAGACAATCACCTTAGACCCAACAAGATAGGATCTAAATTTATCAAGTGCAAACACCACTGCAAGTAGCTCTTTCTCCGTAGTTGAATAGTTGATTTGTGCATCATCAAGAGTCTTGCTTGCATAAGCTATCACATGCATACGCTTATCCTTCTTTTGCCCAAGAACAACACCCACAGCATAGTCACTAGCATCACACATAAGTTCAAATGGCAAACTCCAATCGGGAGATGTAACTATAGGTGCAGAAGTAAGTTCCTTCTTCAACTTGTTAAACGCAACAAGACAACTTTCATCAAAGTCAAAAACACGATCCTTTTCAAGAAGATTACAGAGAGGCCGAGCTAACTTGGAGAAATCCTTGATGAATCGTCGATAAAATCCAGCATGACCAAGAAAGCTTCGAATTCCTTTCACAGATGAAGGTGGTGGCAATTTTTCAATAACTTCAATTTTTGCTCTATCGACCTCAATGCCTTTATTAGAGATTTTATGCCCAAGCACAATGCCTTCCTTCACCATAAAGTGACATTTTTCCCAATTAAGAACAAGATTAGTTTCAGTACATCTCTGCAACACCTTCGACAAACTGGCTAAACATGATTCAAAGGAAGAACCATAAACTGTGAAGTCATCCATGAAGACCTCCATGTCTTTCCCTATAAAATCTGAGAATATGTGGTTCATGAGCCGTTGAAACGTCGAAGGACCATTACACAAACCAAAAGGAAGCCTCCGATAAGCAAAAGTACCATAAGGACAAGTAAAGGTGGTCTTCTCCTGATCTTCGGGTGCAATAGGAATCTGAAAGTAGCCCGAAAAACCATCCAGAAAGTTGTAATACTCATTACCCGCCAACCTTTCGAGCATTTGATCAATGAATGGGAGGGGAAAGTGATCTTTGCGAGTAGCGTTATTCAACTTCCTGTAATCAATGCAAACTCTCCAACCTGTTACTGTTCTCGTGGGAATTAATTCATTCTTCTCATTATGAACAACAGTCATCCCACCTTTCTTAGGCACAACATGAATAGGACTAACCCACTTACTGTGTGGAACCGAATATATGATACCAGCGTCAAGCAACTTAGTGATTTCTTTCTTAACCACCTCTTGCAAATTCGGATTCAATCTTCTTTGTCCCTCAATCACAGGCTTATGATCATCTTCTAAGGCAATTCTATGCATCCAAAGAGCAGGGCTAATTCCCTTGATATCTTGAATTGTCCAACCAATAGCTGATTTATATTGCCGAAGAACATGTAATAATTTTTTCAGCTCATCATCACTAAGCAATGCAGAAACTACCACAGGATATGTATCATTAGGACCAAGAAAGGCATACCTCAAATTAGCAGGTAGAGGTTTAAATTCCACCTGTGGTGCCTCTGAAAGCGTAAAAACCATCTCAACTTCTGTGTCTCGAACAACAAGTGCTTCTTCTTCTAATACATCATCTAACACCCTTTCTGCTCCCATGAAGTGTTCATTTTCTAGCTGCACAATATCATCCACTATATCAATGGTAAAACAAGTTGCTCCAAAAGGAGGTATCTTCATTGCTTTGTTCAGATCAAATTCCACTTTGTCCTCGCCAACATTCAATGTCAATTTTCCAGCTTTAACATCAATTGTAGTGCCAGCAGTAGCCAAGAATGGCCTTCCCAAGATAATTGGTATCTCGACATCTTCATCCATCTCTAACACCATAAAATCACAAGGTATGACAAATTTATCAACTTTGACAACCACATCTTCAACGACCCCCAAAGGATATTTAACAGAACGATCCGCTAACTGAAGTGAAATTCGTGTCTTTTTAAGCTCTCCAAGACCAAGTCGTTTGCAGATTGAATATGGCATCAAACTCACACTAGCCCCTAAATCACACAAGGCTTTCATGTTCTCCATCTTCCCAATAGTGCAAGGCAAAGAAAAGCTTCCCGGATCTTTCAATTTCTGAGGAATGGCCTTTTGGATGACTGCACTGCATTCAGCATTGAGAGTAATGGTTTCTGCATCCTCAAGTTTCCTCTTCTTTGTCAACATCTCCTTAAGAAATTTAGCATAGAGTGGCATTTGATTCAAAGCTTCAGCCAAAGGAATATTGACATGCAACTGCCGGAACATAGTCAAGAACTTCTCGTACTGCTTCTCTAACTGCCTGTTGTGAAGTCTCTGTGGAAAAGGAATTGGAGGAACATAAGGTGGTGGAGGAACATACGGCTTTTCTGGTTCTTCTTCCTTCTTCTTTTCATCTACTTTTTCTGACTTTTCTGCATCGATCTCTACTTTCTCACTTTCTTTTTCAGCATCCTTCTCTTTAGGCTCAAGAACCTCAACCTCGGGCAACTCTTTCCCGCTCCTCAAAATAATTGATTTGCATTGCTCCTTACCAGTCTGGTCGGGTTGACTAGGAAGTGATCCTTGCTCATGAACACCCATCTTGGAGGCAATCTGTCCAATCTGTGTTTCTAGCATCTTTTGAGATGATGCCATCTGCTCTATTCTTGATTCCATATTAGCCAATGCCCCAGAAGTTCCTTGCATAATCTTATTTAGTGCAACCTCCCAATCAGCTGGTTCTTTCTTTGGAGGAGGTTGATACTGCTGCTGTGCTTGATATGGTGGTCGTGACTGAAAACCAGAAGGTTGATTCTGCCTTGGAAATGCATAAGAAGGATTAGCCGCATGATTATTACTGTAAGAAAGATTGTTGTTTGGCCTTTGATTTGGATTGTAATAGGAGTTATTCTGAACCGGCCACGGCTGTCTTCCCTGAATGAAAGATGCTTCTTCTGGAAATTGTTGCACATAAGAGTTCTGATTAGCACCATAATCATTATACCCCTCCATAGGTGAAGAAATAGCATTCACATTTGCTCTTTGTCCTCGCATCTCCTGAGTTAGAGTATCCAATTTTTGAGCCAGCATGTTGATCATCTCAGAGTCTTGTGCTACTTTAGCTGAGCTCGTCCCACTAGGTGCCCATGAATAGTTATTAGATGCCAATTCCTCAAGGAGTGCTTTAGCCTGTGTAGTTGGTGCCTTCTTGAAATTTCCACCAGCAGCCACATCCAAACTCAAACGAATATCTGCATTCATGGCCCCATAAAAAGTACTGATGATCTGCCAATCTTCCAAACCATGATGTGGACACTTCCTCAACAGTGCCTTGAATCTCTCCCATGCCTGATATAGACCTTCACCCGGTTGTGCTTTGAAACTCATAATCATAGTCCTCAATTGTTGCGTCTTGTCAGAAGGATAATATTTGGACAAGAATGCAGTAGAAAGACTATCCCATGTAGCAACCGCAGTGTTTGGAAGTTGCTGAAACCATTCCAAAGCTCTTCCCTTAATAGAGTAGGGAAACATATGGAGATGAATCTGATCACTCGTAACACCATTGATTCTGAATGAGCAACACATCTGCACAAAACGTTCTAGATGTCTGTGTGGATCCTCTAGTTCAATGTCTCCTTCAAAAGCTTGATTGCTGATCATCTGAATTAAACTCGGGTTAATGTTGAATTGGGTTGCATCAATCTCTGGAGTTTTGTACATGCAATTGGCAGGATTAGGTGTCTCATGGTCCCAAATAGAAGTCTTATCAACATTTACATTTGCATTAACATTTGCATTAACATTCGCGTTAACATTCTCAGCGTCCGTCATCTTAGATTTCTCTTTTCTTATCTTTCTCAAGGTACGCTCGATTTCAGGGTCAAATTCCAATTTTCTAACGCAAGATGAACGTAGCATACACCTAAAAATCACCAAAAAAACAACTTGTGGAACCAATTAAAATCTAAACAATAAGAAACAATTAACCTAAACTCAACCACACTGCCTTCCCCGGCAGCGGCGCCAATTTGTTAGTAGTATTTTTATGTGTTCGTTCTCAGGGAAGGACTGAATTGTAATATCAAGTTCAAGTTTTTATCTCTCACAATTTAGAAGTGTAGAAGAATGTTTGGTGTGTTTATAAACTAAATTAAACTAGACAAAATTAAACTAATTATCAATCGATAATAAAATATATGAGGAAATCAATCCAAGAACTGGGGTTCTTCACTTGGTTTCAATGCACATTCAATATCTATGTGATGTCTACGTTCTTACTCTGCTGAAAACAATTCTTCTAAGGTTATAATGTTCTCTTCCAAGATACAATATAATGTCTACAACTATACCCTAATTGTCACTTCCGTGATACAATCAAAGACAATCATAAACTATTAAGCTCCAAGAATTATAAGTCTCACAACTCTTCTATTAATCTTCCAATCAAATATTCGAGTTATGTCTGTTAAATCATGTACTAAAATTGCAACTCCTCTTCCAAGTTATTACAATCCCTAGAATACAATCAAAAGTTAGCTACTCTTCTAATTGTGTTAAGCCCTCAATAACAGATCAGCAAAGCAAGAAAATCACAGATAATTAAACACACATGAATACCAAGGAATACTACCCAATCCTCAGATTAAAGATTTAGTTACACATAATTAAAGAAGAAAACAAAATAATAATGATAAGGAATGAAAACATAATATTGAAGAAAGAATTGAAGATCGAAAGTACCTTGATACGATTAAAAGCTATGAATTGTTAGCTATGGATTGTTATAGCTATGAATTGTTATAATTTACAATGGTAGGATGTGTTTATATAGGCTCTACAAATCTTGCCCAGCAAGATATTGCCTTCTATTACAATTAGGATTTAAAGAAGGTACCCAAAACTGCCCAGAATACAATTAGAATTAGAAAAAGGGCAAAACAGTAAATTCCAAGCCTTCTTTTATAAGAAAATGTGCGCGACTTTAATCAGCACGTTTCTTGCACTTGTTTCCTATCCCAGGTTGTAGAAAATCTCTCAAGCTTCGCGTGGGCAGTAAGATCGCTGAAAACGGACTTCTAGAACTCCAGATATGGCCAAAACAGTATAAGCTGCGCAGCCTTCCCGGAAAATCCGAATTTTAATCAATTAAATCTCCAAAAACGACAAAAGCTTAGATATTCTTGGAAACCTGCACAACTAAGCAAAACACATCAAAACTACAACAACTTGAGTCCAAAACAATCAATTTAAGCCGAACGGAAGCATTCCAAGTGGATATAAAATCCACTTATCAAACCCCCAAACTTAAACTGATGCTTGTCCTCAAACATAAACAATTACAACTACCTAATTAGTACCACTTCCGTAGGTGATCACGGTTGCATTTGGCATATGCAACAAGCCCTTTAAACCCTTAGGCAGCCCTAGTGGACGAGTAAGGTCTCGTGAGGGCCTATAGCGAATGTACCCACAAAATCCATTTAACCTAATGCAATGCAATGCATGAATGCAACTAAAATGAAAAATGCAAAGATCCCCTTGAAACTCACCAACACCAACTAACAAGCAAATATCTCAAAGAATGCAAATAAATCCAAGCAGAGCTCGACTAAGTTCCCGTATACTAACAGTACATGACAGAAACGTGCGTGTGTGCGATGCTCATCAGAAATACTCCCAAAACTAGGTCAAAAATCATACATGCTTTCCGCCAAGACAATCACAGGTTTATAAACAGAATAGACTGTAGACACTTCATAACCTAGGAACACCTCCACCCTTATCCAAGGTAGACAGAAACTCATGCTTTATTACTAAACTACGACACTATATACAATACGCATGCTTATTTAACCGTGCAATGAATGAGATCCCAAAAGGCTTATACAATAATACCCATGTAGCGAGTGTTAGGTCAGCAATCCCAAACCACAAGGGCTTTAGGTTACTAGGACTAAGTCCCCTCAGACTTAATTACTCGAGTATTAAAGAGCTCAATCTGGTTAATTTTGCATGTCAATATTCCTTTGGCTGAAGCTTTGAATCAAATGCCACTCTATGCTAAATTTCTTAAGGAGATGTTGACAAAGAAGAGGAAACTTGAGGATGCAGAAATCATTACTCTCAATGCTGAATGCAGTGCAGTCATCCAAAAGGCCATTCCTCAGAAATTGAAAGATCTGGGAAGCATTTCTTTGCCTTGCACTATTGGGAAGATGGAGAACATGAAAGCCTTGTGTGATTTAGGGGCTAGTGTGAGTTTGATGCCATATTCAATCAATTTGTTAGTAGTATTTTTATGTGTTCATTCTCAGGGAAGGACTGAATTGTAATATCAAGTTCAAGTTTTTATCTCTCACAATTTAGAAGTGTAGAAGAATGTTTGGTGTGTTTATAAACTAAATTAAACTAAACAAAATTAAACTAATTATCAATCGAGAATAAAATATATGAGGAAAACAATCCAAGAACTGGGGTTCTTCACTTGGTTTCAATGCACATTCAATATCTATGTGATGTCTACGTTCTTACTCTGCTGAAAACAATTCTTCTAAGGTTATAATGTTCTCTTCCAAGATACAATATAATGTCTACAACTATACCCTAATTGTCACTTCCGTGATACAATCAAAGACAATCATAAACTATTAAGCTCCAAGAATTATAAGTCTCACAACTCTCCTATTAATCTTCCAATCAAATATTCGAGTTATGTCTGTTAAATCATGTACTAAAATTGCAACTCCTCTTCCAAGTTATTACAATCCCTAGAATACAATCAAAAGTTAGCTACTCTTCTAATTGTGTTAAGCCCTCAATAACAGATCAGCAAAGCAAGAAAATCACAGATAATTAAACACACATGAATACCAAGGAATACTACCCAATCCTCAGATTAAAGATTTAGTTACACATAATTAAAGAAGAAAACAAAATAATAATGATAAGGAATGAAAACATAATATTGAAGAAAGAATTGAAGATCGAAAGTACCTTGATACGATTAAAAGCTATGAATTGTTAGCTATGGATTGTTATAGCTATGAATTGTTATAATTTACAATGGTAGGATGTGTTTATATAGGCTCTACAAATCTTGCCCAGCAAGATATTGCCTTCTATTACAATTAGGATTTAAAGAAGGTACCCAAAACTGCCCAGAATACAATTAGAATTAGAAAAAGGGCAAAACAGTAAATTCCAAGCCTTCTTTTATAAGAAAACGTGCGCGACTTTAATCAGCACGTTTCTTGCACTTGTTTCCTATCCCAGGTTGTAGAAAATCTCTCAAGCTTCGCGTGGGCATTAAGATCGCTGAAAACGGACTTCTAGAACTCCAGATATGGCCAAAACAGTATAAGCTGCGCAGCCTTCCCGGAAAATCCGAATTTTAATCAATTAAATCTCCAAAAACGACAAAAGCTTAGATATTCTTGGAAACCTGCACAACTAAGCAAAACAAATCAAAACTACAACAACTTGAGTCCAAAACAATCAATTTAAGCCGAACGGAAGCATTCCAAGTGGATATAAAATCCACTTATCAAACCCCCAAACTTAAACTGATGCTTGTCCTCAAGCATAAACAATTACAACTACCTAATTAGTACCACTTCCGTAGGTGATCACGGTTGCATTTGGCATATGCAACAAGCCCTTTAAACCCCTAGGCAGCCCTAGTGGACGAGTAAGGTCTCGTGAGGGCCTATAGCGAATGTACCCACAAAATCCATTTAACCTAATGCAATGCAATGCATGAATGCAACTACTATGAAAATGCAAGATCCCCTTCAAACTCACCAAAACCAACTAACAAGCAAATATCTCAATGAATGTAACAAATCCAAGCAGAGCTCGACTAAATCCCCGTATACTAACAAATACATGAACAGAAACGTGCGTGTGTGCAATGCTCATCAGAAATACTCCCAAAACTAGGTCAAAAATCATACATGCTTTCCGTCAAGACAATCACAGGTTTATAATCAGAATAGACTGTAGACACTTCATAACCTAGGAACACCTCCACCCTTATCCAAGGTAGACAGAAACTCATGCTTTATTACTAAACTACGACACTATATACAATACGCATGCTTATTTAACCGTGAAATGAATGAGATCCCAAAAGGCTTATACAATAATACCCATGTAGCGAGTGTTAGGTCAGCAATCCCAAACCACAAGGCTTTAGGTTACTAGGACTAAGTCCCCTCAGACTTAATTACTCGAGTATTAAAGAGCTCACTCTGGTTAATTTTGCATATAAACAAATAACTTATTGACTCTTTTTTTTTCTTATTTTTTTTTCTTTTTTATTTATTTATTTATTTATTTTTATTTATTTTATTTATTTTTATTTTTATTATTATTATCTTCCCCCAAATATATATACCCACCTATACATACAAATCCAATTCCTTTTCTACTTATTTAAAAATTCAATTCTATATAGGAATTAATTGCAAGTTCACCTCTTTGATTCGTATTGGATAAATCTTTTTCTCTAATTTTATTTTTATTACGAATTTGTGTTCTTGTAAATGGGGATTTTGTATTATTCTTGGAATTTGGGCTATTTGTGGTGTGATATTGCTTGGTAATTATTGGTGGAGCTTCTTGTGAGTTGGGTATTGATTCTTATGGCTCCTAAGCGTGGGAGAGGTGGTGCTAGTGTTGTAAAATTTTCGTCTCCCGCATGATTCATTCGAGGATGAGGCATTGCAGGTATGTTTTCTACTATCCATTGTATTTACTTCCATTCAATGAGGGCATTGAATATTTTAAGTTTGGGGGTAATTTGGGGGATTAGTAGTTGTATGTTGTATATATTGTTGTATTTTGTGTTCATATAGGATATCATGTTTGCATAGTAGTGATAGTTCATGCATGATTGTTATGTTCGTAGTCTAGGGTTGCATAGTAGTCTAGGGTTTAAAGCATGAGTTTCTGTCTACCTTGGATAAGGGTGGAGGTGTTCCTAGGTTATGAAATGTCTACAGTCTATTCTGATTATAAACCTGTGATTGTCTTGACGGAAAGCATGTATGATTTTTGACCTAGTTTTGGGAGTATTTGATGGTGTGTTAATTTGTAGCATGTAACGTGTTCATGAGTTACAGACTCTTTGAACTTTCTATTTTATTATTGATGTGCTAGAAATAGGCATTTAAATATCGCAAGCGCACGATCTCATTTTAGTATTTTAAGATTCGTTCCACAGAGACTAAAATATTTTCGCGATTATTAATTTCTAATTTAGGCGGACTAGAACGCATTTGGAATTTTAGAAAATTTGGTTTTTACTATTTAATTACTAAATGGAAATCTATTTTAAACTAATTAATTTAAAATGAAAAGAACAAACATTATGAACGGGAAATTTTAGGAAAAATTTGACATGAATGCTTCATAAATCTAACTAGCCAAAAATTACCAACAACTAAAAAAAAGCAATTTCATAATTCGATTAAATCCTAGAGTGTACAGAACGAAGAAGCAGAAACACAAAACTCGGCTGTTATTCAAGAACTGCAACTCAGGACTGATTCAACTTAATTCGTTACAAAAACAAAAATTACTCGACTCGAAATAAAAACAATCAATTGACAACTCGACTCGAAACAAACGAAACCAAAACAAAAAAAACTCAACAAAACTATTTGAAACATAGTAACACAATAACAGTCGACTCAGCTAAACTAACTCAGCAAACAGAAACAACTCGACCTAACAGACTCAATTCAGTATAATCGAATTAACAGCAAACTAATGAAACAAAAACAAATGCAGAGAACTAACGCAGGAAACTCATGACGCGACTCAAAACAGACAGCAATTCAAAGACAACGACGAAGCATCAATCAAAAACATTACAAAACTCGCAGCAAACAACAGAAACTCAGCTACTAAAACACGGAAGAAATCGAAACACAATCCACACTCAAAAACTCAGCGAACAAACAGAACTCAGATACGCGTAGAAACAATGGTAAAATCAGCAACATTAACATTAAAACAGAAAACGTACAAACAGTAAACTGGACTCTAGACAAACTCAACCACAAAACAAGACAAGACCAGAACTCAAACAAGCACAGCACGTAATGATTCGACTCAGTACAGCAACTCAGAAGAAACCAGAACCAATGGAATTCAGTGAATTAAAACAACGAAAATGAAGACAAAAAGAAGAAAAACAAAATGAAAACAAGAAAAGTAGACTCGATTAAAACAAGAAACTTAAGGGGAGAAGGTAGAGTTTGTAGCGAATCAAAAAGAGACGAGGTAGGTGTTTGCAGTGAGTGAAAAGGAGGGGAGTAAAGAGAAGGAGAAGAAACAAAAGGGATGGGTTTATTCAACTGATAAAACAGGGGAGTGGTTTGAACAAGAATAAAAAAATAGGGGAAATGCTTCGAATTAAAACTAAATTGGCAGGTAAATAAAATGCTGAAAATTAATAAAACTATTTTTTTGTTTTTTTATTATACTAACATATAAAACATGGAAAATTTAGATCTACAATTAAAAATTACGAAACCCACAATAAAATGGAGATTTAAAGGGGCACAACTACGATTTTTAAACTAAGAACAAGAAATTAAAATCGTTACTTTCAACCCCAAGTGGTTAGCATTTCGCTATTTTGTCCACTAATCGGATTTACGAAAGTAACGAAAGTAAGGCAACATAAATAAGAGAGCGAGACAAGAAAATAACGGAAATGAAAATTTGCATTAATTAAAAGAGGAATGTTTACAAAATTTAGAACTACAAAACAAGAAATGAAATCTACCCTAAAACTACACTAAAATCTAGGTTGAAAATACAAGGGGGTGAGGGGGTATTTATAGGACAAGAATTAGGGTTGAGAGGTGTGTTGGGTGAATCTCCACCATACACCTTCTAATGTGGTGGAGAAATCCTAGACATCCAATTGTTTCCTTCCTCCTTAAGCTTTGTTGAGTGGATCTTGGTCATACACTTATTTAGTGTGTTGGGATGATCTCCACCTTCCACATGTCTTCAAAGATTCCTTTTCCTCCATGCTCCTAATTCTTTCTCCTTTTTTAATTTAAGTCCTTTTTCTTCCTCTTTTCCCCTTCCTTGCACTTTATTACTTTATTTTGCCATTTCTTTATTTATTCACGAATTTCCTGAAATACAACAAAATAATTTAGTAAAATACGAGTTCAAGCAACAAATAGGCAATAAAAATATGCACTTATCAATTATTAGTTTGTTTTTGATATTTAATTTGAATGCATTTATGTTGCTGCTTACTATTACTAATTTTTGTTGTGGTTGAGAAATGGAATGCAGGAAAATGACCGGAGAAGCATGCTAGAGGGGAAAGGCGTTCGCGGCAAAACGGACGAAGGAGGATTAGGTCTGAGTGAGAAATATATGGAGAGAAATCAGGACATTAATATGAGATGATATGATAGCAGTGTAACAATATTTCAATATAGAGCAAATGACATGGTTGTTACAAAATCTAAACAAATTGATTTCGCTGATGTAACAAATCAAATAACAGCTGCCAAGTTTCGAGCTTAGTGGCTTTAATGGCGATTCGGTTTATTATTTTTAATTTGTTATTTATGATAATTGATTGTTTTATTTAATTTTTAGTTACTAACATTTGATTAATGATTGATAGTGCTTAATCAGTGGTTTTTAGTGTGTTCTAATTCAATAAATTAGGTGATTGGAAATTTATATGCTTTAATATTTTGGGATAGTTTCAAAACTACCCATGTGAACTATCAGATTTTTAAATATATACTACCCATCTTTCTGAAATTCTAAAAATACCGACCTTGTTTTCAAAATTCCAAAAATACTACCTTCCTCAATTGCAACTTTTGCAACCTCATTTGCAACTTCCAGTTTTCAAATTTCTGATTTCATGTTCTGGGGTTCAGATGTCATTTTCGACCTCTTTTTTGGACTCTGATAGTTCACATTTTAGACTCTGATATATATATATATATATATATATATATATATATATATATATATATATATATATCAGAGTCCAAAAAAGAGGTCGAAAATGACATCTGACAAATGGAACTTGAAATCAGAAATTTGAAAACTGGAAGTTGCAAATGAGGTTGCAAGGCCCCGCCAAGGGCACTCATAATTGGTGAATTTGGGTTGCAAGGCCCCGCCAGGGGCACTCATAATTGGTGGATTTCTGATTTGCAACTTTCAGTTTTCAGTTGCAACTTTTGCAACCTCAGTTGCAACTTTTGCAACCTCAGTTGCAACTCCTCAGTTGCAACTTTTGCAACCTCAGTTGCAACTTTTGCAACCTCAGTTTTCAGTTGCAACTTTTGCAACCTCAGTTGCAACTTTTGCAACCTCAGTTGCAACTTTTGCAACTGAGGTTGCAACTTTTGCAACTGAGGTTGCAACTCCTCAGTTTTCAGTTGCAACTTTTGCAACATCGGTTGCAACTTTTGCAACCTCAGTTGCAACTCCTCAGTTGCAACTTTTGCAACCTCAGTTGCAACTTTTGCAACCTCAGTTTTCAGTTGCAACTTTTGCAACCTCAGTTGCAACTTTTGCAACCTCAGTTGCAACTTTTGCAACTGAAAACTGAAAGTTGCAAATCAGAAATCCACCAATTTTGAGTGCCCCTGGCGGGGCCTTGCAACCCAAATTCACCAATTATGAGTGCCCCTGGCGGGGCCTTGCAACCCAAATTCACCAATTATGAGTGCCCTTGGCGGGGCCTTGCAACCTCATTTGCAACTTCCAGTTTTCAAATATCTGATTTCAAGTTCCATTTGTCAGATGTCATTTTCGACCTCTTTTTTGGACTCTGATATATATATATATATATATATATATATATATATATCAGAGTCCAAAAAAGAGGTCGAAAATGACATCTGAACCCCAGAACATGAAATCAGAAATTTGAAAACTGGAAGTTGCAAAAGTTGCAATTGAGGAAGGTAGTATTTTTGGAATTTTGAAAACATAAAAGTATAATGAGGTAGTATTTTTGAAAAAATGATTTTATAGAAGTGAAAAGATAGTTGGGTGGTAGTAAAATTGGAAATAATTATTAAAATCTTATTTATTTATGTAAATATCCCTAATATTTTTATGTTTTAATTAGTGTTATTTATTGGGTCTTATACTCTTTTTAGATTTTTTTGTAACTGCCTATTTAAATATTTATTTATTAATTTGATCCTTTAATTGCCATAATTATATTAAACGACTTTATTGGTTTGATATTGTTTGTTGGCAAATTTGGAATTATTTTATTTATTGTTTAAATGTGTCTAAATGATTAAGGATTTAATCGTAATACTGTACCTTTTTATATGTTTTTGTATCTCTGAGGGTGGGCCATATATTGTGGTTTTTTGGACCAATTTTGGGATAATTTTGATGTCGTTTTTTGATGATTTGGGACATAATGGATGATTATTGTTTTGTTTTGATTTTGTGCCATATATGGTGGTTTTCAGTGAATATACACGTAGTGCCATATTTGATGGCGGTTCGTTAATGACTATTAGTATTTTTATAATGATTTTTTCTTGTGTCTAACCAAAGAACTTCCCTTTGGTTAGATTTTATTTTGATTTTCTATTTTATTTTAAAATTTAGTATATTAATGTTAGGTCGAATACACAAAATATAATCAAGTACTGTATGAGAGATTAACAAGAACACACGTTTTTGTAAGTAAAAACTGTTTGGAATTAATAATTCCTCTCTCAGTGATGTAAAATATCACAGAGAGCTGCTTAGGTTACAATGAATGAATATTTCAACGTTCGATACCCTTCTAGGGTTAACCTAACTGTATTTATAAAATATACAGCTACTGTACAATCATGAATTGATACTCCTATAATTAAGCTATTCAATTGATATAAATCACGATTGCTACACATCTTCTAAGTCAACTCAATCTCTTTTATAGCTAATCAATCTCCAAAGATATTGCTTTCATATTTATCTTCAATCACTGTTGACTTGTAGATGCTTCTGTCAAACAGAGTTTAACAAACTCTGTTGCTTCCATTCGTCAGCGTTTGCGCTTCCATCTATCAGCGTTTAAACAAACTCTGACTGCTTCCAGCCTAAACTCTGATTTAACACTGTATCACTTAAACACTGATTAGTAATTACATCAATTATATTTAACAATCTCCCCCAACTTGTTCATTAGCAAAAATGCACAAGTTAATGATAATTGATGATGTCAAAACAAAATAGACAAATGCAGTGTTTAACAAGTAATCAGAGTTTAAACTACTTACTTAAACAAAATATACAGAAAAACAAGAAATTTTTACAGAGCATCTTTTATCAAATTGCCTCAAGATCTGGCATCGTTCTGAGATAATCTATCAGCAATCTTCTCTCAGCATTCTCAAGTTCTCTCTGCATTATCTCCTTGATTTCCCTTAATTCAGGATCACTTTCATCAGTCTGATAGATAGTAGATCTCAAATCATAAATTTTGTTTCTCCTCATATCATTTCCCAGTCTGATAAATTTCACTTCCTCTGATTGTGAGTTAAAATCAAGAACTGTAACACCCAAATCAGTTTTCAGCTTTGTAGTACCTTTCTTCATTTTAATAAGATTTCCATTCCAATCTCTGTACTTAGGAACATATCTGCTGTTGTATTTCATGCCTCTAGTTGCCAAGTTATGAAGCATCTTTTTTCTAAGCACATTTGCAACTGACTCAGTTCTTCGATTTCTCACTTTGAAAAGATATAAAACATGTTCTAATTCTTTCCAGTACTTCAAATCAAGATCAAACTCACCAATCTTGTATACTGTTCCATCAGACATAAAATATAGGAGAAAATCTTTTTCTAAACTCTTCTGATGGACCAACTGTACTGACTCTAGTCTGTCTAAGCTTTCTTGAGTTACACCACGACCTGGAATAGCCAGTGAGGAAGGATCTCTAGGACCAGTTTGTTGTCTTGAATCTTTATGTGAGCCCAGACCAGCTTTACTTCTTCCAATCTTTCCTATTAAACCTTTTCCATCAGAAAAATCCATAGGACCTCCAGTCTCAGGAGTTTGTTCAAAAACTGAGGTTTTTCCAAAAACTGATTGTAATGTAGAAGATAAAGAGTTCTGCACAACTCGTGTAGCAACAGAGATTGTACTTGACTTTTTAGAATCTCTTTCCTGTTCCACAACTTTACCTTTTAGTTTCAACTTAATTTCTGCTTCTGTTGGCTTTCTGGATACTTACATCCTCTGATCAGCACCAACATTCTCTTTAATCATAATGCCTTTAAGAACAGGCTTAGCAGCTTTTACATTTTTCTTCAACTTGCCAGACTACAAAGCCTTCTTATGTTCTGCTTGTAAACTCTTTTCCTCAGCTTGAATGTCTGCAAGAGTAACTCCCTCTTCATTTTCTTCAAGGAACAACTTAGTAGCCAATTCCTCATCAGTCTGTGGATTTGAAGATAAAAATAAACTCTGAGTTTTGGAAGTACCCTGAGTATCAGTGTTTACAGCATCAGAGTTTGATTTAGAATTGTTGCCAGTTTGGAAACTCTTATCAGTTGCCCTTGACCTTAGATTCCTCTGACTTCTTGCTCCTCCATCTCCTGCATTATCCTTCTGAGTCAGAGTTTGAGACTGCCTGCATTTAGTCTTAGCATATCTCTCCCCCTTTTTGACATCATCAGGAATCAGAATTGAAGTAATTAGCTCCAAGGCGGTAGCAACAGAATCAACTTTTCCAGACAAGACATTCTGATTTTCTTCAATTTTGTTCAGTCTGACAAACATTTCATCTTGAGCTTTAGAAAATCTAGAAATTTTGAGTTTTGTATCAAACTCCAGAGTCATGTCTTTAGCCTTCAAGTCATTTTTCAGATCAGTAACTACCTTTTGACAATCATCAAGTCTGCCATCCAGTGTTTTGACTTGCACCACTGTGGCCTTCAAACAAGAAAGAATGTCTGGATTTGAAATTTCTATAACAGCTTGTTTCACAAACTTGGCTGCTCTCTCTTTAGGAAATATACAATCTTCCTTGTGCCAATTTTCAGAAAATTTAGCAAAGAATTCTGCTTCAACTTCATGTGATGTAGAAGGGTGAGTGAAAGGGGCATGCTTTGCATCAGTTTGCACTGGAGCACTTTGAAAAGAATCAGAGTCTCCACTTTGTTCAGCTTCTACTTCAATATTAGCATCTGGAATTGAATCTGTATGAAGCACCTCAGTATTCTCTGTAACACTATCCACAGTGTTTATAACAGGCTCAGCTGTATGCAGTTCAACATTCTCTGCAATAGCATCTACAGTTTCTTGAACAACTTCAGCATTCTCTGCAAACTCAGCAACTACCTCTGCAACTTCTTCAACATGCTTAGCAGGTTGCTCTTCAGACTCAACAGTCTTATCAACAGCTTCAGGCAGAGTATCAGAGATTACATCCTTAGTTGCCTTTTCAACTTCTTTACCATGTTCAGAACCCTGGTGAGCATCAGAGAATATAGCAGTGTGAGAATCCACTGTTTCATCAAGAAGTACAGTAGGCTGATCAGCTGCACCAGTTTCTTCAGATTGAACAAGAAGAGAGGAAATAGGAATATCAACAGGATCAGATAATGGCATGATAGGAGTAGAAAAATCATCCAAAGAAGGAAAACCATCTCTGTTGTCCTCATCCATTGGCATATGTACTGGTGATTGCACAGCCTCTTCTTCAGTGTTTACCTCAATAGCAGGTATTTCTGTAGAAGGAACCTCTGGAGCTTCAACATTTATCTCTTCATCAGAATCAGAGATTACCAACTTCCTTAACTTCCTTATTTTGTAGGTATGTACCTCAACTTCTATCTCTTCTTCATCAGAAGATGACTCTTCTTCAACAACAGAGGATGATGGAGACCTATTAGCTCTCTCATTCTTCTCTTTTCTAGCCTTTTTAGCCCTTGCCAAGCTATATCTGGAATTGTGAGCAGTATGCTTGGTCACATTCTTGTTAACATCCTTATTTGTCAAGTCAGAGAAAATTCTCTTATTGACCTAAAATGGCTGAATCACATCAGCTTCAGCTATTTCAACATTTGGCACACAAGCAGTAAATAGCATTTGACAAAATCTAGCAAAATACACAGTTCTAGATACGGACAACCTATCACCTAAGTTCATCAACACAAGTCTTCCAAAATCAAAATTACTACCATAGAGAAGAGAATACCCGATTTGAAGACTATCAATAGGAATTGCATCCCAGTTGGTGATTTTGTTCCCAAAAGCCCTTGTAATACAGTCGAAGAAGAAACTCCATTCTTTTCTCAACTGTGGCCTTTTCACTGATCCAAGTCTAGCCAAAGACCCTGAATACCCAACCTGCTGCAGAATATCTCGCAGATTCTTTTTAGAAGCAATAGCATACGAAGTGTGAATGTCGAAGCCCATGGTTTCTCTGACTGTATCTAGAGTGATAACATAGTCAGTTTCGTCATATGTGAAAATAATGGATGGAGTGCCATTCTCTCCACCATCATCATAAACAGAGTTTTGCCAAAAGGAGGCAATTTGTGATGCAGACAGCGTTTGGGGTTCAACCAAAGCTTTACCAATCTCTGAATCGCGTAAGAAACTCTGCATCAAATGAAAAGCATCTGGAGCGTTTTCATTGTTTAAAGGAGCTGCATAATTGTTAGAGACAAATAAGAGGCCAAGAGTATTGAAAGGTTTGGTTGCCTTTAGAACAATATAAGAAGAAATACGAAATAAATATCAATGCATCATTCAGTGAGTACCATGCCATGGATATAAGAACTCACAAATCTCTCAAGTCACACAAGTGTTTAAGTGAAGTGTTTACACTCAAGTTCAATCAGTAAAAGCAGATGCTACCATATACTTGGTTGTCCACCAAATTTACACTACTTTGAATACATGTATGCACAAATCAAAAGTACTTTGTTCAGGGTTTTAATGTGGTTAAAAAATAAAAAGAAAGAAAGAAAAAAAATTGCTAACTGAACAGTGTTAATATAGCAAAGTGTCCAGTTCTACTGCAAATACATAACTGTAGATGATAATCAGTAAATATACTTTTTTTATGTATATCTACTAAATGAACTTTCCTTTACACATAAATTCCCAACTATTTGCCCATCAATCCCCAAATAAAATCAGACTGTTCTTGAACAATCAGAGTTTAAATCAGAGTTTTTAAAAAAATAAAATAAAAAGGCTCAAAGGGGTTCACTAAGGGTTTGTAAATTTATTGACCGTGTTTGGTTAAATGTGGTAAATCCTAGTGCCTTTATCATTTTCATGCACACACATACCATGCAGTCTCAAAATGGTTTAAAACAAGTTCTAGAGCAACATACTTACTGATCAACAGCACACATCAATAAAATTTGATTGATATAAAATGTATCAATCACTGATAGGCTCAAAATCTCACAGGGTGTAAGCATGCTTTAGTACTCACCAAAATTAACAGAGACATATCTCAGGTTTATAAATTTTCACAAGCACAAACAAGGAATTATCAAGTACCATGTATATTTCTTTGGGAACATAGTATCACTAACAGAGTTTAGGAGTCATCATTATCAGAAGATATTCATGAGAGGCAATGCACACAATATTTACAGACTCAGAGTTTAGGATTAATGAACTAAGAGATGCTATAAATATGAAACAGTATCATGCTTGTGTTGGATTTCTGTACAGTCTAAGATTAGATCACAGATAACTCAGATAGATTCATGATTAATAACTGAAAATCATGCTTCATACATTTTCTTCATTGGTGTTCATCTCAGACAATAACATTATCAGAATTAATCAGAGTTTATCTAGCATGTTAACAGTGTTTGATTGACAAAACATGCTAACAGAGTTTGACAGTCAAAGAACAGAGTTTAAAAATTGAGTTCACTTAGCATTTAACACATCACAAAAACATAAGTAATGCATTACATAAGTGAAATTTGAGTCTAACCAGTATCTCTAGTCAAACCCAGAGATCATTCTAAGTTCATTTACAAGCCTTGTAAATATAGCTTCACTCAATGGCTTGGTGAAGATGTCTGCAAGCTGTTGGTCAGTAGACACAAAATGAAGCTCAATGTTTCCTTCCTCTACATGTTCTCTGATAAAGTGATACCTTATGCTGATGTGCTTGGTCATTGAATGTTGTACTGGATTACCTGTCATAGCAATAGCACTTTGATTATCACAGTAAATAGGAATCTTACTGTACCTCAATCCATAATCCAGCAACTAATTCTTCATCCATAGAATCTATGCACAACAGCTACCAGCAGCAATATACTCTGCCTCAGCTGTAGATGTAGAAATTGATTTCTGTTTCTTACTATACCAAGAAACCAGTCTGTCACCCAGAAATTTACAACTTCCACTGGTGCTCTTTCTATCTATCTTACAGCCTGCAAAGTCTGCATCAGAGTAACCAAGTAGCTTGAAATCTGATTCTCTGGGATACCATAGACCTAAAGTAATGGTGCCCTTGAGATATTTAAAAATTCTTTTCACAGCTGTGAGATGTGGTTCTCTGGGATCAGCTTGAAACCTTGCACAGAGACAAGTTGCATACATGATATCAGGTCTACTTGCTGTTAGATAAAGAAGAGACCCTATCATGCCTCTGTAGTTTGTCATATCTACTGATGCTCCTGTATCCTTATCCAATTTAGTTGCAGTTGCCATGGGAGTTGATGCAGATAAGCAATCAAGCATACCAAATTTCTTGAGAAGATTCCTGGTATATTTTGCTTGATTTATGAAAATTCCATCATCTGTTTGCTTCACCTGTAGGCCTAGAAAAAAACTAAGATCTCCCATCATACTCATTTGATACCTGGACTGCATTAGCTTGGCAAACTTTGTACAGAGTTTATCACTAGTAGACCCAAAAATTATGTCTTAAACATATATTTGAACCAAAAGCAGATCACTACCAGATTTAAAGTAGAACAGAGTTTTATCAATTGTACCTCTGTGAAACCCACTTTCTAGAAGAAATTGAGCTAGTGTCTCATACCATGCTCTTGGTGCCTGCTTAAGTCCATAAAGTGCTTTATCAAGCCTGTAGACATAATCTGGATATTTGGGGTCCACAAGTCCTGGTGGTTGTTCAACAAACACTTCTTCTTCAAGTTTCCCATTCAGAAAGGCACTTTTCACATCCATTTGAAATACCTTGAATTTCTTATGAGAGGCATATGCTAGAAACATCCTTATTGCCTCCAACCTTGCAACTGGAGCAAAAGTTTCATCATAATCTATTCCTTCCTGCTGTGAATAGCCTTTTGCCACAAGTCTGGCTTTGTTTCTTGTAACAACCCCCTCACTATCAGTTTTGTTTCTGAAAACCCACTTAGTATGTTAGGTCGAATTCACAATAGTTAATCAAATACTGTATGAGTAACTTAACAAGAACACACTGTTTAATACTTAAAAACTGTTTGGAATTAACAATTCCTCTCTCAGTGATGTAAAATATCACAGAGAGCTGCTTAGGTTACAATCAATGAATTTCTCAATGTTTGATACCCTTCTAGGGTTAACCTAACTGTATTTATAAAACATACAGCTTCGTACAATCAGTAATTGATTCTCCTATAATCAAGCTATACAATTGATATCAATCACGATTGCTCCAGTCTTCCAAGTCAACTCAATCTCTTTGACAGCTTTCTAATCTTCAAAGATATTGCTTCCATATTTATCTTGAATCAATCTTCAAACACTGTTGACTTTTCAGACAATACCGCTACAGAGTTTAACAATCTCTGTTGCGCTTCCAGTCAGTGTTTAACTAAACTCTGACTGCTTCCAGCTAAACTCTGTTTTGTCACTTTAGCTTCCAAACACTGTTCTCATCAATCATTTCTAACAATCTCCCCCAACTTGTCCATTAGCAAGAATGTACAAGTTTACAATAAATGATGATGTCAAAACAAATACAAAGTTTTACAGTGTTTAACATACAAACAGAGTTTAAACTTTTACTTAACAAACTTACAACTTTTGTCTACCTAACTTCCTCAAGATCTGGAGCTGTTCTGAGATAATCAATTAACAACCTTCTCTCACCATGTTCAAGTTCAATCTCCATAGCTTCCTTGATCTCTCTTAAATCTGGATCATTTTCATCAGTTTGAAAAATAGCAGCTCTGAGATCATAGATCTTGTTTCTTCTCATTTCATTTCCCAACCTGATGTACTTCACTTCTTCAGACTTTACATTGAAATCTATAACAGTAATTCCAAGATCAGTCTTCAACTTCGAAGTCCCCTTCTCCATCTCTATCAGATTGCCATTCCAATCTCTGTACTTAGGAATATATCTTTCAGCAGACTTTGATCCTGTAACAACTTTAGCTTTCTGCATATACCCCCTTATAGAATTAGCAATAAGCTGTGTTTGACGATTTCTGACTCTGAAGATATGCAAGACATACTGAAGTTCCTCAAATAATTTTAGCTTGATTGCTTCTTCATTCACTCTATACACTGACCCATCTGCCATAAAGTATAACAGAAAGTGAATGTCTAAGCTCCTTTGACGAACTAGCTGAACTGACTCCAACTTGTCTAGATTTTCTTGAGTAATACCAGAACCAAGAGATACAATTGCAGAGGGATCTCTTGGACTGTTACTAAATCTCAAATCTCTTTTTGAACCTAATCCAGAAGTATTTCTGCCTGGTGGCTTTCCTGAACATGCAACATTATGTTGATATTCACCAGTCACTCCTGCATCTTCTTGCACTGGAATCTTTGGCCTTGAAAAACCAGGTAAAGGTTTACTTTGTGTCTGTACAACTTGTGTGACAACAGAGGTTGTAACAATCATTTTGCCCTTGTTCTCCTCATTCATTACCCCTTTTAACTTCAATTTAGCATCAAGAGAAGACTTTCTGATCAACTTTTCTTTATCTTCTTCTTCTTCTTCTTCTTGAATGCCAGTTAACTTCTCTTTGATTTCAATGCCTTTAAGAACAGGCTTTGCAGCTTTAACCACTTTCTCTCTCTTCTTCAACTTATCAGACTTTAAAACCTTCAAATGCTTTTCTTGTAGACTTTTCTCTTCAGCTTTAGCATCTTCTAAAGTAACTCCTTCTGCATTTTCTTCCATAAAAAGCTTAACAGCTAATCTCCTCATCAGTCTTTGGATTTGATATTAATTCCAAACTCTTGGTTTTTGAAGTACCTTGAGTTTCAGTGTTTATACCAACAGACTGTGACTTAAGAGATTTGCCAGATCTCAGAGTTTGCCTTTCAGAGTTTAACACCTTACTCTTATCACTTGCCCCTCCATCTCCAGCATCATCCTTTTGAGACAGAGTTTGAGAAACTTTGCATTTAGACTTAGCAACTCTCTCTCCCTTTTTGACATCATCAGGAATGAGTATAGATGTGATGAGCTCCAAAGAGTTAGCAATAGAATCAACCTTAGCCAACAAAGTAGCTTGATTCTCTTCAACCTTTCCTAGCCTGGCAAAGAGAGTATCTTGAACTTTAGAAAGCTGTGCAGCTTTGATTTTTGACTCTCTTTCCATCTTCAGTTCTCTTGACTGTATCTCTGTCTTCAAAGAAGCAATTTCTTGCTTTGTATCAGCAAAATTTCCATCCAGAGTTTTGACTTGTACCACAGTTAATTTGACTAGCAGTTTGCTTAACAAAATCAGCTGCTCTCCCTTTTGGAAAAATACAGTCTTGTTTATACCAATTAGCAGCAGATTTAGCAAGATACTCTTCTTCAATTGTATGAGATGGACAAGGCTGATCAAAAGATTTATGCTTATTATCAGTCTGTGCTGGTGCACTCAGAAAAGAATCAGAGTTTGCACTGCTGTCAGATTCATCTTCAGCACTTGCATCTTTAGCTTGAGCATCTTTTAAAGACCCACTGTGCTGAGCTGTGTCAGCCACAGTTTCTGTAACAACTTCTGCAACCTTTTCAATATTATCCTCATGTTGCACAGGCTCTGCAACAGAGTATGTATTTGTTGCTTCATCTTGCATAGGTTCAACAGAGTTTGCATCTTTAGTTGCTTGATCAACCTCATCACCCTTGTCAGGAATTTGATAACCCTCAGAGATTAACTTTGTATGTGATGCTACAGGCTGAACAGCTGTACCAGTTGCTTCAAAATGAACAACAGGTGAGATAGGATCAGAGAATGGTTCAAATGAGTCAAGAATATCATCCATTGGTGAAAAACCATCTCTGTTATTTTCTTCTGCAGGCATTTTATCCTCTGCAGGTGCTTCAACATTTTCAGGCACAGCATCCTCTGCAGGTATTTCAACATTGACAGCCACAATATCCTCTGCAGGTATTTCAACATTGACAGCCACAATATCCTCTGCAGGCATTTCAACCTCTGCAGGTATAGCAACATTCTCTGCAACCTCAACAGTAGGTGTTTGCAGTGAAACCACCTCTGGAGCTTCAATAACATTCTCATCTTCAGAATCTGAAAGAATTAATTTTCTCTTCTTGACTTGAGGCACTACAATCTCCTCTTCTTCTTCTTCACTAGAGCTCTCTTTAGGTGGTGAAAGTGAAGGTCTGTTTGCCTTTTGTTTCATTCTTCTAGTATAAACAGCTCCAGGTGATATCTGTTTAGCCTTTGAGTGTTTAGTGTTTTGGGCGGTGTGTATTTTTCTTTTTGGTTTGGATTTGGGTTGTTCAGTAGATGCTGGCTCAGAGTTTAAGGTTTCAGAGTTTAGTGGTGGAGAGTTTATTGTTGGAGAGTTTAAGGTTTCAGAGTTTATGTGTTCTGGTTGTGGTTGATGAGATGTAGTAGGTACAGTGGTTGTGGGTGTTGTGGGTGTTGGTTCAGAATTTATGGTGTCTAATGGTTCAGGCATGTGATGTGGTGATTGAGAATCTTGAGGTTGGTTTACATAGTTCTGTAAGGCTAGTGGCATAAACATATCAGGTATGTGCTGTTTAGTAACATCTTTGTTTGTCAAATCAGAAAACATTCTTTTAACAACTTGAAAAGGCTGAATCATATCAGCTTCATCAATTGGAATGTTAGGCACACAAGCAGTAAATAGCATTTGACAAAAACGAGCAAAATAAACAGTAGTAGGCTCAGACAAACGCTCTCCCAGATTCATTAGCACTAATCTACCAAAATCGAAATTACCTCCATATAGTAGAGCATGACCAATTTGGAGAGTGTCAAGAGGAAGTGCATCCCAGTTTGTTGTCTTCTTGCCAAAAGCTCTTGTAATGCAATCGAAAAAGAAACTCCATTCCTTTCTCAAAAGTGGCCTTCGCAAAGATCCAATTTTATTCAAATCTCCTGCACAGCCAATTTGCTGCAACATTGTCCTCAAGCGATCATGACCAACAACACTGTAAGAAGTGTGTGTCTCAAAATCCAGAGCATCCCTAACCGTAGTTGGAGTAATGATATACTCTGATTTAGCATGAGTGAAAGTGATTGTTGGAGTGCCAGATTCTTCTCCATCATCATACACAGAGTTTGTCCAAAAGGTAGCGATTTGTGAAGCAGAGAGTATTGATGGTGCAGTTAACGCCTTCCCTATTTCAGAGTCTTTCAAGAAATTTTGAAACAGATGAAACGCCTCTGGAGCATTTGCATTCTCCAGTGGTGCTGCATAGTTGCTAGGAAGAAACACTAATCCTGCTGCATCAAACGCTTTGGTTGCCATTAGAAGATATGATATGAAGATATTTAGAGAAAAGATGTGTATGCACTGTAAGTGTTTATCAAAATGTGAGTGAGAATGAATGAGAATTTTGAAAGTGAATGAGTATGCAAGTAACTGTGAGTGGGTGAATATGAATAGATGTGAAGTGAGAGAACAAAAACGATTAGAGTAAAACTAAAACTCAATCGTTTATTCAATAAAAGCGCGCAACTGACTGTAGAGTAATGTGTGAGTGGGACACTATCATGGGACACGTGTCAAACAACCAATGGATCACTTAATAATTACCGCTGTCATTCCTATAATCACGACACTTTGACATATTTATACTAATTAACAGTTGTCAACTACCCCAATTACTCCAAAATAGTCAAATCATCTCAATGAAACTGTACCTTAGAGTATTTAACACAACTCAACAGTGTTTATCAATTTTCCAACTTTATCACTAACAACCCTTTCAAAAATTGCACAGTTGTGAATATGAGTGTGTGTGAAGCAGAGTTTACTAAAATCAATTTTTAGAGCATCTAATATTTCATAAAATCCATAACAAGAATCAATAAACACTGAATGCACAAACTCTCATAGTAAACACTGATTGTTTGATGAATGCTAAACTCTGTAGTTACTGTAATACAGAAATCTGAAAACTTCTATTCCCTTTGATGTTCCATGATTATCCAAGTAAGCACACAGTCTTTGAAGACAAAAAGATCAAGAGATAGAAATCAGAGCATCATTCAGTGAATAACAGTCATGAATTTGATAAACTCACAAACTCTCAAGGCAAACAAGTGTTTAGGTGAAGTGTTTACACTCACATTCAATCAGAAATAGCAGAATCTACCATATGCTTGAATGTCCACCAATTCTACACTACTTTGAGTACATGTATGCACAAATCAAAAGGACTTTATTCAGGGTTGTAATGAGATAAGATCAAACAGATGAGTATAGATGTTTTATTCATGAGTGAATTTCAAGCTGAACATTTTAATAGAGCAAAGTGTTCAGTCACACTATTAGTACATATTTGTACAATATCAGTATATATGCCCCTTTTTTTTTGTTTTTTTTTTGTTTTTTTTTATTTTTTTTTTTATTTAGCATATATACTGAGTAAACTTTTCTTTTCTTGAGAGACCCTCATCTGCTTGATTTTTTTTTTTAAAAAAAATATATAACTGCTCTTAATACTTCAGAGTATAAGAAAAAATGAGCAGTTAATTAGGCTCAAAGGGGTTTACTAAGGGTGGTATTTATGAACAGTGTTTGTATAGTGTTTGAACAGTGTTCAAAAGAATTTTGAACAGTATTTGAAGGAATGGTAAATCCTATTGCCTTTATCATTTTCATGCACACACATATCATGTAGTCTCAAGATGGTTTAATACAAGTTCTAGAGAAACATACTTCCTGATGAATATCACACTACAATAAATACTGATTGATAGAAAATATATCAATCACTGATTTGGCTCAAACTCTCACAGGGTGTAGACATGAATCTGAACTCACCAAACTAATCAATGACACATCTCAAGTTTTATGGTTTTCACAAGTACAAACAAGGAATTATCAGGAACCATACCTTTGGAAACAGAATGTCACTAATCAGAGTTTAGAGTTCATCAATAACCAAAATTATTTATGAGAGGCAATGCACACAATATTCATAAACTCAGAGTTTAGGACTAAATAAACTAAGAGATGCTATAAATATGAAACAGTATCATGCTGTGTTGATTTACTGCACAAAATCTGATTAGATTATAGTGAATCAGAAAGAATCATGATTTAATTACTGAGAATCATGCTTCATACATTTTTCTTCATTGGTGTTTTCATTCAGACAATAATCAATTCTGAATTCACTGAGTGTATCCAACATGATAACAGTGTTTAACAGACAGACATGCTGACAGAGTTTAACAAGTTTTAAACATAAGCATGCAGAACAGAGTTTAAGACTAAGGTTCACATAGCACTTAACAATTTGCAGAAACATGAGCAATATATTCTAGAGATAAGTCTTTGAGTCTAACCAACATCTCTAGTCAAAACTAGAGACCATTCCTAGTTCATTGACCAGTCTTGTAAATGTAGCTTCACTCAATGGCTTGGTGAAGATATCTGCAAGTTGTTGTTCTGTAGACACAAAGTGAAGCTCAATGTTGCCTTCCTCTACATGCTCTCTGATGAAGTGATACCTTATGCTGATGTGCTTTGTCATTGAATGTTGTACTGGATTACCTGTCATTGCAATAGCACTTTGATTATCACAATAAATAGGTATTTTGGTATACCTTAATCCATAATCCAGCAGTTGATTCTTCATCCATAAAATCTGTGCACAGCAGCTACCAGCAGCAATATACTCTGCTTCAGCTGTAGATGTAGATATTGACTTCTGTTTCTTGCTGTACCAGGAAACAAGTCTGTCACCCAGAAATTGACAACTTCCACTGGTGCTTTTTCTGTCTATCTTACAGCCTGCAAAGTCTGCATCTGAATAACCAAGTAGTTTAAACTCTGATTCTCTTGGATACCACAGCCCCAAAGTTATAGTGCCCTTGAGGTACTTAAAAATCCTCTTTACTGCTGTTAAATGTGGTTCTCTTGGATCTGCCTGGAACCTTGCACACAAACAAGTTGCATACATGATATCAGGTATACTAGCTGTTAAATAGAGTAGAGAACCAATCATTCCTCTGTAGCTTATCATATCTACTGATGACCCTGCATCTTTGTCCAATTTTGTTGCAGTTGCCATGGGAGTTGTTGCAGATGAACAGTCAAGCATACCAAATTTCTTGAGAAGATTTCTGGTATATTTTGCTTGATTTATAAAAATTCCATCATCTGTTTGCTTCACCTGTAACCCTAGAAAATAACTAAGCTCTCCCATCATACTCATTTGATATCTTGACTGCATGAGTTTGGCAAACTTCTTACAGAGTTTATCATTAGTAGATCCAAAAATGATGTCATCCACATATATCTGAACTAAAAGCAAGTCACTACCAGATTGAAAGTAAAACAGAGTTTTGTCAATAGTACCTCTGTGAAACCCACTTTCTAGTAAAAATTTGGCAAGGGTTTCATACCATGCCCTTGGTGCCTGCTTAAGTCCATAGAGTGCCTTGTCTAACCTGTAGACATAGTCTGGATATTTTGGATCTACAAAGCCTGGTGGTTGTTCCACAAACACTTCTTCTTCAAGTTTTCCATTTAAAAATGCACTTTTCACATCCATCTGAAACACTTTGAATTTCATGTGAGAGGCATATGCAAGAAAGATTCTGATTGCCTCAAATCTAGCAACTGGAGCAAATGTTTCATTATAGTCTATCCCTTCCTGTTGTGAATAGCCTTTTGCAACCAGTCTTGCTTTGTTCCTTGTGATAACACCATCACTGTCAGTTTTATTTCTGAAAACCCATTTAGTACCAACAATGGATCTGTTCTTGGGCCTTGGTACAAGGGTCCACACTTCATTTCTTTCAAATTCATTTAGCTCTTCTTGCATTGCTGTTATCCAGTCAGCATCTTTAAGAGCTTCTTCTACTTTCTTTGGCTCAGATTGTGACAAGAATGCATGAAACAGACATTCATTTGTTGTTGCACTTCTTGTCCTTACTTTTGCATCTGGATCACCAATAATCAAATCAGGTGTGTGAGATTTAGTCCATTTTCTTGCAGAAGGCAAATTGCTTCTGTCATCATGTGATCCTCCCCCTTGATCCATGCTCTCCTGATTTTCTTGGTGCCTCTCTTCATTTTCAGATGCTCCCCCTGAATGTGACTGCTCAGAATTATCAACAGAATTTGAATCAACAGAGTTTGATTCAGAATTATCAACTGAGTCACTTTCAGTGTTTGAATTATCACTTTGATGTGATTCTTCATGCTCCCCCTCAACTGGTTCTTCCCTTGTTTCTGATTGAAGAGTTTCTTCAGTATTTACCAGTAGAGGTTCAGAGTTTAGATCAACAGAGTTTGTCAGATCAGTCAGATCAGAGTTTACTTTTTCAGAGAATAAATCTTCATTTTCAAAGTGGAGTAGATCATGTTCATTGACATCTTCAAGTCCAGTTATTTTCTTGTCATCAAATGACACATGAATTGATTCCATGATCACTCTGGTTCTCAGATTATAAACTCTGAATGCCTTTGTTGACAGTGGATAGCCAACAAAAATTCCTTCATCTGCCTTTAGGTCAAACTTGGTCAACTGTTCAGGATGAGTCTTCAACACAAAGCATTTGCATCCAAAAATATGAAAATATTTTAGATTTGGCTTTTTCTTCTTCACCATTTCATATGGTGTTTTACCATGCTTGTTGATCAGTGTTGCATTTTGAGTAAAACAAGCAGTTTGAACTGCTTCTGCCCAGAAGTATGTTGGCAATTTTGCTTCATCTAGCATGGTTCTGGCAGCTTCTATCAAGGTTCTATTCTTCCTCTCCACTACACCATTTTGTTGTGGAGTGCCAGGTGCAGAAAACTCTTGTTTGATTCCTTTACTCTTGCAAAATTCTTCCATTGATGAATTCCTGAATTCAGTTCCATTGTCACTTCTGATTATCTTCACTTGATTCTCTGACCCTTTGTCCAGTTGGATTATATGTTCTGTCAGTGTTAATGCAGTTTCATCCTTCTTTGCAAGAAAATATACCCATGTGTATCTGGTATATTCATCAACAATGACTAGGGCATATTTCTTCTTTCCAAGAGACATCACATTCACTGGTCCAAAAAGATCAACATGTAGGAGATGATAAGGATCAACAATTGAAGACTCAGATTTGCTTTTGAAGGAGGCTTTTTTCTGTTTGGCCTTTTGACAAGAATCACACAGGCCTTCTACATTCAACAAAGACCTTGGTAGACCTCTTACAAGATCATTCTTGATTAGCTCATTGATGTTGTTCAGGTTCAAATGAGAGAGTTTCTTGTGCCATTTCCAACTCTCTTCACTGGACATTCTTGTAGACAGACACACTGCTTTGCCATCAGTGTTTGTTGACAATTTAATTTCATAGATGTTATTGTGTCTGTTTCCAACTAGAGCAACTTTCCCTGTAGATTTACTGATCACTTGACAATATTCAGGCTGAAAATCCACATGATATCCTCTGTCACAGATTTGACTCACAGATAACAGATCATGCTTGAGTCCTGGAACCAGAGCTACATTTGTGATGATGACATTTCCAAGATTAATGTTGCCATATCCCAGAGTATGTCCTATGTTGACATCTCCATAGGAAACTTTTGGGCCAGCCTTCTCCTCATACTCTGATAACAGGGCTTTATTTCCAGTCATGTGTCCTGAACATCCACTGTCCACGACTAGGGTACTCACCCTGGTGCCCTGCAATCACAAACAATCACTGATTGTTAGTTTTAAGGATCCAGACTTGCTTGGATCCTTTGGCTTTCTTAATTCTGTTAGCTTTTGCAGCGGAATTCACATTATCAGAGTTTAAGCTAACTTTTTCAGAGTTTACATTTGCAGAGTTTACTTTAACCCATTTCAAATTTGGTTTGGGTTCATAGTAATTGTAGTAAATAGCATGATAATCTCTGCAAGTGTAAATAGAATGCCATGTACTTCCACAATGTTTGCATAAAGTCTGTGGTCTAGTCCTCACATAATCATTTTTAACTGCAGTTTTAGAGGGCAAAGAATTTATTTTCTTATTCTTACTGCAGAAACTAGCAAGATGATTAGTGTTACCACAATTAAAGCATGTTTTTCTAGGAGCTAATGAAGCAAGCATTGGCTTAATTCCTGATGTTATGCCTACCTTTCCATTTTTATTTTTCTTAGGCATTCTCTGTTTGTTGACAGATTTTATCTCTTTAAGCTTATGCTTGAGTTGTTTATCTGTCATTGAACCAATGTTAACCTCTTTAACAAAAGTCTTAGCATATGATTCTTTAACAGCCTTTTTCTCAGCTTCAGTCTTAGGTCCACCTGTTCCCATAACATTACCTTCAGATGAACGATGTGGTCTAACTTTTACCAAATTTTCAAATCTAAGTTCATCTCCTTCACAGTAACCTAGACCTACTGTATCTGACTGAAACACTTCTTGAGTATCTTTACCAGAGTGTGTCCAAGTTTTAATGATGTGTTTAGTATCCTCCAATTCAGATTCTAGTTGCTTATACTTACCTAGCAACTCCTGTTCAATAAACACTACATCATCTCTCTCTTTCTGAATTTTATTCATGTTCTCTAGTTGTTCCTCAACAAGTTTGTTTCTATCTTTGAGTTGAGAGCACTCATTCTTTATCCTCTCATTTTCTAAAGTCTGATCCCTATAACTGATATGCAATGCTTTAAGATAAATTCTCAATTCAGTTATATTATCAGTATTATAAGCATAGGTAGTTGGAGGTACCTTGAGATCATCATCTTCATTTTGAGTAGTAGCCATGAGTGCATAGTTGACTTCTTCATCTGAATCTGAAGTGTCTGCCCAATCTCTGCCTTTGGTGTAGAGTGCCTTTTCAGTTTTACCCTTCTTGCACTCAGGAGCATAGTGACCCATCTCCTTACACTTGTAGCATTGAATCTCAGACTTATCTTTCTTACCAGATTTGAAGTCCTTTCCCTCAGATTTCTTGAAATTCTTCTTGTCAGACTTAGAGTAGTCCTTGGAGAATCTCTTTCCCTTCTTGAAGTTCTTGTATCCCATCTTCTTGAAGGTCTTTACCATCAATGCAGCCATTTGCATCATCTCTTCATCATCTTCAGAATCAGATGTTCCATCTGTGTTTGAGTCAACATCAGAGTTTGATGACTCACTTTCTGAGTGTATGACTAAAGTTTTTCCTTTTGCCTTTTTTCTTGATGCTTCCTTCTTTGATGGTTTCTCCTCAACCTTAAGTGCAACAGACTTTGACTTTCTACTAGATCTCTTGTTTCTCTGCTCCAATTCCAATTCATGGGTTTTGAGCAGTCCATAAATTTCATCAATCTCTGTTTACCAAGTTCATAATTATCTCTTATAGTGGTTGTTTTCACATCCCACTTTTCAGGTAGAGAAAGAAGAAACTTGAGATTTGAGTCTTCTAAATCATACTCTTTGTTAACCAATGACAAATCATTGAGCAGTTTACAGAATCTGTCAAATGTTTCTGTCATGGTTTCTTCAGACTTTGCCTCAAAGTGCTCATACTCCTGAGTGAGTATGTTTCTTCTGTTTTTCTTGATTGCAGGAGTTCCTTGACACCTAACCTCAAGTGCATCCCATATTTCCTTTGCAGTTGTGCAATTTATCACTTTATTAGACATAACATTGTCTAATGCACTGTGAAGTAAGTGTCTTACTTTTGCATCCTTTGCAATAGATGAAAGATCCTCAGCAGTTAGATCTTTCTTTTCTTTTGGAATGACCTTTGATTCCTCACCAGCAGCAGCAGCAGATAATTTTGTAGGTTTGTGAGGACCTTCATTAATTCTATCAAGATATTCTGGATCTGTGGCTTCCAGAAACATGGTCATCTTTACCTTCCAGATTGCATACTCTGATGGCCTAAGTATAGGAACCCTTATAGTTTCATACCTACTAACAGTAGTAGGAGCTTTCTCAGATGGTGGAGGTATCTCTGCCATTGATTACTATTATGTTTTTGGATCTTTAACTGTAATAAAGTAACAGATTGGATTTGATACCACTTGTTAGGTCGAATTCACAATAGTTAATCAAATACTGTATGAGTAACTTAACAAGAACACACTGTTTAATACTTAAAAACTGTTTGGAATTAACAATTCCTCTCTCAGTGATGTAAAATATCACAGAGAGCTGCTTAGGTTACAATCAATGAATTTCTCAATGTTCGATACCCTTCTAGGGTTAACCTAACTGTATTTATAAAACATACAGCTTCGTACAATCAGTAATTGATTCTCCTATAATCAAGCTATACAATTGATATCAATCACGATTGCTCCAGTCTTCCAAGTCAACTCAATCTCTTTGATAGCTTTCTAATCTTCAAAGATATTGCTTCCATATTTATCTTTAATCAATATTCAAACACTGTTGACTCTTCAGACAATACCGCTACAGAGTTTAACAATCTCTGTTGCGCTTCCAGTCAGTGTTTAACTAAACTCTGACTACTTCTAGCTAAACTCTGTTTTGTCACTTTAGCTTCCAAACACTGTTCTCATCAATCATTTCTAACATAGTACCAACAACAGACCTATTCTTTGGTCTTGGTACAAGTGTCCAAACTTCATTTCTTTCAAATTCATTCAACTCCTCATGCATTACTGTTATCCAATCAGCATCTTGAAGAGCTTCTTCAACCTTCTTGGGCTCAGTTTGTGACAAGAATGCATGAAACATATATTCATTTGTTGTTGCACTTCTTGTCCTTACTCTTGCATCAGGATCACCAATAATCAAATCAGGTGTGTGAGATTTGGTCCATTTCCTAGCTGAAGGCAAATGACTTCTCTCAGAGTTTGATCCTCCCCTTGATCCACGTTCTCCTGATTTTCTTGATGTCTTTCTTCATTCTCCGAGGCTCCCTCTGAATGTGACTGCTCAGAGTTTGAACTATCAGATTTTGGACTTTCAGAGTTTGATCCAGATTTTACAGATGACTCACTATCAGATTTTGAGTCATCACTTTGAAGTGATTCTTCATGCTCCCCCTCAACTAGTTCTTCTCTAGTATTTGATTGAAAAGTTTCTTCAGTATTTACCAGTAGAGGCTCAGAGTTTAGCTCAACAGAGTTTGTCAGATCGACTTCATCAGAGTTACTTCATCAGAGAATAAATCTTCATTTTGAAAATGTAGTTGATCATGTTTATCTACATCTTCAAGTCCAGTTATTTTCTTGTCATTAAATGACACATGTATAGACTCCATGATCACTTTGGTTCTCAGATTATAAATTCTGAATGCTTTGGTTGACAGTGGATAGCCAACAAAAATTCCTTCATCAGCTTTTAATTCAAATTTTGTCAACTGTTCAGGATGAGTTTTCAGCACAAAGCACTTGCACCCAAAAATATGAAAATATTTCAGGTTTGGCTTCTTTTCCCTCACTATTTCATATGGTGTTTTTCCATGCTTGTTGATCAGAGTGGCATTCTGAGTAAAACAGGAAGTTTGAACAGCTTCAGCCCAGAAATAGGTTGGCAACTTTGCTTCATCAAGCATAGTTCTGGTAGCTTCTATGAGGGTTCTGTTCTTTCTTTCAACTACACCATTTTGCTGTGGTGTACCAGGTGCAGAAAACTCTTGCTTCACTCCCCTGTCTTTGCAGAATTCTTCCATTGTTGCATTTCTGAATTCAGTTCCATTATCACTTCTGATAATCTTGACTTTGTGTTTTGATCCTTTGTCCAGTTGCTTTACATGCTCCATCAGAGTTAATGCAGTCTCATCCTTCTTTGCTAGAAAATACACCCAAGTATATCTGGTGTGTTCATCAACAATGACTAAAGCATATTTCTTTCTTCCAATAGACATCACATTTACTGGACCAAAAAGATCAACATGTAGAAGGTGATAAGGATCAACAATTGAAGATTCTGACTTGCTCTTGAAAGATGACTTCCTTTGTTTGACCTTTTGACAGGAATCACATAGGCCATCAACATTTAATAAGGATTTTGGGAGCCCTCTAACAAGATTCTTTCTAATCAGTTCATTGATGTTGTTCAGATTCAAATGAGAGAGTTTCTTATACCAATTCCAACTCTCTTCACTGAACATTCTTGTTGACAGACACACTGCTTTGCCATCAGAGTTTGTTGACAACTTTATCTCATAAATGTTATTGTGCTTATGTCCAACTAGAACAACTTTCCCTGTAGATTTACTGATGATTTCACAGTATTCAGGCTGAAAATCTACATGATATCCTCTATCACAGATTTGACTCACAGATGGCAGATCATGGTTGAGTCCTGGAACCAGAGCTACATTTGTGATGATGACACTTCCAAGATTAATATTACCATATCCCAGAGTATGTCCTATGTTGCCATCTCTATAGGAAACTTTTGGGCTAGCCTTCTTCACATACTCTGATAGCAGGGCTTTATTTCCAGTCATGTGTCCTGAACATCCACTGTCCACGACTAGGGTACTTTCCCTGGTGCCCTGTAATCACAAACAATTAATGAGGATTAGTTTTAAGGATCCAGACTTGCTTGGATCCTTTGGCTTTCTTAACTCTGTTAGCTCTTGCAGCGGAATTCACATTAACAGAGTTTAAGCTAACTTTATCAGAGTTTACATTTACAGAGTTTACTTTAACCCATTTCAAATTTGGCTTGGGTTCATAGTAATTATGATAAATAGCATGATAATCTCTGCAATTGTAAATAGAATGCCAAGTACTACCACAGTGTTTGCATAAAGTCTGTGGTCCAGCTCTAACATTAACTTTCTTTACTTCAGATTTTGAAGGTAAAGAATTAATATTTTTGTTCTTCCTGCAAAAACTAGCAAGATGGTTAGTGCTACCACAGTTATGACATGACTTTCTTGGGGCTAATGTAGCAAGCATTGGATAATTACCTTGGGTAATGCCTACTTTTCCATTTCTGTTCTTTCTAGACACTTTCTGTTTCTTAACAGATTTTAACTCCTTAAGCTTATGCTTGAGTTGTTTATCTGTCATTGAACCAATATTAACCTGTTTAACACTAGCTTTTACTGGTTCTCTCTTAACAACTTCTTTTCCATGTTCAAACCTAGGTTCATTTATTCCATTAACAAATGTTCCAAATTTCTTAGAAAGAAGTGGTGGTCTAATCTTGACTGTATTCTGAAACCTAAGTACATCATCCTCTGAATAACCTAGACCTACTGTCAGATAAAGAAGAGACCCTATCATGCCTCTGTAGTTTGTCATATTCACTGATGCTCCTGTATACTTATCCAACTTAGTTGCAGTTGCCATGGGAGTTGATGCAGATGAGCAATCAAGCATACCAAATTTCTTGAGAAGGTTTCTGGTATATTTTGCTTAATTTATAAATATTCCATCATCTGTTTGCTTCACCTGTAGACCTAAAAAATAACTAAGTTCTCCCATCATACTCATTTGATACCTGGATTGCATTAGCTTGGCAAACTTTGTACAGAGTTTATCATTAGTAGACCCAAAAATTATGTCATCAACATAAATTTGAACCAAAAGCAAGTCACTACCAGATTTAAAGTAAAACAGAGTTTTATCAATTGTACCTCTGTGAAACCCACTTTCTAGTAGAAACTGAGCAAGAGTTTCATACCATGCTCTTGGTGCTTGCTTAAGTCCATAAAGTGCATTATCAAGCCTGTAGACATAATCTGGATATTTGGGGTCAACAAATCCTGGTGGTTGTTCAACAAACACTTCTTCTTCAAGTTTCCCATTCAGAAAAGCACTCTTTACATCCATCTGAAATACCTTGAATTTCTTGTGAGAAGCATAGGCAAGAAACATCCTTATTGCCTCCAACCTGGCAACTGGAGCAAAAGTCTCATCATAATCTATTCCCTCTTGCTGTGAATAGCCTTTTGCCACAAGTCTGGCTTTGTTTCTTGTAACAACCCCTTCACTATCAGTTTTGTTTCTGAAAATCCACTTAGTACCAACAATAGACCTATTCTTGGGTCTTGGTACAAGTGTCCATACTTCATTCCTCTCAAATTCATTTAACTCTTCTTGCATTGCTGTTATCCAGTCAGCATCTTGAAGAGATTCTTCAACCTTCTTTGGCTCAGCTTGTGACAAGAATGCATGAAACAGACATTCATTTGTTGTTGCACTTCTTGTCCTTACTCTTTCATCTGGATCACCAATAATCAAATCAGGTGTGTGAGATTTGGTCCATTTCCTAGCTGAAGGCAAATGACTTCTCTCATAGTTTGATCCTCCCCCTCGATCCATGTTCTCCTGGTTTCTTTGGTGTCTTTCTTCATTCTCTGAGGCTCCCCCTGAATGTGACTGCTCAGAGTTTGAACTGTAAGATTTTGGACTATCAGAGTTTGAGTCAACAGAGTTTGATCCAGATTTTTCAGCTGAGTCACTATCAGAATTTGAGTTATCACTTTGATGTGATTCTTCATGCTCCCCCTCAACTGGTTCATCTCTTGTTTCTGGCTGAAAAGTTTCTTCAGTGTTTACCAGAGGCTCAGAGTTTAGCTCAACAGAGTTTATTAGATCAGCCTCATCAGAGTTTAATTTTTCAGAGAATAAATCTTCATTTTCAAAGTACAGTTGATCATGTTCATTTACATCTTCAAGTCCAGTTATTTTCTTGTCATCAAATGACACATGAATTGATTCCATGATCACTTTGGTTCTCAGATTATAAACTCTGAATGCCATAGTTGACAGTGGATAGCTAATAAAAATTCCTTCATCGGCTTTTAAATCAAATTTTGGCAACTGTTCTGGATGAGTTTTTAGCACAAAGCACTTGCACCCAAAAATATGAAAATATTTCAGGTTTGGCTTCTTTTCTCTCACCATTTCATATGGTGTTTTTCCATGCTTGTTGATTAGAGTGGCATTTTGAGTAAAATAGGCAGTTTGAACAGCTTCTGCCCAGAAATAAGTTGGCAATTTTGATTCATCAAGCATAGTTCTGGCAGCTTCTATGAGGGTTCTGTTCTTTCTTTCAACTACAACATTTTGCTGTGGTGTGCCAGGTGTAGAAAACTCTTGCTTCACTCCTCTGTCTTTGCAAAATTCTTCCATTTTTGCATTTCTAAATTCAGTTCCATTATCACTTCTGATTATTTTGACTTTGTGTTTTGATCCTTTGTCCAGTTACTTTACATGCTCCATCAGAGTTAATGCTGTTTCATCCTTCTTTGCTAGAAAATACACCCATGTATATCTGGTGTGTTCATCAACAATGACTAAAGCATATTTCTTTCTTCCAAGTGACATTACATTCACTGGACCAAAAAGATCAACATGTAGAAGATGATAAGGATCAACAATTGAAGATTCAGTTTGGCTCTTGAAAGATGACTTCCTTTGTTTGGCCTTTTGACAGGAATCACATAGGCCATCAACATTTAATAATGACTTTGGGAGCCCTCTTACAAGATTCTTTCTAATCAGCTCATTGATGTTGTTCAGATTCAAATGAGAGAGTTTCTTGTGCCACTTCCAACTCTCTTCACTGGACATCCTTGTTGACAGACACACTCCTTTGCCATCAATGTTTGTTGACAATTTTATTTCATAGATATTATTGTGTCTGTTTCCAACTAGAACAACTTTCCCTGTAGATTTACTGATGACTTGACAGTATTCAGGCTGAAAATCTACATGATATCCTCTGTCACAGATTTGACTCACAGATAGCAGATCATGTTTGAGTCCTGGAACTAGAGCTACATTTGTGATGATGACACTTCCAAGATTGATATTGCCATATCCCAGAGTATGTCCTATGTTGCCATCTCCATAGGAAACTTTTGGGCCAGCCTTCTCCACATACTCTGATAGTAGGGCATTATTACCAGTCATGTGTCCTGAACATCCACTGTCCACGACTAGGGTACTTTCCCTGGTGCCCTGCAATCACAAACAATTACTGAGGATTAGTTTTAAGGATCCAGACTTGCTTGGATCCTTTGACTTTATTAACTTTGTTAGCTTTTGCAGCGGAATGCATATTATCAGAGTTTAAGCTAACTTTATCAGTGTTTACACTTGTAGAATTAACTCTAACCCATTTCAAATTTGGCTTGGGTTCATAGTAATTATGATAAATAGTATGATAATCTTTGCAAGTATAAATAGAATGCCAAGTACTTCCACAGTGTTTGCATAAAGTCTGTGGTCTAGTTCTAACATTTTCTTTCTTTACTCCAGAATTGGAAGGTAAAGAATTAATGTCTTCATTTTTCCTACAAAAGCTAGCAAGATGGTTAGTACTACCACAGTTATGACATGTCTTTCTAGGAGCAAAAGAAGCAAGCATTGGATATTTACCCTGAGAAATGCCTACTTTACCATTTCTCTTCTTTCTAGACACTTTCTGTTCCTTAACAGATCTTAACTCCTTAAGCTTATGCTTGAGTTGTTTATCTGTCATTGAACCAATATTAACCTGTTTAACACTGTTTTTTACTGGTTCTTTCTTGATAGCTTGTTTACCACCTTCAAACCTAGGTTCATTTATTCCATTAACAAATGTTCCAAATTTCTTAGATGGAAGTGGTGGTCTAATCTTGACTTTATTATGAAACCTAAGTTCATCTTCCTCAGAATAACCTAGACCTACAGTGTCAGATTGAAAAACTTCTTGTATGTCTTTTCCAGAATGAGTCCATGTCTTAATTATGTGATTTTTCTCCTCCAACTCAGATTCTAGTTGCTTACATTTTTCTAGCAACTCCTGTTCTAGATAGACAGCATCATCTCTTTCTTTCTGAACTTGTTGCATGTTTTCAAGTTTTTCTTCAATAATTCTATTTCTCAGTTTAAGTTCAGAATTCTCAGACTTTATTCTCTCATTTTCTAAAGTCTGATCCCTATAACTAATATGCAATGCCTTAAGATAAATTCTCAATTCAGTTATATTATCAGTATTATAGGCATAGGTAGTAAGGGGTACCTTGTTTTCAGAGGTTTCAGAATTTGTCTCAATAGAAGCTATGAGAGCATAGTTGATTTCCTCATCTGAATCTGAAGTGTATGCTCAATCTCTGCCTTTTGTGATAAGTGCCTTACCAGTTTTACACTTCTTGCACTCAGGAGCATAGTGACCCATCTCCTTACACTTGTAGCATTGAATCTAAGACTTGTCTTTCTTCCCAGATTTGGTATCCTTTCTCTTAGACCTCCTGAAACTCTTTCTGTCTTCATTTGAATCTCTAGAAAACCTTTTTCCCTTCTTGAAGTTCTTGAAACCCATTTTCTTGAAAGTCTTCACCATTAATACAGCCATTTTCCTCATTTCTTCTTCATCATCCTCAGAGTCAGATAAATCAGAAGTGTTTGAATCACCATCAGAGTTTGATGATTCATTTTCAGAATGAATGACTAAAGTCTTTCCTTTAGTTTTCTTCTTCAATGGTTTCTCTTCAACCTTAAGAGCAACAGACTTTAACTTCTTGCTTGATCTCCTGTTTCTCTGCTCCATTTCCAATTCATGATTTTTGAGCAGTCCATAGATTTCATCAATCTCAGTATCAGCAAGATCATAGTTATCTTAATAGTGGTTGTTTTCACATCCCACTTTTCAGTAGAGAAAGAAGAAACTTGAGATTTAAGTCTTCTAGATCATACTCTTTATTAACCAATGACAGATCATTGAGCAGTTTACAGAATTTGTCAAATGTTTCTGTCATGGTTCTTCAGATTTAGCCTCAAAGTGCTCATACTCTTGAGTGAGTATGTTTTTTCTATTCTTTTTGATAGCAACCGTTCCTTGACACCTAACTTCAAGTGCATCCCAGATTTCTTTTGCAGTAGTGCAATTAATAACCTTATTAGACATAACATTGTCTAAAGCACTGTGAAGTAGATGCCTAACTTTTGCATCCTTAGCAATAGATGACAAATCTTCAGGAGTCATGTCCTTCTTCTCCTTTGGAACTGTTTTTGCTTCTTGACCAGCAGTTGCAACAGATAGCTTTATAGATTTATGAGGGCCTTCATAAATCCTGTCAAGATATTCTGGATCTGTAGCCTCCAGAAACATAGTCATTTTTACCTTCCAGATTTCATATTCTGATGGTCTTAGAATAGGAACCCTAATTGTTTCACAAACGACTCACAGTTGTAGGAGCCTTCTCAGAACCTGATGGAGGAGGTATCTCTGCCATTGATTATTGTGTGTTTGGATCTTAAACTGTAATAAAGTAACTCTGATACCACTTGTTAGGTCGAATACACAAAATATAATCAAGTACTGTATGAGAGATTAACAAGAACACACGTTTTTGTAATTAAAAACTGTTTGGAATTAATAATTGCTCTCTCAGTGATGTAAAATATCACAGAGAGCTGCTTAGGTTATAATGAATGATTATTTCAACGTTCGATACCCTCTAGGGTTAACCTAACTGTATTTATAAAACATACAGCTACTGTACAATCATGAATTGATACTCCTATAATTAAGCTATACAATTGATATCAATCATGATTGCTACACATCTTCTAAGTCAACTCAATCTCTTTGATAGCTAATCAATCTCCAAAAATATTGCTTTCATATTTATCTTCAATCACTGTTGACTTGTAGATGCTTCTGTCAAACAGAGTTTAAAAAACTCTGTTGCTTCCATTCGTCAGCGTTTGCGCTTCCATCTGTCAGTGTTTAAACAAACTCTGACTGCTTCCAGCTTAAACTCTGATTTAACACTGTATCACTTAAACACTGATTAGTAATTACATCAATTATATTTAACAATTAACTTTATCTTCATTTTGTTTTTAATTCATTAAATATTCTATGCTACAGTTATTTTAATGAGTTTTATTTAATATTTTTTTGTGCTTAATCGACTCTGGAGTTTGGTTTCAATTAATTGTGAAATTTTGGATGACTAGAGACAGAATAGAGGTGTTGGAAGGAGGATATCAGTAATGGAGCAACCAAGACGAAGAGGAAAATAAATAAAGTATGCGACAATAACTGATGGCAATGAAGACTCACAAAAGCAACAATTAGTTCTAGAACGCTCGTTGCATTAACTTAGGGGTTTTCATTCAAACTCCTTAAATCATATTTGATAAAATAATAAAATATAAAATTCTTGTATCCTCAATTAAATAAATCACTTATCTTGGTCGCATTGATATGCTCTTCACTGCCCGATCAAATATTTCATAAAAATAAACTTTGAATTTTCTGCATTCCGTTTGTATTTACATACTCTTTTTTACTCTGTGGATCACTAATATGACTTCGAAATATCCATACCATGTCCCGTACATAGAGTGGTATGAAAAATTTGTTAGTCCTCAAAAATCACTATTCATCCATGCAAATCACTATTCATCCCAAAAATGAAAATTTTTCTCAAGTACCACTACGCCATAAGTGAGCATACACAATGCTTTTACAAAGTGTTGCAATGAAAGCATTTCGTTAGCTATGAAATTTTGGCTCTTTTGCAACAGAGTTGAACTGGTGTTGCATTAGATATAATTTAGTGTTGCATATTACCCACGGTGTTTCACATCATGCAACACTAATAGCTGGTGTTGCATTAGATATTTTTTAATTTTAATAAATGATGATGAGGCAGAAGTGGGACTCATATGTGCTGACGTGGCAATTTTGGGGCCCACAATTGCTGACGTGGCAGAAGTGGGACCCACTTATGGTGACGTGGCATTTCCTAACGTGTCAAAAGTGTTGCATTAGGTAACAATAGTGTTGCATTTTCTGTTTAAAGTGTTGCATTAGCTATTTTTTTAATTTAAATAAATGTTGACTTGGCAGGTGTAGGACCCACCACTGCTAACGTGGCAATGTGGGAACCACAAGGGTGACGTGTAAGGAGACCCACCAATGCGGACGTGCCAATTGTGGGGCCTACAATTGCTGACGAGGCAGAAGTGGGACCCACCTGTGCTTACGTGCCATTTGCTCACGTGTCAGAAGTGTTGCATTAGGTAACAACATTGTTGCATTTGCTGTTTAAAGTGTTGCATTAGCTATTTTTTAATTTTAATAAATGCTGATGTGGCAGGTGTGGGATCCACCACAGCTAACATGGCAGTGTGGGACCGACAAGGGTAACGTGGTAGGAGGCCCACCAATGCTAATGTGGCAGGTGAGGGGCCCACAATTGTTGACGTGGCAGAAGTGGGACCCACCAATAAGAAATGGGTTTCATTAGGTAAGAATAGTGTTGCATTTGCTGTTTAAAGTGTTGCTTTAACTACTTCTCTTACCGGAATGATGAATCTATTTTTTTTAATTATTTTTCGATGTTCCAAACGTACGGATGTGAAGATCTAACGATTTTAGTGATGTGCTAATTTTTTAAAAAATTTGCTAGATGTATTTGGTTTGGTTTTATAACGGTCAAACCGGTCAAAGTAGACTTTCCTTTAAATAGTCTTGTCCCGAATGATGAATCTATTTTCTTAAATTATTTTTTCGACATTTCAAACGTGCGGATGTGAACATCTAACGATTTTAGTGATGTCGTAATTTTTTAAAAAATTTGCTAGATGTATTTTGTTTGGTTTTTTTTTTTTTGACGTAAAAGGTGGTTTGGTTTTATAACATTCAAACCGGTCAAAGTAGACTTTCCTTTAAATAGTCTTGTCCCGAATGATGAATCTATTTTCTTAAATTATTTTTTTGACATTTCAAACGTACGGATGTGAAGATCTAACGATTTTAGTGATGTCGTAATTTTTAAAAAAAATTGCTAGATGTATTTGGTTTGGTTTCATAATGGTCAAAGTAGACTTTCCTTTTAACTAATCTTGTCCCGAATGATGAATCTATTTTTTAAAATTATTTTTTCGATGATCCAAATGTACGGATGTGAAGATCTAATGATTTTAGTGATGTGGTAATTTATTATAAAATTTGCTAGATGTATTTGGTTTGGTTTTATAATGGTCAAACCGGTCAAAGTAGACTTTTCTTTAAATAGTCTTGTCCCGAATGATGAATCTATTTTATAAAATTATTTTTTCGACGTTTCAGATGTACGGATGTAAAGATCTAACGATTTTAGTGATGTGGTAATGTTTTAAAAAAATTTGCTAGATGTATTTTGTTTGGTTTTATAACGGTCAAACCGGTCATAGTAGACTTTCCTTTTAACTAGTCTTGTCCCGAATGATGAATCTATTTTTTAAAATTATTTTTTCGATGTTCCAAAGGTACAGATGTGAAGATCTAACGATTTAAAGGATGTGGTAATTTTTTAAAAAATTTGCTAGATGTATTCGGTTTGGTTTTATAACCGTCAAACCGGTCGAAGTACTTTCTTTTTAACTAGTCTTGTCCCGAATGATGAATCTATTTTTTAAATTATTTTTTCTACCTTCCAAACGCACGGATGTGAAGTTCTAACGATTTTAGTGATGTGGTAATTTTTTAAAAAATTTGCTAGATGTATTTGGTTTGGTTTTATAACATTCAAACCGGTCAAAGTAGACTTTCCTTTAAATAGTCTGGTCCCAAATGATGAATCTATTTTTTTAAATTATTTTTTTGACATTTCAAACGTGCGGATGTGAACATCTAAAGATTTTAGTGATGTCGTAATTTTTGAAAAAAAATTGCTAGATGTATTTTGTTTGGTTTCATAGCGGTCAAAGTAGACTTTCATTTTTAAATAGTCTTGTCCCAAATGATGAATCTATTTTTTTTAATTATATTTTCGACGTTCCAAAAGTACGGATGTGAATATCTAACGATTTTAGTGATGTCGTAATTTTTGAAAAAAAATTGCTAGATGATTTTGGTTTGGTTTTATAACGGTCGTCAAACCGGTCAATGTAGACTTTCCTTTTAACTAGTCTTATCCCTAATGATGAATCTATTTTTTAAATTATATTTTTGACGTTCCAAACGTACGGATGTGAAGATCTAACGATTTTAGTGATGTCGTAATTTTTTAAAAAAATTGCTAGATGTATTTGGTCTGGTTTCATAATGGTCAAAGTAGACTTTCCTTTTAACTAATCTTGTCCCGAATGATGAATCTATTTTTTAAAATTATTTTTTCGATGATCCAAATGTACGGATGTGAAGATTTAATGATTTTAGTGATGTGGTAATTTATTATAAAATTTGCTAGATGTATTTGGTTTGGTTTTATAAAGGTCAAACCGGTCAAAGTAGACTTTTCTTTAAATAGTCTTGTCTCGAATGATGAATCTATTTTTTTAAATTATTTTTTCAACTTTTCAAATGTACGGATGTGAAGATCTAACGATTTTAGTGATGTGGTAATTTTTAAAAAATATTGCTAGATGTATTTGGTTTGGTTTTGTAACGATCAAACCGGTCAAAGTAGACTTTCCTTTTAACTAGTCTTGTCCCGAATGATGAATCTATTTTTTAAAATTATTTTTTTGATGTTCCAAATGTAAAGATGCGAAGATCTAACGATTAAAAGGAGGTGGTAATTTTTTAAAAAAATTGCTTGATGTATTTGGTTTGGTTTTATAACCGTCAAACCGGTCGAAGTAGACTTTCTTTTTAACTAGTCTTGTCCCGAATGATGAATCTATTTTTTAAAATTATTTTTTTGACGTTCCAAACATACGGATGTGAAGACCTAACGATTTTAGTGATGTGGTAAGTTTTTCAAAAATTTGCTAGATGTATTTGGTTTGGTTTTATAACGGTCAAACTTGTCAAAGTAGACTTTCCTTTTTACTAGTCTGGTACCGAATGACGAATCTATTTTTTTAAAATAATTTTTCGACATTCCAAACGTATGGATGTGAAGATCTAACGATTTTAGTGATGTGGTAATGTTTTTAAAAAAAATTATAGATGTATTTGGTTTGGTTTTATAACGGTCAAACCGGTCAAAGTAGACTTTCATTTTAACTAGTCTTGTCCCGAATGATGAATCTATTTTTTAAAATTATTTTTTCGATGTTCCAAATGTACAGATGTGAAGATCTAACGATTTAAAGGATGTGGTAATTTTTTAAAAAATTTGCTAGATGTATTTGGTTTGGTTTTATAACCGTCAAACCGGTCGAAGTTGTGGGTCCCGAAAGGGGGGATAATAAGCTAGAAGGGGGGGGGGGTTGAATAGCTTATTACCTTTTTAAAAAGTTTTTGCTTGGCGTTTTTGTCTTCCGTTTTTATCTTTAAATACGTTACTTAAAGTAAACGATTAAAAAGTGCGGAAAGTAAACCAAGAAATAAAAATGCAATCACACGGTCGATTTTAGCCTGGTTCGCGATGCCGCAACCCCTAATGGATCCGCTCACCCCTACGTCCAGTCCCCGAGCTCCTCCCCGGACTTGAGATTTCTTCCACTATAAAGAGACTCCTTTATAGTAGGCGGAGAAGCATTTACAACACTAAGTATTTGTCTTGGACCTTAATTTACAAATTAACTCCTCAAAATACAAAGCAAACTAATACTTGACTTGTCTTGGACCGTAACTCCCCGTTACCTCCTCAAAGTCGAAGCAAACCACTACTTAGCTTGTCTTGGAGCGTAACTCCCCGTTACCTCCTCAAAGTCAAAGTAGCAACCCCTTTGTAGACTACGAACTTCTACCACTTGCCGGTCTTGGATCTTAGGTCTTAGGTCTTGGGTCTTTCCTTTTTCTTCACGGTGCAAAGGTTACTAACTCCCCATTAGAACACCTAAGACTTGGGTCTTAGAAACAAGGATCACCTCACTTCACTTTACCTCACCGCAAGTCTAGAAAACAAGTCTAAAACAAACAAGCAATATATAAGATGAATATATATAAATCCGTGCAAACTAGTATGTTACGGTACTAGCCACGAGGACGCTATTACGAGTTAAACTATTACACAAACACAACTCACACGTGCAAAAATGTAACTCGCTTATCTATAGGATAAAACGAGCGCCGCTATTATGCGTTAAATTATTACACAAACAACACAAGCAAGAATATTAAACTAAAGTGCAAGTAGTGCAAGTTAGCACAATGAGTTGTTTGGCCAAATATATATAAGTATATATATATATTTGTTTCGAATTAAGGCTAAGTCACGGAATAACGGACTCGGCACTTTAAATCTAACAAGTATACAAACTAAATATATTAACTATATATGGCCAAATATATATATATATATATATAATATATATATATATATATATATATATATTTGTTACGAATTAAGGCTAAGTCACGGAATAGCGGACTCGGCACTTTAAATAAAACAAGTATATAAACTATATATATATATATATATATATATATATATATATATATATAAAGATGGGCCGAATATATGTTAAAGGCCAAGGAATAAAATGAACTTGGTTGAACACTAGTCTTGCCTTATAACAATATGGCCGAATATAATAGGCCAAGAAACAAGATGACTAGTTCAAGTTTCAAGTTCAAGTGGTCTTGTCTTTTTAACTAAATCCAAATAATAAGAAACCTTTACAAGGTTATGGATTTATATTTCTTTAAGACAAAATGACCAAGTTTAGTTTATGGTTCAAGTGTTTGTTTCACCTTTTAAGTGGTTACTACAAATCACTTAGATTTGAACGAAACTAAACAAATCGGAGCTAGCTTTCACGATTCAAGAAAGGCCTTTTGCTTGAGAGCAATGTTCCCTTTGTTTCAAGATCGTTACTAACTAATCAAAACACTTACAAATGGTCCAAAAATACATTACACGAATAAACTTCAAGAACAAGTGTATTTAAGTGACAAAATGCAAGTTAGCTTAAATATGTTGTATACGCAAGTAGATCAAGCAAATATAAGCACAAATATACAATATTTAAGCAAGAGAACTAACTTGTATATCTTGACCTTACAAAGGCTCAATCTCCTCTTAATATTAAAGAGAAAGCAACAAGAAATACAAGCTAGGAAGCCAAGAAACACACAAAAAGGGTCGCCGGAAAGTGGCCGGAAAATGGCCTAATGGGAGGCTTTAATGTTCGACTTTTGAGGCTCCTAAGGTCACTTTTAGGCTGCCTAAACAAGGCTTGGAAGGTGCAAGAACAAGGGTGACCAAGGGTGTGTGTTAGAGAGCAAGTTTGGTGAAGAAATATAAGACAAAATGATGTTAAACTAAGGTTTAAAATTGGCACAAACACAAGCTACGTTTTTGGCACTTTAGGGGCTGTATTGAGAGTGTTTGAGAGAGTATATCTTCAGCATAACAATGGCTCAAAATGGCTTGAAGGAAATGTGAGGGTTAGGGGTCTATTTATAGGCCAAAAAAAGTGAAGGCATGTGTTATACATGTTTTTGACACACTCCCTAGCTGTTACACAATTCAAAAATGTGTGGGAAAGAGTGCCTACACGTTTTTATTAATAAACGAAGCGATTAAAACACGAAACGCGCTTACCGACGAGCCGAAATGGGTTTAATCGCAATAAATCGAAAAATCATCGAACAATTACGAAATTTTGGGAATCCACTAGAAATGTGCCCAGAGGATTATGGTCAAAATTTCACCTTGAAATGAGTTGACCATCTATGACTTTCGAACGACCGAAAAATCAATTACGTATCGAATATTTGGGTCCCGGACAAAAGTCATGCAAATATTACGAAAATATTACTGGAGCTTTTTGATGGTAAAATAATGACAATCCAAAGTTTCAAGTCAAAATGATGAGTGGAGAATATTTGAGAATTTTTTGAATGTTAAAACAGCCTTCTAGAGCGACCGAAAAATTCATTTGCCTTTACCGACGACTTAGGCAAAAGTTTTTGACTTGACAAATATTCAAACATAATATTCCATGTAAAATAATGACCATGAAATCCAAGGAATAATTTAGTTTAAATTTAAAATGATTTTATCCAGAAAAATAAGGATTTACGAGTAAATCGGAATAAAATCGATTTTTGCTCTTTTGACATGGCTTTTGGCACGATAATTCATTTAGAGATATTAGAAAAATATATGAAGAATATTTGGGAGTAAAAAATTTAAGAACAACACTCTTTTAAATAATTTTGGCAATTTTGATTCGTAAAAGTAGTGTTTAAATATTTTTTAATAATTGTGCCTTTAGCCGATTCTTAAATCTTTCGACAGAAATGACCTAGAATATAAAATACCATTAACTTGATATTCTTATTCTAAGTTGATGTCAAGAACATGTCGGAAAGTATTTTTGGGTTCGTTTTGACCAGTTTGACTTGATTCCCGAAAATGCCACAAAAATGAACCTAAGGGAGGATTCTAAGTGCAATCCTATTTTAATTTAATTTCACTTTTATTTGACAAATTCCAAAACCTAAATCTATCAAACTTCCTAAAAAGACTTTGAGTCTATCAATCTTCCCCTTTTTGGTATTTGACAAAACTACAAGTGAAAATGAAATTTGGTGTGTGCCTTAAAGTGTATGCATGATACTATGCATATAATCACATAAAGTTTGAGTTAGAATTTTACCCCAAGTGATAAGTGTCGGTGCTTATCACAAAATTCCAACATCGTTTTCCGCTTTTCTACACAAATGTCGTTAGTACAAGCACACAAATAATTTTCATTTTATTAGTCCCGTAGAATACCATCTTCCCCTTTTTGACACAATGCCAAAAAGTGAAATTAGTATTGTGGGAGGGAACAAGGGAGAGGGAATTAAGGTGAAAAAGTCCTAAAATTATTACAGTTTAGCAACACCAATTCCTTATCACTCCGAACCAGTCAAACTTCCCAAATCTTCACATATGGGACTGGTTTTAAATAATTACAAATTTGTTAAAACCTAGTCTATAAATTACATAGTTTCTTCCCCTTTTTGACAAAAATACTCTTCCCCTTACACATATATTCTTCCCTTAAATCATTTCTTCCCTTTAAAATGAATAATCTCTTCCCCTTAATAGAATGTATCTTCCCCTTTTTGAATTGAAATTTGGCTATGAATTTCCATAAAGGTCTTTTAGCAAGTGTGACCTTTAAACATGTGCTTCCCCTTAAGTGTATGTCGTTTGAGACAAATTCCAATTGATCGTTAATGATCAATTTTGATTCTGCAACATTGTTAAATTGTTAGAATGATTTTACATATAAAACGTAATAATTTTTGTTGCTTAAGAAAATTGGACATAAAAGAAGTTCGAATTGTAGAAATTCGAATTATTCTGTTTAGTCCATTCCAATTTCTTTGAATCTTTTTCAAGTACTCTTATGAGCTGAATTTAAAGAATCATACGAATAAGAACCAAATTGTACAGTCTTTGACCATACAAAGTTTAACCAATATCAAGCCATCCTGTGTTGCAAAGTTACTAGAAGCAATAAACGTAAATTACAACTACATAGGCTAAGATAAATAATTAAACTATCTAATGCAGGCAGCTTGAATAGTCGAGTATTTGAGTTCTTTGAGGCTGCACAACATCAAACCAAGTTAGCACAAGAGAATTTTCAGAAAATATTAGCAAATGTTAAGCAGATAAAATTCTCAAGTGGACTGGGGAAGGGGAATTGAGCTCAGAAAAGAGGTTCATCCCCGCTCAACTTGACACAAAAGATGTTAGATTACTTTTCTAAAAAATAATAAGAAAACTTAAGAGTTAAGGTGAGAAGGATCAAACAGTGCTTGTGTGTAGTGCCCAAAAATTCCAAAGTCCAAATCCAAGTCCAACATGCATTTCTGCACCTATACTCAAGGCATTTCAAAAACTAAGGTCAAGTGCATAACATGTATCAATTAATAAAGATAAGGACTCTTTTAACAAAAGACTTAGAATGTCAAACTAATCAACAATCTTCACAAGGAAGAGTCAATTAGGAGATTGGCTATCAGCTGAGTGATACAATATCATCGTGACTTGATCATAAACAACAGTGACTGACTTTAGCATCACTTAGCCATCTTTTTATTAAAGAGAGGGCCTGCAAAACAGAAAGACCAAAGAAAAGCAGTTAGTAAATTTCATGAGAGTAATACAGTGGCTATCAGTCTAAGATATTAATCATGGCCTAATCAGAATGATTGTGGAAGATAATTTGACATCACTTAGCCACCCCTAGGGAGGGGAGTACCTGCAAAACAGACAAAAAGAGAAGTGTCAGTAGGTGTTCTTTAGCAGGTAAGAGAAGCCATCCACAGTCTCTTCTTGCTCATATAAATGAGTTAAGAGACTGGCATCATCTGACAAGGATATCACCAAGAAGGATGTATCAGTAAAGCATAAGGAATGATATCCAAGTCCATGAGTGAAAGCTACAAGGTTAGTGAAGCCAAATCAAGTACAAAGTACATATGCTTTCTAGTGCCAGTTCACCCTGGGAACAGATCAAGGAATTCTCTCAGGGAATTCCAGGCAGTCCATGGGATTAGTGGAGTGTGTGTAGTGTCCTAAGGATGCACATGTTGTAAGCTATTTAATAAAAACAGATATTCACAATAGAAGCCTCAAAAGGGCAACAACAGACTTAGTACCAATGCCTCAAAGGGCTACAAGCATCCTGCAACAACACAAACACAATCCAGCTAAAACAGAGACTGGATCCAAAAGCAAACATACACACATCAAGCCATCAAGGGATTTATAGTTTATAAGCTTACAAGCATACATAATATCAAGTAGCACTTAAACAGATAGTGCTATAATCCACAATACAACAACTAAGCATGAAGAACATCAGTTAACAGTCTCAAAGTCAGCATTGTTGATCACAGAGTTGTCATCATTCATGTTAATATCATCTTTTCCAGCAGGTTCAGAAGCATTAATAGGAGCAGGAGCAATTATCACAGAAGAAGGCACAACAGGAGCAGGAGAAGTATTGAAACCATTACTCATATCAAATTGCATACTCATTATGTGATCCAAACCATCCTCAATAACATTAGCTCTACCAATAGCAGTAGTAATAGAAGAAACAAGCATATCCACCTTAGCACATAGTTGATCATACTTCAAAGACAGAGTTTGATACATGATTTTCAAGTTGTTAAATTCCAAAACCAAAGATTCATGCTTGTCAGATAAAGCTTTAACAATAGACTCAAGTTTAACCAAATCAGCCATATCATTGTTACTAGCATTGTGAGGCTCTAAGGGAACTGGTACCCTAGTGTTTTGGTCAGAGATAGTGGCCTTAACATGAAAGTGAGGAAGCTGTGAAGTGTCTAGCTTAAAGTACTCAAACACTTGGGTCAATAGCATACCATAAGGCATGTATCCACTCTTAGTAGCAAAAATCATCTTAAGGATAAACATATAAGCCAAGTTGAAGTCAACCCTATCAGAAGCAAGCTTGTACGTAAGTTTAAGTTCCACAAAAGTCAAGACCTTATTGCCATGTTGAGTTGGAAAGACATTGGCCCTTATGATAAGAGCAAGAATTTGGTAAAGAGGTGTGAAGTGGTGGAGACTAATACCCCTATCAGTAGAGTAAAAATGGAGAGGAATTTCTTCAACTCCACAGAAGATGGTGAGATAAAGTTTCATCTTTTGAGAATCAAAAGCAAAGTCCTTAGTAATGTCTCTAGGAGACATTCCCATAGCCCTAGGGTTTAACTTACGTGCCCTACCCAATTCCATGTGGTCCAACAAGATTGGAACCCCATTGACCACAATGGTCAAGAAAACTACCCCATTAAGACCTGTTCCTACAGCCATGTTACAATAAAACTCAGCTACCATATTAGGTAAGACTTTCCTAGTAGGAAAAGTGAGAATAGGTTCCCATTTTGGACTCTTAAACATGTTATACAGCTCAGACAAAGGATCTAACTGAATAAGACAACCCTTTTGGTGTTTAGCCTTAGTGAGTTTGGTAGGTGCAACACTAGAAACAAACTGAGGGTCAATGTGTTTAAGTCTCTTTTTCTTGTTTGAGTTTTCACTAGAGAGTTGGCTAGAGGCATTGGGGTCAAACAAATGAAGGGAAGTATCAATGTCATCAACCATTGATACACAGCAAACAAAGGCAATAAAGACAATGCAAACAAAGAAAATAAATGAGGGAATATGTATTTCGTAAAGAATATATGAGATAAATGCACACAGAGCATATCCTTAAATACACAAAGAATGTAAAAGTTAAGTACAGTGAACAGTGCAAGAAGTACATGAACAGTGCAAAATAGTGTCAGGACAGGACAAGCACAGTACCAAGCACAACAGATTCAGGGGTTATTAACTGACAGATTTATAACATTTATAGTTAAACAACCACAGAATTTGCAGGACTGACAAAAAGTAAGCATGTAAAGGTATGCACAAGTCAGACACAGGACATATCATTAAATGCTAAGTGGTCTGGTGAGCAAAAAGGGTAAGGTAATATGTATATAACAAATCACAACTTTTCATATCAATGTGATGACAATTAATGAAAGCAAGTGAGAGTTTCATGCACATAAATATTACCATACTCACACAGATATACATATAGCCTTACTTAACATTATAAAGTAACTGATATATCCATAGCTATAGTATTACATAGCTAAATCAAATGATAATTTCACATCAAGCAGTAACACTATGTATAAGCATGAATGAATAATCACATCACAATGTAACCAGATCACAACTGAATCACTTACATTCTACTCATCTTAGTTACAACCTTAGACACAGACCAAGCAGTCTTTGAAGATACAAGGTTACCAAATTACAATGCACATATTAAAATGTCTAAGCAGATGTATAGTAACTATATTATAATACACACAGCATAGACATCAAGAAGAGCTGACAATATCTCAAAAACAAATGATGTACAGATATGATTTCTAGAAACTGAGCATTTGAACAAGCATCCTGTTAAATATAATTGATGTGAATAATGTCAGTGTTTAAGTGTTACAGAGATTCATCAGAGTTTAACTGGAAGCTGGAAGCAGTCAGAGTTTAAGTAAACTCTGATAGATGGAAGCTCAACAGAGTTTGCAAAACTCTGTCAGGAGGAAGCGTCTACTGGTCATCATCAGAGTTTGAAGGATAATTGAAGATAATTATGGAAGCAATATCTTTGAAGATTGGATAGCTGTCAAAGACATCGTGATGACTAAGAAGACATGTAGCAATCATAATTGATAATGTTTGTATAGCTGATTTATAAGAGTATCAATTATCAATTGTACTGTAGATGTATATCTTTAGAAATACAGTTAGGTTAACCCTAGAAGGGTATCAAGAAACGTATTATCATTTCATTGTAACCTAAGCAGCTCTCTATGATATTTTACATCACTGAGAGAGGAGTTATTAATTCCATACAGTTTTTAATTATTTAAATCATGTGTTAATTGTTATTCTTTCATACAAACTTGATTATATTTGTGTATTCGGCCTAACACATCCCATAAAGAATGTTACACTTAACTTAGCACATATGAGAAATTTTAAAGTATGACAAGTCTTAAGCGAGTAAATCTCAGTGGAGTGCACCAATAACAAGTCATTTAGCATGTTAACACTCACAGGACATGGTACACAGATAGATATAAGCATCCAAAATAGACAATTTCATTCACAAATGTTCAAGTCTTCTCATCAGACATCATCACTGAGCATCATTCATACACATACTCAGTTAAACATTTAAACAAACATGGATGATGATATATCAATACAGAACTTTACACTACTGAATCAATCAAGAAACAGAGGTGAAAAAATCAAAGACCAAACTGAGTAATAGATCATCAATGCGACAAGTGATATTCAAGCATATATAATGTTACGTAGTTACAATCTATAAATCTCACATATTAGCTAAGAACAACTAATGAACCACACCAGTACACAAGGCAACAGTGAAGAACATTCAGTTTAGAAGATAGCACCTTAGCTATGGTGGTTATTCACATAGCAAATTACTCCAAAAACATAAGACAACATACTAATAACCATACCACAACACAAATCGCTCTCCCGAGTCACCTGACTCACTGAGTCAACACGACTTTCACCGAAACACTCCTCAATCTCCATTAAATCATCAACATAACATAAGAGAGACCTGTAAAACTCAACAAATTCATCAGAACCCTTATATAAATGACTGAATTGAAAGATCGAAAACTAGGGTTTGAAAAACTTGAAGCCAGATCAAAGGGCTTTTGAGATATGATGTAAAGAACATCATATTATGTCTGAATATGGCACGAATCAATTGAGTCTTCATTGAATTGAAGTTCAATTAACTCAAGCAAGATCTAGGGTTTTGAATAAGAACTCGCAGGAGATGTGATAAGAGAACTGAGACACAGAGATGATGTAAAATGATATGAGGAACACGAAAATGGTGTCCATTTTTACAGACAAGATCGGAGATGATCGGAAAATGAGAATCGCCGATGTAGGGTTTCTGAGAGAAAGAGGCGAGAGAGAGAGATATGGAAATGTCGTCCGTACAATGCGATGTATAAATACAATACAATTTGAACGGCTAAGATCGTAGGGTTTGTAAATCAAAGGCTGAGATTAGAGGATATGAATCAATTTTGCTAAGAAATAATTCTGAATATCTAGAAAATCATTTTGGTGATTTTAAATTAAATCTTTAAATACAAAAAGCTGTAAATAAAGATATCAAATTGCTAAAATCACATAAAAATAATTTCTAGCTAAATAAAAATTAGATCCAAATTTTAAAATATATTCTAAAATTTAAGATCATATATTTATTTAGTTTTCTTATTTTTGCTCCGAGTTTTGAAACAAAATCATTTCAAGGCCATGCAAAAATAAAAACCAATTAAATTTTATTTAGAAAGACCCATTTGGTTCCAATAGTGGAACTATCGGGTGGAGGTAGGACTAGCTCCCAAACTTTACTACGAGTAAATTGGTATAATTCTTCTTGCATAACAAGAATCCAATCCTCGTCAAGCAAGGCATCTTTAACCGATTTGGGTTATACTTGTGATAGAAATGCCAAGTGACTACCATTATTTTGTACTTGAGATCGAGTTTGAACACCTTTATCTTTATCACCTATGATATTCTCGATAGGGTGATTTCTAACCCAAGGTACATCCAAAGGTAACTTATTATCGATCTCAACCACTTCAAGAGGGTTATTCGGAACTATAGTTCCATGATCACAGTTTTTGACTTGTCTAATAATATTTTCAACAATTTCTTGACAAGCTTCTTTTGGATCATTTTCCTCTTCAACCAAATCTTTATACTTTGAAAGTGGTTTTGATTCATCGAATACTACATTCAATGATTCTTCCACCATTAAAGTTTTAAGAATGAATACCCGATAAGCTTTGCTTGTATTTGAATATCCAAGAAATACGCCCTCAATTGATTTTGGGTTAAATTTCGTTAAATAATCTTTTGTATTCAAAATAAAGCATTTGCTCCCAAAAACTTTAAAATAGCTTATCTTAGGAGTTTTCTTAAAATAAAGCTCATAAAGAGTCTTCATTTTAATTGGTCATAGTAATACTCGATTAAGAACATAATAAGCCGTTGACATAGCTTCGCCCCAAAAATACTTAGGTCGACGATATTCATTTAGCATGGTATTCGCCATTTCTTGCAATGTCCTATTCTTTCTTTCCACTACACCATTAGATTGAGGTGTATAAGGAGGAGAGAAATTGTGAGTAATACCACTTGCTTCACAAAATTCAACAAACTTGGAATTTTGAAATTCCTTACCATGATTCGTCCTAATATAAGCAATAGACGTTTCTTGTTGAGTTAGAATTCTTTTGCAAAGAGCAACAAATAATGTAAAGGCATCACTTTTTGCTTTTAGGAATTCCATCCACGTATATCGTGAGAAGTCGTCTACTACTACAAGAGTATATAAACTTCCTCCCAAACTTTAAACGGGAATGGGTCCAATTAGATCCATATGTAGAAGCTCTAATGGTCTAGTAGTAGACACCATGAATTTGGCTTTGTGAGATGCTCGTACTTGTTTGCCAATTTCACAAGCTTCACATATATGATCTTTTATGAAATTGAGTTTTGGTAAGCCACGTACATGTTCATTCGAACATATATTTTTGATGAGTTTCATGTTAACATGACCTAAACGTCGATGCCATAACCATGGATCCTCACTTGTGGAAACCAAACACACATTTTCATAATTATTAATGTCACACGCATAAACATTCTTATCTCGTGGACATGAAATGACTAATCTTCCGTTATTATCAACGACGGAACAATGAGTCGAATTAAATTTAACTTTGTATCCATTATCGCAAAGTTGGCTTATAGAAAGCAAATTATACTTTAATCCGGTGACTAATTGCACATCATGGATTTTAAAGCTTTTATTGTCGATATCACCAATTCCGATAATGTCACCTTTGCTACTATCACCAAACGTTATAATTCCGTTGGTTACCTTTTTAATGTTGTTCAACAATGACTTACTTCCGATCATATGCCATGAACATCCACTATCAAGGTACCAAACATCTTTCTTAGCAGCAAGGCACACCTACATAAAAGATTAATTAAACCTTTTGGTACCCTTTTTACTTGAGGGTCCGGGTGTTAGCATTTCATAAGGCAATCGAGTACTTTCATAGATAAATCAAGGCATAGGATAATCATTCACATAAACAATGTCATTTCTAGATGCATGATTCCTATTTGAGAGATGATAAGGATTTCTCCTAGGTGCATATTTAGAACTACCACGAAAAGCATTAACATTATCACTACGGGGAAATATAGTCATAACGGAATCTCTAGCACAAGTATTAGCATGGTAATTCACACGATTATTTTTAACATGAGCATTATTATTTCTAGGATAAACATGATGACTCACATTAGCATGATGACTCGACCTAGCATTATAATGACTCGTATTTCTAGGCATAGCATAAGCATTTAAATTACGAGCATGACCATGACCATTTGGGTTTCTAGCTTTATGACCTTGATTCGGAACATTAGAAGAACTAGCGTTGTTGGCACTAGTACTAGCTTGATGTTGCATGTTCTGTTAGGAATAATTCATGAGTTGTGATGTTAAGAATAGAATTTTACTTATACTTCTTGTATATCCTGATCTTATAAAGGATTTAACACTTTGTATAGGGGATATGTGTTAGACAGTAGTCTGTAGAATTTAAGTCAGGAATGAACAGTGCATCGAGTACTACATGCCAGGAACTGAGATTGAATTCTGATATGTCAAGTCAAATACTGATCAAGTACTGATGGGATGGTCAGATCCTGATGCAAGATGGAATCCTGATATCAGTCGTGTTACTGATGATGTCATTATGGATGCTACAGAAACTGGAAAGTGCTATAAAACAGGATCTTTGTTTGAGGAACAAGCAAGAAGATTTCATGAAGGAAAGAATTTTCTATTGATGGAAACTATCAACTGAATGGCAGAACATTGTCATGTATAGATTATCTTTCTATGATTAGTTGATAGGTAGCATTATAAATACTCTCTAAATCATTGTAGAAAGTGTGAGGACGTGAGTGTGAAAATTGAGCGATTGATTTTGTGTGCGTAGCTCTGTATAAGGTTTGTATTCGAGAGTTCGAAACAAACAGAGAGAGAGTTTTATTTTGTCAGCAGCTGCTAAAGGTATTGTACACCTTTGGTAGAGTTTGTATTTGACCTTATTAATACAAACAGCTTGATTCATTCGTTTATTCTTGTTTATCTAATCAAGCAAAAATCAGACACGATTATATAACTTATATTCAACCCCCCCTTCTACAAGTTATTCCAGTTAACAATTGGTATCAGAGCAGGTTGATTTTGAATAATCATAAAGATCTGCAATCATGTCTGGTTACAAGGATGGGAATACTAAGATTCCTATGCTCAAGAGAAACGAATATACTCTATGGGAAGTAAAGATGTTGCATCATCTGGAAGCAACAGATCCTGATTATCTTGACAGAATCAGAGATGGACCTTTTATCCCAACGAAAGTTGTTGGACAAGCAACTGTTGATGGTCAAGTTGTTCCAGAACATACAGCAAAGAAGTCAAAATCTGAGTGGTCAGATAAGGACAAGGAGAATGTTCTTAAAGATGCTAAAGTGAAAAACATATTATTCAACAGTCTTGATTCTGTTCTCACTAACTATGTTCTCTCTTGTTAAACTGCTAAGGATATATGGGACAATCTTAACGTTCACTGTGAAGGAACTAAGCCTGTCAGGAAGAATATGAGGACACTACTTATACAACAGTATGAGTACTTTGAATCCAAGTCTGGTGAGTCACTTACTGATACCTTTGATAGGTTTATAAAACTCATCAATGAGATGGCCATGCATGGTAAATATTATGACTTGGAGGATATGAATACAAAGTTCATGAAAGCTTTGCCTGATTTCTACAATGAGAAGATATTTGCGATTGAGGAAGCTAATGATCTCGATGAGATATCATTAGAGGCAGTGTATGGAAAACTAAGAGCTTATGAACTTGACAAGCAACAGAAGAAGAGAAGGAGTGAAGGAAAGATGAATACTGTTGCACTTACTGCTCAATCTGAATTAAAGAAGCTTCCAGAAGAACAACATGAAGAGACTGCTGAAAAGAACTCAAGGAAGAAGAAAAGCAAAGAAAATTTTGAGTTAGAGACTACTGATATAGACTCTGACAACAGTGATTCTAAATCAAAAATGCAGGAACTCTTTGCTATGTTTGCTAAAGCTTTCAAGAAAGAAAGATTCAATAGGAAAAGATTTAGCAAAGGACCTTTTCAAAAGAAGGAGGAGAAGAAGAGTGACAAAGGCAAAAGTACAATTGTCAAGCTTGATAAGGCCAAGATCAAGTGCTTTAATTGCAGCGAGCTTGGACACTTTGCTAGTGAGTGTAAGAAGCCTAGGAATTCAGGAAAGGGTAATGCACTTATGGTCACACAGAAGAATTGGGCTGATTCCAGTGATTCTGAAGATGAATTGGATTATGAAAACATTGCATTGATGGCAAATGTTTCAGACAAACCTGGATCTCCAAAGAAAACTTCTCCATCCTCTGTTAAGGTATCACTTCACTCTCTTGATTCATTTGATAGCTTAAATTCTGATGAAATTAGATCTATCCATGACGAGTTTAAGAATCTTATGACTAATTTTAGAATTCTTACTTGTGAAAGAGATGAACTTAAGGTTAAGAATGATAAATTAGTTGATAGAAATAATTTTCTTGAATCTGAGTTAATTCAAATGGAAGAATACAAGTTAAGTTCTGATAAAGCTAAGCATGATTATAGTGTTATTCTTGAGGCTTATGACTATGTCAGAAAAGAACTAGAGGAAGAGAGAGATGTGATTAAGACCATTAACAATTCTGGTAAAAAGACTATAGAAATCTTTGAAAGTGGAATTCGTGGTAAAGTTAATGGTTTAGGTTTTGATAAAGCTAGACAAGAAGAAAAAGTAGCTGTTGTCAATGATGATAGTAAAGTAGAAGCTAGCACGTCTAAATCTGAAGGTAAGAAAATTGTTTCTGAACCTAAACATGTTAAATTTGTTGATTCAAAAGGTACCCCTGTTGTACACAAAAGGATTAACAATAGTAATTCAGATGAGAAAGTGTTAGAGAAACCTAAGAATGTAAACATAGGGTTTCTGTCTAAGTCTCAGTTGAAACAGAGATTAGATGGTCTTTCAGAGTCTAGCAAGATCAAAAGAAATAGGAATGGAAAAGAAGGTATTAACAAAGAGAATAATTACAAGAATGTACTTGATGTACCTAGGAAAAAATGCTATAAGTATGGAAATCATAATCATTTGGCCCTAGACTGCAATCAAAAACCTTCTTGGAAAACTGAGTCCAAATTCCCCAAGACTCAGAAAATTCAATACCAACCACAAAAATCTTGTTATCATTGTGGTAGTTTACTTCATTCCATTTACATGTGTAGAGAATATCATGAACTATATTATGACTATTATTCTTTGAAATCTGAAACTCCTAGTCACAAACAGTTTGTGAAATCAGAGTCTAAGGTTGACTCTGCAACAGGTAAAGTAAAGGAAAAATCTTCAAAGCCTGTTGTTTCTAAATCTAGTAAGAAAGGATCCAATCAAAGTTGGGTCCTAAAAAATTCTAACTAGTTACTTTTTGTTTGCAGGGCACAGGAAAGAAGCATTTAGTTATCTTGGACAGTGGATGCTCTGGACATATGACTGGAAAGAAGTCACTGCTTACAAAGTTTGAGTGGAAAGCTGGCCCAGTAATATCTTTTGGAGATGGCAACAAAGGAGAAACTCTGGGATATGGCTCAATTGTTTTGGGGAAGGTCATCATAGAAAATGTAGCACTGGTTGAAGGCTTGAAACATACTCTTTTAAGCATAAGTCAACTGGGTGATAAAGGTTACAAATCAATCTTTGACAGAGAAGGATGCAAAATCTTGAATATGCAGAATGGAGACATTGTTCTAACTGGTCAAAGACATGGTAACATATATGAAGCCAGCTTAAGTGATACATCTAAAGGAATTGTTAGATGTCTCTACAGCAAAGCAACAAGTGATGAAAGCTGGAATTGGCACAAAAAGCTCCCACATCTCAACTTCAAGAAGCTTAATCAACTTGTTAAGCACAATTTAGTGAGAGGCCTACTTGACGCAAATTTTGTGCAAGATGGACTTTGTGATGCCTGTCAGATTGGAAAACAGAGAAGAACCACTTTCAAGAGCAAGACTGCAAATTCAATTACTGAACCATTTCACATGCTGCATCTTGATCTGTTTGGTCCAGTAAACATTATGTCTATCAGTAAGAAAAGATATGCTCTAGTGATAGTGGATGATTTCACAAGGTTTACATGGGTGTTCTTTCGACACAAGAAGGATGAAGCTCCTCAGCAAATCATTGAACTTGTCAAGATTATTCAGAATAACTCTGAGTACAAAGTCAAAGTACTTAGGAGTGACAATGGTACAGTATTCAAGAATTCTACAATGGAGAATTTTTGTGCAAACAATGGAATCACTCAACAGTTTTCTGCACCTGGTACACCTCAGCAAAATGGTGTAGTGGAAAGAAAGAACAGGACTCTCATAGAGGCAGTAAGAACCATGCTTGCAGATGCAAAACTTCCAACCTATTTTTGGGCAGAAGCTATTAACACTGTATGTTTCACTCAAAACTGTACCTTGGTAAATAGTCATGGAAAAACTCCCCATGAGATGATCAAAGGAAAGAAACCAAGTGTGAAATACTTTCACATCTTTGGATGCAAATGCTATGTCCTAAAAGTTCATCCAGAACAACTTGGAAAATTTGAAGCCAAATCGGATGAAGCAATCTTTCTAGGATATTCAGCATCTAAGGCCTTCAAAGTTTATAATCTCAGAACTCACATTGTTATGGAATCAATTCATGTTGCATTTGATGATAAGAAATTTGGAATTCTGCAAACTGATGAAAGCCATGACAAATTGCAATTTGAAAATCTGAAGGATTCTGAGATACTCTCCAGTGATGATGAAGGTTCTCCAGAAGGAATTTCTATTGCTTCTCAAAGGAATACTACTGTTGAGGGGGAGCAAATGAATCAAGGAGAACACAGTGATCATCAGGAGCAGACTAGCTATTCAGAGTCTACTCCATCAGGAACTGATCTTTCAGAGTCTACTGAGAAAAGATCGGTAACTAGCAGCAATATGGAATCTATTGATTCTATTGATCAAAGGGGAGCTATTGAAGGCGGAGAGATTTCTTCTACAAGAGATATCACTAACTTAGGGGGAGAATCTAGCAGAGGCAATCTACCGCCTGTTAAAAAATGTACAAAGGATCATACTGAAGATTTGATTATTGGTGATCAAAATAGTGGTGTTTGAACTAGAAGATCAATTCAAAATGAATGCTTGTATAGTTGTTTTCTCTCAAAGAATGAACCTAAGAAGGTTGAAGAAGCCTTACAGGATCCTGATTGGGTAATTGCAATGCAGGAGGAGTTAAATAAGTTTGAGAGAAACAAAGTCTAGAAACTGGTACCAAGACCTAAAGATAGATCTATTGTTGGTGCAAAATGGGTTTTCAGAAACAAGCTACATGAATCTGGTATGATTGTAAGAAACAAAGCAAGACTGGTAGCCAAGGGTTACTCTCAGGAAGAAGGCATTGATTATGATGAGACCTTTGCACCTGTAGCAAGATTGGAAGCAATCAGAATGTTTCTTGCATTTGTAGCTCATTCAAAATTCAAGGTATACCAGATGGATGTAAAGAGTGCTTTTCTAAATGGCAAACTTGATGAGGAAGTGTATGTGGAGCAGCCACCTGGATTTGTTGATCCAAAGTTTCCAAATCATGTCTACAAACTTGACAAGGCACTCTATGGACTAAAGCAGGCACCAAGAGCATGGTATGAGACTTTGTCTAAATTTCTTCTTGAAAATGGCTTCACAAGAGGTACAATTGACAAAACTCTATTCTTTAGAAAGATAAAAGGTGAATTGCTTTTAGTTCAAGTTTATGTTGATGATATTATATTTGGCTCTACTAATGAAAAATTGTGTGCTAAGTTTAGCAAGCTTATGCAGTCTAAGTATCAGATGAGCATGATGGGTGAATTAAATTATTTCTTAGGCTTGCAGGTCAAACAGACTGAGACTGGTATTTTCATTAATCAGTCAAATTATATTAAAGATCTTTTAAGAAAATTTTACTTTCAAGACTATGTAGTTGCAAAAACACCCATGGCAATAGCCACTAAACTAGACTCTGATCCTAAGGGAAAGAGTGTGGATAATACTAGTTATAGAGGCATGATAGGCTCATTGTTATATCTAACTGCAAGTAGACCAGATATAATGTTTTCTACCTTTTTATGTGCTAGATTCTAAAGTGATCCTAAGGAATCTCATTTAATTGCTGTGAAGAGAATTTTTAGATATCTCAAAGGAACTCCAAATCTTGGTTTGTGATATCCTAGAGAATCTGATTTCTTCCAAATTTGCTATTCAGACTCTGGTTATGCAGGGTGTAAAATAGACAGGAAAAGCACTACAGGTACATGTCAATTCTTGGGAAATAGATTGATTTCTTGGGCAAGCAAGAAGCAATAATCTGTCTCAACCTCAACTACAGAAGCTGAGTACATAGCAGCAGGCAGTTGTTGTGCACAGCTCCTTTGGATAAGAAATCAGTTGATGGATTATGGTATGACAATTAGTAATATTCCTATGTTTTGTGATAATACTAGTGCTAGTAAAATTGCAGAAAATCCATTTCAACATTCAAGGACTAAGCACATTGATGTCAGATAACATTTTATTAGAGAACATATTGAGAATGGTACTGTGGAACTTCATTTTGTTCCTACTGACAAACAGCTTGCAGATATTCTAACTAAACCACTTGATGAGACTACATTTAGTAGATTAGTAAGTGAGTTAGGAATGTTAAATTTCTAGATCTTTAACATCTGCAAAAGTAGCAAGGTATGTTGTTTTTAGCTTATAGACTTGATATTTATCAGGATCTATATTTGATTGTTAAATGCTTTAGCTATAACACTTTGCCTTGATAAATTTCAGTATGATAGACTTGTTAATAATCATTAAGATTAGAATTGTTATCAGGATGCTGACGTCATCAGTATTGTGTCAGTATTAGGATTGTGAAAATTGTTTCAGATCCTGACATTTACTTTGTGTAGTATTCTAATTCTAAGTTTTGATAAATCTATGTCAGCAAACTTTAATTCGTTCATACTGATAATTTATACCATTAGTCAGATCATTCGAATGAACAGGGAACAACAGACAAGTAGATAATAAGAAATTGTATTTTCATTAATTGAAAGCATTACATACATGGAAATGAAATACAAACATCTTTTTATCTAATTTCTATTGATAATTCTATTCTTGTCTAAAGTTGTTGCTGTTTTTAGTCTTCAAAGATCTACTTCAGGACAAGGAGCATCTCAAGAGTCACTTTGATGATTACTCATAGATTCCTTGTCTGGGCGACTTGAATGAGAGTAGCTGACTTGAATGTATAGCATCTCTATCAAGATCAACCTCAAACTCTCGGCCAAATTCTTCATCCTCAAGTTTTGAGGAGGTTAGAAGGTTCTGGACATTATATGGATCTACTCCAATCATGTCTAAAATGATGAGAAAAGTTATCTCTTCAAAGAGACGAATATTGAATCTTTGGTGTTCATCATCTGTGAGAAATCGAAAGATTGGGTTGAAGATCATTGTGTTTTGTGGAAGCTCTGTTTTTATAGAGAGGTTTTGTCTGTTTTTGGAGTTAAGAAAGGCAAAAGACATCAAGGGTTTATAAAGGAAAGAGTGAGAAGCTGAACAGTCATTTTAAATATTCAATGTATCGGCGTATACATCTATACGTATGATTGGTTCTTTCATATTTCCAATATATTTTTGACAATCTAACAAGATTTTTTTTTTTAGATTATTGATGTTCTTTTCAGGTTAAATTCTAAAATTGCCACGTGAAACTCCATTTAATCGTTGAAATCAGGATGATAGTGATCAGGAAAACGAAAGTGATTTCATCAGGATTGATGATTATTTTTACTATTTTTAATCACATTCAGAGTTGTGATTATCTTGATGAAAAAGATCACATCAGAAAATGAAGCTGATCAGTATTAATTTTATTTTGATTTTACCCTGATTTATTTTTGAAAATCAATTTTGGATTTAGGGACTGACACCTGTCAACCTACGTGTCAACGTGGGTTAGTGGGTCTGAAGGATTTTTGAATATATCTTTATTTTGAGACTCTGATTGTTTATTGCTAACTTCTAATTCGTATTTCCTAAAGCAAAAACATTCATTCAAGTTCTCAAAATCACTAATCAATTTCAAGATTTCTCAAGTTCAGTTTAGATAAAAAATGGCAGCTCAAAGAAGTCTACCTAAATCAGTAGCTTTCAAGTTTGGTGACTTTGATTTTATGACTAACAATCATGTTGCAGCAATCACCAGCAAGAAAGGAGTATCAGTTGATTTTCATCATGTGATGGATTTTATGGCTATTGGACCTTTGCATTATGCATTGACAGCATCTCCAAAAATAAATCAAGCTGCTGTTTCACAAGCTTGGGAGAATGCAGAGATAATTGATTCTACTCAGAGTCAATCAGGTAAGATTGTTCTACACTTAGGACAAGATACTTATGACATTACTGAATCTGTTGTTAATTCAGTACTTCACTTACCTGTTACTGATAATTATGCAAGTGAACCATCTGATGATGATGTAAGAACTATGTTGTCTGCATTAGGTTATAGTAGACCTCTAGACAACATGAGCAAGTTAAATAGGTCTTTCTTAGGAAGGAATGGTCTTTATTCTTTGATCAAATTGCTAAATGTTTTACTGGCAAATGTAGTTCTTTTCAGCAAATTACTTCTGTTACTTCACATATTGCTTACAGTTTGCTTTATGACACAGTAATTAACATTGGTCACATTATCTTAAATCAGATGAGTATTAAACTTGGGTTAAGAGATCAAAATAGGAAAATGGTTTATTATCAGATTTATGCAAATGTTTATTAACCATTTTATTCCTGATGTTGAAGCTAGATTTGGTAGAGAACATTGTGTTTCTTCTTATGCATAACAAAAGAGAATTTTCTCTGACATTACAAAGAAGGACAATGAAAAGAATCTAGATGAAATACTTGTAATTCATTATCCACATCATGTTCAGGTAATTCTTGAAACTCATCTTCCTACTCTATACAATTCTTTTTTCTTTTATGGTGAAATGGCTCAGGAATCTCATTTGGAGGAGAACCCACCTGTGTTTACCCAAGTAGCCCAAAACATTATAGTCTCTTAAACAATTCAAGAACCAAATTTTAATCCACAGCCTATTGTTTCAAAGAAACCAACCTCTGGTGTTTCTCAAAAGACATCAATTGTAAGGAAGAGAAGATTTGTTTTGTCAAGTAGTAGTAGTTCTAGTGAAGATGATGATAATATATCTCTTGCTGAGAGAGAAGAATTGAAGGCTGCAATTCGACTTTCTAAGCTAGGACAAAGAGATGAAGCACCTAGTCACAGCCAGGCTGCAGTCTCTCAAAAGGCTGTAGTACTTAAAAACGGAAAACAGTTACTGGATACTGTCTCTCAAAAGACTGTGTCTATTGAAAAAGGATCTCATCCCAAGATCAATTCTGTGTTTACACCTCTTGAGTCTTCTCAGGATAAATCTTTTGCTCACTATACTAGGAGAACAAGGAGAAAGATTCATTTGTCACCTACACACACAGAGTCTAGTCCAACTAATATCATGTAGGTCTCTTCAAATGAAGCAACAATCAAGTCAGCAAATGACTATAGAGATCTGGATATTGATTATTTATGGGAAACCACATTATCATACAGACTGGCTATGGGAGTTATTTCTATCAAAGTGAAGCTATCCAGGCCTGTTCTAGATTTTCTGGTTGAAAGAATACCAAAACTTTTATTTCCAGAAGAATATGGACTTCTACATCAAAGACTTCACTTAATGAAAATGTATTTCTATGTATCTGTCAAAAGACAATTAGTCAAGAAATTTGGACTCTCGAAGCATGTTGCACTTCAATCACTTCAAGCATATTTATTTGACAAGGATGTCATTATTGAAGATGCTTCAGCTCAAGGTGAACAACAGGAGGAAGTAGATAGAGGAATGCAGTCAACAGAAGATACTATTGCACCAGTGGTGGATAGTAGAAAAGATCAAATCACAGTCGCTGCAACACAAGAACCATCTAGTCAGAGGTTGGATGACTCAGGAGCTGTGATAGTTGATGTTGAAAGGTCTTCTGTGATGACTGAAATTGCAAGTGAGAAACCCTATGATATGGGAGGAATAACTTTGACTGATTTTCTTGAAGATCAAACAAATATTGTTCAGTCAGAGTCTATCTACCTTGAGGGTGAGTCTCAGCAAACAACACTTAAAGACGGTGACATACTAACTATGGTGTCTAATGAAGTATTACTGAAGACATCAGAGTCTAGTAGAGAACCTGAAAGTGGTATACTGAAGCCTGTAGTCTCTGGAAAGAAAGTAGATGTTTGTGAGGGTTCAGAGACTATAGCAGCTCACTTCTTGGAGAAAACCTTAATCCCCATGCCAAATGAGGAACCCTCTCTCCATGTGAGTTCAGGTATAAAAACTTCTTCTAAACTCTATTTTTTTGTAGGTCATGAGAGCACTTATCCAAATTTGAGTGATACACTTGAAAAGATGGATATTGATCCACAAACTGAGAGGCTGGCTCCTGACCAGGCAAAAGGAGAGGTAGAAAGAGTGTTGACTTTAGATAGTCAAAGTGAGAATGAGGGTATGGATGATCAACTTCATAGTGAGGGAGAGAAAATTAGGAAACCACCATCGTTTGATTTCTAGGATTAGGTTTTTCCTGAATCTTGGTCTGAAAATCTTGGTATGGATGCTGGTACTTATTCTTTTATCAAGATGTATGAGAAGAATGACTTAGCAAAGTACAATGCAAAGCCAGAAGTTAAAGCTCAGAAGCAAAAAGAAAGGCTTGCAGGAATTATAAACAGAAGAGGTGAAAGGCTATGACAAACTTCTACACCACTAGTACCAGAAGATATTCCTAATGATCCTAGTATTCCTTTATTTGTACTACCAATATCAGCCAGATTTGAGACATCAACAGTATCTGATCAATCTAAGGATGAGTCAGGATTTAGATGTTAGTACACAGAATACTGGTGAAGGACAAGATGATCATATTGTAGCTTCAGATCAGAAAGATGAAGATGTTTGTAACTCTAATCGAGTTTTATTACTTGAATATCATTCTACACAGGCAACTTCTTCTACAAGACTTGAATCTGAAGATATTCCAAACACTTCCAACATTGAAGTCAATTCTGAAGTTCTATAAGACATTCAGAAATCTCAAGTTGAAATTCAATCAAGACTTCAAACACTTGAAGATAACCAAGTCACTATTATGGAAAATCAAGCAGTTCTGATGAATCCCATTTGTTCTGTTACTGAATCTCTTGGAATTAATGTTGCTGATGTCAAAAAGGGGGAAATAAAAACAGTTCAAAGGCAACAGACTGGGGGAGGAGATAAACAGACTAGGAGAAATAAAAGAAGAACTAAGGATGACAGAGGTGAATCTTATCAGGGAAGTGGTAAAGGAAAAGAAGCATCAAATAGTTGAATTCTTTCTTCTAAGTACTGGATACTATGTCTATATCTGAAGAAGGAGGTACTTAACTTCATGATTTTTGAATTCATAAATTCTATTCTGATTGTATTGTTATATGTTTTGACATCAACAACTCAGATTTATGCTTCAGGTTTTAAAGCATAAATAGGGGGAGATTGTTAGGAATAATTCATGAGTTGTGATGTTAAGAATAGAATTTTACTTATACTTCTTATATATCCTGATCTTATAAAGGATTTAACACTTTGTATAGGAGATATGTGTTAGACAGTAGTCTGTAGAATTTAAGTCAGGAATGAACAGTGCATCGAGTACTACATGTCAGGAACTGAGATTGAATTCTGATATGTCAAGTCAAATACTGATCAAGTACTGATGGGATGGTCAGATCCTGATGCAAGATGGAATCCTGATATCAGTCGTATTACTAATGATGTCATTATGGATGCTACAGAAACTGGCAAGTGCTATAAAACAGGATCTTTGTTTGAGGAACAAGAAAGAAGATTTCATGAAGGAAAGAATTTTCTATTGATGGAAACTATCAACTGGACGGCAGAACATTGTCATGTATAGATTATCTTTCTGTGATTAGTTGATAGGTAGCATTATAAATACTCTCTCTATATCATTGTAAAAAGTGTGAGGACGTGAGTGTGAAAATTGAGTGATTGATTTTGTGTGCGTAGCTCTGTATAAGGTTTGTATTCGAGAGTTCGAAACAAACAGAGAGAGAGTTTTATTTTGTCAGCAGCTGCTAAAGGTATTGTACACCTTTGGTAGAGTTTGTATTTGACCTTATTAATACAAACAGTTTGATTCATTTGTTTATTCTTGTTTATCTAATCAAGCAAAAATCAGACACGATTATATAACTTGTATTCAACCCCCCCCCTTCTACAAGTTATTCGAGTTAACATGTTCCTTTGTTGAAACTTAATTGGTCTTTGTTGATAATGAAACTTCGGTTGCTTTTTGTCATTTGTGACTACTTTTTCTTTCTTCTTAGCAACTTTCTTTTTATTACCATTTTTCGAACATTCACCTTTAGGAACCCATTTATACTTCCCCTTTTTCTCACCTTCTTTGGCTTTGCAAAATAGACTTATATGTCCACTTACATTGCAATACGAACACTTAGGTGAAGATGATTTAGGAGGAGTATTCCTTGAAGTATTAGGAGGTGGAACTTCTCGTTTAGGAGAAGAGTTCACATTATATCCCAATCCTTCTCTGTTAAATGGTACCTTTGAGTTAAATATCATACTATCCAATATAGTATTACTCTTGGTGAATTGCTTAACGGTTTTCTCAAGATTTTCCTTTTTGGCTAACAAAGAATTAATCTTGTTATTAAAGAAATTTGCTTGATCCAAGACTTGAGATAAGAGCTTGTTATTATCATTTTGAAGCATTTGATTTTCCACGAGAACCGATTTAAGTTCCGAGACTACATGATCTCGTTCCTTTGAATTGGTCTCGAGTAAACCATTAATTTTATCAAGTTCGAAATCTTTAACGGATAACGTAACTTGAAAATCCATTTCTTTTTCTTTTAGGGCTTCGTGTAGCTCTTCCTCAATATCTCCCGTTAAAGCTTGTTCGAGTTCTTTTATCTTTTCACTTAGTGTCTCATTTTCATGAATCAAAGATTCATTTCGAATCTTTAAATTCAACATCTCAACATGGAGATCACTAGTGTTAGTAGATAATTGAACCATTTCATTTTCCATCTCTTCGGCTTGAAGTGTTAAGGATATATTTTCAATCTCAAGATTTTGAATCATATCATCCTTATTTTTACTTTCAATATTCGACCGTTCGTTTTGAGATGTAATGAATTCGGAATATTCCATGTCCTTAGCATGGATATTGGTCAAACGAGTGACCTCTTTTTGTAGCTCAACATTCACATCCCGTATTTTATTCCTTTCAGAACTAACGGTGATGTATTTATGGCTAATTTCATTATGACTCATTTTCAACATTTTTACAATATTAATAAGCTCTGAGACACCCAAATTCGCATGATCTAAATTAAATAAATCTTGACTAACATTAACACTACTACATGATGCCGAATTACTACAAGGGTTTAGGGTTACCTCATGGTTAGTAGTGGAGATTTCCTTTGGTGCATCTTCATCAACAATTGCCATCAAACACAAATTCACAACCTCTTCACTTAGCTCGGAAGCTTCTTCATCTTCATTTAAGTCCCATCCATTCTCGACAACTAAGCTTCTTCCTTTCGCCAATTTAGGACACTCCCGTTTAAAGTGACCGGGTTGTTTACATTCGAAACACACATTATGTGCTTCTTCGTTAGATGGCTCTTTAGGCTTAGGTGGTATATAATTATTCGAATAATTCAAATTATTATTATTGTTATAACCATTTGATGCTTGAACACCTTTGCCTTTAGTCAAGTTCGAAGACAGAAAATTATTGCTCTTGAAATTTGTCCTTCCTTTCGAGTTAAACACACGATGTTGATTACTCGATTTAAGGAATCCTTTTCCGTATCTTTGAGCTTTACTTTGCAATACCCGACGAAGTTGTCTCGAAAGCAATGCAATCTCTTGTTCATCTAGATCTTGCAATTCTTCGTTCAACTCATCATCATTTTCATCTTCATAAATTAGTATTGCTTTTAAAGCCATGTTTTTTCGTTTATCTTCCATTTTCGGAAGACTCTTTTCCGGAATATTGTCTTCTTCGTAAGCACGAAGATTTCCAAACAAACTATCAATTGAATGTGAATTCAAATTGTGCATTTCTTTGATAGTTGTGACTTTTACTTTCCAACTAGGAGGCAAGGCTTTTAGAATCCTACGATTTTTCTCATTCGTAGTATAAACCTTTCCGAGTTGTGAAAGTTCATCAATAATTCGAGTGAACCTAGTTTCCATGTCGATTATGGTTTCACTTTCGAGGAGTTTAAAATTTTCATATTCTTGAATTAAAGTATCCATTCGGGATTCTTTAATGTCTTTAGTTCCCTCGTAAGTGATAACCAATTTGTTCCACATTTCTTGTGCGGACTTGCAATTGTTAACTCTTTTGTATTCTTTTTCTGCAAGTGCACTAGTTAGAACCATTTCCACTTTAGCGGCTATGTTCATTTGAATTTCTTCTTCCGGAGTATATTCACTCACTTTCTTTTCGACAATATCGTCGTCTACCGATTTAGTAGGAGTGGTGACTCCATCTTCTATGGCCATCCAAACTTTAACTCCTTGGGATCTAGCATAAATTCTAAATCATGTCCAAGTAGCAAAGTTTGTGCCATCAAACAAAGGTGGTCTAGAACTTGAAAGTCCTTCGCGGCACCCGATAGTATTCAAATACGCCATTATGATCCCCTTTTGTTGTATTTATCAATTTATCACAACAAATCAATTAAATACGGTAATGATCTACTTTTTGCGGTGTTTAACGATTATCACAACAATCGAAAAGCATGTTAAAAAGCACTGCTCTGATACCAATTGTGGGTCCCGAAAGGGGGGATAATAAGCTAGAAGGGGGTGTTGAATAGCTTATTACCTTTTTAAAAAGTTTTTGCTTGGCATTTTTGTCTTCCGTTTTTATCTTGAAATACGTTACTTAGAGTAAACGATTTAAAATTGCGGAAAGTAAACCAAGAAATAAAAATGCAATCACACGATCGATTTTAGCCTGGTTCGCGATGGCGCAACCCCTAATGGATCCGCTCACCCCTACGTCCAGTCCCCGAGCTACTCCCCGGATTCAAGATTTCTTCCACTATAAAGAAACTCCTTTATAGTAGGCGGAGAAGCCTTTACAACATTAAGTGATATGGGCTAAAATTAAGCCCTAAATACACATTTAATGTGGCATTAATTAGACCTAGAATGGTCCAAACGTGGGGCCCACCAGATGGGCCCAAACCCTATTTATAATATTAATTTCGTAATTAATATTAGGGGTAATAAACAGCTTAGTAAATAAAAGTCAAACAATGATATTACTCTTGCTGACTTAGCCTCCAAGATACATATTTCAACATGGAAACTGGTTCCTACAAGGAAGGAGTCTAGAACCTTCCTCAAGGCGGTGGCTTGCCCACCAAGTCACCTAACCCTACTACGATTCTAAGGCTTCTCAGCCTATATAAAGGTCCTGACCCCTCAATCTCAGAACTATGTCTTGGCTTGATTCTCAATACGAGATACGTAGGCACTCTGTGAGGACCGATTAGTCTCGAACACGGAAACAACCATTATAGCACGAAGCTCCCAAACCCTAGCATTAAATACAGATTCGTAACCTAGTTTTTATTCCACAACATTTGGCACCGTCTATGGGAAAAGACATCAACCATGGTAACTACACAAAGAACAACACCAACCTCTACTAAGGCCTTGCCTCTAAGCTCTGCCAGTCACTGAGCAAGTACCCCCAACAACAGGGGCGATCACTCAAACTGAAGTTTCTCAACCTCCAGGGACGAATCCCCATGCTGAGAGAACGTTACCCATGGTCGTCCACCGCCAAGAAACCAGCTTTCTTCAGATGTTGGTTTTTCCCCTGGTTGATCCCAATCGTCCGTTGCCACCGGAGGTACAGATCCATACTACGGATCTCCCCATGAATACCAACCCGATGTATGGTTTGCCTAACTACCCTCCAATTACTCAAGGTCCTGGACCCAGTGGCCATGCCTTGTAGATCCGAGATCGAGATTATTACGACTACTCTGGTCCCTATACCGATGATTCATCGTCTGGAGATGATGATCATGATGAAGCCCCGAGGAGGCGACGTTCCATCAAAGAACTAAGAAGGAGAACATAAACTATCCATGATAGACCCCCTTTGACAGCTGTTGAGAGAATCAAGGCTCATGAGGCCGAGATTTTAAGGATAAAGGAAGATATTGCGAGAGAACAAGCTAGGTTGAATCGAACTCAACCTCCTCCCACCTCAGGACCGATTCCCATTATAGATCTGGAGAGGTCTTCAAGAAGGCAGAGAAGGACTGAAGCCCCAACTGGAAGAACAACAAGGGTGGAAACCCCCAAGAGCAACCCCAAGGATCTGATGCCACTTGGGGATCCTGATGATCCCACACCCCCGTTTACTGAGGAGGTGATGAATGCTCATATCTCAAAGAAGTTTAAGATGCCGACAATTAAGGCTTATGATAGAACGGGTGATCCCGCAAACCACGTTAGGACATTCTCAAACGCACTGCTGTTGCAGCCTGCAAGTGACGCCTTGAAGTGCAGGGCGTTCCCTCAAACTTTGTCGGGCATGGCTCAAAGATGGTACAGCCGGTTGCCTGCAAACTCGATTGCTTCTTTCAAGGAGTTAAGTGCTGCCTTTGTTAACCAGTTTATCAGAGGGAGAGTGCATGAGAAAAGCTCTTCATCTCTTATGTATGTGGTGCAAGGAAAGAATGAGAATCTGAGAGACTACCTTAAGAGGTTCACTAAGGAGACTTTGAACATCACTGATTTGGAGAATAAGGTGGCGATGGTAGCCTTGGAGCATGGCACCACCGACCTATGCTTTAAAAGGTCATTGGCAAAGCATCCTCCCGAGAATATGGCTGAGCTCCAACGAAGGGCTGACAAGTATATCAAGGCTGAGGATAGTATGATGCTAGGGACAAGTATCCCCGTACTAGAAAAGACTCTGAATCAGCACCAAAAAAGAATCTTGGACCGAGGTTCTCTGACTATGTAAGGTTGAATGCTCCTAGTTGTCAAATCTTGTTGGAGATTGAGAAGGATAAGGACTTTCGATGGCCGAAGCCACTCAGGGGTGATCCCTCAAAGAGAGACAAGAAGCAATACTGTAGTTCCACCGAGATGTGGGGCATGATACAGATGATTGTAGGCAGTTGAAGGATGAGATTGAGTTCTTAATCCGCAAAGGAAATTTGAATAAATTCACTAAGGGTGAAGATCGTGGAACCCAAAGAAGGGACTACGATAGGAGAGACAATGATAGAAGGGATAATGATCGTGACGTAACACACAACCCCGAGGGCCAGTTATCAACATGATTTGGGGAGGCCCGACAGCGGCTGGTACAACTCGAAACTCTCGAAAGGCGTATGCCAGGGAGGTGATACACATCGTGGGGGAGGCCCCGAAGTGTGCTAGAACTGAAATCGCAATCGGCTTTGATGATTCTGATCTTGAAGGGGTGAAGTTCCCCCATGACGACCCGTTGGTCATAACCCCTGTGATTGGGAACTCGAAAGTGAAGCGAGTCTTAATAGACAATGGAGCTTCAGTTGATATTTTGTTTCATGATACATTCGTGAAGATGGGATACACTGATTCTCAGTTAACCCCAACGAACATGCCGATCTATGGATTCAATGGAGTTGAGTCCAAAGTCGAAGGGACTATCCAGCTGCCCATGATGATCGGGCAAGAACCTAAGGAGGCTACTCAGATGTTGAATTTTCTGGTAATTAAGGCGGCCTCGACTTGTAACGCAATCCTAGGAAGGACTAGACTCCATGTGTTTAAGGTTGTTGCCTCAACTTACCACATGAAGATTAAGTTTCCAACTCGGAATGGTGTTGGAGAACAAAAAGGCGACCAGAAGATGGCAAGGAGTTGTTATGTATCTGCTTTAAGAGCTGAAGGAGTCGGGGGGCAGGTACTCCCGATTGAAGACATGGATGTCCGTGGTGATGATGAACACCGAGGGAAGCCAGCAGAGGATTTGGTCCCCATACCTCTAGAGCTGGGCGACCCTGAGAAAGTTACTTATGTAGGAGCTTCGCTGAAGGAACCCTTGAAGGGCAAGTTGACGGCCTTCTTGCAAGAAAACAGTGATATGTTTGCTTGGACTGCAGCTGATATGCTAGGGATTGATCCCCAACTCATAACTCACAGGTTGAATGTTGATCCTGAACGGAAAACAATAAAATAGAAGAAGAGGAATTTTGCTCCTAAAAGGCAACAGGCCATCAAGCAAGAAGTTGACAAGCTCCCAGAGGCTGGGTTTATTGAAGAGATTAAGTTCCCCGAATGGTTAGCTAACCCTGTAATGGTCAAGAAGGCGAATGAAAAATGGAGGATGTGTATAGATTTCACTGATTTGAATGATGCATGTCCAAAGGATTGTTTTCCCCTCCCAAGGATAGACATGTTGATAGATGCCACAGCTGGACATGAGATGTTGAGCTTCATGAATGGGTTCAGTGACTACAATCAGATTAAGATGCACAAGGATGACATCCCAAAGGTATCTTTCATAACTGACTTTGGTGTTTTTTGCTATCTTGTTATGGCTTTTGGTCTAAAGAATGCAGGAGCTATTTACCAACGATTGGTGAATAATATATTCGCCCATCTGATTGGAAAAACCATGGAGGTCTATGTGGACGACATGTTGGTCAAGAGCCTATCCAAGGCAGATCATATCAAGCACCTCAGAGAGGCATTCGAAGTGCTGAGGCACCACAAGATGATGTTAAATCCAGCCAAGTGTACTTTTGGCGTCGGATCAGGAAAATTTTTGGGATTGATGGTTTCAAAGAGAGGCATAGAGGCCAACCCTGATAAGATCAAAGCGATCTTGGACATGGAACCACCCCGCTCCATACGGGCTGTACAGAAGCTAACTGACCGAGTTGCGGCCCTAGGGAGATTCATCTCCAAGTCTGGTGACAAGTGTTTGTCTTTCTTTCAGGCCTTAAAGAAAGTGAAATTTTTTGAGTGGACTACAGACAGCCAAGAGGCCTTTGAGCAGCTAAAGAAGTACAGGGCTGAAGCCCCGTTGTTGGCCAAACTAAATCCTGGGGAGACTCTTTACCTATACCTGGCGGTATCTGAACAATCATTGAGTGTTGTCCTTGTTCGAGAAGAGAAAAAGATTCAAAAACCTATCTATTATGTGAGCAAGGTTTTGCATGGAGCTGAGTTGAATTACTCGAACATAGAGAAGTTTGCATTGGCATTGATAACGGCCTCGAGGAAGCTACGACCGTACTTCCAGGCGCACAAAATTGAAGTCCTGATGGACTAGCAGTTGAGGAACATATTGCATAGCCCAAAGGCCAGTGGAAGGCTAATCAAGTGGGCCATAGAGCTTGGAGAGTTTGATATCAAGTATAAGCCTCGGACAGCCATCAAGGATCAGGCATTGGCTGACTTCGTGGTTGAATGCACCATTAACAACCAAGAAGTCGGGGGGCAGGAGATAATAACCACCCCTGAAAATGGAGATAAAGATAAAGAACTTGTAGCTGATCAGAAGGAATACTGGGTGCTCTATTTTGATGGAGCATCAAAAACAAAATCTAGTCATGCAGGTTTGGTTTTGCAAAGCCCCGATGGGTTCATAGTTGAGTATGCTTTGAAGTTAGATTTTCATACTACCAACAATGAAGCTGAGTATGAGGCATTGATAGCTGGGTTAGGCTTGGCCAGAATCATGAGGGTCAAAAACATTAAAGTTTGTGGAGACTCAAGACTTGTAGTATCGCAAGTGAATGGTGAATTTGATGCCAAAGATGAAACTATGGCGAAATATCTGAGAGTTGTGAAAGCCGTTATGACTCAATTCGATGAGTGCTATGTGGAGCATATTTCGAGGGAAGAGAACGTTAAGGCTGATGCCCTATCCAAGTTTGCTTCTTCTGAAATCGAAAATTATGCAGGGAGTGTTTACTTCCAGGTCTTGAAGGCCCCGACCGTCAATTCTAAGTTGGTGGCACCGATTGATGTAGGAAGCTGTTGGATGGATCCTATCAAATCTAACTTAGAAACTGGATGGCTCCCTGACAATTCCTTGGAGGCACGAAAGCTGTTAGTGAGAGCATTGAGATACACCTTGATCGAAGGCATCCTTTATAAAAGATCGTTCGTCATCCCATATTCGAAGTGTTTGAGGCCCCAAGAGGCTATGGAAGCATTGGAAGAAGTTCATGAAGGGATCTGCGAGCAACACTTTGGGGGGAGAGCCCTAGCCCACAAGATCACCCGTCTGGGATTCTATTGGCCAGAGATGCTAGTAGATGCGCAGAATTATTTCAAGAAGTGTGACAGATGCCAAAAGCACGCCCCAATTGTAAGGCAGCCACCTGAGATGTTAACGTCAGTTAACTCTCCTATCCCGTTCGCAATGTGGGGATGGACATACTTGGTCATTTCCCTATGGCTTCAGCACAAAGGAAGTTTTTGATACTGGCCATCGACTACTTCACCAAGTGGATTGAGGCTAAACCTCTAGCCAAGATAACCACTAAGCAAGTTGCCCAATTCTTCTGGGAGAATGTCATTTGCAGGTATGGAATTCCTCGAATCCTTGTGACAGATAATGGGACACAGTTCAACAATGAAGAGTTTAAGAAATACTGCGAGGAAAATGTAATTGAGCTTCGTTTTACTTCAGTAGCACATCCGCAAGCTAATGGACAGGTAGAGGTAGCTAATTGAATTATCCTTGATGGACTAAAAAAGAGAGTTGAACGCTCAAGGAACACTTGGGTGGATGAGTTATTGCCTATACTCTGGGCATATCGCACCACTTGTAAGGTGACGACTAGAGCAACCCCATTTTTGCTGGCGTACGGAGCCGAGGTAGTCGTGCCCTTGGAGATCATGCATGCATCACCTCGAGTTGAGGCATATGAACAAGAGACCAATGAAGAAGGCATGAGGCTCACCCTTGATCTAATTGATGAAATCAGGGACGAGGCAAACGCTAAGAACGTGGAGCATCAGAAGAAGGCATCCTTTTACTACAACCATAGGGTTAAGGAGAGGTTCTTCCAACAAGGTGACTTGGTTCTTAGGAAGATAGAGGCTTCAGGAGTTGGACAAAAAGGAAAACTAGCCCCTAATTGGGAAGGACCATATCGGGTCAAGAAGACACTGGGACGAGGATCCTATAAGTTGGAGACCTTGGACGGGAATGAGGTGCCCCGTACTTGGCATGCTTTGAACCTCAAGATTTATTATGTTTAAGCTATCCTTGCAAGGATGTAGCTTTTTATCTATCTATTAGGAAAAGTAGAAATAAGGTTCGATGAAACCATTCCAGGGCTTAACGTCCCGAGTAGGACAATAATAAGTTATGTAAGGGTTGAGCCCATTTCGAATTATTAATACAAGTTTGTTTTCCTTCAATGATTCTGTGATTTTGTTTATGTACCAAGCACCTATTAAGTGTAACTCTAGAAAGACCAAGTACCGAAAACAAGTAAACGAACGAATGAGGGAAACAAGTGCATAAATAAAACGCCCCGAAGGGCCACGGTTAGGGTTAAGTTACAATACTTAAGCAAATAAAAGTTAAGTCCCGAAGGACCTTGATTGAAAGCTAAGGAAATAAAGCCACATGCGGCTAAACAAAGCCATGCAAGGCCATGGGGTGATCCCAACCTACTCATCCAAGGATCCTTCCTCACCACTCTCCTCATCCGACTCCTCCTCATCTGAATCTTCCTCTTCCTCCTCAGCATCGCCTTGTTCAGCAACCACCATCGGCTGAGCGGTAGTCTCCACAGCTTCAGTTTCTTCCTCTTCGGAAGATGAGCTTGAGCTGCCTTCATTATGGATCATCCTCTTGCCTGGGATCGGTTTTCGAACTACTCCAACTTTCCTGGCAGGCGGGGGCTTTTTTCCACGAGATCCCGAAGAGCTTGAATCTTGACTAGCAGCCGGGGGATGCCTCTTGGATCCCGAACCAGAAGATCTATAGCTACCTCTAGAACCAGAACCTGATACTTGAGGAACCATCTTGGTCCCCGAGCCAGAAGCGAGGTTTGCACGGTTCTCGCCACCCGTAATCCAGTTAGGGCAAGGAAAGTCAGATAGGTTGACAACTGAGGGATGTTTGTTACTCACAACATTGATTGCCTTGTCCCAACCAACAGACATGTTGAAAGGGCGCACCTCATCATCATGTTCATCAAGGAATTTTAGAAAATCTTCAGACTTTTGATAGGCCCCAATCACCTTGTTAGCATCAGATAACTTCTTTCTGGCCAAAGAAGCAAGTTGCTTTCGGGAGGATAAAGCATTCGCTTCGGCACGGGCAACTTGAGAACGTAGATCATCAATTTCTTCTTTGAACCTTGCTGAATCAGTCTTCAAGGATACATTCTCATCCCTGAAGGCCCGACCTTGGGTAGAAATAGTCTGAAAGTAGGCATTATCCTGCAATAGGAAAGTTGACAAGGCATAAGGAGTTTATAATGTCAGAATCAGCAAACCACACCGAACTTACTAGAAGGAGTGTCATACCTAATATAAGGCCTGAGCGCCCATGAGCTGAGATTCATCCATCTTGTCGCCGGCATGTAAAGTCATTCTATCGGGAGGAGTGATTGAAAGCTTGGACCATTCTAGAGCTAGGTGAGGGCTCCCAAAGACTAAATCTTGTTCACAAATACCCCATGACGGTATAAAAGGGGTCCTGATACCCCCGTCAGCGTTTCGGGATCTTTTGTCGCCTTGAGAGCAGCCCTCCAAGAAGTGAGGGATGCGAGGCTTAGTGGGATTCAGTAGCTCCGCAGCCTTTTTCTTCATTCTTTTAGTCACAGTCGGTTGGTTCTGAGGACGACTGTCAATCTCCTCAGCAGCTGAAATACAACATGAAAAAACATTGGAATAAGAACAAATAGAGTTCATAATATGGCTAAGTAAGAAAGTTACCATCAATAGAAAGAAAGCTAAGGCCATTCTCAATAAGATTCTTTTCATTTAGAAAAGTCTTATAATGGGTACGACCATCATCAGCTAGGAGTCTATCTCGATCTAGTAGCTATGAATCCTTAAGTTCACACACAAAATGTGAACTATCTTCCACAAGTCCAAATCTCTTCACAAAAAATTGGCCCCAATCACCACCTTCCCATTCAAGGACTACAAACTCCCTTTCCCATAAACGTTGAGAATCTGGAAAGGAAAAGGGATTCACCATGTGCGGGACTTTGGCTCGATGTTGAAGGCTGACCCATCTTTTCTTGAAGTCAGTAGAGTTTCTGGCCCCAAAGATACTCCAAAACATTGTAGTAGAAAATGGGATTTTTAGCTGACGGCATCTTATTATGAAGATAATGAAGAACCTCCAAGCATTGGGATACAATTGACAAGGGTGGATTTGATACTCCGCCAGCAATTTGATGATAAAATTATCGACCGGGAATCTGAACCCAGCTTCTAGGGCACCCCAGGAAACACAAATCCTCTCAGGATGCTAGTTGCAAGTTCTGTCTGTTGGATTTTGAAGACGAACCTTAATAGCATCTGGAAAGTAATATGTTCTCCTGATCTCTTCGACATCTTTCTCCTTTAACTTGCATGGACTATTAAATGAATCTAAGCTTGCACTATTGGCGAATACCTCTCTCATGATGTTTAGTAGATCTAGTAGGGATTCAAATTTATGCTCAACATATAAGGGGGTTTTATTTTTTCTTTACCTTTGGCTGTCCTCATCTTGCTCCTCTTGGCGAATGCTTCCATCATGGAGACTGGAGGAGCAACTAGGCGGTTGTCTTCTGACATCTTGATCTTGAAACTTGATCCCCGATTGGGACTAGAAATCTACAGAGCTAAAAAACTTGAAAACTTTGAAATGAAGAAGTGAATGAAATGAAGGCTACCACCCTTCTTTTATAGAAAAGGCATGACCTGCTACATCAGGTTGAATCTCAGCTTGGTTCGCGTTTACAGGTCACCTATCATTTATAGATGAAGAAAGGACAAAAATTATCCACGTTCTACAGAAAGAATCGTTATAATTCATACATGCCAGAAAAGAAACAGCTGATATATTTGCTGAAATCGCGAAACAGACGACTTTCGAAAGGATGATTGTGCTTAAGAAGTTAAGTAGCGAGTTTTGCCTTAAGCATAAGATTAGCAGTGCTAATTGTAAATTAAGGAGTAATATCGTTAGAAGTCACGAATGACCAAAATGATGAGTTGAGATCAAGATCAAGATTCTTGATCCTTAAGATGACGGATGACTTGAGATCAAGATCAAGATTCTTGATCCTTAAGATGACGGATGACTTGAGATCAAGATCAAGATTCTTGATCCTCAGGACCATGGATGATTTTAGATCCTAGATCCATCATTCTTTTCAAGACCACGGTTGGTTTTCAGGTCCGGGTTTCCTAGCCAACCACGAGGTGGCCGACCACGACACCCGGAGGGCCGCGACCAACCACGAAGCAGCCGAGCACCGTGCCCGAAGGAGCCCTAGCCGACCACGAGGTGGCCGACCATCGTGCCCGATGGACGCCAGCCGACTACGGCATTTTTGGACCCTTCGGCCGATCACCGTGTAGCCGACCACGAGCTACCCGTTGATCCGGCCGATCACGGGCAGTTTGTGGTCCCAGAACTCGACTTTTTCAGCGAATCTCGGATGATTTTCAGTACTGAAACGAGATCAATTTAAGCACAGATTAATGCCGGTAAGCATAGATTAGTGCCGTTTAAGCACAGATTAGTGTCCATTAGCACCGCTTAGCGCCAATTAGTGCCGTTAGTGCCATTTTATACCGTTTAACATCGTTTAACAATGTTTAAACGTATGTAAGGCTGATTAGCGCTGTATAGTGCCGTTTAACACTGTTTAGTGTCACTCCACGCTTTACATAAAAGATGATATTGGTAAAAAATTTACGTATAAGCAAAAACCCTGACCCGAGTCTCGAATAAGGCCGATAAAACTTCAAGGAAAACCTAATCAATTTTCTTAGAAGTTGGGGGGCAAATGATATGGGCTAAAATTAAGCCCTAAAGACACATTTAATGTGGCACTAATTAGACCAAGAATGGTCAAAACGTGGGGCCCACCAGATGGGCCCAAACCCTATTTATAATATTAATTTCGTAATTAATATTAGGGGTAATAAACAGCTCAGTAAATAAGAGTCAAACAAGGATATTACTCTTGCCTGACTTAGCCTCCAAGATACATATTTCAACATGGAAACTAGTTCCTACAAGGAAGGAGTCTAGAACATTCCTCAAGGCGGTGGCTTGCCCACCAAGTCACCTAACCCTACTACGATTCTAAGGCTTCTCAGCCTATATAAAGGGCCTGACCCCTCAATCTCAGAACTACATCTTGGATTGATTCTCAATACGAGATACGTAGGCACTCTGTGAGGACCGATTAGTCTCGAACACGGAAACAACCATTAAAGCACGAAGCTCCCAAACCATAGCATTAAATACAGATTCGTAACCTAGTTTTTATTCCACAACACTAAGTATTTATCTTGGACCTTAATTTACAAATTAACTCCTCAAAATACAATGCAAACTAATACTTGACTTGTCTTGGAGCGTAACTCCCCGTTACCTCCTCAAAGTCGAAGCAAACCACTACTAAGCTTGTCTTGGAGCGTAACTCCCCATTACCTCCTCAAAGTCAAAGTAGCAACCCCTTTGTAGACTTTGAACTTCTACCACTTGCCGGTCTTGGATCTTAGGTCTTAGGTCTTGGGTCTTTCCTTTTTCTTCACGGTGCAAAGGTTACTAACTCCCCGTTAGTACGAGGGCCGCTATTATGCGTTAAATTATTACACACACAACACAAGAAAGAATATTAAACTAAAGTGCAAGTTAGCATAATGAGTTGTTTGGCCGAATATATATAAGTATATATATTTGTTTCGAATTAAGGCTAAGTCACAGAATAACGGACTCGGCACTTTAAATCTAACAAGTATACAAACTAAAGATATTAACTATATATGGCCGAATATATATATATATATATATATATATATATATATATATATATATATATATATATATATATATATATATATATATATTTATAGGGGCCCCTTCCACAGCCACAGTTGGATATTTTTTAATATCCAACCAACCCATCTATAACCGTCCAGTGTCAAAATGAATGGCTGGGATGAACAGTATTACGCTATATTATAGAGCGTAAGCATTTTACTATTATGCCCCTCAGATCTGTTTTTACTTACGATATATGATAGAGCGTAAGATGCTATATTATATCTTTGTGTAAAATTAAACCTTCTCAAACCACAAATCTTCACAAACCTCCACAAACCATCGGAAAATCGGAAGTAAAGCGCAAAACCACCGGAAAATCGGAAGTAAAGCTCATCATTTCTTCATATAAAGTGAGTAATTTCTTCATTTCGTGTATCTATATATCATCGTGTACATGTATGTATGTATGCATGCATGTATATATCATCATCATCTAATTGTAGATTTGTGTACATGTATGTGTGTAGATTTTTGTATATATATTTTGAATTTTTGGATTATTTTGAATTAAGGTTCGAATTTATGGATTAATTTCGAATTAGGGTCGAATTGTGGTCGAATTTGTGGACGAATTGAGGTCGAATTTGTGGATAATTTTCGAATTATTAGGATTAAAATTTGCATTTGTGGATAAAGTTTGCATTTGTGTAGTTTGTGTAGTTCGAATTATTGGATTCAAGTTTGCATTTGTGAATTTGTGTAGTTCGGATTTTTTTTTGGATTAAAGTTTTTTGTATGTATTGGATTTTAGATGGAAGATTTTTGTGGTCCGGTTGATCGTTCTCTCTTTACCGACCAAGATAACCATATTAGTAGTAGAATATGGGTTGGGGATCATCGAGATAGACTTACAATCCGTCAAAGTACCTAGTTGCTTGGTGAATGGGAATTAGAGCCATATCAAGTTCGTCTTTTTGAACATTGGGGCTTCGGAATGTTTGCTAATCCGAGAGCCGTTATTCAAAATGATGTCACTTTAATTACGTCATTAATGGAGCATTGGAGGTCGGAAACCAACACATTCCACTTTACTTTCGGGGAGATGACGGTGACACTTGAAGATGTGTACATGTTAACGGGGCTTCCGGTTATTAGAGAGGCGGTAACTTTGAGTTAAACAATTGACGTAAAAAATCTTTGGTTACGTCATTGGCCGGATCCGACGCTCTCACTTGAGGAAAGGGAAAGTGATGAAGCTTGGACTAGAGGTGGCGTGAAATTAAATTTTTTGAGGGAAAGATATTGCAAGAAGTATATACACGGGGCTATGTGTTTTATTTGTGCGGGGCGATATTGTTCCCCACAAAATCAAACAATGTTTCTCATCCAAGATTAATTCCTTTATTGATTGATACTTCAAGAATTTATGGGTATGCTTGGGGTGCAGCGGCACTTGCTTATCTATATAGGAATTTATGGGAGGCAAGTCGTAAGGATTGCAAGTCCATTACGGGATGCATAACAATATTGATGCTTTGGGCACGTGAGAGGTTGCGCCCGGGACAACCTATGCTAGCACCTCAAACCCGGTATATATGGCCTAGGGCTTTGGCATGGGCGATTGATCCCGTTGGCCCAGGAAAGTCTAAGTACTTTAATGTCCATCACAATATTGATGCATATCGCGGGATGTTTGATAATTTTGATGCGAAATGGGTTAATTGGAGGCCATATCTTCGCTTCTATCGGGAATATAATCCCCAATTTCAGAGGGCCTTTTTAGTCGGAGTAGCTCATGTGCCGGTTGTGTTTTTTGAAGATGTTGAACGTCAACTTCCGGAAAGGGTGGGAAGACAGTTTGGTTTTCCATTAAGCATTCCGCCACCGCCGCCGGAAGATATGGCAATGTTGAGGGTGAGATCCGAACATTCTTTTGTGAATCAACATTATCTAAATTTTGCTCGATATGTAGTTGTTTGGAATGAATTTGTGCAAAATGGTGTTGGTATTTTGGGGCCACCTTTGAATGCCATATCTCTAGAGGAGTATATGGATTGGTACTATAATGTTACCAAATTAAAGATTTTGCCGCCCTCAAAACCAACCAAGGATCCAAAAATATTCCAACAACCGAAAGACAAGTTCGACAATGCCAAGGCAATGGACTTGGTACGTATTTTTTATAACATGGAGTATGTTATTTGAGATAGTTTCGTTGAATATTTTTGTATTTATATTTATACTTTGTCTTTGCTTCATATGTATTGTAAATCATATGTACCGCTCGAGACATGAGTAGGCTTTGCTCTTTAGATATGCCGGGGATTTTTCACGAGGAAATATTGCCAAACTTCGTGAATAAATTTGATGAATTGATGCTCGAGACATATGGCCTGACATATGAAAGGCCCGATTTCAAGAGTTGTTTGCCTAAAAGAAAGGCAAGAAAGACAAAAAAGACTCAAGAAATTAGTCCCGAGAAGGAAAATTATTTCGAGGGGTATGAAAGTTATGACCAACCCAATCCTTATGATACTCAAGAAACTTTTATGGTTGGTCATAGTGCTCCAATTCTTAATCCAACCCAATTCGACGATGATCCTACTATACATGATGTCTAATATCACGCAAAACATTTCGAATCTCTTGACTAGTAAACCCAATATTCTCTAAGCTTCCCGTAAGCTCACCCATTACATTCAAAGATTGTTGAGGCCCAATACCCGACTTACTCAAAATTATAATCAATTCTCGCATGATGGGTGTTATGTTTCTTGGCCTTTGCATGAAATGTACCTTACTAGGTGAAACCATCTCATGATTGTGTACCAAATTAACCAATGTTACCTCTCACTTCTTTGATGTCTCTCTATGAACAACATACATTCGCGCCTCACACTTTGTTCTACCAAGAGAATCTCTATTTCTCTTTTTTTTTCGAAACTTCACCTTCATCATCTAAAGATTTTGAGGCTAATCTCCCACCCTTTCGACATATATACAAACGCGAATAAATCTTTTTAGTTTTTGAACGTTTATGTGTAGTTCTAATTATTACTTCAAAACCAATACGCCTACCATAATCTCTATAAAACCTCTCCGCTTCATCTAAACTATCGAATAATTGACCAACACATGGGTAAACATCATTCAAATCATCCAAAGAAACACCATTCTTAACATCTTCACCATCATCATTATCATCAACATCATCACCATCATCACCATCATCAACATCATAGACAACATCACCATCATCATTCTTAACATCTTCATTATTATCATCATCAAGATCTATTATTTTAGGTGTGTGTGGACTTTCGTTAACATCTTCATTTTCTACCTCAATCTCAATCTTACTAGGTGTCTTAGTAGGAGATTTTAACTTCGAAAAAATGAAAGAAGCCATGGATTAAATAGAAAGCTAACCTTAAATTCCAAGCTCAATCTTCAAAATCCTAATTTGGGATGGTACTCCAAGCTCAATCTTCAAAATCTTCAAAGTCTTCAAAATCTTCAAACTTGAACCAATTTGGATAAATAAATTAAGATTGGTAGATTAAGAATAGGTATAGATTAAGTTTGTGATGGAGTAAATATATCTCCAAATGATTAAGTTTGGTGTAGATTAAGTTTGAACACTCTTGAAATGATATTTCAAAACATGAAAGGCTGTTTGAGCTGAAATTGGTGTAGTTCTCGGCTAAGATATATAATAGAGCGTAACAATTAAGGGTAAAATGGGGATTTTAAAAAATAAAACTTACACTCTATTATATAGCGTATTACGCTATATAATAGAGCGTAATACGCTATATAATATAGCGTAAGTGTTTTACACCCTGGCCGTTGATTAAACATTTTAATGGTATAAGATGGGTTGGTTGGATATTAAAAAATATCCAACTGTGGCTGGTGACCAGTTTCCATATATATATAATATATATATATATATATATATATATATATATATATATATATATATATATATATTTGTTACGAATTAAGGCTAAGTCACGGAATAGCGGACTCGGCACTTTAAATCAAACAAGTATGTAAACTATATATATATTTAAAGATGGGCCGAATATATGTTAAATGTAAGAACCCAAATTTTCGGTAGAATTAAAACTTTTTATTATATATTGATGAAAGAATGAACAGTCACTACTAGAAATATGTCAATAGACATCGGTTTCTGGTCGTTGTTAAAAAAAAATCTGACCAATGTCTATGCGAGTGTAGAGAAAGGTTAAAAACTTTAGACACCGGTTTTTAGACGTTGTCTATTATCGACTTAGACATTAGTTTCTTAAATATTTCTGATGTCTAAGCTTCATTATGTGCAGTAGTTTTTTTAAAATTATGATATATTATGTGCATTAGATCAACATAAACATAGCACGTACAAGTTAAATAATGAAATATACATCAATTTCTTGGTAAAAACCGATGTTTTATGTTATCTGAGACATCAGTTAGTATGTGAAACCGATGTTATAAAGTGTTACAGTGCCTAATATATGAAGACATAGACATCGGTTATTTGGTAAGACTGATGTTATATGCTGTATTAGACATCGTGTTCAGTAACAAAACCGATGTTATATGTTCTAACAGACATCGGTTGCTTAGTGAAACCGATGTTATATGATGTTTCTTGTTCAGGTATTAGTATACAATATTCTTTTTATATGCACCAAAAAACCTCAAATCAAACCAAAATACAAAAATACGAAAATAGTTATAAGCACTTGCCATTTACCAAACACAAAATATCCAATCTTTACATCAACTAACATAACCAAAATAATATGTCTAGCTATCATATTTAACTAGATTACAAACCAAATTGCATGTACTTTAACAAGCAAACCATTTGTTCGACAAATAAACCAATTGTTCGACAATTTCATACAAATTTGAGGTATAAGTGCCTTCATTTTCTTCTTCTTTTAATCGTTCAGAGAGGTCCGCACAAGCAAGCCGTTGAAACTTAAGACTCTCGGAGGGCTCTCCATTGTTTGCCTTCACAATAATTATTGGTGGCAAGACCTGTAAGAAAATAATGCAGGCTAATAAGGTACATCGGTCATCTTTCCTACTGGAAAGATGATCAAGGATACTCTACAAGATTGTGTGCACAACAATATTTAGACAAATAATTTTCCCTTAAATCAGGTTACAATATCTAATGCCTCCATCCCACATAATGTTTATGTGACTGTAGAAACCTTAACTGATCCATACAACATTTACTTTCCTTAGTCATTTGCATTTAATTCCAATAAAATTATTTTCAAGAAGCGAAACAGATGGGGCAAGGGGAAAATTAAAGTTTGCAACATACATTCATACAACATACCTATATGATTTTGCAGCATGCTGTCAAGGCATTGGTAGCGGAGCAGGTAAGATAGTTAATGGAACTACAATCTTAACAGAATGATTTAAGGATATTTGATCCTATAGTTGATTACTTGATTTATCTAAGTTTTTTATAAATATCAAAGAAGAAGTCTGCAAAAGGGAGAAACAAGCTGGGATTATCCCTGAACCAGATATTGATTTACTTGGCTGAAGTAATATCTATCGTATGGATATGATGCAGACAACCGTTTTCTAATCCTTCACTTAAGATTATTTAGGATCCCAAAGATGGAGTCCAACTCAAAACTCCTTTTTACATAGCGTCTTTAAGAAAAGCTTCATCTAAAATATGTACATATTTGAAATTTCTACTAGGATACATGCATCATAGATAACTTGAATACATTCGCTTATAATGCCAAATTGCAAATTTAGGTATGAAAGTGAATATAATACCACCAACATACAAACCTTAGGAATAATTGTCATGCCAACGAGATCACGAGTGTAAAACTCTCCTTCTTCCAAGTCTGGTTTCTCTTCTTCTATAACAAGTAGAGTTGACCTAACAAGTTGCTGAGCCTGGGAGCATACTGGACAAGAAAACATAAAAATACAATATATTTACCACAAACTCAATAAAATGATAGTTAGGTTGAAGATTACTTTAGGTTAGACTAAGATTTATTTTTGGGATGTAAATGAAAAAGATTGTTAGCATACAAGTTTAGCAAGGATCATTCAAAACTTGACTTGTCAATTGCCTCGTATACTTGTTATTTACTTATTTGTAATGCAAATTAATGATGCGGAGAATAATCTTAAAACCGATAATATATAAAATTAGAGAAAAAGTCCATCCAGTAATCCAAAAGCTACCTATTCAAATCCAATGCCAGTTCAACCTCACAGTTACAAGGGCAGATGCTAGTCTTGTTACCCACTTTACCTTCTTTAAGTTTGTGTATGTATAATGTAGGGGGCGTAGGGATAGGCCAACAGTATTTAAGCAAATCGTGATACTTACATCATTAATTACATAACATAATAGAAAGGTCACCCAGTAACCAATATATGTAGTGAAAAAACTCTATACAAACATAAATCAAATCAATAATGTAAAAAAAAAAAAGAACACATCTATAATTGCAATTAACCACCTGCTCGACTGTGTCATCTTCATTTAGTTTAAGTATCCAACTCTTTTGTCCTTTATGTCCTCCCCTTCCCTCCACCAAAGTAACTTCTTGAATGGTCTCTCTTCCAGAAATTTGTTGCCTCAACCATCTTTTTCCCAGCTATAAGAACATAAGTCTTAACTCAAATATGGAATCTCAAGTATACAGAAAATAAGGAATGATATATTGCAAGGCTACTGAAGGACATTCATCGTGGAAAATCGCAATTCTGGAAAGCTAGTGCTTGGAATCACTCAAACCTCTCCTTGAAGCCCGTGAACACTAGATATATACCCAACTTTGATGAAGCTGGATTCAGTATGATTGGTTTATGGAATATCCTGTGTAACTAAAATGGACAATAACGGAAACAAGGAAAAAACACATATGTCAATCCCCCAGTCATATCTGTTGCTAATTAAAGAAAATAAGACTAACCCTCTGTACTAATAGAACATAACAATCCAATAACGTTTTAGCAAGCAACGTAGTTCAAAAATTGTAACAAGTATGACAATGCCGACATTTTTGAATAGCTATAGCAAAATGTAGCACCAGTTGTGTATTTAATCTATTCATTCGACAATAAATTTTACAAACAGATCCTGCAGAAGCTGTCATCCAAGAATTCAGTCTCAAGTATAATTTCTGCTTAGCAATAGCAAACGCTAAAGTAATGAAAAGTCATTAGATACTTTTTTTTACAATACGATAGCAGTCATAATGAGAAGTGCAAACCTTGAAAGGTCCATTATCAGTTCTGAAACTGATACCTGGAACATATTTCAACCAAACAGGAAATTCTCTGAAATTACTATTAAGAAGTGCATAAGAAAATATTGTACTATTTTTAATGCTAAAATGTAAAATATAAGAAAGCAAATTACAAGGTTTTAGTTTACCCAAAATTACATTCAGCACAAGCATAGGGACCAATCCTGAGATGAACATAGAGACCAGCTTGCTTCACTAGCTTTATGAATTTCACCAAGTCATCTATGTCTTCAAAATAATACTACATTTATAAAAGAACAACATTATAGCAGATATATAAAGACATTGTAAAATACACAAACAATATATGAGGTCTATATAATCTTACTCTGCTAGGTCGGGGTTCATGGCCATTCCAGAAAACATATGTCTGGATTACATCCAAACCTCCTTCTTTTACCTTCTGAATAAGATCTGGCCACATTTGCAACAACTAAAAATGTAAAAACACATTTAATTATAACTGTAAAAAGTTTAATTGATACAAACAGCTTATATATCATCAAATTACTTACAAGCTTCCAAAAATAAACCCACATAATACATTAACATAAAACACACACACAGGAGGGGAGAGGGAGAGAGAGAGAGATTAGGTCATATCACTTTCGAGTTCGATTTCAATTTTGAAAAGCAAGAAATAGATATGTGCAAAAATAAAAACAAGTAATTAACACAAAAACTTACTAATTGCAGATGACCCAAGCTAAGAGAGCAACCAATCTGTAAAAAAATGTTCAATTAAGACAAAATCGAGCTTAAATTGAACTATTAATTGGAAAATTACTTACGATTTGAGCTTCCTTTTCTCTTAATTCGAGCTTCCCTCTTCTCTATTTCAATTTACAGAAATCGTAATTACTAAGATGTGGGTTTAATTAAGGTTAATTAGAGAAAAATGAGGGATGCGGGTGAGAGAGACAGATAGAGAGGGTCGTGTAGTACTGATGAGAGTGAGAGAGAGAGAGAGATGAGTGAGAGAGAGAGAGATGAAAGAGAGAGATGAGTGTGAGAGAGAGAGAGAGATGAGGGTCGAGAGAGATGCGGCTAGGTCGAGAGAAATTTTGGGGAAAGTTGAGAGGCGGGGGAATGAAATGTTTCAAGGGGGAAATTTTTTATTAGAAATGGGGGGAAATAATCTAAGGGGGAAATGTTTTATTAGAAATGGGGGGCATTGTATTGGCCACATGTTTTTTATTTTTAAAAAAATCATAAAAGACATCGGTTATTTTACCTACCGATGTCTGAAAAATAGCTTAACATCGCTTTTAAAAAAACCGATGTCAAAAACCTTTTTAACATCGATGGTTTTTCAAACCGATGTTAAAGGGGCGATGTCTAATCCAGCTTTTCTAGTATTGAGTGATTCCAACTAGAAGGTGTTATACTCAGAAATAAGCTCGCCCGTTTGCTAGATCTCGCCTTCGGATAGGCCCGAATATTCTGATACCTCGCCCCACGGGGATATAGGTATAGAGACGAAGGCTATGGCCTAGATTGGGTCCTTAATTAAGCTATGAAATTACTGAGATCTCGCCTTTATGAGGGGATCTCGCCCTATTCTGAAGAGTCACCTTTTCTTAGTTCTTTGGACTGCCATATTTAAAATATTTTATCTCCGTGATCTGAAGATGGGCGTTGACCCCGATATTCTCGGGTCAATAGCTTAATCGTTACGTTCCGAGAAAGTAGTTGGGCTTTTAGGTCCATTCTGATACTATCAAAAGGCGGTGGAAACGATCCAATGGGCTTCTTAAAAGCGGAAACCTAGCCCATTACGATAACTTGTTCTCCAAGAACTACGTTTGGCTTGATCCCTATAAATAGGGTACGTAGGCACATTGTATGGCATGATGAAAACCCTTGCGAAAAAGAGAGAATACAATATTCGATCTATATTGCAATAATCACCTCATACAATCTCAGCCATTCTTGAAGTATAAACCCTAACCCTAATCATCCTACATCAATCACCGCACTCAACCACCACCATAATTCCAGCAACCCTCCCTGAATTTGTTTTCCCAAATTCCTCCGTTAACAAGTGGCGCTAGAAGGAGGGGCTTTTGACATCTTAGGAGGAAGGATGTCCCAATCAAATCGTGAGCGTGTGGATAATCGACGTATGGAAGAGGTTAGGACCAGAGAAAATCTGCCTCCGCCGCCGCCAAGGGATAATTCTGTCGCAAGGAGCTCTGGGATGGGGAATCCCAATCGTTCAGGGGGTTCGCACAGGAGGTCGGTAACGCCTAGGATGCCTAATAGACGACCGAGTCCGTGGATAGGAGGAGATCCTCTCGTTATGATGAGTAATACTGAGCTTTTTGACCAGATCACTTATATGGGCAATACGATCAATCGAATGGGGGCAAGAATGGATGCAATGGAAAGGGAAAGGCAGTTTCTTGAAGAAACTCGCCTGAATCAGGAGGGGCGACGCCCAAACCATGGATGGGAGGCGAGTTATCAAACACCAGTCGGAGATCGACGCATTGGGAGAGAGTTTGACATGAATCACCAGCGTAACCAATACAGGGAGATTCCTTTCGATGGGGATGTTCGAGTTGTTGGGGAGATTGGAGGAAATCAAAGGTTCCGGGCTGTCACTCCCAGAGCTTTAACTTTTGGTGATCCATATGTTGAACTCCCTCCAGATAGTGAGGACCCCAGACAGTCAAGCCAAGTAGAAGGGGTTCGAGCTGGCGGTCAGAGGATCTTGGAGCAAGAAAGGCGTCGTTCTCATCATGAGAATGAAACTACGGGAGACCCTGATCCTGCAGTATTCACAATGGCTCGAGCCAGGAACCATAATCCCCAAATGGGAACCCAGAACCATCACAGCTTAGGATATGGGGAGAGAAGGTCCTATGCCAATCTCTTCAATCAAGCAGAGGGGAACCTGAGAGGACCCATAGAATCTAACTTGGAGAGGGATCTGATGGCCTCTCGCGGTTATAATTTTTCTCGTCCGAAGAATTCTACTGTTGGAGATCGGTATCGATTCGAAGAGTTAATGAATCAACAGCGACGCGAGGAGGCACCCCGTAGAATCCCTGGGTTTGAAGATTTTGACTTAAATGCTCTGCGCAGGTTGTTGGCACAATCGGAGGGACAGGCAGGGGATATGTTTGAGCCAGCTCCGTCTCCCTTCTCTTTGCCAGTGAGAGAGGCACCCCTTCCACCATCTTTTAGGGGGGTGGGAGATCTAAGGTTCACAGGAAGTTCTGACCCAGCAGAGTATATTGCAAGGTTTAATACGGAAATGGAGCTTTACCAGGTGGAGGACTTGACGAAGTGTAGGTTGCTAGCCTCAACACTACGGGGAAATGCTCATCAGTGGTTTCAGAAGTTGGGACCAGGCTCTATCACCTCTTGGGATCAAATGCGGAGAATGTTTTTAATTCAGTTTCAATCTTCTATTGTCTATGCTCCCCCTGTCACGACTCTGGCCAATATAAAGCAGAGAGAAGGAGAGACTCTTCAATCTTATTTCAGATGATTCAATGCTGAAGTCCCTACTGTTCGAGGGGCTTCAGATGAGACAATCAAGAACTTTCTTATAGCTGGAGTCAGAGTAAACTCAGATTTTTGGAAAGAGCTTCAACGGAAAGAGCCATTGACCCTTGCAGATCTTTATGCGCAAGCTGAACCCTTTAAGAGGGAGGAGGAAGCCTTAAAGAGAAGTGATTATCCTGAAACTAGTCGTAGGGGCAAACGCAAGGATAGGTCTCCAAGCCCAAAGGGGGATGCAAGGAGGAATGGCAGAGTTGATGTAAATGTTGTTGATACTTGGGAGTCGGACCTATCAAGGTCACCTAGCCCAATGTCACGGTATCCTCCACCACCCCTATATTCTCTGAAAGATCAGGGTCATCCCCAGAACAGTATCTTCACACCTCTGGTGGCGTCTATTGGACATATTTTTTAGGTAACAAAAAAGGAGGGATTGTATAAGACACCCCTCCCCCTTTCGAAGAATGCCCAAAGAGATAAAAAGAGATATTGTGCTTATCATGAATCTCATGGCCATGATACCCATCAATGTCGACAATTGAGGGAGGAGATTGAATTGCTTATTAGGAATGGGAAGTTGACCGAATGGGTTAGAAAAGTAAAGGCAAACGTCCCTCTTCGGGAGGAGACTAAGAGGGATGGTCCCGAAGACAAAGATAAGCCGGATAATCAAAAGAAGACGACGTTTGTGAAAGAGGCGAGCATTCACACTATTTTTGGTGGGCCTCATGTTGGCGGGAATGGAAGAAATGCTATGGAGAGATATGCCCGCGAGGCAAGGGACCCTCCTCTGACAAATGTCAATCATTTATCGGAAAGACCTCCTAAGCTGTTTAAGGGGGAGGATACACAGATAATTTTTTCTGAAGAAGACGCTAAATGGGTTCATCACCCACACAGCGATGCATTGGTGGTAAATGTAAGGATCGGAGCAAGGAGTGTTCATCGGGTGTTTATTGATAATGGGAGTTCAGTGAATATCCTTTACTACGGAACTTATAAGAAGATGGGGCTTCTTGATAAAGAAATGACTCATGGAACAACACACATTTACGGCTTTACAGGAGATTCTGTACGGGTCAAGGGTACTGTGAGGTTGTCGCTCACCTTAGGGGAGGACCCTTATTCAGCTACTCAGGTGTTCGAGTTTTTGGTAGTAGATCAACCTACATGCTATAATGCATTGTTTGGAAGACCGGTCTTGAAAGAAATGAGGGTGGTGACATCAATATACCATTTAGCAATGAAGTTTCCTACTCCAGTGGGGATCGGGTGTGTGAAGGGATGTCAATACGACTCCAGGGAGTGTTATAACAAAATGATGAAGTCTTCCTCAAAGGGTAGACAACGAGAGGAGATGCTGGACTTCAAAGAGGAAGGTGCTCAGGAAACCTTGAAATCATTCGAACCTAGGCCAGTTACCAATATGGTCTATACAGTGGAGTTTCCCGGCGATGATGACTTGGCTAGTTATGAGACATTAGTCAGGCAGGGTACCCCGCTCTTTCTGTTAGAGGCGCCACTTACTTCGGGGGAGACTGTGGAAGTTACTATGAAAAATTCAGGAGCGGAGACTGTATTTGGGGGAGAAGTCACAACTGATAGAATAAGGTATAGGGTGTTGATGATTGGGGCTCCTCCTCTAGTCAATCAAAATCAGTTTCGGGAAGGGGTTGTTGAGGATGTTACTGATGAAGAAGAGGAACAGAGGAGTCTTAAGGCAAAAAAGGGAAAATTTGTTATGGAGTATGGGGACGCGCCGATGGTTGAATTTCCAGATGATCCAATAACTAAGAGAGAAGAACTTAAATTGTCAGGGGATGAGATTGTTTCTATTCGAGAAGTGGGGGAGTCCAGTGGAACAAAGGAAGTGGAGTTTGACTTGGATCCTCGGTTGCCTGAGCCCAAGAAGAATATGGGACCAGCAGAAGACACTGTGCCGATTCTGGTGGACGAGAAAGATTCATCTAAGGTACTGTACATTGGGGCGAGGTTAGAGTCAGGCTTAAGGGAGAGGCTAGTTGCCTTTTTAAAGAAAAATATGGATGTTTTCGCTTGGAGTCATGCTAACATGGTAGGAATTGATCCTGAGGTAATGTGCCATCATCTCAACATTGACCCTTCTAGGAAGGGTGTTTGGCAAAAGCATAGGCCAGTCAGTGGTGAACGGGCTACTGCCTTGAAGGAGGAAGTTGATCGGTTGTTAAATGTCGGGTTAGTTAAAGAGTCCTTTTACCCGGATTGGTTGGCGAATCCGGTTTTGGTAAAGAAATCCAATGGAAAGTGGAGAGTCTGCGTTGATTTCACCGATTTGAATAAAGCATGCAAGAAGGATAGTTTTCCTTTACCTAGGATCGATCAGTTGGTGGATGCTACTGCGGGGCATGCTTTGCTCAGTTTTATGGATGCCTATTCAGGATACAATCAAATACCGATGTATGCACCAGATCAGGAAAACACTTCCTTTATCACAGATAGGGGGTTGTATTGCTATATTGGAATGCCTTTCGGATTATTCAATGCAGGGGCGACTTATCAGAGGTTAGTAAACATGATGTTCAAAGACCAGATCGGGAAAACGATGGAAGTTTATGTGGATGACATGCTGGTAAAGTCAAAAGAAGCAGAAGATCATATCCGACATTTGGAAGAGATGTTTCAAATCCTTAGAAAATTTTGTATGAAGCTTAATCCACAGAAGTGTGTGTTTGGGGTGGAATCTGGGAAGTTTTTGGGATTTATGGTGAATCACAGGGGGATAGAAGCGAATCCTGCAAAGATACAAGCTCTTCTTGATATGAGATCTCCACGAACAGTGAAGGAGGTTCAAAGTTTGACCGGGAGAATTGCTGCCTTGAACCGTTTTGTGTCCAAGTCTTCTGACAAGTGCAGAGAATTTTTCAAAGCTATCAAAGGTGTTGGAAAGAATTTCGAGTGGACTCTTGAGTGCGAGGAAGCTTTTCAGGCATTGAAAAATCATTTGGGGTCTCCTCCACTGCTATCAAAGCCTCTCGAGGGCGAGGTTCTCATTTTATACTTAGCTGTTTCGGAATACTCTGTTAGTGGGGTTCTTGTACGAGAGGAGAATGACGTCCAGTATCCTATTTATTACGTTAGCAAGAGGTTGCTGGAGGCAGAGACAAGGTATTCGAATATGGAGAAATTAGTGTATGCTCTGATTTTGGCTTCCAGGAAGTTGCGACCTTATTTTCAGGCACATAGAATAGAGGTCCGAACATCGTATCCTTTGAGGCAGATATTGCATAAACCGGAGACTTCCGGGCGAATGTTGAAATGGGCTGTGGAATTGGGGCAATTTGATGTAGAGTATAAGCCGAGAAGTGCTATAAAGGGACAGGCTCTTGCTGATTTCATTTTGGAATTCCCTCTGGCACACGAGGGCGATGCCTTGGCCGTGATACCTAGCCCTCCGCCTGAGTTGATTCATGAAAGACCTACTTCGGCGCCGTGGTGGACTTTGTATGTGGATGGTGCATCAAATAATGAAGGTGCAGGTGCGGGGATTGTCTTGATCAGTCCAGAGGGACATCATCTGAGGAGTGCGATTCATTTTGCTTTTCATGCAACAAATAACGATGCCGAGTATGAGGCTTTGATCTCGGGCTTGAAGCTCGCCCTCGAGATGAAGGTAGAGAATATAAACATCATGAGCGACTCAATGCTGGTCGTTTATCAGGTTAATGGGGGGTTTCAAGCTAGGGGACCCCGTACTGAGTTATACATGAAGTGTACCCAGAGGTTGATGAGTTTGTTTCGGGAGGCGAGGTTGGAGCAACTTCCTAGAAACGGTAATGAGGAGGCAGACGCTCTGGCTAAGTTAGGGTCTCAAAAGGAGGCCACTCTTTTAGGGGTTATCCCCTTGGAGGTCCAGAAACAACCTAGTGTCCCGGAGGTTGAATTAATGCAGGTTGATGTAACTATGAATGATACTTGGATGACCCCAATTTGGAAATATCTGAAGGAAGGAATTCTACCAGATGATAGAATTGAAGCTAGAAGACTCAGATATAAAGCAGCTCGTTATGTGGATTTTGAAGGTTCTCTTTACAGACGAGGTTTTAATCAGCCACTATTAAAATGCATAGATGGGGAGGAATGCAATTATGTCCTACGGGAAGTTCATGAGGGAATCTGTGGAAATCACTCGGGGGGTGGTTCTCTTGCGCAAAAGATATTACGTCAAGGATATTTCTGGCCTACTCTTCGGGAGGATTCAATGGTTTTTGCTAGATCCTGTGATAAATGTCAAAGGTATGCCAATTACGTGAACAGTCCTGCAGCCCCTCTCACTTCTTTGACGAGTCCTTGGCCCTTTGCTATGTGGGGGATTGATTTGATAGGAGAGCTCCCTAAGGGGAAAGGAGGGGTGAAGTATGCTGTCGTGGCAGTTGATTATTTTACCAAGTGGGCGGAAGCAGAGCCTCTAGCTTCAATTACGGCAAAAAAGTTGGTGGACTTTGTGTACCGGTCCATCATTTGTCGCTTCGGGATACCTTACAAGTTGATATCCGACAATGGGAAGCAATTTGACAGTAAAGAAATGAGGCAGCTGTGTGATAATTTGGGAATTAAGAAAAGTTTTTCTGTCGTTAGCCATCCTCAGACAAACGGCCAAACGGAGGCAGTGAATAAGATAATCAAGCACATGCTCAAGGCAAAGTTAGATGACAGTAAGGGGAGTTGGCCCGAAGAATTGCCTAATGTCTTATGGAGTTATAACACGACACCTAGATCTACCACAGGAGAAACTCCTTTTTCTTTGACATATAGATGTGAGGCCATGGTTCCAGTGGAGTTGGGCGCAGGGTCTTTTAGAAGAGATAATTACCAGCCGGAAGTGAATGAGGTTAATCATCGTCTTTACTTGGATTTGGCAGAGGAATTCAGAACGACTTCTCAAGCTAGGTTGGTGTCTTACCAGCAAAGAGTGGCAAGGTTTTACAATTCAAAAGTTAGGGCGAGGCCTTTAAAGGTGGGTGATTATGTTCTCCGACGGGTGATGCCTAACACGAAAATCCAGAATCATGGAGTATTTGGCGCTAATTGGGAAGGTCCCTATAGAGTGAGAGCAGTCTTATGGGAAGGAACTTATTATCTGGCCGATATGGAGGGGAAGCATATTCCGAGAGCTTGGAACATGGAACACTTGAAGAAATACTATCAGTAATGTATGTTCTACTTTTGTTATACTTTCCTTTAATTATTATTTTCATGAAAGTCTAGGGGGGTAGTGCATGTACTCTTCCTTAGCCAGGATTTATATATTTATGAATAAAACATGCTTGTTTTTCTTGATTGTTTTTCGTTTAAATTCCGTGATGGATGACCTCCTTTAAGGAGGATTTTCATTGATGTATGAAACGATGGTCTCCTTTGAGGAGAGTTTTAAAAAATTAACTTCGGAAAATCCACCTCCTGTAAGGAGGGTATTTCTGGAATGGAGAACGACCTCCTTTGAGGAGGGTATCTCAAATTATCAAAGTCCTTGCAAAAACCGTACTTCCGGGGGGGATGTCCGTACTTCCGGCGCCCCATCAAGGCACGAACTTCGGGAAATCCACCTCCTAGGAGGAGGGATATTTCTGGAATGGGGAACGGCCTCCTTTGAGGAGGGTATCCCAAATTACCAAATCCTTGCAAAAACCGTACTTCCGGGGGGGATGTCCGTACTTCCGGCGCCTCATCAGGGTTCAAGCTTCGGAAAATCCACCTCCTGTGAGGAGGGTATTTCTGAACAAAAAATGATCTCCTTTGAGGAGAGTATCATAAAATTTATAAGATTCTGAGGAAAATGATCCCTTTGAGGGGGATACCCTCTAGAAAATATGGTAGATATAACCTTCGACTGAATGATAATGTTTCTAAAAATACTTTGGATAACTTTGTGGAATAATTACATCTAATTATTCCAAGGTAAAGTACTTCGTTAGGGGGAGATATCCTTTGGAGGACATCATAGATACCTTTTTAAGTATTTATTAAGGCTCACAAGTTGAGTTAAAATTCCGAGAGGGTGAGGTTCCTTGGAAGGGGCGAGGTTCGCTGGAAAGAGCGAGAGTTTAGCAAGATATATTAAAAGTAGTTGGAATGCAAGCAAGGAGATATAAATCGAAATAAGTCAATACAAGGGCGACGTCTTTAAATGGAGGACGCACACTCCAATTAGTTGGGAATAAGTTAGCTTGATTGAAGAACAAATTACAAAGGGCGAGGCCATTATAGGAGGGCCCGCACTCCTATTGTCTTGGCAATAATTAAGAGTTCCTGCAGTCAGGTTCCAACAGTTTGAGAAGGCGAGGTTGAATCTGTCTTCTCGTCTCCTGCTATCCCTGTCTTGCTCGCCTTTGCTCCAACAATAGCTTTCTTCTCGCTCTCAATTTTTAGTCGTAATTCTTCTTTAGCAGCAGCGATAAGATCAGCATTGTCGTCCTTAAACTGGAGCATAAAGCTAGGAGTAGAAGGGGCGAAGTGTGTGGACCAGTTATAGTCAGGATCGGCCGCCAGAAAATTGCGAAGATAATCCAAGAATCCAGCATTATAAGCTTCGCTCTGGCCTTTCCTCATTCCAGCAGAAAGCATGTCGTTCTCACCTTTCAGCTTAGAGACCTCGCTCTCATGAGATTTTCCTATGCTGTCCAGATCAAAGTTTGCTTTGTCCAAAGCCAACTGGAGCCTGTCTACGTCATCTTTTCTCGCCTTCACTTCGTCATCTAGTTTCTTTTGGATCTCGCCCATCTTGGAGTTATAGGAAGAAGCTTCGCTTTTTAGTTTCTTGAGAGATCTTTCCTGATCCTTGATAGTCGAGTTCTTCAGAGCGAGAACTCTTAAGCCATGATAAAAGGCATCTCCAAGCCCGGCTTTGAAATTAAATTCAGCCTCCTCGTCGGTACGGTTCTTTAGAAGGTTAACCTCGCTGTCAGAGAAGTTTTTTGCGGCAACAGAGCCGAATGTTGAAGCCACGGAATCAGATAGCGATTCCTCGACAGTAATCCCCTTTTGTCTCTTGTTTTGTACAGTTTTACCAGCATCATCTCGCTTTCTACCCTTATCCTGCTTTTCTCTAAGATTAGGAGGAGGAGGGCGAGATGCATTAACCAGAACAGAAGGAGATGGGCGGGCTTGTTCCGCTACCATGGAGGGTGTGGGCGCAGTATCAGCGAAAGGGTTTCGTCGGAAGGGAAGTCTCAACATTTGACCTGCACATAAAGTAAACAGGTTATATAAACGAATCTGTGAATTATACAAGTAAAAAGTAATAAATCCCATATCGAAGGGCGAGATGTATTTTAAGAGGGGGCGAGGTACCTTTACCAGTTAGCACTTCTATTTGCTTTCTACGAGTACTTCTCTTAGTTCCTCTCTTGAATTTTATGTATGGGACTTGACCGAACCCTTTGTTGTAAAAGCCATGATTACGAAGATTGTCACGAGTTACTAAAAAGTCGAGATCTTTCTCCGACTTGGGTAAGTTAGAAATAGCAAGAGCTCTTGCTGCAGCGTCGCCTACCAACTTAGATTGATACGGTGTGTCTAGAAAAATAAAAGCAAAGATATACATATGAAAAGGACGAGATACTTAAGGTGCGAGATTTATAGAGAGAAGGGCGAGATACTTACATGGGTGAAGATTGAATTGGGTTCTTATTCTTGGAACGTCAAAAATATAAAAATAGTCTTCTTTCCAAACCTTCATGTTACTGGGATTCCCAGTAAGGAACCCTTTCCTATTATGAGTCGCCCAGAAGGCGAGGTAATAAAAACCGACGTCTTTCCCGCAACGTCTCAAGGAGAGAAAATGGCTGAGCTCCTGCATTGTTGGGGCTTCATATCCTTTATTTCTATACATCATGTATAAACCAATTGCCGCCCTATAGCTGTTAGGCGACAACTGAATAGGGGCGATGTTGAAGTAGGTAATAATTTGATGAAGAAAAGAATGCATGGGTGATCCGAATCCTAGTTCAACTAGTTTGTTTGTAAGGACCATTCTCGGTGTTGGAAGTCCGGCGATGTCGAAGACATGCATTCGCATGAAAGAACGGGGCCTCAACCATTTTCCTTCTAAGTTATAGTATTCCATTAGGAACATGATTTCTTCAGAAGAGATTTTTGAGGCGAGGCCAACACAAGATATCACGCCCTGGGTAAATCTGTGTTTCGCCCTCAGCGGTTCAGAGACATCATCTGCAAAGTTTAAATCAATGTCATGACTTCGGACGGGCTGTTTGTACGGGTTGTTTGGGGGAGAGGGGATCTCCATAGCATATCTCACGGGGGAAACAGATATTGCCTCATCACCATCCTCGATTTCGGCATCATCATCTTCGACTGCTTCATCATCTTCTTCTCCAGTTATATTCTCGCCCTCGTCCAAGTCTTGGACAACATTTTCCTTGTCATGGCTGTAAGAATTCGAAAGGGCATCGAGCATTCTTCTAAATTGGACGAGGTCTTTACCACGACCTCTACCTAGCCTAGAAGGACCTAGTTCCTGGGGATCTATGTTAACAAAAAAGTCACGAAGGTCATCCTCGTTCTCGTCCTGATCCAAGTCTTGGGCATGATATGTGCTAGTCAGGTCCTCGATGTCCCCTGTGGCTATCTGAAAGTTCCTCGGGGCGAGATCGGAATGAAGAAGATGTCGCCTGATTTCCAGAAGACGATCTTTCGGAGGATGTTTCTTCGCGAGACATCTGAAAATAAAGGGCGAGGACGGAAATTAGGGAACGAAAGGGAAAATTCAGTGTGATTCTAGAAAAGGGGGAGTCCTCGCCCATTGATCGGGGAACGCGCCTAGGGTCACTAACGAGTTAAGAATCTAAGAGTGTCTCTCTCAATCAGTATACATGTTCAAACATGGTAAATTAACTACGAATTGACAATAAATACTGAAAGAGGATAGGGACGAGTACCTTTTTCTGAAGAAGAGTCACCTTGAGAAATGAAGAAGTCGCCCAAAATAATGACGAAACTCGCCTACCTCCTGAAGTAATTTGTCAGCACTTTGTGAAAAATGGTTCGTGAGAATAATAAAAAAGGAAGGTTGAAAGGGTTTATATAGCACTTGAGGAGAGAGAAAGAATAGGGCGCGGGATAATTTGGCGGGAAAAGCCTTATTTTCTTGGGAATTCGATTCTTTTTTAGGAGGATCGATTTTTTAGGAAAATGTTGAAAGAATTTAGTTTCTCTTATAAATCAATTATTGCAAGAAACTGGGGGGTAGTTGTTATACTCAGAAATAAGCTCGCCCGTTTGCTAGATCTCGCCTTCGGATAGGCCCGAATATTCTGATACCTCACCCCACGGGGATGTAGGTATAGAGACGAAGGCTATGGCCTAGATTGGGTCCTTAATTAAGCTATGAAATTACTGAGATCTCGCCTTTATGAGGGGATCTCGCCCTATTCTGAAGAGTCACCTTTTCTTAGTTCTTTGGACTGCCATATTTAAAATATTTTATCTCCGTGATCTGAAGATGGGCGTTGACCCCGATATTCTCGGGTCAATAGCTTAATCGTTACGTTCCGAGAAAGTAGTTGGGCTTTTAGGTCCATTCTGATACTATCAAAAGGCGGTGGAAACGATCCAATGGGCTTCTTAAAAGCGGAAACCTAGCCCATTACGATAACTTGTTCTCCAAGAACTACGTTTGGCTTGATCCCTATAAATAGGGTACGTAGGCACATTGTATGGCATGATGAAAACCCTTGCGAAAAAGAGAGAATACAATATTCGATCTATATTGCAATAATCACCTCATACAATCTCAGCCATTCTTGAAGTATAAACCCTAACCCTAATCATCCTACATCAATCACCGCACTCAACCACCACCATAATTCCAGCAACCCTTCCCGAATTTGTTTTCCCAAATTCCTCCGTTAACAGAAGGTATTAACAGTTCTAATGAATGAATGTTGAATGAATATAGATTCCAATGATTATATGTCATGAAGAATGCAATGGGTTGACAACTTAGATTGGAATAATCTATCTCCTAGGGAGATAAGATTTGGGAATTCCAAATAGAGGAAATATTCTCATGTCATCCAAATCGATATCTGTTATTAGTCCAGTGGTTCCATGAAAGGGTTTAGGAACGTCCGAAAGAGAATAAGGACATTTTTATAAATATAAGGAATGTAAAGAGAATAAAGTGTGAATAGTGTTCTTGGTGGAAATGAGAATATGAGTTAGATGATGCTATATAGAAGTACCCGGAACGGATTTCTGAGTTCGTATTAGTGATCCGAGGAGAAAATAAATGTATGTAAACGATATCGGATTCAGAAAATTAGCACTTTTATTTTCTCCGAGATTTCCCTGGACACTGAAAGACTTAAGGATTTATTAATAGGATTTAAGGAATTTAAATGCGAGAAGTATTAAGAAAGATGGAGAATGATAGTATAAATATTAAGAATGTTTTCGGTAAAACCCTAACTAGAAACGAATGAGTTATTCCTAAGAACGGTCAATGAATTGAGCAATAACCGGACAAAAGAGCAAGCAGAGAGCAAGATGCATGCTTGTGCTAGTAGATATTATCAAGCAACCAAGTAGTTACTCAAGTAACTAGCACACTTAGAAATCAACTAGTACTTATCCTCTCTTTATCATTCTACCACTTAAACATCAACACATGCTCATCCAAAAACATCATCCCTTGCATCATCACTTTATTAAAGTAGCCTTAGATGAGATATTATCTAAACAACATCACTTTATGCATTCTTATCCAAAGCAACCAAGCAAAAGACTCCATTCTCTCTCATTCTCTCAAACTGCCTAGCAAGAACACCTCAAAGAAGAAAATTCATATCTCCATTTCTATCCATGATAAAATCACTAAATTTTAACCCATGCCTCTCTACTCCATGGGAAATATTCTCTCAAAATTTCATGGCATTCTAATGAGTGTAGCCTAGTCAAAACTCCCCCCAAGATGGATAACCGAGCTGCCCAGAATCCTTGACATTTTCTGTGATGAATTTCAAATGGCCATATCTCCTTCATTACTCAATGAACTTTGGTGTTCTTTAGCTTTTTGGAAATCTGGTTAGATTCTCTACAACTCTTCTGTAGAAGCCTCGTCCAGAAAACCTTGGTAAGGCCTTCGTTTTTCATGATCTTTCAACTGGGTTTGAGCAGATCCGAAAACCTCTAATTATATTCTTGTTGATTCTTGTTAGTTTAAGGTTTTTAAGTAGTTCTAAGGACTACCCAAGGTTTATTAATGCTTACCCACACTCCAAGGAAGGTAATCATCTCTTGAACCCTAGCTTTGACTTTAAGTTTTGGTGGTTTTAGATGATATAAGTTGATGATGTTAGTACAAGCATGTTTATGTGATTATGAAGTAGTTTTAGTAGTTATAAAACCATGATTATAATGATGAATATGAGAGATGTTCTTGGACTGTTAAAGATGAGTATTATGTGTGTAAGATTGATGGTATGCCCGGTGTGGCTTGGCTGTGTTGAAATAAATTTGGAAATGTCCGATTTATAGCTTCTAGATCTCGAGTCATAGATTTTTTTGGCCCAAAAATCGAAGCATTTGGACTTACGGTTTAAGAGACATGATCAAATTACTAAAAGTGGTTCGAAACCGTAATTGAAAGTTCGTAATCGAAATTGATCCCCTTTAATATTGTTTATTCAGGGGCGAATCTTGATAATTAAATATTAGAGATGAAAAGGAAGGCCTGAGAGAAAACCACATGTGAAATGGATCATTTTCCGATTTTATAAAAATGTTCGAATCGAGGTTAAGTGCGAAGAACCCTTTAAGAATACACTTAAGTATAACTTTGGTTATAACTTAGAAAGCGGGCAATAAAACTCGAGGTATAATCTGGATTCTTAATCGAACGACCTTAGAACTTTCACGACTTAAGTATACCAAGTGTAAGCATGATGACATGTCGTAATAAGCGAACAAATGTTGGATCGTATCGGTGATAAAAAGAGTTACACCGAGAGGTGCATAACGAGATAACTTAAAAGCATGATTCGGCTTAAGTGAAGTTTATACTTGGCCTTTTAAAGAGTGTTAAGTGATTAATCCCGAATATTCTGATTGTTTATAGATCACCGAGCAGACCCAGGGCACACTACCACTACCTCTACCCACACAGGATTACCAGGCAAGTTTCAAATTCCCCTTTTTAAGGGCTATTGTTGTGATAATATATATATGTTTTCTGTTTACATAAGCCATAGCATGCATGCCTACTTTCAAGTTATAATTGATACACCTATTCCCTGAATTATTGTTGGCTTATAAGCTAGATAGTGAATAATCAGTTATAAGCCGGATATTGCTAAGACCCTTAGAGAAAGGCATATGAATCTCATTCTTTAATTATAGACCGGGAGTCGGTATTTCTTGATATATCGAGATTATTTTCATATGGAAATATTTGAGTAAATATTTCCCACCAATAATCTGATGAATATTATTTGAATATTCCTTTGAGATTAATCATGAATATTATTTTGAATATTCATTCGAACCTTATATAATTTATAAATATTATTTTGAACATTCATTCGAACTCAAGTTATTTAATAAATATTATTTTAAATATTCACGTGAGCATTCTTTAGACAATAAATATTACCTTTAATATTCAATTAAAGTCGATTCAATTATTGAATATTACTTCGAATATTCCTTCGAGAGTTATTCCTTCGCCAAATATTGTTAATTTAAATATTCATTGCTTATTCAATGAATATTATCTCAATTATCCATTTGATAATTAATTCTTCAATAAATATTATTATTACTTTGAATATTCACTATTTGTTCATTGAATATTATTTCGAATATTCGTTCGAATTTTATTTAATTGATAAGTATTATTATTAATTTGAATATTCACTATTTATTCAGTGAATATTATTTCGAATACTCATTCGAGTCATGTTCATTTGTTAATTATTATTAACTTGGACATTCACTATTTATTCAGTGAATATTATTTCGCATATTCATTCGAGATAAGTATTATTAAGTTAAATATTCATTAATCATTTAATGAATATCATTTGTGGATATTTATTCGAGGATGATTCCGAGTAATATTTATACTAAGACCATTCCTTCAATATTTTTGACTTAATAAATATTCCTTGGAATATTTCTGACTCATTTAGAAATGATTTATCTTCCCCCGGATATTACCTTCGAGTATAATGTACATTCCTCTGAGCCTATTTAATATTATTATATCAAGGAAGGTCCTCAAAACTCTATTCTTTGTTCAATCCTGTCTCTCAAATAATAAGGGAACCTTACTTGAGAAATGTTATTTATCTTGTGACTGCCCGGTCATAAACTATTCATTTCATTCACAACTTGGTTGCTATAATCCATGGAATTTTGTGTACCCACTCATTATTCGAGAGGTAAGAATGTTGGAACAAGTTGGTATCAATTAACAAGCAGCAGCTTGGGAAATATTGGTAAATTTTCCTTTCCAACTAGATACGACTACTTTGTGGAGTCTTATCAAAAAGTATTATACTCGGGGAAAGGGGGACGAACTTTACATTTCAAAGTGATGGATGTTAAACGAACTAGGAGCTGCGTAAGTGGCCGTGTGGCGCCGGCCCAATAATGGCGCAACCGTTGGCCAGGAGTTCCAGACGGCGGGCGATCCGTCGGAGCTACCTTCTACATGTAGAGAACGACTGATGAGATGCGTGACATACGACTGATCATCGTAAACGTTAGGGCATCTGGCGCGGCAATGCTCCCGTATTAGTTCACATTTCAAAGTTGGAAATTTCCTGCAACACTATTTGTGTTGACAGAGTGAAAAAGATGTTTAAACTGAAATTGCAACCTTTTTCCTGCAATTTCCTCTTTTTTGATAAATGTCGATATCTTGCTCATATCATTGAAAAATAGATATGTCTGCAGAGATATATTTTTGAGTTACTTGGTAACTTTATCTTTTATATGATATTGGCTCTATGTTCGTTAATGCATGACATATGGTTTCAATGATATTGCTGACTTGATATATATATCATTGTTGTCACTCAGTTTATATTATTGTTGGTGGGCTATGGCTCACCCTTGCTTTATTTATTTATTTATATCACAACAACAGCTAGATCTAGTGGCCCGCGCCAGGCACAACCGATGCAAGCCAGTGCTAGCCGTCAGAGGATTACCGCTGAGATCATAGCTGCCACTTCTGAGTAAGAAGCTATTGGTAGGCTGGATGTTAGCTTTCGAGTATCAATGTATTTATTCTATGGCATATACAAATGGATGGCAAAGAGAATGTAACGATTAAATTTTAAATCTTTTGGATTGTAAGAACTCAATCATGTGATTAATAATATTTGTAATTACTCTGATTTCATCTCTGGGACTATAACGGGTGTGTTGTTGTTGTTGTTTTGGGTCGCAAGGTTGTAATTATTATTTATGTTGGTTTTGTGGATGGAAATTGAGACCATAACGACCAGATCCTTGACCCCGGATTTGGGGGTGTTACATTAAAGGCCAAGGAATAAAATGAACTTGGTTGAACACTAGTCTTGCCTTATAACAATATGGCAGAATGTAATAGGCCAAGAAACAAGATGACTAGTTCAAGTTTCAAGTTCAAGTGGTCTTGTCTTTTTAACTAAATCCAAATAATATGAAACCTTTACAAGGTTATGGATTTATGTTTCTTTAAGACAAAATGACCAAGTTTAGTTTATGGTTCAAGTGTTTGTTTCACCTTTTAAGTGGTTACTACAAATCACTTAGATTTGAACGAAACTAAACAAATCGGAGCTAGCTTTCACGATTCAAGGAAGGCCTTTTGCTTGAGAGCAATGTTCCCTTTGTTTCAAGATCGTTACTAACTAATCAAAACACTTACAAATGGTCCAAAAATACACTACACGAATAAACTTCAAGAACAAGTGTATTTAAGTGACAAAATGCAAGTTAGCCTAAATATGTTGTATACGCAAGTAGATCAAGCAAATATAAGCACAAATATACAATATTTAAGCAAGAGAACTAACTTGTATATCTTGACCTTAGAAAGGCTCAAGCTCCTCTTAATATTAAAAAGAAAGCTACAAGAAATACAAGCTAGGAAGCCAAGAAACACAAAAAAAGGGTCGCCAGAAAAGTTGCCGGAAAATGGCCGAATGGGAGGTTTTAAGGTTCGACTTTTGAGGGCTCCTAAGGTCACTTGTAGGCTGCCTAAACAAGGCTTGGAAGGTGCAAGAACAAGGGTGACCAAGGGTGTGTGTTAGAGAGCAAGTTTGGTGAAGAAATATAAGCCAAAATGATGTTAAACTAAGGTTTAAAATATAAGCCGGAATGTTAAAACAACCTTCTGGAGCGACCAAAAAATTCATTTGCCTTTACCGACGACTTAGGAAAAAGTTTTTGACTTGACAAATATTCAAACATAACATTCCATGTAAAATAATGACCATGAAGTCCAAGGAATAATTTAGTTTGAATTTAAAATGATTTTATCCGAAAATATAAGGATTTACGAGTAAATCGGAATAAAATCGGTTTTTGCTCTTTTGACATGGCTTTTGGCACGATAATTCATTTAGAGATATTAGAAAAATATATCAAGAATATTTGGGAGTAAAACATTCAAGAACAACACTCTTTTAAATAATTTTGGCAATTTTGGTTCGTAAAAGCAGTGTTTAAAAATTCTTGATAATTGTGCCTTTAGCCGATTCTTAAATCTTTCCACACAAATGACCTAGAATATAAAATACCATTAACTTGATACTCTTATTCTAAGTTGATGTCAAGAACATGTCAGAAAGTATTTTTGGGTTCGTTTTGACCAGTTTGACTTGATTCCCGAAAATGCCACAAAAATGAACCTAAGGGAGGATTCTAAGTGCAATCCTATTTTAATTTAATTTCACTTTTATTTGACAAATTCCAAAACCTAAATCTATTAAACTTCCTAAAAAGACTTTGAGTCTATTAGAAGTAGACTTTCCTTTTAACTGGTCTTGTCCCGAATGATGAATCTATTTTTTTAAATTATTTTTTCGACGTTCCGAACGTACGGATGTGAAGACCTAACGATTTTAGTGATGTAGAAATTTTTTAAAAAATTTGCTAGATGTATTTGGTTTGGTTTTATAACGGTCTAACCGGTCAAAGTATAGTTTCCTTTTAACTAGTCTTGTCCCGAATGACGAATCTATTTTTTAAAAATATTTTTTCGACGTTACAAACGTATGGATGTGAAGATCTAACGATTGTAGTGTTGTGGTAATATTTTAAAAAAAATCTAGATGTATTTTGTTTGATTTTATAACGGTCAAACCGGTCAAAGTAGACTTTCCTTTTAACTAGTCTTGTCCTGAATGATGAATCTATTTTTTGAAATTATTTTTTTAGTGTTCCAAACATAAGGATGTAAAGATCTAACGATTTAAGTTATGTGCTAGTTTTTTAAAAAAATTTCTAGATGTATTTGGTTTGGTTTTATAACGATCAAATCGGTCAAAGTAGACTTTCCTTTTAACTAGTCTTGTCCCGAATGATGAATCTATTTTTTGAAATTATTTTTTCGGTGTTCTAAACATACAGATGTGAAGATCTAACAATTTCAGTGATGTGGTAATGTTATTAAAAAATTTGCTAGTTGTATTTGGTTTTGTTTTATAACGGTCAAATCGGTCAAAATAGAGTTTCCTTTTAACTAGTCTTGTAACGAATGATGAATCTATTTTTTTAAATTATTTTTTCAACGTTCCGAGCATACATATGAGAAGATCTATCGATTTTACTGATGTGGCAATTTTTTTAAAAATTTGCTAGATGTATTTGGTTTGGTTTTATAACGGTCAAACCGGTCAAAGTAGACTTTCTTTTTAACTAGTTTTGTCCCGAATGATGAATCTATTTTTGTAAATTATATTTTAGAAGTTCCAAATGTACGGATGTGAAGATCTAACGATTTTAGTGATGTGGTAGTTTTTAAAAAAAATTGTTAGATGTATTTGGTTTAATTTTCTAATGGTCAAACCAGTCATTGTAGACTTTCCTTTTAACTGGTCTTGTCCCGAATGATGAATCTATTTTTTTAAATTATTTTTTCGACGTTCCAAATGTACGGATGTGAAGATCTAACGATTTTAGTGATGTGATAATATTTTTAAAAAATTTGCTAGATGTATTTGGTTTGGTTTTATAACGGTCAAATCGGTCAAAGTAGACTTTCCTTTTAACTAGTCTTGTACCGAATGAAGAATCTATTTTTTAAAATTATTTTTTTGACGTTCCGAACGTACAAATGTGAAGATCTAACGATTTTAGTGATGTTGTAATTTTTTAAAAATTTGCTAGATGTATTTGGCTTTGTTTTATAACGGTCAAACCGATCAAAGTAGACTTTCCTTTTAACTAGTCTTGTCCCGAATGATGAATCTATTTTTTTAAATTATATTTTCGACGTTCCAAATGTACGGATGTGAAGATCTAACGATTTTAGTGATGTGGTAATTTTTTTAAAAATTTCTAGATGTATTTGGTTTGGTTTTATAACGGTCAAATCGGTCAAAGTAGACTTTCCTTTTAACTAGTCTTGTCCCGAATGATGAATCTATTTTTTTATATTATATTTTCGACGTTCCAAACGTACGGATGTGAATATCTAACGATTTTAGTGATGTGGTATTTTTTAAAAAAATTTGCTAGATGTATTTGGTTTGGTTTTATAACGGTCAAATCGGTCAAAGTAGACTTTCCTTTTAACTAGTCTTGTCCCGAATGATGAATCTATTTTTTAAAATTATTTTTTCGACGTTCCAAATGTACGGATGTGAAATGAAATATGAACCCATAGTTTTTGAAGTTGAATATATGATCAAAAAAATATGAAATGAAATTTAGATTAGATATGTTTCTTACTTTTAAACTTTTACATATAATAAATTATGAATTTTAACTTTCATTACAAATATTTAATGTAAACACATATCATATTTTTTATTATTAAAATTTTATAAATTACAATTTGCAATTAAATTCATCCCATTTTAAGACAAATAAATCACTTTTTAAATTTTGTTTACAGTATAGTAATAGATAATTGCAAAATTAAATTTTTATATTTCAAAACAAAATAAGTAATTAATAAAGTGCAGCACACAGAAGACATAGGTGATACCAAAAAATTTTGGGTGGCTTGTTTTCCTCCCTTAACGAAATAATTCCCCCCCCCCCCCAAAACACTCTTTTTTTCCCCAATTCTCACAAAATTAGGACTTTCAATCTAGAACTAAATACTCTCCTCTCTCTTTTTTAGGGTTCTGTATTCAAATTAGCCAAAACAACAACAACCGCAAAAACTAGGACGAGTCTTCTCTCTTCTCTCAAAACCAGCAGCGGCAGTAGCAGCTTTACAGACCACCACACTAGTTGTATTTCAACACCTCTTCTTTCTCGTTTCTACTCCTGTTCAATCGCCTTAACACCACGCCTTCTCACTCCATCACTCTCGATTTCATCAATCCCAAGGTATTTGCCTCTTAATTATTCAATTCTCCTTTGTTTCTATTGTTGATTTGATCTCTTTTCTTAATTAATTAATTATTCGATTTCTATTTTCCTCAGAAATTACAACAAGAACTAGTTAATAAGCCTGGTTCCCATCCTTTTGATGAGGTATTTGCTATTCCCTAACTCTCTTTTTACTCTTTGCATCAGTACTTATGAAACTAATTAATCATGAAGTGGTAACTTGGTGAGGTAACTTGTTAATTACTAATTCCTGGGTGTGTGGTCTCAGGTGCTAAATACAGTACATACAAGAAATCCAGGAGATACACGACGTTGTAAGGGAAATTGAGAAAAAGCTTCTTGACCTGCATTAGGTACTTGTGCATCCATTTATATAACATACTTCTAGTAAGCTATTCTAGTGCAAAAATAAAGAAATACCTCTTCACTTTATCAATCTTCTACAATGAAATGTGCCAGATTTACCTTGATGTGGCTGTCCTGGTTGAGGCGCAAGGAGATTTTTTAGATAACATCGAAAGCCAGGTTTGTTTGTAGCGCCCCGAATTCCAAATACTGAAAATATACTTTTTATAATAAAATAGACTTTGATACAGGGGAATTTTGGAAACTTTCGGCATGAAGTATTCGTAAATCGGATTATCCACCTGTAATTCAACCCAACCAAATTCCAATTCACAATCACAAATAAAACTTAATACACCAACGATTCTTCACCGAGGATCGATTCCAGGTTATGGTATGAAACAGAATCTAACTAATACAAATTATTACAACTTCTATCTCAGCTAAAAAAAACAACTCACTATACCGTTTAATCTGTAGCTTAATCCAAAACTGTGCCCGCGCTGGCTTCGAAATCTAATCCGAATAGGATCCTCCTCGCTCTTATTCACATTTGAAAATATAAGTAAATCATCCTTAAACCTAACTGCAAAAGAGGTAGGTAAAACAAAGCAAGAATGAGCCAAAGAGCGCTCAGCAAGTGCAATAGTGATAACAATTTCAATAACGCTGACAATTCTGATAAACAAAAAGGTTTCATCTCATACTATGAAAGAATCAGTGATATCAACTTTTAGATTGCCACGAGGGCCAACAATTCACCATTAATAAGGTGCAACAGAAACTAGAACTGATAAGAGTTCCGATATCAAAATATTATTAAAACAGACTTCCAAGGAGTTAAGAGCTAAACATCACAATCGTTGAGTATAGATTAGAAATGGAATTTTTATTTATTAAAAAAAACAAGAAGTTAGGCTGCTGATCAGTCACGCACTAACCCCGGACAAACGCACACATCAATGTCCTTAATTGGATCTATGGCACACATTGGCCTTAACTTCCGACCATAATATGGTCCCACCCCGAAGGGTTTTACGCCCCAAGGGCCACTTTTAAAAATATTTCCAATTCTATATCATCCACACTAGGTGTCGGGACAATCGACAACCTTTGATCTCCAAACAACTGGAAACTCACGTCCAGAATACCAACTCAAGATTAAGAGTTAATAAGAAACAACAGCATCGTCTAGTATCAACAAGTTCGATACACTACAGGGAGCAACGAACAATCAAGATTCTTAACAGATATCGACAAGTTCGATACCATATAGGGTGGAAAATATAAAGAATGACAATTCGAATAAATACCAACGAGATGAATATGAATAATTGGAATTTATAACGACATCAATTTATCTAAAGAGAAATTTCACCTGAGCACATAAAAGATATACATTGCAATAAGATTTTCAACCATCAAAACTCTAAGTTAAAACGAAGATATGGTTAAATACTAGGCACACTGAAAAGTTTGAGTTTCCATAAGCAAATAAAATGGCTTAAACATTTGTTTGAAAAACGATTCCAATATGGAACTGTTCAGATCAATTTGAAAGAAAACATTTTTTCTAAATGGGGTCCATTGGTGAAGATATGCTAGAATAAAGAGTTCGCTAGCAGGCTTTCATAAGAGTTTAAAATCTTGGATTTCCTTTATTTAGGGAATTCTTAAACCAATTTGACGAAAATAGAAGAAATGGCATTCCAGGGATAAGAAAATGAGCGAGAAAGGTTATTTGTCAAGTTATTTGCAAATCGGATATTTGAATTACGGGTAGGGGAGATAAACAGCATCACACTTATCTGAAAAAGTAAATGTGTCATCTTCCATCTATACTTGGCCAAATCATCATATACTACAAATAAAATAAATTGTATCACTTAAACAATAAGTGAATAGCAAGAACACTTGCCTCGATTCGCAGAGTTCCTGATTTTCACATCGATACTCAACTTAGCTTCTCGTTAGTCTCTTTCTTTCCTTACATGAGGGTTTCTTACATGGCCCTATTTTCAACATTACTTCATCGTCCGCTAGACTTAACGTTACTTCACCCATCGGCTTTGATACTTGTCCTTCAGTTCATCCTTCAAATTACTCGTGCACTGTCCTTGGCCAGTGTAAGAACCCTGATTTTTGTAATATTTTTAAGAATATAATATCATATGACATTGTGAATTTGGGACCTTTTGAGTCACCTATGTTGTTTAATGGAATTGATTATCTGAGAAATTTATGTTGTTACATTCACTGTGTAAGAAAAAGGGAAGATTGTTAAGGCAAGAGGCCTACTACCATTAAGATTTATAAAAACTTGGGATTTGAGAGTTATTAGAGTATTAAAAGATTTTAAGAGACTATGACAAGAAGTTATGGATATTTAAGGAATTTACGCAATTAAGTATTTAAGGATTTACAAGGAAAATCCCTACGTGACAAAATATTATTACGAGGAGTTTTATTATAGATACGTCAAGAATTAAGGATTACGTAACGAAAATTGGTTGGGTAATAAGACGAGATAATATTCCATGCAAGATACCATGCAACCATTAAGTTAGAAATGCTAACTAGAAGTACAAAAAGCAAACTAAGTAGAATGGGTTAGTAGTACATCTAGCCATGCTTTAAGTACAAGGGAGACATGGCCTAACCTAGGGCTAGCTAGTAGGGTGGAGACATGTGATTACTTATCATCTAATACACCACCAATATATCCATACACCACACAATTATTTGACCAAACAAAAACAAAAGAAAAGCTCTTTTTCCCCCTTACCAAACTGCTCTAATCTGAGCAGAAAAATAAGAGAGGAAGAAAAATCATTTTCTCCACTTCTACTCCTCTATAGTTCACAAGATTAAAACCCAAGCTTCCCCTAGGTGTTGTGAAGGTATGTACTAAGTTTCATAATTTTATTCAAAGTGTAGCATGGTGAGAAAAATGGTGGAAGTTGGAGATGTATAATGGCTAACCATAACTTTTGTTTTAGATCTTGAAGTTTAAGGTTCATCTAAGCTAGCTAAGGTGTTCTTAAGGCTACCCAAGCTCGTACAAGGCTTCCCTAGGCTCAAGAAAGGTATAACATCCTCTCACTTTTAGTTTGTGTCAAGATTTGATGGATCTTTTAAGGTTTGAAAGTATTATTGTAAATCTTGGAGGTTTTGGACTTTTGATGGTTAGATCTTGAGATATTATGCTTGTATCCATGTTGTAAGCCATGTTCTTGAGTTATGTAGTCATATATGTGTTAATGGTAAGGATCTTGATGGTTTTGATGGTAGATATGATGTATAAGTTGTGTTCTTGAAGGATTAAGTAAAGATGTGTGCTGAGTAAAACGTCTGGGAGTATGTACTGTCTTGAAGTAGGCTTTTGAACCCTTTAAACTTGTCTCCGGAGGGTCTAATACCCATGGTTAGAAAGGTATTTGAATGTAGTTTCCAGAAATATAAAGTTCATGACTAGGTGAAGTGTAGATTTTGAGTTATGTCCAGAAGAGTGAGGAGTGGTTCTGAAATCCGGACTGCACTGTATGGTCTGTTTGTAAACTGTCTTTGGACCCTCAAACTTTCTGAAACATTATGAAAAATTGAGGAAAACTAGATCTTGCAGTGGTAGAGGTTACCCAAAAAGAATTGGATTAAAATATGTATTTTTCAATTTTATAAAAATGTTAGAGTAAAGTGCGCGCAAGTGAAAAACCACTTAGGGGATTAGTTCAAAGTAGTTTTAAGAATGTTCACTTGAGTTTCGAGTTTGAGGAATAGATTTGATTCGAATGGGTAACGGAAGTGATAATGTGACGACATGGTCATATGAGAGGGTTAGTGGTCACAAGTGGAGTCGTTAAGTTGGTCTTACGATTTTTAAAACCTTATGATTAAGTACCGTTGTTAAGGTACTAACGTACAAATATTGATTATGTATAGATTTCCATTCCACTTCGCGAGCCGACCACCCCAACCTCACCAAGGCAAGTTTTCCAACCCTAAGTATTTATTTTCAAAAGATTATATTCTTGATTTTACCTATGCAAGTTTACTTTTCAAAACTTATACATATACAAGGACTTTCACTGTTGTGTTTGTAGTTTTCAATCATATCAAATGTGATGTTTATCGAAGTATTGATGCAATTGAGATTGTATAAGTACATATATGCTGTACCCCTTGAACTTAGATTAAAATGTTTTCTTCGGACAACGACTCTAGCAATAGAGGTCGTAGCGGTCCGTATATACTATTGACCGGGGAGCGGTATATTATCATATCGTAATTAAATTGCGAATACCCGAAGGGTCATTCGGGAAGTATCGTATACTCAAGTAATTATTTTTATATCTTCGTAAATACTCAAAATACCTATCTTGGATTAAAAGCTTATTTAATTAAATAATTATTTTATTAATTATTAATATTAAATCTTAAAATATCATTTATTAATTATTGTTCACTTTTTTAAAGACAAAGCTAATCCAAGATACCTTTAGCACTTTCAAACTCGAACTTTTTCGAACTCAAAACATTTTCGAAAACCACCGGTCAGGTTCTGCTTCTTGTGTGATTTCAAGAATCATCGGTCGACTGATGTCGGACCTCAATTACTCTGTTTTCAATCAAAATCAAGTTTTTTTAAAAGAAAAAGAAAAAGAAAAAGGGACTCTGGCAGGTGTGGGAACCGTTGACGAACGATTCCCGGGATGTGTAAGCGGCCGTGAGCCAGGCGGTCCATCAATTATTATTCCGGCCCAGGTGTTGCCGAAGGATGATTACGGATGTAGTTTTCATCGAGGGAGATTACGGATGTAGTTTTCACCCGGGGATAATTACGGATGTAGTTTCTATCCTTCTACTAGTAGAGAAGACCCGCGGATTGTTGGACTTGGTTGTGGCGACTGATCATCGTCAATCCTTGTCAGGTTTTTATGTTTTCTTCCAGTCCCATCCTCCACTTTGGAAAAATACTCAAACACTGCTTCTTGGGCCTAAGTGCCAAGTTGCCGATAGTGTGGTTTTTTATAAGAAAAATATTGACATCGTGCAGTATCTAGAACTGCAAGATTTTCTATAAAGATTGGCACGTGTTAGTGCACTCTTGCAATTATTCCAAAGAATGAAAAGTTTTTGAATGAGAAACCTTCTAAGCTAATGGAAGGAAAGAGGTTTTGCAATAATGTATTCCATGTACAGTATGTTAACCTTAGAGTGTTTTGCACGAAAATGATATACTCATATGTATATATATTTTCAAACTTGAGATATATTGAAATAGGAACCTTATAAAGGATTCATATGTTATTCTTAAAGCTCCTTAGCGAGTATAAATGTTTTATTCAAACTCGGACATATATAATGTTGAATTATGTTTTGAAATCTGAGATATATACCCATACAGTTGGGAACGTTTTCGAAATAAACCACATTATTATTTTTCAAAATGGCGAACTTGCTGAGCATTATGTAGCTCATTCTTGCTTTATAAAAACTTTTCAGAAAGAGAAGAATTTGGTCAGTTAACTCCGCACCAGCAGAAGAGGAGTAGAAGATTTACCCCGAGATGATTTAGTTCCGGATAAATACTACAGAGTAAGTCTGATAGGTTTTCAACTATAATAGTAAGACTCGTCTTCAAGTGTAGTTGTATAAGTGGAAGTGCGTAAGATTCCGGATTGTACAGATGAATTGTAATATTTAGTGTTACTTTTGATTATCGTTTCTGAGGCTCTAACTTGTATGTGCGTAAGATTGATGTCTGGATTGATGTATTGTTGAGTTGTAAAGTTAATACAGGTAGGATATGGTTGGATGGCGATGTGACGACCTGAATCTCTAACCTCGGATTTGGGGGCGTCACAGCCAGGTTTCCTACTCATACCTATATAAAGGTAAAATACTACTTCAGTACATAACCAACCAAACCTCACGGTTTATTCGAGTCTATCCATACGTTCCCTAGCTCGAGTAAAAGCAGTAATATTTAGCACATAGAGTTATATACATATATATATATATATATATATATATATATATATATATATATATATATATATATCAATTATACTGACGAAACCAAGTAGCTCACGTAAGTGCCCTTTTTGTTGGGTTACACATATATGAAATAAAACATATCCTCTTTTTACACCTTACCAAATTGAAATCTTAACCTTGAAATCTTAACCAAAATGAAAGTAAGCAATTACTTACTGATGACTTAAACCATTACTGAATTCATATTTTGATCAACACCACATATACTTCCTTTAAAACAAATTCCAAACAATATGTTGATTACATTTCTGCGATTCCAACTTGACAAGTTTATTTAACTTAAAACCCACCAATGATCACTATCTTGTTTTTCCCTTTTATCTTTATTTGAACATAATCAAGAACTTGAACTACAACTTCAGACTCTGCTAGGTACATTGTCCTCAATAATAACAATTACCACGTCTACCTTTAGGCTTACCATTTGTTAACAAACTATCACCCTCTTTAAAAACCGTAATATAATCACCATCATGCACATTATATATATTCGCTAACTGACAATGAATTACCATTTCGTACCAATTTCGAACCATACCAATTAATCCTTGTTTCTTTCTCCTCTAATTCTTTTCTACCCTTGTTTTCCTTCTTTTCTCACTTTCGGCCCTTCAGCCCATCTCTCAACACACAACCGCTCACATACTACTCACACAACACACCCACTATTTTCTTTGCAATACATACACATAGACATAGCCACCCTTCTTACCGCCTCTTCTCCTTTCGAACAATACAACACCAATATCACACCTAGCACCCCAGTCACATACAGATTTGCACCGCCTTCTTTTTCACTCCACTCCATCTCCATCTCCTATGATTGCAGCACCAAAACATCACACCCTAAGCCTTCCACACATACCCATCTGCCCTATTCTTTAAATATATTACATTGCACACCAACATCCTCCTAGTCACTTACCAGAGGCATACACAATAACCCGGAAATCAACCGCATATTTTGGCGACCATGAACCCAACCTCGACCCTCATACACAAACACAACCATTTAGAACTGAACATAGCATCCAACAACTAGAATAATCACCCTCCAACAGAATCTCTGCCGATGCATACTCACTCCTATACAGCCCCTTCCTCTCTTACTCACCATCTCTCAATCCCCCTAGCTTTTTCTTGCTCTGCACCTAGACCCACTTACCTACATCGCCCCTTCCCCTGCTGACAAATTCTACAGGCTTCACCTTCCCTTAGCACCACTAACACCCGCACATCCTCTCGCATACACACACAAACTTTGAGATACACAACAACAACCATACACTAGATCAACATCACCACCGCTGTGGTAATAAGCCTAAAATTGAACCCAATCACAACAATAATCACCAATCTCGCCACCACAATTCAATCCATACACACACACGCGAATTACAGAACCCACATCACACACCCTCTGTTTGAATTCACACACGCACACAGCACAGATACACACACCCACATATAGATATATACATACACTCACTTAATCAGACCCATAAGATACGACCCACGCAGTTCAACACAACATAGGGGAGGGAGATTGCGATTTATTTGCAACAGTTGTCAACAAGAGGAACAGTACCAAGGCTCAAAAGAGTCGTGAAAGAGATGACAGCATATATATAGATATCGTGAGAGAGGAACTCACGGTGAGAGAGGGAGAGGGAGATTGTGAGAAACCGAGAGAGATTGAGAGAGATATGGAAGGCTATAGAGAGTTCGAGAGAGAGGGCTCGAGAAAACTCTATAGAACAGAGCAGCCCAACTGAAAATTGGAAAAAAGGTCTGATAGATAAGGGATTAAAAGACAAGGATATTTCACATTGCTGAAAATAAAACAAAATAATCTACTTAACTATTAAAAATCGAATTTAAATGGTAAAATAATGAAGAATAAATCTTTTCATTTTTTTGTTAAAATAAAGAGTATAAAATTACGATCACACATATATTTTTAAAATATTTTTAGGATAAAAAATGAATTAAATATGGATTTTACAAGTTTTGATCCTTTAAATGAAATATAAGTATAAAAATCATTTTAAAATATTAAAACACCCAAATTAATCCACCCAACAATTTTACAAACTCAATAAATATATAAAGATAATATTTCAAGAGATTTCATGATTTTTAATCCCTCCAAAATTTTATAAAATTTGACAGAGGATTAAAACACATAATTTAAATATATTTAAATCCTCAAAATACAAATAAAATTCACAAACCTTCACAGCTTGCCCAAATCATCATATAATCACATAAACACCATCTCACATACATTTCACCTTTACACCAATATTCATATAATATAATTCATAATTCATATTAAATAAATATTTATAAAATTCGAAATTTTTCTAGGGTGTTATATCCTTCCCCCCTTAATAGGATTCTATCCTCAGAATCAATCCTAAGGACCCAAATAATAGTTATGATCTTCTCAACATCTTATTTTCACTTTCTAGGTTGTATCTTTAAACTCTAGGATTTCCTCCATACCAACTTATACCTTTATAAGCTCATTCGATGAGCCCTCAAATTCTGAGATATCCTTAAACTTTGGTTTCCGAGTCTTATTAACTCTAAACATTTATCACACGTGACGAATATCTTTTCCCCAAAAATAAAAATGACTTTTCACATAATGAACTATACCCTGCATCAAAACTATGTTACCACGCCAATCCTTCGCAATAATGCAACCACGCCATTTGCCTTCATTCACAACAACGTACACTTAGTACAACTCCCACGCTTTTACTCATACCCCTACGGTTTCAGATAGAACTTCGAGAAAAGAATCTCAAGAAATCCTCCGATCGCTTCTACTCCACTTTTTCATGTACTATGCCGCTCAAGAAGGGAACAATTAAGAAATTTCTATCTATCTTTAGTCCCATTAGTCTACCGAGTACCCAATCTGAAAACTTAACCTCATATCGTCTATTCTCAGTCGCATCCTTGCAATCGAATACCACAATCATACATACGTCATTAGATACACTTCAATCATAATTCAACAACTCAATTCTCACTCTCATAAAGAAATTCTGGTTTGCTAAATCTTTTGAAATATAGCCTCGATTATTTGATTTTTGAAAACTAATATACCCGTCACCTAGATTGTGACTTCACTCAATACAAGAACAAAATTGAAATAGGATCAATTTGTAATATCAATTCTCCCGAGGTCACAACCTCACTTGATACTTGATCATGAAACAATTCTTACTTTAACAATTCCCAACAAGCTCCCGCTTTTATCACATGAATACTGAACTTAATACGCATCACCACTTATTTACTTATCCTAAAATGAAATCTTCCTTAAATAAAACTTTGAGAAAAAGAATATTAGAAATCCCCAATCATTCTTACTCCCCTTTCACGTACAGTATTACTCGAGAAGGGAATAATCGGAAAACTTCCATCCATCCTTCATCTCATTGTTTTACTGAGTAACCGCTTCGAACTGCTGACCATTTTCTTAAATCATAAATATATATTATTCACAATACACTATCTTGTGTCCTCTGAAATCGACTTTCGAATCACAATTCTGCATACTTGACGAGTCCTCGAGTTTGACTCTACACGTTACAACTTCAATATTTACACCACTCATATTGGGTCCTTGTGCAAAATTTTCTTCCTTTTCTTGGAACCCTTTAATGTCATTTTCGATTGAATTGCATACGCTTCACGAGTCTTCGAACATATTGAAAGGTCATTTATGAACATAATTTAATTCTTAGTCTGAATGTTGTTTGAAATCTCATTCATGGAAGTATACTTCGACGTAACTGTTTCCTTCCTGATTTTTCCTTCTTGTACAAAACAACTTCATTCTCTTGGTATTACAATTTCTTGATTTTCTTGACCGTTAAGACTTTTATATCTTCTTTCGACCTCAAAACACCGCCTTTATCTTTTGTCCTCACAATTTGCTTGTGCTTTGTTGATGGGAAATAAATCCAATCCTAAGTTATATTTAACTCCTTTTTATAGTCAGCACGATCCACTTCTTGCAAACTTCCTTCATAATCGTCTTGAATATCTAGATTCTTAATAATTATGAAAGCAGTCTTGTCACTCCCTTTAAAACTTCCACCAAGATTAATATGATACTATTTTCGCCAAAATTCTCATCTTTCCAAGCTCATAACTCATAGCTTTAACTTCTGACTTTGTTACTTGTTACCACACTACCCTTCTGGCTACAGCCACAACTTTCCACATTTATCTTAATAAAATCTCTAGGGATTTTCTCCCGAAATCTTATTTTCTGATCATGGGGTCTCGTTAATCCCTCTTAATTTTCATTCTATAAGCAACTACGGTGCCCTTACTCTTCTAACTCCAAATCTTCAGGATTCCACATTCTTCCCTTAACTATTTTGTATCTTCTGTTTAATTGCTTTTGGAACTTTCTGGTTTCTATGTCTTCCTCCTTATTGTCACTTTATTCCATCTTGGTCAACCTTCCTCCATCCCTGATAATCATGACTTCCTATACTGGCTTACATAAGTTATTTACTCCACATAGTCACTTTACCCCTCATTCAATCCTGGTTCTTCTCGACAATTTTTACAAACCTTTCCGTTCTTCTTCACTTTGCTTTACCCAAGTCAACCTTCATTGATAATAAAATCTTATATCCAACGATGGATTTAAAACATTCAAAATCTTATGATATTTCATTTACTATCTCTGCCCTTCAGTAGGTGTCAAAAACAATCTTTCTTCGGCATTGAACATCTTATACTCAATATCTCCATTACCATTCTCTTTTCGCCCTAAATAATATCTGATTTACCGTCCTTTTTCCTGTATTCAATTCTTATTAGCCTCAGACCTTGCCCATGCTTTATCGGTTCAATAATTATTTCAATTTGACACGACATATCTATCCTAATCACCAACTCTTAAACTTGCATAACCAATTCTTCGTCCATGCAGTTATGGTTCCATCATTTAAGACGTCGTCACGCCCATCTTCGCATTTCTTCATCATTAAGAATTTTTGGAAACATCGAATTTCTGACAAAGGAAGTCAATAAAATGAATAGCAGCAAGTATGAATATACACCGAGTTTATTTGATAAAGCTTTTATAAAGGAGTTCAACCGATAGATCAATATGATCTTTGAACTATTTTCAGGTTGCATTTATCACTTGGTCAACCACCACAGTACTAAAGATGGCCAGTCTTTAGCACCTTCATGACAAACACAATTAGTGGCGTCCCACTGGACTTCTATCACAAAGATAAGATGTCCCTGAATCCCTATCTGCATAGGTTGTTCATCTCAGCTGGAATAGAGAAAATCAAGCATTCATGAAAAATGGAAGGGATTCAAGAGTTTCAAAAATCTTCATGTAAAATTGAATCAAGCATTCTCCAGAAAATATCGATATTTCAGAAAGAAATGGGATTGAATTCGAATAAATCTGACATATAAAACTCATTATCAATTTATAAATAGAAGACTTTCTAATAGATGCATCAACAATTGATCAAGCAAACATTCAAGAAATTCCTAATTATCCATAACCTCACTCTTGTCGACTAAGCACTAATATACTTAGCTGCCAAAACCGGCCTGAAAATAATGAGTTGAATAAATAAGAAGATCTCAATTCATTCTCGATTTTGGACAGTCACTGCGCAATGAATGCCTCAGCAACGATACCAACTAGGAATTAATTTACGACGATTCAAAGAAAGAATAGGAAATTTCCTTAGGCAATAAAGTTGAACGAATCAATGATTAGGGGTACACGGCTACGCTTAACTTCCAATCCTTGCTAATAATCGCTTCCCACTTTGTGCTCATAACCTCCTCGTATTCTCTCCGCAACGTTCACATCGTATATAATAGCGTAGAAAGTTTCTAGAATACACACGAAAATCTCAAGATAACGTCCTCTAGATTGGTAGCTCCAGCTACCCGCTTGGTTTATGCGGCTTCCAGTTCGCTGTCTTGCTTTTAGCCAAATCCTTCAACGATTCGAACTTCTACTCGTACGATATGCCGAAAGACCGTTCAACATCGCAACGCTTGCCGAAGTATCCTATCGCGATCCTTATCCTAAATCGTTCTACCCGACGTCTATCTTATACACGTACCCTAACCTTCCTAATCTGTTTCAGTGACCATAACCTGTAGCTCTGATACTAACTTATAGCGCCCCGACTTCCCAATACTGAAAATATACTTTTTATAATAAAATAAACTTTGATACAGGGGAATTTGGGAAAATTTCGGCATGAAGTATTCGTAAATCGGATTATCCACCTGTAATTCAACCCAACCAAATTCCAATTCACAATCACAAATAAAACTTAATACACCAACGATTCCTCACCGAGGATCGATTCCAGGTTATGGCATGAAACAGAATCTAACTGATACAAATTATTACAACTTTTATCTCAGCTCAAAAAAAACAACTCACTATACCGTTTAATCTGTAGCTTAATCCAAAACTGTGCTCGTGCTTGCTCCGAAATCTAATCCGAATAGGATCCTCCTCGCTCTTATTCGCATTTGAAAATATAAGTAAATCATCCTTAAACCTAACTGCAAAAGAGGTAGGTAAAACAAAGCAAGAATGAGCCAAAGAGCGCTCAGCAAGTGCAATAGTGATAACAATTTCAATAACGGTGACAATTCTGATAAACAAAAAGGTTTCATCTCATACTATGAAAGCATCAGTGATATCAACTTTTAGATTGCCACGAGGGCCAACAATTCACCATTAATAAGGTGCAACAGAAACTAGATCTGATAAGAGTTTCGATTTCAAAATATTATTAAAACAGACTTCCAAGGAGTTAAGAACTAAACATCTCAATCGCTGAGTATAGATTAGAATTGGAATTTTTATTTATTAAAAAAAACAAGAAGGTTAGGCTGCTGATCTGTCACGCACTAACCCCGGACAAACGCACACAACAATGTCCTTAATTGGATCCATGGCACACATTGGCCTTAACTTCCGACCATAATATGGTCCCACCCCGAAGGGTTTTACGCCCCAATGGCCACTTTTAAAAACATTTCCAATTCTATATCATCCACACAAGGTGTCGGGACAATCGACAACCCTTGATCTCCAAACAACTGGAAACTCACGTCCAGAATACCATCTCAAGATTAAGAGTTAATAAGAAACAACAGCATCGTCTAGTATCGACAAGTTCGATACACTACAGGGAGCAACGAACAATCAAGATTCCTAACAGATATCGACAAGTTCGATACCATATAGGGTGAAAATATAAAGAATGACAATTCGAATAAATACCAACGAGATGAATATGAATAATTGGAATTTATAACAACATCAATTTATCTAAAGAGAAATTTCACCTGAGCACATAAAAGATATACATTGCAATAAGATTTTCAACCATCAAAACTCTAAGTTAAAACGAAGATATGGTTAAATACTAGGCACACTGAAAAGTTTGAGTTTCCATAAGCAAATAAAATGGCTTAAACATTTGTTTGAAAAACGATTCCAATATGGAACAGTTCAGATCAATTTGAAAGAAAACATTTTTTCTAAATGGGGTCCATTGGTGAAGATATGCTAGAATAAAGAGTTTCGCTAGCAGGCTTTCATAAGAGTTTAAAATATTGGATTTCCTTTATTTAGGGATTTCTTAAACCAATTTGACGAAAATAGAAGAAATGGCATTCCAGGGATAAGAAAATGAGCGAGAAAGGTTATTTGTCAAGTTCTTTGCAAATCGGATATTTGAATTACGGGTAGGGGAGATAAACAACATCACACTTATCTGAAAAAGTAAATGTGTCATCTGCCATCTATACTTGGCCAAATCATCACATACTACAAAGAAAATAAATTGTATCACTTGAGCAATAAGTGAATAGCAAGAACACTTGCTTCGATTCGCGGAGTTCCTGATTTTCACATCGATACTCAACTTAGCTTCTCGTCAGTCTCTTTCTTTCCTTACATGAGGGTTTCTTACATGGCCCTATTTTCAACATTACTTCATCGTCCGCTAGACTTAACGTTACTTCACCCATCGGCTTTGATACTTGTCCTTCGGTTCATCCTTCAAATTAGTCGTGCACTGTCCTTGGCCAGGTTTCCTACTCGTACCTATATAAAGGTAAAATACTACTTCAGTACATAACCAACCAAACCTCACGGTTTATTCGAGTCTATCCATACGTTTCCTAGCTCGAGTAAAAGCAATAATATTTAGCACATAGAGTTATATATATATATATATATCAATTATACTAACGAAACCAAGTAGCTCACATAAGTGCCCTTTTTGTAGGGTTACACATATATGAAATAAAACATATTGTTAGGCCTAATACATAAGATATAATCAAGTACTGTATAAGAGAATAACAAGAACACACGTTTTAGTACTTAAAAACTATTTGGAATTAATAATTCCTCTCTCAGCGATGTAAAATATCACAGAGAGCTGCTTAGGTTACAATGAATGAATATTTCAATGTTCGATACCCTTCTAGGGTTACCTAACTGTATTTATAAATCATACAGCTTCTATACAATCAGTAATTGATACTCCTATAATTAAGCTATACAATTGATATCAATTACGATTGCTACACATCTTTTAAGTCAACTCAATCTCTTTGATAGCTATCTGATCTTCAAAGATATTGCTTCTATGTTTATCTTTAATCATTGTTGACTTGTAGATGCTTCTGCTAAACAGAGTTTAACAAACTCTGTTGCTTCCATCAATCAGTGTTTGCGCTTCCATCCATCAGCGTTTACTCAAACTCTGACTGCTTCCAGCTTAAACTCTGATTTATCACTGTATCACTTAAACACTGATTAATATTTACATCAATTATATCTAACAATCTCCCCGAACTTGTTCATTAACAAAAATGCACAAGTTAATGATAATTGATGATGTCAAAACAAAATAGACAAATGCAGTGTTTAATAAATGATCAGAGTTTAAACTACTTACTTAAACAAAATCAACAGAAAAACAAGAAATCCTTACAGAGCATCATTCATAAAACTGCCTCAAGATCTGGTGTAGCTCTGAGATAGTCTATCAGCAATCTTCTCTCAGCATTCTCAAGCTCTCTCTGCATTATCTCTTTGATTTCCCTTAACTCAGGATCATTCTCATCAGTCTGATAAATAGCAGCTCTCAAATCATAAATTTTGTTTCTCCTCATCTGATTACCCAGTCTGATAAATTTCACTTCCTCTGATTGTGAGTTGAAATCAAGAACTGTAATCCCCAGATCAGTCTTCAGCTTTGTAGTACCATTTTTCATCTCAATAAGATTTTCATTCCAATCTCTGTACTTAGGGACATATCTGCTGTTGTATTTCATGCCTCTAGTTGCCAAGTTGTGAAGCATCTTCTTTTTAACCCCATTGGCAACTAACTCAGCTCTTCGATTCCTTACCTTGAACAGATACAGAACATATTCAAGTTCTTCCCAGTATTTCAGATCAAGATCAAATTCACCAATCTTATATACTGTCCCATCAGTCATAAAATATAAAAGAAAATCTTTTTCCAAGCTCTTCTGATGGACCAATTGTACTGATTCTAGTCTGTCTAAGCTTTCTTGAGTTACACCATGACCTGGAATAGCCAATGAGGAAGGATCTCTAGGACCAGCTTGTTGTCTTTGATCTCTATGAGAGCCTAGTCCAGCTTTATTGCTTCCAATCTTTCCAGCTAAACCTTTTCCATCTGAAAAATCCATAGGACCTCCAGTCTCTGGGGTTGGTTCAGACACTGAAGTCTTCCCAAAAACTGATTGTAATACAGAAGAAGATAGAGAGTTCTGCACAACTCTTTTAGCAACAGAAGTTGTGTTTGATTTCTTGGACATGCTTTCCTCTTCACCAATGCCTTTAAGCTTTTGCTTAGCTTCTACTTCTGTTGGCTTTTTGAATACTTGTATTCTTTGATCAGCTGCAACATTTTCTTTGATTTTAATGCCTTTAAGAACAGGCCTAGAAGCTTTCACATTTATCTTACCCTTACCAGACTTCAAAGCTTTCTGATGTTCAGCTTGTAAACTCTTCTCTTTAGCTTGAATGTCTGCAAGAGTAACTCCTTCTTCATTCTCCTCTAAAAATACTTTGGCAGCTAACTCTTCATCAGTCTGTGGATTATCAGTGAATAGTGAACTCTGGGTCTTAGATATACCCTGAGTATCAGTATTTACCCCACCAGACTTTGACTTAGAAGTTTTGTCAGTTAATAAACTCTTCTCAGTTGCCCTTGACCTTAGATTTCTTTAATCTTTTGCTCCTCCATCTCCTGCATCATCCTTCTGAGTCAGAGTTTGAGATTGCAACTCTGATTGTAAATACTGACTATATGATGAATGCTAAACTCTGTAGTAACTTAAATACAGAAATCTGAATACACCTATTCCCTTTGATGTCCATGATAATCCAAGTAAACACACAGTCTTTATAGACAAAAACATCAAGAGATAGGTATCAAAGCCTCAATCAGTGACTTGCATGCCAAGGATTTGATTAAACTCACAAACTCTCAAATCACACAAGTGTTTAGGAACAGTGTTTAGGAACAGTGTTTACACTCAAGTTCAATCAGTACAAGCAGATGCTGCCATATGCTTGGTTGTCCACCAAATTTACACTACTTTGAATACATGTGTGCACAAATCAAAAGGACTTTATTCAGGGTTGATATTTGGTTGAAATCAAACAGGTGAGAAGAAAGAAAATAAATGAATAAATGACTAACTGAACAATTTAATAGAGCAAAGTGTTCAGTTGTCTAAGTACATATTTGTACAAGATGATCAGGATATATACACATTTTATTTATTTATTTATTATTATTTTTATTTTTTTATTTTTTTATTTTTTTTATGTATATATGTCCTCCGAATAAACTTTCCTTTGCAGAGAAAATTTCACCTGTTTGCTCTTCAAATAAAAAAAACTAACTGCTCTTGGTACATCAGTGTTTAAGAGAACAGTTAATAAGGCTCAAAGGGGTTCACTAAGAGTTTAATGTAAGGTCAGTGTTTGATACCATTTGAATAAATGTGGTAAATCCTAGTGCCTTTATCATTTTCATGCACACACATATCATGCAGTCTCAAAATGGTTTAAAACAAGTTCTAGAGCAACATACTTACTGATGAACATCACACTACAATTAAAAATTCGATTAATATAAAATGTATCAATCACTTGTTTGGCTCAAATTCTCACATGGTGCAGACATGCTTTAGTACTCACCAAAATAAACAATGACACATCTCAAGTTTTATAATTTTCACAAGTACAAACAAGGAATCATCAAGTACCATCTAAATGTCTTGGGAGCAGAGTGTCACTTATCAGAGTTTAGAAGTCATCAATATCAGAAATTATTAATTAGAGGTAATGCACACATCATTTACAGACTAAGAGTTTAGGAGAAATAAACTAAGAGATGCTATAAATATGAACAGTATCATGCTTGTGTTGAATTTCTGCACAGTCTAAGATTAGATCACAGATAACTTAGAAAGATTCATGATTAACAACTGAGAATTATGCTTCATGCATTTTCTTCATTGGTGTTCATCTCAGACAATAACATTATCAGAATTACTTAGATTTTATCTAGCATGCTAATTGTGTTTGACAGTTTATGAGCAGAGTTTACAAACAGAGTTTAAAAACTGAGTTCACATAGCATTTAACACATCACACAAACATGAATAATGCATTACATAAGTGAATTTTGAGTCTAACTAGTATCTCTAGTCAAAACTAGAGACCATTCCAAGTTCATTTACCAGCCTTGTAAATGTAGCTTCACTCAATGGTTTGGTGAAGATATCTGCAAGCTGTTGGTCTGTAGACACAAATTGAAGCTCAATGTTTCCTTCCTCTACATGCTCTCTGATAAAATGATACCTTATGATGATGTGCTTGGTCATTGAGTGTTGTACTGGATTACCTGTCATAGCAATAGCACTTTGATTATCACAGTAAATAGGAATCTTACTGTACCTTAATCCATAATCCAGCAACTGATTCTTCATCCATAGAATCTTTGCACAGCAGCTACCAGCAGAAATATACTCTGCCTCAGTTGTAGATGTAGAAATTGATTTTTGTTTCTTACTGTACCAAGAAACCAGTCTGTCACCCAGAAATTGACAACTTCCACTAGTGCTCTTTCTATCTATCTTACAGCCTGCAAAGTCTGCATCAAAGTAACCAATAAGTTTGAAATCTGATTCTCTGGGTTACCACAGACCTAAAGTTATGGTTCCCTTGAGATACTTGAAAATCCTTTTCACTGCTGTGAGATATGGTTCTCTGGGATCAGCTTGAAACCTTGCACAGAGACAGGTTGCATACATGATATCAGGTCTACTTGCTGTCAGATAAAGAAGAGACCCTATCATGCCTCTGTAGTTTGTCATATTCACTGATGCTCCTGTATCCTTATCTAACTTAGTTGCTGTTGCCATGGGAGTTGATGCAGATGAGCAATCAAGCATACCAAATTTCTTGAGAAGATTCCTGGTATATTTTGCTTGATTTATGAAAATTCCATCATCTGTTTGCTTCATCTGTAGGCCTAGAAAATAACTAAGCTCTCCCATCATACTCATTTGATACCTGGACTGCATTAGCTTGGCAAACTTTGTACGGAGTTTATCATTAGTAGACCCAAAAATTATGTCATCAATATAGATTTGAACTAAAAGCAAGTCACTACCAGTCTTAAAGTAAAACAGAGTTTTATCAATTGTACCTTTGTGAAATCCACTTTCTAGTAGAAACTGAGCAAGAGTTTCATACCATGCTCTTAGTGCTTGCTTAAGTCCATAAAGTGCTTTATCAAGCCTGTAGACATAATCTGGATATTTGGGGTCAACAAATCCTGGTGGTTGTTCAACAAACACTTCTTCTTCAAGTTTCCCATTCAGAAAAGCACTCTTCACATCCATCTGAAATACCTTGAATTTCTTGTGAGAAGCATAGGCAAGAAACATCCTTATTGCCTCCAACCTGGCAACTGGAGCAAAAGTCTCATCATAATCTATTCCCTCTTGCTGTGAATAGCCTTTTGCCACAAGTCTGGCTTTGTTTCTTGTAACAACCCCTTCACTATCAGTTTTGTTTCTGAAAACCCACTTAGTACCAACAATAGACCTATTCTTGGGTCTTGGTACAAGTGTCCAAACTTCATTTCTCTCAAATTCATTTAACTCTTCTTGCATTGCTGTTATCCAATCAGCATCTTGAAGAGCCTCTTCCACCTTCTTTGGCTCAGTTTGTGACAAGAATGCATGAAACAGACATTCATTTGTTGTTGCACTTCTTGTCCTAACTCTTGCATCTAGATCACCAATAATCAAATCAGGTGTGTGAGATTTGGTCCATTTCCTAGCTGAAGGCAAATGACTTCTCTCAGAGTTTGATCCTCCCCCTTGATCCATGTCCTCCTGATTTCCTTGATGTCTTTCTTCATTCTCTGAGGCTCCCCCTGAATGTGAATGCTCAGAGTTTGAACTGTCAGATTTTGAACTATCAGAGTTTGAGTCATCAGAGTTTGATCCAAATTTTTCAGCTGAGTCACTATCAGAATTTGAGTTATCACTATGATGTGATTCTTCATGCTCCCCCTCAACTGTTTCTTCTCTTGTTTCTGGCTGAAAAGTTTCTTCAGTGTTTACCAGTAGAGGTTCAGAGTTTAGCTCAACAGAGTTTATCAGATCAGCCTCATCAGAGTTTATTTCATCAGAGAATAAGTCTTCATTCTCAAAGTGCAGTTGATCATGTTCATCTACATCTTCAAGTCCAGTTATTTTCTTGTCATCAAATGACACATGAATTGATTCCATGATCACTTTGGTTCTCAGATTATAAACTCTGAATGCCTTAGTTGATAGTGGATAGCCAACAAAAATTCCTTCATCGGGTTTTAAATCAAATTTTGTCAACTGTTCTGGATGAGTTTTCAGCACAAAGCACTTGCACCCAAAATATGAAAATATTTCAGGTTTGGCTTCTTTTCTCTCACCATTTCTTCCATGCTTGTTGATTAGAGTGGCATTCTGAGTAAAACAGGCAGTTTGGACAGCTTCTGCCCAGAAATAAGTTGGCAATTTTTCTTCATCAAGCATAGTTCTTGCAGCTTCTATGAGGGTTCTGTTCTTTCTTTCAACTACACCATTTTGCTGTGGTGTACCAGGTGCAGAAAACTCTTGCTTCACTCCTCTGTCTTTGCAAAATTCTTCCATTGTTGCATTTCTAAATTCAGTTCCATTATCACTTCTGATTATTTTGACTTTGTGTTTTGATCCTTTGTCCAGTTGCTTTACATGCTCCATCAGAGTTAATGCTGTTTCATCCTTCTTTGCTAGAAAATACACCCATGTATATCTGGTGTGTTCATCAACAATGACTAAAGCATATTTCTTTCTTCCAAGTGACATTACATTCACTGGACCAAAAAGATCAACATGTAGAAGATGATAAGGATCAACAATTGAAGATTCAGTTTTGCTCTTGAAAGATGACTTCCTTTGTTTGGTCTTTTGATAGGAATCACATAGGCCATCAACATTTAATAATGACTTTTGGAGCCCTCTTACAAGATTCTTTCTAATCAGCTCATTGATGTTGTTCAGATTCAAATGAGAGAGTTTCTTGTGCCACTTCTAACTCTCTTCACTGGACATCCTTGTTGACAGACACACTGCTTTGCCATCAGAGTTTGTTGACAATTTTATTGCATAAATGTTATTGTGTCTGTTTTGAACTAGAACAACTTTCCCTGTAGATTTACTGATGACTTGACAGTATTCAGGCTGAAAATCTACATGATATCCTCTGTCACAGATTTGACTCACAGATAGCAGATCATGCTTGAGTCCTGGAACCAGAGCTACATTTGTGATAATGACATTTCCAAGATTAATATTGCCATATCCCAGAGTATGTCCTATGTTGCCATCTCCATAGGAAACTTTTGGGCTAGCTTTCTCCACATACTCTGATAGCAGGGCTTTATTTCCAGTCATGTGTCCTGAACATCCACTGTCCACGACTAGGGTACTTTCCCTGGTGCCCTGCAATCACAAACAATTACTGAGGATTAGTTTTAAGGATCCAGACTTGCTTGGATCCTTTGGCATTCTTAACTCTGTTAGCTTTTGCAGCGGAATTCACATTATCAGAGTTTAAGCTAACTTTATCAGAGTTTACATTTACATAGTTTACCTTAACCCATTTCAAATTTGGCTTGGGTTCATAGTAATTATGATAAATAGCATGATAATCTCTGCAAGTATAAATAGAATGCCAAGTACTACCACAGTGTTTGCATAAAGTCTGTGGTCTAGCTCTAACATTAACTTTCTTTACTTCAAATTTTGAAGGTAAAGAATTAACATTTTTGTTCTTCCTGCAAAAACTAGCAAGATGGTTAGTGCTACCACAATTATGACATGACTTTCTTGGAGCTAATGTAGCAAGCATTGGATAATTACCTTGAGTGATGCCTACTTTCCATTTCTGTTCTTCCTAGACACTTTCTGTTTCTTAACAGATTTTAACTCCTTAAGCTTATGCTTAAGTTGTTTATCTGTCATTGAACCAATATTTACCTGTTTAACACTAGCTTTTATTGGTTCTCTCTTAACAACTTCTTTTCCATGTTCAAATCTAGGTTCACTTACTCCATTAACAAATGTTCCAAATTTCTTAGAAGGAAGTGGTGGTCTAATCTTGACTGTATTCTGAAACCTAAGTACATCATCCTCAGAATAACCTAGACCTACTGTGTCTGATTGAAAAACCTCTTGAGTGTCTTTTCCAAAGTGTGTCCAAGTTTTAATAATGTGATTTGAATTCTCCAATTCAGATTCTAGTTGCTTATATTTACCTAGCAACTCATGTTCTAGAAAAATAGCATCATCTCTCTCTTTCTGAACTTTTTGCATGTTTTCAAGTTTTTCTTCAATAAGTTTGTTTCTCTCTTTAAGTTGAGAACTCTCGTAATTAATTCTCTCATTCTCTAAAGTCTGATCTCTATAACTGATATGCAATGCTTTAAGATAAATCCTCAATTCAGTTATGTTATCAGTATTATAAGCATAGGTAGTTGGGGGTACCTTGAGTTCAGAATCTTCATTTTGAGTGGAAGCCATGAGTGCATAATTAATTTCCTCATCTGAGTCTGAAGTGTCTGCCCAGTCTCTGCCTTTTGTATAGAGTGCCTTTTCAGTTTTACCCTTCTTGCACTCAGGAGCATAGTGACCCATCTCCTTACACTTGTAGCATTGAATCTCAGACTTGTCTTTCTTCCCAGATTTGGTATCTCTTCTCTCAGAGTTTCTGAAACTTCTGTCATTTGAATCTCTAGAAAACCTTTTTCCCTTCTTGAAGTTCTTGAAACCCATCTTCTTAAAGGTCTTTACCATCAAAACAGCCATTTTTCTCATTTCTTCTTCATCATCCTCAGAGTCAGATAAATCAGAAGTGTTTGAATCATTATCAGAGTTTGATGATTCACTTTCAGAATGAATGACTAAAGCCTTTCCCTTTGATTTCTTCTTCAAGAGTTTCTCTTCAACCTTGAGAGCAACAGACTTTAACTTCTTGCTTGATCTCCTGTTTCTCTGCTCCATTTCCAATTCATCAGTCTTGAGCAGTCCATAGATTTCATCAATCTCAGTATCAGCAAGATCATAGTTATCTCTTATAGTGGTTGTTTTCACATCCCACTTTTTAGGTAGAGAAGGAAGAAACTTGAGATTTAAGTCTTCTAGATCATACTCTTTGTTAACCAATGACAAATCATTGAGTAGTTTACAGAATCTGTCAAATGTTTCTGTCATGGTTTCTTCAGACTTTGCCTCAAAATGCTCATACTCCTGTGTGAGTATGAACCTTCTATTCTTCTTGATAGCAGCAGTTCCTTGACACCTAACCTCAAGTTCATCCCAAATTTCTTTTGCAGTTGTGCAGTTAATCACTTTATTAGACATAACATTGTCTAAAGCACTGTGAAGTAAATGCCTTACTTTTGCATCCTTAGCAATAGATGAAAGATCCTCAGCAGTTAGATCTTTCTTTTCCTTTGGAATTACTTTTGATTCCTCACCAGTAACAGCAGCAGATAACTTTGTAGGTTTATGAGGACCTTCATAAATTCTGTCAAGATATTCTGGATCTTTAGCTTCAAGAAACATAGTCATCTTCACCTTCCAAATTGCATACTCTGCTGGCCGGAGTATAGGAACCCTAATTGTCTCATACCTACTCACAGTAGTAGGAGCTTTCTCAGAACCTAGACCTGTTGGAAGAGGAATCTCTGACATAATTATAGTTGTGTTTGGATCTTAAACTATAATAAAGTAACAGATTGGCTCTGATACCACTTGTTAGGCCTAATACACAAGATATAATCAAGTACTGTATAAGAGAATAACAAGAACACACGTTTTAGTACTTAAAAACTGTTTGGAATTAATAATTCCTCTCTCAGTGATGTAAAATATCACAGAGAGCTGCTTAGGTTACAAAGAATGAATATTTCAATGTTCGATACCCTTCTAGGGTTAACCTAACTGTATTTATAAATCATACAGCTTCTATACAATCAGTAATTAATACTCCTATAATTAAGCTATACAATTGATATCAATTACGATTGCTACACATATTTTAAGTCAACTCAATCTCTTTGATAGCTATCTGATCTTCAAAGATATTGCTTCCATGTTTATCTTTAATCATTGTTGACTTGTAGATGCATCTGCTGAACAGAGTTTAACAAACTCTGTTGCTTCCATCAATCAGTGTTTGCGCTTCCATCCATCAGCGTTTACTCAAACTCTGACTGCTTCCAGCTTAAACTCTGATTTATCACTGTATCACTTAAACACTGATTAATATTTACATCAATTATATCTAACACATATCCTCTTTTTACACCTTACCAAATTGAAATCTTAACCTTGAAATCTTAAACAAAATGAAAGTAAGCAATTACTTACTGATGACTTAAACCATTATTGAATTCATATTATGATCAACACCACATATACTTCCTTTAAAACAAATTCCAAACACTATGTTGATTATATATCTACGATTCCAACTTGACAAGTTTATTTAACTTAAAACCCACCAATGATCACTATCTTGTTTTTCCCTTTTATCATTATTTGAACATAATCAAGAACTTGAACTACAACTTCATACTCCGCAAGGTACATTGTCCTCAATAATAACAATTACCACGTCTACCTTTAGGCTTACCATTTGTTAACAAACTATCACCCTCTTTAAAAACTGTAATACAATCACTATCATGCACATTATATATATTCTCTAACAATTGACAATGAATTACCATTTCGTACCATTTTCGAACCATACCAATTATTCCTTGTTTCATTCTCCTCTTATTCTTTTCTACCCTTGTTTTCCTTCTTTTCTCACTTTCGGCCCTTCAGCCCATCTCTCAACACACAACTGCTCACATACTACTCACACAACACACCCACTATTTTCTTTGGAATACATACACATAGACATAGCCACCCTTCTTACCGCCTCTTCTCCCTTCGAACAATACAACACCAATATCACACCTGGCACCCCCTGTCACATACAGATCTGCACCACCTTCTTTTTCACTCCACTCCATCTCTATCTCCTATGATGTTAGTTATAGAGGCATGCCTGTATACGTCTAATAACAAGCCTAATTGTTTGTAATGCTTTGCATTACTTACATGACCTCTTAACTGAGGGAACCTCTAGTTGTAGAGTTTTTGTTTGTATTGTACTTGTAGTAGGCATCAAATCCTAGTTGTGTAACTGTACTTATAGAGTCTAGAATAATGCTTGAAAGAAGTTCCAAGGTTCATGCCTCAAGCAAGAAGATAAATACTGTCAAATAATCACAGTTGGGATTTGAAGAAATGAAGAATTTGCCTAAGTACCAATTCGAGAAGTATATTTGTCTATTCGATAAGTCCAGCATTCGAGAAGTCAGGGATTCGATATCTCAAGACACTATTCGATATCTCTGAATACACTGTTCGATATCTCAGAGATTCGATATGTCTATGTACTCTATTCGAGAACTCAGGAAGTCAACAAGTCAAAGTATTATTCGAGTTCTCAAGGAGTCAACAAGTCAAAGTTCCATTCGATATCTCAAGGACTCAGAAAGCTATTCGATATCTCAAGGATTCGACAAGTCAAGTGTTCTATTCGACAACTCAAGGAATCCTGAAGAAAAGAGCTATTCGAGAAGTAATTCGATATGTCAATATAACAGTGTTCGAGAACTCAGAGTTATCGATCAAGTCAATTCAAGTTCTCGAATCACCTACTTAGTCACTTCTCGAATACAATCTTGGAGACAAAATACTGAAGAAATTGTACAAGTCAGAAACCTGCAACAAGCCAATGCACTTTATGGACCACAATCTGTAACGTGCTCTGGAAAGCCTACAAGGAAGCTTGGAGAGATATAGAAGAGACAAGGGGCTAAAGAAGTGGATCTGAACAGGCTTTACAAAGTCAAATCTGTAACCGTTTGGACGCTTACTCAAAAAGGATAGACAGACTAGAAAGTAATTTGTTCAGCTACCTTATTTGGAGTAAGTAGGTTGTATCCATGTTCTATAAGGATACAGCCTCACTTCCTTAGTCATCAACTTTGTAACTTTGTGAGTCAAGTTTTTCATACACTACAAGCTGTATCTCTCTTAGAAAAACGAAGCTGAGAATACTATCATTTGTATTCAAAGATTGTAGCAACCTTTATCTAATAATACATTAGATTAAAGTGATAATGTGTCTTGTGTTGTTCTTTATCCGCACCTTCACTTTTGCACACACAAACACTTATTTGCTACATAGACTCTAGCCAAAGAAAAGTTCAAGAATCCATTCACCCCCTCTGTATTCTTTTATCGTATTCAATACTCAACATATGATTGCAGCACCAAAACATCACACCCTAACCCTTACACACACACACCCATCTGCCCTGTTCTTTAAATATATTACATTGTACACCAATATCCTCCTAGTCACTTACCAGAGGCACACACAATAACCCGGAAATCAACCGCATATTTTGGCGACCATGAACCCAACCTCGACCCTCATACACAAACACAACCATTCAGAACTGAACATAGCATCCAACAGCTAGAATAATCACCCTCCAACAGAATCTCTGCCGATGCATACTCACTCATATATAGCCCCTTCCTCTTTTACTCACCATCACTCAATCCCCCTAGCTTTTTCTTGCTCTGCACCTAGACCCACTTACCTACATCGCCCCTTGTCTCCCCTGCTGACAAATTCTACAGGCTTCACCTTCCCTTAGCACCACTAACACCCGCACATCCTCTCGCATACATACACAAACTTTGAGATACACAACAACAACCATACACGAGATCAACATCACCACCGCTGTGGTAATAAGCTTAAAATCTAACCCAATCACAACAATAATCACCAATCTCACCACCACAATTCAATCCATACACACACACGCGAATTACAGAACCCACATCACACACCCTCTGTTTGAATTCACACACGCACACAGCACAGATACACACACCCACATATAGATATATACATACACTCACTTAATCAGACCCATAAGATACGACCCACGCAGTTCAACACAACATAGGGGAGGGAGATTGTGATTTATTTGCAACAGTTGTCAACAAGAGGAACAGTACCAAGGCTCAAAAGAGTCGTGAAAGAGCTGACAGCATATATATAGATATCGTGAGAGAGGAACTCACGGTGAGAGAGAGAGAGGGAGATTGTGAGAAACCGAGAGAGATTGAGAGAGAAATGAGAGAGATATGGAAGGCTATAGAGAGTTTGAGAGAGAGGGCTCGAGAAAACTCGAGAGAACAGAGCAGCCCAACTGAAAATTGGAAAAAAGGTCTGATAGATAAGGGATTAAAAGACAAGGATATTTCACATTGCTGAAAATAAAACAAAATAATCTACTTAACTATTAAAAATCGAATTTAAATGGTAAAATAATGAAGAATAAATCTTTTCATTTTTTTGGTTAAAATAAAGAGTATAAAATTACGATCACACACATATTTTTAAAATATTTTTAGGATCAAAAATGAATTAAATATGAATTTTACAAGTTTTGACCCTTTAAATGAAATATAACTATAAAAATCATTTTAAAATACTAAAACACCCAAATTAATCCACCCAACAATTTTAAAAACTCAATAAATATATAAAGATAAAATTTCAAGAGATTTCATGATTTTTAATCCCTCCGAAATTTTATAAAATTGACAGAGGATTAAAACACATAATTTAAATCCTCAAAATACAAATAAAATACACAAACCTTCACAGCTTACCCAAATCATCATATAATCACATAAACACCATATCACATACATTTCACCTTTACACCAATATTCACATAATATAATTCATAATTTATATTAAAAAAATATTTATAAAATTCAAAATTTTTCTAGGGCGTTATATTGTTTCTCTCAAATTGTTTCTGCATATAAATCTAATTTAGCAGGGCAGCATACCTTTCTCTGGGTTTTGCGTTAATAGGAATATTGTTCAGGTCTTGAATGCAGTCCACCATGTCCAATCAGGGACAACTGCACTTCAGAAAGCAAAGAAACTGCAGAAGAACTCTCGAAAATGGATGTGCATTGCTATTATTATTCTTTTAATAATAATCACTACTATAGTTGTTGGCGTTGTCAAACCTTGGAAGAAAAATGGTGCTTGAGTTTTCAATCCTCTTTTAAAGTCCCTTTGTATCTGTACCTGAGTACTAGCCATATAGTGATGGAAACTATAGTTTTATGGTTTGAAATCTGAAATCCTGGCCTGAAGTTTCCCCCCTCCCCTGCATGTTTCGATGGCCTTTTTTAAATGATTTCTTCAGACAACACATTTTTTTATTTTTTTTCCCTTTAAATTGTAATTGCTTTATCGTCGATTTTCTTGGCTGGGTTCGAATACAGAAAAAACAAATGCATTATTGTTGATATTAATGAGCTTCATAAAAAGCATATTTTTAGCTATAACACAACAACAATATTTTTTTTTTGACAAAACTTACCTTCACGTAGATGAATTGTATCGAAATACAATGATTGGAGAAAAGGAGTTTCTTTCGTTCGAAAAAATTTATCATCTAACCAAAGGGCACCCTTTATAGCAATGATCTTTTGGCTTATATTCCCTTGTTTAGTTACTCAATTAATAGTTTAGTCTTAACTATCTAGTAACAAGTTTATATAACCAGTCCTTTATAGTCTAAAAAAGAAGTTCAATTATGTAATGATGATGTACATATTTTAGATTATAGTGTATGTTTTCTGTTACATGCTTGTATTGTAAATCTTAATAATCAATCTGACATGCTTGTAATTTCTGGCTCTAGCTAGTGCCTGCATTATATAGCAGTTGAGTATGGATGATTTTAAATATGCTCAGGAACAAGTACCATAAGTGGTTGATTATGTGTCATCATAGTTGACTTTAAATTTTGAGTAGCTTGTAGATATGTTTACTATATTTGGCATCGCAGTTTGAGAACGATCCTGCTGTATATTGTTCTTTAGCTATTGATTTTACATTCGTACATGCTTGATTTTGGTTTGTGTTTAACAAATAAACAATAAGCATGTTATGTAATTTACAATGGCTATCTTGATAACAATTCTGTATTAATTGCATTCAAGTATGTGCAAGTGTGTCATCTGAGATTGCAAATATGAGCGAGCAAGAGCGAGCTTCTCCACAGGAATGACTTGTATGGTGAAGCTGGATCGAGAAAGAAGACCTCTCTTGGCTACTTCATGTAGGGAGCTAGCCAAATGTATAGCATTCAACTTTTTGGATATTGGAGAGTTTCGTACTTTTGAAGTTTGAATTGACATAGTTTGAACTTGGAATTAGTGCATGTGCTTGGTATTAGTACATGTTGGTAAGAATTTGTAGAACTGTTAAGTATTTTTGTTAGGCTGCATCATTGCCTTGTGGTTGGTTTTTGAACCTTTAGTTATTACTGTCTTGGTTTGGACATGATGGTTTTATGTATAAACAAAGTAGTCATTTCAAATTTTTTGTAAAAAGTGTTCCATTTGACTATATATGATGTTGCATTACGGTATATTTAGTACTGCAAAAAGTACTTCCGATGTTGCAAAAAAATGATGTTGCATTAGACCAAACTAGTGTTGCATTAAATAGTGGTCCCCACTACTGACATGGCATCCTGTGGGCCCCACTGCTGATGTGGCACCCCTAGTGGGTCCACTGCTGACGTGGCACAATGGTGGGCCCCACTACTGACGTGTCACCATGTTGGGCCCCACTACTGACATGGCACCATGGTGGAGCCTGAAATCTTATGCAACACCATGTGCTGTTGCCTTTGTGTGCTTTTGGTGTTGCATAAGGCCACTTATGCAATACTTTTGTGGCGTTGCAATAGTTTGAAAAAGCGTTGCATTAGGGGTTTTACGCAACGTCAATATTGGCAATGCCCCTCTAGTATTGGGTAAGGCCTTACGCAATGCTTTTCAGGTCTTTTGCAACTTTATTTGGGGGTTGCGATGCTCACTTATTGCGTAGTGTACATAAAAAAGGATTATTACATAATGTATTAATTGCGATTCATGACCCCAAATCTGTACTCCGAATTATGGGATGTCACAGTTGGTACCAAGAAAGGATGTGTAGCTGAAAACATGGTTCCATTTTGTTTTTTACAATGGGTTAGCTCGCATAAGCTTGAATGCATTATAACGCCCTAGAAAATATCGTATTTATAATTATTATTATTTAATATTAAATGTGGATTATAGGGTGTAATTTTTTTTTTATAAACTATATGTGACATCATGTTTACATGTTTATATGGTGATGTATTTATTTAAATTTTTAGTGATTAAAATCTATTTAAATTATGCATTATTGATCTTCGAAATTTTTTATAAAATCATCGGAGTGATTAAAAATCCTGAAATCTTTTGCAATATCATATTTGTATATTTACTTAGTTTTTAAAGTTATTTGAAGAATTATTTTGGGTGTGTAAGTATTTTAAAATGATTTTACGAGTTTTATTGCATATAAAGGATCTTATCTTGTAAAATTCATATTTAATTCATTTTTTATCCTAAAAATATTTTAAAAATATGGGGAGATAAATGATTTCATTTTATACGTTTTAAAAATGATATTGAGATTTTTCCTAAAAATTACATATTTATTTTATAATTTACAAAGCTAAATTAATTGGTTTTTAATCAAAAAAAATTAGAAGTGTAAAGTTACAATTCTTTTTCCCTTGCTATTGTTTAACAGCAAATCTGTTTCTTCTTTCCCCAAAATCATTTCTCTCGAACTCTCTCCTTATCACTCGAATCTTCTCTAATCTCCCTACTCAAAATCTCTCTTTCATTTCTCCCTTAATCTCTCTCTTTCAATCTCTCTCTCTCACCTCTCTTCTCAAACATATATATATATATATATATATATATATATATATATATATATATATATATATATATATATATATATATATATATATATACGTGTGTTTGCGTGTACTTGGGTGTGTGAGTAATTGAAATCGAATTGGGTTTCTTGAATACTCTATGTTAGAGGCTCATCTCCTTAATGGGCCGAACAGACGGTCCAACACCCCGAATCCGAATGGAGGCCCAAATTCATCCCGTCCGACTACCAGCAACGGTCATGTGGTTCCCATTCCTGTAAACGTGGGACACGTTTACACACGATGCCCACTCTTCGGTAACCGCCTGAGGAAAAGAGGATTTGTTTGGTCAGGTTTGAATTATTGCTCGTACACAATTCTACACACAACACAGACACTCTACGTTCTAAATTACCTTACCGAAAACCGACTAACTTATTCTCACACCGGAGGTGAATCGGGGGGCCAAACCCTCGCATTCTTCTCATTTGCAGGTCCGACCGAACCAAGGTCTGGCAGAAAACCAGTCGTAACATTTGGTGCCGTCTGTGGGAACGTAGAGATACGTTTGGGTTGAGAATCTACAATCAATCATGATGAACGATACCGAAATACCAGTTGCTGATAATAGCACAGTGGCTGGAAACAACCGCACCACTCCTCCCCTGATCCTGAGGACAGCTCCCATCACCCCAAGGTTGTTGATTTTTGATGAAGAAGAGGATATGCTGTCTCCCGAAGAACAACAGGAGATGCTCATGAAATGGCGAGAAGAATAAAAGGTTAAGGGGAAGCGGAAGGAATCGGAGAAAGAAAGGAGCAATAGGGAGGCCGAACGTCTGGCCAAGAAGAGAGAGGCCGATCGATTAAGGCTAGAGGCCCTAAAGCTCCAAAGGGAGGAGATTGAGTTGCAAGAAAAAGCGCTCCGCGAGGCTTTAGAAGCCGAAGACCCGGAGTTGGATGACCGAAGGGATAAGAGGCCGAGGACTAGAAATGATGAAGATGAGTCAGGGGACTCTGAATCAAACTCTAGGAGAACCCGGTCAAAGATGGTGTATTCCTCTGATTCAGAGGAAGAAGGTCCACATACGGATGACCGTATCCAAAGGATCGAGAAGGCTATGTTTGGAGAAAGAAGGGTCAGCCACGAGCCAGTGGTGACTAAGGATGTCGAACAGTTCCGACCTCCTGCGGGAAGGCAATTTCCAAAGATGAATGAGTTCAATGGAAAGGGTGACCCCGAAGACCATTGTAAGAAGTATGAATCGCTCATGACTGGTATGGGGCACTGCGATGTGATGCTCTACAAGATGTTCAAGACATGCCTCAAGGGGAATGCGTCCATGTGGTACAGGTCATTAAGACCTAGGTCAATTGGCTCGTACGAGCAGATAAAGAGGAAATTCTTGAGGCACTACTCCCACTTGTGCCGAAGAGAGAAAGACACCGAAGCCCTGATCCACTGCAGGCAGGGGCCGAACGAAGAATTGGGTGACTACTTGGCAAGGTTTAAAGAGGAAGCTAGAATGGTTATAAACCTGGATAAAGTCAAGGCAGCTGGATTTCTCGCAGCCAGCTTGGACCCCGTTAAAGGTAAGAAGCTTCGATCTTCTCTTTACGATATGCCTCTTAAATCTTTGAATGATATATATTTGAGAGAGGAGGCTATTAGAAGAAAGTTAGAATCAATTGGGGGGTACAATGAGAGCAGAAGGAATGAGAACAAGTATTGTGACTATCATCGGGATAAAGGCCACAACACCGATGAGTGCTTCCACTTGAAGAAGTTGATCGAGAAAATGATGAAAGAAGGAGAGTTAACAAAGTTTATCGGAGATCTGAGAGATAAGCTAGATGACAAGGAAAAGAAAAGAGACACCAGAGATGCCGAAGTTTCAGAGAAATATCGGGGTGAAGTCAGAACAATATCCGGAGGAACCATACTCGATCGGGACAGCAAGACAACCCAAAAGAAGTATGCCAGGCAAATCTATAGTCTCTACCAGTCAAGTGCAGCCAAGCAACCACTTCCGATATCATTCACGGAAGATGACTTTGAAGATGTGATATGGCCGCACGAAGACCCTCTGGTCATAAACCCCGTCATTGGGGAAAACAAGATTTGGAGAGTGCTGGTCGATGAAGGAAGTTCGGTCAACATACTATATCACCGAACATATTGCAAAATGAATCTGGGTGGTGAACAGCTGGAGCCATGCCATGAGGCACCACTATATGGCTTCAGCAATCAACCAGTACTGATCGAAGGCACGATCACGTTGAACATTCTGTTGGGGAAGGCTCCGTATACTGTGATCAAAGAAGCAAAATTCTACGTCGTTCGGGTGGACAGCCTGTACAATGGGATCTTGGGGAGGCCAGCCTTGTCTCTTTTTCAGGCTGTGTCATCTATTCCCCACTTAAAGTTGAAGTTCCCGACCGAACATGGGGTTGGAGAGATGAGAGGCGATCAGAAGGCCGCAAGAATCATCATGTTAGAAGACCTGGAGAAGGACAAAGATGTTGAAATGAACGAAGCTGGAAAGATAAAAAGGGGTGAAAATGATACTGGAGGCAGCCATCAACAGCTGAATATAGAGTTAGAAAAGTTTGGGGCCGACCTGTCAAGCCCGATTGCCGAACCGGCTACCGAAACTGAAGAAGTAGAGTTGTATGTGGGTCAGTTGGAAAGATGATCCAAATAGGAAAGCACATGGAACCGGAGCTAAAAGAAAAAGTCATCAAAGTCATTAGGGAGTTCAATGATGTGTTTGCATGGCATCCCGAAGATATGCCAGAATTGGACCCTTCGGTGGCCAAACACTGTCTGAATGTAGCTCCCAAAGCCAAGCCTGTAAGACAAAAGAAGAGAAATTTCGCCATGGAAAGGTAGAAAGTAATTCAAGCTGAAGTGGAAAAATTGCTGGAAGCAAAGTTCATTGAGGAAATCGACTATCCCGACTGGTTGGCGAACGTGGTGGTGGTTAAAAAGTCAAATGGCAAATGGAGGATGTGTGTGGATTATACCGACCTGAATAAACATTGTCCGAAAGACCACTATCCACTGCCGAATATTGACCAACTGATAGATGCCACTTCGGGGCATCAAATACTCAGTTTTTTGGATGCATTCTCAGGATACCACCAGATTTCCATGAATGCCGAGGACGTGCCAAAGACAACATTCATCACACCGAACGGCACCTATGCCTACATTAAGATGCCCTTCGGCCTGAAGAACGCCGGGGCAACATTTCAGAAGATGATCAACAAAGTGTTCAAGGCTGATATTGGTCGGAACATGTAATGTTATGTAGATGACATGATTATAAAGTCCCTTTTCAGGGATCATGCTGAAGATTTGATGGAGTGTTTTAAAACACTTAGGAGGAACAACATGAGGATCAACCCGAATAAGTGTACGTTCGGAGTAAATAGTGGAAAGTTTCTAGGATACATGGTCAGTACCCGAGGGATTGAAGTGAACCCAGAAAAGATTAAGGCAATCATTGACATGGAAGCACCAAAGACGATCAGGGACGTTCAGAAATTGACCGGACAGTTGGCAGCCCAGAGGAGGTTCATTTCCAGATCGGCCGAAAAGGCCTTGCCATTCTTTGAAGTACTTCGGGGGTCCAAGAATTTTGAGTGGGGACCGAATTGTCAAAAAGCATTTGAAGAAGTTAAGGAATACTTAGTAAAAACCCCACTCTTAATGAGGCCGGATCCGAAAGAAACTTTGCAGCTGTACTTAGCCGTAAACGACCGAACACTTGGAGCTGTGTTGGTCAAAGAGCATGAAGGGAACCAGCATCCGGTGTTCTATGTTTCTCATATTCTCAAAGATGCAGAAACTAGATATCCGAACGCAGAGAAGTTTGCCTATGGGCTGGTAATGGCCGCCAGAAAGTTGAGACACTATTTCCAAGGGAGAACGATCAAGGTAGTAACAGATCAACCTTTGAAGAAAATCTTTCAAAGACCAAAGGCATCGGGCAGAGTGGTAGCCTGGGCGATTGAACTAGGGGAGCACGACCTGGAGTATACACCAAGAACTTCGATCAAAGCCCAGGCACTTGCAGATTTTATTGTTGAATGTTCATTCTCGGGACCGAAGGATCTAACCCCCGAAGAGCAGTTGATTCGGACACCGGAAAAGTGGAAGCTGTTTGTCGACGGTTTAGTCGACAAAGAAAAGTGTGGAGCTGGGCTAATTCTAACAAGTCTAGAGGGTTTCGAAATATGTAAGGCTATCAGGTTCACTTTTCCTTTGACGAACAATGAAGCCGAATACGAAGCTCTACTAGCAGGATTGGACCTGGAAAAGAATTTGGAAGTTAAGCATCTCAATGCGTTCAGTGATTCGATGTTGGTAGTAAAACAGTTCTCAGGGGAGTATGGGCAAAAAGATCCCAGAACAAAGGCCTACGCCCTTAAGGTATGTGAGCAATCTCTGATGTTTGAATCTTTTGAATTAACTCAAGTACCTAGAGAGAACAACAGTCGGGCAGACGCCCTTTCAAGGCTAGCTTCGACAGAAACCCAGAACCTGAATGGGTCCATCTATCTGACCGAGGTAAAGACGCCTTCGATAGACAAGAAGCAGTGCATGGAAATTCACCAAGAGGTCAATTGGATGACTCCCATTAGGGAATTCTTGGAAAAGGGTACTCTACCACTTGACCGAAGGGAAGCACTGAAGGTGTAGCATCGGTCGGTGAATTATACTCTGGTCGGGGGCCGTTTGTTCAGACGATCAGCAAGTCAGCCACTGCTCAGGTGTTTAGACAAAGATGAACAGCAGCTAGCCTTCGAGACGGTTCACGAGGTAATTTGCGGAGAACATTTAGCAAGAAGATCTTTAGCCTTCAAGATTCTCAGGCAAGGGTTTTTCTGGCCAAAGATGAAGGAAGATGCATCTGAATACGCCAAGAAGTATAGACAGTGCCAGCTATTCAGCACAATACCGAAGCAACCACCCGATCTTCAGTCCTTAGCCTGATTCCATTCGCTATGTGGGCGGTTGACATCGTTGGGATCCTACCTACCAGTACTAAACAAGCAAAGTATTGCATCGTGGCGATCGACTACATGACCAAGTGGATAGAAGCCAAACCACTTTCAGCGATTACCGAAGAAGCAGCAAAGAAGTTCATGTTAGAGCAAGTGATCTGAAGGTTTGGCATTCCTATGGTATGTGTGTGAGACAATGGAACTCAGTTCATTGGGAGTAAGTTTAGAAAGTTTCTAGCTCAGTTCGGAATCAGGTAGAAGTTTAGTTCAGTCGGACATCCCAAAGGAAACGGGGCGATCGAAGCTGCCAACAAAATTATCTTCAATGGAATCAAGAAAAGGCTGGGAGAAGCCAAAGGTCTCTGGGCTGAAGAGTTACCTTGGGTCCTTTGGGCTTATCGAACAACTACAAGATCTTCAACCGGGGAAACGCCCTTCAAATTGGCCTTTGGAACAGATGCTCTTCTGCTAGTGGAAGTTGGCTTAGATTCTTACCGAACACAAGTGTTTAATGTGGAGACAAATGAATTCGGACTCCGGGCGAACGTTGACCTACTAGAGGAAGAAAGGGAAGCAGCACATCAAAGAAACCTAAGGTACCAGCTTCAAGCGGCACAGTACTACGATTCTGGAGTTAAAAAGAGGACTTTCCAAATAGGTGATTTGGTTCTACGGGAGTTGGCAACATCTATGCCGACCAAGCAGGGAAAGCTTATGCCGAACTGGGAAGGTCCTTATGTGGTGATTGAAGTGGTTTGGCCAGGCACCTACAAATTGGCTCATTCGGACGGTAGCCCAATTAAAAACACTTGGCATGCCGCTCGCCTTTGTCGTTTTTACCAGTAAGCTTACTGGATGCATTTTATTGCTTTTTACTTCAATACTTGAATTCATGCAAGTTTATTCTTAATTCCCTAAGTTAGCATCAATCTGTAATCATAACTATGTAAGAGTTGTTGCATGATTAATGAAAGATTGTTTGCTTCATTTTTTATCTGCCGTTATTAAGCTAAGTACATTTGTAGCCAAAAGGTTAAGTACACAATATTAAGCTTAACGGACCCATGTTTGGGGCCGACCGAATAAAACACGCGCCCTCTAGCTTTTTTTTTAGCGTTCAAGTACCTTACGATTTAAGTTACAAAACGCTTAACAAATCCAAATTTGGGGCCGACCGAATGAAATTTGTACCCTTACAAAAATGTCTTAGTATTTAAGTTGCTTTGACACTAATTAAGGCCGGGTGGAAATATTTTTCAGCCGACCGAACGGGACCTTAATCATTTACAAAACTCCTTAAATACTGGGGGCCAGCTAGGTTATGACCAAAAATGCACATACATGCTAGGCTGAAGCCGAAGATGCATAAAAAATATAAGTAATTATGCTAAGGCAAACTAAAGCCGAAGACGCATAAAAATATAAGTAATTATGCTAAGGCAAAATAAAGCCGAAGATGCATAAAAAATATAAGTAATTATGCTAAGGCAGAATGAAGCTAAAGATGCATAAAAAGAAAAATATTCGTGTTAAGGCAAATTAAAGCCTAAGATGCATGAGCGGAAACAGAAGCTATGCTAAGGCCGAAGCCGATGATGCATAAATAAGAATAATTATGCTAAGGCAAATTTAAATGGCCCGAAGGCGAAATTATCAAGCCCGAAGGCAGAGTCAAATGTTACAAGCCCGAAGGCACAAATAAAAAGCCCGAAGGCAATGTTAATCATTACAAGCCCAAAGGCCATCAAAATGGAAGGATTAAAATAAAGACACTGGAATTAGTCAGAAAGAGGCTCGTCTTCGCCCGAGGAGACTGCTAGAGGTTCATCGGGCACTACCCTGCCGACTGGATCCATCATACCCATCGTGGCATCGATCATCTGAGTATGATCGAAATCGAGAGAGTGTGCCTTCACCAGGGCAGTGTCGTACCCCATCTGGTAGCATCGCTCTTCGGTCAGATCCAGCTTCTTCTGCATCTTCCGAATGTTTTTCCTAGTGGCCTTAAGTTGCTGTTTTCTCTATTCAACACGCTTCTTCAAAGCATCCATCTCCTCCAGCTTCTCCTTCAAGGCATCATTCTCGGCCTTCAGGGAGTTAGCTTGGCCGGTGACCCTCTCCAGATCATTGGTTGCATTTCGGAGACCCTCTTCAGCCTAGACTGCCCGAGTCTCCAGTTGACCGACCGCCTTCAACTTGGTTTGTATCCCCTCCATCCGTTCGGCAACAATAGCTGACCAGGAGACACCCTGGAAACAAACATTGGAAAAGAATTAAATGTTGAAGGCAAGTAAAATGGATAATACCAAGGAGAAAAAAGCTCACCATAGAGAGTAAGGCAAGCATCTGGGTACAAGCCTCCAGGTCGTTCGCCTTGGCAAACATCGGCCTATCGGCTGGCAGGATGAGACCCCGACAAAGATCGGGACCTACGATGGTGGATAATTGCGGAGCAGGGACAATAATTTTGTCAGTTTCAATAACTCCCCACTGGGGGGCGTATACTTTCAAACCAGCATCTCCCGATTGGCCTCTCTTCCGGGAGTCCGTCAGAGTGAGCAAGTCTGTTTCACTTGTCTCCAGGTCCCGAGGAGGGGAAGAAACAGGCGGAGTTGTAATTGTCTCCCTCTAATCTGGAGCCGACTTCGCCCCCCCCCCATCGGTCGACTGAGCCGCAGCCTCGGCTTCAGCAGTAAGCTCGGCGGACTTCCTGCGCTTTCGTTCCACGATCTCCTGAAGAGAAGACACTGCAAAAAGTACTAGAAGGTTAAATATGTACAGTAGAAGATAAAATTGCAGTACTTAAATGCAGAAACAAGGCAAAGATAGATGTTACCACTACCCCAAAGGGCGACCAACCAATCGTTATCCCTGTCGGCCGACAGCGGAACCCTATTCATTTTGAGTTCGCAGAGAAGACGGTAATCATGTTTGTCCGACTGAAGGAGTTCGGGATACTGCAACCTCGATTGATCGAGATCCCGCCAGTGGCCATACTTTTCCATCTTCGGCCCCGAGATGAAAACCCAATTCTCATGGGCTCCTTTATTGCTAGAGTTTGTTTGAGCCCAATCGGCCTTACCGATTCGGTGGGCTATAGTATAGTAGTCGTTGCTCTTTGAATTCCTTCGAAGCTCATAATGACGCCAGAATAAAGTTATCCTTGGAGTCATCTTCTTGGCCAGGCATCGGGCTTGGAAGGCGTTTATGTGGAAAAAGCTATTCGGATCTAACTGCCCTATAGCTATTCCCAGCTGCTTCAGCAACTTCTTCAGAATGGGCAACATCAGCAACCGAAAGCCGCATTTAAACGCCATTCCGGATATGCCCATGGCCACGCTTCCCCCACAGAGGGGAGGAATTTCAGGGTTGTGCCAGATGCGGTCCTTCTTGTAACACCCCCAGATCCGGGGTCAGAGATCTGGTCGTTACGGTCTCAATATCCATCCACAAAACTAACATAATTTAAATTACAACCTTGTGACCCATAACAACAACATAAAACACACCCGTTATAGTCCCAGAGATGAAATCAGAGTAACCATCAATATTATTAATCATAAGTTTGAGTTCTTACAACCCAAAGAATTATAATGTTACCATTACATACTCTTTGTCATCCAATGGTATATACCATATTATAAATACATTTGATGTTCAAATGCTAACAACTAGCCTACTAGAAGCTGCATCCTCAGCAATGGTAGCTATGACCTCAGCGGTTAATCCTCTGACGGCTGACACCTGCCTATGTTGGGTACGCCTTGCGCGGCCATCTGATCTAGCTGTTGTTGTGATATAAATAAATAAAGCAAGAGTGAGCAATAGCCCACCAAAAATATAATTGAACGGCAATAATATATGATAGTTCAAAATATCTTTGATACCATATGCCATGCATTAACGAACGTAGTACCAATATGAGGTATAATATGAAGTTAAAAGGCAACTCAAAATATAATTGTTCCGTGGAAATATCTGCTATGTCAAAGATAAGCAAGATATTATCAATTTTCATAATAGAGGAACTTGCAGGAAGAATATTGCAATTCCAGTTCAAACACTTTTCAACCTTGCCAACAATGATAATGTTGCAGAAAATTTCCCAATTTGGAAGATGAACTAATACGGGAGCTTGCCGCGCCAGGAGCCACAACATTTACGATGATCAGTCGCATGTCATGCTCCCCATCATTTGTTCTCTACATGTAGAAGGAAGCACCGACGGATCTCCCGCCCTCTGGAACCCTCCGGCCAACGGTTGGGCCATTAATTGCTGGACCGGCGCCACTCGGCCACTTACGTGTCTCCTAGTTCGAATAACATCCATAACTCTAAAACATAAAGTTCGTCCCCCTTTCCCCAAGTATAGTACTTGTTGATAGGACTCCACAAAGTAGTCGTATTTAATTGGAAAGGGAAATTTCACCAATATTTCCCAAGCTGATGCTTGTTAATGGATAGACACTTGTTCCATCAATCTTACCCCTCGAGCGTTGAGGAGGTAACCAAAAAGATTCATATCGATGTTTGAAAGAATCAAGATATGAGTGACAAGATAGTTTAGCAAGTATAGGACCGGGCAGTCCAATAAATAACATCTCTCAAGTGAGGTCCCCTTATAGGTTTTTGGAAGTTGAGCGAGTATTTAAATCTTCTTATAAGATAGATTTAAATGGAAATAAAGTTTTGGGAACCTCCCCTTGATAAAAATAGTCATAAAATACTCCGAAATATTTTACACCATATCTGAAAATGAAAGATAATCTTTGAATAATATGAATTATTATAAAAAGAACTTAAAAGAATTTAAATAAATATTCCAAGAATATTTATTAAATCAATAATAATTAAGGAATATGATTAAATCATAATATTGCTCGTAAGTAATCCTCGAATAAATATATAGAATTATTTACTAAATAACTCTCTTCTTTAAATGAATATTCAATATAATATTCATTAATTAAATAAACTCAAATAAATATTTAAAATAATATTCACTAAATAAATCAAGCCTTAAATGAATATTTGAAAATAACATTCATTTAATAAATAATATACTAAATGAATAGCCAAATAATATTCTTTTCGTAATCAAAACTTTAAAGGAATATTCGAAGCAATATTCCTTAAGTAAATAAAACCCCAAATGAATATTTAAAAATAATATTCATCAAGTGCATAAAATCTTAAATGAATATTAAAAATAATATTCATTTAATAAATAAATCCCAAATGAATATTCAATTGATATTCATTAAACAAATAATGTTCTAAATGAATATCCAAATAATATTCATTTAACAAATAATATTCTAAATAAATATCCAAATGATATTCATTTAGTAATCAAAACCTTAATATTCGAAATAATATTCCTTGAGTAATTAGAACTTCCAAAGAATACTTTTAAAATTAATATTTATCAAATACATAAAACTTAAATGAATATCCGAAAGTGATATTCATTTAGTGAATAAAATCCCAATGAATATCAAAGTAATTATTCATTAATAATCAAACTCTAATGAATATTCAAAAATAATATTCATTTAATATTTCTCGACTGAAATAATACTCAAATAACATTTCTCGAAAGATTTCCAAGTATTTGATACTTTTATGGAAATATAAATAATGTTTAATAATAACATTCCTCAAAATGAATACTACTATGTCGCTGGAATCCCTCCGGGTTTCCACGACTATCTATATAACACAAAATACCGACTCCCAGTCTCATATTTAAAGAATAAATATCATACACCCTTCACTAAGGGTCCTAGCAACACAATCCTGCTTATAACTGATAATCCATATCTAGTCTATAAGCCAATATTAATTCAGGGAACAAGCATATCAATAGACTTGAAAGTAGGCATGCATGCTATGGCATATGTATACAACAATCATCATATATATTATCACAACAACAGTTCTAAGTATTGGAAACTTGCCTGGTAATCCTGTAGGGGTAGTGTGCCTCGTGTCAATCCAGTGATCTATAAATAGTCACAATAACCGAGGTCAATCACTTAACATTTCGAAGGTTAAGTATAACTTAACTTAAGTCAGGTAAGTTTAGTCCAAAACACCCCCTCGAACCCATCCTTAATGTCGGATCTTTCGTATATCTTACCTAATCATTTATAACCTTGTTCTTTGCACCAATATGTGGTCTTGATAATTCTTAACAAGTTTCGTGTTTTAGTCGACTCGAGATTCCTCTTTTAATCTAGCCCAAATGGGTGGTCAAAGTAGTACCTCTAGAGTTGACTTTCCTGAGAATTACTATTCCGGGACTCATACTCCAACACTTTTAATAAATCACTGGAACCGTTTTTAATTACGAAACCACTTCTAAAATCATCCTTGGTATTTGTAATATTTATCATAAAACGTTCATAACTCTTTCACTAAAACGTTCATAACTCGGTAACCGTTAACTCAAATGACGCACCGTTTTCGCGTACATACTCTAGAGAATGTTTATAAGGTGGCTAGCTCAAAATCTAACTTTCGTCTGAAGATCAATTTTTCCATATTTACTAAAACAGGGCAGGAGCCTTTTAGTGACTAGTGTTACCTCCGAAAAGTGGTTTCTTCGCACTTAACCTTGATTCGAACATTTTTATAAAATCGGAAAACGATCCATTTTACTCGTGGTTTTCTCTCACGCCTTCCTTATGACCTCTAATATTTAATTACCATGATTCGTCACTGACTTATTCATGTTAAGGGATTCCAATTTCAGTTACGAACTTTTGTTTACGGTTTCGAACCACTTTTACGAATTTAATCATAACTCCTAAACCGTAAATCCATTTCACACGATCTTTATATCAAAATGAAGCTTATAACATAATCTATATTGTATTGGTATAATATGAAACTGGACAGTGAGTTAAGGCTACTGTCAAACACGGTTTCTTAAGGTTTAACGAAAATCGGGCATTACGACGGCTATAAATCGAACGTTCCAAAAATTGTAACATCAATACCAAGCCACACCGGGCATCCATACAACTCATATACATGATTATCAACTTAACATGTCCAGAAGTTCATCACTTATTCATCATATGTATCATATTACTTAATCACTAAATTACTAGCAAACCATGCTTATAATCATCATCATAACCTTAACTGCACTAAACTATCAAGAACATGCTTAAATTTTCAAAACAAAAGCTAGGGTTTTGATGAGATATACCTTCCTTGGTGAGTGCTAGAGCCTTAATAAGCCTTGAATAATCCTTGTACAACCTTAACTAAGCTTGATCTAACAAGAAACATCAAGGATATAATTAAAGATTTTCGGAGCTTCTAAAACCCATCTTAAAGTTCATGAAAAACGAAGACCTTACCGAGGTTTTCTGGACATGGCTTCTGAAGGAGAGTTGTAGAGAATCTAACCAGCTTTCCAAAAAGCTAAATTACACGAAATTTTATGGAGTAATGAAGGAGATATTGCCGTTTAAAAATCATCACAGAAACTGTCAACAATCTGGACAGTTTGCTTCTTCAACTTGGGGAGGTGATTTGCCTAGGCTATACTACTTTAATTACTATGAAATTTGGAGCGAATGTTGCCCATGGAGTGTAGAGGTTGTGGTTCAAATTCGGTGATTTTATCATGGATGGATATGGAGATATGAATTTTTTCTTCATCTATGGTTCTGCTGGGCAGTTTGTAAGAAAAGAAAGAAATGGAGTTTGTTTGCTTGGTTCTTGATCAATAATGTGTAATACAAGTGATATACACTAATATCTAATGGATGCATCTTGTTTTGGCTAGGTGTCATGCTCTAATTGATCCATTTTGGATTTCCTTATCCTTAGAAATTGCATCCAAGTCCCTAACTCTTGTGTTCTTGCACTTAAGTCCTTGGTTAATTGCATTTTGGTGCAAGATATTTTGATAAAGTGATGATGTCATATTCCACTATCTATATTGGATGCATCCTTGGTTGCTTATACGTTTCTTTGTCCGGTTATTGCTCAATCCGATTGATCGTTCGTAGGAATATCTCAAAGGTTTCTAGTTAGGGTTTTACCGAAAACCTTCTTAATAATTATAATACCATTCTCCATCTTTCTTAATACTTTTTGAATTTAAATTCCTTAAATCCCTTAAATAAATCCTCAAGTCTTGCAGTGTCCAGGGAAATCTCGGAGAAAATAAAAGTGCAATTTTTCTGAATCCGATGTCGTTTACATACACTTATTTCGCCCCTGGATCATGAATACGAACTCAGAAATCCGTTCTGAATACTTCTATATAGCGTCGTCTAATAATATTCTTATTTCCACCAAAAACACTATTCATTCTTTATTCCATCTTTATTCCTTATATTTTTAAAAATGTCCTTGCTCTCTTTCGGGCATTCCTTAACCCTTTTATAGAACCACTGGACTAACAACAGATATTGATTTGGATGACACAAGAATATCTCCTTCCTCTTTGGAGTGCCATAGCTTATTTCTTAGGCGATAGATTATTCTAATCTAGGTTGTCAACCCATTGCATTCTTCATGACATATAATCATTTAAATCTATACCCATTCACATTCATTGTTAATACCTTGTAGTCGGAGTCACTGTTCATTCTTTCATCAATATATAAAAAGTTTTAATTCTACTGAAAATTCGGGTTCTTACAGTCTCCCCTCCTTAAAAGGATTCTGTCCCGGAATCAGGTAGAAGACAAATGGGGTACTTGTTGGTCATTTCACTTTCCAGTTCCCCGGTCAATCTTTAATCATTCCAATACTCTTACAACACACCTCACTAGTGCTATAATATATCCTTTATCCTTTTTCATCAACTTTTCTACTTTTCGTACAACACACCATCCAGGTTATGCTCTTACTCAGTCATATACTACTTTCCTTATTGGTATCGGTAGTGACTTTGGTATCACTATCGCGCTGCGAATTTCGGAGATAACCTCACTCGTAATTATGCAATTCCTGATCGCTTTAATCTTCGCAATCTCGATCAATCTATAGAATTAGAAGGATTTATTGAGAGATCACTATGATCAATGAACATTTGTCCTATTGCATAGTTAGTACAGAAGGTGGCCAACCTTTAGTACTTGACAAGCAATTTAGACAAGCTATGGTATTCCACTTAGACTCCTATCACATAGACAGGTAGTCACGTAGCAGTACCTCCCCTCCTTAAAGGGTTGTTCTCCTCAATTTAGAAGAAGATAAATAAGGGAGAAGAAAAAAAAAGAATTTCAAAGAAAACAAATCTTCATGATTGTCAAAAATATCATATTCAGAATTTACCTCTGAACTATAGAGGTTTATTAGAGAAGAAAAATAATTGTATTCGTATCAAATACTACTTTATCGTAATCTCACGTATCACATGTCCTTGCTGCTCTGTCCATTATTCTATGGACCTACACTCTTGTTCGATCTTAGCATCACTTACTTTTGGAAAATCCTCCAACCTCTCAGGTTAAATCTTGGATTTCTCGCTTGACATTATTATTACTGACATTTCACGCCATGACACTGGCTCTTTCATATTCATAATACTAACACTGTCATGTTGTCATCTCGAGAGTTCGTTAGAAAGTTCATTCATAAGATTCGTTGCTTCTCATTTCATAATTATCTCCCAATCTTTTCTTTATCAATCACATTCTTCGTATTATCTAATTCATATTTACTTCTGTTGTTTAACTCCACCGTCATCTCAGTGTTGAGACACTCGTCACTTTTACTCAGTACGCGTTACACGTTTGGAGTCAATCTTTCCTTTGCTCAACCATCTAGATTTCACTTTCTCATCCCATCAGTCTCTTTATTACTCAATCAATCTATTACAAATTTCCTCGACTTCCCCCAACCTAAAAGGGGTCAATTTGTATGTCATTTATGCTTCTAATTTCCGACTTTCCATTTAGGACAATAACTTTGCCGTGACAATTCCACACTTTTCTTGCTTCATTACTGGAGCTTCTCATAAGTCCGCCTATCTGACTCTCTTATTAATTCTCAACTCTATTTCCATCTCTATCGGTCACTTGTCTTTATTTCTACTATAATCACTCTATGAACCATCATAGCCTAATCATTTATTTCACCTATCCCGTCGTTCCAGAATTTAAACCATTCGAAATTAACCTGGATGATTTCTCTAACTTAGATTCAATTCGACATTTCCACAGTCGTTATCATCTACCTTCTCGGAAGGATCACCATTGCTTATCGTTCACGCAGTGCTTTAATAACTAACATCATAATTGTCAATTCAAGATCCTCTAGAAAAACAAAATGATCACTATTTCCTATCCATAAGGAACGCTTCCTGAACATGACGTAGATATTACATGAAGCAGATAAAATAGCAGGAAGCTTCCAGCATCGTAGCTGGAACAGGCTGGTGAGATTATTAATCATATGTCTCCAGTATATGACTGGAAGCTTAGCGGTTTGCTTAATCGCTTGCCCACCTCATAATTCTCTATCTTGTTTGCACAAAAATATACCAACATAAATTGCTTGTCATTCATCATCATGCCAATTAGCTGATCAGTATCAGTACCAATCTATCTTCTATATTCAGTCAATATTGGGAATTGAATGTTCATTTAAACGAATCCCATAGTTGTTTCTTGCACAATCCTTAGAGGGAACATAATTTCCTCCATCATATTCTGACCTTCAAGGTCCTTTTCATTCTCATTCTGTTTCCTTTGGTATGAGCATTTGTAGCCTCTCTCTATACTTAAAGTGTCGGCCACCTCATTGGCCTTTCCTGATTATAATAATTTCTTGAAATCAATGTTTTCTGGATCTATTCCAACTCAGGATGGAAGCATTTTCCCCTAAATTCTGCTGAATGAGAGAAAGCATATATCAGTCTCTTCCAAAAGCCATTGCTTCCACCTTTCTGGTGTGAACTTTATCACGGTTACTCCCAATCATACCTAGGATATTTCTTATCTTAGTCCTTTCTTATTTTTGGATAATCTCAACCTTATTGGTTCAATCCATACTTGCTCATGGTTTCCCACATGCTTCATCTGGCCTTATTGTTACTATGTCATACATTCCTTACCAAACTTGCCTTTTGAAGTTCAGAACATTACCTCTTCCCTTATAGGGTTTCTTAGGTCATCCTCATCATTCCTCCTGTATCTTCTGGGTACAGGGTATATCAAACATCATTAATCAATTCTATAACAATTCTGTCTATGTACTTTTCGAGACTCCTTTCCTAAATTCCTTACAGGTTATTGACACCTTGGTCGATTCAACTTATATCGTCTGATTTCACAATGTCTTTATTAGGGGTGATGATATCCTTTGTGCATCCCCCAGGGTTCATCTTAATATATGGACATTTTATCCTCAATTCTATTTTCAAGGAATACTTATATCCTGTAATTGGCAATCCACTCATATATCCTTAATAAGGGTCTATTTTCAATCATTCCCCTCTTGATAATTTATAGGTAGCTCAATGCTAACCTCTTCTTTCAAACGAATGTCAGTCTATATGACCTTCCAAAAAACAACACATGTCTATCTGTCTTTCTTACAGAACTTGGTAATGGTAGCAAGGATGTTCTGGAAGATATTGGTCGTGTTCAACGTGAATCTCTTAGTGCCTAATGCTCCTCTTGAGGACACTAAGTTTCAGATCACATTTATGCATCATACTGCACCATCTTTGACAATCTTCGTAACTCTTCATTGGTCACTATCCTCAATCCTAATACATCCATGGTATATATAAAATCCATCATCATGTATCTAAATTCATTTTATATCAAAAGTCCTCGTGGTTGTCACTTGGTTAGAAGCACCCTACTTTGTCCTTACATTGCTGGTTTAGTCACTTGATAATCATTAGTGACTTGGCCTCAACTGGCCATGCTAAAATATGTGAGTTTAGGGGTTGGCTAATAGCAGTACTTTTCTAGCAATTGCTGGCATAGTGCCTTCTACTTTGATACCTTTTGATCTTTTCAAAACTTTACTCCATATAAGTCTCAATCGACTCCTCGGTACCGCCTCCGGTCACCTTTCCTTTACTTTTATTCTTTCAACTATTCTTATTAATTCCTCGTGCCACAAAAGCTTAACACTTCTGGCATAGCAACCTTTTCATTTAAGTCAATCCCGGAATTTCTCAGTTCGGCTTGTTTCTTAATTTAATTTTTTTTTCGTCAAATCTCAACTTCATAATTTTATCCCTACATTCAACTGTGATAATCGGGGTCTGTCTACCAACCTGTATAGCAGCTGCCCTACCCAATCCATAAGGTTCGCTCCAGTTTCCATTCTCTTCGGTGACGTATCCGGATAATCAGAAAGACAAGGTTTGCCAAATTTTGTCCCATTTCCTTTCCAGGATTAGGGAAATTTCAGTCAATCTATCCACCCACTGGTAACATTAAGAAGATCCATATTGATACCCGAAGAATATTTCTAGGAACATCCAAGCGGGTGGAACCATAAATAGTTATAATAACGAAAGGATTGACATACAGTTGGGAGTTTAACCATTGGAAGGAAACCAAATATATACCTTCCCTAGAAGGGGAAATCAAATTTTCCAAACTGAAACATGCCACAATTTCCCCGGTACATATTCGTCCTAATAGTCGATGCTACCGAATACCAGTCTACCTAACAACTAGTCTCAGAAGGAACACTACCGTCAAAGTTAGTCATTCCACAAAATTGGCAATACCAAGGCCATCCGAATCTGGTGAACCGTGTTGTCCAAATATTTTCGAAGTTACACTGCCATACTGCATAAACACAGTGCCTACCCTGCTTGAGATGCACCATAAAATATTGCAAAATTCTCCTTTTTCCATTTAGGCGACGTCAGCGCCGGGTCGTCACCAATTTCATCTTTAGCTCCAGGAAGATTTTCTCATATTTATCTTGTACGTTCAAACTTTTAGTCTTACCAATAAGTCGGGTTGCGGGACTGCACTCTTTGTAAAGTCCTGAGCAAATCTTTGGTAATACCTCTTGAATCTTATGAAATTTCTCACCTTTGCCGATGTGGTTGGCCTTTCTCCATTTGAAACTGTCTTTAACTTGGTGGGGTCGATCAACACTACTCCTATTGATCATGTGTCCTATTAACTGGACTTCATTTTGCCAATACTCTTACTTCGAGAACTTGGCCTACCCTGTTCCTTCAGGTTTCATCTAAAAGCATTCTCAATTACATCTCAACCACTGCTCGCCTTACCTAATCCATTTATGATTCAGTGTCAGAATAAACTTAAGGTAACTACCATAATCCATTCAAGGAAAAGAAAGAATTTAATATTCCTTTGAATAACATGCATCTAATGTTTCTGGTTCATCATTCCACTGAATTGAACCAAACTTATACTTGGTTCCTGACGATGGCCTCATTACTAGTTTATCACAGAGTCACTGGTCTTCTCCTCTTATAGGTTCTGAGATCATTGTCTCGCTTACTACTTCCTTATATACTTTATCCAATCATACCATCGCCTTCCAATGTCTTTATTTTCTAAGTTGATCTATTCATAAAATGGACATTTCCCTGAACCAAACCACCTTACCAATCTCAGTTTGACTTTATAAATTACAACCTATGAAATCTGCCTTCTCTTGGCGAATTATCATTAACAATATTCACACTAATCCATTTATCAAATGATATGGCACTTGCTGCCTCTATTTCAACTGCTCCTGGAGACTCTGCTTCCTATCCTCTGTTGTTGTCTTTGATAATCATGTATCACTCTAACTTTTTTCTCATTAATCTGAAGGTCTCTAATGATCTTTACCTATCCTCATATAAGACCTCAAGTAATCCTTCCAATTTGACTTAATTGCTGGTACTTCATCCGGCAGTCCAGCTATGAATCCATTATGCATCTTTAGTTCTCTTAATAATATCTTAGTTCTTTACGCTCACTTCTCTGGGTATTGTACCTTAACTCCTACAATCTCTCTGGCTGTTGCCCTCATTTCCTTAAGGGTAAACTCCTTATCCTTATCAGGATTCTCCTCCTTTGTTGGAACCTCTTCCGGGTCCTCAGTAGGGTACTCTATCGAATCCACCATCCGATCTTCAGCATCAAAACAAGCATCATTGTGTTACTGCTCGTAATCCCCAAGGTCTGTCGCCTTACTAGTCGATACAAGAATGAGCTAAGTTACTATCATGATACTTTAGGGTTCCCATAAGGGTTTTATATGTCAGTACTACATTATGTAGTCCGACTATGAACTTGGCAAGAGTTCTTATTATCTTAATGAATTTATTGTTTTAACGTCGCGTCATCTCTGGGATATATAACGATCTCTCTGATACAATTCTGTAACACCCCCAGATCCGGGGTCAGAGATCTGGTCGTTACGGTCTCAATATCCATCCACAAAACCAACATAATTTAAATTACAACCTTGTGACCCAAAACAACAACATAAAACACATCCGTTATAGTCCCAGAGATGAAATCAGAGTAACCATCAACATTATTAATCATAAGTTTGAGTTCTTACAACCCAAAGAATTATAATTTTACCATTACATACTCTTTGCCATCCATTGGTATATACCATATTATAAATACATTTGATGTTCAAATGCTAACAACTAGCCTACCAGAAGCTGGATCCTCAGCAATGGTAGCTATGACCTCAGCGGTTAATCCTCTGACGGCTGACACCTGCCTATGCTGGGTACGCCTTGCGCGGCCATCTGATCTAGTTGTTGTTGTGATATAAATAAATAAAGCAAGGGTGAGCAATAGCCCACCAAAAATATAATTGAACGGTAATAATATATGATAGTTCAAAATATCTTTGATACCATATGCCATGCATTAACGAACGTAGTACCAATATGAGGTATAAGATGAAGTTACAAGGCAACTCAAAATATAATTGTTTCATGGAAATATCTGCTATGTCAAAGATAAGCAAGATATTATCAATTTTCATAATAGAGGAACTTGCAGGAAGAATATTGCAATTCCAGTTCAAACACTTTTCAACCCTGCCAACAATGATAATGTTGCAGAAAATTTCCCAATTTGGAAGATGAACTAATACGGGAGCTTGCCGCGCCAGGAGCCACAACATTTACGATGATCAGTCGCATGTCATGCTCCCCATCATTTGTTCTCTACATGTAGAAGGAAGCACCGATGGATCGCCCGCCCTCTGGAACCCCCCGGCCAATGGTTGGGCCATTAATTGCTGGACCGGTGCCACTCGACCACTTACGCGTCTTCTAGTTCGAATAACATCCATAACTCTGAAACATAAAGTTCGTCCCCCTTTCCCCAAGTATAGTACTTGTTGATAGGACTCCACAAAGTAGTCGTATCTAATTGGAAAGGAAAATTTCACCAATATTTCCCAAGCTAATGCTTGTTAATGGATAGACACTTGTTCCATCAATCTTACCCCTCGAGCGTTGAGGAGGTAACCAAAAAGATTCATATCGATGTTTGAAAGAATCAAAATGTGAGTGACAAGATAGTTTAACAAGTATAGGACCGGGCAGTCCAATAAATAACATCTCTCAAGTGAGATCCCCTTATAGGTTTTTGGAAGTTGAGCGAGTATTTAAATCTTCTTATAAGATAGATTTAAATGGAAATAAAGTTTTGGGAACCTCCCCTTGATAAAAATAGTGATAAAATACTCCGAAATATTTTACACCATATCTGAAGATGAAAGATAATCTTTGAATAATATGAATTATTATAAAAAGAACTTAAAAGAATTTAAATAAATATTCCAAGAATATTTATTAAATCAATAATAATTAAGGAATATGATTAAATCATAATATTGCTCGTAAGTAATCCTCGAATAAATATATAGAATTATTTACTAAATCACTCTCTTCTTTAAATGAATATTCAATATAATATTCATTAATTAAATAAACTCAAATAAATATTTAAAATAATATTCACTAAATAAATCAAGCCTTAAATGAATATTTGAAAATAATATTCATTTAATAAATAATATACTAAATGAATAGCAAAATAATATTCTTTTCGTAATCAAAACTTTAAAGGAATATTCGAAGCAATATTCCTTAAGTAAATAAAACCCCAAATGAATATTTAAAAATAATATTCATCAAGTGCATAAAATCTTAAATGAATATTAAAAATAATATTCATTTAATAAATAAATCCCAAATGAATATTCAATTGATATTCATTAAAAAAATAATGTTCTAAATGAATATCCAAATAATATTCATTTAACAAATAATATTCTAAATAAATATCCAAATGATATTCATTTAGTAATCAAAACCTTAATATTCGAAATAATATTCCTTGATTAATTAGAACTTCCAAAGAATACTTTTAAAAATAATATTTATCAAATACATAAAACTTAAATGAATATCCGAAAGTGATATTCATTTAGTGAATAAAATCCCAATGAATATCAAAGTAATTATTCATTAATAATCAAACTCTAATGAATATTCAAAAATAATATTCATTTAATATTTCTCGACTGAAATAATACTCAAATAATATTTCTCGAAAGATTTCCAAGTATTTGATACTTTAATGGAAATATAAATAATGTTTAATAATAACATTCCTCAAAATGAATACTACTCTGTCGCTGGAATCCCTCCGGGTTTCCACGACTATCTATATAACAAAAAATACCGACTCCTGGTCTCATATTTAAAAAATAAATATCATACGCCCTTCACTAAGGGTCCTAGCAACACAATCCTGCTTATAACTGATAATCCATATCTAGTCTATAAGCCAATATTAATTCAGGGAACAAGCATATCAATAGACTTGAAAGTAGGCATGCATGCTATGGCATATGTATACAACAATCATCATATATATTATCACAACAACAGTTCCAAGTATTGGAAACTTGCCTGGTAATCCTGTAGGGGTAGTGTGCCTCGTGTCAATCCAGTGATCTATAAATAGTCACAATAACCGAGGTCAATCACTTAACATTTCGAAGGTTAAGTATAACTTAACTTAAGTCAGGTAAGTTTAGTCCAAAACACCCCCTCGAACCCATCCTTAATGTCGGATCTTTCGTATATCTTACCTAATCATTTATAACCTTGTTCTTTGCACCAATATGTGGTCTTGATAATTCTTAACAAGTTTCGTGTTTTAGTCGACTCGAGATTCCTCTTTTAATCTAGCCCAAATGGGTGGTCAAAGTAGTACCTCTAGAGTTGACTTTCCTGAGAATTACTATTCCGGGACTCATACTCCAACACTTTTAATAAATCACTGGAACCGTTTTTAATTACGAAACCACTTCTAAAATTATCCTTGGTATTTTTAATATTTATCATAAAATTTCCAATTCGAAGCCACGGGTCTAGATAGGTGAAATGTATTTTTGAAGTTCAGTCGACTACGAATCTTTACTATTCACACCTCTTTCACTAAAACGTTCATAACTCGGTAACCGTTAACTCAAATGACACACCGTTTTCGCATACATACTCTAGAGAATGTCTATAAGGTGGCTAGCTCAAAATCTAACTTTGGTCAGAAGATCAATTTTTCCAGATTTACTAAAACAGGGCAGGAGCCTTTTAGTGACTAGTGTTACCTCCGAAAAGTGGTTTCTTCGCACTTAACCTTGATTCGAACATTTTTATAAAATCGGAAAACGATCCATTTTACTCGTGGTTTTCTCTCATGCCTTCCTTATGACCTCTAATAATTAATTACCATGATTCCTCACTGACTTATTCATGTTAAGGGATTCCAATTTCAGTTACAAACTTTTGTTTACGGTTTCGAACCACTTTTACGAATTTAATCATAACTCCTAAACCGTAAATCCATTTCACACGATCTTTATATCAAAATGAAGCTTATAACATAATCTATCTTGTATTGGTATAATATGAAACTGGACAGTGAGTAAGGCTACTGTCAAACACGGTTTCTTAAGGTTTAACGAAAATCGAGCATTACGACGGCTATAAATCGAACGTTCCAAAAATCGTAACATCAATACCAAGCCACACCGGGCATCCATACAACTCATATACATGATTATCAACTTAACAAGTCCAGAAGTTCATCACTTATTCATCATATGTATCATATTACTTAATCACTAAATTACTAGCAAACCATGCTTATAATCATCATCATAACCTTAACTACACTAAACTATCAAGAACATGCTTAAATCTTCAAAACAAAAGCTAGGGTTTTGATGAGAAATACCTTCCTTGGTGAGTGCTAGAGCCTTAATAAGCCTTGAATAATCCTTGTACAACCTTAACTAAGCTTGATCTAACAAGAAACATCAAGGATATAATTAAAGATTTTCGGAGCTTCTAAAACCCATCTTAAAGATCATGAAAAACGAAGACCTTACCGAGGTTTTCTGGACATGGCTTCTACAGGAGAGTTGTAGAGCATCTAACCAGCTTTCCAAAAATCTAAATAACACGAAATTTCATGGAGTAATGAAGGAGATATGGCCGTTTGAAAATCATCACAGAAACTGTCAAAAATCTGGACAGTTTGCTTCTTCAACTTGGGGAGGTGATTTGCCTAGGCTATACTACTTTGATTGCTATGAAATTTGGGGCGAATATTGCCCATGGAGTGGAGAGGTTGTGGTTCAAATTTGGTGATTTTATCATGGATAGATATGGAGATATGAAGTTTTTCTTCATCTATGGTTCTGCTGGGCAGTTTGTAAGAAAAGAAAGAAATGGAGTTTGTTTGCTTGGTTCTTGATCAATAATGTGTAATACAAGTGATATACACTAATATCTAATGGATGCATCTTGTTTTGGCTAGGTGTCATGCTCTAATTGATCCTTTTTGGATTTCCTTATCCTTAGAAATTGCATCCAAGTCCCTAGCTCTTGTGTTCTTGCACTTAAGTCCTTGGTTAATTGCATTTTGGTGCAAGATATTTTGATAAAGTGATGATGTCATATTCCACTATCTATATTGGATGCATCCTTGGTTTCTTATACGTTTCTTTATCCGGTTATTGCTCAATCCGATTGATCGTTCGTAGAAATATCTCAAAGGTTTCTAGTTAGGGTTTTACCGAAAACCTTCTTAATAATTATAATACCATTCTCCATCTTTCTTAATACTTCTCGAATTTAAATTCCTTAAATAAATCCTCAAGTCTTGCAGTGTCCATGGAAATCTCGGAGAAAATAAAAGTGTAATTTTTCTAAATCCGATGTCGTTTACATACACTTATTTCGCCCCTGGATCATGAATACGAACTCAGAAATCCGTTCTGAATACTTCTATATAGCGTTGTCTAATAATATTCTTATTTCCACCAAAACCACTATTCATTCTTTATTCCATCTTTATTCTTTATATTTTTAAAAATGTCCTTGCTCTCTTTCGGGCATTCCTTAACCCTTTTACAGAACCACTGGACTAACAACAGATATTGATTTGGATGACACAAGAATATCTCCTTCCTCTTTGGAGTGCCATAGCTTATTTCTTAGGAGATAGATTATTCTAATCTAGGTTATCAACCCATTGCATTCTTCATGACATATAATCATTTAAATCTATACCCATTCACATTCATTGTTAATACCTTGTAGTCGGAGTCACTGTTCATTCTTTCATCAATATATAAAAAGTTTTAATTCTACTGAAAATTCGGGTTCTTACACTTCTTCCTCGGTGCAAAGAAGTACCAGACATTTCTCTCTACAAGGTATTTGGAATGAAAGTCTTCGATTTTGTCTCCGGTCAGCTTCGACCGATCCATGTCCCTGCATTCGGAAATGAAGAGACGTTAGCCTTGTACTCGGACAAAAAAGAAGAAAACAAAAAGGGAAAAGGCCGAGTACAGTGAGCAAGGATCGGTCGGGCATCCTACAACCTAGGGCGAAGTAAGTCGAAGGCCTAAAAACTATGGGGAACTAGGACATTTTAAAGAGAATTCTAAGAGATCGGGATGGTCCGAAGGGTGTTCTCAAGGTTTGAAAATCCCGAAGGAAGTTCTTGTCCCAAACAACTTTTGGACAAATCCCAGAACCTTAGGAAAAGCTAAGGCAGGGGAAAAATGGTACATCAAAAAGTACTTAAATCGTTGCAGGCATGCATATAAAGCATTTGAGAATTGCAGGGAACTTTTATGCATATATACATACAGATACATACACGAAATGCAGGTTTATAATGAAAAAGCAACAAGGAGGAAGACGCTACTTACTAGTTTGAAGATGTTTGATAAGACTGAGTTCTTGAGGATAAATTGCTTGAACATAGGCGTCGACCGGAATCGAAGAATTGAACGTAACCGGTGAAGAAGCGACGGTTCCAATTGCTGCCAAAATGTTCTTGTGAAGAAGTTTTTTGCTCCAAATGTTTAAGAGATGGTTTGTGCGTAAAGTAGAAAAGAAAGAAGTTATGGGTTTAAGTAGAAGAGATGTGACGTTTGGACAAGGGTCGTTTCAAATTCAACGGCGGAGATTGAAAGCACGGATCTCGAGATCAGACAGCTGTCAATCATAGAGGGACACGACTTCCCAGGAGACGTCTCAACCTTGTCCATCGCCCTTCTTATCCGAATGAGACGTCCGAAGGATGAATTCCAAAGATGGACCCAGGCTTTAGCCTCCATCCTGAGGATAACTCCGAACGAAGCCCAGGGACATGTTAGAGGCCCATCTCCTTAATTGGCCGAACGGACGGTCCAACACTCCGAATCCGAATGGAGGCCCACATTCATCCGGTCCGACTACCAACAACGGTGATGTGGTTCCCATTCCTGTAAACGTGTGACACGTTTACACACGATGCCCACTCTTCGGTAACCGCCTGAGGAAAAGAGGATATATTTGGTCAGGTTTGAATTATTGCTCATACACAATTCTACACACAACATAGACACTCTACGTTCTAAATTACCTTACCAAAAACCGACTAACTTATTCTCACACCGGAGGTGAATCGGGGGGCCAAACCCTCGCATTCTTCTCATTTGCAGGTCCGACCGAACAAAGGTCCGGCAGAAAACCAGTCGTAACACTCTATTTTCGAGTTCAATCGACTATCTTGATGATGGTTATCAGCTAGTTCTTGTGTTTGTATGTCCTGTGTTTTTAGGTATGTTGTAGGTGAATACGTGGGTGTATTTTGGAGTAAGGTCGAGAGACAGAATGAAGGAGAGTGGTGTGATGTACCCTGTGGTTAAGTGCAGTAAGTGTGCGTATGAGTGCAGCTGGTGTGCATGTGTCTGAGCTCTCCGGCTGTGATGATCAAGGGAGTTGGTTGGAAGAGGCTGTGCAGGGGCGTTAGTTTGTCCTGTGTGATGTGTATGTTATATAAGGGGGTTTGTATTTTGTTGTTATAGTGGGTTGTTGTGGATTGTGGTAAGGTTCAACTGTGTGTGCTTGTATGTCGGGGAAATGTGAGTATAAGTTTAGTGTGCGGTAGTTGGTGTTCAGGTAAAGGGAGGGGAGTATTGTATTTCAAGAATTATGGAGAAAACAGAGAAGGAAAGGGATGCAAGAGTACAGGGGTATATGAGTGTCTTGGCTGTTGTATGGGTCAGTGTGGGTTCATGTGAGGGTGATGGTATTCATGTGTGTGATGGCTGACGATTTAATTGAAAGGCTGAAACATTTCCTCTCCCCTATTCCTGGTTGCTGCGTGTATGGATGGTATCGGGTGTGGCTTGATTTTGATGGATTCGATTGGTATTGTTAAGGAGCTGTTTTGGGTGTATTGAATTTTTGACGGTATTACATGATATATGGGTCATAAATGGAAAGTTGAATGCCTAGGAACTTGCAGGTGTTAGTTGTTTACAATTCTTGATTTTTTTTAAAGTTTAAAAATAACCAAGTTTGAGATAAAGTTTTGAAACTATAGTTCAGCTTCTTCGAACTCCTGAATTATAAAAAGGTTTGATTCGAAATGGTGGGTTCTAAGTCTTACTATTCGAGCTTTGTAAAAAATAGTAATGATTATTCGAAAAATTTTGGGGGTATTAAGTGAGATATTGAAATTGGAAGTTGCAATTCCAATTATGTAGTTAGCTTTGTAATATAATGGCTGCAGGTCATATGTCGGAGTCATTATGTAATTAAGTTGTTAGGTTGTACTACTTGGATGCTATTTTATTGAATGACAGTTACCCGAGTATGTAGGTGGTTTCGAATTGTTGTACAAGCGGTGATGTAATGCTATGTTGGATTAATTGCTACTCCCTCCGTCCCAATTTACATGTCCCTTTTGAAAAAAATACGCATATTAAGAAAAAGATTGGTTGGATAAGATTTTTCAATAAATAACCTTAATAAATGCATTGAAAAATGAGAATAGAGTTAAGTTTTAAAGAAGTCAAACATTGAAAATACAAATATAGGGATAATTTTGGAAAATTAGACTTAAATTTGTATAGAAAGAAGAGATATTTGTATGAAAAGAAGAAGGGGACATGTAATTTGGGACAAATTTTTTTACAAAAAGGACATGTATTTTGGGACGGAGGGAGTATAGGGTAATTATTGATATTCAGTTGGTTATAAAAAAAAATGTGATTGCAATTGATTGGTTGATTAGTCGTGTGGGCAAAATTCTGACCGGTAGTATCCTCGTATAAAGGAGGCGCTGTCCAATTTTTGTTAGAATTATTTTGTAATTCTTTTAGTAATTTGAATAGAATTATTTGTGAATCGATATGATATAAGTATTCGAAGGTATGAGTGTAAATAGTTGATACTTGTTACGTGTTTATGTGATTTATATGGTTATATTGTACTATTTTGATAATGTGGTCAATATGTGTTATACGTGTTATGTTATAAAGCATAATAGGACACGATTGGATAGAATAGAGATTGACGGTTAAGGTTATAAACGTACTGAAGTACTTTACCTTTATATATGTATTAATAAGAGGTCGGTTGAGAGACAGTGCACGTGTAGATGAAATCTTAAGTAAGGGGACAATTATCAGGATTGACGAGTGTGCTCGTGTCGAGACTGACAAGTAATAAAGGAAAGACGAATGTGTGATCAAAGAAAGGTCAATGTATAAAGAAGGAGAGACTGATGTAAAGTGAGTAAAGAATCGAGATGTTGGAATTGGAAACTTCGTATATTGAGGCAAGTATACTATCCCTCACTTATTGTTCAAGTGATGTGAAACCTTTTGTATTATTTATTGTTCTTTCGAAATCCCTTCTTGCAATCAATTATACCTTTCATATTTATTCTGAATAATGTGAACCTGTTATGTTAATTGTACGATGTCCTTTCAAACCATTTTGCTAGTGCCTATACTCTTTATTTTTACTTCCAATGACATTCTCCTATTGTTAATTTATAATCATACATTCTCAAATTATTCTATTATTGTTTATTTTCCCCACATATTGTTCAGGTGTTGATCCTTCTAAAATTATTTTATATCAATATTCCTCGTCTTTATTAATATTCTTTAAAGAAAGTTTTCTTTCAAATTTATGTAAACTAATTCGAGGTTTGTACTGTTGTTGAGTCATGTGTTGCTCAGTTACGGCTAAAGACAAGAATGAATTGAGATCTTCTTAATTATTTAAACTCAGTATTGTCATGCCGGTTCTGGCAGCTGAAGCCTATGAGTGCTTAGCTGACAAGAGTGAGACCTTAAGTGATTGAGAATTTCTTAAATCTTCTTTTAAACTATTCGAATCTTTCATGTTGGTTCAAACTTTGCAACGGATTCATAAATTGATAATCTTTGAAATGAGTGGTTATAATTAGTGTAGTAACTTAAATCTTCTGTTGAACTTCGAATTCTCTATATGCTCTGATTTCTTAATAATTGCTCAGTTATTTTATTGATTAATGTTTCCTTGTTGATATATGATCTTGTGTTGCTGAACTATACCCTGCTTAATTCAATCTTATTGCTTTGCTGTTTATAATTCCTTATAACAATTGCTTCCCTGAACCTCAGTCTTTTAAAATGGTAAATGAAAATGAGCTAATTAATTAAAGTTGTTTTTAAAATTCCTTATACTAGGCTGATCTGTTATCAGTAAGTATAAAGGACTTAAAAGTGAAATGTTTTAAAGGTTTCAAAGATTTTATTGTGGGGGAATTCCGTCAAAATGTTTTCTACGGATTCCTTCAGATTGGAGGCGTAAGTGGTCGGGTGACGCCGGTCCAGCATTTTTTAGCGTAAGAGGCTGGGGGAGTGCCCAGTCCAGCATTTTATTTAGCGTAAGAGGCTAGGTTGGTCCTAGTCAAGCATTAAAGGCCAATGTGTTGCCTAATTGGGAACCCAATTTCAAGGTCCAGAGGGACTTCATGTCCGGTATGGGGACTTGACGTGGCTGATCACCCGTATTGTCTGTAGTCGTGAAAAAAACTCCAATCAGCTTAAAATGTTTTTAAAAGGTTTTGTGAAAAGAATATTTCAAAGACGAAAGAGTTTTAAAGAAAAGAATGTTTTAGTAATAGTGATGAAAGAAAGGAACGTTTTTTATAAGATATATATGTTTCAAGGAAAATGGTTATTAGTTTCGAAATTGTGGATATCAGAGTTAGTTGTTTCTATCTTGATCAATATTGGGAACTCGGTAAAACAATGAGATTAAGGATGGATAGAAGTTTCTCAGTCATTCCCTTCGCGAGTATACGTTGAAAGTGAAGTAAGAATGATTGGGGGATTTCTTGATATTCTTTCTCTCAAAGTTTTAATCTGAGGCAGTGATGGTTTATATTAAATGGAAAATTTTACTCTATGATGGAAATTGATTGATCTTTTGAGATAAAGTATTCATTGATATTGTTCATCAATGAATTATTGTAATGTCGTTGTTTCACTATATTATTGACTTGCTAAGCGTTCTTTGGTTCACTCTTGCTTTGTTTTACAAAACCCTTTGCAGTTAGGTTTAAGGACGATCTACTACATTTATCTCTGCGAATGAGAGCGATGAGGCATCCTATACAGGATAGTTTTCGGAGCTAGAACGGGTAAGCACAGATTGGAATTGAGCTACGAATTAGATGGTATAGTCATTTGTATAAGAGCAGAGATAGAAGTTGTATTAATTTGTATTGATTCGATTCTTGTTTCATACCATAACCTGGAATCGATCATCGGTGAGGAATCGTTGGTGTATTAAGTTTTATTTGTATTTGTTAAATTGGAATTTGGTTTGGGTTGAATTACAGGTGGATAGTTTGATTTCGCAAGCATTGTTGATTTGACAAAAGCAGCTGCAGCATTCAAGGCATCCACCTGGGTCTCAAGCTCATGGATTTTTTCCAACATTGCCAACTTCTCATCCTTGAAGCCTTCAACCTTCTCTTGAAGCTCATCTTTGTCCATCTTTAGTGAGGTCTCGATGGACCTCATCTTCCTCACAGCAGTACTGATGGTATTGACTCACTCCTCTTTAGTAGCCAGCTCCTCCTTGAGCTTAGTATTCTATCCTTGCAATCAGAGGTCATATTGAGTCTCTTCTCAGCGAAGTCATCACAATATGAGGGTGAAAAATGTGTTCTGAGCTGCAGAGACCCTCATGACATGCATAGCCTTGGTAGAATCCATCTTAGCCCAACTAGCAATAGCCTCTACCGAAATGTGGATATCGATCAGGTCTTTGAACTGATTCCACACAACACCAGGGTCAATCTTAACAGCTTTGCCCTTTCTTAAAGATCTGGATTGTGAGCTTCCTGATATATAAAGAGTGGTCTGATACAGATTGCGCTTCGAAGAGCTAAGTGGATGATCTTGGGTAGTTACAGTGTAGGAACCTGATTCATTGGAGTTCCAGCATGCGGGACCTCCATCACCTCATTGTCAACCTTTAACACTTCGTCAACATTCTTCGACCTCTTAACAAAAGATAGAATCTTAGGTGCCATACCCTTATAACAAAATGGATGAGAGTTGGACAAGAAACTAGGAGTATGAAATAAACAGGTGTAGATATAATAAAGAGCATACATAATAGAAAGAGCAACACCAAAAGACTTTACCAGGGAAAGTAGGAAGAAACCCTAGAGGAATCAAGTTCGCAAGAGTCATTTAGATCATGCAGCCTCTAATAGAAGAAGATAGTTTGAGTATCTCTTCAGCTCTCTTTAACTGGGAACCCACCAACTCTGTCCTCCTAGGGATTCTAGGGTGACGATTGAACTCATGTCTAACCTCTGGACAATCATAGCAATAAAGAAATTGCGCTTGCCACTGTTCGAAATTATGCTTACTCATTTAATGCATTGACCCTGATGACAAGGCCAAGCAAAGAAATAAAAGCAACCCGAGCTTTTCCTTGTATCCTTTAACTTGAAAAAGAAACCAAGCTCCCTTGCAGTTAAAGGGGCAAAAATTTGCTAGCGTAAAGGATGTATGTCCTAATGGCCAATATGAATGAGTTATGAGTCAGCTGAAGAGGGGCTAATTCATAAAAGTCTAAAACATCTCGAAGAAAAGGGTACAGAGGTATATCCACACCCACTTTAAAGAAGACGGTAAAAACAACAGCTCTTGGGATACCTTGTTTGCACTACGCCATAGATTGCTTATTGTAACCCCCAAACTGTGTTACCATAGACCCCTGTTTGAAGTTACCATAGGCCAAAATAGGGCTATGGTAACACTTCAGTTGTGTTAGGTTCTCAGTAGTAACTATAGATATCTAAGGTAACATCAAAACACAACCTAAGGTAACATAGCAAATGTGGTTACTAAAGACCTCTATAGCAACATCTTAAACACTCTACAGCAACATAGTTTGTGTGTTACAATAGAAGGATATAATTTTGCACATGGACAACTGTGGGGTCCACATCTAGATGGGGTCCACAATCTATTGTAACACTCTCTTTTACCAATTGTAACACATTGAGTGTTACATAATTAAAATCATTTATTTGTAACTAATTTTAATAACAAAAAAAATTATGACATTTAAATATTCAAGAACCAAATTAATTATATTTATAAGAAAAATGAGAGCTCTTTTCCCATCCACCGACGAAAACCACCGCAAACACAACCGTTGACCCCCATTATCACTCTCTTTTTGCTCTCACTCTCCTCACGCTTCTTCTTTTCTTATTGCTTTCACTCTTATCTTTCAATCCGTACCTCTCTTCTCTCAGATCTGTTTGATTCCTAATGGGTTCTCGCAACTCTGAGCATTCCGGTTCCATGAATTCTCCAATCTCATCGGTCACAACTATGCTGCCCCAGCTAGGAATCTGATGCAGTTGGCTCATTTCGAGGAAGATATTGATTCTATAAACACCAGTGATGTTATGGGTCAACCTCTATCTCCACGCACACTACAAAGAATTCAAGAACGCACACAACTTATTTTGAACGACGGAACTGAAGAAAATGCTACAGGTCCCCTTATTGCAGCCTCCTCCGGTGCCTCTCATGGAAGTTCAAATGATAAAGTTAACTCACCTTTAGAAGTTAATTCTACTCCTGCTCAGCCAACTGCTCAGCTGCTTCCTCCGACCAAGACCACCCAGTCTACTCAACATCCTGCAAATAGTGGTAATAAACCTCAAACTCCCCTTGTGTCTCTAGAACATGTTGTGTTACAGGTCCAAAATGAAATATTAGGTGCGACACAAAATATAAATGAGGAACCCAAAAAAAGTGTCACATGGAGCTATGTTGTCACAAAAAATGTGGTAAATCCTGCCCCTAGTACTGAGGTTGATGATGAACCAGTTATTACTTATAATGAGGATGGCTCTGCCACGATTAAGTTCTCTAGAGAGTCTATGGTTCAAGCACAAAAGTAGTGGGAAACAAGTATTATTGGTCACTTCATTGGAGGCAATTTTGCATTTAAATTTGTACGCGAACAAGCACAAAAATTCTGGCAAGACAAAGGTCTAACAGGTGTTTATTACAGCTCAAAAGGCTATTATACATTCCGGTTTGGTACTTTAGAGGAAAGGAATATAGCATTGCAATTAAGCACAGTTCAAATGGGTGGTAAAACACTTTATTTGTTGCCCTGGATGGAGGGCTCAAAGTTCAAACGCAATGTAATTGAAAAGGTACCATGCTGGATTCGATTAGTGGACGTCCCATATTCCCTTTGGTCCAGAAAGAAACTGACTTCGATTGCTCGAGCGGTTGGTCGCCCTTTGAAATTTGACGATGCTACAGCTAAGTTTGAGCCACTCAAATACGCTAGTGTGCAGGTTGAACTTTCATATTCTTCTCCCAGACCAGACTTTGTCTGGTTACAATTTTGAATGCTGATGGTGTTGTGGAACAAGAAAAAATCGAGGTACAATACTCTCAGCTTCCTTATTCTTGCAGTTTATGCAAAGCTTTTGGACACTCATTGGCAAGATGCATTAATAACCCTGAGAGGGTAAGCAAAAAACAAAGAACGGCTCAGAATGGAAAACAGACACATAATTCCTCTGACTCGACATCGGCACCTGTCTCACCTACCAAATCATATTATGTAAACAACATGGAGATGGTCCCTTACACAATTGGGAAATTTTGTGGCTGTGATGTGGTAATGGACACTGATCATATTCTCAATGAGATTGATAGTTCACTTGCTAACAATCCCACTCACGAAGACAACATACAAGTACCTTTGTTGCACAAGGTGACTACCTCTGAGCCTATCACTATTGCTAATGGTTTTGATGCCCTCTCCGAACTGGTTGAAGATTATCAGGTTGGGAACATGCTCATGTCAATTGCATTGTCTCCGGAAAGGAAAAGAAAGAATAGTAAATCACCAGTCCAAATCACCAAACCAACAGTTCCCCCACACTTTGATAGTGTCCTTGCAAAATACCCTGGCATTCCAAGACCACCAAAAGACAAAACAAAAACCAAGGCAGTTGCTGATGAAGAGGGGTTCACCCAAGTAAAATACAGAACCAGTCCCAGATTGGCAGGTATATCACCCATCAAACGTCTCCAATGAATTTCGCCTCGTGGAATGTTAGAGGCTTAAATAAGAGCCCTCATCAAAATGAGCTCAAGAATTTCATTTTTACAAACTCTCTGTCTTTTATTGGACTTATGGAGACTAAAGTTAAAGAAAAACGTGTTGTGCGCATTTCAAAGAGAATAAACATATCTTGGCAGTGGCTTTTTAATTATGAGACACATTACAACGGACGTGTATGGGTTGGTTGGGACCCCTCTATTTGGCAGGTTTCCTTGCATTCAAAATCTGCACAACATATTACATGTATTGTTAAATTCATTGAAAAGGATTTCAGTTTTTTGGCTAGTTTTGTCTATGCTTCTAACGATGCGCAGGAGCGGAATCTGCTTTGGAATAACCTTATCTCCCTTAGCACTACAACCATGCCTTGGTGCTGCCTAGGAGATTTTAACTGCATTGTCAGTCTCAATGAAGTCTCAGGTGGTAGGGAGCACTGGACTACTGAGATGCAAGCCTTCAAAGATTGCTTAACCACTGCTGGTCTTGGCCCAATTCGTACAATGGGTGACCTTTTTACGTGGACAAACAAACAATCTCTCAACCCTATATATAAACGTTTGGACAGAATGGTTGCAAACAGGGCATGGTTTACCACTCACACTGAAGCGTATGTCATGGTCAAAAACAGAGGCATTATGGATCACAATCCACTACTTCTTTCTGTGCCTATGCAACTAGAACGTTTTGGTAAGCCATTCCAATTTTACAACTAAATGCTTGATATCCCTGATTTCCAATCAACTGTTTCCAATGTGTGGCACTCGACTGTGTTATTTGGAGATCCCATGGCCATTCTCTGTAGAAAACTCAAGGCTGTGAAGCAAGCGTTGGTTGTCTTAAATAAACAACATGGTAACCTACATTCCAATGTTCAGCTGGCACGAGCGGCTTTGGCTGATATTCAAGATAAACTTCAAATCTCACAAACGAATGAAATGCTTGCTACTGAGTCAGATCTTATTGTTCAGTTAAACAAGGCCATCATTGAAGAGGAATCTCTCTTGTCACAGAAATCCAGAGTCAAATGGCTGTCAAAAGGGGATGGCAACAATAGGTTCTTTTACAACCAATGCAAACTGAACTGGAATCATAATAAAGTTTTGGCTTTATTTGATCAGTCTGGTACAATTGTACATGGTCAGAGACATTGTGCACAGGTTGCTGTTGAGTACTACACAGACTTTCTTGGTGCTCCTGCTACGGCATCTCACAATGATTTCTCTTTGCTGGATGATATTAATTGTCCCAGTATTACTGAAGCACAGGGTGCTGTCTTGGAATCCCCTGTCTCTCGAGAGCTTATATATACCACTTTGAAGAGAATGAAAAGGAATAAGGCCCCTGGACCAGATGGGTTTAATGTCGAATTTTTCCTAGCCACCTGGAACATTGTTGGTGATAGCTTTTGTGAAGCAGTTCTTTCTTTATTCAACAATCTCAATATGCATAAAGGTATCAACTCCACTAATATTGCTCTGATCCCTAAGGTTCCAACACCTGCTCACATGCGTGATTTTAGACCCATTTCTCTATGCACTATTGCTTATAAATGCATATCAAAAATTATAGCCTCTAGACTTAAATCTGTATTACCTAATGTCATTGATATTGCTCAGTCGGCTTTTGTTCCGGGTAGGCATATCTCTGATAATATATTGCTAGCTCAAGAGCTGTTTAGGGGCTATGATAGAGAAGCAGGGGCTCCGAGGTGTGCTCTCAAGCTTGATCTACATAAGGCTTTCGACTCTATCCGTTGGGACTTTATTTTTGCTGTGCTTCAAAAAATGAACTTTCCATCACGGTTCATTAGTTGCTGTGAGGTTAAGTATTCTGTCAAACTAAATGGTACGGTTCATGGATATTTTGCTGGCACTAAAGGGATTCGGCAAGGTGACCCAATGTCACCATCTTTATTTGTCATCTGTATGAATATTCTCTCTCAAATGCTAAAGCAAAAGCCTATGGGTTTCAAACATCACTGGCGTTGTAAAGACCTAGACATCACACACCTTTTCTTTGCTGATGACGTTCTGTTCTTTAGTCATGGTGATCAAACCTCGATTACACACATTATGGACTCTGTGCTTAAATTTTCTGATTTAAGTGGGCTCACTCCTAGTGTCCAAAAGAGCACCAGTTTTTTCTGCCACTGTCAACATGACCTCGTCGAGTGGTTTGATAGCACCTACGGGATACCTCGGGGTAATCTGCCAGTTCGTTTCCTTGGGGTGCCTCTTATTTCCTCGCAGCTTTGCATAAATGACTGTATGCCTCTTATACATAAGCTTACTAACAGAATTGTTATGTGGACGTCGTTACTTCTGTCTTTGGCAGGACGGGTCCAGTTAGTCAAATCTGTCTTATTCGCCATACAAGCTTTCTGGTCTAATCACTTCCTTCTCCCGAATGCTATCCATGCCACCATTAGATCCATGCTTACAAAATTTATTTGGCGGGGAAACATAACTGACAAAGGTGGTGTCAAGATCAGCTGGAAAACTATATGTCTGCCTAGAGAAGAGGGGGGCCTAGGTGTTAAGGACCACTCAGAATGGAACACAGCTCAAATCATTTGCCACCTTCTTAAAGTCATTAATCATGCGCCTACTCTATGGGCCACTTGGGTCAACAACACAGTTCTTAAACGCAAGCATTTCTGGATTATTAAAATCCCTACGGATTGCTCATGGATATGGAAAAAAGTGCTGCGTCTTCGTGAGCTTGCTCTTCGCTTTATTTCATACTGCATTGGTGATGGCTCTACCATTTCACTATGGTTTGAACCGTGGTGGAACAACTCATACCTTGCAACTCATACAACCTCTCCCATCATCTCTCAGTGTGGCCTGAATAAAAACGCAAAGGTTAGTGACATTATTACCATGGGTTCGTGGCGTTTACCTACTCCAAATCAGAGACACCACCACCTGGAACCAAGCTTATCTCAATGGTTGCACAATTTCAACTCCCCAGAGATTAACTTAAATGCTCGTGATCGTATTATGTGGGATGATCTTGATATCCATAAGGTCAAAACTAGGCATGTTTGGGAGAGCATAAGACACCGTGGCCAGCAGGTACATAGGTTCCAAGCGGTCTAGCACCAACTCAAAGTAACGAGGTATGCACACCATCAATGGTTCTTGAGTCACGGACGTCTTAACACTCTGGCTCGTTTAGCTCGTTTTGGAATTCAGTTAGAACAACATTGTTTCCTATGTGTGGGGGCCGCGAAACTGATACTCATCTATACTTACATTGCTACTACAGCCGACATGTCCTCCTTGCAATAATGTCGATCTTTAACCTGGGTATAAGTGGCCATACTTGGCATGAATTCCAACAGCACGTCTTGGGTATTTCTGATGGGTCAAAACGAAAAGTGGTTCTGTTAATGGTACAGATTTTTACCTACTACATATGGCGAGAAAGGAATGACCGTAAGCATAACAAAGGTGCTTTCGGTCCGGGGAAACTCCTGCAGGGAATTATTACTGACACTAAATCTAGGCTTGCAACATCAACTTGGTACTCCAAAATAATCTGTAATAGACCTGATTTAGTTGTTTAAATGTTTTGTTGTTACCTCCCTTCACTTTCTATCCACAATCTGTTTCCTCAGATTGTTTATAGATAGCTCCATCTATGGCATGTCATAGATCATGGGTTAACCCCTCTGTATTTTTCTTTCTCTAATATATATATATTAATTTAGCAAAAAAAAAATTTTAATTATATTTCAATAACATCATCCAACATCATTTCAATAACATCATCTAGTACAAAACCAACCAAATCATCCAAAAATATCTACCAACACTAGCTAATGAACAAAACTTAAAATGTACAAGTACTAGAGCCTATTCCACAAGGAGTGCCTTTGGCATTCTTCAGTGCCTTTCAGTACTCCTTTGCTTCGGCTCGGGCAATCCTATGTCCTCCTTTCAGCCTGCCCCGTAGATGATTAAGATTTACTAATCTAGTGCTTCCAACCCTTTGAGTGCCCATTCTCCATGTATGGCTCAAGAAATCCTATAAACTGCATAACCATCAAGCATGACGATTTATAACAATAGAAGATGTTTATTCGTTGCATACATGGCTTTTTATAAAATATGACTGTTATACAAGAACTTGCAAATTTCAATTGCTTGCTGAATGGATAATCAAGACATATAGTAGATAATATTTACTACTTATCTTCCTTAATGCAAGACTACAGATCTACAAAGCCTCCAGAATCATTCATCATTCATACCTTGGTTCCATCTTCTGACCACCTTGCACCATAACCATCAGAAACCCGGATCTCAAATACAACACCATGTGGTGGAACAATATTCAAATTCAACCAGCAACAATCAGCTATCAGCTTCCTGATTACATCAAAAGCAAGCATATTCTTTGCTGAATCTGGACAGCAAACATTAACTATCAGTGCAAATAAAAGAGATATGATTTTATAATAATAAGATGTGTCCAAATATCAAACTAGCTTTTGTCATTGCTGCTTATTAAAACTATCATCCTTTTTTAAATTACAAAGAACAATACTTGCACTACGCCATAGAAAACTGCATGGATTCTATTTTTTACTAATAACAAAAATTGATGAAAAAAATATCGAAACCACACCCATAACAACTGTCTAACATGTGTTGTATGCCAGTCTCCACGGGATGCTTTAATGTGAAATGTCATTATTGTGCATGTGTGGGATAACGCACAGTATAAATAATCAAAGAAAGTTGTGTGGCTTATGTGACCACTGACCCGCCAATATCATCTGGGTTGTTTTCTGCTTGCAGAAGATGTTCAACCCCACTTGATATTATTGAAAATTCCGTTGGATGTCCACATGGTACAATAACATGGAACATAGGAAAGGATTTACGAGATATGTTTCAAAGTACTATATGTGATATATCTACTGAAGACCAGACATCAGTCACATAAATGCTTTTACAATTATTACTACTAGAAATTTATGACAATTTCAGGGAAAACATTTTTAGACTTGGGAGTTTGTGGGAGACTAGGAGTTCAGGTTTAAATGAAAATTTTAAAGTAAACTCGTACTGCTTCCAAACACTTTCAATTCACCAAACTCGTACTGCTTACAGTACCCTTAATATTGACAGCCAGACATAGAGACCCAGAGCAGGTTACATTACCTAGTTATCTAATACAATAAACGTCCCTAGCTGCATATAAAGACAACAATATGGCACAAAAGTTAAATATTCAAATCAAATCCCAAGTTAGTAGATGAGCACAAGACTAGTTAAAAGACAGAATGGAACTTTTAATACAAGACTTTTCTCTAAAAAAAGAATTTCAGATACATATCTAATTAGCTAAACAAAGTTTACACGTTACTTTCTTGATGGCATGTACCACGGATAAAAGCTTTCTGGCAACCAGCTGCTCGGGCACACTAGTTCCTGTGCTAGTTCTGTAACAAGGAGCACCAGTTGTCAAACCAGAAACTGTTGATATTTTCCTGAATGATCTGAAGGTGCTCAATGGATTGGAAGGGGAGCTCAATTCCTAAGAAAACTTCTGAGAAGCAAACCAAGCAGAAAGAAAACTTACTCAGATCAACATAAGCATATTATATGTTCGTAATTTAAGCAAATTGAATTTCGACAAATATTTATTAAATCTAGCGGATCCAATTACCGTCAAGTTGTTCACCTCTGCGAACTTAGCTTTAATTTTGCAACCTATACTGGTCCGGAATCGACATGCCTCACCAAAATCTGGAACAGCCCAGTGCTTAGCAAGTACTTGTTTCTTAGAATACTATCGACACACTCAGGTTGCATGTCTTGAGTTCAAAATTTTATAAAAATCATCAAGCATGGAGATTGAAGTTGCTACCCAAAATACCTCTGAATATTTCATCCCCTACAATGGTATCAGTACAGACTTCAAGTCCCAAAATCTGGAAAAGAATATGTTAATAATAAAGAAACATGCTTGCTGCTTTAATTGAAATTAATTCAGTAGGTACCTTCGAAGTATAGTCAGTAATGACACGAGTCTTCTGCTTCCTGCTAAATCAATATGTATATAGGATTTCAGATTAATTAAGGCAACGATTTGAATAACACTGTAGATTACAATCAAGATATGACAAACCTCTTGCCCATCAAAAGAAAAACCACGCTAAATCATAGATAAATAGACCATACTAATAAAACATTCCTTGAAATAAAAAATCAATCCAGAATTATATTCTTTATAAACATGGAGATGTAGAAAGGTCACAGCATGATATAGTCTTTTAAGAAAGTTACCCAAGTCATTGTACCAAGTCTTCAAAAGACATCTTACTTTTCTTCTTCACTATTGCTGCATCATCAGCAACTTCCGATATTCGAAGTGCTTCGAATCTTCTCTTGGAACTCTCTTCCTTGAGATCTCAATCCTTTTCGAATTGTAGTTCTTTTTGCCTCTTAAACTTCATCAACTCCAAAAGCTTAACCTGAAAGGTAGAGTCATCTAAAATACAACATTAAACGAAGAAACATCCAAGAAAACTATAGAAGAAGAAACGAAAAAACTGAATTAAAATCAGTTTAATAACTATAGAAGATAACTATAACTGGGGCTACGAATGAATCACAAAATACATCCATCCTAAACAAGTTCATTCATTCATTCATTGTTTCCAGAACCAACACAACATTAGCAACACACAAGCTCAAGCTCAATTCTACAGACTCAAGGAACCATTCATTACAAGTAAAATCCAAAACCCCCCCAAATTTAAACACCTTGGATCCCTAAACAAAATATGAAGTAAAATTAATACAAACACATACAAACATATATACATACAAATTAAACGAAGAAGAAAACATAATCAGTGAAACTTACGACGATGGTTATGATTATTGTCGATTGATTCAACTTCTTTTGCGACGGAGAATGAAAATTGAGAATGATAAAGAGAGAGAGTGAGAGATACGTAGAGATATAGAGAGAGATAGAGAAAATGGGAGAGAGATAGAGGTCAAACTAAACTACAATTACAAAATTGAAGTATGCAACACAAAGTATACACGAATCGAAACATATTTATACCTTAATTGAACAAAGCTCGAACCCTAATTGAATCATGGAGTCAAGCTTCGATTGACCCTATTCGAACCCTTATTGAACCCTAAACTGCTTGTGAGAGAGGCGAGAAACTGTTGAGAGAAGTGTTTGAGAGAAAGTGAGAAGTGAGAAGTGAAAGTGAGAACCCTAATGGGACTGCTCTTTGACTTGTTTTTTCCCCAAATTTTCATTTGCCGCTCTCTGATACCTCTCTATTTTCATTTGCCGCTCAGCAAATGAAATAAAATTATAGTACTGTCATACTTTTTTAAAAAAATTATTATCAATTTATTTTAATTTCTTGAAATTAAAATATAATTAATTAATCTATTATTTTCATAATTTTGTAATAATTCTGAACTTATACATAACTTGGTTTTCTTTATTACATTTTTAATGAATTTAGTTAAAATTTAATAATGTTTTGATATTACTTTATTTTAAAACCTTTTTATTTGAAATTTATAAACAAAATTTAATATTTATGAAAAATCAATATTTTAATTATTTGAGGGAATATTACGTTTTAAAATGATTACTTTAACGATTTTGTTAAACTTAATTATTTTTAAAGTCAAATAATTATTAAATCATTAATTTTAAATAAAATACAAATTTTGTTCATGAATATTCTATGGTAACACATCTCATGGTGTTATCCATTGTAACACATTTTATAACTATAGTAACATACTTCTACGGATTTGGTAACACCACAATCACAAGGTTGCGATAGCTCAAAATTTTCATACCTATGGTAACATCCATAGTGGTAACACCCATGCCAAAAGGTTGTAATAGCCATCTATGGCGTAGTGTTGGGGGGTGCTAATGTCAAACCTGTGAGCTCTCTCACCATGTTCTAGAATCACAATCTAACAGTCTGGACGAGGACAATCTTCACATACTTTCTCAAATTTAGACAGGGTCATGGAGGAATCAGTCTTTTCACAAAAAAGGGGTAATCTCAACCCTATAGAGGTCTCTATCTACATCAGTTTCAAGCTCATGGTCGATGTGGACAGGGTTGTTGGATATGGAGACCTCCACGTCATCCGAGGGCCAATCATTCCTAAGTCAATTAAGCTAGGAAATACAAAATTTTCATCGTAAATGTGAAGAGGCTTAACAAGGATATCCTGAGGTTCCTCAATATCAGGTACCACAACCTTAAACCCGGTTCTATCTCCTGCGGACTTAGTTAAGAACGGTTTGATTGAAGAACGAAGATCTAAGTGTCTTGATCAGAAGTCATCTGCAAAATTAGATGGAAAAGGATAGGGTTTATTGGGAAACTTATAGATCGAGGAAGTTAAAAACAAGGTTCCTAGAACATTAACAGGGTATTGTTAGGTCCTCTAGAGTTTGTAAAAGGGGGGTTGAATACAAACGGTACTGTTTAATCGAATTTGTTCATCTCTTAAAATATTTAATCAAGAACAAATTAAGGTATAATGAAATGAAACAAGATTCAAGTTAAATATAACTTATATTAAACTTGATAGGTTGTTACAAATACTGTACAAACTATTTAAAATAAATTAGAATAAATTCAACATGAATTTTTTTATATTTATAATTAAAGATTGAATGCTAAAAAGCAATTCGATATAAAAACTAGGGATATTTAATCCGCTAGATAGTCCAAGGATTACAAGTAATTAATCAGTTCTAGTTGTTAAGATATTACAATCTAGCTTGAAATTAATTGCTATAGAATTTAAAGCTCCTGGGTTTGTGTTTATGAAGAGAGAAGAAAATCTGATGTTGTTGTGTTGTCTCTGTCTTCTGTTTGAAAAAATATCCAAGTGAAGTATTTTATTGGCTGCCTTGGTCTTTTAACTCTTCAAGTCTCCTGTCCAATTCTTAGAATTTAACTCATCAAGTACTATTACTTCATTTAGCTATCTCGGTAAGAATACCCAGGCTGGAAAGACTACCACCAAATAAACAACAAGGTAAGACTATTATTTACATTGGAAAGACTATTTTCAGAAAATCTCGGTAAGACTATATTTATACCTAGAAAGACTTTCTCAAAGTTAGGCTGCAAAGACTATGCAGTTTTATTTTGGTAAGACGATTAATTAAAAGTGGTAAGACTATTTTTTTAACAAATTCGGTAAGACTATTTAAATAGTCTTACCAGTGTAATTTTTTCAGTCTTTTACCAATTAAATTAATTTTGATGGTCTTTTCATATTTAAATTAATTCTGATTTATTCAATCTGTTAATTAATTTACAAAATAAATTAATTCTAATTGAATTAAATTGTTAAATAAATTAAATAATTGATTTAATTAATTAATATATACAATAATTAACTTAAATTGTTGATAACAAAGTCTTTTCTTTAATCCATTGAAATTACTAAAGGGCATCCACTAAATCACCATTGACACTGGATGTACTGTCTGGTTCATGAGCGGCTAACTACAATCAATTTTCTTCAACTTTCGACTCTTAGCTGTGGTTCTTTTCTTTTCTAATCCCTGCATTTAAATCTTCTATGCACTGTATTTCTTCTACTATCACTTTAGAAATCTCTGTCACTACAAATGAATCCACTTTCTTTGAGCACTACACTGAGGCTTGATCAAAAGCTGAACTTCTTTCAATGTAGTAAATCTTCAAGTCTGTAGATTGACATTATTCAGTGTAGAACAGAATAATGAAAACAATCATGATGAAAATTCTTTCGAATTAACAAGACAACAGATGGATTTGAGATGAACAGTTAAAATTGTAGAACTGAAATAAAAACATAAACATACAACACGTTCTTTAAAAATTTCAGGTGGATTTGTCGAGTCCACCTGAGGGTTGTATTGAAGAAAATAACATGTGTAAAGTTTACACAGCTGCAAGTACAAGACTTAGTGTTTACAAGAAAAGCTAATGCTCTATGCGTTTAAGCACAGTGTTTTCTTCTCTACTTTGCCTTGCTTCACTTGAAGATATATATATATACATATATATACTTCAAGTTTACAAACCCTACAAAATAAACGAATGTTACAAAGTCAAAGTATTCTGTAGGTTTGCTACCACTCCTTGTCTCCATGTGATGCAATTTTGTCTGGATTGTCTTGGACATATTTGCACTAGATTTACCAGCTAAATTGCTTGTGAGAATAAGGTATGTTTCTTTTTCTTCTTCGTTTCCAATACTGGCTTCCATACCCTTTTTAAGTCTATCAACCCATGTGATCTATCAGGCATATCAAGTCACTATCAACCTCTAATACCAAGACATTATTGGTTGCAGCATATTATCCATTGAAGTAGACATCGATCGATAGGTTGAATGTTGTTTGCTGGAGTGTCATATCCGTTGACGTAGAAGCTTCATCGATTAAAACGTCACTTCACTTATACAGAATTACATAGCACAAATTATATACAATTAGGTACCCTATTCTGCATATCCATTGATAGTCAACATGACTTAGGAATTCTAGCAACTATGACAGTAACAAACAACTTATCTGTCGAGACTTAAAGCAGTATGTTATAGACTTATCAATCGATAAGTTGCCTTATCTACGGATTTTATAGACTGGATATCCGTTAATAAGTTACAAGCTTAACTTATACAAATATGTTTTTCAAGGTGTTTTTGTGTGCTTATCATCAAGAACAACATAATTCCTAACAATCTTCCCCAATTTATGATTGATAGAATAACATCCATAAATTAAGAGCCTTGATGATAAAAAAACACCTTACCATGAATACAGAGTTCAAGTAAAAACATATGTATTGTAATAATCTCCAAAAGTGTAGAAAGTGAACTGAGTCAAGTTAAAGAATCATACTTTTACAAGGGATTCTCCTCTAGACTGAGCATATCATTGCTTTATGCCCCTTGCACTCCTCATACCATGGATTTTCCTTTTGTTTGCCTCAAGCTGCTCCTCTAGAGATTTGTAGATGATCTTTTCTTCTTTGTAATTTGGATCCAACATAGACATTAAGTGTTGTAAGTACTCATTGCTAGCCCTTTCCCATTAATCTTCTATTCTGAAAAATCTTCTACAATTGTGTTCATCTCTGAATTCCATTATCCAGAATGGATATAAATGAACCTTCCTACCAGGTTCATATGGAATGTTCAGCTTCTTAGGCAAACCCTCCTTTGAAGTCCAGCTATTTCTCAATTCATTGGCCTTCTTGAAAATTATGGTCACTACACCATAAACAGCCTACGGTAACACCAAAAAAATGTTACAGCAGGTACATTATATGTTACCCTAGGCCCATAAAGTAGCTAAGGTAACATCTTTCTGGTGATAGCTCTCAGCATGTTACCTTAGGGGTCTAAGCTAACATCTTTGATCCCTGACGTAACATGCATTTTTATGTTACCTCAGCTTACTATGGTAACAAAACTGAGGTCTACGCTAACTTAAAATCTATGTTACCTTAGAGGTCTAAATTTTTTTTAAAAACAGTGGGACCCACCTGAACCTACGTGGGGACCACCGTGGGACCCACTGTGGGGACCACTGTGAGCAATTATAAATTGATAAAAATTGCACATACATATTTATCCCAAAATTAAACTTGTTCATTCCAAATCCAACACATTACATAATTCATAATCCAAAAAACAAGTACATCCACCAACTAATTCGTAATCCACCAACCACAACATAATAAACACAAAAAATTAACCAACTACGAGAAACATCATAAACATTAAATCGGAATGAAACGGAGTCAATTGCTTCCTGTGCATGCACAAATGCATTTCTACATCCTCATCATATCTAGTACTACGTGGACTATATACTACTTTGGTGCGAAATAAGGCATACCATTCCTGCCAACTGCTCAACATCCATGAAGAATGACAATGCTACAGCAATTATACCAGTCAATATAGTACTCTTGACAAGAACTTATGTGCGTTTGTTAACCTCTAAAAAGAACGATGGCAATAATCCATCTCTAGCCATTGCCATCAGAATTCGTGACTAAGAAACACAAAAATAAAGGATTGTCAAGCCTATTAGGTTCAAGCAAAACATATATTACATATTTAAAAGTATCAAAAGGGATGTCATTTTCATACTATAAAAAGCTGGATCTAATAACAATCCATTAAATAAAGGGTAGGATGATTCAATATACTGGACAATCTAAAAGCAACCTTAAACATCACCAACAATCCAAAGTATCTCCGCAAACATCTTTCATAGACATTTTTCTATCCATAAATGCTGTAGAAAAATTTCGAGGTAATGGAGGAGGTCCTCTTTCCCCAATAATGTGCAGCTGTGTTATGCTATCTTCATAGCATATAACAGTAACTGATGGAGTTGGTTCATTATTGCAAAAATCTGTGTTGTTATTCCAGCTGCTTAGTACACTTGGATAATTTAGATGGCCCTGGATTCTTTGAAGAGTCTGGGATTGTGACGACGATAGTTGCTCTGAGTAGCAGATCAAGCTTGTAAACGAAAGGAGAAGCAGAAGTCTTGCCTGGCTAGAACTTGCAGTCATCGCGGGAACTACAACGTAATGTTAGCAATTGAAATAAATGCTTTAGTATTTGAGAGAATGAATTCATGAAGAACCACAGGTTATGGAAGTATCAGAAATACATTACAACCTCAAGATTCCATAGGTACTAAATTAAGATCTATAAATCAAAATAAATGCAGAATATAATAATGCAGCTGCTCTGCAGATGAACAAAAAGAAAACATAAACTTTGATTACTTGCAATTGTAGAAAGTAAGATAAACTAAAACACATGTCTAAACGGTAGGATTTGAATTATTTTAACACTAGAAAACAATCAAGAGCCCTGTCAAAATACTTCAGATTCATAAATTATTCATAAATTTGTTGCTTAATTGTGGCGTTACCCCCATTTGTAAAGAACCTCAACAATCTGGAAACAAATATAGTATCTACCATGCATGTATTTGTAGGAAACAAGTCAGAGATGATACATGTGCAACTATGCAAGGACCTTTTAAAGTCCAACTTTATGACAAGCTTACCTCTATGTAAATGCAGAAACACATAAAACCCTGTATTGGAGACTTAGAACTTTAGTTTGGTGTATGTGTGTGGAACATGTGAGACCATTTGAAACCAAAAATTTGCAGGTGAAGTGGTACTTAGAAATGAAGTAATAGCACTACCAACCAATTAAATTCCACTTGAATCTAATTTGCTTTCTAGTAAAAGTTACTCTGCTCAAACTTGCACAAAGCAAAAGTAGCTAGCATTAACCACAAACACACACATGCACATGAAAAATATTACTTACCAAGCTATTTAATTCCCAGCACAGAAGTGAAAAGTAATGTTTAGAAGAAAGATGGATAGAAAAATACGTATGAGGTAAATACGGTTGTTCCTTGTTCTGTATCCTCAAACATGACATATGCTAACCAACTTGAGAACAGTAGAAACAGAAGTCCTAAAAGCTGCAATTGACACACGTTTAGAAATGAAGCCAACCAGTCCATGAAAATTAACAACATAAAACAAGAATATGTGGCACTAAAACAGCTTCTGGTATTCAAAACAACATCGCAACCTTCCTGTTAAAATGGAGTACAGATATAGTACAATTTAAAACAGAGATATAGACATATAGTGAAGACGTACCAAAACATTAACGTATGTGGCAACCATTCCAGCAAGGATAACTAGCATATCTCGTAGATCCCTGAAGTAAATCACAATAATAATTATCAGGAAATTAAAGCATAAATAAATCAAATCAAAATTAACAAAACACTAAGCACCAGATAACAAAAAATAATTAGATAAACAACAAAAATTCCAGCAAATAATCACAAACTATATAATATAAAAAACTGAAGAATAAAAAGATAAAAAAAACCCTTTAACAATGAATACAATTGATGACTACCCAGTTAAAAAAAGTGAATAAAAACGAAGTTCTTAACCAATCTTGGTTGCGTACTAACGCTTCAGCTATTTCCGGAAAGTGAACTCCGATGTGAAGCAGCAAATCCGAAGCCCAGGCCAACCGAAGAATCCCTGAAATCGAAAATATAGATCAATTAGCTCAAGTTTAAGCCTAATTAATGAAGAAATCGAATTGATGAACTCAAAACGAAGAACCCTAATTTGAAAAAGCCCCAAATTGAAGAAATTTAAGCCTCAAATCGAAGCCCCAATCAACTGAGAAGCCCTGAATTGAACCCAAATACACACTAACATGAAGAAAATTATAGAGAAATTGAGGGAGAGAGTTTTAGGAGAGAGGGAGAGAGTTTTAGGAGAGAGAAAGGGGAGGGCCGAGAGAGTTTTATGAGAGAGTGAGAGAGTTTTGTTAGTGTTAAAGATTGAAATTTTTAGTTTGGGTGCTAGTTTTTGCCGGTTACAAATTTCACCGATGTGCGTGCCATTTAACATTGTTATAAATATATTATTTATTTTTTGATTTTTTAAGAATTTTTAATTTAAAGTTAATAAATAAATAGAACCTGAGAAATAATAATAGTTAAATACCTTGATATTTTAAAATAAAAACTCATTTACTTGGTAAACTTTTACTTTCTACAAAATTGAAATATTTTAAAGGTAAATGTGATTTTTAAATAATTAAACAATTTTTTGGTTAAAAAAATTAAAAATTGAGTTTATTAATGATCTAAGGTAACATATCATGTATGTTGCTAACATCCAACACTTTAAAGCTAAGGTAACATCACGTTTGTGGCTAAGGTAACATAAAAAACAAAATGTTCTGTTAGGTCCATAGTAACATGCTAAGGTAGCATTTTCTAGCAACATCCATGAAAAAAATGTGATGATAGGCCATTTATGGCGTAGTGGGTCTTTGCCTCTGGAGTGAATCCCCCAGTTCTTTTCATTAGAGACCGTATTTTCCACAGTTTGCTGTAGCCTTCATTCATCACTTGATGTAGGTAGGGGCCAGGTTCTGCTGTTTCCTCCTTTATAGGTGAAAATCAATCTCTCTGGTACCCTGTTGTCCTATATGCAACACTCACATCTTCCGCATCATCCAAGAAAAGATTGACACTTGAATATTCTTCAATGTCAGCAATATAGAGTTCAGTATCTTTCTTGGTACCCTCCTTGCAACTTGAGGAACCTCAGTAATTTGAATTGGTCTAGCTAATGGTTGTTTCCTAGTTCTGGTTCTCCTCCTTACAGGTGAGAGTATGATCTTTGGAAATACCAAGCTGTTGATGTCAAAATCAAATTCCAGTGGTTCTTCCTTTATGAAATTAAAGGGGTTGGATGTTTGAGTGGGTTGCTGTGTGTCTTGGGTTGGAGGTATAGTAGGTTGAGGTTGTGTCGATTAAACTTGATCTTCTGGTTTTGGGCTCAAAGTTCTTTTAGCATGAGACTTGACTCTAGCATTAGTCTTGACTCCGTTTTTCCTTTTCTTGCACGCAGACCTTGTGTTCATTTTCTTTTTCTTAAATTTGGCTCTTCTTCTATAGCCTCTTGTTACATCTCTTCTTTTAATTCTCTTACTAGCTCATCAGCCAGACTAGCTTCTTTCTCAATGCATTCTGCAGGTTGTCTAACAATCTGGCCAGCTTGAAGTAGCCTTGCAGTTTCTTCAGCCTTAGCCACAACAAAGTTTGGATGACCTGCAGGAACATATATTTTCACTCCATCTCTGTAGATATGTGCTAAGTTATCTCTGAGTCCCACATCAGTTGCAACCTTTTATTTTAATTCAGCAAGATGCTCGCTCATTAGCTTGAATTCATCTGGATTTGGCATTAGAAAATCAACTCTCATGGTGTTTTTACCAATTTTCTTCAGAGGTGACTTCTTATGCTTGAGCATAGGCTTAAATTCAGACACATATGATGGCTCCCCTCTGGCTAGAGATTTGGTAAACACAAAATCTGAAATTAGGACTTGTCTGATTGATGTGCTTGAGAAATTTGAGGATTAGCAGCCAGCCTTGTGGCAATAGAGTCTTCAAGTTAAATGACTGATTCCTCCTCACTAGTTGGAATTACTGGAGCTGTTAGAATTAGAGTAGAGTGAAGTTTCTCCCCCTCACTGGTTGTCTCCCTTACACCAAACTTCTCCCTCTTTTTGTTAGCATCAAGGGTTTGAGTAGTAGGCAGATTCAACAGTCTTTCAAGGAGGGTAATTTGTCGATTGTGAGCCTCAAGAATGAGTTTTTGATCTGCAATCACAGTACTCATTTGAGACTCCAATTTGTCAACTTTTGCAGACAGAGATCCAATCTTCTTGTCTTTTTCTACATCTTTCTTCATCTTGGATCTAAGCTGCTGCATGGTAAGGGAAGGAAGAATGAGCTCCAAGTTCTTTGACTGAGTTTCTAATGCATCTCTGATTGCAATCTTGAAGTCATCCTGGTCCACAACCCTTTGTTTGAGAAGGCATTTATGCAATTTGAGTGTTGAGTATTGAATACAGTAAAAGAATACAGAGGGGGGGTGAATGGATTCTTGAACTTTTCTGGTTCTTGAATCTGTGTAGCAGATAAGTATCTGTGTGTGCAAATGTGTAGGTGCGGATAAGAAATGAAACAAGACACAATATCACTTTAATCTAATATATTATTAGATAAAGGTTGCTACAATCTGTGAATATAAATGACAGTATTCTCAGCTTCATTTTTCTCAGAGAGATATGACTTACAATGTATGAAAAACTTGACTTCTCTAAAGTTAACTACTAAGGAAGTGAGGCTGTATCCTTATAGAACATGGATACAACCTACTTACTATAAATAAGGTAGCTGAACGAATTACTTTCTAGTTTGTCTATCCTTTTTGAGTAAGTGTCCAAACGGTTACAGATTTGACTTTGCAAAGCCTGTTCAGATCCACTTCTTTAGCCCTTTGTCTCTTCTATATCTCTCCAAGCTTCCTTGTAGGCTTTCCAGAGTACGTTACAAATTATGGTCCATAAAGTGCATTGGCATGTTGCAGGTTTCAGACTTGTACAATTTCTTCAGTATTTTGTCTCCAAGAATGTATTCGAGAAGTGACTAAGTGATTGATTCGAGAACTAGGATTAGATAACTCTGAGTTCTCGAATACTGTATGATTTACATTTTGAATCACTTCTCGAATAGTACTTTTCTCCAGGGTTCCTTGAGTTGTCAAATAGAACACTTGACTTATCGAATCCCTGAGATATCGAATAGTTCATTCAGAGTCCTTGAGATATCGAATGGAATTTTGACTTGTTGACTCTTTGAAAACTCGAATACCACTTTGACTTGTTGACTTCTTGAGTTCTCGAATAGAGCATTTAGACATGTCGAATCTCTGAGATATCGAATAAGATATTGAATAGTGCATTCAGAGATATCGAACAGTGTCTTCTTAGATATCGAATCTCTGACTTCTCGAATGCTAGACTTCTCGAATAGACAAAAGTACTTCTCAAATTGGTACTTAGGCAAATTCTTCATTTCTTCAAATCCCAACTGTGATTTATTTGACAGTCTTCATCTTCTTGCTTAAGACATGAACCTCGAAACTTCTTTCAAGCATTATTCTTGACTATATAAGTACAGTTAGACAACTAGGATTTGATGCCTACTACAAGTACAGAACAAGTAGAAACTCTACAACTAGAGGTTCCCTCAGTTAAGAGATCATGTAAGTAATGCAAAGCATTACAAACAATTAGGCTTGTTATTAGATGTAAACAGGCATGCCTCTGTGACTAACAATCTCCCCCAAATTGTGAGTGAGATTTTTAGTCACAATTTCATGTCTGATAACAAGCCTAACATACATAAAGATAAAACTTGAAAAGTACATGTATGAAATTAAATTGAGGACATAAATGAAATTACAAGATGAATAATCTTACAGTATGATGAAATGCTAGCCATTCTCATTTAATTCCATCTCCATTGCTTTGGCTTGTAGATCATCATATGCTTTCTGTTTTCTTTCCTTCTCCTTTCTTGCATTCTCATCCATGGCCTTTGTGATCTCTGCCAAAGCATCCAATTCTTCAATCATGATAGAGTCTTTGAAATCTTCAAGTACTGGTTTCAGAATGTTGGCAGGATAGTGATGGAGTAGGTTCATTCTTATATTGACATTATCTCTATTTCTCCTCTTATACTTCACCACATAGGGATTGAATTGAACTCTACACAATCCTTTTGCCCTTAGCTTTTCTGCTTCAACTTCCCGCCTATCAATCTCCTTCTCCCTTTCTAGCCATTTCTCAAAGCACCCATTTCTTATCTTCTCAGCATAGTCTCTCTTCATCTTCACAAAATCAATCAACTCCAGCTTCCATACTCTCTCCACCTTGTATTCAGAATCCAATAATGCAATGATCCTTTCTATTTCATATAGCTTGCCCCAATTTTGACATTGTCCTTGTTTGAATTTCTTCTCCCTTCCATCAGTATATTTAATCTCAAGGTAGTTATTCACAATGGCAGCATAGTAGATTCTCTGAGCTCTTAGATATTGCAATTGGTCTTTATCAAAGTCTTCATCAAGAGGTTGGAGTTTCAGTCCTGGATAGATAGTTAGGGTTCTTGATTTGGATAGCTTTGGTTTCCTTGCAGCTTGTTTGAATTTGATCCTTTTTACATGGTTGCCTGGCAATAGCATGTGACCTTTGTTTGTAGACCATTGTAGTATTCCATTAGCAGTTTGATTTTTGAAACACATAGATGGTTTCTTGACTTGAATCTTCTTCTCTTCTTGAGGTGGCAAAACAGTTGCAGAAGCCATAGATGTGGATTTTGCTAGGTCACTACTAACAGTATTCACCCTAGACTTAGAGTCTTGTGTTGTGGTGAGGTTACTGTCAGCAATGCCTAAGGCTTGCTGTTTTCCATTTTTCCTCTCATAGACTTTACCTTGGTCATCATCATCCTTCTTATTCTTGTCATCCTTCTTCTTCTTCTTATCTTCATCACCCTTATCTCTCCTTTGATGGCTTCTCCTCCCATCACTTTTATCTTCAGAGTCATCATCCTTATTTCTCCTAGGTAGAGCCATTTCTGGAATTGCACCAGTTGCTATGAAAGATCTGAGGATGTGAAGTGCTTCTATTTCTTCAGCATTTCTGACTCCACCTTTCTTCTGTAGTTGATTAGTGATAGCAATGATAAGTCTGTGATTTTTTAGAAGTGAGGTCATTGGGAATGACCAACTGCTTGATGTCTTCAATTTTGGTTCCAGACTGGTAGATGATTGTCCATGGCTTCTTGATTACTTCTGGCAGCCTTGAAGGTTGATCATTCCTTAAGTCATCATACAGACTCTTGTTGTTCTCATTTCTCTTCTCAATAAGCTCAAGTATGGCATCTACCTTAGAGTGTTTTAAGGCTTGAAGAGTCTTGTAGGTTAGATGCCATATCTTTGAATTGGATACCATCATTATCTCCTTAAACCATGAGCTATTGATTTTCCTGGGTATAACAGTGAGACAGTCAATCTGATCTTTCAGGCTCCTCAGATAAAATTGAGTGTCACTAGCCTGCTCCCTTGAGACTTTCAAAAACTCCAAGAATGCTTCATCATGATAGACATTTGAATTTACAACTTCTTATAGCTTGGCCTCAGTAACCACCTTTACTTCTACAGGCTTGGCACTTTCAGATTTGGAGGATGGAGGTTTATCAGATGGCATACTCCCTGCAACCACTATTGTTGTGATGGATTGCTTCTGGCCACCAGGAGTAATGACATGCATAGTTGGTAGAGTAACAACTGGCAGAGTGGTTGGGGGCTCATCAACTTTGGATTTCCCTTTCCCTGGCAATAGGTTTTGGAGCCCTTTGGTGACCTCAGTCACTAGCCTATCTCCATACAGATTTTTGAACATTGTCCTTAGCATGGCATTGGAATATGTGGTCTGATCAGATAGAGCTTGAAATTTATGCCCCAGACCGGTGACTGTATCCTTTAGGAGAGCTAAACCATTGTCCATCTTGGTGCAGGTAGACTTGCATACTAGAATGTCCTTGATTACAGTCTCCAATTTAGGGAATTTGGCCTCAAAAGTCCTTTTTATCTCATTCACCTCTTTGGTTGTGTGATGTGTAAAATAACTACAAGTGCACAGTGGTTAATTGTAGCAAATACAGGTTGATCCTCAGAGACTGAATTTTCAAAACCCTAATAATTAACTCAGGCGAACTAGACAATAAAATTTGAGTTGGGATTTAATTAACCTAATTAACTTAATTAGCAAAGATTATCAAATAATATGGAAAACCTAGGAATCTGAATCCATTAATCAATCACAATTAATATCAACTCACCCTAAAATCAATCCTCTTTTCTTCACAAATAAGATATATCAATCAACGAGACAAGCATATACTATGAAACTTGTTATCTAACAATAACCTATCAAAACTTCAAGGAGCAAGCATAGGCTAATGAAAAACAAATCCGGTAACAATAATATATCAAGATCACTTTGTCAATTGAACAATTAAGCACCAAGAAAAATTATGAGAATCAATTAATAGGAACGGGAAGAAATCAAGAATAATTAAATCAACTTCATCTTCATCCTAGGGTAAGAGATTTAGCTAGACATAATTATTAAATAAACAAAACACTTAGTAAACATGTTAAACGATTTATAAAAAGAAGCTGAACGAGAATTAAGTACGTAGTGGGCAGGCAAGCAAATAAGGAATAGAAAATAAAGTAATTAATAAACTAAAGACTAACAAAGGCGAATAAACAAGCAGATGGTACCGTGTGAGCAGCTTGATAACCAAACGAAGATAAAGAAAATAACGAAACAATTTATTAAAGAAAGCTAGAAGAAAAGTATTGCCGGGGTGCATAAACAGAGAACTCACAAAAATAATAAACTAAATAAAATTTTAGGTGTCTAAAGTGGTGTCTCAAATACAAGAAGAGCCCCATATATATAGGGAAAAACTTGGGCTTGGATCTTCGATTACAAATTTGATATTGAATATAATTTCTTCAATTTCCTTTTCTTCTCCAATAAGTATTCGATTTTTCCTCCAATTTCTTTGACTTCAAGAATTTTCCACCTCCTTTCCCTTTTTGCACCTTTTCCTGCTAGAAATCTGTTTTTATTTATTTTCCTACAAAACAAAATAAAACAATTTATTAAATAATAAAATTACAAAAACGGACATAAAATAGGTATTAAAAATATGATGAAATAAGGACCTATCAAATGCCCCCATACCTATCTTTTGCTCGTCCTCGAGAAAAATATAATATATAAAATACTACCTAAATAAAAAAAAATGCCACTTCCGTAGGTGATCACGGTTGCATTTGGCATATGCAACAAGCCCTTTAAACCCCTAGGTCGCCCTAGTGGATGAGTGAGGTCTCATGAGGGCCTATAGTGAATGTACCCACAAAATCCATCTAGCTCATGAAAAAGATTGCTCAATGCAACACCACACATACAAGTCATCTCATGCTACATCAACTAAAGAAATTAAAGTGAATTTGCAATGTCTTGGTGTGTAAGGTGCAAGTATTCACATAGTCTACTCAAAGAAATATGCATAGGTCCTCAAAAGTCCATGTCAAGTGTAAAAATAAGTTGGTAACCATGCTAAGCCCACAAGAGTACATCTTAGAGTCAAAACTTGGGATCTCATATGTAGAAACAAGTAACAACTCACCTTTCACTCACAAAAGAATATTCACTCAAGAACAAGGGTAAGTGTATCACTCAATTCCAACAAAATCATAAGCATGCTTGACATTTGGTATCAATTAACTTTAACACAACATACATCAATGACGATAATCAAAAGGTCTTTTATTTAGGTTGTAACGGGGCTAGGGACAAGGTATGTCAAGTAAAGCCAAATAAGGTGAAGTGTCAAAAGCTAGTAGGAACCATTATAAATCATATACAACACCATACATCCTCCCCACACATGGATTTCTAATCTTTTCCAACAAAATGCTTGACTAGTCGAATGAAGAAGGATCACACAAACACAAAAACATAATTATGCTCTCAGATAACTTTTTTTTTTCTATTTTTTTTTGATTTTTTTTTTGAGAGCTAAGATAGATAATATATATACAACCACAATCCTTCTTCAAAAATTTCTTGAACGACTAACAAGTAAGCAACAAAACCCAATATTTCCCAAAAAGTAATGAACAAAAGTTAACCCATCTCACACACCTTATTACTCCCTCAACTTTCTACTAGCCTTTGACAATTAGGATCAAGTATACGTTAGGCTAAACAAGAAAAAGGTCTAGGCAAGTAATGTGGTATGTCACCGAAAAATAAGTTTAAGCTCAAAGGGGTAACTAATTGATCACATATAAAGGGTGTGGTAATTTGGATAATAATTGGTTATTCCTAAATGCCTTTATCATCTTATCATCAAATAATGTCATGTATTTCAAGAAAGGTTTCAAACAAGTGCTAGCAATGCAAACAACATGTGGACACTCAAGAAAACGAATATAAAATGCAAAAGATATGCATATAGGCTCAAAATCTCACTTGGTGGTAAAACATAGTCAATCCCAAGCAAAAGTCTCTTTAATGCACCTACTTGTACTCAAAGCATGGAAACCAAATCTTCTTGCACATATTCATGTCCTTTTAATTACTTACAACATTCAATAAGTCTACTAGTTTCAACTCGCTAGTGTATGTGTGTGCACAAGAACTTAGCATATCACTTATCAGTCAAAAGCTCATCAGAAACACAAGAGTACTATAGCATGTAAGGGTGCATCAAGCCAACTTATAACAAGTAATCATTTCACAAGGCTAGAATTATTTTTTAATTTTTTTAATTTTTCAATTTTTTTGGTTTTTTTTATAAAATTAATACTACTAAATCCCTCCCCCATACCTAAATCATGCATTGTCCTCAATGTATGCAAATGATAGAAAAATGACAAAGTAAAAGGACAAGAATACCTGATAAGGGTTGACGGAGAAACACAATTACCTATAACACACACTCATACAAAAGAAACACAACACACACACTCCCCCATACCTAAACTTGACTATATGGGAGACATATCATGAAACAGATATGCTAACCAATACCAGATCGAGGGAAACTACCTTTGTAACACAGTCAACACACATTTGAAACACACCCATAAAAATAACATTATCCACTAGAGAAGTATGATCATACACCAAAATAAAACTCATACACCTAACATCATTCATAGACCAATTAAACGTTTCTTTATTGGGTTTAAGCAGATTAATTACTTGAAATTTTTGGTTATGAACTAAGTCACTAGAAAGAACATCATGATGAGTTTCATTATTAACTACCAAAGACTGATCAAGAGTGGAAAATGACGGATTAGGAACGAATGTGGGTGGCTCACCTACATGAGTCTTAACGATGGACCTATGATCAAAAGAACTATCCTCAAGCTGGGTTTCATGCTTAGAACAAATAGCATTCAATTCATCTAACATCGGATCAGAAGTAAAACTTCTATAAAGCTCATGAAGTTCTTTATTACTCTCATACTCTAACTTAACATCTTTTTCAAGAAAACACTCAATTGAATTATCCTCAAGATTCGACCACGAAACAACCTCATCTATCAAATTAACTCCTACATGTTGTTCAAAAAGCTCATTAGGTTGATTTCCTACATTAAAAACATTAAGATCTATCGTCATATTTCCAAAAGTGAGTTTCATCGAACCATTCCTACAGTTAATCAAAGCATTAGAGGTAGCAAGAAAAGGCCTTCCTAAAATAATAGGAATTTGATTTTTGAGACTTTTCACTGGTTCGGTTTCTAGAACAACAAAATCGACGGGGAAGACAAAATCACCAACCTTAATCAACACATCTTCCATTATACCCGTTGGAGTTTTAACAGAACGATCAGCTAACTGAAGAGTAACACTAGTCTTCTTAAGTTCACTTAAACCCAAGGCTTGATAAACAGATAATGGAAGAAGATTCACACTAGCTCCTAGATCGAGTAAAGCTTTATCAATGAAAGTATCACCTATGACACAAGAGATGGTAGGACAGCCAGGATCCTTATACTTCACATGGATTTGATTTGACAAAATAGAACTTACATGAGATGTTAGGAAAGCTTTCTTAGGAACATGAGTGGTTCTTTTATGAGTACACAAATCTTTTAGACACTTAGCATGAGAGGGAACTTGTTGAATCGCATCTAAAAGAGGAATGTTAATCTTGACTTGTTTAAAGACCTCAAAATCTTATCTAACTGAGCAATTGTTTGTTTGAAGTAAGTCTTTGAGGAAACGGGGCTTTCGGTTTAAATACTTTTTCATTAGAAACATCAGATTGGGGTTTTGAAGGTGTTTCATCGGATGGTGATGACTCATCAGATTTATCTACTTCAGAATTCTTGGGATTTAAAGATTGTTTAAGACTAGGATTCAAGAGCAAAGGATTTGGTTCAGATGTTAGCTTATCTTCTTCTTGAGTATTGACACCAACATGATTGTTGAATTGATTACCAGACCTTAGAGAGATAACAGAATTCACATTTTCATGAGACTTTTGATTTGGATGAAACTTAGGATTAGTCTCAGGTTGACTAGGAAATCGATTTTTCTCTCTCTCACTGATTGTGTTTGCCAATTGACTGACTTGGACCTCTAGCTTAGATATGGCTTGAGTGTTAGAATTTAATAGCTTCCTATCTTAGGTCATGGTTTGCATGAAAGATTGTTGAGATTGAGTTAAATTAGCTTGAGATTTTAATAATGCCTCAATACTCTTTTCTAAAGAAGTAAATCTTTTGTCAGATTCAGCAAAACCAGGAGGATTCAAGGGAATTGAGTTTGGATAATGACCAAGATTTTGAGGAGGATATGAATTAGGATTGGGCTTTTGAAACGCAGGTTGAGGATTTTGATTATATTGATTGTACTGACCTTGGTTCCATGAGAAATTTGGATGATTTTTCCAACCAGGATTGTATGTGGGTGCATAAGGATCATTCCTAGCTCTAGGTTGAAACATGGCATTGACTTGTTCAATTTCAGGGCAATTCTCTACCACATGATTAGGAGAACTACAGTTTGCACAGAGAGACATTTGAGATGACACATTGTTGGTTTCTAAGGCTTCTAGACGTCTAGTGAGTGTAGCTAACTTAGCTTCGGTTGCAATAGAATTACCAACTACACGTAAGCCCTTAGATGAGTTAGAATTTTCCGCTTCCTGATTAGGTTCCCTAGTTGACTCCCACAACATTGTTCTTTCAGCTAACTCCTCAAAAAATTTCCAATCTTCATCTTTATCCATAAACTTACCATTGCACATAGACTCTAACAAAGCAGTGGTTTGGCTATCTAAGGCTTCATAAAGACTTTTACAAAGTCTCCATTTTTCTATACCATGTTGAGGACATTTAGACAACAACTTTTTAAATCTATCAAAATATTTCCAAAAAGATTCATTCCGATTTTGTTGAAATTGGTTGATTTCATTCCTAAGTATGTTTGCCTTATGGTTTGGAAAATATTTTTTAAGAAAGATAGCAACAAATCCCTCCCATGTGGAAATAGAATTAATGGGTAGACTATATAACCACTATTTAACATCTTCTTTTAAAGCAAAGTTAATAAGCCTGAGCCTAATGGAATCCTCACTTAATTGTTGAAGTTTTTGTAAAGCACACACTTCCTCAAACTCTCGAATGAAAAGATATGGATCCTCTCCTTCTACCCCAGCAAACCTAGGTAACATGCTAATGTTGTGATGTTTGATTTCAAAATTATTCGCGGTTACTGCGGGTAAGACTATGCATGAGGGTTGAGCGGTACGAGCGGGGTAACAACGGTCTTTGAGTGAAATAGCCATGACTACGGGTTGAACTTCTAATTCTTTTGGCTCAATTCTAGTGGGTGAAGAAAACTCAAGTTGCCTTACTACTTTAGGAGATGACAGATTGGTTTGTCTTACTAATCTAGATGTAGTGTCTCGAACCCAAGCACTTTGCATACAAGAGAAGTAATCAAATAAGCACGTAGCAGACAAGAGCTATAAGTAAACACCTAAAAAATGGAAAATTAAAAAGAAAAATCTATATATTATCCTAAGAAAAATCTAGACCTTGCTCCTAACAATAAGATACTACTAAAAGTCACAACTCAAAAAGCATTCATCCTGACTGGCCAGGCAGGTGCAAGCATTGCCAAGAGGCTAAACACCTTTCTAGACACCAATCTAAATTAGCCAGATAAGCGTCACGCTTGCCTAGACACCAAACGAAAGAATACTTAGTGATTCGTTCCTCCCAGATTCTCTTCCTAATTGAGCGCGAGATCCTAGGGGCCAACGTCTACTTAATTTTATTAAGGAAAGGGTATGCAAGATGAACGAATTAGTGATTTGTGGACCAAGGAAAGGGTGATGAAATCCCTCACCTTATCTTGTAATTGGGTGGCACCCATAAGATTGATTGAATGATGCAACACATAAAAAACAAGAAAATAAACACTTATGGATGCACTACACTACGTGTGAAATCAATTAATACAATAAAAAAAATCTAGATGATGTGATCCTATGTGAGAGAATGAATGATGCAGCAAATTTGTTTTTAACAAACAATTAACTAACTAATATTTTTGGGTTTTTTCGAATTTTTAATTATTTTTTTTTTGTGTATTTTTCAATAATATTGAAGAAAAGAAAAATAGAGAGAGGTGATACGGAATACCGAAAAGCGCTTCCAAAAATTTCAAAAGAGACAGCGAGGCCTTCCAACGATCTTCTTGTCCAAGCTTTTCTCCGCTTCACAATTCCCTAAAAAAAACAAATAAAAGAAAACAAGAAACTAATCCGAAGAATTAATATCAAGGAGTGAAAAATACCAATAGTCCCCGGCAGCGGCGCCAAAAACTTGATGTGTAAAATAACTGCAAGTGCACAGTGGTTAATTGTAGCAAATACAGGTCGATCCTCAGAGACTATGAATTTTCAAAACCCTAATAATTAACTCAGGCGAACTAGACAATAAAATTTGAGTTGGGATTTAATTAACTTAATTAGCAAAGATTATCAAATAATATGGAAAACCTAGGAATCTGAATCTATTAATCAATCACAATTAATATCAACTCGCCCTAAAATCAATCCTCTTTTCTTCACAAATAAGATATATCAATCAACGAGACAAGCATATACTATGAAACTTGTTATCTAACAATAACCTATCAAAACTTCAAGGAGCAAGCATAGGCTATGAAAAACAAATCCGGTAACAATAATATATCAAGATCACTTTGTCAATTGAACAATTAAGCACCAAGAAAAATTATGAGAATCAATTAATAGGAACGGGAAGAAATCAAGAATAATTAAATCAACTTCATCTTCATCCTAGGGTAAGAGATTTAGCTAGACATAATTATTAAATAAACAAAACACTTAGTAAACATGTTAAACGATTTATAAAAAGAAGCTGAACTAGAATTAAGTACGTAGTGGGCAGGCAAGCAAATAATGAATAGAAAATAAAGTAATTAATAAACTAAAGACTAACAAAGGCGAATAAACAAGCAGATGGTACCGTGTGAGCAGCTTGGTAACCAAACGAAGATAAAGAAAATAACGAAACAATTTATTAAAGAAAGCTAGAAGAAGAGTATTGCCGGGGTGCATAAACAGAGAACTCACAAAAATAATAAACTAAATAAAATTTTAGGTGTCTAAAGTGGTGTCTCAAATACAAGAGAGGAGCCCCATATATATAGGGAAAAACTTGGGCTTGGATCTTCGATTACAAATTTGATATTGAATATAATTTCTTCAATTTCCTTTTCTTCTCCAATAAGTATTCGATTTTTCCTCCAATTTCTTTGACTTCAAGAATTTTCCACCTCCTTTCCCTTTTTGCACCTTTTCCTGCTAGAAATCTGTTTTTATTTATTTTCCTACAAAACAAAATAAAACAATTTATTAAATAATAAAATTACAAAAACGGACATAAAATAGGTATTAAAAATATGATGAAATATGGACCTATCATTGTGGCTGTACACACTTCATGAACTTCTGATTTTAGACCCTTGCCAAGGTAGTGTGCAGCTTTTAGAATGCCCTTGTAGTTGTCATTCACTGCTTCATAAACATCACTAGGGGTGAGAGATTTGGCATTGGACCCTAGTGCAGTGATGTACTCTTCTCTGATGTACTGGAGGCCCTCTGAGAGAGAAATATCAAATTTTCCTTGTAGCCAGGCATCTACATTGCCATCTCTCTCAGCATCATCTACTATCTTTGTCTTTTGCATCTCCACATCATCTCTGTGGCATAAGAGAATAGCTTCATAATCTGGATTTGGCATGTTTGCAGTGAGAATGTGCTGAGCAATCTTTGTGAACTTAGGGATCTGATCCACAATTAAGCTTTGAAGTGCTTCAACCGTCAACTGAGGTGGAACAGACCCTGATCCTGAAGCACTGTCATGTTGCACAGGCTTCAGCCATTGAGACAAGAAGTTAGAGCTAGAGCTAGGCAAGCTAGACTCCTCAGTTAGAGATGCAACTTCTGTAACCAGATGGAATGACTCTACTACTGTTGTCTCCACAAGAGTGGGATGAGTTACAACAGTAGTTGACACAGGCACAGAGTCTCTAGTAAAAACTATTGAATCCTCTGTGTTTGTGATGGTATCATCAGGATATGCCCCAGCTAGCATTCCCTCGCCATCTGAATGTGGTTTCTGGGTGGTGAGCACAGTGTCAAGCACCATGTCACTTGAATTTGTTGGCTCATCAAGAGAGAAGAATTCTTGATGATCAGGTCCTTGCTTCTCAATTGCTTGAGTTGCAGGCTGCAAAGAAATTTTAGGTGTAGGTTCTGGAAGAGAAGTGTCTTGTGGAATAGATTTTGGCAACTCCCCCTGAAAAATAGAGGGAGTTTCAAATGTGATGTGCTCTCCACTCAGTATTGTGCCAGCCTTATCACTCCCATGTGCTGACTCTATACATATAGGTGCATTGGGGAGGATGCTTGATTCTATAGATGCACCCTGTTGAGAGAATACATCTAGTGAACTATTTGCCCCTGATTTTACAACTTCAACCATTTGTGTGACTAAAGAGGTGGTTTTAGTTTTCTTCTTCTTTGGTCTGATTAAGGGTGACTCAGGTTCCTCACTTTCTAAACCTAATTCAAAATCCAGTGCTGCTTCTGATAATATGGTCAAAGGTGTAGAAGTAACCTGTTTTCTCTTCTTCTCCTTTTTACTAACATCACCCTTTTGAGGGGATGATGCAGTTGGCTTAGTGTTTGGTAGAGTGTTTGATTGAGAGGGTTGGTTAGCAGGCCATGGGTTAGCATTGTGTTCTACTTGCTTGGGATGTGCTAACTGTGACTTTGAATCAAATGTTGGCATGTTGTGGGGGTAAGTCCTAAACAAACCCTCCATATGGGGAGTTATGTTAAGTCTTACATCCACATCATTCCTAGTCTCCAAATTACCAAAAATGAGTTTGGTCATGGATTTTGGATAGTCTATTCTATTTCTATCTATCCCAGGCAATTCAATCAATTTAGTATTTTTAAAATTAAGAACAGATTGAATAAAGCGAGGGAAGAAAATGTCAGTACCTCTCTTGGTTGTGTTCTTACCAAGTATCCCATACAACTTTTGTAGGATGATTTGACCAACATCTATCTTTCTTCCATAAGCCAATGCATAGGCAATTTGCTGCGCCGGTGCACTGATTTGGTCAAAACTTGATTTCCTGGCAGTGAAGACTTGAAGGAGAGTTGCAAACATATAGCTCCACTCCTTTCTCAGATTCTTCCTGTTTAGCTTTCCAAGATTAATCCCATCTGAGTAGTTGATGAATTCAAAGAATTCTTCCAATTGTGCATTTGTGGCCAGTGTGTCATATGACTCTTGTTGTAAGCCCAGTGCTTGGTTCATGTCTGCTGTGGTGATAATGATTTCCTTATCCTGAATCTTGCAGTAGATGATATATGATGTTATTGCGATTTCCAGGGCTACAACTTCCACAACAGCAGTGCCCCAAAACTGTTCCAGGATGTCTATATACAGATTCGGGTTGGCAGAGAGAGCATCCTTGATGTATGACTCAGACATCCACTTTACAAAGCACTTGAAGTTCGCATTGGGTGCTTCCATATCACTGGTTAGGGCGATGAAGTTGGTGTTGAATTTCACGGTTACCATTGATACAGAGAAAAGAGAGAAAAGAGTAAAGGTTGAAGAAGAAATTTAGCTTTTGGTAGTTAGGGTATCAGAGGTTTTGGGAGTTTAGATGCTTGAGTAGTCGAGTGGAATGAATCGAATAGATGTAGAATTGTAAAAGTATGAAGTACTTGAATTTTCGATTAGTTATATGTTTTGTATCGACAAGTCAGGCATTCGAGAAGTAGAAAACAACTATTCGATAAATCAAGAAATGCATATTCGATAACTTAAGCAGATGGTAACTCACAGCTGGCATTTATCTAACTTAGAAATAATTCTAAATTAAATAAAATGTGTTTTTATGAGTGAATTAAAATTTTAGACAAAAATCCAAAATCGGTTGAGATTCAGCGAGAATTCAGCCTTTTCAAATGATTCGAGAACTCAAATATAGTATTCGAGAACTCAGTCATTAGAGAACTCAATTACCATATTCGAGAAGTCAAGAATACCTCTATTCGATATCTCTAAAAGATTCTATTCGAGAACTCGAGAGTGCTCTAATGAAACTTATGAGAGATGTCGAACAGTGAACCATTCGAGAAGTCTGACTTATCGAAATATACTCTCCACTCACAAAAATTAATTTTCACTATCTTTTAAAATTTACCAGTCATATTCAATGAAGAATATTCTAGCAAATTAAACACTGATTTTCTCAAAATTTCATAGAAATTTCAAGTTAATAAAATATAATTTTTCAACATATGCAACAGATTTGAAATATTTATAAATCATATTTCAGCCAACACTTACTCCAAAAATATTGAGAATTTAGATAAAGTAAGTGTTTATTGCTGCAACAATTTAGATGATATATTCACCTAGCCAGAATCTGAAGAATTTAGCATTCGAATCTCACTAACCAACCTTGTGAAGGTGGCTTCATCTAATAGCTTAGTGAATATGTTAGCTAGTTGTTTATCTGTAGAGACATAATGCAACTCAATGGTTCCATTAGTTGCATGTTCTCTAATGAAATGATATCTGATGTCAATGTGCTTTGTTCTAGAATGATTGACAGGATTGGCAACTATAGAGATTGCACTTGTGTTGTCACACATGATTGGAATTCTTTCCAACACAAGTCCATAATCTCTAAGTTGATTTCTAATCCAAAGCACTTGAGCACAGCAACTTCCAGCAGCTATGTATTCAGCCTCGGCTGTAGAAGTTGACACAGATTATTGTTTCTTGCTATACCAAGAGACTAACCTTTGACCAAGAAACTGGCAGCTACCTGAGGTGCTTTTCCTATCCACTCTGCATCCAACATAATCAGCATCAGAATAACCAACCAGGTTGAACCCTGTGTCCTTAGGATACCATAAACCCAAGTTTGGAGTGCCCTTCAGATATCTAAAGATCCTTTTTATAGCAATCAAATGTGATTCTTTTGGATTTGATTGAAACCTTGCACACAAACATGTAGCAAACATGATGTCTAGCCTACTTGCAGTGAGGTAGAGTAGAGAACCAACCATGCCTCTGTAGACTGAGATATTTACTTGCTTGCCTTTAGCATCTTCATCCAATTTAGTGGCAGTGGTCATGGGTGTCTTTGCAGGTGAGCAATCTTCCAAATCAAACTTCTTCAATAAATCCTTGATGTACTTGGTTTGACTGATAAAGATACCATCCTTCCTTTTACTGACTTGCAATCCAAGAAAGAATGTCAAATCTCCCATCATACTCATCTCATATCTGCTCTGCATGAGTTTATAGAATTTCTCACACAGCTTCTCATTTGTAGAGCCAAATATGATATCATCCACATAAATCTGAACTAGGATAATATCATCACCATGCTTTTTGTAAAACAGTGTCTTGTCCAATGTGCCTCTAGTGAATTGATTTTCAAGGAGAAATTGTGATAGAGTATCATACCATGCCCTTGGAGCCTGCTTAAGTCCATACAATGCCTTCAGCAATCTGTAGACAAATTCTGGGAAGTGTGGATCCTCAAAGCCAGGTGGTTGTTGCACATAAACTTCTTCTTCCAACTCTCCATTCAGAAATGCACTCTTGACATCCATTTGATAAACTTTAAAGTTTGAATGAGCAGCAATTGCCAAGAATATTCTGATGGCTTCCAATCTTGCAACAGGGGCAAATGTCTCATCATAATCAATGTCTTCCTGTTGAGAGTATCCTTTTGCAACCAACCTTGCTTTGTTTCTTACTATTACACCATCTTCATCCATCTTATTCTTTAGAACCCATTTTGTTCCAACAATGATTTTATTCTTTGGGTCCAACAGTGCATCATCAAGTTTCTTATGCTCAACCTGAGATAGAAAACAACCATAGAGGCACTCATTCTGAGTTGCTCTCCTAGTATTTACTCCTGCATTTGGATCTCCAATAATTTGCTCTAGAGTGTGTGATCTATCTTATTTCCTTGAGTGCTCAGCCTGATTTCTCATTCTTGATGTTGCTTCATCATCCAAGTCATGATCATTCTCATTTCCTCCCACTGTGAGGTTGCCACTATTCACAGGTGTGTCTTGGATGCTTGTTTCTCCACTATTGATTGGCACAAATTCTTCTCATGTATCATCATTCACTTGAGTTTGTTGAACTTGAGTTTCAACTCCAGTTTCAATTTCTTCATCAGAATCATCTAGATTATCAAACTTTAATGGATCTTTATCTTCATCATTGGCTTCTTCTAATCCAGGTAGTTTGTTGTCATCAAATGTAACATCTGTGCTTTCCATAATTTTCTTTTGACTGATGACATAAACTTTGTATGCAATTCTTTCCATAGAGTAGCCAAGAAAAATTCCTTCAAATGCCTTTGCTTCGAATTTTCCAACATATTCTAAATTATCCTTCAATACAAAGCATTTGCTTCCAAAAGTATGAACATACTTTAGACTAGGCTTCTTTCCAGTCATCAAATTGTAAGGTGTCTTTCCAGTGTTTTTGTTGATGAGGGTTCTGTTCTAGATATAGCATGCAGTGCTCACAACCTCAACCCAAAAACATGTAGGCATCTTTGCATCAAGCAACATTGTACTAGCAGCCTCAATTAGAGTTCTATTCTTTCTCTCAACAACTCCATTTTGTTGTGGAGTCCTTGGAGCATAGAATTGCTGAGAAATTCCATTCTCTTTGCAGAATGCTTCAAGTATGGTATTTCTGAACTCTGTTCCATTATCACTTCTTAATGCAATCACACTTGCATTGTTGGCCTTTGCTTCCTTGTCAACTCTCTTTATGTGCTCAATGATTACTTGTGGAGCCTCATCTTTTGATGCTAGAAATTCCACCCATGTATACCTTGTAAAGTCATCAACCATCACTAAGGCATACTTCTTTCTTCCTAGTGACATAATATTGACAGGCCCAAACAAGTCCATATGAATGAGTTGTAGGGGCTTGGTTATTGATGTCATTGTCTTTGACTTGTGGCTTGATCTTTTCATTTTTCCTCTTTGACAAGCCTCACACACTCCTTCTTGACAGAATTCAAGTGTGGGCATGCCTCTCACTAACTCTCTTTTGACTAGAGAATTAATGGCTTTGAAGTTCAGGTGCGATAATTTCTTGTGCTACAGCTAACAATCTTCATTTGATGCTTTTGAGTAGAAGCAACAAATTTTGTCCTTGTTTGCAGAGTCCATATTGGCTACAAATAGGCTTCCTTTCCTTACTCCAGATAGAGCAAAATCACCAGTCTTCTTGTGGGTGATCAAACATTCATCTTTGTCAAAATCCACCTTGAATCCCCTATCAGTAAACTGACCAACACTTAGCAGATTATGCTTGAGTCCCTTGACCAGTGCTACATCTTCAATGATGACATTTCCAACTTTCAACTTGCCATATCCCAATGTATTACCCATGTTGTCATCTCCAAAAGCAACCATTGGGCCAGCCTTCTCCTCATACTATAATAGCAGGGCCATATCACCAGTCATATGATTTGAGCATCCACTGTCCACAATCCACATGACTTTCTTTTCACTTTCTTTGCCCTGCAAACACAAAGGTATTACTTCTCCTTTGGTACCCAAACAAGTTTGGGTCCATGTGACTTAGAAACAGTTTTATTATAAACAACATGCTTATCAACTTTCTTGGTGTTAGTCTTCTTGTCACTGTTAGAAGTCTTAGAACCTGAGGTTTCAGACTTAGGTGACAGAGGTACCTTCCTAGCTTTAGGAGGACTCGAAGACTTTGACCTTGTGTAGTGTGTGTGAGAATTGTGACTGATACAACCATCAATGAATTGTCTTCTCAAATTAAAACAACTAGTCATAACATTCATGTTGCATGGCATACAGTCAAATTTATCACAGAATGGAGCATCTCTATGTCTTAGAGGCACAGAACAATCATAGAAAGGTTTGGGCACACTACCAACAGGTTTCTTGCATGCATGAGTTAAATGATTGGTACTGAAACAATTCTGACAAGTTTTCCTAGGGGCATTAGGCATATAAGCATAGTTGTTATCTTTGTTAATCCCTAACTTGCCATTTCTGTTCTGTTTCTTCTTAGTCACTTTTTTCTCAGATTTACTCTTCCCAGCTGAAACAAACTTAACAAACTTCTTAGGTCTTGACCTATCACCTACTGGCTCCTTGGCTTTTGACTTGACACTCTCACTCTTAGAGGATGCTTGTTGTTCACTGGATTGTGCCTCATCCTCATCATTCAACATTTGCTTGATGAGTAAGGCATCCTCATCAATTTCAAATGTTGAATCTTTAAAAATTGGATTTTCAGCCTTTTTCAAAATGTGAGGCACTTCCTCATGAACAACCGTGTCATCTTCAATAATAGCATAGCATTTTCTCTATTTAAGAGTGCATAGTCAAGTCCAATAGCAGCCTTGGGTTTTGCTTGAATTTTCTCATAGTAGGATTGCACTAGACCAGATGATTTCTTAAACGTTTTCAGTTTGAATTCATTTTCAGCTAATTCATCCCTAAGAGCCTTTTCCACTTGACTAGCACATAAAACCTTATTCTGCAAATATTCAACTTCTTTCTTAAGGTTTTCTACTTGCATAGCAGTTAGCTCAAGTTCCTCATTCTTTTTTATTAACATTTCATTTCTAGTAGACAGTTTAGCAATCTCCTCATTAGCAGCAGTCATACTAGTATGAATATTAAACATCTCAACAAATAGTTGTTCAATCACGCATTTATACTCAGAAACAGACATGTCTATAGTAGTGAGATATGGTACCTGAGAGTCTGATGAAGATGTGTCATCCTTGGAATTGGCCATCAAGGCATAGTTACAAAATTCCTGCTCTTCTCCATCACTGTCAGAATCATCCCAGCACTTCCCTTCACCTATGTAGGCCTTACCTTGTGTCTGCTTTTTCAGAAGGGCCTCATACTTAGCTTCGAGCTCAAGATACTCTTTATCCTTCTTTTTAGGCTTCTTGCATTCACTGGCAAAATGCCCTAGGTCATTGCATCTATAACACCTTACAGATGACCTATCCACATGGCTGGTTTTGAACTTATTCATGTTTGGTTTCACAGGCGCCTTGCTCTTGTTGAATGAATGGTTTTGGGTTTTAGGTTTGAAGGGTTGATTCCTCTTGAATCTGATGTTTGGAAATTTTCTGGCCATGAAAGCATATGAAGTGTTTTCCATCCCATCTAGTTCTTCAAGAGTGTAAAACTCTTCTTCCTCCTTCTCCTCAACAGGTTCACTAACCTCAGCTTCAGTTTCTTCATCATCTACTATCTCCTCTATCCTCAATTGGCTTGTAGATGCTTCTAGGTCTTGAATAGATTTGTTGACAATCAAGGCACATGATGTGTTTATCATTCTGCCTTTGTTGGCTTGGATAGCCCTTTTCTGAAGCAACTCAAGCTCATGAGTTTTTAAAACCCCATAGAGCACATCATATGTAACTTTGTTCAAATCTCTTTCCCTTAGAGAAACGACCCTTTGCTCTAGATGATTTGGTGAAGATAGCAAAAACTTCATGTTTAACTCCTTTGTGCTGTAAACCTTGCCATTCATCTGCAACTCAGTAACTAGCTTGTGAAATCTCTCAAACATCTCAGTGATGCTTTCCTTGGACTGTGCCATGAAAACCTCATACTGTGTGACCAGTATTCGTTTCTTGTTTTCCTTGACCTCATCCATTCCTTCACATAACACCTCAATGTGATCCCACATTTCTTTGGTAGATGTGCATGATGCAATGTTTGCAAACATTGACATGTCCATGGAATCAATGATTAGCAACATGAGGTGACTGTCAAGAGCAATCATCTCCTTTTCTGATTCTGTCCATTTAGATGGTTCCTTGGCCACATAAGATCTTGGAACAATTATGGTTCCAACAGTCTTCTCAGGTATCTCTTGTTGTGGAACAAAGGGACCATTCTTGAGAACCTCAGGATACAAAGGATGAGAGGCTTTGATGAACAACATCATTTTTATCTTCCAGAGGTTGTAATTCTCTTTGTCAAACTTAGGGACTTTCACCATTCCTGTGGTCTTTGGTGTATTCGAACTCATGATCGTTTTTAGGGGTGTTCACGGATTGGTTTGGTCCGGATTCTTGATTTTTCCGAACCAAACCAATATAAACGGTTTTTCAAAAATCAAAACCAAACCAGACCAGTTAGATGCCAAAACCAAACCAAACCAGACCATAGAAGAACGGATTGGTCCGGTTTCGAACCACGGTTTGAACTTTATATCATATTATTTTTTTAATTTTTGTTAAACTTAAAAATGAAATTGTAATTTAAATAAATATAAATAAAATTTAATAAACATAAATATTATACACTACATATATGTATTACAATATTTGTTTATCAATCTTTAGTCTCCTATTTACGTATTACATTTATATAATTCAATTGAATTTATATAAATAGTAAACAAATTAATTTAGTGTAGAATTACAAAATATTGATAATTAACTCAATATTAGATTTATTAAGTAATTTTTTTTTTTTTATTAAATATACGTATATACATTACGTACTATAAGTTATAATCTTAACTTATAATTATCTACTAGAATTTTTAGCGTATTATTATATAACGGTCCGGTTTGGTTTAACCGGTTTTAAAATATTGAAAACCATAACCAAACCATTTATGCAAAAACGGTCCGGTTAACCGAACCACTAACAACGGTTTTACGGTTTCGGTTTTTGTTGGTTCGGATTGTTGTGGTCCGGTCCGGATTCACGGTTTGACGGATTGTTTGAACACCCCTAATCGTTTTACTGTTTTTGAATAAACAGCCCGCTCTGATACCACTTGTTGAGTATTGAATAAAGTAAAAGAATACAGAGGGGGGGTGAATGGATTCTTGAACTTTTCTGGTTCTTGAATCTGTGTAGCAGATAAGTATCTGTGTGTGCAAATGTGTAGGTGCGGATAAGAAAAGACACAAGACACAATATCACTTTAATCTAATATATTATTAGATAAAGGTTGCTACAATCTGTGAATACAAATGATAGTATTCTCAGCTTCGTTTTTCTCAGAGAGATATGACTTATAATGTATGAAAAACTTGACTTCTCTAAAGTTAAGTACTAAGGAAGTGAGGCTGTATCCTTATAGAACATGGATACAACCTACTTACTACAAATAAGGTAGCTGAACAAATTACTTTCTAGTCTGTCTATCCTTTTTGAGTAAGTGTCCAAATGGTTACAGATTTGACTTTGCAAAGCCTGTTCAGATCCACTTTTTTAGCCCTTTGTCTCTTCTATATCTCTCCAAGCTTCCTTGTAGGCTTTCCAGAGCACGTTACAGATTGTGGTCCATAAAGTGCATTGGCTTGTTGCAGGTTTCAGACTTTTACAATTTCTTCAGTATTTTGTCTCCAAGAATGTATTCGAGAAGTGACTAAGTGATTGATTCAAGAACTAGGATTAGATAACTCTGAGTTCTCGAATACTGTATGATTTACATATCGAATCACTTCTCGAATAGTACTTTTCTCCAGGGTTCCTTGAGTTGTCGAATAGAACACTTGACTTGTCGAATCCCTGAGATATCAAATAGTTCATTCAGAGTCCTTGAGATATCGAATAGAACTTTGACTTGTTGACTCTTTGAGAACTCGAATACCACTTTGACTTGTTGACTTCTTGAGTTCTCGAATAGAGCATTTAGACATGTCGAATCTCTGAGATATCGAATGAGATATCGAATAGTGCATTCAAAGATATCGAACAGTGTCTTCTTAGATATCGAATCTCTGACTTCTCGAACGCTAGACTTCTCGAATAGACAAAAGTACTTCTTGAATTGGTACTTAGGCAAATTCTTCATTTTTTCAAATCCCAACTGTGATTTATTTGACTATCTTCATCTTCTTGCTTGAGGCATGAACCTTGGAACTTCTTTCAAGCATTATTCTTGACTATATAAGTACAGTTACACAACTAGGATTTGATGCCTACTACAAGTATAGAACAAGTAGAAACTCTACAACTAGAGGTTCCCTCAGTTAAGAGGTCATGTAAGTAATGCAAAGCATTACAAACAATTAGGCTTGTTATTAGATGTAAACAGGCATGCCTCTGTGACTAACATTGAGAGTAGCTAGAAAATTCTCTTGCACATGCTTCAGAGCTGGTTTAGCATCCTGTAAAGTAGCTACAGTCTTCTCATACTGTACTACTAGCTCTTTGTGATCATCCTTAGAGATATAGACATTTGACATCAACCATTCTGGTAAATCTCCAGGTTGCTGTGAAGGTTCTTCATCTTCACCTTCATCTGTGAATTCAGAATCATACTGAAAATCTTTAGCAGCATTTGGAGTCAGCTTGGTAAGAGCATCCATAGCCCTCTGCATAGATTCATTAGTGTGTACCAAGTTCAACTACTGCTCAGCCTCCACATTTCCCTGTTTAGCCCAAGAGTCAAGGACTGGATCAAGGTGAGTAAAGGTTTCAGCTCCAAGAACAGTTCTATGAATGGCTTTTTGTGGTGCTTGTTGATAGTGACTTGTTCTAGGGGCATCATCAACCTCCATTGACACACTTGCAATGGCTTTATCCACCCTTATGTCTCATGTACTTGCTTTTCTCTCATTTTCTCTCTCTCTTTTTGCATCAGGGGCTCCCCCTGTCTCACACCTCTCACACCCTCACCTTCACCTACTAAGGTGGTACTCTCATGCTCTCCTTTTGCATGGCAAGAAGAAATTGCCAACCCCTCACTCACATCCCTCCTTTTGCCTGCTCACAAAGCAGCCTCTCACTCTCAGTAATGACACTCCCTTCCCTCATTCCTAGAAGTGTTTGAACTACTAATGTTATTTCTGCTGTAGTTGCAGTAGACTCAAATGAAGGAGTAAACTGTCTTAGATTAGATACAGTAGCAAGAAGAACATTGATCAAGGGATTTAGAATCTCCATTGATATTGTAGTTGATGCTACCAATGGATGACTGCTGTTAAGCATATCCACCGGTAAACAAACACTTGGTAACGGATGAGAAATATCCGTTGATGGAGTAGAAGAGATAGCAGTTGATAGTGACTATGGTTGAATCTTTGCAGATAGATTTTAAAGAATGAGGCACAGGTTCAGCCACAACTTCAGGAAGAATGAGCTGTTGGTCCAACAAATCATCTAAGAGATGATGACCAGCAGGTTCTGAGTGGGGCTCCTCCCTTAGAAGTAAAGAGGGAGAATTTGTTTGTGATGTAGAAATCATATCCACATCTAGAGATAGAGATGGTGAATTGGGATTAGCATTGCAGTTCGAGAAGCTTAGGTTCGGAGTAGATTATCTTTTAGATTGTCATTCTTATCTTCGCTTTTGTAATGAGTACCTTTGTAATTAACTTTTGGTTTAGTAAATTGTAATTTATTTTAGTTTTCAATTTAGAATTAACTAGCTTATAACCCGTGCGATGCACGGATTTCTTTTATTATGTAATAAATTTGACTTTATTTTACAATTATAGTTTTATACAATCATTATTTTCAATCATTTATTTTCATTTTAATTTAACTAATTTAATATAAATTTAATTAATGATATCATGGTTTAAAACTAATTTTATAGATTTTTAAAATAAACTTGTCGTAGACGGAATTCGAACCTTGAAATTTTAGTAAATTAATTTAATCATGTAATACATCTACTCATTAGATCTAACGATTTTGATTTTTTTACTAAAAATCTAACGGTCATTATTCGTTGTATACGGATTTCTATTATATTTTGTTAGTAATTAGAAGATATGGTGAGATATTTTTGGTGGTTGAAAGATATGGTGCAATATTTTTGGATATATATATATATATATTAATGATTGCAATATTAGTTTTAAAATAAAAGGTAACGTGTTTTAATTAAATAAAAGGTAACATGTTTTAATTACATAGAAATATTAATAATCGAAAGATATGGTATGATTTATATTTTTAGTTGTTTATAAGGGGTAATATTTTAAACAAAAAGGGAATCAAATCATAGATTTCTCAATATAACAATTTTTAGTACGGAGTATTGTTGTATCTAACGGTCCTGGTCTGTTTGAGATGAAGATCTAACGGTTGTGAATAGCTTGGTTAACCAAACTACAAACTACAAAAGATCTCTAGTTTGCTTATAATAATATAGTATAGATAGTCCGAAAAGTTGGATCGTTACACCTACATGTTTCGTTGTAATTGATACTAAATATTATTATAACTAATTATAAAGAAAATAAACGAAATGGATCATAATATTCACACAAATCATATAAATTTAAACTATATCTTTTGAACAACTTTCGTGAAATTCTTTGAGAACTGAGTTCTCTTATGACGAATTCTTCCTAAAAAAGAAGTAATCTGTTTTTTAGTTAAAAACACATGTAACATGACAACTTGGCTTTCCAAGAAAATCAGATGACGTGACCACATCCTGCATATAATTGTATGGGGATGCAAGTATATTGTGACACCAATACCGTATATACCAAATCTTTTGCTTGCAGTGTCCTCCAATCTTGGAATGACATTTTTAGATTAAGAGTGTGTTTGGGATTGCTGTTGCAGACAACTACAGCAGCTTATTTCTGAAAAGCAGTTGAAAAAGTGTTTGATAAAATTTAAAAGCTGCTTTTCTGAAAAGTGTTTTTAGCCTAAAAGCAGCTTTTAGTGAAAGCAGGTCCCCATGCTTTTGAAAAAAATTGTTTTTCAGCTTTTGCGGAAAGCAGTAGTTGGTTTCAACATCAAATCTCACCAAAAACATTATTTTTGTTATATTTTTACATCAAAATATGCACATATAAAAAATATTACCAAACAGTCTTCAGCTTTTTACAACAGCACTTTTTTCACCAGCATTCACCAACACTTTTTCTAACAGCACAGCAATTTTTAACAGCAATGCCAAACAGAACCTAAAGGTAAGAAGATTTGCTGCTTAATTGGTTGGTAAACAAGGAAAGAAGATAAGTAATTTTTGTACAAAAGATGCCCCCGTCTTATGCTATCTTCCCAAATCAATAAAAGAAAAGAAAAAAAAATAGAAAATGGATTATTTTCTTTTCTTTCTAAATCTTTTAAAAAATGGGAAGAAGATTTTGAAAACAAATACATAAGGATTTTCATTCCAAATCTTTAGAAGACTATTTTTTTCTTTTAAAAAATATTTTCGGGAACAAGTTGAAGAAATCAAATCTTTAGGTTTCTTTTCTTTTCTTTCAGAAAACAATTTCTGGAATCCGCAGCTGTTGAAAAATATTTTGGAAAAGAAAAGAAAAGTAATGAGTAATTCCAGAATGATTTTTTTGGAAAGAAGAGAAAATAAAGCTAAAGATTATGAAGAAATTCTCTTTATATTTGTTTCCAAAATCTTCTTCCCACTTTGAAAAAATTTGAGAAAAAAAGAAAATTAATCATTTACCATTCTTTTCTCTTCTCCACAAAATTCTGGAACGCATTTTAATCTTAAACTTAAAAAGCTAGATTTGTAAATATTAAGAATATATATCCGGTACAAAATTTAACATACATACTTGGTGGTAATTTAGTTATTATGTGTAGAGCACGGGTTGCTTTTAATTTTTTGTAATTTGTTTATAGTGTAATATAATATTATAAATATTAATTTTAATTTGTTATAGTGTAATTTCTTATTTGTTTAATATGTTTTTTAATATTAAAAAATAGGGTTGAACCAAACTACCAATTATCCCCTAGTTTATAGCCACACTGACACACACGCCACTCCTCTCGATCAAAACTCTCGGCTAAATCTTTGCTTACCCGGAAATGTTTTTAGGTAGATAAAATATTAATTAAATTTATTTTTAATTCAACTAAAATTATGGCTAAAAAATAGGGTTGAACCAAACTACCAAACTACCAATTATCCCCTAGTTTACTTATTATAGTATAGTACTAGCTTATAACCCGTGCATAGGAAAAAATCCGTCACAAATCTGTCACAAAACTATATTAGTGATGGATTTGTGACAGAAAAATCCGTTACAAAATATATAAATAAAAAATATTACAATTTTGCGACGGATTTATGACGGAAGAAATCCGTCATAAATTTCCGTCAAAATCCGTCACCAAACTATATTAGTGAGGGATTTGTGACGTGAAAGGATATCTTCGATATATTATTTGTTTTGGTATTTGTACAATTTAACATAAAATTTAATTACACTTAGTTATCCTCTCCACTAGGTCATTTAATTTAATTGATTCCGTCAAAAGTCAAAAGTCAAATTCTAGCAATATTTATTTTTAAACTATAAGAGATATTCCATTATTGCGAAAAATTAAATTATATTTTTATGGAATATATCTCTACACCAAGGCAATAAGATCGAAAAAGAAATATTGATATTTGATATTTTTTAGATCTCCGTTGCGAAATTAATAAGGCGACAGGCTCGAACAAAGAATATTCAAGGATTAATATTCTTTAGAGAACTCGTGCTATATTTAAAAACGATCAGTTTTTATTCAAAAATATTCCGCTTCGCACTCAAAATGTTTTTTATCCTCAAGAATATTAATGTTCAGTGGTAGAATATTAATACTCATTTTTATCTCGTGCCAGAAATATTTAAAATAATTTTTCTCCCATATCTTAAATTTATTTCATTTTCGGAGAAAATTATTTTAAATACTCAAAAATATTTCCTACACTCTCAAAATTTTTTATATATTAGGAAATATATTCTAAGTATTTATTCAAGTCATAACATTGGTCAAAAGATCTATCTAATTCACGGAAAGACCAATCGTATTTTATTTGGAACCGAAAGCTGATTTAATCGTATTAAATCCAAATAAAATACTTCCACTTGCTAGAATGACTTGAAACTTGAGATGGATCACTTAAATGTTATTTTCAATGCATGGTAAAATGTTCGTAATTTTCTGAGAATTTTGGTCCGAGCACGAAAATCGAGGCAGTGGGTCCACGTTTGACCATAGTTGACTAAGTCAACGTTGACCATAGTTGACCAAAACTTCCAGAATTTCATTTTATGATATTCCTAAATGCTCCATAATTTTAGAATTATTTATTGGGAATTTTTGTATTTATCGGGTATTTAATTAACAAAATATGTTACGTATTTATTCGTTAATTGATACGAGTCCGATACAATTAATTAGAGCTTAAAACTCAGCTGGGATATTTATGTAGAATACCACCCCCACTTGCAAAGAAACACAAAACCACTTTCCACCTCATCAATCCAAGTGCTTTCAATCTCAACCACTCTTTTTTCCTCCAATCTCCACCCTTCCTTCCACCCAACTCCTCCTATAAATAAACCCCTTCCCCCAACCATTTTCTTTAAGCTAAAGAGCCAAATAATTGCTGGGATTTTTGAAGTGAAAGCTCTCTAAATATATCCAAACACTCTCTACACCCACTTCATCTCAAAAACCTTCTCTTTCTTATATATACTTAAATATATCCAAGGTTTTTGTTCCATCAAGCTTAGTTCATCCAACCAAGCTCTCTCCCACCAAGCAAGCTCCTCTACCACTACTATCCGGCCTCCCGAAAGGCTGCCCAAAGTTCGACCATAAGCCAAAATCCGGCCGAACCTCCGGCGAATTTTTCCGGCGATCTCCAAAAGTGGTAATTTTTAGCTTCATTATTCGAGTCTTAACCGACCATTTTTATATACGTATAAGAGCTCTATACCTTCATCTTATCTTCTTTATTAAGCTCTTTTATCGGATCTATATTTGACGACGGTCAAATAAATACATCGAGCTTGATTTGATTCCCTTCTATCACCTTAGTGTTCCGGGGGAAAAGAATCTCAAAGCCATAATTAAATCTTTAACGCACTTACGTTGGCCATTAATATTTTATTGTTGTGTGGTGTGTTTAATTACTCGTACGTGTGTGTTTATCTTAATGCGTAATAGCGTGGCGCAAGCCATTTATATATTTTCCGCACTTTTTCTTCTTGTCCTCACACTTGTGAGTGATTTTACTTTCCGTACCTTTTTTTTTCCTTCGTCCTCACACTTGTGAGTGATATTATTCTTAACGCGTAATAGCGTGGCGCAAGCCTTTTTTATATATTTTCCGCACCTTTTTACTCGTCCTCACACTTGTGAGTGATTTTACTTTTCGCATTAATTTAACGCATAATAGCGGCCCTCATTTTATCCTATAGATAAAGTGAGCTACTTTTCTGCACGTGTGTGTTTTATCTGTGTGTGGTGTTTTATTTGTGTTGCGTTATATTTGTGTGTTCTATTTATTCGGCCAAATTAATATTAAAGTGCAAATTGTTAAAGTAATATTGTAACTCTCGTTTAAATATAAATCCGAATAGTCTAATCCAAGACTATATCGAACGAGAAGTTATTTATCAAAGATCCTTAAGCTATAAAGCTTTTACAAGGACTTGATTTATACATTACTTCGAAAATAGACGTATTTTCAATAAAGAAGTAATTTTAAGTATACTTCGATCTTTATAAAAAGACGAACCAAAGTATACGATTATAAACCTTATAAGCCTACGAGCTTAAAGGACTTAAATATTTACAAACTCCGAGATATATTTAAATCTCATCATACGGAGTATTGTATTAAAAGTATTCTTCGATCTACAAGTCATTTCGACTAAAGAATACACATAAAGTCATAATCATATAAAGCTTATTGAACTGATTATAATTAATATTCGTGTAAGAATATTATATTCACCCTAAGACATATTAAGTCCAAAACCTTTCTATATTACGGTTTGTTTCGTAGATATTGTTTTTTAAGTTTTGCAGTGAGGTGAAGTTGAAGTGAGGTGATTCTCGTTCTAAGACCCAAGTCCTAGGCATTAACGGGGAGTTAGTGGCCTTTGCACCGTGAAGAAGAGGAAAGACCCAAGACCTTTCATCTAAGATCCAAGACCGGCAAAAGCGAGGAATTCAAAGACTACACCAAGGGTTCTACATCAACTTTGAAGAAGTAGCGGGGAGTTGCTGTCTAAGATAAGTTGTGTAGGTTTCACAACGACTTTGAGGGAGTAACGGGGAGTTACGGTCCAAGACAAGTCTTGTGGGTATTACATTTATTTTGAGGTAGTAGCGGGTAGTTACGTATCAAGATAAATATTTGTAAGGTTGTGTAAGGCTTCTCCGCCTACTATAAAGGAGTCTCTTTATAGTGGAAGAAATCTCGAGTCCGGAGAGGAGCTCGGGGACTGGAGTAGGGGTGAGCGAATCCATTAGGGGTTGCGCCATCGCGAACCAGGATAAAATCTCCTGTGTGGTGTTTTCTTTCCTTGTCTTTTATTTCTGCACTTATAAACTGCATAAACGACTCGGTAAAGTTTTAAAAAGGGAAAATTATTTTAAAACGCCATAATAATTTTTAAATTGGTAATTAAGCTATTCAACCCCCCCTTCTAGCTTAATATAGCCCTCTTACGGGACCTAACAATTGGTATCAGAACGGTACTTTTTAACGTGCTTGTTGAGTGATTTGCAGATTTACAGGCACATCAAAAAGTGATCCTACATGGCGTATCTAAATACCATCGGTTGCGGTTATCTAGCTCTCGCCCTCCTCTATTTGATGGCACCAACTTTGCAACATGGAAAACGAGGTTTCGCATCTATGCTAGATCTCAAGGAGTCAAAGTGTGGATGGCCATAGAAGACGGAGTAGTTATTCCTACCGAAACAGTTGACGGTGTCATTATTGAAAAGAAGGTTAGTGAATACACTCTCGCCGAGGAAAATATGATGAATATAGCCGCTAAAGCGGAAATGGTTCTCACAAGTGCACTTGCAGAAAAAGAATATAAAAGAGTAAACAATTGCAAGTCCGTACAGGAAATGTGGAACAAACTAGTGGTTACCTACGAAGGAACCATCGATATAAAAGATTCTCGAATGGATACTTTAATCCATGAATACGAGAACTTAAAACTCCAAGAAGGAGAAAATATCATCGATATGGAAACAAGATTTACTCGTATAATTGATGAATTATCTCAACTCGGAAAGAATTATTCTCGATGTGAGAAGAATCGAAGAGTTCTTAAGTCTTTACCTCCAAGTTGGAAGGTTAAAGTTACTACCATAAAAGAAATGCATAATCTCAATGATTATGACATTGATAGTTTATTCGGGAATCTTCGTGCATACGAAGAAGATAATCTTCCGGATAAGGTCATTCCTAAAGTGGAAGACAAAAAGAAAAATATGGCTTTAAAGGCTATATTAATCGATGAAAATGAAAATGACGAGGAGTTAAACGAAGAACTCCAAGATCTCGATGAAAGCGAAATTGCTTTACTAACGAGACAACTTCGTCGTGTGCTACAAAGCAAGGCTCAAAGATACGGAAAAGGCTTCCTTAAATCAAACAATCAACAAAGAGTTAACTCTAAAGGAAGACCTAATTACTCTCAAAATTATAGTCCTAACTATAAGAGTAATTTTCCAACAACAAGCTATAATAAAGGCAAAGGCACTCAAAATACAAATGCCTATAATAATGCCAACAACAATAATAATCCTACTTACACTCCTCCAAAATATAAAGAACAAACTCCGGAGGAAACACAAGAAGTGTGTTTCGAGTGTAAGCAACCGGGTCACTTCAAAAGAGAATGTCCAAAGCTTGCTAAAGGAAGAATTCTCGTGGCGGAAAACGGTTGGGATTTAAGTGAAGATGAAGAAGCTCCGGAAGCTAGCGAAGAAATTGTCAACTTGTGCTTAATGGCTATCGGGGATGAAGCTACTTCAACGGAAGCCTCAACTTCTCATCAAGAGGTAAGTTCTAATCTCAACTACTTCTCAAATAAATTACAATTATATGAATCTAACTTGAATCTAGTTGATATGAGCAAGTATGATTTAATTGAGCTTGTAGTAGGTATCAACAATAAATATAAAGATGTTGATAAGAGACTCCATCTATTATGGTCCGAGAAAATGAAACTCGAAGAAATGTATCATAATCAAAGCAAAGAGTTCACTCGGATGATGGATATACAAACTCAAAACGAGAATGAAATGACATTTTTAAATGATCAAAATCATCTCTTAAAAGTTGAAGTAAACAACTTCAAAGACAACGCTCTCAATCTTGAAGTAGAAAATGTAGCATTAGTACTTCAAGTAGAAGAGTTAGAAAATGATAAGTTGCAACTCAATGACAACATTAGTAACCTTAATGTTGATCTTTTGAACTTAAAGATTCAAAACGAATCAATGGTTCGAAATAATGCAACGTCTCAATCTCATGAAAACAATCTTGAAAAAGAGAATGAGCTATCACAAATCTTTGAGTTAAAAGAAAAAGAGTTACAACAAGAAACTCAAAGATTAAAAGAAGAAAATTTCAAGCTCATATCTCAAGTTATGGATCAAGCAAAATTCTTTAACAACAAGATTGATGCCTTAAAAGATGAAAATGAAAATCTTGAAACTATTGTTCAAAGATTTACTAAAGGCAATGAGATGTTAGACAGAATGGTACACACTCAAGTACCCCGTAACCGTGAAGGTTTGGGATATGATAGGAACGCTCCTCCTAGAGAAGTTGTTCAACCAAGAGTGCAACCTATAATAGCTCCTCCTATACCACAAACTTTAAAATGTACTTATTGCAACAAAGATGGACATTCAGTTCTCTATTTCAAATTCAAGAGTGGTGAATTTAAGGGGAAGCATGTATGGATTCGTAAAGGATCAAGACCATACAAGAAGGTTGAGAAACAAGTACCATTTAACAAAGTTGCCTATAATGGTCAAAAGCAACAAAGGTTTCAACAACCTATTATGTCTCAAAATAGAAACACAATGCACTATAACAATGCTAGTAGGTATGCATCTAGAAATCAACATGCTCCCATTCGGAATTTCTATTCTCAAAATGCTCCCTACTTTGCAAATGCTAGAAATAATATGCATCGTGTTAATTCTAGATTTTATGATAATGCTAGATATCCACAACATCATGTTAGACATCATGCATCTAGAAATATCTATATGCCTAACAATGATTATTCTATGCCTAGATTTTATCATGCAAATTCAAATATTATTTATGATAGACTAACCCCAGGACCCTCAAGACAAAAGGGTACCTATAAATATAATTGATCAATTTTGTAGGTTTGTCTTGCCGCTAAACAAGACATGTGGTACCTTGATAGCGGTTGTTCAAGACATATGACCGGTAATGAGTCACTATTGAACAACATTAAAAAGGTCACTGCGGGGAGTGTCACATTTGGAGATAGTAGTAAAGGCATCATTGTCGGCATCGGAGACATCGGGAATAGTCGCTTCAAGATTTCAAATGTACAACTAGTCACGGGACTAAAGTATAATCTTCTCTCGATAAGTCAACTTTGCGACAATGATTACAAGGTAATTTTCTATACTACTCATTGTTGTATTTTAGATAAAGATTGGAAATTGATTCTCACTTGCCCTCGAAACAAAAATGTCTACACATGTGACATGAGCAAGAATGAGAATGTATGCCTAATCACAACAAACGATGACCCTTGGTTATGGCATCGAAGATTAGGACATGCCAACATGAAGTTGATTAAAAATATATCAACTAAAGATCATGTTCGAGGTATACCAAAATTAAATTATCAAAAAGATCATACTTGTGAAGCTTGCGAAATTGGAAAACAAATTCGAGCATCTCACAAAGCTAAATTCATGGTATCAACCTCTAGACCGCTCGAGCTTTTACACATGGATCTTATTGGTCCGGTTCCAATACAAAGTCTCGGAGGTTGTTCATACACGTTAGTAATCGTTGATGATTATTCACGATTCACGTGGACAGAATTTCTCAAATCAAAAAGTGATGCCTTTGAATCTTTCTCTTCTCTATGTAAAAAGATTCAAAATCAACAAAATAGTACCATCGTCTATATACGGACGGATCATGGTAAAGAATTTGAGAATTCTAGTTTTACGAACTTTTGTGATGAAAATGGAATCACACATAATTTTTCCGCACCATACACTCCACAATCAAATGGAGTTGTAGAAAGGAAAAATAGAACATTACAAGAAATGGCAAGCACTATGCTTAATGAATATCGTCGACCTAAATATTTTTGGGCCGAAGCAATGTCAACTTCTTGTCATATTCTTAATCGGGTTTTGTTACGACCAATATCTCAAAAGACTCCTTATGAGCTTTATTTTGGCAAAACACCGAAGCTTAGTTACTTTCGAGTATTTGGTTGCAAATGCTTCATATTAAACTCGAAAGACTATCTTACCAAATTTGATCCTAAATCAAATGAAGGTATATTTCTTGGATACTCTACAAATAGCAAAGCCTATCGAGTATTCAATCTTAAAACACTTGTGGTGGAAGAATCTATGAATGTTGCATTTGATGAAAGAAAGCCACCATCTAAGTACAAAGATCTTGTTGAAAACGACAAAGTTGAACAAGACGATGTAGAAAATATTATTCGACAATTCGAAAATATGGATCTTGGAACTCCCATCCCAAGAAATCCATTAGAATTAGCCGAAACGGAAGTAGAACTTCCAAAAGAAATTCCTATTATTAGAAGTCATCCACTAGATAATGTTCTTGGAGACTTGAATAAAGGAGTTCAAACGCGGTCACAAGTACAAAACGTTGTGAATCATCTTAGTTTTCTATCATAAATAGAACCTAAGACCGCTAAAGAAGCTTTGCTAGACGAGGATTGGATCTCGGCAATGCAAGATGAATTACTACAATTTACTCGTAGCAAAGTGTGGCAACTTGTTCCAAAACCCAAAGATACTTCCATAATTGGAACCAAATGGGTATTTAGAAACAAGTTAGATGAAAACGGAACAGTTGTTAGAAATAAAGCAAGATTAGTCGCTCAAGGCTATACCCAAATGGAAGGGATAGACTTTGATGAAACTTATGCACCCGTAGCACGAATTGAATCAATTCGAATGCTATTAGCATACGCGTGTCATAAAGATTTCAAAGTATACCAAATGGATGTCAAATCGGCTTTCTTAAACGGGATATTAGAAGAAGAAGTTTATGTTAAACAACCTCCCGGTTTTGAAGATGCCACACATCCAGAATATGTGTACAAATTATACAAAGCTTTATACGGCTTAAAACAAGCTCCAAGAGCTTGGTATGAAAGGTTGAGCAAGTTCCTACTAGAAAACAATTTCAAAATGGGAACGGCCGATAAAACCTTATTTACAAGACAAGAAAAAGATGATATCTTGCTTGTACAAATATACGTAGATGACATCATTTTTGGATCAACCAATGATGCACTATGTAAAGAATTCTCTCATAATATGAGAAAAGAATTCGAAATGAGTATGATGGGTGAATTGAATTTCTTTTTGGGATTGCAAATTAAGCAATCTGATGAAGGCATACATATTTCACAATCGAAATATTGTAAAGAAATGCTAAAGAAATTTGAAATGGAAAACTCAAAGCCCATATCTACTCCCATGTCGACTTCTGATAAATTAACAGAAGATCCCAACGGAATACCCGTTGACACTAAGAAATATCGAGGCATGATTGGTAGCTTGCTATATATTACCGCAAGTCGTCCCGATATTCAATATAGTGTCGGTAAGTGTGCTAGATTTCAAGTAGCACCAAAAGAATCTCACTTATCCGCGGTAAAACGGATATTGAGATATTTAAAAGGAACCACTGACGTAGGTCTTTGGTATCCAAAAGGAGTACCATTCGACTTAGTATGTTTTTCTGATTCGGACTATGCCGGGCATTTGGTCGACAGAAAAAGTACAAGTGGTACATGTCAGTTTTTGGGAGGATGCCTAGTATCTTGGTTTTCCAAGAAACAAAATTCGGCATCTATCTCCACTACGGAAGCGGAGTATATAGCGGCCGCAAAATGTTGTGCTCAAATATAATGGATGAAGCAAACATTAGCCGACTATAATACTAAATTTGATGTAATCTCAATCTTATGCGATAACACGAGTTCTATTGATCTTAGCAAAAATCCCGTGTTACATTCAAGATCTAAGCATATAGATGTGAGACATCATTTCTTACGTGATCATGTCAATAAAGGCGATATAAAAATGACTCATACAGAAACTGAGTACAATCTCGCAGACATATTCACGAAACCATTGAATTCTGAACGATTCACTAAACTCCGTTTGGATTTAGGAATGTTGGAAATTCCAAAATAATGGTTTATATTTATATATCAATATTATCAATATTTATATATTCTTGTGAGAAAATTTATCATTATTTATAGTCATCTCACGAATTATACATCTTTCGGGATAATTGTTTCTCTAAAAACTCAGATTCATCGATAATGATAACATATGAAACTTTATCGATCGGGTTTTTATCGAGAACTATTCGAGTAAATATTTATCGGAATTAATTTCGGAAATATTTCTGAGATACTAAATGAATGATATTTATCTCAAATACAAAGAATCAAAACATTAGTATATTTTAAAATAATCGTAATAAATTATTATATACCTATATATATATATATAATAATGATTATTATTAGTTTTACAAATATATTTTTCGAAAATACATTCATATTATTTTCAGATTATTAGTGTATTTTTGACCCAGTCCATATTAATTGGACCAGCCCAACTCAGCTTGACCCAGCCCAATACATTTAACCCTAGCATCTAAGCCGTCCATTACAAGGATAAGTTAATCCTGGTCGTTCATTCATAAAATATATATATAAATTATACACACAATTCTCATTTCGCGTGTACTGTTCAAGCCGCGTTAGTTTCTCTCAAACCCTAATCTCTAACCTCTCTCTCTCGAGCTCTATCGCCGCTTCTTCGCAAAACTCCGATCTAAACCCTAATTTCTTGATCGATTTCAAGCCTCTAAACACTAAATCGAGTCTATTTGTCATCCCTTGTACCGATTAATCTCATAATCTGTACGAATCAAAGCTGAGTTAGGATAAATCGAAATGATTTTGAAAATTAAGTCGTTATCATCTCAATTGATATCGATTTACGAATCAAAATTGACAGATATATACATATATACACTCTTTACACACACTTGAGCACCTGATTTCAAGTTTATTTACGATTCATTTAAAACCCTAACTTTCTCTTGAGTGTTTTGTGCAGAAATGATGAAGAAACTCCTAGTTAAGGTGTTTACTGGGCTAATAAGCTTCAAATCAAGCCTCGAAATGATTTGAATCGGAAGAATCGGTGCAACTCAGTGAGTTAACTCGATGAGTTAACTCGGTGACTCAACTCAAACTCGTGCGAGTTTAGAGTTTTAGGACTGGTAAGTACTCGAGAAGACTACGAGGCCTCGAGCAAAGGTATAACTTCGGTTAAACTCACTATGTTGCGTGTTCTCTGTGAAAACTTTGTGATTACATAAGTGACCTTTGCTTGAACTGTCGTACTTGATGAAATGGTCCTCTTCTATAAATAAGTATATGGTTGAATCTCTGTAACTCGTATATCAGTTTAAGTATTGATACAGCTGGGTTCTCGATTGTGTAAAAACTAGTGCTATGATTCGGATCTTATTGATATATACATGTGTGATGATTCACTAGTCTGGATATTCGTAGTAACAACAAAAGAATAATGATGATTTTGGTAATTTAAAGAATATTTGCAAATTTGATTTATTAATGCCTGAGATTGAATTTGTGAAATTTGACTTAGTCAAATACATGTGCTGGTCAGGACACATTAAAATGAACAGATTGTGGGTTATAATATAGATGTTAAATGCTTTATAATTCTGGATTGTGTTATTTGACTTGGTCAACTGAGTAATTTGAGAAATTAGAATTGTTTATCTTGGTCCTCTCTGTTTGGTTTGACTATGGTCAATATAATGTTGAAAATGCAAATTGTGGTTTCTATATATACTGACTAAATGTGTGTGACCTTTCTGATAACCTCAATTCCTATCTAGCTGTCAGCTCAAAATTGCAACTATGCTAACTAAGTTTACAATTCCAGTTAGTATATACAGTCATGCATACACTCACACACTTGCCCTCATCCAAAGCCTTGGCTAGGACTCCCTTTGAGAGGCCTAGTATCTGGACACTGGGGTGCAACGGCCACATAGATGAAATAAGATTCATACCTTACATTTTCATACTTGTTTAATCTTAAACTATGTTCTGTAAAGTGGTATCTGTGCCCTGGTTTGCAATTCACACTTGCCTATGTTGTATGACTTGGTCAATATGTGATCTGTGCTTCTTAAATGAAAGAAAGTTTGTGGTCTGGTGTGCATATCTCTTTCAATCAATCATTTGTAATATATATAACCTTGAGTCATTAATATATTCTTTTAAGTACTGAAAGTGGTAGCTTGGCATTAAATGAGAATGACCTTACCTGGACTTTAGAGATTTCAAGTTTGTCTATAGGAGATAACTTTTGAAACAGAGTCATCCATCTGTCCCCTTTCATGAATACTCAAAATTGTCAACCCTGTCATACTATCTTTACAAGTTTACTTTATGTGCTTAATTGTAATATTCTGTGAGTTTATTATAGTTGCATTGATACATATGCCTGACAAACTCTGAAAAATCCTTCTATCCATATTTTCAAAGCATCTTAATTAATTAAATCACTGTTTTATGTACCATACTGCATCATGAGTTGCACAATCTTACACTGAAGCTATCACTTATCTGCACTCTCATACTCGGATTTGGTCTTGAAAAATTATGCAAAATCAGATATTTATATAGTATATAGTCATTCACATATGTCAAAATTCATGTTTTACAGCTGCATACTCTCATATAAGCATGAATCCTGTCTGTGTATGCCCTGCATTCCATTTATTATGTGTACTATATGTTCACCAACCTGCATCACCACTTCTGTGTAGATAAAAATGTGTGCATGCTTATCTATCCTTACTTGAGTAGACTGACTATATATATATATATATCCATGCATGCATAAGTATTAACACACACACCTGCACTTAGTCTCCATTTCATGGAATACACACCATTAAAGCCCAACCCAAAAGCCAAAAACCTTCAACTCCTTCCTCTGTTTCCTACCATGAATAGGAAAAACTTTAACCACAACCTATTTGCTCCCTTCACACCCTACTGTCACCCAGATAACTCAAAGGAACATTATCACAAGAAAATCAAACAAGAACCCTCCTCAAACCTAAATGAATTTGCTTATTTCTCTCATAGTAATAAGCTACCTGTATTTAGACATCCAAACCATAACCCTATGTTTCAAGCTGTGCCCATTTATGAGAAATCTGTCAACTCTCACATGCCTAGAACAAACCTCAAATCTCCTAGTCCCACTCTAGTAAGGTTGTCCAATACTGGCAAGCTTAATAGAATGCTAAACAATAACCAACCTGGAATGATGGTGTTTGTTCCACCAAATGGAGACATTCATAGCTTACTCACTTCAAATAGATGGGAAAATTATGTGTTTTATAGAGGTCAAAACTACTACACTCATCTCATTGCTGAATTTTATGGTAATATGGAAGTGCAACAAAGGGTTGATGGGATTTTCTACTTAAGTTCATTTGTGAATGGTAAGAATGTTTATGTGGATCACAATGTTCTTAATAAGTCTCTTAGGTTAGGAAACAAACCATCTGAACTTCCTTGTGTCAATATCTTTGAAAAGTTTGTTTTTAACCAAAATGAATTTGAGTTGTTTCTTGGTGTTTTCTGTGAAGAGGATGTGCCTGAGGGTCTTTGTGTTAGGGAATTTGCTATAAATTTTAGACATTTCTTGCCTAGGTTTCAACAACTTGCTATAGTCCTAAGGTCAAACATTCTGCCTAAGCCTAAACATGACAAATTCTTTGACTTTGTTGACCTCGAAGTGATGTTTAAAATTGTGTCCAACTCCATTGATTTTAATCTCAATTATGTGATTGTGCTTAACATGATAAATGCTTTTAATGTGGACTACATGCCCTATGGATTACTCTTAACCTCTGTTTTTGAAACTCACTACATACACATGTCTAGGATGCACTTGAATAAAATTGACTATTGTGCTATTAATAGTTTAGTTCAACCTAAACTCTCTCTCAAGAACTGTCAAACTAGTCATCCAAATAGGATTGTTATCCCATCCCTTGCTCCAAAATCAGATGCTTATGCTATTCTTAGGGAAGAGTTTAACAAACTTAGCCTAGATATGGACACACTTAAAGAGTCTAACAATGAGCTTCACATTAGGGTTGAAAACCTAGAGGGTATAATCCATAAGAACAAGAGTAAGACTGTTGAGCCTATGGTTGTTGATGAATCTGGTAAGAATATTGAGAAAACTTTGGTGGGTGAATTGGTTTCTGTTGGTACCAGTGATGAAATGGATAAGGTCTATGCTGCTTTGCCTGATTTAGGTGAAGATTTGGGTGTTGTTGCTTCTGATCCTGTTATGAAATGATCTGTGTGCCTGCATGTTTTGTGCTACTGTGTGCTGATACTTGAGCTTAAAAATCTGTGTTGCTTACCTCTATTTGAAAGACTTCAGCCTGTAGTACTTAATTTGCTATGTTTTTAAGTTCTTGTTATTTTGCTTTCTGCTTGGAATAAGACCAATGCAATCAAGTTCTCTATGAATCAGTGAACCACACTGATTGAATTAGAACTCTTTTGATGTATATACTAATTGCATTGACTGAAGTTTGCTTACTGCACCTGTTTTGGTTATATCTGTCTTAAACTACAAATTTGGTACGATCTAGTATTATGAACCGTTTAAATATGATGCATCAATAGTGAATATTGTGCAATTTCCAATTATGTTACAACAAGTTAGATTGACTCTCTTGGATACTTGGTCTACAAGTTTTACAATCATCTTTATCTAAGTGAGTTATCTAAATTATGCCAATATATTCTGTATGATTCAGAAGAGTCTGAGCTATAAGAGAGCATTATCAATTGACAGTTGTACATTTACATATTTTTGATCTCGTACTAGCATGCATCTACAGATATGTACGAAGAACTGACTTTCAAGATCAGCCTTCAACATTGTTTATGGAAATTTCGATTCAGAAAAGAAAACAATATGATTGTTCAGATTACAGTTGAAAAGGTTTATGTTCTTGTAAATCTGAATGACTTATGATTATATGAATTCTAGAGACAGTAGTCAAAAACTTTGTAATAAGAATTTACTTAGTAAGATTGACTGACTTTGTACGAAACATTATCATCGTTTACTGTTTAAAGTTTTATATTATGTACACGTCTCATATACAGGCTTAGTGTCAAAAACACGGCTGTAACATTGCCATAAAATAGCTAGTAAAACTGATAACTTGATCAAGAGTTAAAGTCAGTGACATTTAAACTTTGGTAACACACCAAATTAAGTATTCACGCATAAATAAATCTTTTTGGTACCACACCAAAAGAAAAAGAGTTTACGATTCATTTACTAAAAATAATTTTTCTTTTTGAACGATTAAAGATGAAAAGGAAAAGAGAAAGAAATTCTGTAATATTTCAAGGGGAAGCCACAAGGAAAAAGAAAAGATAATTGATCAAAAAGAAAAACTCGGTACTATACCAATTCAATTGGCCTTAACCGAAGTTTTCAAAACAGGGAAGAAGAAGAATTTAACAATTTGGTGATACACCAAGTTAAATTGTTACAAAAAGGGGAAGAGATAAGGAAAGTAAAAATGATTTTGATTCAAAAACGAATCATATTGTGAGGGGAAGCACTAAATTTTGATAAAAACATCAAAATTTACACCAAAAAGGAGAAGATATAAGAAGAAAACTAGTACCCTTAGTTAAAAAGGGGAAGAGAAAATTAGACATTTTTGGTAATATACCAAACAAAAAGGGGAAGAGAAATTTAGATCCCTAATTTAAAATTTTCAAAATTTCTTATATGAATTATGCCTAACAATATTTATGTATCTCATAAGTTGTTTTGCATGAATCAATTAGTGGAGAATATGAGTTACCGAGTGCTTCGAATCGAGTCTAAAATATTTTTTAAACTCATGCATACACTAAGGGGAAGCACACACGGGTAAATTTTTAAATTTTATGTTTTGTTTGGAAAATACCAAAAAGGGGAAGATTGAAAGGATATCTTCGATATATTATTTGTTTTGGTATTTGTACAATTTAACATAAAATTTAATTACACTTAGTTATCCTCTCCACTAGGTCATTTAATTTAATTGATTCCGTCAAAAGTCAAAAGTCAAATTCTAGCAATATCTATTTTTAAACTATAAGAGATATTCCATTATTGCGAAAAATTAAATTATATTTTTATGGAATATATCTCTACACCAAGGCAATAAGATCGAAAAAGAAATATTGATATTTGATATTTTTTAGATCTCCGTTGCGAAATTAATAAGGCGACAGGCTCGAACAAAGAATATTCAAGGATTAATATTCTTTAGAGAACTCGTGCTATATTTAAAAACGATCAGTTTTTATTCAAAAATATTTCGCTTCGCACTCAAAATGTTTTTTATCCTCAAGAATATTAATGTTCAGTGGTAGAATATTAATACTCATTTTTATCTCGTGCCAGAAATATTTAAAGTAATTTTTCTCCCATATCTTATATTTATTTCATTTTCGGAGAAAATTATTTTAAATACTCAAAAATATTTCCTACACTCTCAAAATTTTTTATATATTAGGAAATATATTCTAAGTATTTATTCAAGTCATAACATTGGTCAAAAGATCTATCTAATTCACGGAAAGACCAATCGTATTTTATTTGGAACCGAAAGCTGATTTAATCGTATTAAATCCAAATAAATTACTTCCACTTGCTAGAATGACTTGAAACTTGAGATGGATCACTTAAATGTTATTTTCAATGCATGGTAAAATTTTCGTAATTTTCTGAGAATTTTGGTCCGAGCACGAAAATCGAGGCAGTGGGTCCACGTTTGACCATAGTTGACTAAGTCAACGTTGACCATAGTTGACCAAAACTTCCAGAATTTCATTTTATGATATTCCTAAATGCTCCATAATTTTATAATTATTTATTGGGAATTTTTGTATTTATCGGGTATTTAATTAACAAAATATGTTACGTATTTATTCGTTAATTGATACGAGTCCGATACAATTAATTAGAGCTTAAAACTCAGCTGGGATATTTATGTAGAATACCACCCCCACTTGCAAAGAAACACAAAACCACTCCCAACTAACACAAAACCACTTTCCACATCATCAATCCAAGTGCTTTCAATCTCAACCACTCATTTTTCCTCCAATCTCCACCCTTCCTTCCACCCAACTCCTCCTATAAATAAACCCCTTCCCCCAACCATTTTCTTTAAGCTAAAGAGCCAAATAATTGCTGGTATTTTTGAAGTGAAAGCTCTCTAAATATATCCAAACACTCTCTACACCCACTTCATCTCAAAAACCTTCTCTTTCTTATATATACTTAAATATATCCAAGGTTTTTGTTCCATCAAGCTTAGTTCATCCAACCAAGCTCTCTCCCACCAAGCAAGCTCCTCTACCACTACTATCCGGCCTCCCGAAAGGCTGCCCAAAGTTCGACCATAAGCCAAAATCCGGCCGAACCTCCGGCGAATTTTTCCGGCGAACTTTTTCCGACGATCTCCAAAAGTGGTAATTTTTAGCTTCATTATTCGATTCTTAACCGACCATTTTTATATACGTATAAGAGCTCTATACCTTCATCTTATCTTCTTTATTAAGCTCTTATATCGGATCTATATTTGATTCCCTTCTATCACCTTAGTGTTCCGGGGGAAAAGAATCTCAAAGCCATAATTAAATCTTTAACGCACTTATGTTGGCCATTAATATTTTATTGTTGTGTGGTGTGTTTAATTACTCGTACGTGTGTGTTTGTCTTAACGCGTAATAGCGTGGCGCAAGCCATTTATATATTTTCCGCACTTTTTCTTCTTGTCCTCACACTTGTGAGTGATTTTACTTTCCGCACCTTTTTTTTTCCTTCGTCCTCACACTTGTGAGTGATATTATTCTTAACGCGTAATAGCGTGGCGCAAGCCTTTTTTATATATTTTCCGCACCTTTTTACTCGTCCTCACACTTGTGAGTGATTTTACTTTTCGCACTAATTTAACGCATAATAGCGGCCCTCATTTTATCCTATAGATAAAGTGAGCTACTTTTCTGCACGTGTGTGTTTTATCTGTGTGTGGTGTTTTATTTGTGTTGCGTTATATTTGTGTGTTCTATTTATTCGGCCAAATTAATATTAAAGTGCAAATTGTTAAAGTAATATTGTAACTCTCGTTTAAATATAAATCTGAATAGTCTAATCCAAGACTATATCGAACGAGAAGTTATTTATCAAAGATCCTTAAGCTATAAAGCTTTTACAAGGACTTGATTTATACATTACTTCGAAAATAGACGTATTTTCAATAAAGAAGTAATTTTAAGTATACTTCGATCTTTATAAAAAGACGAACCAAAGTATACGATTATAAACCTTATAAGCCTACGAGCTTAAAGGACTTAAATATTTACAAACTCCGAGATATATTTAAATCTCATCATACGGAGTATTGTATTAAAAGTATTCTTCGATCTACAAGTCATTTCGACTAAAGAATACACATAAAGTCATAATCATATAAAGCTTATTGAACTGATTATAATTAATATTCGTGTAAGAATATTATATTCACCCTAGGACATATTAAGTCCAAAACCTTTCTATATTACGGTTTGTTTCGTAGATATTGTTTTCTAAGTTTTGCAATGAGGTGAAGTTGAAGTGAGTTGATTCTCGTTCTAAGACCCAAGTCCTAGGCATTAACGGGGAGTTAGTGGCCTTTGCACCGTGAAGAAGAGGAAAGACCCAAGACCTTTCATCTAAGATCCAAGACCGGCAAAAGCGAGGAATTCAAAGACTACACCAAGGGTTCTACATCAACTTTGAAGAAGTAGCGGGGAGTTGCTGTCTAAGATAAGTTGTGTAGGTTTCACAACGACTTTGAGGGAGTAACGGGGAGTTACGGTCCAAGACAAGTCTTGTGGGTATTACATTTATTTTGAGGTAGTAGCGGGTAGTTACGTATCAAGATAAATATTTGTAAGGTTGTGTAAGGCTTCTCCGCCTACTATAAAGGAGTCTCTTTATAGTGGAAGAAATCTCGAGTCCGGAGAGGAGCTCGGGGACTGGAGTAGGGGTGAGCGAATCCATTAGGGGTTGCGCCATCGCGAACCAGGATAAAATCTCCTATGTGGTATTTTCTTTCCATGTCTTTTATTTCTGCACTTATAAACTGCATAAACGACTCGGTAAAGTTTTAAAAAGGGAAAATTATTTTAAAAGGCCATAATAATTTTTAAATTGGTAATTAAGCTATTCAACCCCCCCCTTCTAGCTTAATATAGCCCTCTTACGGGACCTAACATGACGGAATATTTCCGTCACTAAATTAGTGACGGAAAAAATTCGTCACAAAAAATCCAAATAAAAAAATTTCAAAAAAATTTTGTTCGAGTGACGGATTTGATTTTGTGACAGATTTGTGACGGACATTTTCCGTCACAAACATATAATAAAAAATAAAATCGAAAATATTTTGTTATAGTGACGGATTTAGTGACAAATTTGAGCTTGTGACGGATTTGTAACGGAAAATTCCATCACAAAAACTCAATAATAAAAAAATTCTACTTTGACCGTTAAAAAAAGACATTAAATAAGCTAATAATTTTTTGATTTTTTGTTTATATCACTAAAATCATTAGATATTAACATCCGTATGGTTGGATCGTCGAATTGTTTTTTTAAAAATATCGTTTTTTGCAATCGAGATGATACTGGTTATCGCGAGTATTGTTTTTTGGAGATTTATATTATAAAATCACATCAAATAAGTTTGGAATTTTTCAATTTTTTGTGTATATCAATAAAATCATTAGATATTAACATCCGTACGGTTGGATCGTCGAAAAAAGATTTTAAAAATATCATTTTGTGTAATCGAGACGATACTAGTTTCCGAGAGTATTGTTTTTTGGAGATTTATATTATAAAATCACATTAAACAAGCTTGTAATTTTTTGATTTTTTGTGTATATCACTAAAATCATTAGATATTAACATCCGTACGGTTGGATCGGTGAAAAAAGATTTTAAAAATATCGTTTTGTGCAATCGAGACGATACTAGTTTTCGAGAGTATTGTTTTTTGGAGATTTATATTATAAATTCACATTAAATCAGCCTGTAATTTTTTGATTTTTTGTGTATATCACTAAAATCATTAGATATTAACATCCGTACGGTTGGATTATCGAAAAAAGATTTTAAAAATATTGTTTTGTGCAATCGAGACGATACTAGTTATCGCGAGTATTGTTTTTTGGAGATTTATATTATAAAATCACATCAAATAAGCTTGAAATTTTTTAATTTTTCGTGTATATCACTAAAATCATTAGATATTAACATCCATACGGTTGGATCGGTGAAAAAAGTTTTTAAAAATATCGTTTTATGCAATCGAGACGATACTAGTTTTCGAGAGTATTGTTTTTTGGAGATTTATATTATAAAATCACATAAAATAAGTTTGTAATTTTTTAATTTTTTGTGCATATCACTGAAATCATTAGATATTAACATCCGTACGGTTGGATCGCCGAAAAAAGATTTTAAAAATATCATTTTGTGCAATCGAGACGATACTAGTTTTCGAGAGTATTGTTTTTTGGAGATTTATATTATAAAATCACATTAAATAAGGTTGTAATTTTTTGATTTTTTTTGTGTATCACTAAAATCATTAGATATTAACATCCGTACGGTTGGATCGTCGAAAAAAGATTTTAAAAATATTGTTTTGTGCAATCGAGACGATACTAGTTATCGCGAGTATTGTTTTTTGGAGATTTATATTATAAAATCACATCAAATAAGCTTGGAATTTTTTATTTTTTTGTGCATATCACTGAAATCATTAGATATTAACATCCGTACGATTGGATCGGTGAAAAAAGATTTTAAAAAATATATCGTTTTGTGCAATCGAGACGAGTTTTCGAGAGTATTGTTTTTTGGAGATTTATATTATAAAATCACATCAAGTAAGCTTGGAATTTTTTATTTTTTTGTGCATATCACTAAAATCATTAGATATTAACATCTGTACAGTTGGATCGTCGAAAAAAGATTTTAAAAATATCATTTTGTGCAATCGAGACGATACTAGTTATCGCGATTATTGTTTTTTGGAGATTTATATTATAAAATCACATCAAATAAGTTTGGAATTTTTATTTTTTTTTGTATATCACTAAAATCATTAGATATTAACATCCGCACGGTTGGATTGTCGAAAAAAGATTTTAAAAATATCGTTTTGTTCAATCGGGACGGTACTAAACCCTAATCCCTAAACCCTAAACCTTAAACCCTAAAACTAAGTTAAAAATTAAAAAAATTTCACATTTTTTTAAAAAAAATCTGGGAAATTCGAATTTAAAAAAAATTAAAATTTTTTACTTTTTTAAAAAAAAATCTGGGAAATTCGAATTTAAAAAAAATGACTTTTTTTTAAAAAATCTAGTAAATTTCGAATTAAAAAAATTATTTTTTAAAAATTTAAAAAATATTAAATTAAATTTCGAATTTAAAACATATTTAAAATTAATTGCTTTCGAATTTTTAAAAAATTAGTTATTTTAAAGGAATTTTTATAAATAAATATAAAAAATGTAAGAATTTTCATAGTATAAGGATTGTATTTTGAACATATAACACAACGTGCATGTAGCTCAGTCGGTCGGGGGTGTGTTGTGGTGAGTTGGAGGTCGGGGGAGGGGTTTCAAGTCCCCCCACCTGCGTTTCTTAAATTCGAGGGTGCTGACTGTGCTGAGGTGGGCCGACTGGGCGGCTTAGTCAGCATTAATTTTTTTTTTCGAATTTTTAAAAATAATTTAAAAAAAATTTAGTTTTGTGACGGATTTAGTGACGGAATAAATCCGTCACAAAATCCTTCTGTGACAAAAAAAAAAAAAAATTTTGTGACGGTTTTTTTGTGACGGAAAAAATCCGTCACAAAACTATATTAGTGACGGATTTGTGACGGAAAAATCCGTTACAAAATATAAATAAAAAATATTACAATTTTGCGACGGATTTGTGACGGAAGAAATCCGTTAATGACGGATTTGTGACGGAATATTTCCGTCACTAAATTAGTGACGGAAATATTCCGTCACAAAAAATCCAAATAAAAAAATTTGAAAAAAATTTTGTTCGAGTGACGGATTTGATTTTGTGACAGATTTGTGACGGACATTTTCCGTCACAAAAATAGAATCGAAAATATTTTGTTATAGTGACGGATTTAGTGACAAATTTGAGCTTGTGACAGATTTTGTGACGGATTTGTGACGGAAAATTCCGTCACAAAAACTCAATAATAAAAAAATTCTACTTTGACCGTTAAAAAAAGACATTAAATAAGCTAGTAATTTTTTTATTTTTTGTTTATATCACTAAAATCATTAGATATTAACATCCGTACGGTTGGATCGTCGAATTATTTTTTTTAAAAATATCGTTTTTTGCAATCGAGACGATACTAGTTATCGCGAGTATTGTTTTTTGGAGATTTATATTATAAAATCACATCAAATAAGTTTGGAATTTTTTAATTTTTTTAGTATATCACTAAAATCATTAGATATTAACATCCGTACGGTTGGATCGTCGAAAAAAGATTTTAAAAATATCATTTTGTGCAATCGAGACGATACTAGTTTTCGAGAGTATTGTTTTTTGGAGATTTATATTATAAAATCACATTAAATAAGCTTGTAATTTTTTGATTTTTTGTGTATATCACTAAAATCATTAGATATTAACATCCGTACGGTTGGATCGTCGAAAAAAGATTTTAAAAATATTGTTTTGTGCAATCGAGACGATACTAGTTATCGCGAGTATTGTTTTTTGGAGATTTATATTATAAAATCACATCAAGTAAGCTTGGAATTTTTTAATTTTTTGTGCATATCACTAAAATCATTAGATATTAACATCTGTACGGTTGGATCGTCGAAAAAAGATTTTAAAAATATCATTTTGTGCAATCGAGACGATACTAGTTATCGTGATTATTGTTTTTTGGAGATTTATATTATAAAATCAAATCAAATAAGTTTGAAATTTTTATTTTTTTTTGTATATCACTAAAATCATTAGATGTTAACATCCGCACGGTTGGATCGTCGAAAAAAGATTTTAAAAATTTCGTTTTGTTCAATCGGGACGGTAATAAACCCTAATCCCTAAACCCTAAACCTTAAACCCTAAAACTAAGTTAAAAATTAAATTTTTTTGACTTTTTTTAAAAAAAATTTGGGAAATTAGAATTAAAAAAAATTAAAATTTTTTGACTTTTTTTTAAAAAAAATCTGGGAAATTTGAATTTTAAAAAAAATGACTTTTTTTAAAAAAAATCTTTGAAATTTCGAATTAAAAAATTTAATTTTTAAAAATTTAAAAAATATAAAATTAAATTTCGAATTTAGAACGTATTTAAAATTAATTGCTTTCGAATTTTTTAAAAATTAGTTATTTTAAAGGAATTTTTATAAATAAATATAAAAAATGTAAGAATTTTCATAGTATAAGGATTGTATTTTGAACATATAACACAACGTGCATGTAGCTCAGTCGGTCGGGGGTGTGTTGTGGTGAGTTGGAGGTCGGGGGAGGGGTTTCAAGTCCCCCCACTTGCGTTTCTTAAATTCGAGGGTGCTGACTGTGCTGAGGTGGGCCGACTGGGCGGCTTATTCAGCATTAATTTTTTTTTTCGAATTTTTAAAAATAATTTAAAAAATTTTTAGTTTTGTGACGGAATAAATCCGTCACAAAATCCTTCTTTGACAAAAAAATATAAAATTTTTGTGATGGTTTTTTTGTGACGGAAAAAATCCGTCACAAATAAGTCACAAATCTATGTTAGTGACGGATTTGTGACGGAAAAATCCGTTACAAAATATAAATAAAAAATATTACAATTTTGCGACGGATTTGTGACGGAAGAAATCCGTTAGTGACGGATTTGTGACGGAAGAAATCCGTTAGTGACGGATTTGTGACGGAATATTTCCGTCACTAAATTAGTGACGGAAAAAATCCATCACAAAAAATCCAAATAAAAAAATTTCAAAAAAATTTTGTTCGAGTGACGGATTTGATTTTGTGACAGATTTGTGACGGACATTTTCCATCACAAAAATATAATAAAAAATAAAATCGAAAATATTTTGTTATAGTGACGGATTTAGTGACAAATTTGAGCTTGTGACGGATTTGTGACGGAAAATTCCGTCACAAAAACTCAATAATAAAAAATTTCTACTTTGACCGTTAAAAAAAGACATTAAATAAGCTAGTAATTTTTTGATTTTTTGTTTATATCACTAAAATCATTAGATATTAACATCCGTACGGTTGGATCGTCGAATTAGTTTTTTAAAAAATATCGTTTTTTGCAATCGAGACGATACTAGTTATCGCGAGTATTGTTTTTTGGAGATTTATATTATAAAATCACATCAAATAAGTTTGGAATTTTTTAATTTTTTTTGTATATCACTAAAATCATTAGATATTAACATCCGTACGGTTGGATCGTCGAAAAAAGATTTTAAAAATGTCATTTTGTGCAATATAGACGATACTAGTTTTCGAGAGTTTTGTTTTTTGGAGATTTATATTATAAAATCACATTAAATAAGCTTGTAATTTTTTGATTTTTTGTGTTTATCACTAAAATCATTAGATATTAACATCCGTACGGTTGGATCGTCGAAAAAAGATTTTAAAAATATTGTTTTGTGCAATCGAGACGATACTAGTTTTCGCGAGTATTGTTTTTTGGAGATTTATATTATAAAATCACATCAAATAAGCTTGGAATTTTTTAATTTTTCGTGTATATCACTTAAATCATTAGATATTAACATCCGTACGGTTGGATCGGTGAAAAAAGTTTCTAAAAATATCGTTTTGTGCAATCGAGACGATACTAGTTTTCGAGAGTATTGTTTTTTGGAGATTTATATTATAAAATCACATAAAATAAGTTTGGAATTTTTTAATTTTTTGTGCATATCACTGAAATCATTAGATATTAACATCCGTACGGTTGGATCGTCGAAAAAAGATTTTAAAAATATCATTTTGTGCAATCGAGACGATACTAGTTTTTGAGAGTATTGTTTTTTGGAGATTTATATTATAAAATCACATTAAACAAGCTTGGAATTTTTTAATTTTTTGTGTATATCACTAAAATCATTAGATATTAACATCCGTACGGTTGGATCGTCGGAAAAAGATTTTAAAAATATCGTTTTGTGCAATCGAGACGATACTAGTTTTCGAGAGTATTGTTTTTTGGAGATTTATATTATAAAATCACATTAAATAAGCCTGGAATTTTTTAATTTTCTGTGTATATCACTAAAATCATTTGATATTAACATCCGTACGGTTGGATCATCGAAAAAAGATTTTAAAAATATCGTTTTGTGCAATCGAGACGATACTAGTTTCCGAGAGTATTGTTTTTTGGAGATTTATATTATAAAATCACATTAAACAAGCTTGTAATTTTTTGATTTTTTGTGTATATCACTTAAATCATTAGATATTAACATCCGTACGGTTGGATCGGTGAAAAAAGATTTTAAAAATATCGTTTTGTGCAATCGAGACTGATGGGTTTCGGGGCATAAACGCAGCGAAAAACAGTCGTAAAAACAATAAAAACCGAAACCCTAATCATAGGATCCATGTATAAGACATGCTGATTATGGTGAATAGAATCAGTACCTTTACGAAGCTTTACGAATTCGGTTGACAGATGGAGGTCCTAGATTGTGATCACCACGCAACCCTTGATGCAAGATCCGCGTTTCTAAATCGTCCACACGAACGTTCGATCGTCCAACGATCCAAGGAGCAGGTACTAGCCAGAATCAGCCTCTCTCTCTCTCTCTAGCCTCTCAAAGAATAGAGCAGCTAGGGTTTTTAAGAAAAACGATTTTTTGCAAAAGTGTTACCCTAACCAATACATCTTTATGTATTTATAGGGAGAAAGATGGGCCTAACCCTAATCAGCTTGGGCTACAATTAAAACAAACTGATTTGGGTTTTTAATGAATTAAATTCGAAATAACATTTAATTAACTAAGTCCAACTCAATTAATTATTTATCCAATTTCGAATTTATAATCATTTAATTAAAAACGAAATCTGATTCCATAATCAATTTCGAATTTTAATTATTTAATTTAAATCTAATATTTAAATTAAAACTCCTTTTAAAACGTTCTTATTGTGTAACCCTTTAGGTTATTATTACGTTGGCAATAATTTTAATATCCAATAATAAAATTATAAACAATGAGTGGCATCTAGTAATACATCATTGCTACCCAAGTAATAATAATAATTGGTGATCTAATTAAACCTTTTTGTGATATAATGTTTCCGTGTAATATAATCCCTTTAACCAAATATTATAGATTAAACTCGAGGCATGTATTTAGTCATCCTCTTCATAATTTAATCCGGGTTTACTTGATACATGAGTAGACTATTAAGACAAATCATTATTTGAGCACGGCCATGCATTTTATAGTCTCACTCAATCAAGAGGCCAATAATATCTCCCCTATCTGATAGGAGGGTTAAATCCTTTATCTATCATTCATATTTCTCATACGATTCACAATATACCCGATGTCCACTTTTATCATCACCCGGTCAAAGGTAACTTTTAATGTAGTCAAAGTATATTATCCTCGTATAGAAATATAATGATCTCAAGTCAAAGGATCATTACACCATTATCACTGTGAGTCTTTCTTATGACTTAATTAACATGAAGAATCTCACGGTGGGTCTGTCCAGTACCATGTACCCTACATGTACCTATGTATTGACTTTAGTATCTCCATACCCATAACCAATGAGATGTGGTTATCAGTCAAAAACATATTAGTCTATTTATGTATTATTATTGTCCTTTATAATAATACTCGACTAGGGACCTTTAAGAATATGATATATTATATAATCTCAAATTCAAGTTGTAAACTTAAACTATATAATGTGTATCATTATTCTAAGGACATTTATTATGCTAACAAATATCGCAGTAAATAGAGTCATAATAAATACATTTATTTGATAATCAAATGACATAAGGTTTATTCGAGAAACTATGTATTGCCTCTAGGGCACCTACACTAACAATCTCCCACTTGCACTAGAGCCAATCACCTATGTATCTAATACCCATGGAACTAGTGTGACCTTCGTGCTTCTGCTGCGACAAAGCTTTGGTCAGTGGGTCCGCAACATTATCATTAGTATGCACTTTACATATATGTATATCTCCTCTCTCGTTTATCTCTCGAAGAAGGTGATATCTCCTAAGTATATGCTTTGCTTTGGAATGGGACCTCGGTTCCTTTGCCTGCGCAATAGCTCCATTGTTATCGCAATACAGATCAACTGGATCTGCGATCGATGGAACCACACCAAGTCCCGAAATAAATTTTCGAATCCAAACAGCCTCTTTGGCTGCTTCACTGGCAGCAATATACTCAGCTTCCATTGTAGAATCAGCTACTGTCTCTTGCTTCGAACTTTTCCAGCTTACAGCACCTCCATTTAGACAAAACACGAATCCAGACTGGGACACAGAATCATCCCTATCTGTCTGGAAACTAGCATCAGTGTAACCTTTTACAACCAGCTTCTCATCTCCTCCGTATATCAAGAACGAATCTTTAGTCCGTTTAAGGTACTTAAGAATATTCTTGACAGCTGTCCAGTGACCCTCACCAGGATTTGACTGGTACCTGCTCGTCATGCTTAAAGCATACGAGACATCAGGACGAGTACATATCATCGCATACATTATAGAACCAATTGCCGAAGCATATGGTACTTTACTCATACGGTCCTTATCATCTGATGATTTAGGACAGTTTTCCTTTGAGATCACTATCCCATGAGACACCGGGACAAAGCCCCTCTTTGCCTCTTGCATTCCAAAACGATGCAATACTTTATCAATGTATGTACTCTGACTTAGGCCGATTAATCTTTTAGATCTATCTCTATAGATCCTGATCCCTAAGATATAGGTAGCATCGCCTAAGTCTTTCATCGAGAAACTTTTTCCCAACCAAGTCTTCACAGCCTGTAGAGAAGGAATGTCATTCCCTATTAGTAATATGTCATCCACATATAATACTAGGAATGCCACATGGCTCCCACTAACCTTCTTGTAAACACACGGCTCATCCTCATTTTGTTTGAAGCCAAACTCTTTGACTGTTTCATCAAAACGGATGTTCCACCTCCTTGAGGCCTGCTTCAATCCATAAATAGATCGTAGCAACTTACAAACCATTCTAGCAAACTTTGGATCGACAAAACCCTCAGGTTGTGTCATGTACACATCCTCTTCTAAGCTTCCATTTAAGAAAACAGTCTTGACATCCATTTGCCAGATTTCATAGTCATAATAAGCCGCTATCGCAAGCAAAATCCTGATGGATTTGACCATAGCTACCGGTGAGAAAGTTTCATCATAGTCTATACCATGAATTTGCTTGAAACCTTTCGCCACCAGTCTTGCTTTGTAGGTCTGTAAATTTCCATCCATGTCAGTTTTCTTCTTGAAAACCCACTTGCATTCTATGGGTTTAACCCCATCAGGTGGTGCAACCAAAGTCCATACTTTGTTTTCATACATGGAATCCATCTCAGATTTCATGGCTTCCAGCCATCTCTCAGAATCTGGACTATTCATAGCATCCTTGTAGGTGAGAGGCTCATCATTATCTACAAGCATCACATCGCCACTTTGAGTCAGGAGAAATCCATAATATCTCTCTGGCTCATGGCGAATCCTACTTGATCTACGAACGACCTGTGTTTCTTGAGCAGTATTGTTCTCAACATCTTGAGTCTCATTATGCTCATGTTCCAACTCTGGTTCAACAACATCTTGTAGTTCTCGATCCTCATCGAGATCTATTGTCCTCCCACTGTTTTTCTTAGAAAGCAATTCTCTCTCTAGAAATACAGCCGTTCGAGCAACAAACACTTTGTTCTCAGAAGGTTTATAGAAATAATACCCTTTAGTTTCCAATGGGTATCCTACAAAATTACATTTGTCTGATTTCGGTCCTAGCTTATCAGAGATCAAACGTTTCACAAACGCTTCACATCCCCAAACTTTCATAAATGAAACGCTATTACGTTTTTCAGTCCATAACTCATATGGTGTCTTTTGAACCGATTTTGAAGGAACACGGTTTAGTGTTTGTGCAGCCGTCTCTAGGGCATAACCCCAGAAACTAATTGGAAGATCCGCATGACTCATCATCGATCGCACCATGTCCAACAAGGTACGATTTCTCCTTTCAGACACCCCATTCCATTGTGGTGTTCCAGGAGGAGTGAGTTGTGATACGATACCACACTCCTTTAAGAAATTCTTAAATTCTAAGCTTAAGTATTCTCCCCCACGATCAGATCGAAGAGTTTTAATACTTTCGCTCTTTTGCTTCTCTACTTCAGCCTTATACTCTTTGAATTTTTCAAACGATTCGGATTTGTTCTTCAAAAGATACACATATCCGTATCTACTAAAATCATCAGTAAAGGTTATGAAATAGTAATAGCCACCTCTTGCCATCGTACGCATTGGACCATATACATCACTATGTATCAGTTCCAATCGTTTGGTGGCCCTCTCACCTTGACCGGTAAAAGGAGCTTTAGTCATTTTGCCAATGAGACATGGTTCACATTCCTCGTATGATTCGAAATCAAACTTGTCCAAGTATCCATCCTTATGTAACTTGGAAATGCGATTCTCATTTATATGGCCTAAACGACAGTGCCAGAGGTATGTATGATTTGAGTCATTTGTTTTAAGACGTTTGTTATTTATGTTATAGACAGAAGTATCAAGATCAAGAACATATAAACCATTAAACAAACGTGCAACCCCATAGGTAACATTATTCAATGAAAAGGAACAACTATTGTTCTGAATTAAGAAAGAAAAACCAATCTTGTCCAAACAAGAAACGGAAATAATGTTTCTGCAAATCGCAGGCACGTAAAAACAGTTCTCAAGTTCTAAAATGAGCCCTGTGGGCAACGATAAATGATAAGTCCCTACAGCTAAAGCAGCAACCTTTGCTCCATTGCCAACGCGTAGGTCAACTTCTCCCTTAGCCAAAGTCCTACTTCTCTGCAGTTCCTGCACATTTATACAAATGTGAGAAGCACATCCAGTATCCAATACCCAAGATGTAGAAATAGACAGATTGACTTCTATAACATAAATACCTGAAGTAGAAGCTTGCGCAGCCTTCTTCTTCTTCAGATCCTCCAAGTAAACAGGACAGTTTCTCTTCCAGTGACCAGGCTTCTTACAGTAGTGACATTCACCTTTGTCAGCCTGTACGACATCTCCCTTCGGCTTTTTAGCCTTTTTGAAAGAGGGCTTAGAAGGACCAAGATCTTTTGATGCTACCTTTTTCTTGCCCTTCCATTTCCCTTTTCCCTTAGCACCTTTCTTGCCCACCATCATTATGGGAGCTTTCTCAGGTGCCTTGACCATATTTGCTTCAGTGGTCCTCAGCATGGCCAACAATTCCATAGGAGTCTTATCTTGCTCAGTCATATTAAAAGTCATAATGAACTGAGTATAGTCGCTGTTCAAAGATTGCAAGATTATATCTACTTGAGCATCTCGCTGAAGCGGGAAACCCAAACGAGAAAGGTAATCACAATACCCGATCATCTTTAGAACATGTGGTCCGACTGGTCCGTTGCCCTGCTTGCACGAGAAGAGTGCTTTGCTTGTGTTGAACTTTTCCACACGAGCCTATGATTGAAACATCGTCGAAAGATGTTCAAACATAGTATAAGCATTCATATCAAAATGCTGCTTCTGAAGCTCAGCATCCATAGTAGCAAGCATAAGACAAGCCACATCAGTAGCATCATCAATATGCTTCTGATAAGCATTTCGTTGATCTTGAGTGGCATTAGCAGCAGGGGCTGCCGGTGGAGGAATATCAATCACATAAGATTTCTTTTCCTGCATGAGAACAATTCTCAAATTCCTAGACCAGTCAAGGAAGTTTGATCCTGTAAGCTTGTCCTTCTCAAGGACTGATCGCACAGAGAAAGTGTTGTTTGTGTTGTTTGCCATTTCGAATATCTACAATGTTAAAATGCATAAAATAATTAGTCTACGGAATTGTTAAATTATGTTCAAGTGATTATTCATATATATTCATAATATATATCTCCCACTATTTTATCAAATTAATAGCCCTACCTATCAATTCGGAAAAGTTTCTCTAAACCTTTCTAGTGAGCCAAGATCCATATTTCATCCCTTTTAAGGTCAGCTTTGGCTTTTCTCCTTAAAATGATTATTTAGGTAGACAACATTTGTCAATTATATCATATATAACTCTTGGATAGTTTGGTAGAACAACATTTGTTCCTATTCATCCAGTAAATCTTACCAAACTCTATGCCTCTAAGTTCACAATCCTATTGTGGTCACTTAGTTAAGTCAAACCCAAAGGTCTAACATTTGAGTATCACTAACTTACTCGATCGCGCCTTACCACGATAAACGAGGGTACTCCGCTTTGGCGCACCTACCCTTTGTCGATCTAGGTCTTGACGAGTGTTTCCCATTTGGAAGGCATCTTAAACTTAATATTCTGTTAGGGGTTTATTTAAAACGACCATGATCCCATCATAAAAAGATTCCCAATTTTTCCTTGAATTAAATACTTCAAATCAATATTCACCAATGGTTTGAATTCCAGGTTGTTGGAGGAGTCACAAGCGGCCTCACTTAATATCCAACTTCCTTACAGGTATGACCCGTTTTTGACAAAATCTCCCCATATCGAAATAATTGAAAATTCGTATTTAATTCCGTATTTCATTAAATACAGAAATCTCATAGTCGTTATAGTAAATTTTAAAATCTCGAGTCGTTACAGATTTTATCTTATTTAAGCAGGCATGGCATGGGTGATGTATCTAATACATACATACATTCTACTTAATCTAATTAAGCATGCATATCTATCATTACGCATACATATCATCATATGTAAAGTGCATGAATGTAAAATCGTGCTTGGTTATGGCCCAATCCTATATGATCTTTCCAAGCTAATGGAAAAATCTAGGTCAATCTATGGTGGTTTAATAAAACTAAATTATTACATAGTTGGTCTTCATAAATACATGTCTTCTTTGTGTCATCAACCTTCATCTCCATTGATCCTTCATTGCATGCTTCCAATGATCTTCTTATTACATAGAATATAAAACATAACTACACTAATGTACTTACATAAGAACTCGAGTTACATTCGAGATGAACAATTACAAAGCACCAAGAAAACGACATGCAAGTCGTATTTATAAAACCAAACCACAATAATAAAAACCACTAACCTATGGGTCTCAAGGCCATAACCAATCACCATGCTCAATTAACACTTAAGAACATCATATCAAAATATATCACATGAATAAAGCATATGTCACAAGCCCAAATTTGTCACAAGCCCTAACCACGCGGATCGACCTTAATATGCAATATGCATATGCAATATTACGTATCAAAATACAAGCAAATCCTTACCAGAATTCGATTCCAGAAGCATATATCAGTATACATGCGACCTTAATTCCAGTTACCATAAAACATGTATCAGCATACACATAACCCTAATCCCTGTATACGGATCATATCCAATAACATCCATCCGACAGTTTATATCATCATACAAACCAAGCAGTATACATATCATTAACAGATCACATACATATGAGTCATGGTAGATTCTAAACATGCTAGCATCATCATATCAGAATATACAGATTCATTATATCACACATATAACATAACTGTATCATGGCAGATTCATCAAACATGCATACTCGTAATAATACAGTAAACACGTAACCAAACCAACCTCTTATACACGTAGCTCTGATACCATTGATGGGTTTCGGGGCATAAACGCAGCGAAAAACAGTCGTAAAAACAATAAAAACCGAAACCCTAATCATAGGATCCATGTATAAGACATGCTGATTATGGTGAATAGAATCAGTACCTTTACGAAGCTTTACGAATTCGGTTGACAGATGGAGGTCCTAGATTGTGATCACCACGCAACCCTTGATGCAAGATCCGCGTTTCTAAATCGTCCACACGAACGTTCGATCGTCCAACGATCCAAGGAGCAGGTACTAGCCAGAATCAGCCTCTCTCTCTCTCTCTAGCCTCTCAAAGAATAGAGCAGCTAGGGTTTTTTAAGAAAAACGATTTTTTGCAAAAGTGTTACCCTAACCAATACATCTTTATGTATTTATAGGGAGAAAGATGGGCCTAACCCTAATCAGCTTGGGCTACAATTAAAACAAACTGATTTAGGTTTTTAATGAATTAAATTCGAAATAACATTTAATTAACTAAGTCCAACTCAATTAATTATTTATCCAATTTCGAATTTATAATCATTTAATTAAAAACGAAATCTGATTCCATAATCAATTTCGAATTTTAATTATTTAATTTAAATCTAATATTTAAATTAAAACTCCTTTTAAAACGTTCTTATTGTGTAACCCTTTAGGTTATTATTACGTTGGCAATAATTTTAATATCCAATAATAAAATTATAAACAATGAGTGGCATCTAGTAATACATCATTGCTACCCAAGTAATAATAATAATTGGTGATCCAATTAAACCTTTTTGTGATATAATGTTTCCGTGTAATATAATCCCTTTAACCAAATATTATAGATTAAACTCGAGGCATGTATTTAGTCATCCTCTTCATAATTTAATCCGGGTTTACTTGATACATGAGTAGACTATTAAGACAAATCATTATTTGAGCACGGCCATGCATTTTATAGTCTCACTCAATCAAGAGGCCAATAATATCTCCCCTATCTGATAGGAGGGTTAAATCCTTTATCTATCATTCATATTTCTCATACGATTCACAATATACCCGATGTCCACTTTTATCATCACCCGGTCAAAGGTAACTTTTAATGTAGTCAAAGTATATTATCCTCGTATAGAAATATAATGATCTCAAGTCAAAGGATCATTACACCATTATCACTGTGAGTCTTTCTTATGACTTAATTAACATGAAAAATCTCACGGTGGGTCTGTCCAGTACCATGTACCCTACATGTACCTATGTATTGACTTTAGTATCTCCATACCCATAACCAATGAGATGTGGTTATCAGTCAAAAACATATTAGTCTATTTATGTATTATTATTGTCCTTTATAATAATACTCGACTAGGGACCTTTAAGAATATGATATATTATATAATCTCAAATTCAAGTTGTAAACTTAAACTATATAATGTGTATCATTATTCTAAGGACATTTATTATGCTAACAAATATCGCAGTAAATAGAGTCATAATAAATACATTTATTTGATAATCAAATGACATAAGGTTTATTCGAGAAACTATGTATTGCCTCTAGGGCACCTACACTAACAGAGACGATACTAGTTTTCGAGAGTATTGTTTTTTGGAGATTTATATTATAAATTCACATTAAATCAGCCTGTAATTTTTTGATTTTTTGTGTATATCACTAAAATCATTAGATATTAACATCCGTACGGTTGGATCGTCGAAAAAAGATTTTAAAAATATTGTTTTGTGCAATCGAGACGATACTAGTTATCGCGAGTATTGTTTTTTGGAGATTTATATTATAAAATCACATCAAATAAGCTTGGAATTTTTTATTTTTTCTTGTATATCACTAAAATCATTAGATATTAACATCCGTACGGTTGGATCGGTGAAAAAAGTTTTTAAAAATATCGTTTTGTGCAATCGAGACGATACTAGTTTTCGAGAGTATTGTTTTTTTGGAGATTTATATTATAAAATCACATAAAATAGGTTTGGAATTTTTTAATTTTTTGTGCATATCACTGAAATCATTAGATATTCACATCCGTACGGTTGGATCGTCGAAAAAAGATTTTAAAAAATATCGTTTTTTGCAATCGAGACGATACTAGTTATCGCGAGTATTGTTTTTTGGAAATTTATATTATAAAATCACATCAAGTAAGCTTGGAATTTTTTAATTTTTCGTGTATATCACTAAAATCATTAGATATTAACATCCGTACGGTTGGATCGGTGAAAAAAGATTTTAAAAATATCGTTTTGTGCAATCGAGACGATACTAGTTTTCGAGAGTATTGTTTTTTAGAGATTTATATTATAAAATCACATCAAGTAAGCTTGGAATTTTTTAATTTTTTGTGAATATCAATAAAATCATTAGATATTAACATCTGTACGGTTGGATAGTCGAAAAAAGATTTTAAAAATATTGTTTTGTGCAATCGAGACGATACTAGTTATCGCGAGTATTATTTTTTGGAGATTTATATTATAAAATCACATCAAATAAGCTTGGAATTTTTTAATTTTTCGTGTATATCACTAAAATCATTAGATATTAACATCCGTATGGTTGGATCGGTGAAAAAATATTTTAAAAATATCGTTTTGTGCAATCGAGACGATACTAGTTTTCAAGAGTATTGTTTTTTGGAGATTTATTTATAAAATCAAATAAAATAAGCTTGGAATTTTTTAATTTTTTGTGCATATCACTGAAATCATTAGATATTAACATCCGTACGGTTGGATCGTCGAAAAAAGATTTTAAAAATATCATTTTGTGCAATCGAGGCAATACTAGTTATCGCGATTATTGTTTTTTGGAGATTTATATTATAAAATCACATAAAATAAGTTTGGAATTTTTTAATTTTTTGTGCATATCACTGAAATCATTAGATATTAACATCCGTACGGTTGGATCGTCGAAAAAAGATTTTAAAAATATCATTTTGTGCAATCGAGGCGAGTTTTCGAGAGTATTGTTTTTTGGAGATTTATATTATAAAATCACATCAAGTAAGCTTGGAATTTTTTAATTTTTTGTGCATATCACTAAAATCATTAGATATTAACATCCGTATGGTTGGATCGGTGAAAAAAGATTTTAAAAATATCGTTTTGTGCAATCGAGACGATACTAGTTTTCGAGAGTATTGTTTTTTAGAGATTTATATTATAAAATCACAACAAATAAGCTTGGAATTTTTTATTTTTTTGTGCATATCACTGAAATCATTAGATATTAACATCCGTACGATTGGATCGGTGAAAAAAGATTTTAAAAATATCGTTTTGTGCAATCGAGACGAGTTTTCGAGAGTATTGTTTTTTGGAGATTTATATTATAAAATCACATCAAGTAAGCTTGGAATTTTTTAATTTTTTGTGCATATCACTAAAATCATTAGATATTAACATCTGTACGGTTGGATCGTCGAAAAAATATGTTAAAAATATCTTATTTACTAGTATCAAGTAAGCTTGGAATTTTTTAATTTTTTGTGCATATCACTGAAATCATTAGATATTAACATCCGTACGGTTGGATCGTCGAAAAAAGATTATAAAAATATCATTTTGTGCAATCGAGGCGATACTAGTTATCGCGATTATTGTTTTTTGGAGATTTATATTATAAAATCACATCAAATAAGCTTGGAATTTTTTAATTTTTTGTGTATATCACTAAAATCATTAGATATTAACATTCGTATGGTTGGATCGGTGAAAAAAGATTTTAAAAATATCGTTTTGTGCAATCGAGACGATACTAGTTTTCGAGAGTATTGTTTTTTAGAGATTTATATTATAAAATCACATCAAGTAAGCTTGGAATTTTTTAATTTTTTGTGAATATCAATAAAATCATTAGATATTAACATCTGTACGGTTGGATAGTCGAAAAAAGATTTTAAAATATTGTTTTGTGCAATCGAGACGATACTAGTTATCGCGAGTATTATTTTTTGGAGATTTATATTATAAAATCACATCAAATAAGCTTGGAATTTTTTAATTTTTCGTGTATATCACCAAAATCATTAGATATTAACATCCGTATGGTTGGATCGGTGAAAAAATATTTTAAAAATATCGTTTTGTGCAATCGAGACGATACTAGTTTTCGAGAGTATTGTTTTTTGGAGATTTATTTATAAAATCAAATAAAATAAGCTTGGAATTTTTTAATTTTTTGTGCATATCACTGAAATCATTAGATATTAACATCCGTACGGTTGGATCATCGAAAAAAGATTTTAAAAATATCATTTTGTGCAATCGAGGCGATACTAGTTATCGCGATTATTGTTTTTTGGAGATTTATATTATAAAATCACATAAAATAAGTTTGGAATTTTTTAATTTTTTGTGCATATCACTGAAATCATTAGATATTAACATCCGTACGGTTGGATCGTTGAAAAAAGATTTTAAAAATATCATTTTGTGCAATCGAGGCGAGTTTTCGAGAGTATTGTTTTTTGGAGATTTATATTATAAAATCACATCAAGTAAGCTTGGAATTTTTTAATTTTTTGTGCATATCACTAAAATCATTAGATATTAACATCCGTATGGTTGGATCGGTGAAAAAAGATTTTAAAAATATTGTTTTGTGCAATCGAGACGATACTAGTTTTCGAGAGTATTGTTTTTTAGAGATTTATATTATAAAATCACATCAAATAAGCTTGGAATTTTTTATTTTTTTGTGCATATCACTGAAATCATTAGATATTAACATCCGTACGATTGGATCGGTGAAAAAAGATTTTAAAAATATCGTTTTGTGCAATCGAGACGAGTTTTCGAGAGTATTGTTTTTTGGAGATTTATATTATAAAATCACATCAAGTAAGCTTGGAATTTTTTAATTTTTTGTGCATATCACTAAAATCATTAGATATTAACATCTGTACGGTTGGATCGTCGAAAAAATATGTTAAAAATATCTTATTTACTAGTATCAAGTAAGCTTGGAATTTTTTAATTTTTTGTGCATATCACTGAAATCATTAGATATTAACATCCGTACGGTTGGATCGTCGAAAAAAGATTATAAAAATATCATTTTGTGCAATCGAGGCGATACTAGTTATCGCGATTATTGTTTTTTGGAGATTTATATTATAAAATCACATCAAATAAGCTTGGAATTTTTTAATTTTTTGTGTATATCACTAAAATCATTAGATATTAACATTCGTACGGTTGGATCGGTGAAAAAAGATTTTAAAAATATCGTTTTGTGCAATCGAGACGAGTTTTCGAGAGTATTGTTTTTTGGAGATTTATATTATAAAATCACATCAAGTAAGCTTGGAATTTTTTAATTTTTTGTGCATATCACTAAAATCATTAGATATTAACATCCGTATGGTTGGATCGGTGAAAAAAGATTTTAAAAATATCGTTTTGTGCAATCGAGACGATACTAGTTTTCGAGAGTATTGTTTTTTAGAGATTTATATTATAAAATCACATCAAATAAGCTTGGAATTTTTTATTTTTTTGTGCATATCACTGAAATCATTAGATATTAACATCCGTACGATTGGATCGGTGAAAAAAGATTTTAAAAATATCGTTTTGTGCAATCGAGACGAGTTTTCGAGAGTATTGTTTTTTGGAGATTTATATTATAAAATCACATCAAGTAAGCTTGGAATTTTTTAATTTTTTGTGCATATCACTAAAATCATTAGATATTAACATCCGTATGGTTGGATCGGTGAAAAAAGATTTTAAAAATATCGTTTTGTGCAATCGAGACGATACTAGTTTTCGAGAGTATTGTTTTTTAGAGATTTATATTATAAAATCACATCAAATAAGCTTGGAATTTTTTAATTTTTCGTGTATATCACTAAAATCATTAGATATTAACATCCGTATGGTTGGATCGGTGAAAAAATATTTTAAAAATATCGTTTTGTGCAATCGAGACGATACTAGTTTTCGAGAGTATTGTTTTTTGGAGATTTATTTATAAAATCAAATAAAATAAGCTTGGAATTTTTTAATTTTTTGTGCATATCACTGAAATCATTAGATATTAACATCCGTACGGTTGGATCATCGAAAAAAGATTTTAAAAATATCATTTTGTGCAATCGAGGCGATACTAGTTATCGCGATTATTGTTTTTTGGAGATTTATATTATAAAATCACATAAAATAAGTTTGGAATTTTTTAATTTTTTGTGCATATCACTGAAATCATTAGATATTAACATCCGTACGGTTGGATCGTTGAAAAAAGATTTTAAAAATATCATTTTGTGCAATCGAGGCGAGTTTTCGAGAGTATTGTTTTTTGGAGATTTATATTATAAAATCACATCAAGTAAGCTTGGAATTTTTTAATTTTTTGTGCATATCACTAAAATCATTAGATATTAACATCCGTATGGTTGGATCGGTGAAAAAAGATTTTAAAAATATCGTTTTGTGCAATCGAGACGATACTAGTTTTCGAGAGTATTGTTTTTTAGAGATTTATATTATAAAATCACATCAAATAAGCTTGGAATTTTTTATTTTTTTGTGCATATCACTGAAATCATTAGATATTAACATCCGTACGATTGGATCGGTGAAAAAAGATTTTAAAAATATCGTTTTGTGCAATCGAGACGAGTTTTCGAGAGTATTGTTTTTTGGAGATTTATATTATAAAATCACATCAAGTAAGCTTGGAATTTTTTAATTTTTTGTGCATATCACTAAAATCATTAGATATTAACATCTGTACGGTTGGATCGTCGAAAAAATATGTTAAAAATATCTTATTTACTAGTATCAAGTAAGCTTGGAATTTTTTAATTTTTTGTGCATATCACTGAAATCATTAGATATTAACATCCGTACGGTTGGATCGTCGAAAAAAGATTATAAAAATATGATTTTGTGCAATCGAGGCGATACTAGTTATCGCGATTATTGTTTTTTGGAGATTTATATTATAAAATCACATCAAATAAGCTTGGAATTTTTTAATTTTTTGTGTATATCACTAAAATCATTAGATATTAACATTCGTACGGTTGGATCGGTGAAAAAAGATTTTAAAAATATCGTTTTGTGCAATCGAGACGAGTTTTCGAGAGTATTGTTTTTTGGAGATTTATATTATAAAATCACATCAAGTAAGCTTGGAATTTTTTAATTTTTTGTGCATATCACTAAAATCATTAGATATTAACATCTGTACGGTTGGATCGTCGAAAAAAGATTTTAAAAATATCATTTTGTGCAATCGAGACGATACTAGTTATCGCGATTATTGTTTTTTAGAGATTTATATTATAAAATCACATCAAATAAGTTTGGAATTTTTTTTTTTTTTTTGTATATCACTAAAATCATTAGATATTAACATCCGCATGGTTGGATCGTCGAAAAAAGATTTTAAAAATATTGTTCTGTTCAATCGGGACGGTACTAAACCCTAATCCCTAATCCCTAAACCCTAAACCTTAAACCCTAAAACTAAGTTAAAAATTAAAATTTTTTGACTTTTTTTTAAAAAAAATCTGGGAAATTCGAATTTAAAAAAATTAAAATTTTTTGACTTTTTTTTGAAAAAATCTGGGAAATTTGAATTTAAAAAAAATGACTTTTTTTTAAAAAAAAATCTAGGAAATTTCGAAATAAAAAATTGATTTTTTAAAAATTTAAAAAATATAAAATAAAATTTCGAATTTAAAACGTATTTAAAATTAATTGCTTTCGAATTTTTAAAAAATTAGTTATTTTAAAGGAATTTTTATAAATAAATATAAAAAATGTAAGAATTTTCATTGTATAAGGATTGTATTTTGAACATATAACACAACGTGCATGTAGCTCAGTCGGTCGGGGGTGTGTTGTGGTGAGTTGGAGGTCGGGGGAGGGGTTTCAAGTCCCCCCAACCTGTGTTTCTTAAATTCGAGGGTGCTGACTGTTCTGAGGTGGGCCGACTGGGCGGCTTAGTCAGCATTAATTTTTTTTTCGAATTTTTAAAAATAATTTAAAAATTTTTTAGTTTTGTGAAGGATTTAGTGACCGAATAAATCCGTCACAAAATCCTTCTGTGACAAAAAATATAAAAATTTTGTGACGGTTTTTTTGAGACGGAAAAAATTCGTCACAAATTACCGTCACAAATAAGTCACAAAACTATATTAGTGACGGAAAAATCCGTTACAAAATATAAATAAAAAAATATTACAATTTTGCGACGGATTTGTGACGGAAGAAATCTGTTAGTGACGGATTTGTGACGGATTTTTTCCGTCACTAATTTAGTGATGGAAAAAATCCGCCACAAAAAATCCAAATAAAAAAAATTTCAAAAAAATTTTGATCGACGGATTTGATTTTGTGACAGATTTGTGACGGACGTTTTCCGTCACAAAAATATAATAAAAAATAAAATCAAAAATATTTTGTTATAGTGACAGATTTAGTGACAAATTTGAGCTTGTGCCAGATTTTGTGACGGAAAATTCCGTCACAAAAACTCAATAATAAAAAAATTATACTTTGACCGTTAAAAAAAGACATTAAATAAGCTAGTACTTTTTTGTTTATATCACTAAAATCATTAGATATTAACATCCGTACGGTTGGATCGTCGAATTTTTTTTTTAAAAAATATCGTTTTTTGCAATCGAGACGATACTAGTTATCGCGAGTATTGTTTTTTGGAGATTTATATTATAAAATCACATCAAATAAGTTTGGAATTTTTTAATTTTTTTTTTGTATATCACTAAAATCATTAGATATTAACATCCACACGGTTGGATCGTCGAAAAAAGATTTTAAAAATATCGTTCTGTTCAATCGGGACGGTAATAAACCCTAAACCTTAAACCCTAAAACTAAGTTAAAAATTAAAATTTTTTGACTTTTTTTTAAAAAAATATGGGAAATTCGAATTTAAAAAAAATTAAATTTTTTTGACTTTTTTTAAAAAAAAATCTGGGAAATTTGAATTTTAAAAAAAATGACTTTTTTTAAAAAAAAATCTTGGAAATTTCGAATTAAAAAATTTATTTTTTAAAAATTTAAAAAATATAAAATTAAATTTCGAATTTAAAACGTATTTAAAATTAATTGCTTTCGAATTTTTAAAAAATTAGTTATTTTAAAGGAATTTTTATAAATAAATATAAAAAATGTAAGAATTTTCATAGTATAAGGATTGTATTTTGAACATATAACACAACGTGCATGTAGCTCAGTCGGTCGGGGGTGTGTTGTGGTGAGTTGGAGGTCGGAGGAGGGGTTTCAAGTCCCCCCACCTGCGTTTCTTAAATTCGAGGGTGCTGACTGTGCTGAGGTGGGCCGACTGGGCGGCTTAGTCAGCATTAATTTTTTTTTTCGAATTTTTAAAAATAATTTAAAATTTTTTTAATTTTTGACGGATTTAGTGACGGAATAAATCCGTCACAAAATCCTTCTGTGACAAAAAAATATAAAATTTTTGTGACGGTTTTTTTGTGACGGAAAAAATCCGTCACAAGTAAGTCACAAATCTATATTAGTGACGGATTTGTGACGGAAAAATCCGTTACAAAATATAAATAAAAAAATATTACAATTTTGCGACGGATTTGTGACGGAAGAAATCGGTTAGTGACGGATTTGTGACGGAAGAAATCCGTTAGTGACGGATTTGTGACGGAATATTTCCGTCACTAAATTAGTGACGGAAAAAATCCTTCACAAAAAATCCAAATAAAAAAATTTCAAAAAAATTTTGTTCGAGTGACGGATTTGATTTTGTGACAGATTTGTGACGGACATTTTCCATCACAAAAATATAATAAAAAATAAAATCGAAAATATTTTGTTACAGTGACGGATTTAGTGACAAATTTGAGCTTGTGACAGATTTTGTGACGGATTTGTGACGGAAAATTCCGTCACAAAAACTCAATAATAAAAAAATTCTACTTTGACCGTTAAAAAAAGACATTAAATAAGCTAGTAATTTTTTGATTTTTTGTTTATATCACTAAAATCATTAGATATTAATATCCGTACGGTTGGATCGTCGAATTATTTTTTTTAAAAATATCGTTTTTTGCAATCGAGACGATACTAGTTATCGCGAGTATTGTTTTTTGGAGATTTATATTAGAAAATCACATCAAATAAGTTTGGAATTTTTTAATTTTTTTTGTATATCACTAAAATCATTAGATATTAACATCCGTACGGTTGGATCGTCGAAAAAAGATTTTAAAAATGTCATTTTGTGCAATCGAGACGATACTAGTTTTCGAGAGTATTGTTTTTTGGAGATTTATATTATAAAATCACATTAAATAAGCTTGTAATTTTTTGATTTTTTGTGTATATCACTAAAATCATTAGATATTAACATCCGTACAGTTGGATCGTCGAAAAAAGATTTTAAAAATATCTTTTTGTGCAACCGAGACGATACTAGTTATCGCGAGTATTGTTTTTTGGAGATTTATATTATAAAATCACCTCAAATAATCTTGGAATTTTTTAATTTTTCGTGTATATCACTAAAATCATTAGATGTAAACATCCGTACGGTTGGATCGGTTAAAAAAGATTTTAAAAATATCGTTTTGTGCAATCGAGACGATACTAGTTTTCGAGAGTATTGTTTTTTGGAGATTTATATTATAAAATCACATCAAATAAGCTTGGAATTTTTAATTTTTTGTGCATATCACTGAAATCATTAGATATTAACATCCGTACGCTTGGATCGCGGAAAAAAGATTTTAAAAATATCATTTTGTGCAATCGAGACGATACTAGTTATCGCGATTATTGTTTTTTGGAGATTTATATTATAAAATCACATCAAATATGTTTAGAATTTTTAATTTTTTTTTTATATCACTAAAATCATTAGATATTAACATCCGTACGGTTGGATCATCGAAAAAAGATTTTAAAAATATCGTTTTGTTCAATCGGGACGGTACTAAACCCTAAACCCTAATCCCTAAACCTTAAACCCTAAAATTAAATTAAAAATTGAAATTTTTTGACTTTTTTTTTAAAAATCTGGGAAATTCGAATTTAAAAAAAGATTAACTTTTTTTTAAAAAAATCTAGGAAATTTCGAATTAAAAAATTTATTTTTTAAAATTAAAAAAATAAAAAAAAAATTAAATTTCGAATTTTAAACATATTTAAAATTAATTGATTTCGAATTTTTAAAAAATTAGTTATTTTAAAGGAATTTTTATAAATAAATATAAAAAATGTACGAATTTTCATAGTATAAGGATTGTATTTTGAACATATAACACAACGTGCATGTAGCTCAGTCGGTTGGGGGTGTGTTGTGGTGAGTTGGAGGTCGGGGGAGGGGTTTCAAGTCCCCCCACTTGCGTTTCTTAAATTCGAGGGTGCTGACTGTGCTGAATAAAAAAATTTCAAAAAATTTTGTTCAAGTGACGGATTTTGTGACAAATTTGAGCTTGTGACATATTTTGTGACGGATTTGTGACGGAAAATTCCATAACAAAAACTCAATAATAAAAAAATTCTACTTTGACCGTTAAAAAAAGACATTAAATAAGCTTGTAATTTTTGTTTTTTGTTTACATCACTAAAATCATTAGATATTAACATCCGTATGGTTGGATCGTCGAATTGTTTTTTTAAAAATATCATTTTTTGAAATCGAGACGATACTAGTTATCGCGAGTATTGTTTTTTGGAGATTTATATTATAAAATCACATCAAATAAGCTTGGAATTTTTTAATTTTTTGTGCATATCACTGAAATCATTAGATATTAACATCCGTACGGTTGGATCATCGAAAAAAGATTTTAAAAATATCATTTTGTGCAATCGACACGATACTAGTTATCGGGATTATTGTTTTTTGGAGATTTATATTATAAAATCACATCAAATAAGTTCAGAATTTTTAATTTTTTTTATATCACTAAAATCATTAGATATTAACATCTGCACGGTTGGATCGTCGAAAAAAGATTTTAAAAATATCATTCTGTGCAATCGAGACGATACTAGTTTTCGAGAGTATTGTTTTTTGGAGATTTATATTATAAAATCACATTAAATAAGCTTGTAATTTTTTTATTTTTTGTGTATATCACTAAAATCATTAGATATTAACATCCGTACGGTTGGATCGTCGAAAAAAGATTTTAAAAATATCGTTTTGTGCAATCGAGACGATACTAGTTATCGCGAGTATTGTTTTTTGGAGATTTATATTATAAAATCACATCAAATAAGCTTGGAATTTTTTAATTTTTCTTGTACGTATATCACTAAAATCTATTAACATCCGTACGGTTGGATCGGTGAAAAAAGATTTTAAAAATATCGTTTTGTGCAAACGAGACGATACTAGTTTTCGAGAGTATTGTTTTTTGGAGATTTATATTATAAAATCACATCAAATAAGCTTGGAATTTTTTAATTTTTTGTGCATATCACTGAAATCATTAGATATTAACATCTGTACGGTTGGTTCATCGAAAAAAGATTTTAAAAATATCATTTTGTGCAATCGAGATGATACTAGTTATCGTGATTATTGTTTTTTGGAGATTTATATTATAAAATCACATCAAATAAGTTTAGAATTTTTAATTTTTTTTTGTATATCACTAAAATCATTAAATATTAACATCTGCACGGTTGGATCGTCGAAAAAAGATTTTAAAAATATCGTTTTGTTCAATCGGGACGGTACTAAACCCTAAACCCTAATCCCTAAACCCTAAACCTTAAACCCTAAAATTAAATTAAAAATTGAAATTTTTTGACTTTTTTTTTAAAAAATAATGGAAATTCGAATTTAAAAAAAGATTGACTTTTTTTTAAAAAATCTAGGAAATTTCGAATTAAAAAATTTATTTTTTAAAAATAAAAAAATTGAAAAAAATTAAATTTCAAATTTAAAACGTATTTAAAATTAATTGCTTTCGAATTTTTAAAAAATTAGTTATTTTAAAGGAATTTTTATAAATAAATATAAAAAATGTAAGAATTTTCATAGTATAAGGATTGTATTTTGAACATATAACACAACGTGCATGTAGCTCAGTCGGTTGGGGGTGTGTTGTGGTGAGTTGGAGGTCGGGGGAGGGGTTTCAAGTCCCCCCACTTGCGTTTCTTAAATTCGAGGGTGCTGACTGTGCTGAATAAAAAAATTTCAAAAAATTTTGTTCGAGTGACGGATTTGATTTTGTGACAGATTTGTGACGGACATTTTCCGTCACAAAAATATAATAAAAAATAAAATCGAAAATCTTTTGTTATAGTGACGGATTTTGTGACAAATTTGAGCTTGTGACAGATTTTGTGACGGATTTGTGATGGAAAATTCCGTAACAAAAACTCAATAATAAAAAAATTCTACTTTGACCGTTAAAAAAAGACATTAAATAAGCTTGTAATTTTTTGTTTTTTGTTTACATCACTAAAATCATTAGATATTAACATCCGTATGGTTGGATCGTCGAATTGTTTTTTTTTTAAATATCGTTTTTTGCAATCGAGACGATACTAGTTATCGCGAGTATTGTTTTTTGGAGATTTATACTATAAAATCACATCAAATAAGTTTGGAATTTTTTAATTTTTTGTGTATATCACTAAAATCATTAGATATTAACATCCGTACGGTTGGATCATCGAAAAAAGATTTTAAAAATATCATTTTGTGCAATCGAGACGATACTAGTTTTCGAGAGTATTGTTTTTTTGGAGATTTATATTATAAAATCACATTAAATAAGCTTGTAATTTTTTGATTTTTTGTGTATATCACTAAAATCATTAGATATTAACATCCGTACGATTGGATCGGTGAAAAAAGATTTTAAAAATATCGTTTTGTGCAATCGAGACGATACTAGTTTTCGAGAGTATTGTTTTTTGGAGATTTTTATTATAAAATCACATCAAATAAGCTTGTAATTTTTTGATTTTTTGTGCATATCACTAAAATCATTAGATATTAACATCCGTACGGTTGGATCGTCGAAAAATATTTTAAAAATATCATTTTGTGCAATCGAGACGATACTAGTTATCGCGATTATTGTTTTTTGGAGATTTATATTATAAAATCACATCAAATAAGTTTAGAATTTTTAATTTTTTTTGTATATCACTAAAATCATTAGATATTAACATCCGCATGGTTGGATCGTCGAAAAAAGATTTTAAAAATATAGTTTTGTTCAATCAGGACGGTACTAAACCCTAATCCTTAAACCCTAAAATTAAATTAAAAATAAAATTTTTTGTCTTTTTTTTAAAAAAATCTGGGAAATTCGAATTTAAAAAAATTAAAATTTTTTGACTTTTTTTTAAAAAAAATCTGGGAAATTCGAATTTAATAAAAAATTTACTTTTTTTAAAAAAAATCTAGGAAATTTCGAATTAAAAAATTTATTTTTTAAAAATAAAAAAATTAAAAAAAATTAAATTTCGAATTTAAAACGTATTTAAAATTAATTACTTTCGAATTTTAAAAAAATTAGTTATTTTAAAGGAATTTTTATAAATAAATATAAAAAATGTAAGAATTTTCATAGTATAAGGATTGTATTTTGAACATATAACACAACGTGCATGTAGCTCAGTCGGTTGGGGGTGTGTTGTGGTGAGTTGGAGATCGGGGAGGGGTTTCAAGTCCCCCCACCTGCGTTTCTTAAATTCGAGGGTGCTGACTGTGTTGAGATGGGCCGACTGGGCGGCTTAGTCAGCATTAATTTTTTTTTTCGAATTTTTAAAAATAATTTAAATTTTTTTAGTTTTGTGACGGATTTAGTGACGGAATAAATCCGTCACAAAATCCTTCTGGGGCAAAAAAATATAAAAAATTTGTGACGAAAAAATCCGTCACAAATTCCATCACAAACGTGTACCGGTACAAAAAAAATGACAAAATTTGTGACAGATTTTGTGACGGATTATTTCCGTCACTGATTTTGTGACGGATTTTTTCGTCACAAAATCCGTCACAAAAGTTTGTGACAGATTTTTCCGTCACAAAATTGATTTGTGACAAGGGTTTCAATGACAGAAAAAATCCGTCACAAAGGCGTTTGTGACGGAATTTCAGTCTGTCTGTGACGGATTTTTCCATCACAAATACCAGTTTTTCTTGTAGTGATGGATGATTGGATTAGTAGTCGGGGCGTTACAATATTCATCGAATAAATAAATATCGGATGAATATTCCAAATAATATTTATCAAATAATCTCCAAGGAATATTCCAATAATATTTGCCAGATAATAAATGGAAAATATTTACTTAAATATTTTTCTCTAAAAATAATATCAGTATATAAAGAAAATACCGACTCCCGTTCTATAATCAAGGAATGAGATTCAACTGCCCTTCGTCTAAGGGTCTTAACAATATCCGGCTTATAACCGATATATTATCTATCTAGCTTATAAGCCCACATTTAAATCAGGGAACAAGTATCACAATATAACTTTGAAGTAGGCATGCATGCTATGGCATATGTATAACAGAAAACATATATATATATTCACAACAACAGCCTTTAAAAAGGATTTGAAACTTGCCTGGAAATCGAGTGCGGGTGGAGGTAGTGGTAGCGTACCCCGGGTCAGCCTGACGATCTATAAATAGCCAAGGTATTCGGGGTTAATCACTTAACACTTTTAAAAAGGTTAAGTATAAACTTTACTTAAGTCGAAACACATTTTCGAATTATCTCGTTATACACCTCTTAGTGTAACTCTTTTTATCACCGATACGATTCGACATTTGACCGCTACTAAGACACGTCACCATACTTACACTTGGTATATACTTAGGTCATGTAAGTTTTAAGGTCGATCATTTACGAATCAAGATTGTACTACGAGTTTTATCGCCCGTTTTCTAAGTCATTTACCAAAGTCATAACCAAGTGTACTTTTAAGGGTTCGTTCGCGTTTAACCTTGATTCGAACATTTTTATAAAATCGGAAAACGATCCATTCGACATGTGGTTTCCTCTCACACCTTCCTTTTTACCTCTACTATTTAATCATCAAGATTTGTCACTGATTTCGTAATATTAAAGGGATCCAATTTCAGTTACGAACTTTCGTTTACGGTTTCAAACCACTTTTACGAATTTAATCATAACTCCTAAACCGTAAGTCCATTTCATTCGATCTTTATATCAAAACGAAGCTTATAATGTAATCTATTTTATCATGGCAGAAAACGAAGCAAAACAGTGAGTTAAAGCTACTGTGATGCACGGTTTCTTAAGGTTTAACGAAAATCGGGCATTATGACGGTTATAAATCGAACATTTCCAAATTCCAAACTTCCAATAATCATAGTTTCCACTCCAAACAACATATACATGTTATTTAAACATGGAATAAGGCCAAGCAATGCCTTTCCATTCATCTAAGCTATTTTAACCTTCACCAAAGCCCAATCATAATCATAATGCTCTAAATATGCATCAAATCTCTATAACTCATCTAAATCATCAAAACTCAAGGTGGGAGTTAGGGTTTCAAGAGTGTTATACCTTCCTTGATGTATGTATGAACTTACAAAGACTTTTTTTAGCCCTTATCTAGCCTTATTATAGCTTGGATGATCAAAAGAAATCAAGAAATAAAAGTTCCATGAAGAACACTATTCATCATCATCTTTGATGATTTATTTGAAAATGGTAAAATATGAATTTGAAGCTAAGATTTATAGGACATCACTAATATGAAGTGAGGTACATACCATAAAAATTTGGAGATCAAATGATGGTGGGAACCCCCTCTTCTAGCTTTGGCCGCGAGTTTGCAAGGAAGAGAAAGAAAATGGAGTATTTTGCTTGGTTGTTTTCTTTGCTTGGTTTAAATGAATTATTAGCTAATGCCTTTAGATAATATCTAGCTTAAAGTGATTACATCATAATCCACTAGCTTAATCTTGATGCTACATCTTGTGACAAGTGTAGGGCTCTTATTATACAAATTCTTTTTGCAAAAGTGCATTTACACCACTTAGCTTCTAGTTGACTTACATGTGACACACTTTGGTTTCTCTTACTCCATCCACTTGCACATACATAATTCTTGATCCTCTGCTTGCTCTTTTGTCCGGTTATTGCTCAATTTGATTGATCTTTCGAAAGAATATCTCAAAGATTTCTAGTTAGGATTTTACCGGAAACCTTCTCAATATTTATTATACCAATCTCAATCTTTCTTAATACTTCTCGAATTTAAATTCCTTAAATCCCTTTAATAAATCCTTAAGTCTTGCAGTGTCCAGGGAAATCTCGGAGAAAATAAAAGTGCTATTTTTCTGAATCCGATATCGTTTACATACACTTATCTCGCCCCTGGATAATGAATACGAACTCCGAAATCCGTTCTGAATACTTCTATATAGCGTCGTCTAATAATATTCTCGTTTCCACCAAAACACTATTCATACTTTATTCTTCCTTTTATTTATTATATTTATTAAAAATACCCTGGTCCTCTTTCGGGCGTTCCTTAACCCTTTTTCGGAACCACTGGACTAATAACATATATTGATTTGGATGACATAAGAATAATCTTCCTCTTTAGAATTAATATAACTTATATTCCTTGGAGATAGATTATTCTAATCTATGTTGTCAACCAAAAGCATTCTTCATGACATATAAATATTTGAATTTAAATCCACCCCATTCATTCATTAGACAGTCGTTACATCGCAGTCATAACCACTATTCACTCCTACCTTATTACATAATAAAAGTTTTGATTCTATCAAAAATCTGGGTTCTTACAAGCATACCTTTTGCGGAAGCTCTTGAACAAATGCCGAGCTATGCCAAGTTCATGAAGGGTATTCTCTCAAGGAAGTTGAAACTGGAAGACTTGGAAACCGTTGCGTTAACGAAAGAATGCAGTGCTGTTCTACAGCAAAAGTTGCCTCCTAAACTTAAAGATCTGGGAAGTTTCACCATACCGTGCACCATTGGCAACTTATCTTTCGACAAGTGTTTGTGTGATTTGGGAGCTAGTATCAATCTGATGCCTTTGTATGTCTTCATGCAACTTGGTCTGTCTGATCCAAAACCTATGAACATCTCCTTACAGCTAGCAGACCGGTCGATCACATATCCAAGAGGAATAGTGGAAGATGTCTTGGTAAAGGTGGATGAGTTTATCTTTCCTGTTGATTTTGTCATTCTAGATTTTGAGGAAGATAAGAAGATTCCCATCATCTTGGGAAGGCCATTTACAGCTACCAACCGAACTTTGATTGATGTGCAGAAAGGGGAGCTAACTATGCGAGTGCAAGATGATAAGGCCACCTTTAATGTGTTTGCTCCTACGAAGATTTCAGATGATCCAGAAGTGTGCTTTTCTGTGGAATCTCTTGCTGATGAAACGGATACCCATATTCCAGAGCATAACACTAGTGAATCCCTTGCATTGTCTCTCCAAGAAGAAAAAGGTGATTTGAAATTGGATGCATTGCCTAGTGTTCCAAATTTTTTGGAGAACTCTGACTCAGTTAAGTTGTTCGAGAAAAGTATTGATGCTGATAAATCTTCCTCGCAAGATCTCTCGAATGTAAAGCTCGGAAAACTTCTATCACATTTGAGGTATGTCCTTTTGAATGATGAGTTAGTGATTTTCGAAGAATGCCATGATAATGTGTTAAGAAGGTGGATCGTTGATGATGCGGGAGAAGAGTTTGTGGTTTAGTCAACTGAGAGGGATTAGCACCTTAGAGCTGTGAAGAAGAAAAAGAAGAAGTCGATTGGGGAAAAGTCAATGTGAAGAATGAAAGAGAAGTTGTGTTGGGAAGAAGCAAACAAGATGTCAGCATTGGTGTGAAGGTTTCTTTTGTTAGGGACGATCCTATTATTCTCTTGCAACCGCCATGAAGTGAGGAGGCAATGTCCGGCTAAATGACGTCAACGACAGCGCTTCGTGGGAGGCAACCCATACTTTTCAGCATTTTTATTATTATTAAAAAAATTGCGCATGAACAGTAGCCAGTTGCGCAGCTGCGCAGGTCCCAAGCGCAGCCGCGCGGCCCTCCTCTGCCCAGAAAATTTTTTAGCCGAATTTTTTTTTGTGTTAATACCCAAACACAAAGTGTAATAACCCGGATTTTTTCAAGAAATGGTTTCATTATTATTTCAATAATAATAATGTTTTCCTAAAATGAGGAGAATTGTTTTTTAATTATTTTAATATTTTCGGTTAAGTGGAACCGGGTCCCGTTTTAAAATTTTATTGACCGAGTAGATACCTCGAGTCAATAGTTTATTTGGGTAAAGATTTAATTTTGGAGTGTGAAATTATTTAGTAAAGATTTTATTATAAATTGCTAAGTAATTTAGAGATTTTAAAATCCTTAGAAAATGATTATTTTAATTATTCGAGAATTTGCAGAAATTACTCGATTAATTTATAATATCGAGAATTTGGGATTTTACGGAAACAGTAGTGTTTGTAGTATTTTTATAAAGCCCTGTAAATTGTGATTTATGAATCACAATTATAATTTTTGTGAATTGTTTTTATAAATTATTAATATTTGTAAAATGCATATCAATTTAGAAAATTGAGATTTAATTCTAATTCTTTCTCCAAAAGTCTTTAAAAATATTCTAGTATCTAATTATGCTAGAGATTTTTTTTTACCAATTAGAGTTATTAGTTTAAAATATTATTTAAGGTGTGTAGTAATTAAATGTATTGCTTTTAAATAATGTTGGGCCAAGCCCATTAGGTTAAAAGAGGAAACCCAGCACACATATACACACAAAAACACACACAGCAGCGGTACATACACACACACGCAGAAAAATAGATCGGGGGAGGGGGAAGAAATCAGTGGGGGGGAGAGAGGAGAGAAGAGAAAGAGAGATTGGGGGGGGGGTGTTAAATTAGAGAGTGTATATATATATATGTGATTCGTGTGTATGTGTGCGAGAGGTGTGTCCAGCGGAGGAAGGCGCGCGGTGGCGGGGCTGCGCGGTGGGGAGCGGTGGCCGGCGGTGGCGCGGTCGGAGGGGTGGTCGAGCCCAGTGGTGGCGTGGTGTAGAGAAACTAGTGGTGGTGTTGTAGAGAGAGAGAGAGAGAGAGAGAGAGAGAGAGAGAAAGAGAGAGAGAGAGAGATGGGGGAGATTGATTTTCCGGTGGCTTGACTTTCGGATCGGAACCGAAAGGTATAAATTTTATTTGATTTTTTTTTTTCTGATGTAATTATTTAATTCCTCATTTTAGAGTAATTATGTGAATTCTTGTAATTAAAGTAGATTTAAATCTTGATATTATTGTGGTAATTTAATTAGTTTAAAATTTCGAGATTATTGTTTAATTCCGTATTTAATCCGGAGAGCATAATTGTTGATTATAATTATTTGGTTTAATTGTGAGCCAGTTGTATGCTCGGGTTTAATGAGTGCTAATGGTTAATTGTCAATTATTAATTGTCGGATAATATGTTGAGTTATATGGTTTCATTAAGTTATAAATGCTATGTGCTAAGGGTTATAGGCCAAATAATCGTATTTGCTAAGTGCTTATCTGTAAAATTCTTGGTGGTAAATGATATGTGGTCAAGTGGTTTTGATAAAGGAATTATTAATTGCCTAAGTTGTATAATTGCTTATATGCTAAATGGTGTTAACCGAGTCGTAGTATTTGATAGCTTTACTAATTATGAACGTGATATGTTATGTGTTTATCTGCGAGGAGTTGTAACGAGATCACAAGTCTTAAATGTCAATATTTACAGACTTGTGTAAATTCTCTTCGACTAGTTCCTCGGGCTTACGAATATCAATGATTGATTGTCACAAGTATAATTAATATGCTCAAGTGATATGATCATTGATATAGCGTAAGTAATAGTTAATGCTAGGGGTTGTTCCCTAGGGCTTACGAATATCAATAATTGATTGTCACGTGTATCATTAAAATGCGTGAGTGATACGATTATTGATGTAGCGTAAGTAGTAGTTAATGCTAATATAAGTTATTATGTGTTTACTGCATGTCGAGGCAGAATTTCTTATGTGCTAGGTGCCGCATGTCTGGGCGGGTATTTTTCTTACTTGTTTACTTTGCTGCAAGTTGAGGCAGCTTTATTTTTTTTGCAAAAACAGGGTTGAATTGTATTTGAGGGGCTGTGCCCATAGTCCGATAAACGAATACTTCATGCCGAAATTTTCTAAAAATCCCCTGCATTTAAATTCATTTAACTCATTTAATATAAATGGTCTAGAGGCATGAAGTGGATGTTAATTGTTTATGTGAATATGTGCTAAGTGAATTATTTTGGGGGTTAATTGTTGTTCCAAGGATTATGTGCTAATTCGAGGATTAAATGTGTCTTAAAGATTAAATAGGTATTATGAGCCTTTATCGAGGATTAAGTAGGTTTTGAGGATTACATATTAATTAAGTTGGCATAGAATGTCAATGGTATTATAATTGTGTATGTTAAGTGGAGTTTGATTAAGTGTTATAATTGTGTAGCATTGTGATGTGTTTAACACTTGGAAATGTCCACTTTATAAAAGAGGGACTTTTCTATTTCATCTTACTTGCTAAATGTGTTATGTGTATTAATTGGTATTTGAGTAGCCAACCATAGGGATAACAACTATAGTTCGACTTTAGGCGACTTAGTGGTAATTCTGAGTTGTGTCTACTCGAGATACGAGGTTGGACTGACACGTACTCGTAACTATTTCAGTACCATTAGGGTATAATCAAGTGGAGCGACGTTCATCAAAAAGGGAAGATCGGGGCGTCGTATAAAGAAAGGTAAACTACCTCCATGGAAATGCTTGGACGAGGTGCGAAGGAATTATTCGCGATTTCTGTTTTCTGCTAAGGACCAGAGGCAAGTTTATTTATGCATACTCTATCGTTCAGAGTATCTGTATTTTGAAATATATGAAATGTGTGGATTAGATTTAAATCCATAGTTGCAAGTTTTCCAACCATGTGCTTACTCATCAAAACCAATATATTTTTGGGCTTTGCTAATGTTATTAAATTCTGCTTATGCCAATTGTCAAAATCCCATGACTTATAATGTTGTCGATGGAGACCGATAAATTATGACTCACCTCCCCTTAATCGGTATCTTGTTCATAGAATATTGCAAATATTATACTTGGGATATTTTCGATTAAAAATATCTAGAAGGATATTGATGTATGCCATTTGGAAGAGTTATTTAATGCAACGAATATTATTTATCCTATTCATTTAAAAAGGATTTTCATATCTAGCATTTACTTCTTATTAACCGAGAGTCAGTGATAATTATTTTGATAAAGTACTTAAGTCCGGGAACTGCCGGAGAGATAATGTCTTGGTTTTGAATAGATATATTCCAAGAGTTCATTTGGGTGTTTGGAGGTTATTGAATATTTCAATAGTAGTAGTAAATATTATTTGAATATTTACTTTAATAAATGACTATTGATTTGGTTATTCCGTTAAAAAGGGGTGGTTGATTATTAATTATTTAAGAAATATGGTGTAAATATTTATTAAATACCCTAAGTGTTTTAAAGAGTACAAAATGATATTTAAAAGTGATTTAAGGACTTTCATAGTTTAAAATATTATATTTTGGTTTAATCTATGCAAGTGATCAAAACATATACTTTGAAATATTATTATATGATACTGCATTGCCAGGTATATTGTTACACAGTTTTGCGATAATCTTATTTTCCGGTTAAAATAGATTTGACCTTTGGAATATATGCGATCTTTTGAGTTAAGTATTTTATGTACAAGTATACCTTGTAGCTCTAGATATAAGAGCATATTCATTGTTTAGACTCTAAACCGGGAGTCGGTATTTTGTGAGATAGAGGTAGTCGTGGAAACCCGGAGGGATTCCAACGGCAGATTATTATTTATTTTGAGGAATGTTATTTATAAACATTAATTATATTTCCGTGAAGTATGAATTACTTGGAAACCATTCAAGGATTATTATTTGAATACGATATCATTCGAGGAATTGTATTGGCTTACTAAATCTTTCGAGTAATGTTATTTGAGTATTATCTCAGTCGAGAAATACCATATGAATATTATTTATGTTAATATGCTATTGGAAGGCATAACTATTTTCAAAAGTATATTATGATACTTGACTACGAGTTGATATTGGCTTATAAGCTAGATATGAGATTTTAGTTCAAATGCCCTTAGTGAAGGGCGTATGACTTAAATTCCTTAAATATAGATCGGGAGTCAGTATTTCTTGATATATCATGATTACTTTCAGAGGAAAATATTTAAGTAGATATTTTCCCTTATTTATTTAATGAATATTATTTTAAATATTCATTTGAGATAGTTACTTAATGAATATTATTTTGAATATTCATTCGAGATTATTTAGTAAATGAATATTATTTTAAATATTCATTTGAACTTTATTTAATGAGTATCATCTTTAATATTCACTCAGGGTCAATTTATTCATCGAATATTATTTTGAATATTCCTTAAGAATTTAATTAAGTTAAATAATGAATATTATTTCGAATATTCATTCGATCATTATTTATTTAATCAATATCTTTTCGAATATCCAGTTGAGCAATATCTTATATTAAGATTATTCCTTCAATATTTTTGACTTAATAAATATTCTTTGGAATATTTATTTAATTCTTCTAACTCGTTTCAAGAATGATTTACTTCATTCAAATGCTATTTCCGACCTCCAAATATTATGTAAATTATTTCAGAGTCTTATTATTAATACTATTATCAAGAAAGGTTCTCAAGATTCCATTCTTCATTCAATTTTATCCGTTAAATTGTAAGGGAACCTTACTTGAGAAATGTTATCTATCTTGATGACTTCTTGGTCATAATTTCTTTGAAACTATTCTTTTCGTTCTCAACTGGGTTGCTATGAGTCATTGTGTTAGATATTGATTCAAGTGATGATCAGGATCTGGGCATTACTGATCAGATACTGATGCTGACGTCTGTTAGTGTAGGTGCCCTAGAGGCAATACATTGTTTCTCGAATAAATCTTATGTCATTTGATTATTAAATAAATGTATTTATTATGACTCTAATTACTGCGATATTTGTTAGCATAATAAATGTCCTTAGAATAATGATACACATTATATAGTTTAAGTTTATAACTTGAATTTGAGATTATATAATATATATCATATTCTTAAAGGTCCCTAGTCGAGTATTATTATACAGGACAATAATAATACATAAATAGACTAGTATGTTTTTGACTGATAACCACATCTCATTGGTTATAAGTATGGAGATACTAAAGTCAATACATAGGTACATGTAGGGTACATGGTACTGGACAGACCCACCGTGAGATTCTTCATGTTAATTAAGTCATAAAAAAGACTCACAGTGATAATGGTGTAATGATCCTTTGACTTGAGATCATTATATTTCTATACGAGGATAATATACTTTGACTACATTAAAAGTTACCTTTGACCGGGTAATGATAAAAGTGGACATCGGGTATATTGTGAATCGTATGAGAAATATGAATGATAGATAAAGGATTTAACCCTCCTATCAAATAGGAGAGATATTATTGGCCTCTTGATTGAGTGAGACTATAAAATGCATGGCCGTGCTCATATAATGATTTGTTTTAATAGTCTACTCATGGATCAAGTAAACCCAGATTAAATTATGAAGAGGATGACAATAAACATGTCTCGAGTTTAATCTATAATATTTGGTTAAAGGGATTATATTACACGGGAACATTAATCACAAAAGGTTTATCGAATCACGATTTAATTATTATTTAATTGGGTAGCAATGATGTATTACTAGATACCGCTCATTGTTTATAATTTTATTGGAGAATAAAATTATTGCCAAAATAAATAATAACCTACAGGGTCACACACATAGAACATTTTAAAGGAAGAATTAATTTAAATTATGAATTTAAATTAATTAATAATGAGTTGGATTTTATTATATTAATTAAGTGTGACTTAATTAAGCTATAATAAAATACAAAGATATATGAGATATGATTTTAATAATTAAGTTTGACTTAATTATTTATTTGAATAATAAATAAGATATTATTATTTAATTAAATCATATTTGGGCTAGGTTATGACATGGGCTTTTTGGCTTTACACTATCCTATATATAAAGATATGGGGTGAAGTTTTAACGTGTTGAAAAACAGAAGAGCCGCAGTCAAAAAAAATACTTAACCTAATAATCATATTTTCATTAGAGGCTAGTACCTCTCTTCCGGACAAGATCGAGAGGCGTTCTTGTAGGTGTTCGTGTGGATACCGTAGAGGGGGCTTCGTAGAGGAGTGCTCAGTAATCGTGGGAGGCTTGCATCTCCATCGTTCTTTATACGTAAAGCTTCAATAAGGTAAACGTTCTATCTACCATATTATCGATATATTATACATGGATCCGTGGCTTGGTTTCGTTTTTATTTTACTGTTTCCGCTGCGTGTTGATGATCGAAACCAACAATGGTATCAGAGCTGCTTGTATAATATGATAATCTGGTTATATGTGATGTATACGATATGATTCAGAAGTTATCAGAACTGTTAGTTTCTCCCGAGAACTATACTGTATGTTCATGCGTTGATATAAACTACTGTGATTCCTTGTTAGCTGCGTCTTTCTTTAGTCAGTAATGATAAGATTAAATCGTGGCTAAACGTCGAGATCTGAGTAACCAGTTATACGACTACATGATCAGTAATACCAGTTCTGTTTATTTTTCCCGAAGAACCCTACTGCATAACGTGACCTGCATGTTCTTTAGTAACTACATGATTCGTTTTATACTGTTTTTGATTCGTATAATGATCTGTTCTGTTTTAATGGCATTAAAACGTTATATTAACCTCTAAAATCCAGTTGGAGTCGAATCAGATTGTCAGCAATACAGTTCATGCATAAACAGATACATACATGTTTATACATACAAACGCGTTTTTTATATATATATGAATAATCGAGTTTTACATGTTGATCGTTCATAATCAGATATACATATTACTGTGCTATTAATTCTAGTAATCGTACCCTCTGTATAACAAGTGTTGGATTAATACTGATGATTGATGAACACGTTTTCTGGGTTTTCTGGAAACTGATGAATGTATGAACAGTACTGTACATACGCATTCTAAGAATGCGTATCGTCTAGGGTTACAGTCTAATGCGCATACGTTACATGCGTGTCTAATAAAATTAACAGAATAGGTCTGTTGCGCATACTGTAGATGCGTATCTGATGATTTAATAAAAAAAAAAAAAAAATTCCAGCCAGGTTTTGCATGCTAAGATTAAATTATAAATGTTAATGTTTTACTTGGAGTATGCAAAATTTTATTAATTAGTAATTTTGATTACTAGATTAATATTTAATTAAAGTGCGTTAATTTTATTATTTATGATTTGATCATATTTAATGTTGTATAAAATTGTGATTATACAATATGTGATGCTTTTAATTGCTATGTGAGCATGATGCATGGTTATGGCCCCAAGACCTAGTTTTCAATTTATTTTATTAATTTTAATTTATGGTTTGTAATAATTAAATACGACTTGCATGTCGTTTTTCTTTTTGTAATTATTTTATCTCGAATGCAACTCGAGTTCTTTTGTAAAATGTTTCAAGAGGAGCTTGGAGGCAATCAAGGCAGCTTTGGAAGCGAAGCAAGAGATTTTGTAATAATTAGTTATTACCACCATAGATTGACCTTGATTTTTCCATTAGCTTGGAAAAAATCGCATAGGATTGGGCCATAACCATAGCATATTAATTTAGGTGATGCACTTTACATATTATGCATGTGTAGAGTAACAAATGTATGCATGTTTTAATTAGATTAATGATGTATGCATGTATTAGATACGTCACCCATGCCATGCTTGCCATGCTAAACGAGATAAAATCTGTAACGATTCGAGATTTTAAAATGAACAAACGATCATGAGATTTCTGTGTTTATGAAACACGGAATTAACTACGAATTTTCAATTATTTAGATATAGGGAGATTTTGTCAAAAATAGGTTTTACCTATAAGGAAGTTGGGTATTAAGTGAGGCCACTTGTGACTCCTCCAACAACCTGGAAATCAAACTATTGATGAATATTGATTTGAAGTATTTAATTCAAGGAAAAATTGGGAATCTCTTTATGATGGGATCATGGTCGTTTTAATTTTGAAACCCCTTAACAAAATATTAAGTTTTAATCAGATGCTTTCCAATGAATGAACACTCATTGAATCCTAGATCGATAAGGGGAATGATTGCCAGTGGCAGGGGACTCCTGTCTATCGTGGTGAGATGTGACGAATATAAGCGGTTATATTCGACCGTTGTATCATTGGGTTTAACTTAACTGAGTCGTCATAATAAGGTGAAAATAAACGGTTATATTCAATTATTATGAACTTAGAAGCATAGAGTTTGGTTCAAAATCTATTAGATAGACAAGAACAATTGTTGTTCACCAAACTATCCAAGAATTATATATGATATAATTGGCAACTGTTGTCTACCAAAATAATCATGTTTTAAGGACTACCAGTGGTTGACTTAGGATATGACGAAATATGGATCTTGGCTCACTAGAAAGATTTATGGGATATTCTTTCCGATTTAATAGTAAGGGCTATTAATTTGATAAAAATAGTGGGAGATATATTATGAATATGTCATAATCACTTGAACATAATTAATGTAACAATCTAACTTATCTTATGCATTTTATCATTGTAGAAAACAAATGGCACAAAATACAAACAATACTTTCTCTGTGCGATCAGTCCTTGAGAAGGACAAGCTGACAGGATCGAACTTTCTTGAATGGTCTAGGAATTTGAGAATTGTTCTCATGCAGGAGAAGAAATCTTATGTGATTGATATTCCTCCACCTGCAGCCCCTGCTAACAATGCCACTGCTGCTCAACAAAATGCTTATCAGAAGCATATTGATGATGCAACTGATGTGGCTTGTCTTATGCTTGCTACTATGGATGCTGAGCTTCAGAAGCAGCATTTTGATATGAATGCTTATACTATGTTTGAACATCTTTCAACGATGTTTCAATCACAGGCTCGTGTTGAAAAGTTCAATACAAGTAAAGCACTATTCTCGTGCAAGCAGGGCAATGGACCAGTCGGACCTCATGTTCTAAAGATGATTGGGTATTGTGATTACCTTGCTCGTTTGGGTTTCCCGCTTCAGCGAGATGCTTAAGTCGATATAATCTTGCAATCTTTGAACAGCGACTATGCTCAGTTCATAATGACTTTTAATATGACTGAGCAAGATAAGACTCCTATGGAATTGTTGGCCATGCTGAGGACCACTGAAGCAAATATGGTCAAAGCACCTGAAAAAACTCCCATAATGATGGTGGGCAAGAAAGGTGCTAAAGGAAAAGGGAAATGGAAGGGCAAGAAAAAGGTAGCATCGAAAGATCTTGGTCCTTCTAAGCCCTCTTTCAAAAAGGCTAAAAAGCCGAAGGGAGATGTCGCAAATGCTGACAAAGGTGAATGTCACTATTGCCATAAGCCTGGTCACTGGAAGAGAAACTGTCATGTTTATTTGGAGGATCTGAAGAAGAAGAAGGCTCAGCAAGCTTCTACTTCAGGTATTTATGTTATAGAAGTCAATCTGTCTATTTCTACATCTTGGGTATTGGATACTGGATGTGCTTCTCACATTTGTATAAATGTGCAGGAACTGCATAGAAGTAGGACTTTGGCTAAGGGAGAAGTGGACCTACGAGTAGGCAATGGAGCAAGAGTTGCTGCTTTAGCCGTAGGAACTTATTATTTATCTTTGCCCTCTGGGCTTGTTTTAGAACTTGAAGACTGTTTTTACGTGCCTGCGATTCGCAGAAACATTATTTCTGTTTCTTGTTTGGACAAGAAAGGTTTTTCGTTTATAATAAAGAACAATAGTTGCTCTTTTACTTTGAATGATTTAACCTATGGTGTTGTGCGTTTATTTAATGGTTTATATGTTCTTGATTTAGATAATCCTGTTTGTAACATAGAAAACAAACGACTTAAAGTTAATGACTCAAATCAAACATACCTCTGGCATTGTCGTCTAGGCCATATAAATGAGAAGCGCATATCCAAATTACATAAGGATGGATACTTGGATAAGTTTGATTTTGAATCATACGAAAAATGCGAATCTTGTTTGCTTGGTAAGATGACTAAAGCCCCTTTTACTGGTAAGGGTCAAAGGGCCACTGAACGTTTGGAGCTAATACATAGTGATGTATGTGGCCCAATGCGTGTGATGGCTAAAGGAGGCTACTACTACTTCATAACATTTACTGATGACTTCAGTAGATATGGATATGTGTATCTTATGAAGAATAAATCCGATTCTTTTGAAAAATTCAAAGAATACAAGGCTGAAGTAGAGAAGCAAATAGGCGGAGGTGCAAGTATTAAGATCTTACGATCCGATCGTGGGGGTGAATACTTAAGCACCGAATTTAAAGAGTATTTAAAGGAGTGTGGTATTGTATCACAACTCACTCCGCCAGGTACACCTCAATGGAATGGAGTTTCAGAGAGGAGAAATCGTACTCTGTTAGACATGGTACGATCGATGATGAGTCATGCAGATCTTCCAATAAGTTTCTGGGGTTATGCTCTAGAAACAACGGCTTTCACACTTAACCGTGTTCCAACCAAGAAGGTTCAAAAGACTCCATATGAGATATGGGAGGAGAAACGGTCAAGCATGAACTTTATGAAAGTTTGGGGATGCAAAGCATTTGTAAAACGTCAAGTATCTGACAAGCTTGGACCTAAATCCGAAGAGTGCAATTTTGTGGGATACCCTAAAGAAACAAAGGCTTATTATTTTTATAGTCCTTCTGAGCAGAAAGTGTTCATTGCTCGAGATGCTGTCTTCATGGAAAAGGATTTTGTTTCCAAAAGAGACAGTGGGAGAACTATAGATCTCGATGAAGATCGAGAACCACAAAATAGTTTTGAAACTGAGGTGGAACAAGAGCAGAATAATGATAATTCTCAAGAAACACAGGTTGTTCGTAGATCTGGTAGAATTCGCCATGAGCCAGAGAGATATGGATTTCTTATGACTCAATGTGGGGATTTGATGCTCATAGATGAAGATGAGCCTCTCACATATCAAGATGCTATGAACAGTCCAGACTCTAAGAGATGGCTTGAAGCCATGAAATCCAAGATGGATTCCATGTACGAAAACCAAGTTTGGGATTTGGTTGATCCACCTGAAGGGGTAAAACCCGTAGGGTGCAAGTGGGTTTTCAAGAAGAAAACTGACATGGAAGGAAATGTTCAGACCTATAAAGCAAGACTGGTTGCGAAAGGGTTCAAACAAATTCATGGTATTGACTATGATGAAACTTTCTCACCAGTTGCTATGGTCAAGTCCATACGGATTTTGCTTGCAATTGCAGCATTCCATGATTACGAAATCTGGCAAATGGATGTCAAAACAGCTTTCCTTAATGGGAGCCTTGAAGAGGATGTGTACATGACACAACCTGAAGGTTTTGTCGATCCAAGGAATGTTGGCAAGGTATGTAAATTACGTCGATCCATTTATGGATTGAAGCAAGCCTCTAGGAGATGGAATATTCGTTTTGATGAAATAGTCAAGGAGTATGGCTTTATTCAAAACGAGGATGAACCTTGTGTTTATAAGAAGGTTAGTGGGAGCCATGTGGCATTCATAGTACTGTATGTTGATGACATACTACTAATGGGGAATGACATACCTTCTCTAAAGGCTGTTAAGACTTGGTTAGGGAGCAATTTCTCTATGAAAGACTTAGGAGAGGCAACCTACATTCTAGGAATGAGGATCTATAGAGATAGATCTAAAAGGATGATCGGTCTAAGTCAGAGTACATACATTGATAAGGTTTTGCATCGTTTTGGTATGCAAAATGCTAAAAGGGGATATGTCCCTGTGTCTCAAGGGATAACGATTTCTAAAGACCAGTGTCCGAAATCATTAGATGAGAAGGACCACATGAATAAAGTTCCATATGCATCAGCAATTGGATCTATCATGTATGCGATGGTATGTACTCGCCCCGATGTTTCGTATGCTTTGAGCATGAAGAGCAGATACCAGTCTAATCCAGGTGAAGGTCACTGGACGACAGTCAAGAATATCCTTAAGTACCTGAAAAGGACTAAAGATTCATTCTTGGTGTATGGAGGAGAGGAGAAACTGGTTGTAAAGGGTTACACCGATGCAAGTTTCCAAACAGACAGGGATGATAATGTATCACAGTCTGGTTTTGTGTTTTGTCTAAATGGAGGTGCTGTAAGCTGGAAGAGTTCAAAGCAAGAAATAGTAGCTGATTCTATAATGGAGGCTGAGTACATTGCAGCTTGTGAAGCGGCTAAGGAGGCAGTTTGGATTCGAAAATTGATTTCTGATTTGGAAGTGGTTCCATAGATTGCAGATCCCATTGATCTATATTGCGATAATAATGGGGCCATTGCACAGGCTAGAGAGCCTAGATCGCACTCCCGATCCAAACATATACTCAGAAGATATCACCTCATACGAGAGATTAATGAAAGGGGTGAAATACATATATGTAAAGTGCATACAAATGATAACATTGCAGACCCACTGACCAAAGGCCTGTCGCAGCAGAAGCACGATGGTCACACTAGTTCCATGGGTATTAGATACATGGGAGATTGGCTCTAGTGCAAGTGGGAGATTGTTAGTGTAGGTGCCCTAGAGGCAATACATTGTTTCTCGAATAAATCTTATGTCATTTGATTATTAAATAAATGTATTTATTATGACTCTAATTACTGCGATATTTGTTAGCATAATAAATGTCCTTAGAATAATGATACACATTATATAGTTTAAGTTTATAACTTGAATTTGAGATTATATAATATATATCATATTCTTAAAGGTCCCTAGTCGAGTATTATTATACAGGACAATAATAATACATAAATAGACTAGTATGTTTTTGACTGATAACCACATCTCATTGGTTATAAGTATGGAGATACTAAAGTCAATACATAGGTACATGTAGGGTACATGGTACTGGACAGACCCACCGTGAGATTCTTCATGTTAATTAAGTCATAAGAAAGACTCACAGTGATAATGGTGTAATGATCCTTTGACTTGAGATCATTATATTTCTATACGAGGATAATATACTTTGACTACATTAAAAGTTACCTTTGACCGGGTAATGATAAAAGTGGACATCGGGTATATTGTGAATCGTATGAGAAATATGAATGATAGATAAAGGATTTAACCCTCCTATCAAATAGGAGAGATATTATTGGCCTCTTGATTGAGTGAGACTATAAAATGCATGGCCGTACTCAAATAATGATTTGTTTTAATAGTCTACTCATGGATCAAGTAAACCCGGATTAAATTATGAAGAGGATGACAATAAACATGTCTCGAGTTTAATCTATAATATTTGGTTAAAGGGATTATATTACACGGGAACATTAATCACAAAAGGTTTATCGAATCACGATTTAATTATTATTTAATTGGGTAGCAATGATGTATTACTGGATACCGCTCATTGTTTATAATTTTATTGGAGAATAAAATTATTGCCAAAATAAATAATAACCTACAGGGTCACACACATAGAACATTTTAAAGGAAGAATTAATTTAAATTATGAATTTAAATTAATTAATAATGAGTTGGATTTTATTATATTAATTAAGTGTGACTTAATTAAGCTATAATAAAATACAAAGATATATGAGATATGATTTTAATAATTAAGTTTGACTTAATTATTTATTTGAATAATAAATAAGATTTTATTATTTAATTAAATCATATTTGGGCTAGGTTATGACATGGGCTTTTTGGCTTTACACTATCCTATATATAAAGATATGGGGTGAAGTTTTAACGTGTTGAAAAACAGAAGAGCCGCAGTCAAAAAAAACACTTAACCTAATAATCATATTTTCATTAGAGGCTAGTACCTCTCTTCCGGACAAGATCGAGAGGCGTTCTTGTAGGTGTTCGTGTGGATACCGTAGAGGGGGCTTCGTAGAGGAGTGCTAAGTAATCGTGGAAGGCTTGCATCTCCATCGTTCTTTATACGTAAAGCTTCAATAAGGTAAACGTTCTATCTACCATATTATCGATATATTATACATGGATCCGTGGCTTGGTTTCGTTTTTATTTTACTGTTTCCGCTGTGTGTTGATGATCGAAACCAACAACGTCATCAGTAATACAATGTCAGTATTGGATTATTATCAGGATTTGAAGCTGGTCAGTATTTCGTGAAGATTCTCATCAGACCAGAGATCAAGGAAGATTGATATGTCGGTTCCTAGATTATAGGAATGTAGCTATCATACAAGATATGCATTCAGAGATATATGTAATTGATTTAGAATATCTTGTAATTGATAGTGTAACTGTGTACTCTATATAAACACAGTTTAGGTTTTACATTAGAGTAATCGCTTACACGATTTATCTTGTAACCTAGCAGCTCTTAAGAACGTAGGAATTTCTTAAGAGAGTTTTGTAACAGTTTTATATCAGAATTAATAAAGCTGTTATTGATTCATACTTGTGTTATTTGTTTAAGTCGAAAATCTTATACAATTGTATTCAACCCCCCTTCTACAATTGTTATTTACTGGGCAACAATTGGTATCAGAGCAAAACTGATTAATATTAATCAGAAACGATCTTAAGATGTCGACAAGCAAGTATGAAAGCATCAAAATTCCAATTCTCAAGAAAACTGAGTATCCAACATGGAAAGTGAAAATGATGATGTATCTGGAAGCAACTGATCCTGACTATCTTGATAGGATCAATGATGGACCATTTCTTCCAACAATACTAGTTGCAAGAACAGAGACTGTTGCTGAACACTATGTCATTAAGGCAAAGAGTGAGTGGACGACAGAGGAAAAGGCTCAAGTACTCAAAGATGCAAAGGTAAAAAATATTTTGCATAACAGTCTTGATAATGTCATGTCTAACAGGGTAATAGCATGCAAGACTGCAAAGGAAATTTGGGATACTTTGGAAACTCAATGCCAAGGTACTGAATCTATCAAAAGAAACAGAAGGGCTCTGTTGATTCAGGAGTATGAGCAGTTCGATACTAAATCTGATGAAAGCCTTACTGATATGTATGATAGATTCTTGACTTTACTGAACAATCTATCACTAGTTGGCAAAGAGTATGATCCAGAGGACTCAAATACCAAGTTTCTCAGAGCTCTAACTGAGGAGTGGGATACTCAAGCTTCAATCATAAGGCATCAATATGATTTGAAGATGCTGTCTCTTGATGAAGTCTATGGGATGCTAAGAACCCATGATCTTGAGGTTCAACAGAGGAAGAACAAGAAAAATGTCAAAGCAAAATCTGTTGCTTTGAATGTTGAATCAAAATCAAAGGGAAAAGCTGAGGAGGTTTCTATCAGAAAGAGTAGAGTGGAAGAGTCAATTCCTGATGACTCATCATCAGATACTGATACTGAGTCTGATCCTGATACTGATGATGACTCTACTGATTCTGATATGATGGAAATGGTTGCTATGATAGTCAAGGGCTTCAAAAAGATGAAGTTCAGAAAGGCTAGGAAGCAAGGGAAATTTCAGAAGAAAACCTTCAATGCTGACAAAGATAGGTACAAGAAGAAAGAAGGTAAAAGCAGCAAATTTGACAAGTCAAAAATCAGATGATATAACTGTGATGGAATGGGTCATTTTGCAACTGAGTGCAAGAAGACCAAAACCAAAGCTCTCATTTCTTCAAGCAAGGATTGGATGGACTCATCATCTGACTCTGAAGAAGAGAAAGTGAATTATGCTTTGATGACTAAAACTGATGAGACTTCTGCTGGTGAAAATAAGGTATCTGAAGTTTTGTTTGATTTTGATACTAATAATGTCTCTGAGCTAAGATCTTTTTTAAAATCTCTGCATATTAGTTTTAGGAGTCAATCTCTTGAAAATACTAGAATAAAATCTGAAATGGCAGAGGTTGTTAAGAGAAATGATCATCTAGAAGCAGAGTTAATTTTTTTGCAGGAAGTTCAAGCAGAATGTGATAATGCTAAACACATGAAACTTGAAACAGAGTTTAAATGTAATGAACTTGAAATGCAACTTAAAGAGGTAAATGAAAAACTCAGAACCTGGACACATTCTGGTACAAAAACTCATGAAATTATTACTGATAAAAACTGGAAAGAGTGTCTAGGTTATAAGCCAGAGAATGAGAAAAAGGACAAAGAAAAAGTTGTTTCATCTAATCCAGGAAGAGTTATAGTAGATGACTCAACAAATCCAAAAACCTACAGATATGTTATAGACAGTACTAAAACCAAATTAAAACCTGTTAATTATGTGTATCCAGAAATTCCCAAATCTACTTCAGAAAAGGGATCTACTTCTACACATCATTCTGAGTCTAGAACTGTCAAAAACAAAAATGTAGGTCTTTTGTCCAAGAAACAATTAAGGGATAGAATCTGTGATGTCACAGATAGGAAGAGAGTTCCAATTGTCAAAAGGAACAGGAATGGTAAAGTTGGAATAAACAAGGAGAGCAATTATAGGTATATTCCAAATGCACCAAGAAAAGTATGCTTTAACTGTGGTAACTCTAATCATCTTGCTATTGATTGCAGGAGGAGTAAAAAGAAGCCAACTGTAGTTCCTAAGTCTGACATTAGGAATAAATCAGTATTTTATAAACCACAGAATCCTTGTTTCCATTGTGGCAGTAAATGGCATTCTATTTATACATGTGAAGAATACCATAATTTGTACTATAATTATTATGAGCCTTTGCCTAAGTTCAATAAAAGTGCAAATTTTGGAAAAACAAAGAACTTGAATACTAATCATGCATCTGTTAAGAAAAAGATTAATTCTGATGGACTTAATCCTGATGAAGGTGTCTTTACAAGAAAATCTTCTACTGCTAAAAATGTTAAGTTGCATGAAAAGAGAACCCAACAAGTGTGGGTTCTTAAAAATTCTAACTGAGTTCTTTGTGATTCTGATTGCAGGGTAAAAAGAAAAATGTGTTAGTCATGGATAGTGGATGCTCTGTGCACATGACTGGAGACAAAACCTTGCTATCAGAATTTGAGGAGAAGGCTGGCCCAACTGTGTCTTATGGAGATGGCAACATTGGACAAACTTTGGGATATGGCAGTATTGTAATTGGAAATGTCATCATTGAAAAAGTAGCTCTGGTAAAAGGACTCAAGCACAATCTGTTAAGTGTCAGTCAAATCACAGACAGAGGTTATCGTGTCAATTTCAATGATACTCATTTTGAAGTTATCAGCAAATCTTCAGGAAAGGTTGCATTAACTGGTCAAAGACATGGTAACATTTATGAAGCCAACATTCACACCAATACTGAAAATCCAACTACATGCCTCATCAGTAAAGCTTCTGTAGATGAAAGTTGGAATTGGCATAAGAAGCTTTCTTATCTCAACTTCAACAATATAAATGAGTTGGTTAAGAAAGACTTGGTAAGAGGATTACCAAAGGCTCAATATACTCCTGATGGACTCTGTGATGCTTGTCAGAAGGCTAAACAGAGAAGGACATCATTCAAGAGTAAATCTGAATCCTCAATTGATGAACCATATCACATGCTTCACCTTGACTTGTTTGGACCAGTGAATATTATGTCCATCAGTAAGAAAAGGTATACTCTAGTCATTGTTGATGAATATACTAGATTTACCTGGGTTTATTTTCTGCACAGAAAAGATGAAACTGCTGAAATACTGCCGGACCATGTGAGACTTATTGAAACTGGCACTGATAAGTGGAGTTATATCCACTTGGAGCGTTCCATATCGGCTTAAATTGATTGCTTTGGCCTCAAGTTTGTTGTAGTTTTGATGTGTTTTGTGTAAGTGTGTAGGTTTGGAAGAATGTTGATTAAGATCGTTGTTTCCGTCACTTTTGGAGTTGAATTCGGGCTTAATAATGTAGAATGGAGTCTTGTTGTGGTTCACCATGAGGATTCCAAGCATAGAGGATTGAAAACGGAAGAGAACGCAAAAAGAACGGGAGCAAACGGAGCAAAAACGAAGGAAATAGAGCTAAAAAACGAGGAGAGAAAATTTTCACCAGTTGGAGGCTGGGCAGACTGCGCCATATCTTGAGCAGTCTGCGCCAGATTGGCAGAATAGTGCTGGGCAGTCTGCGCCGTTCTTGAGCAGACTGCTCAGGGTCGCGCTGAAAATTTACAGTTTTGCCCTTTTTACGATTTTGGCCATATCTTGAGTTATAGAAGTCAGTTTTGGGCGATCTTACTCTCCACGCGAAGATAACGAGATTCTCTATCATTCTAAAGTGGTCCAGAGGTCCAATTACAACTGGAACGGTCCAGAAATACTGAAGAAAAGTCAGCTACGAATTTTCCTTGAAAACAGAATCAGTTTAGGAAACGTATTTTACAGAAATTCTATTATAATTCTGTTTTGGTATTTTCTTGCTAGGCAAGACTTCTAGAGCCTATATAAACACATCCAACCCTTGTAATTGGATATATATACATTATCATAGTTTTATTATTGTAACCTAGATTAGATCTGCAAGGGAGAAAAGGAGAGAAGGATTCAACGTTCGTGACAAGCAACGGATCTAGATCTACTTCATCTTTTGTGTTACTTTGGATTATAGATTTGTTTTTTCAACTCTTTGTTTATTTAATATTATTTCTTTTATTCATATCTTGTTATTTATCATGTTTTCATCAAATCCCATGACGATGAACGGTTCAATTATGAGCTAATCGTTGTCATGGGATTCTAACGGAGTTATTTATGGAACTTAGTATCTTGATGCTTTAAAGATCTGTGTGTGGTGTATATCTGATATCCTCGTATGGTTAATCTTAATGCTTTTAGATGCGTAGCTAACATCTAAATTGAATTGTTAATCTCTTGTGAAGTGAAAGTGGATCTTGAGATTTAGAACTTGCCATGCTAGCATAGGTTCATAATTGTTTATCAATATGATTGTGGTGTGAGATGAAAATACTTATACTGCCCTATGTGATCATTATGGATAACTTGTTCTTCAACCGTTATGTTTTCAAATTCTATAGACATATAGGGTCTAAGCATAATTGGTGTCTATTCATCTTCTATCTCTTTTGTGGATGTATGTTTAGTTTGGTATGCGTATGCTGACAGGTAGCGTATACTTGTTTCGTGTTATCCGATCAGATATCAAAACCATTGCACATAGTGATTAAAGGCGTCAGATCTAAGTGAAGTATTTAATGAAGTTAGAGTCCCATGTTTTTATTCTCATAAGTAACTCGATTTCTATTCTTATTAGTTAATTTAATTCTTAGTTTTATAATTTGCATCTTAGTTTAATTTAGTAGTTAATAAAAATCCAATTTGTTATTTGTCTTAGCAATGGATAAAAACCATACATCGGTGCATAGGTACATTAATTGAATTGAACACCATTCTAGATCTCTGTGGGAACGAACTTGATTTAATCATATATTACTTGTGACAACGTGCGCTTGCGTAATTTTGCATAACAAGTTTTTGGCGCCGCTGCCGGGGATCATCGGTGTTTTTATTTTAGTTTATGTGCTTGTCATCAGTGGTCGTTAGCGTTCACTGACTCGGAATCTTACTTAGTTGGTTTGTTTCGTGGTGTTTCAGGTACTTAAGTTTGTATGCAAACACGTTCGCAAGCTCGTTTGCAAAGACTGGCGGAAGACGATCTTGTAGAGAATAAAGAGAATAAGGAAGAGGAATCTGAAACTACAGTAGCAATGGCAGAAGCAGCAGCAACTAAGGCTTTGAAGGAGTATTCTCAGCCGAAACTCAATGACATTCAGTCTAGCATTATTAGGCCAGCTATTGCAGCGAACAATTTTGAGATTAAGTCTGGCACAATTCAGATGGTGCAGAATTCAGTCCAGTTTGGGGGTGCTTCTACGGAGGATGCCAACATGCATGTTCGGGACTTTATCGAAATCTGCGACACTTTCAAATGTAATGGTGTGACGGATGATGCTATCAGGTTGAGACTTTTCCCATTCTCTCTGAGGGATAAGGCTAAGAGCTGGCTACATTCTTTGCCACCTGGTTCCATTACTACATGGGAAGATCTTGCTCAGAAGTTCATTACTAAATTCTTCCCTATGGCGAAAACTGCAGCAATAAGGAACCAGTTGACTCAATTCCAACAGCAATCTGGCGAGACCTTGTGTGAGGCTTGGGAACGCTACAAGGAGATGCTACGCAAGTGTCCTCATCATGGCATGCCTGATTGGATGGTTATTAATGGTTTTTACAATGGGTTGGGAGCACAGTCTAGGCCTTTGCTAGATGCAGCATCAGGTGGAGCTCTTTGGGCGAAGAGTTATGATGAAGCTTATGAACTTATTGAGATGATGGCTGCCAATGAATATCAAAATCCAACCCAAAGGCTATCTCAAGGCAGGGCAGCAGGAATTTTGGATATAGATACAGCTTCAATGATTACGGCTCAGTTGAAGGCTCTTGCTATGAAGGGGGATTCTCTTGCTAATTATGGAGTTCAGCAGGTGGCTAGTGTTTGTGAGCTATGTGCGGGCGCACATGAGACGAATCAGTGTGCTATCTCCTCTGAATCAGCACAGTTCGTGAGTAATTTCCAGAGACCTGCTGCACCAGTTCCAGCCACTTATCATCCTAACAACAGGAATCATCCCAACTTCAGCTGGAGCAATAATCAAAGTGCACAACAACCTTTCCAACAGCCTTATCAGCAAGCAAAGCCATTCAATCAAGGCTATCAACAGCCTTACGCTCTAAGGACACCATATCAACCTCCGGGACTTCAGCAGCAACAGCCCCAGGCTCATATGGGGCAATCATCTAATGATAAATCAGATGAGGTGTGGATAGTGGTAAAGAACCTACAAGCTGGCCAGAAAGTTTTGGAAACCCAGTTGGGGCAGATTACAAGTGCCTTGGTAAATATGCAACAAGGAACTCTTCCAAGTGATACAAGGGGTAATCCAGGCAAGAGGGAGGTTCAAGAACAGGTCAATGCAGTTACTTTGAGATCTGGAAAAGTCACGAGTGATCCTAAATCAGCAACTGAAGAAGATGAAGATGTTCAGAATCAGCAGGTTGAAAAATCTGCAGTGCCAGAAATTGAGAAATCTGATTTAGTGGCTGATCAGCTAGATGGTGAGAAGAGCAAGAAACCTGTTGAAAAGTTTACTCCGGAGCAATCTTCAATGAATAATCAGATCTATCCACCTCCGCCATATCCTGGACGTTTGCAGAAAAGTCAAGAGAAACAGTTTCAGAAATTTATGGATGTTTTCAAGAAACTGTCCATTAACATTCCTTTTGTTGAAGCGTTGGAGCAGATGCCAAGATATGCTAAGTTCATGAAGGATATTTTGTCACGGAAGAGAAGGTTGGAAGATTTTGAAACAGTGGCATTGACGGAGGAGTGTAGTGCTGTTCTGCAGCAGAAGTTGCCTCCTAAACTTAAAGATCCGGGAAGTTTCACTATTCCATGCACTATTGGCAACCTTTCTTTCAACAAGTGTTTATGTGATTTGGGAGCTAGTATTAATCTCATGCCATTGTCTGTTTTCAAGCAACTTGGTCTACCGGAGCCGAAACCAACTAACATCTCTTTGCAGTTGGCTGATAGGACGATCACTTATCCGAGGGGTATAGTAGAAGATGTTTTGGTAAAAGTTGATAAGTTCATCTTTCCTGCTGATTTTGTGATCTTGGATTTCGAAGAAGATAAGAAGATTCCTATAATCTTGGGAAGACCGTTCTTGGCTACGGGAAAGACTTTGATCGATGTGCAAAAAGGAGAGCTTACAATGAGGGTGCAAGATCAGAGTGTCACCTTTAATGTGTTCAAGGCCATGAAATTTCCAACAGAGGATGAAGAGTGTTGCAGTGTGGAAATAGTTGATACGGGTCAGAGAAAGAAGTTTGATCAGTTGGTAAGTGAAAAATCAGACACGCACATGCTAAAGCAGCACTTCAGTGAGTCCATTGACAGTTCTTTAGTTCGAGATCTCTCGAATGTCAAGCTCGGAAAACTTCCATCTCATTTGAGGTATGTCCTTTTGAATGATGAGTTAGTGATTTTTGAAGAGGGTCACGATAATGTGTTAAGAAGGTGGATCATGGATGATGAGGTAGAGGAGTGTTCTTATCAATCAACTGTGAAGCAAAAGTACCTTAGAGGTGTGAAGAAGAAAAAGAAAAAGTCGATTGGAGGAAGAGGCAAGGTGAAGTTTGATTTAGAAAAGATGTGGGAAGATAGCAAGAAGGTTGTTAAACAATGGGTGAATGGTCCTTCTGCTAAAGACAAGTCAAATGCGATCTTCGAGCCACCATGATTTGAATCATATTTGTCCGGCTAAATGACGTTAATGACAGTGCTTCGTGGGAGGCAACCCATGTGTTTCGGTGTTTTCAGGTATGTTTTCTACTATCCCTTGTATTTACTTCCATTCAATGAGGACATTGAATATTTCAAGTTTGGGGGTGGTTTGAGGGATTAGTAGATGTTGTTGTATTATTTGTTCATGTAGGATTTCATGCTGTGCATATTAGTAGTAGTAAATTATGCATATATGTTTGTGTTATCTATGTTTGTTTCATATAGGACATTCTGTTTTTATTTTCGTATATCGTGTGAGTTCATAATAGTTTGCATTTGCACCCATGCTTGATAGGAATTTTTTGTTGTTGACGCTTTTGATTGAGAAGTGATATGCTTTGTTCTTGTGCACACACATACACTAGTAAGTTGAAGCTAGTAGACTTATTGAATGTTGTAAGTGATTAGAAGGACATGAATATGTGCAAGATGATTTAGTTTACATGCTTTGAATACAAGTTGGTGCGTTAGAGAGATGTTTGCTTGGGATTGAGTATGTTTTTCCACCAAGTGAGTTTTTGAGCCTTATTGCATATTTGTTGCAATTTATTCGTTTGCTTGAGTGTCCACGGATTGTTTTCATTGCTAGCAGTTGTTTGAGGTCTTTCTTGGAACGCATGACATTATTTGACGATTAAAATGATAAAGGCATTTAGGAATAACCGCATATTTTCCCATATTACCATACCATGTTTACATGATCAATTAGTTAACCCGTTGAGCTTAATCCTATTTTTTCGGTGACATACCACATTACTTGCCTAGACCTTTTTCTTGTATTAGCCTTACATTAATTTGAACCTACATTGTCAAAGGCTAGTAGAGTGCTTAAGGGAGTAATAAGGTGTGTAAGGAGGGGTTTATTGTTGGTCTTACTTTTGGGGGAAATATTGAAAATTGGGTTTGGTTGTTTACTTGATAGTCGACATATGTAATAAATTATGGATCATTGTTATTGTTTATATTATTGTTTGTGTTCTATTTAGCTCTCGGGAAAAAAAAATGATGAAAAAAAAAATGAAAAAAAAGGAAAAAAAAAGAAAAAAAAAGAAAAGAAAAAAAAATATATTATGAGAGCATGTTTGTGTTTGTTGTGATCCTATTTTTAGTCGACTATTCGAGCGTTTATTGGAAGAAGAATAGTAAAATTATGTCGGGGGAAATATGGTGTTGTGTATGATTTATTAAGGTACTTACTAGCTTTTGACACTTCACCTGTTTTGGCTTCTTTGACATACCTTGTCCCTAGCCCCGTTACAACCCAATTAAAGACCTTTTGATTATCGTCATTGATGTAGGTTGTGTTAAGAGTTAGATTGAGACCAAATGTCAAGCATGTTTATGATTTTGTTGGAATTGAGTGATACACTTACCCTTGTTCTTGAGTGAATATTCTTTTGTGAGTGGATTGTGAGTGTTTGCTTGTTCTTGCGTATGAGATCCCGAGTGTTGTCTCAAAGATGTACTCTTGTAGGCTTAGCATGTTTACTAACTTATTCTTACACTTGACATGGGCTTGTGAGAACTTATGCATGTTCATTGAGTAGACTATGTGAATACTTGCACTTTCGACACCAAGACATTGCGTATTTACTTTGATTCTTAAGTTGATATGGCATGAGAGGATTTGAAGGTATGGTAGATTAGATTAATTGCATTTGCATATTAGTTGCATTCATGCATTGCATTGCATTAGGTTAAATGGATTTTGTGGGTACATTCGCTATAGGCCCTTACGAGACCTTACTCGTCCACTAGGGCTGCCTAGGGGTTTAAAGGGCTTGTTGCATATGCCAAATGCAACCGTGATCACCTACGGAAGTGGTACTAGTTAGTTAATTCGTTGTAATTGTTTATGCTTGAGGACAAGCATCGGTTTAAGTTTGGGGGTGTGATAAGTGGAGTTATATCCACTTGGAGCGTTCCATATCGGCTTAAATTGATTGCTTTGGCCTCAAGTTTGTTGTAGTTTTGATGTGTTTTGTGTAAGTGTGTAGGTTTGGAAGAATGTTGATTAAGATCGTTGTTTCCGTCACTTTTGGAGTTGAATTCGGGCTTAATAATGTAGAATGGAGTCTTGTTGTGGTTCACCATGAGGATTCCAAGCATAGAGGATTGAAAACGGAAGAGAACACAAAAAGAACGGGAGCAAACGGAGCAAAAACGAAGGAAATAGAGCTAAAAAACGAGGAGAGAAAATTTTCACCAGTTGGAGGCTGGGCAGACTGCGCCATATCTTGAGCAGTCTGCGCCAGATTGGCAGAATAGTGCTGGGCAGTCTGCGCCGTTCTTGAGCAGACTGCTCAGGGTCGCGCTGAAAATTTACAGTTTTGCCCTTTTTACGATTTTGGCCATATCTTAAGTTCTAGAAGTCAGTTTTGGGCGATCTTACTGTCCACGCGAAGATAACGAGATTCTCTATCATTCTAAAGTGGTCCAGAGGTCCAATTACAACTGGAACGGTCCAGAAATACTGAAGAAAAGTCAGCTACGAATTTTCCTTGAAAACAGAATCAGTTTAGGAAACGTATTTTACAGAAATTCTATTATAATTCTGTTTTGGTTTTTTCTTGCTGGACAAGACTTCTAGAGCCTATATAAACACATCCAACCCTTGTAATTGGATATATATACATTATCATAGTTTTATTATTGTAACCTAGATTAGATCTGCAAGGGAGAAAAGGAGAGAAGGATTCAACGCTCGTGACAAGCAACGGATCTAGATCTACTTCATCTTTTGTGTTACTTTGGATTATAGATTTGTTTTCTCAACTCTTTGTTTATTTAATATTATTTCTTTTATTCGTATCTTGTTATTTATCATGTTTTCATCAAATCCCATGACGATGAACGGTTCAATTATGAGCTAATCGTTGTCATGGGATTCTAACGGAGTTATTTATGGAACTTAGTATCTTGATGCTTTAAAGATCTGTGTGTGGTGTATATCCGATATCCTCGTATGGTTAATCTTAATGCTTTTAGATGCGTAGCTAACATCTAAATTGAATTGTTAATCTCTTGTGAAGTGAAAGTGGATCTTGAGATTTAGAACTTGCCATGCTAGCATAGGTTCATAATTGTTTATCAATATGATTGTGGTGTGAGATGAAAATACTTATACTGCCCTATGTGATCATTATGGATAACTTGTTCTTCAACCGTTATGTTTTCAAATTCTATAGACATATAGGGTCTAAGCATAATTGGTGTCTATTCATCTTCTATCTCTTTTGTGGATGTATGTTTAGTTTGGTATGCGTATGCTGACAGGTAGCGTATACTTGTTTCGTGTTATCCGATCAGATATCAAAACCATTGCACATAGTGATTAAAGGCGTCAGATCTAAGTGAAGTATTTAATGAAGTTAGAGTCCCATGTTTTTATTCTCATAAGTAACTCGATTTCTATTCTTATTAGTTAATTTAATTCTTAGTTTTATAATTTGCATCTTAGTTTAATTTAGTAGTTAATAAAAATCCAATTTGTTATTTGTCTTAGCAGTGGATAAAAACCATACATCGGTGCATAGGTACATTAATTGAATTGAACACCATTCTAGATCTCTGTGGGAACGAACTTGATTTAATCATATATTACTTGTGACAATGTGCGCTTGCGTAATTTTGCATAACAGGCACAAAATACAAAGTCAAGATTCTGAGAAGTGATAATGGGACTGAATTCAAGAATTCAACAATGGAAGAGTTCTGCAAATATAAAGGAATAGTTCAACAATTCTCTGCTCCTGGCACACCTCAGCAAAATGGAGTAGTTGAAAGAAAGAACAGGACTCTTATTGAAGCTGGCAGAACTATGTTGGAGGAAGCTAAACTACCTACATATTTTTGGGCAGAAGCAGTCAACACAACATGCTACACTCAGAACATCACTCTAATCAACAGACATGGTGTAACTCCTTATCAGATGATTAAGGAAAAGAAGCCAAGTTTGAAGCATTTACATGTGTTTGGCTGCAAGTGCTTTGTTCTAAGACCTCATCCTGAACAGCTAGGAAAATTTGAGACAAAAGCTGATGAGGCCATCTTTATTGGCTATCCAACAACAAGAGCCTTTAAAGTCTACAATCTAAGAACAAAGACAGTCATGGAGTCTATTAATGTATCTTTTGATGATAGAAAGATAACAGGAATTAAAGAAGACTCTCATGATAGTTTGATTTTTGCAAATGAAGCTACCAAGAATTCTGATGAAGTCATGTCAGATACTGATACTCTGTCAGATCCTGACGATCGATCAATTCCTGATCGAACACCTGTTACTGATGATGACTCAAATAATGCAAATGTTGAGGGGGAGCAAGAGCAAGACATCACCAGCACTGATACAACTCAAACATCAAGTAGAGACTCATCAGAAACAGATTCAAGTGACAATCCTGACAGTATATCAGGAAGAGATAGCACTATCTCAGGGGGAGCTTCTAGCAATTCTAGTTCTTTTGAAGAAAACACCAATCCAGGGGGAGCATCCAGTTCAAGAAATGACTTACCATCAGCAAGGAAATGGACTAAAAGTCATACTCCTAATTTAATCATTGGGAATCCTGAAGCAGGTGTTAAGACAAGAAGTGCAACTCAGAATGAATGCTTATATAATAACTTTCTGTCAAAGGAGGAGCCTAAGAAAGTTGAAGATGCACTTAAGGATGCTGATTGGGTGACAGCTATGCAAGAAGAACTGAATGAATTTGAAAGAAATGAAGTCTGGAAACTTGTACCAAGGCCCAAGGGAAGGTCTATTGTGGGTACAAAGTGGGTATTCAGAAACAAGACTGATTCAGATGGCACAATTGTGAGGAACAAAGCAAGACTAGTAGCAAAGGGGTATTCTCAACAGGAAGGAATAGATTATGATGAGACTTTTGCTCCTGTTGCAAGACTAGAGGCCATCAGAATTTTTCTGGCATATGTAACCCACAAGAAGTTCAAAGTATTCCAGATGGATGTAAAAAGTGCATTTCTCAATGGAGAACTGGAAGAGGAGGTATATGTTGAGCAACCTCCTGGCTTCATTGATCTCAAATATCCAGATCATGTCTATAGACTGGATAAAGCACTTTATGGACTAAAGCAAGCTCCAAGAGCCTGGTATGAAACCCTAGCTCAATTCTTACTGGAAAGTGGATTCAATAGAGGTACAATTGATAAAACCTTGTTTTATTTGAATCATGGTAAGGATTTGCTGTTAGTTCAAATATATGTTGATGATATCATTTTTGGGTCAACTAACACTAAGCTGTGTGAGAAGTTTTCAAAGCAAATGCAGTCTAGATATCAAATGAGCATGATGGGAGAAATGAGCTATTTCTTAGGTCTGCAAGTTAAACAGACTGATGATGGGATTTTTATCAATCAGTCAAAGTACACAAAGAATTTACTAAAAAGGTTTAACATGCAAGACAGCTCTACAGCTTCAACTCCTATAGCTATAGCTACAAAGCTTGATCCTGATCAAGGAACTGAGGTAGATGTAACCAACTACAGAGGAATGATTGGTTCACTCCTATATCTAACTGCTAGCAGACCAGATATCATGTATGCAACCTGTCTATGTGCAAGATTTCAAGCAAATCCTAAGGAACCACATCTCATTGCTGTGAAAAGGATTTTCAGATATCTTAAGGGCACTTCTTCTCTTGGCCTTTGGTACGCTAGAGAATCAGACTTTAGTTTATGTGGTTATTCAGATGCTGATTTTGCAGGATGCAAAATAGACAGGAAAAGTACTTCAGGCAGTTGTCAGTTTCTTGGAGGAAGACTAGTTTCTTGGTTTAGTAAAAAGCAAAAGTCTATCTCCACATCAACTGCAGAAGCTGAGTACATTGCTGCTGGAAGCTGTTGTGCTCAGATCATGTGGATGAGAAATCAGCTAATGGACTACGGTTTGTCATTTTCAAAAATACCTATTTATTGTGATAACCAAAGTGCTATTGCTATGATAGGAAATCCAGTTTAACATTCTCTTACAAAGCACATCAGTATCAGGTATCACTTCATAAGAGAACAAGTACTGGAAGGGACAATTGAACTTCATTTTATTCCTACTGATCAACAGTTAGCTGATATATTCACCAAGCCACTACCTGAGACTACTTTTACAAAGTTGGTGAATGAACTTGGAATGGTAAACTATGGCAGTACTTGAGAGAAAGAAGTTATCAGATACTGACAACTTGCAAATACTGATGGAAAGTCAATCCTGACAGTGGTCAACGTCGAATCCTGATGCAACGATTCGATCATCAGTATTATGTTCAGAATCTAACTGTCTTCGTTATATCTCAATTTCCTGATTCAATCTATGATTAATGTTATTGAACTCCTGATAATTCACCTATGAAGACTGTTGAGATCTCTGATTCTCCAGCATCTGCATCTCCAAAGAGAAGAATTATTGAGATGTCTGTTGATCAAGTAAATGCTATTGCTGCTCAGTTAGGTTTCAAACCTTCACCACTTGAAAAAAAAACTGCTAAAGCAAACGTTTTTCATAGACAGAAGAAATAGAGGACTACTATGTCATCTCTGAGAGGATCTAGCCCACAAGAACCTGAACTTCAAAGGAGTTCAGAAGCTGTTGCAGATCCAGTCACACAAGAACCACCTACTCAAAGTGTAGGTGCAGACATTTCTGAAGGAATAGTCACACAAGAACCACTTTCTCAAAAGGAAGGTGAAGACAAGAATATTCCTGCCCCACAAGAACCATCTTCTCAAAGTGAAGATGCTGGCAAAATCACATCAGCATGGGAGTTTCCTGACAATGCTCAAGGGGCTTCTGAAATTGAAATTGAACTAGCTAGAAGTCTGGCAGATAAAGCTGCTCATGATTTGCACATTGCTGAATGTGATGAAGTGATTGCTGACACTGCATTTGAGGGAAGCACACAAGAACCTTTGACTCAAAGTGTTGAAGAAGCTTCAAAACCTCAGACTACACAAGAACCATCAGTAGCTAATACTGATGTAAGTCATGCTATAGTTGCAGTAGTCGATCCTGATGTAAGTACTACTGATCCACTTATTCCATTGCTTATTGAGCCAATTTCTGCAAGACCAATGGATTCTTTAACTACTTCGTCAGGTAACATCTCTATCTCTACTTCCTTTACTACTGATAGTATGATTACAGATAGACCTGATAAAAGGGATACCTCTATTTGTATGACTTCAGACCACTCTTCTCAGCCACCTCTTATTTCTTCACATTTAATGAGTCAGAGCCTTTCTTGTGAGATTGAGAGTGAACATTTAGAGAAAAAGAAGAGTGATGAGAGGCAGTCTCCTGAACTGGCAAAAGGAGAGGTAGAACAGAGTGAGAAGTTGTTAACTTCTAGTAAGGTAGCAGTTACTATTGACAGTAACTTAGGTAACATTGTGAGAAGTGATGAGATCACTTTAAAAGAAATGAGAGATTTAGGAAATGTTACTAATCTGTCTGCAGGACATCAGGACTCACCAGCTGCATCTACTGGTGATTTGAAAATGAAAGGTGTTATGCATCTTGATGATAATGTCGATAATAAACTTCCTGAGGCTGGTGGTAGCTCAGATGATGATGATGATGATGATCATGCTAATGCTGATCCTGAGACAATTCAAATGCAGGCAGCAATAAAAGCAAGTCTCCTATCTACTTATGGGTCTTCGAGTAGGTACATGCAGTCTGTTACTCAAGAAGAATTCAGAGGGGAGTATAGTTCCATACTTCCTCCTGATACTCGAGCTGCAAGGGGATATGAATGGGATACTGAATGGAATCAGCCGAATGCTGAGATGAATTTTCAAAATGCTCTTTTTCATTTTGGTCATATTGCCTCGAGGATGCCAACTCCTGAACTCAAGGCTCTTCTCAAAACAAATGCTCTTCTAGCAAAGGGATTGAAGAGTGAGATTGACTCTATGAAGGCTGTTACTGATAAATTTCAAGCGGGTATTCAAACATCTGTTTCTATATCTGCTACTGCTTCTCAAGCACGTCTTCTTGCTGATGATATTAAAGCATTTGACAAGAAAATGGATTCCAGAATGACTGTCTTGGAATCAAAAGTTGATAATATTGATGAAACCCTAAAGCTTATTTTGTCTTTCTTCATTGAGGAAGATGCTGATGTCAAAAAGGGGGAGAAGATAGTCAAAACAAAATGCTCACCTAATCCATTTGTACAAAAGGATGATGATAATTCTGGAAATGATGGTGGTGCTAAGTCACATAAAGTTGAAACCTCTGATGCTGCTTTAGTAACAAAGAGATCTAATACTCAAACTAGGCAGTCAACTCATGTTTCTAGATCTGGTAAGAAGACAGTGACAACAATGGTGCAATCTCAAAATCCAAAAGAAGAACAGTTCGTGACACCTGGTCAAACTCTATCAACCATTCATGAGGATGATGTGTATGTGGAACAGGATGAAGATGCTGCTAATCTGTTTCATGAACTTGACACTGGGGATGGTCGTGTTCTTAAACTGTTTCATAGAGACAAAAGAGTTCAATAGTATCATGCTGAGAAAGCACTTATCTTATCTACTGGAGAAAATCCAAACATGACTACTGATGAGTTCTTAGAAGAACAGAACAGGATTTTTGAAGAGATTGCAAAATAAAATGAAGCTCCTGCTGCAAGAAGAGGAAGAGGCAGAGGAGGAAGATACAGGAGTAGAGGAAGATTATCTGCTCAAACAAGTACAAGGCAAACAAGATCTAGTGGAATCAAATTAAAAGATGTTTTTTAAAATGAAAAGAAGAAAACTCCACTATCTCTTGCACTAACTCCAGACAACAGATTCAATGCTCCTGAAGAAATTGAAGAGGAGATATTGCCTTTAAAAAGAAAGAGTAAGGTTGTTGTTCAATCTACTGCATCTAATAAGAAGTCAGTCTTTGGTTCAATTCCTGATGTTGTCTCTGATTCTGAATAAGCTGAAATTTTAAAAGAACTTAAGATTATGATTCTTAAGGTTGTGGTTGAATTTCACAATATGGAAGTTATTGAAGATACACTGAAGTATGAACAAGAGAACTTCAGAAGATTTGAAAGAGAAAGTGAAATCAGAGCTAAAGCCAGAGAAGCAAAAAGGATAACAACCAGAGATTACTTGAGAAATGTTTATAGATCAGACAGGAATTTATGGTATGATAAAGATAAATCTGTTCCTGAACATCAGCAGTATTATCCAACAGATGAGAAGAAGAAGAGTAAGAAAAAGGAGAAGAGTGAGTGTGATTATAGGAAACCGATTGTTTTCAAATCAGCAGGACTGATAACAGAGCCTTCTTTGATTAATGAATCTTTATCGATTGTTAAATCAAAGTCTACTACATTTATTGCTGAAAATCCACCAAAATGGGTAAGTATGCAATCTGGTTTGAAAGGATTGGAACCTGGCACAAGAGGAGGAATTGGGTATAGTCATGCACAGATTATTTTCATTGTACAAACTGATCAACATGCTCTAGTTGACAAGATTGGTGATGAGTTAACTGTTGATCATCTCTGGAAACTTGAAGCTGTTGCTATCATTGCTGATTGTCATGCTGGTGCAAAGAAAATAGAAAAGATGTTGTACTTCATGAAAGATAGAAGTGTAAAGAAGAATCCTATTCATGAGTTGTTGTGCAAATCTGCAAAAGAGCTGAAATATGTTCTGTATCTTCTCAGAAGTAAAAGAATCAATGTTAAAGAAAGAGAAGTTTACTACAATTGGTTTGTTATGATTTACAGGACAATTAGACAGAGATTTATGGATGGAGGAACGAGGTATGATGGCAATTATATTCCTATGTACTTAAATTTAAGAGACATAGAGGTTGAAATGAAGAAAGGTACTGCTGTTAGAGAAGTGTATCTAGGCATGGAACAACTGTCTCTAAATCCAGATGGGAAGGAAATTGCTTATGTGTTGCTAGGTGATTTAGATCTTCCAAGAAGCTCAATTCAGAATCTCAGGGCAGCTATCTATTAGATTAATGAGGAAGATGAAGAACTCAAAAATCTGAAGAAGAAACTGGTTCAAATTCTTGAAAGCAAGGAAGAAGAATTGATATCTGATTTCTTGAAGATGAATCTGTTTTATCAAAGAATTTCTGAAATTGTTCCTGATGATTTTTAGAAGGTATTTTGTTTTGAGTTTTTGACATCTTTGAATCAAGGAATTTGTGCTTTGTTTTATAAAGAACAAATTGGGGGAGATTGTTAGATATTGATTCAAGTGATGATCAGGATCTGGGCATTACTGATCAGATACTGATGCTGACGTCATCAGTAATACAATGTCAGTATTGGATTATTATCAGGATTAGAAGCTGGTCAGTATTTCGTAAAGATTCTCATCAGACCAGAGATCAAGGAAGATTGATATGTCGGTTCCTAGATTATAGGAATGCAGCTATCATACAAGATATGCATTCAGAGATATATGTAATTGATTTAGAATATCTTGTAATTGATAGTGTAACTGTGTACTCTATATAAACACAGTTTAGGTTTTACATTAGAGTAATCGCTTACACGATTTATCTTGTAACCTAGCAGCTCTTAAGAACGTAGGAATTTCTTAAGAGAGTTTTGTAACAGTTTTATATCAGAATTAATAAAGCTGTTATTGATTCATACTTGTGTTATTTGTTTAAGTCGAAAATCTTATACAATTGTATTCAACCCCCCTTCTATAATTGTTATTTACTGGGCAACACATTGAATCTTGTGTACCCACTCATCATTCGAGGGGTAAGATTGTTGGAACAAGTTTATGTCCATTAACAAGCATCAGCTTGGGAAATATTGGTAAATTTTCCTTTCCAACTAGATACGACTACTTTGTGGAGTCTTATCAACAAGTATTATACTTGGGGAAAGGGGGACGAACTTTACGTTTCAGAGTCATGGATGTTATTGAACTAGGAGACGCGTAAGTGGTTGAGTGGCGCCGGTCCAGCAATGGCCCAACCGTTGGCCGGGGGGTTCCAGAGGGCGGGCGATCCGTCGGTGCTTCCTTCTACATGTAGAGAACAAATGATGGGGAGCATGACATGCGACTGATCATCGTAAATGTTGTGGCTCCTGGCGCGGCAAGCTCCCGTATTAGTTCATCTTCCAAATTGGGAAATTTTCTGTAACATTAATATCATTGTTGGCAGGGTTGAAAAGTGTTTGAACTGGAATTGCAATATTCTTCCTGCAAGTTCCTCTATTATGAAAATTGATAATATCTTGCTTATATTTGACAAAGCAGATATTTCCACAGAACAATTATATTTTGAGTTACCTTGTAACTTCATCCTTGATCTTAAAATTGATGACTCTATTGATACCTTACATAACATGAGTGGTGATAAGGAGGTTTGTTATAGTGGATCACCTTATAACTTCATCCTTTAAGTTATATGTTGATATTCTGCTTATATTCTATATAGCAGATATTTTACCGGAAAGGTTATATTGAACTATCTTATAACTCCATCTTTTACAATATACTAGCACTATGTTCATCAATGCATGGCATACAATTTCAAAGATATTTTAGAACTGTTATTATATTGCTGAGGTACAGTATCTTGATCTATCAAGTGTTTTGGCGGTATTGATATACATTCATATAAATATTTTCAAGCTTGAGAAGTATCGATTTGGTACCTTATAAATGGTTCGTTCAAAAAATCTTGGCTCTCTTACTATCAGTTACCTCTGAGTCTTAAACTTATCAAGCGGTTAAAGAAGTTATATCCCATACAGAATATTGAACTGCAGGGTATTGTGATAAAAAAATGATATACTTATAGGTATATACTTTAAAGACTTGGGAAATACTAAAAAGGGGATCTTTTTATGGTTTGGTTTCTGTTTGATAAAAACACTTGTAGTAGCAGTATATTGCACTACGTATTTTGAAGAGTTTTCTTAAAGGTTGTTGAGACTACAACTTATACCATTTTGCTAAGGTATGAAGCTTACTATGGTTAGCATAATCCCAGGTTGTTCATTTGACGCTATTTCAAATGTTATACTTTCCTTATTGAAATTCCATAGTTAAATGTTTCAGAAATGATATTAAATATCATTAGACATTGAATACCCTTGTGTGTGTATTGGTATGTATATTGTTAAGTTCTATTATTACCTTGCTGAGCAATTCTTTCGCTCATTCTTGCTTGTTTCAAATATTAACCTTTCAGAGGAAGGTAGTCGGTTGAGGCTTATCTGCATGGCTCAGAAGAAGCAGGCAGTACACCCTTATGAAGATGATAGGATCCAGAAAAGCTATAGCTAGAGTAAGTTATATGTAGGTACATTGATGTGTAATATATATTACTTTGTTCTGAGTAGTACTAGTTGCTGGTGTACTTCCCAACGAAGCTATACTAGTAGTATAAGATTTGTAAGACATAGTGCGATGTAATAGAATGGACGTAATGAAGATGTAAAGATTTTAATTCTTGTTTCTAGCCCTATGACCTAAAAGATGCTTGGTGGTTGGGGTCGCAGAGTTATATTTCAGTTTTAATGATTACAGATAGTTTAATGTTGTTAAACAAGTAACTTGACATTGAGGATTTCCGCGTAGCTACCAAATCCTTGACCCCGGATTTGGGGGTGTTACACAAAGCCCATACCTCTACTTCTATACTTAAAACCTCCATTCAAGCTTTCAAAGAATCTCTAATTCAAGTTGGGGGATTCAAAGGGCAAGATTCACATCTCCGATTTGTAGGCGACGGGTATTGAGGGTTATTGGCCAGTTTTTGGAGCTCATGCCACTTATCCATCACCAGATTCACCACCCGAGGAGGGTGGCCCTGTTGATAGTTAGGTATGTTCTCTACTATCCTTTTATTGCCTTCAATGAGGACATTGAATATTTTAAGTTTGGGGGTGATTTGAGGATTAGTAGTTAGTAGAGTCATTGTTCATGTAAGAATCATATTGCATGTGTAGTAGTAGTTTCATTCATATTATTGCATGACTTGTTCATGTAGAGCATATTTGTTTACATAGTTGTTTATTTATTCTATGTGAGTCCATTTAGTTGCATTTGCATAGCATATTTCATGATTCCGTAGGATTTGGCTATTTCCATTTAGTAGGTCGATGTTGATTTGGGTTGGTAATGATGAATAGAGGGTTGATTTAAGTAACTAGGAATTGACTTGCATGCTTCAGAAATATAATTTTTATACAGTCTCATTGTTTGCTTTTGGACTAGATCAGGTCATACCTTGTTTGATTGTTTTAGATTTAATCACCCGATTATATTTAGAATGTTCGTTATTCCCTTGATGGCGTAGGAACACTAAAGTATAAGTTTGAGGGAAACCAGGGATTTCATGCTAATTGTTAATAAAAGTTAGTAGTGTCAAAAAGACTAGTAGCCGCTCATATTTATGAGTAGTTTAGGGTTGGATGAGATGAAGCGAAACGCACTCATTCCAAGTTAGTTGTGTGAAAAAAACAAGGAAAAAAAGAGTCAAGGAAAAAAAATCAGAAAAAAAGAGTTATGTGAATGTGTAAATGCAGAATTGACTACAGGTGAGCTCTTTAATACTCGAGCAATTAAGTTCTAGGGGAATTTGTGCCTAGTGACCTAAGACTTTTCCGGTCTTGGATCCACTAACCTAACTCTCGCTACATGGGTATTATTGTATAAGCCTTTAGGGGTCTCATCCATTGCACGGTCAAATAAGCATGTGTATAGTGTTATGTGTCGTTGTTGTTTGGTAATTAAGCACGAATCCTTGTCTAACTCAAATGATGATGGAGGTGTCTCTGAGTTATGAAGTGTTTAGCGTTCATTCTATTTGTAAACCTGTGATGTCTTGGCGAAGAATAGGTATGATTTTGATCTAGTGTTGGGAGTATATCTGATGAGAGTCGCACACACCCATGTTTCTATTCATGTGATTTTAGTGTTAGTCACAGAGGCATGCCTGTATACATCTAATAACAAGCCCAATTATTTGTAATGCTTTGCATTACTTACATGACCTCTTAACTGAGGGAACCTCTAGTTGTAGAGTTTCTACTTGTTTAGTACTTGTAATAGGCATCAATTTCTATCTGTGTAATTATACTTAAAAGTCAGAGAATAATGCTTGAAAGAAGTTCCAAGGTTCATGCCTCAAGCTTGAAGAACAAGACTATCAAATAATCGCAGTTGGGATTTGAGGAAATGAAGAATTTACCTAAGTACCAATTCGAGAAGTATGTCTGTTATATTCGAGATGTCTAGCCTTCGAGAAGTCAGGGATTCGATATCTCAAAAGACACTATTCGATATCTCTGAATGCACTATTCGATATCTCATTCGATATCTCAGAGATTCGATATGTCTACTACTCTATTCGAGAACTCAGAAAGTTAACAAGTCAAAACATCATTCGAGTTCTCTAGGAGTCAACAAGTTAAAGTTTCATTCGATATCTCAAGGACTCAGAAATCTATTCGACATCTCAGGGATTCGAGAAGTCAAGTGTTCTATTCGACAACTGATAAGTGGATTTTATATCCACTTGGAGCGTTCCATATCGGCTTAAATTAATTGACTTGGTCTCAAGTTTGTTGTATTTTTGATGTGTTTTGTGTAGTTGTGCAGGGTTGTAGCTATCTATTAGTGTTGGTGTTTCTAATCGATATTAGAGTGGAATTAAGCATTGGAATGAAGATTGGACACTTGTGTTATGCTATCAAAGAGTTACATGTGTCTTGGTATTGAAGATGTTAGCTAATGCAAAAGAAACGGAGGAGAAAGGAGCAAATTTGTGTAAAATTCGGATTTCTGAGACGGTTGCGCAGCTTACACTGTTTTGCACGCGCGCGGTGCTGAAAAATTACAGTTTTTACTATTTTGGCCATATCTTGAGTTCTACAACTCCGTTTGGGGCCCGTAAGCAGTCCACGCGAAGATAACGGAATTCTCTATCATTCTAAAGTGGTCCAGAGGTCCAATTACGATTGGAATGTTCCAGAATATCTGAAGAAAAGTCAGCTACGAATTTCCCTTTAAATCAGAATCAGTTTAGGAAACGTATTTTGCAGAAATTCTATTATAATTCTGATCTGGTATTTTCTTGCTGGGCAAGATGTCTAGAGCCTATATAAACACATCCAACCCTTGTAAATTATATTAAGATCATTAGAATCATCATTAGGAGTAGAACAATTACATATCAATTACTTAGGTTTATTTGTATCTTTTCATACTTTGTTTTTATCATGGTTTCATCAGATCCCATGATGACGAGAGGTTCGATTATGAAATAATCGTTGTCATGGGATTCTAACGGATTTATTTATGGAGTTTAGTATCTTGATGCTTTACAGATCTGTGTGTGATGTATATCTGATATCCTCGTATGGTTATGCTTAATTGATAGATGCGTCATGAACATCTAATTTGTTAATCTCTTGTGAAGTGAAAGTGGATCTTGAGATTTAGAACTTGCCATGCTAGCATAGGTTCATAATTGTTTATCAATATGATTCGTGGTGTGAATGAAAATACTTATACTGCCCTGTGTGATCTTTATGGATAACTTGTTCTTCAACCGTTATGTTTTCAAATTCTATAGAGATATAGGGTCTAAGCATAATTGGTGTCTATTCATCTTCTATCTCTTTTGTGGATGTATGTTTAGTTTGGTATTCGTATACTGAGAAGTAGCGTATACTTGTTTTGTGTTGTCCGATCAGATATCATAACCATTGCATATAGTGATTAAAGGCGTCAGATCTAAGCGAAGTATTTAATGAAGTTAGGATTCCATGGTTTTTCTTGCAGACGTAATTAGATTTTAATTCTTGTTAGTTAGTTAATTCTTAGTTTTGTTAATTTGTGTCTTAGTTAATTTAGTTTAATAAATCCAAAATTGTTATTGTCTTAGCAGTGCATAATAACCATACATTGTTGCATAGGCATATTTACTGAATAGAACCATAACTTGATCCCCGTGGGAACGAATTTGGACTTAACCTTATATATTACTTGTGACCACGTACGCTTGCGTGATTTAGTGCAAACAAGTTTTTGGCGCCGCTGCCGGGGATCATTGGTGTTTTATTTTTGGTTTATGTGCTTGTCAATAGTGGTCGTTAGAGTTCACTGACTCGGATTTCTTTTTCTCACCTATCTTGTTTAGTTCGTTGGTGTTTCAGGTACTTGTTAGAGAGCGTTGACGTTGAAGATGGATTTTCTATCTTACTATGGAGTTCAGCAGGTGGTTAGTGTTTGTGAGCTATGTGAGGGCGCACATGAGATGTATCAGTGCTGGAGCAACCAAGGTGGTATTCAACAACCTCAGCAGCCTTATCAGCAGTATCAAGGTCAACAATATGGAGCACAGCCTTACTATCCTCAGAATATTCTGCAACAGCAGAACCAGAATTTTCTGCAGCAACATGACCCGTGGCAATCTCAACCTCTGAGTTATGAGGAACAACCATATTTTCAGTACCATCCTCAACAGTACCAGCAAGATGTTCCAGATATGTCATATTTCTATGGAAGTGAAGAGTTTCAACATCAGCAACCTACTCCTACTTTTCAGTCAGATGAGGTTGATGCTATGGAGGAGATTAGGATGCTTCTAAAGAGTACTGAGGAGTCTATCAATTCTATGAGGACACTAGCTGCTCAAGTTTTGAGTGCCTTGGAACAAGAGAATCAACAATTCATACTAGAGGCAACACCAGAAAATAATGGTGACTTGGAGCAAGGTACTACATGCGTAATTGAGGAAGACAAATTCCAAGAGGAGGTTAGTGTTCACAAGCCATGTGAGGAATTTGATCATGTTAGGATGGTGGATGATTTGGAAAGGGCACTATTTGGGACAGACACTGATGAGCTGCAAAAATTTCAAGAATTGGTATGTGCGTACCAAGAGGTTGATGATCATGAGAAAGATGCAGGTCTTCTACTTGTCTTAAAGTGTGAAGATGGAGGTAGCGCATTAGAGCCAAAGGAGGAAGTTTTCTTTGAAGAACCAAAGGCTTCAGAAACTTACATTTACCCTCCTCCATTATATTCAAGCGAAGCCCGTGAATGTGTGTTGTTCTATAAATTGACAGATTTTGGGTCAACAGATGAAGGAATTGGAATAAGACATATTTGTTATACGAATAGGCCAAGCGAGGAGAAGTGGCAGAAAGTGTGTCGCCGTGATGACGATGAAGTCTCACGAAGAGAGGATCAGGCTAACTATTATCATCCTTAATGGAGGCTTGGAAGTAACGTCAAGCTATTGACGTTAAAGAAGCGCTTCTTGGGAGGCAACCCAAGGTATGTTTTCTACTTTCCCTTGTATTTACTTCCATTCAATGAGGACATTGAATATTCTAAGTTTGGGGGTGGTTTGAGGGATAAGTAGTGTATATATATATGTGATTGTTAGTCATTGTGTTCATGTAGGATTTCATGCTTGCATATTAGTATTAGTAAATTATGCATTTATGTTCGTATTATCTACGTTTGTTTCATATAGGACATTGTTTTTTTTGTTAGTATATCATGTGAGTTCATAATAGTTGCATTTGCACCCATGCTTGATAGGAATTTTGTGTTGTTGACGCTTTTGATTGAGAAGTGATATGCTTTGTTCTTGTGCACACATATACACTAGTAAGTTGAAGCTAGTAGACTTATTGAATGTTGTAAGTGATTAGAAGGACATGAATATGTGCAAGTTGATTTAGTTTGCATGCTTTGAATACAAGTAGGTGCGTTAGAGAGATTTTTGCTTGGGATTGAGTATGTTTTTCCACCAAGTGAGATTTTGAGCCTTATTGCATATTTGTTGCAATTCATTCGTTTGCTTGAGTGTCCACGGATTGTTGCATTGCTAGCAGTTGTTTGAGGTCTTTCTTGAAATGCATGACATTATTTGACGATTAAAATGATAAAGGCAATAGGAATAACCATATATTTTCCCATATTACCACACCATATTTACATGATCAATTAGTTAACCCGTTGAGCTTAATCCTATTTTTCGGTTACATACCACATTACTTGCCTAGACCTTTTCTTGTATTGGCCTTACATTAATTTGAACCCACATTGTCAAAGGCTAGTAGAGTGCTTAAGGGAGTAATAAGGTGTGCAAGGAGGGGTTTATTGTTGGTCTTACTTTTGGGGGAAATATTGAAAATTGGGTTTGGTTGTTTACTTGATAGTCGACATGTGTAATAAATTCATGGGATCATTGTTATTGTGTATATTATTGTTTGTGTTATATTTAGCTCTCGAGAAAAAAAAAGAAAAAAAAAGAAAAAAAAAAGAAAAAGAAAAAAAAAGAAGAAAAAATATTATGAGAGCATGTTTGTGTTTGTTGTGATCCTACTTTAGTCGACTCGTCGATTGTTTTTGTTGGAAGAAAAATAGAAAAATTATGTGGGGGGAAATAGGGTGTTGTGTATGATTTATTATGGTACTCACTAGCTTTTGACACTTCACCTGTTTTTGCTTATTTGACATACCTTGTCCCTAGCCCCGTTACAACCCAAACAAAGACCTTTTGATTATCGTCATTGATGTATGTTGTGTTAAGAGTTAGATTGATACCAAATGTCAAGCATGTTTATGATTTTGTTGGAATTGAGTGATACACTTACCCTTGTTCTTGAGTGAATATTCTTTTGTGAGTGGATTGTGAGTGTTTGCTTGTTTTTTGCGTATGAGATCCCGAGTTTTGTCTCAAAGATGTACTCTTGTAGACTTAGCATGTTTACTAACTTATTCTTACACTTGACATGGGCTTGTGAGAACTTATGCATGTTCATTGAGTAGACTATGTGAATACTTGCACTTTCGACACCAAGACATTGCGTATTTACTTTGATTCTTAAGTTGATATGGCATGAGAGGATTTGAAGGTATGGTAGGATATTAGTACTAGATTATTTGCATTTTCATGTTAGTTGCATTCATGCATTGCATTCCATTAGGTTACATGGATTTTGTGGGTACATTCACTATAGGCCCTCACGAGACCTTACTCGTCCACTAGGGCTACCTAGGGGTTTAAAGGGCTTGTTGCATATGCCAAATGCAACCGTGATCACCTACGGAAGTGGTACTAGTTAGTTAGTTAGTGGTAATTGTTTATGCTTGAGGACAAGCATCGGTTTAAGTTTGGGGATGTGATAAGTGGATTTTATATCCACTTGGAGCGTTCCATATCGGCTTAAATTGATTGACTTGGTCTCAAGTTTGTTGTATTTTTGATGTGTTTTGTGTAGTTGTGCAGGGTTGTAGCTATCTATTAGTGTTGGTGTTTCTAATCGATATTAGAGTGGAATTAAGCATTGGAATGAAGATTGGACACTTGTGTTATGCTATCAAAGAGTTACATGTGTCTTGGTATTGAAGATGTTAGCTAATGCAAAAGAAACGGAGGAGAAAGGAGCAAATTTGTGTAAAATTCGGATTTCTGAGACGGTTGCGCAGCTTACACTGTTTTGGCCATATCTGGAGTTCTAGAAGTCCGTTTTCAGCGATCTTACTACTCACGCGAAGCTTGGGAGATTTTCTACAACATGGAACAGGTGTTACAAGAGCAATTTGCGCGTGGTGGGCGCAGATTGCGTGAAGAACAGACTGTTGGGCGCAAGTTGCACGCGCGCGGTGCTGAAAAATTACAGTTTTTACTATTTTGGCCATATCTTGAGTTCTACAACTCCGTTTGGGGCCCGTAAGCAGTCCACGCGAAGATAACGGAATTCTCTATCATTCTAAAGTGGTCCAGAGGTCCAATTACGATTGGAATGTTCCAGAATATCTGAAGAAAAGTCAGCTACGAATTTCCCTTTAAATCAGAATCAGTTTAGGAAACGTATTTTGCAGAAATTCTATTATAATTCTGATCTGGTATTTTCTTGCTGGGCAAGATGTCTAGAGCCTATATAAACACATCCAACCCTTGTAAATTATATTAAGATCATTAGAATCATCATTAGGAGTAGAACAATTACATATCAATTACTTAGGTTTATTTGTATCTTTTCATACTTTGTTTTTATCATGGTTTCATCAGATCCCATGATGACGAGAGGTTCGATTATGAACTAATCGTTGTCATGGGATTCTAACGGATTTATTTATGGAGTTTAGTATCTTGATGCTTTACAGATCTGTGTGTGATGTATATCTGATATCCTCGTATGGTTATGCTTAATTGATAGATGCGTCATGAACATCTAATTTGTTAATCTCTTGTGAAGTGAAAGTGGATCTTGAGATTTAGAACTTGCCATGCTAGCATAGGTTCATAATTGTTTATCAATATGATTCGTGGTATGAATGAAAATACTTATACTGCCCTGTGTGATCTTTATGGATAACTTGTTCTTCAACCGTTATGTTTTCAAATTCTATAGAGATATAGGGTCTAAGCATAATTGGTGTCTATTCATCTTCTATCTCTTTTGTGGATGTATGTTTAGTTTGGTATTCGTATACTGAGAAGTAGCGTATACTTGTTTCGTGTTGTCCGATCAGATATCATAACCATTGCATATAGTGATTAAAGGCATCAGATCTAAGCGAAGTATTTAATGAAGTTAGGATTCCATGGTTTTTCTTGCAGACGTAATTAGATTTTAATTCTTGTTAGTTAGTTAATTCTTAGTTTTGTTAATTTGTGTCTTAGTTAATTTAGTTTAATAAACCCAAAATTGTTATTGTCTTAGCAGTGCATAATAACCATACATTGCTGCATAGGCATATTTACTGAATAGAACCATAACTTGATCCCTGTGGGAACGAATTTGGACTTAACCTTATATATTACTTGTGACCACATACGCTTGCGTGATTTAGTGCAAACAACAACTCAAGGATTCCTGAAGAAAAGAGCTATTCGAGAAGTGATTCGATATGTCAACTTTACAGTATTTGAGAACTCAGAGTTATCTAATCCTAGTTCTCGAATCAATCACTTAGCCACTTCTCGAATACATTCTTGGAGACAAACTACTGAAGAAATTGTACAAGTCAGAAACCTGCAACAAGCCAAAGCACTTTATGGACCACAATCTGTAACGTGCTATGCAAAGCCTACAAAGAAGCTTGGAGAGATGTACAAGAGACAAAGAGCTAAAGAAGTGGATCTGAGCAGAACCTCAGGAAGTCAAACCTGTAGCCGTTTGGACACTTACTCAAATAAGATAGACATACTAGAAAGTAATTTATCCTGTAACCTTATTTGTAGTAAGTAGGTTGTATTCATGTTCTATAAGAATACAACCTCACTTCTTTAGTGATTAAGTTTTTCATACACATTCAAGAGCACATCTCTCTGAGAAAAACGAAGCTGAGAATACTACCATTTGTATTCACAGGTTGTAGCAAATCTTTATCTAATAAAATATTAGATTAAAGTGATATCGTGTCTTGTGTCTTCATAATCCGCACTTATATCTCTGCACACACATAACACATATCTTGCTACATAACATAATCAGATTCAAGAACAAGAGAAGTTCAAGAATCCATTCACCCCCCCTGTATTCTTTAGTCGTATTTAATACTCAACAAGTGGTATTAGAGCAGGTTGTTTATTCAAAAACAGAAAACGATCATGAATACAACAAAGACTACAGGAACGGTGAAAGTCCCCAAGTTCGATAAAAAGAATTACAACCTCTGGAAGATTAAAATGTTGTTGTTCATGAAAGCTGCTAATCCTCTATATCATGATATTCTCAAGAATGGTCCCTTTGTTCCACAACAAGAGATCCCTGAAAAGACAGTTGGAACCATAACCATTCCAAGATCTTATGTGGCCAAAGAACCATCCAAATGGACAGACTCAGAGAAAGATAAGGTTGCCTTGGATAGTCATCTCATGCTGCTGATAATAGATTCTATGGAGATGTCAATGTTTGTAAACATAGCATCTTGCACTTCAGCTATAGAGATGTGGGATCATATTGAGGTTTTATCTAAGGGAACAGAGGAGGTCAGAGAGAACAAGAAACAGATACTGGTCACACAGTATGAAGCTTTCATGGCACAACCCAAGGAAAGCATCACTGATATGTTTGAGAGATTTCACAAGTTGGTGACTGAGCTACAAATGAACGACAAGGTTTACAGTACCAAGGAGTTGAACATGAAGTTTCTATTATCTTCTCCAAACCACCAAGAGTAGAGGGTCATTTCTCTGAGGGAAAGAGATTTGAACAAAGTCACATATGATGTGCTCTATGGGGTTTTAAAGACTCATGAGCTTGAGTTGCTTCAGAAGAGGGCTATCCAAGCCAACCAAGGCAGAATGATTAACACATCATGTGCCTTGATTGTCAGCAAATCTGTTCACGACCTAGAAGCATCTACAAGTCAGCTGAGAATAGAGGATATAGTAGATGATGAAGAAACTGAAGCTGAAGTGAGTGAACCTGTTGAAGAGAATGAGGAAGAAGAGTTCTACACTCTTGAAGAGCTAGATGGCATGGAAAACACCTCATATACTTTCATGGCCAGAAAATTTCCAAACATCAGATTCAAGAGGAACCAATCTTTCAAACCTAAACCCCAAAACCATTCATTCAACAAGAGTAAAGCACCTGTGAAACCAAACAAGAATAAATTCAAAACTGGCTATGTGGATAGGTCATCTGTGAGATGTTATAGATGCAATGACCTAGGGCATTTTGCTAGTGAATGCAAGAAGCCTAAAAAGAAGGATAAAGAGTTTCTGGAGCTTGAACCTAAGTATGAGGCCCTTCTCAAAAAGCAAACACCAGGCAAGGCCTACGTAGCTAAAGGGAAGTGTTGGGATGATATTGATAATGGTGAAGAATAGCAAGGATTTTGCAACTATGCCTTGAAGATGACATAGTTATTCAGGAGGAAGTGCCTCACATTTTGAAAAAGACTGAGTCTCCAATTTTTAAAGAACCAACATTTGAAATTGATGAGGATGCCTTACTCATTAAGCAAATGTTGAATGATGAGGATGAGGCACAATCTAGTAAACAACCAGCATCCTCTAAGAGTGAGAGTGTCAAGTCAAAAACCAAGGAGCCAGTAGGTGGTAGATCTAAACCTAAGAAGTTTGTGAAGTTTGTTTCAGCTGGGAATAATGAATCTAAAAAGGAAGTGACTAATAAGAAACAAAACAGGAATGTCAAGCTAGGGATAAATAAGAATAACAATTACGCTTATGTGCCAAGACTTTTTGGGTACCAAAGGAGAAGCCTCTGTCACCTAAGTCTGAAAACTCAGTTGCTAAGACTTTTAATAGTGACAAGAAGACTAGTCCTAAGAAAGTTAATAAGCATGCCGTCTATGATAAATCTGTTTCTAAGTCAAATGGACCCGAAATTGATTGGGTACCAAAGGAGAAGTAATACCTTTGTGTTTGTAGGGCAAAGAAAATGAAAAGAAGGTCATGTGGATTTTGGACAGTGGATACTCAAATCATATGACTGGTGATATGGCCCTGCTATCACAATAAGAGGAGAAGGCTGACCCAATGGTTGCTTTTGGAGATGAAAGCATGGGTAACACATTGGGATATGGCAAGTTATAAGTTGGTAATGTCATCATTGAAGATGTAGCACTAGTCAAGGGTCTCAAGCACAATCTGCTGAGTGTGGGTCAGTTTACTGACAGAGGATTCAAAGTGAATTTTGACAAGGATGAATGTTTGATTACCCACAAGAAGACTGGTGACTTTGCTCTATCTGGAGTAAGGAAGGGAAGCCTGCTTGTGGCCAATATGGACTCTGCAAGCAAGGATAAAATCTTTTGCTTTTACTCAAAGGCATCTAATGCAGATTGCTGGCTCTAGTACAAGAAGTTATCACACTTGAACTTCAAAGTCATTAACTCTCTAGTCAAAAGAGAGTTAGTGAGAGGCATGCCCACTCTTGAATTCTGTCAAGAAGGAGTGTGTGAGGCTTGTCAAAAGGGAAAAATGAAAAGGTCAAGCCACAAGTCAAAGACAGTGACATCAATTACCAAGCCCTTGCAATTAATTCATATGGATTTGTTTGGGCCTGCCAATATTATGTCACTCTAAAGGAAGAAGTATGCCCTGGTGATGGTTGATGACTACACAAGGTATACATGGGTGGAAAGTTGACAAAGAAGCAAAGGTCAACAATGCAAGTGTGATTGCATTGAGAAGTGAAAATGGAACAGAGTTCAGAAATGCCTTACTTGAAGCATTTTGTAAAGCTAATGGCATTTCTCAACAATTCTCAGCTCCAAGGACTCCACAACAAAATGGAGTAGCTGAGAGAAAGAATAGAACTCTAATTGAGGCTACTAGAACAATGTTGCTTGATGCAAAGATGCCTACATGTTTTTAGGCTGAGGCTGTGAGCACTGCGTGCTATATCCAGAACAGAACCCTCATCAACAAAAACACTGGAAAGACACCTTACAATTTGTTGACTGGAAAGAAGCTTACTCTAAAGTATGTGCATACTTTTGGAAGCAAATGCTTTGTGTTGAAAGACAATTCAGAATATGATGGGAAGTTTGATGCAAAGGCATTTGAAGGAATTTTTCTTGGCTATTCTATGGAGAGAATTGCATACAAATTTTATGTCATCAGTCAAAAGAAAGTTATGGAAAGCACAGATGTGACATTTGATAACAGCAAACTACCTGGATTAGAAGAAGCCAATGATGAGGATAGAGATCCATTAAAGTTTGAAAATCTAGATGATTCTGATGAAGAGATTGAAACTGAAGTTGAAACTGTAGTTCAACAAACTCAAGTGAATGATGATACAAGAGAAGAATTTGTGCCAATCAACAGTGAAGAGAAAATCATCCAAGACACACCTGTGAATAGTGGTAACTTCACAGGGGGAGGAAATGAAAATGGTCATGACTTGGATGATGAAGCAACATCAAGGTTGAGAAATCAAACTGAGCACTCAAGGAAATGAGATAGGTCACATACTGTAGAACAAATCATTGGAGATCCAAATGCAGGAGTAAGAACTAGAAGAGCAACTCAAAATGAGTGTCTCTATAGTTGCTTTCTATCTCAGATTGAGCCTAAGAAAATTGATGATGCACTGTTGGATCCAGATTGGATTATTGCTATGCAAGAGGAGCTAAATCAATTTGAAAGAAACAAAGTGTGGGAACTTGTGCCTGCACCAAAGAACAGAACCATTGTTGGAATAAAATGGGTTCTGAAGAATAAAATGGATGAAGATGGTGTAATAGTAAGAAACAAAGCAAGGTTGGTTGCAAAAGGATACTCTCAACAGGAAGGCATTGATTATGATGAGACATTTGCCCCTGTTGCTAGATTGGAAGCCATCATAATCTTCTTGGCATTTTCTGCTCATTCAAACTTTAAAGTCTATCAAATGGATGTCAAAAGTGCATTTCTGAATGGAGAGTTGGAAGAAGAGGTTTATGTGCAACAACCACCTGGTTTTGAGGATCCATACTTCCCAGAATTTGTCTACAGATTGCTTAAGGCATTGTATGGACTTAAGGAGGCTCCAAGGGCATGGTATGACACTTTATCACAATTTCTTCTTGAAAATAAATTCACTAGAGGCACATTGGACAAGACACTGTTCTATAAGAATCATGGTGATGATATTATCCTAGTTCAGATCTATGTGGATGATATCATATTTGGATCTACTAATGAGAAACTGTGTGAGAAATTCTCTAAGCTCATGCAGAGCAGATATGAGCTGAGTATGATGGGAGAGTTAACATTCTTTCTTTGATTGCAAGTTAGTCAAAGGAAGGATGGTATTTTTATCAGTCAAACCAAGTACATCAAGGATTTATTGAAGAAGTTTGACTTAGAAGATTGCTCACCTGCAAAGACACCCATGGCCACTGCCACCAAATTGGATGAAGATGCTAAAGGCAAGAAGGTAGATATCTCAGTCTACAGAGGCATGGTTGGTTCTCTACTCTGTCTCACTGCAAGTAGGCCAGACATCATGTTTGCTACATGCTTGTGTGCAAGGTTTTCATCAAATCCAAAAGAGTCACATTTGATTGCAATAAAGAGGATATTTAGATATCTGAAGGGCACTCAAAACTTAGGTTTATGGTATCCTAAGGACATAGGGTTCAATCTGGTTGGTTATTCTGATATATGCTGATTATGCTAGATGCAGAGTGGATAGGAAAAGCACCTCAGGTAGCTATCAGTTCCTTGGACAAAGGTTAGGCTCTTGGTACAGCAAGAAACAACAATTTGTGTCAACTTCCACAGTTCAGGCTGAATACATAGCTGCTGGAAGTTGCTGTGCTCAAGTGCTTTGGATTAGAAATCAACTTAGAGATTATGGACTTGTGTTGGAAAGTATTCCAATCATGTGTGACAACACAAGTGCAATCTCTATAGTTGCCAATCCTGTCAATCATTCTAGAACAAAGCACATTGACATCAGATATCACTTTTTTAGAGAGCATGCAACTAATGGAACCATTGAGTTGCATTATGTCTCTACAGATAAACAACTAGCTGACATATTCACTAAGCCATTAGATGAAGCCACCTTCACAAGGTTGGTTAGTGAGATTGGAATGCTGAATTCTTCAGATTCTGGCTAAGTGAAAATATCACCTAGATTGTTGCAGCAGTAAACACTTACTTTATCTAAATTCTCAATATTTTTGAAGTAAGTGTTGGCTGAAATATGATTTATAAATATTTCAAATCTGTTGCATATGTTGGAAAATCATACTATGTCAACTTGAAATTTCTATGAAATTTTGAGAAGATCATTATTTAATTTGTTAGAATATTCTTCATTGAATATGTCTGGTAAATTTTAAAGGATAGTGAAAATTGAGTTTTTTGAGTGAAAAGAGTATTTTGATAAGTCAGACTTCTCTAATGATTCACTGCTCGACATCTCTAACAAGTCTCTTTTAAGCACTCTCAAGTTCTCGAATAGAGTCTTTTAGAGATATCGAATAGAGGTGCTCTTGACTTCTCGAATATGGCAATTGAGTTCCCTAACGACTAAGTTCTTAAATACTGTATTTGAGTTCTCGAATCATTGGAAAAGGCTGAATTCTCGCTGAATTTCAATCGTTTTTGGATTTTTGTCTAAAATTTTAATTCACTCATAAAAACATATTTTATTTAATTTAGAATCGTTTCTAAGTTAGATAACTGCCAGCTGTGAGTTACGAGTTGCTTGAGATATCGATTAAGCCTTTCTTGACTTATCGAATAGTTGATTCCTACTTCTCGAATGCCTGATTTGTCGATACAAAACATATATCTAATCGACAATTCAAGTACTTCATACTTGTACAATTCTACATCTATTCGATTCATTTCATTCGATTTCTCAAGCATCTAAAGTTCCAAAACCCCTGAAAACTGTAATCTCAAAAAGCTAAATTTCTTCTTCAACCTTCATCTCTTCTCTCTTTTCTCCATATCAATGGCAACTATGAAATTCAACACCAACTTTATCGCTCTTTCAAGTGATGTCGAAGCCCCAAATGCTAACTACAAGTGCTTTGTGAAATGGATGTCTGAATCGTATATCAAAGGAGCACTCACAGCCAACCCAACTCTGTATCTAGACATTCTAGAATAGTTTTGGAGCAATGCAATTGCTGAAACTGTTGCTCTTGGAGATGGCAGTCTGGGTTATGTCATCAACTGCAAGGTTTTGGGTAAAAAATTCAACATTTCCTCTGAGGACATGAGCAAGGCCTTGGATCTTCACCAGAATGAATATAACGGTTTAGTAATATATGGTCAACTGGTGGAGTTCTTTGACCTAATAAGGTACTCAGATACTATCAAGGTTGGTAACCTGAATAGGGTAGATCTAAGAAAAGAGTGGAGCTATGTGTTTGCCACACTCCTGCAAGTATTCAGTGGAAGGAAATCCAGCTATGACCAACTGAGTGCACCTGTTCAACACAGATAGGGTACTCATTGGCCTTTGACAAGAAGATAGATGTTGGAAAGCTCATAATGCAGGAGCTCTATGGAAAACTTGGTAAGAACACAACCAAGAGAGGTAATGATATTTTCTTTCCCAGATTCATTCAGTCCGTACTTAATTATTTAGATAAGAATTTGCCTGATTTACCTGGTTTAGATAAATCTAGAATAGGCTACCCTAGGTCAATGACCAAACTTATTTTTGGTAATTTGGACACTAGGAATGATGTGGATGTTAGACTTGTAATAACCCCTCATATGCAGAGGTTATTTGAGTTTTACCCCCACAACATGCCAACAATTTCCTCCAAATCTGAGTTAGCCAGGCTCATGCAAGTAGAACAAAATGCTAACCCAGGGCCTGCTAACCAACCCCCTCAACCAAACATTCTACCAAACACAGAGCCAACTACATCATCCTCTCAAAAGGGTGATGTTAGTAAAAAGAAGAGAAAGGAGAGAGCATTTGAGCCATTGAATATCTTATCTGAAGCTGCTCTAAATGTAAAATTAGGCTTAGAAAGTGAAGCACCGGTGTTACCCTTACAGAAGCCAAAGAAGAAAAAATCCAAAGCCACCTCTTCAGTCACACAAATGGCTGAAGTTGTAAAATCAGGGGCAAACAGCTCGCTGGATGTATCCTCTCAACAGGGTGCATCCATAGAATCAAGCATTCTCCCCAATGCACAATCTTGTATGGAGTTTGCAAAAAGGAGTGATAAGGCTGACACAACACTGAGTGGAGAGCACATCATACTTGAAACTCACCCTATTTCTTAGGAGGAGTTACAAAAATCAATTCAAAAAGACACTTCTCTTCCAGAATCTACATCTCAAATTTCTTTGAAGCCTGCAACTCAGAAATTGAGGAGCAAGGCATTGATTATCAAGAATTCTTCTCTCTTGGTGAGCCAATGAATTCAAGTGACTTAGTGCATGACACTTTGCTCACCACCCAGGAACCTCATTTAGATGGTGAGGGAATGCATGCTGGGGCATATCCTAATGACACCATCACAAACACAGAGGATCCACTAGTTTTTACTAGAGACTTTGTGCCTGTATCAACTACTGTTGTAACTCATCCCACTCCTGTGTTGACAATAGTAGTAGAGTCAATCCATCCGATTGCATCTGTAACTTAGGAGTCTAGCTTGCCTAGCTCTAGCTCAAAACCTAAGGGGGAGAATAAAGAGGAGAAGCCTAAGGAGAAGGGCATAATCATAAATGAGGGTGGTCAATCAAGAAGAACCTCCAAATCTGAACTTCATGTTCCAGGCAAAGGGAAAGCCAAGGTTGATGAACCTCCATCCTCTTTGCCAGTGGTTACTCTACCAACTGTGCATGTCACTACTCCAGGTGGCCAAAAGCAATCTATCACAACCACAGTGGTTGCAGGGAGTATGCCATCTGACAAGTTTCAAACCTCCAAGACTGAAAGTGCCAAGCCTATAGAAGTGAAGTTGATTACTGAGGCCAAGCTAAAAGAAATTGCCAACTCAAATGTCTATCATGATGAAGCATTCTTGGAGTTTCTGAAAGCCCTAAAAGAACAGGCTGGTGACACTCTATTCTATCTGAGGAGTTTGAAGGATCAGATTGAATACTTCACTATAATACCCAAGAAAGTCAACAACTCATGGTTCAAGGAGATACCGATGATCTCAAAGTCCAAGATTTGGCATCTAACCTACAAAACACTACAAGCTTTAAAGTTCATAGAGGTGGACTTTCCTATTCTAATCAAGCTAATTGAGAAGAGAGATGGCAATGAGAACAACAAGAGTCTATACAATGACTTAAGGAATGAGCAACAGGCCAGGCTGCCTGAAGTGTGCACCAATCCAAGAACCATCCTCTATCAGTCTGGCACTAAAATTCAAGATGTCAAGTAGCTGGTCATTCCCAATGACCTTACTCCTCAGAATCACAGACTCATCATTGATATTATTGATCAACTGCAAAAGAAGAATGGGATAAGAACTGTTGAGGAAGTAGAGGCACTGCATATTCTCAGAACATTCATTGCAACTGGTGCAATTCCAGGAATGGCCAAAATCAGGAGGAATAAGGATGATAAAGATGAAGACAAGAGTGATGGGAGGAGAAGTCATCACAGGAGTGATAAGGGTGATGAAGATAAGAAGAAGAAGAAGAAGAAGAAGGATAACAAAGACAAGAAAGGTAATGATGACCAAGGCAAAGTTTATGAGAGGAAAATTGGAAAACAGCAAGTCTTAGGCATTACTAACAGTAATCTCACCATAACACAAGACTCTGAGTCTAGGGTGAATACAATTAGTAATGACCTATCAAAATCTGAGTCAATGGCCTTTGCAACTGTTTTGCCACCTCAAGAAGAAAAGAAGATTCAACTCAAGAAACCATCTGTATGTCTCCAAAAGCAAACTGCTAATGGGATTCTGCAATGGTCTACAAGCAAGGGTCACAAGTTTCTGCCTAGCAATCAAGTGAAAAAGATCAAATTCAAACAAGCTACAAGAAGAGTGAAGCCATCTAAATCAAGGGCCCTAACTATCTATCCAGGATTGAAGCTCTAACCTCTAGATGAAGACTTTGATGAAGACCAACTGCAATATCTAAGAGCTCTAAGAATTTACTATGCTGCCATTGTGAATGACTGTCTTGAGATCAAATATATTGATGGAAGGGAGAAGAAATTCAAACAAGGACAGTGTCAAAATTGGGACAAGTTGCATGACATAGAAAGAATTATTGCACTGTTGGATGCTAATGACAAAGTGGAGAGAGTATGGAAGTTGGAGTTAGTTGATTTTGTAAAGATGAAGAGGGATCATGCAGAGAAAATCAGAAAAGGGTGCCTTGAGAAATGGCTAGAGAGGGAAAGAGAAATTGATAGACTGGAAGCTGAAACAGAAAAGCTAAGGGCAAAAGGATTGTGTAAAGTTCAGCTCAACCCCTATGTGGTGAAGTATAGGAGAAGAAATTGAGATAATGTCAATATAAGAACTACTCAATCACTATCCTGCCAATATTCTGAAGCCAGTACTTGAAGATTTCAAAGACTCTATTATGCTTGAAGAACTAGATGCTATGGCAGAAACCATAAGAGCTATGGATGAGAATGCAAGGAAGGAAAAAGAAAGAAAACAGAAGGCATGTGATGATCTACAAGCCAGAGCTATGGAGAAGGAATCAAATGAGAATGGCTAGTATTTCATCATATTGTGTAAGATTACTCACCTTGTAGTTCTATTCATGTTCTTAATCAAATTTCATACATGTATTGTCAAAGTTCTATATTTATGTATGTTAGGCTTGTTATCAGACATGAAATTGTGACTTAAGGTCTTACTCACAATTTGGGGGAGATTGTTAGTCATAGAGGCATGCCTGAATACATTTACTAACAAGCCTAATTGTTTGTAATGCTTTGCATTACTTACATGACCTCTTAACTGAGGGAACCTCTAGTTGTAGAGTTTCTACTTGTTTAGTACTTGTAATAGGCATCAATTTCTATCTGTGTAATTGTACTTAAAAGTCAGAGAATAATGCTTGAAAGAAGTTCCAAGGTTCATGCCTCAAGCTTGAAGAACAAGACTATCAAATAATCACAGTTGGGATTTGGAGAAATGAAGAATTTTCCTAAGTACCAATTCGAGAAGTATGTCTGTTATATTCGAGAAGTCTAGCCTTCGAGAAGTCAGGGATTCAATATCTTAAAAGACACTATTCGATATCTCTGAATGCACTGTTCGATATCTCATTTGATATCTCAGAGATTCGATATGTCTACTACTCTATTCGAGAACTCAGAAAGTTAACAAGTCAAAACATCATTCGAGTTCTCTAGGAGTCAACAAGTCAAAGTTTCATTCGATATCTCAAGGACTCAGAAAGCTATTCGACATCTCAGGGATTCGACAAGTCAAGTGTTCTATTCGACAACTCAAGGATTCCTGAAGAAAAGAGCTATTCGAGAAGTGATTCGATATGTCAACTTTACAGTATTCGAGAACTCAAAGTTATCTAATTTTTTGCACTAATTCACGCAAGCGTACGTGGTCACAAGTAATATAGATATAAGTCAAGTTCGTTCCAACAGAGATCTGGTTTATGTTTCAATTCAGTTAATGCACCTATGTAACAATGTATGGTTTTTATTCACTGTTAAGATAAATAACAAGATTGGGTTTAGATTAACTATAATTAACTAAGAAACAAATTAACAAAACTAAGAATTACTTAACTAATGAGAATTTAAATTGAATTACTTATGCAAAAGAAAACATGGGATCCTAACTTCATTAACTACTTCGCTTAGAGTTGATGCCTTTAATCAAAGTATGTGACGGTTATGATATCTGATCGGACAACACGAAACAAGTATAGGCTACCTTTCAGTATACGAATACCAAACTACTCATACATCCACAAAATAGATAGAAGATGAATAGACACCAATTATGCTTAGACCCTATATGTCTATAGAATTTGAAAACATAACGGTTGAAGAACAATTTGTCCATAAAGATCACATAGGGCAGCATAAGTTATTTCTAATTACGCTACAAATCATGATGTCAAACATACATCAACCTATCCTATGCTAGCATGGCAAGTTCTAAATCTCAATATCCACCGTCGCTTCACAAGAGATTAACAAGGCAACTTAGATGTTAGCTACGCATCCAAGAAGAATAAGCACAACCATACAAGAATATCAATAATTCATCACACACAAATCTTTAAAGCAAACAAACTACTAAACTACATAGATAAATCCGTTAGAATCCTATGACAACGATTAGTTCATAATCGAACCTTTCATCATCATGGCATCTGCTGAAACCATGATAGTAAATAAAGTATTAACGATTACAAATAAACTAGAGTAAGAGTTTAAGAAAACAAATCCCAAAAACATTCAAGAGTTCGCCTAATAGAAGAAAACAAAAAGTAGATCTAGATCTCCGTTGCTTGTCACGAGCGTTGGAATCCTTCTCCAAGTCTGAATCTCCGTCTCTCGGCTCTATCTCTGTGTTATGAAGGATGTTAACTAAGTAATGGATATGAATTACAATGATAAGATTTGTTTTTATAGCCCTAGATATCTTGTCCAGCAAGAAAAATCCTAAAAATACATTAACTTCCTTTCTTTATTGTACTTGACTTGAAACCTTCATGAAAGCGTAGGGAAGCACTCCTTCCTTGATTCCAAACTCGAAATCCACACCAAGATTAGGGAAGAGCAAACCTTAACCAAATGCTTTACAAACCTGCACAACTAACCAAAACACATCAAAAATACAACAAACTTGAGGCTAAGTAAATCAATTTAAGCCGATATAGAATGCTCCAAGTGGATATAAAATCCACTTATCACACCCCCAAACTTAAACCGATGCTTGTCCTCAAGCATAAACAAGTATACTATATACAACTAACTAGTACCACTTTCGTAGGTGATCACGGTTGCATTTGGCATATGCAACAAGCCCTTTAAACCGCTAGGCAGCCCTAGTGGACGAGTAAGGTCTCGTGAGGGCCTATAGCGAATGTACCCACAAAATCCATCTAACTAAACAATGCAAAAACAATGCAATGCATGAATGCAACTAATATGAAAATGCAATGACCCCCTCAAACTAACCAAAACCAACTAGCAAACAAATATCTCAAAGAATGCAACTAGATCCAAATAGAGCTCGACTAAGTCCCCGTATACTAACAATACATGAAGAGAAACGTGCGTGTGTGCGATGCTTATCAGATATACTCCTAACACTAGATCGAAAACATACTCATTCTTCGCCAAGACGATCATAAGTTTATAAATAGAATAGGCGGTAAACACTTAATAACTTCGAAACACCTCCATCATCATTTGAGTTAGACAGGAATTCATGCTTTATTACTAACAACTATAACACAAAATACTATATACAATAACACATGCTTATTTAACCGTGCAATGGATGAGACCCCAAAAGGCTTATACAATAATACCCATGTAGCGAGCGTTGGGTTAGTGGATCCCAGACTATAAAAGCCTTAGGTCACTAGGCACAAAGTCCCCTAGAACTTAATTGATCAAGTATAAAAGAGCTCACCCTGGTTAATTTTGCATATAAAAATTCAAACTTTTTTTTATGCAATCTGGAATGAGAATTCTCATTTCCAACCCTAGACTACTCATATAAATATGAGCCGGCTACTAGCCATTTGACGCCTAGCCATTATTGACAACTATTAACAATTAGCATGAAATCCCTGTTTTTCCCCAAACTTAGACTTAAGTGCTCCTACACTATCAAGGGAATAACGAAAATTCTAAATATAAACAAGTGATTAAATCTCAAACAACCAAACAAGCATGACCTCAACCTAGCCCAAAAGCAAACGATGAGACTGTGTAAAAATTTTGTTTCTGTAAAAATTTTGTTTCTGCAGCATAAAAGTCAATTCCTAGGAACTATAAATCAACCTTCTATTTATCATTAGCACACTCAATTAGACATCGACCTACCAATCAGAATTAGCTCATCCTAAGGGATCATGAAATATGCATGCTATGCAAATGCAATTATAATGAACTCACATAGTATTCAAAAAAAACAAAATAACAAAATGTCCTATATGAAACAAACATAAATAATACGAACAAACATGCATGAATTACTACTAATATGCAACATATGATATCTATATGAACACAATGACACACTAACACTACAAATAACTATTATACACTACTTATCCCCCAAACCACCCCCAAACTTAAAATATTCAATGTCCCCATTGAATGGAAGGTAATACAAGGGATAGTAGAAAACATACCTAATCGTCGGAACCACATGGGTTGCCTCCCACGAAGCGCTATCGTTAACGTCATTTAGCCGGACGTTACTCCCTCAACTCACGGCGGTTTCAAAAGAATAACTGAAACATCCTCCACAGAAAGACCGTTCATACGAACTTTGACATCTTGATTGCTTACTCCCAACACAACTTTTCTTTCACTCTTCACCTCGATTTTTCCACCCGTCGACTTCTTCGCCTTCTTTTTCTTTCTCACACCTCTAAGGTGTTTATCCCTCTCAGCCGACTGAATAGAACACTCTTCTCCCGCATCATCGACGATCCACCTTCTTAACACAGTATTATGACACTCTTCAAAAATCACTAACTCATCATTTACAAGTACATACCTCAAATGCAGTGGAAGTTTTCCGAACTTTACATTCGAGATATCTTGTATGGAAGGTTTATCAGCATCAATTTCCTCGAGCCTCTTAACTAACTCAGAATTCTCCGAAAAATTTGGAACACTAGGCACTACATCCACTTCCAAATCACCCTTTTCTTCTTGGGAAGAAAATGCAAGGGGTTCCACAGAAAAGCATACTTCTGAATCATCTGAAATCTTCGTAGGAGCAAACACATTAAAGGTGGCCATCTTGCACCCGCATAGTTAGCTCCCCTCTCTGCACATCAATCAAAGTTTGGCCGGTAGCTAGGAATGGCCTTCCTAAGATGATGGGAATCTTCTTATCTTCCTCGAAGTCTAAGATAACAAAATCAGTCGGGAAGATGAGCTTATCCACTTTCACCAAAACATCATCCACTATGCCTCTAGGATAAGTGATCGACCGATCAGCCAACTGCAAAGAGGTGTTGGTAGGTTTAGGATCTGGTAGACCAAGTTGCATGAATACCGACATAGGCATGAGATTGATGCTAGCTCCCAAATCACACAAACACTTGTTGAAAGATAAGTTGCCAATAGTGTACGGGATGGTGAAACTTCCCGAATCTTTAAGTTAAAGAGGCAACTTCTACTGCAGCACAGCACTACATTCTACCGTTAGAGCAACGGTCTTTAATTCCTCGAGCTTTAATTTTCGAGATAGAATACCCTTCATGAACTTAGCATAGCTCGACATCTTTTCTAAAGCTTCCGCAAAAGGAATATTAATGGACAATTTCCTGAAGACGCACAAAAATTTCTGAAATTGCTTTTCTTGACTTTGTTGCAAGCGTCGAGGAAATGGAAGAGGAGGGTAAATCTGAGTGCTCTCTATAGACTGCTTAGGAGTAGCTTTTTCAACAGGTTTCTTGCTCTTATCCACTTCACCATCTAGCTGATCAGTCACCAAGTCAGTTTTTTCAATTTCAGGTGCTGTAGATTTTTCCACCTGATGATTCTGAACTTCTACATCTTCCTTAGCTGCTGATTTCTGCTTGGTTGTCACCTTTCCAGATCTCAAAGTAACTACTTTCACCTGCTCATGGACAACTTCCCTTCTGCCTGGATTAGCTCCGTGTCACTAGGAAGAGATCCCTGTGGTCTATTCAATAGAGCACTAACAATTTGGCCAATTTGGTTCTCTAAGGTCTTGATCGAAACTTCTTGACTCTTGCACATCAACCTCAATTCTTCCAATTCAGATCTTTTAGAAGAAGATTGCCCCGCACTTGCATAAGGCTGTTGCTAAAATCCCGGAGGTTGATATGGTTGCCTTGGAGCATACTGCTGCTGAAAACCTTGATTGAACGGCTTAGCTCCAAATTGCTGACCCTGAAACTGCTGATAAGGTTATGGTTGTTGAGCACCTTGATTGTTGCTCCAGCTAAAATTATGATGATTCCTGATGTTAGGATGATAGGTGGCTGGAACTGGTACAGCAGGTCTCTGAAAATTACTCACAAACTGTGCTGATTCAGAAGAGATATCACACTGATTCGTCTCATGTGCGCCTGCACATAGCTCACAAACACTAGAAACCTGCTAATTCACGCAAGCGTACGTGGTCACAAGTAATATAAATATAAGTCAAGTCGTTCCCACAGAGATCTGGTTTAGGTTTCAATTCAGTTAATGCACCTATGCAAGAATGTATGGTTTTTATTCACTACTAAGACAAATAACAAGATTGGGTTTAGATTAACTATAATTAACTAAGAAACAAATTAACAAAACTAAGAATTACTTAACTAATGAGAATTTAAATTGAATTACTTATGCAAAACAAAACATGAGATCCTAACTTCATTAACTACTTCGCTTAGAGTTGATGCCTTTAATCAAAGTATGTGACAGTTATGATATCTGATCGGACAACACGAAACAAGTATAGGCTACCTTTCAGTATACAAATACCAAACTACTCATACATCCACAAAAGAGATAGAAGATGAATAGACACCAATTATGCTTAGACCTTATATGTCTATAGAATTTGAAAACATAACGGCTGAAGAACAAGTTGTCCATAAAGATCACATAGGATAGCATAAGTTATTTCTAATTACGCTACAAATCATGATGTCAAACATACATCAACCTATCCTATAACGCCTTAGAAATTTTTGGTATTTATAATTATTTATTATTTATTTAATATTAAATGTGTCTTATGTCACGTGAATATTTTTGAGGAGGTAAAATATGTGTGATATCGTTTTTGTGGGTTTATTTGATGATTTATATGTGTCGTGTAAGTCTGCATATTTTTAATTGTATTTTGGTGAACAAATTCTATTTAAATCATGAGTTATTTACCTTCTGAGATTTTTATAAAATTATTGGGATTAGTATAAATCCTGAAATCTTTTGCATTATTTACTTTATTAGTTTATTTGAGTTATAAAAATATTAGATGAATTTATTTTGATCTTTAAGGATTTTAAAATGATTTTATGAATTGATTTGTGTTTTATGGATTTAATTTTTGTAAAATCCATATTTAATTCGTTTTCGATCCTAAAAATATTTTAAAAATATGGGAAGATAGATAATTTCATTCTCTACGCTTTGAAAATGAAACTTTGATTTTTTCCTATTGTTACCTATTTATTTGCTATTTTACGATATGGATTTTTAATTGTTTAATTAGAAAATTCTTATAAACCACCTAAATAACTTTTATTCCCTTTTAATTCTTGAATCCCTAATTAATTTTCCCCCAAAATCAAAATCAATCTCTGGACACTTCTCTCGAACTATCAATCTCTCTCGAAGGTTCCTCGCTCTCTCTCTCTAATCTCTTCTCTCCCTCTCGTGGTTTTGTTTCGTTTAATCCCCTTAACTCTGTTCTGTTCGGTTCTTGCGGGTAAAACAAACCTACCCCTTCCCTTCCCCTGTTCTCCCTTGCGAACTGTGTATAGCAGCGTGTGGGTGTCCTGCGTGTTTATGGTGTGTGTATCAGTATATGATCGTGTGTATATTTATGTAATGTTCGTGTGCGTGGCTGTGTGTGTACGGGTGTGTTGTGGTGTGGGTATAAGATGTGTGTGTTTATAGATGCTGGGTGTGTGTGTGGTGAAGCTGGTGGGTGACAATCGAATTCACAAAGCTGAAAAATCCCTCTTCCCCTATTTTCTTTCTGCGCTTGTTGTGCTACTGTGTGTGTATCTTTGCTGCGTTTGTGGTGATAGCAGCTGGCTTCGAGAGTTATGTGTGTGGGTGTGTAAATTGTAACGTGTGTGTGCGTATGTAAAACGTGTGTGCGTGTGTTGTGGCGTGAGTTTGGTGTGGGTGTGTGGTATGTATGAGAGTGTGGCCATATATATATACTGATGCTCAAAGTTCAATTGGATTCTTGTTATGTGATGTTAAGTAAATTATCTGTGTCATATTTTGTGGTTTTGATTTGATTAAAGTCGAAGCCTTGTTGAATTAATTACTGAAATTATTAATTAATCTTTTATAAATTGTGTAGAGTCTCGTATTATTTATTTCGTATTTATAAGTCCCGAATTGTATATTAGATTGATATGATTTGTTGATAATATTGTGGACTATTCGGATTGTAATAATTTTAGTTCAAATTGTTAAATTGTGGTTAGTTGCGAATTTCATTTGGAGTGTGGAGACTTTGGTTGGTGTTATCGGTTATGTTCCGACTGGCAGTCACTCGTATAAAGGGGATGCCGTCAAAATTTTCTAAAATCTTAATTGTATTTTTCTGAATATATGTATATATATATGTGCTAGTTGGAGTGGTATTTAAGTTATACTTTATTTATTTGATTTCTTGCTAAATGCTTATTAGTTATAACTATATATTTATGTCAGTGGTTTGTGGTTGACATTATATGATTTAAAGTAAGTACATTTAGGGGTTATCGCAAGGGTAGAGTAAGTTTAGATGTTCAAAGATGAACGTCGACTAGTTTATAGAATTCTGAAGTGGTGTTTTTATGTGTAGATTCGAAGGACGTAGACTCAATGGGTGAAGGAAAGGCAAAGGTTGAGGACTTGTGGAACTAAGTGAATAGAGTAAAAGTACTGTGATAAGGCAAGTGATTCGAACTTTGAATTGAAGTTCAGATTTCCTTAAACTGCTTATGAATATGTGCTTAAACTTTTATAATTTACCGTAACCCCTTTTAAATTATTGTTGAATCTTTTGTACCTTATTTATTATTCCTTATAAATTGTTCCTTACCACTTGTGGCATGTTAGATATCCTTATGAATTGTTGTTTATGTTACCGTGATGTTTTGATGATGAATACAAAGGTTGTATCTTAATACTTCATTTTTATCTATCTAATCTTGTTTTGCAGGAAGTATTGATCAATGATTAAGGGGGAGCTTTTAGCTCAATCACATATTGGTATATAATCATCAAAAAGGGGGAGATTGTTACCCTAGTGGATTTTGATGTTATATACAGCAAGCTGATTGCTTATCTTGTACTAGTTTTACTATATTTAGCTTACCATTATATGATTGAATCACTTGATGTATCATATGCATATATATGTGTTTGCTATGTATAAGTATACTCTCAGGTAACTTGGTTGATGATATGGAAAGGCAAAGATTTAAAGCTATCTATCTGTTCAGCTCGCCAGAACCAAAGCAGCAAGCTGATTTGAACTTGACAGAACCAAAACAGCAAGCTGACAGCACAGAATGGAGAATATACAAACAGCAAGCTATCTGGTGCTATAACAGAGTCAGTCCAGCAAGCCATTTCACACTGACAGACTCAAACAGCAGATTTTCACAACTGGCAGACTCAAACAGCAAGCCATTCGAAACTGCCAGAATTCTTGAAGATAAAGATCAAGACAAATTCTCATGGATTTATTTCAGGGAATATATTGTAAGGAATCTTTATTATATAATACGTATACAATATATTCTAGAGCTCAAATCTTTTTAAATATCTTTCTTTAAAAACAAATCATTCAACTTATAGGAGTTTCCTTATTTAAAAGATTTTCTTTCTTCAAAATCTCCTATACACGTTTTCTATCTATACAAACAGAAGGGTTATGTTTTCTACGATTTATCTCTTCCAAACCTTCTGTCAAAACGGTCACAAGAACGTTGCAAAATCTCTCTAACCAATTGAACGTTAGAAATTGATTTCTAAACGTTTGAAATTGATTGATTGATTTTAGAACGTTGGTTGTGAATCTTTATAAGGTTGCTCTTGTGCTTAATTCGTTTTTAATCAATCAGAGAAGCACACAAAGAATACACAACTCAGTTTTGCATTGCTATATCCTTTCGATTCTCTCGAGCTCTTAATATATCATATACGTGCTATATCTTAGAGAGTTCATTAGGTTGAGTTGTATTGATTCAAACATTGTATTGTTCAATTTGTATTGAATAGTTGCTGTACAAGTTTGGCTTACAGGTTTGGGTGGGTTGAACTAGACTAGAGAAGGATACTTTGGAAGTATTGCTTAGAGAGTTGGTTCAGCACAGCAAACAGCAAGCTATTTGTCAGCAGGATTGGTAAGGTTGAGTTGCTGGGCATATTGGCTAAGGAACAAGGGTTTGGTGAACGTTGCTAGAGAAGTATACTTGGGAAGTATAGCTTAGAGAGCAGGTTCAGAAACAGGTGTTCAGCAAGCCATTTGTCAGCAGCTGGGATTAAGGGAGATATATTATTGTATCTTGTAATTGGTTTATTTCGTTGATCAATAATATATTCTCTTACCGGGTTGGTAAGGGACCAGGACGTAGACCATAGGGGTTAGGGGTCGAACCTGGCTAAAAGTCTCTGTGTTCTTTATTTTCTGCTCTTTATTTTCTGCTTGTATTTTGCTTACTGTTTGCATTCAGCTTACCATCTGTCTCTGCATAAAACGAAATCAGTAAGCTGTTTCTGGTAATTTTTAAAATCGGACTTAGTTGAATATAGTTAGCCATTTACACCTATTCAACCCCTTTCTAGGGTGCATTTTCATTTGGTATCAGAGATTTGGTGTACTAACATTTCTGTAACAGGAAAGTACAGATCCTATGGCACCCGCTTATGTAGAAGGAGATTATTTAGAGATGCCACCACTTCTCAATGGGATTGAAAATTATGATGCTTGGAAACAGAGAATGAAGGTGCTTCTCAACAGAGATGATGCAATTGAATGGAGAGTCGTTAAAAAGGGTCCTTTCAATTTTCTTGACAAAGACGGCAAGCCAAAAGACATTGACGATTTCTCAGAATCAGAATTGATAAAATCAGGCTATAATGGAAGAGCAAAGTATACATTAATATGTGGTCTTTCAGAGTCAGATTATGACATGGTCTCCTCATGTAGCACTGCAAAAGACATATGGGATACCTTAAAAATGCATTATAAAGCTACAACAACAAAACAGCGTGCTGATTTGAAAGATAAAAGGAAGTCAAAGGCTCCATTGACTTGGAATGATGGAAAATCTATTTCTGGTGAAGTACCAAGTGAAGAGATAATAAACTCTGCATTTGTTGGCATTGATGATATAGGAAACACGAAAGAAGCTCTTGTAAATAGTGATGTGTCTGATTCAGAATCAGATTCTAGTGAGGTAAACTCTTTTCACTCCTGGAAATCTTCTGAAAATATTATTATGGAATCACTAACAATGCAGGAATCAAAAAGTGTAACCATTGAGGAACATTTGGCACTAAAGGCTGAAATCAGCAAGCTGATTGATAAGAACGGCTATCTATCCAAAATGGTAAAAGATCTGTTGCCAAAAATGGAAGAATGGGATTCAACTTCATTCAGTAAAGCTACAGAGATCAAGGAACTAAATACTAAGAACAGACATTTAGAGGCTAATGTCAAGTTACTTGAAAAGAGAAACAAGACCTTGACCGAAGAAATCAAAGAGCTAAGGTCTGATGTCAAAACTAAAGCTAAAGCATTGGAATCATACAAAATGAAGGAATCTAGTCAAGCCGAATCCTCAAAAACTGCTGAAAAGAGAGTCCAGCAAGCTGAACTCATCAAACAGCAAGCTGAAGTGATCACCCTCCTAGAAACAGAAGTTAAAGATCTCAAGAAGGGCATGGAAACTTTTGTTCAAGGTGAAGACACTTTAAAAACAATGATGAAGAAGGCAAATGTACCTTTGATCAGAGAAGGTGTTGGTCTAAACTTCAACAAGAAAGATAATGTGCTCAAATATGATGGAAGGAATGGCATTCCCTACAATTATGCTATGCCTTGGAAGACATGCAACAAATGTGGTGGAAAAGGTCATCTGGAAAAGAATTGTGTGGTTCAAGTATATCATAAGAAGAAAACAGCTTACCAGAATGAACCAGACAGGAGACAAACAGCATACCAGAATGCAAATAGCAGAAGACAAACAGCTTACCAGAATGGATCAGTCAGACAACAGTCAGCATACCAGAAAGCAAATGACAGAAGACAAACAGCTTACCATTATCAGTCTGGCAGAACACAAATGACTACAAATCAAGCACCAAAAGTGATACAACAGTGGATCAAGAAATCTGATCTATATGTTCTTTATGTCCTATCAACAAACCATGGTGGATCCAATAAGATTTGGGTACTCAAGTAGTAAGTATGTTATTTGTCCTCGTACATTTCTTTGAATTTGATTATATTATTTTTGTGGTACTAACGAGATTCCTCTAGTACATAGATGGAACAAAATATATGTATATGTATTGTATTATGCAGGAAACAAGAAAGAAGAATACTACTATGATCAGTTGGAATGTATATTGTCTAATCAGCAAGCTATTTTCCAGTCCAGAAGAACAATTGTTATCGATGAATATCCTGGAAATGTGTTTTCAGCATGCTGGTTTGATTTATTCAACTTTATAATTATAACTAGCCTCGTGCTTGTTAAATGCTTTACCACATGTTTTATTCTTATATGCTTATCTTCTTGACCCTTTTCTGATGATGTCATAGGGGGAGAAGAACATGAATACATGAGGATATAATGTTATATGTTGGATTTATCAACTAATGTTTCATGCAGGGATGATTCGTATTTATATCTTATTGCATATGATGAATTGTGCTAACCTGATTATATGATGAGATATTATGCTAATCAGGGGGAGCATTGTTTTAGGGGGAGCAACATAGTCTCTCCGATGTATTCAAGTATGTCATCATCAAAATGGGGGAGATTGTTACCGTGATGTTTTGATGATGAATACAAAGGTTGTATCTTAATACTTCATTTTTATCTATCTAATCTTGTTTTGCAGGAAGTATTGATCAATGATTAAGGGGGAGCTTTTAGCTCAATCACATATTGGTATATAATCATCAAAAAGGGGGAGATTGTTACCCTAGTGGATTTTGATGTTATATACAGCAAGCTGATTGCTTATCTTGTACTAGTTTTACTATATTTAGCTTACCATTATATGATTGAATCACTTGATGTATCATATGCATATATATGTGTTTGCTATGTATAAGTATACTCTCAGGTAACTTGGTTGATGATATGGAAAGGCAAAGATTTAAAGCTATCTATCTGTTCAGCTCGCCAGAACCAAAGCAGCAAGCTGATTTGAACTTGACAGAACCAAAACAGCAAGCTGACAGCACAGAATGGAGAATATACAAACAGCAAGCTATCTGGTGCTATAACAGAGTCAGTCCAGCAAGCCATTTCACACTGACAGACTCAAACAGCAGATTTTCACAACTGGCAGACTCAAACAGCAAGCCATTCGAAACTGCCAGAATTCTTGAAGATAAAGATCAAGACAAATTCTCATGGATTTATTTCAGGGAATATATTGTAAGGAATCTTTATTATATAATACGTATACAATATATTCTAGAGCTCAAATCTTTTTAAATATCTTTCTTTAAAAACAAATCATTCAACTTATAGGAGTTTCCTTATTTAAAAGATTTTCTTTCTTCAAAATCTCCTATACACATTTTCTATCTATACAAACAGAAGGGTTATGTTTTCTACGATTTATCTCTTCCAAACCTTCTGTCAAAACGGTCACAAGAACGTTGCAAAATCTCTCTAACCAATTGAACGTTAGAAATTGATTTCTAAACGTTTGAAATTGATTGATTGATTTTAGAACGTTGGTTGTGAATCTTTATAAGGTTGCTCTTGTGCTTAATTCGTTTTTAATCAATCAGAGAAGCACACAAAGAATACACAACTCAGTTTTGCATTGCTATATCCTTTCGATTCTCTCGAGCTCTTAATATATCATATACGTGCTATATCTTAGAGAGTTCATTAGGTTGAGTTGTATTGATTCAAACATTGTATTGTTCAATTTGTATTGAATAGTTGCTGTACAAGTTTGGCTTACAGGTTTGGGTGGGTTGAACTAGACTAGAGAAGGATACTTTGGAAGTATTGCTTAGAGAGTTGGTTCAGCACAGCAAACAGCAAGCTATTTGTCAGCAGGATTGGTAAGGTTGAGTTGCTGGGCATATTGGCTAAGGAACAAGGGTTTGGTGAACGTTGCTAGAGAAGTATACTTGGGAAGTATAGCTTAGAGAGCAGGTTCAGAAACAGGTGTTCAGCAAGCCATTTGTCAGCAGCTGGGATTAAGGGAGATATATTATTGTATCTTGTAATTGGTTTATTTCGTTGATCAATAATATATTCTCTTACCGGGTTGGTAAGGGACCAGGACGTAGACCATAGGGGTTAGGGGTCGAACCTGGCTAAAAGTCTCTGTGTTCTTTATTTTCTGCTCTTTATTTTCTGCTTGTATTTTGCTTACTGTTTGCATTCAGCTTACCATCTGTCTCTGCATAAAACGAAATCAGTAAGCTGTTTCTGGTAATTTTTAAAATCGGACTTAGTTGAATATAGTTAGCCATTTACACCTATTCAACCCCTTTCTAGGGTGCATTTTCAGTTTAAACCCTAGTACCTTATCAATTGATGTCTTGAATAATTGTGTAAACCTTTGCACCCAACTATTGCACTAGTTCTTGTTCATTTAGAAACCTTAATTTATAATTCATGCCTTGCTCTGTTATAAACCTTTTCTTTTCACTTAATTCCTAAATTACCCAGATAAAATCCTATTTATAATTCCCTGGAACCGTAATTCTAAAACCTTAACCTTTACCTTATCCCTCATTAGCTCGTGACCTTTTATTTGATTTATTCCTGTCTTGCTGAAACCTACCTGAGTTAATTTAATATTTCTTTCACATCACCTCTGTTTATTATTATGTATTTGACAAAACCATATTCTTAAATACCCTTTTAGCCACACTTGAATTCCTATTTTGAAAACCTTATGCAATTACTCCTAAATGCTTCCTTGACCCCTAATCTTTTATAAGTGCAAATTAAAATGGATTATTTATTTAAAAATGCTTTAAAATTCCTTAAGCTGGGCTGATCTGTTATCAGTGAGTTTAAGGACCGTAAAGTAAAATGTTTTAAATTATTTATAAACTTGTTTATAGATTGGAGAAGCGTAAGAGGCTAGGGTGGTCCTAGTCCAGCACTTTTATTTAGCGTAAGAGGCTAGGGTGGTCCTAGTCCAGCACTTTTATTTAGCGTAAGAGGCTAATTGGTTATGGTTATTCCGAGCGGGATCTTTGCATTTTAATTTAGTTGCATTCATGCATTGCATTTGTATATATAGAGTCTGTTTAAGCTTGAGGACAAGCATCAGATTAAGTTTGGGGGTGTGATAAGTGGATTTATATCCACTTGGAAAGCTTCATTTTCGGCTTAAATTGGTAACTTGACCTCAAGTATGTGATGTTTTTGATTCATTTTTAGTAAGATTGTGCAGGGTTACTATCTTGCAGTGGTGAGGTATAAGTTGCATATTTCATGGTGGAATCAAGTGCAAGAAGTGAAGGAATTGAAGTAGCACGAGAAATGAAGGAAAAATGAAGAAAAGAACAAGAAATCAGAATTCTGGCAGAACCTGACCGCGCGGGCACGCAAGGCAGGCGCGCGGGCGCGCGAAGAGCAGGCATGGCGCGCGGGGGCGCGAGGCTAGCACGCGGGGGCGCGGCTGTCGGCTGGAAAACATCCTGATTCAATTTTAATTCAAAGTTTTAAGGAATTTCTTGCTGTCTAAGACTCCTGTGCCTATATAAACACATCTAAACATCATGAAAGCCACGTTTTTTACAGAGAGGGAGACGAGTGAGACATGGAGAAGGATTCCCAACGCTCGTGACAAGCAACAAAGATCTACTTCATATTTTGTTTTCTTCTAATTAGGCGATACTTTGGATCTTCGTTTTTGGATTTGTTTTCTAAACCTTATTACTCTAGCACTATTGTTTTTATTCAGACCTTGTTTATTACCATGGTTTCATCATATCCCATGATGACGAACCGTTCGATTATGAACTAATCGTTGTCATGGGATTCTAACGAATTTATTTATGTAGTTTAGTAGTTTGATTGCTTTAAAGATTTGTGTGTGGTGAATTGTTGATATCCTCGTATGGTTACTGTAAGAACCCAAATTTTTGATAGAATTAAAACTTTTCTTATTTGGATTAAGTGCATTAGTAAATAATGTTTCCATACGTGAATAGTATTTTTCATGGATGAATAGTGATTTTGGGAACCAATTTTTTTTTCAAGCCACCCTATGTACGAGACATGGTATGGATATTTCGAAGTCATATTACTGATTCACGGAGCAAATAAGTGTATGTAAAGGCGACCGGAATTCAGAAATTCCAATTTCTATTTTGGTGTAATATTTGACCAGACACTGAATTATATATTATTATATTCAAGAAATGAGATATTAAATTTGAGGATTTCAGGATTTAATATTTTAGAATTTTATTATATTTGATTTGGGGATTTGGAACGAAAACCACAGAGATAGTGAAACGAGCGTTCTAGAAACCGCTGAAACTTTACAACGAGATTAAAAGATAAAGCGAACGAATTATGGAATTTGGATTGAGTTCATTACAAGTTTAAATATCCTACATGATCATCAAAAGAATTATATCAAGTAGATTGGATGATTTAATCAAAGACTAAATCAAGAGCAATTAGGAAATTAAATGATTTAAATCACTTAAATCAAACAAGAAACAAAACAATTAGCAAGCTTGTCCAATACTCCTTGCACAAACCCCAAGGTGATAAGATCAGCCATACACCTCTAATAATATATAGATATCACATTATTTTGTTACTTGACTTCAAGTAACCAAGAAGCAAGCAAAACACTCCATTTCTCTCCATTCTTTCCAAGCTGCCAGCAGAAACACTCTCAATAAGAAAATTCATATCTCCATTTCTATCCATGATAAAATCACCAAATTGTCACCACAGCTCCCTCATAGTATGGAGAACATTTGATCAAAATTTCATGGCAAGATGATGAGTATAGCCTATTCAAATCTCCTCCCCAAGTTGAAGAACCGAGCTGCCCAGAATCCTTGACAGCTTCTATACTGATTTTCAAACGGCCATATCTCCTTCATTCCTCAATGAAATTTGGTGTTCTTTAGCTTGTTGGAAATCTGGTTAGATTCTCTACAACTCTCCTTTAGAAGCCTCATCCAGAAAACCTAGGCAAGGCCCTCGTTTTTCATGATCTATCAACTGGGTTATAGCAGATCCAAAAATCACTAACTATGTTCTTGATGATTCTTGCTAGTTTAAGGTTGTAAGGAGTTCTAAGGACTAGATCAAGGCTTAGTAAGGCTCTAGAACTCACCAAGGAAGGTATATCTCATCAAAACCCTAGCTCTTACTTTAAGTTTATTGATGATCTTGATGGTTGTTAGCATGGTTAGGATGTTAGTATGATTATAAGCATGATTAAGTAGTGATTATTTGATTTAAGAGATATGAGGATCATGTTGGTAAAGTAGATGATTTTGGACAGTTGGGGATGAATAACATGTGTATAAGATGTATGGATGCCCGGTGTGGCTTGGTTGTGTTGAAAACAATTTAGAAACGTTCAATTTATAGCCGTCGTAATGCCCGCTTTTCGATAAACCTTAAGAAACCGCGCGTCACAGTAGCTCTAACTCCCTATTTAGCTTTGTATTCGGCCATAACAAGCTAGATTATGTTACAAGCTTCGTTTTGATATAAAGATTGTATGAAATGGACTTACGGTTTAGGAGTTATGATTAAATTCGTAAAACTGGTTCGAAATCGTAAATGAAAGTTCGTAACTGAAATTGGATTCCTTTAATACTATGAAATCAGCGGCGAATCTGGATAATTAAATATTAGAGATAAAAAGGAAGGTGTGAGAGAAAACCACAAGTCGAATGGATCGTTTTCCGATTTTATAAAAATGTTTGAATCAAGGTTAAACGCGAACGAACCCTTAAAAGTACACTTGGTTATAACTTTGGAAAATCACTTAGAAAACGAGCAATGAAACTCGAGGTATAATCTTGGTTCGTAAACGACCGACCTTAGAACTTATACGACTTAAGATTATACCAAGTGTGACGAACAAATGTCGGATCGTAGCGGTAATAAAACGGGTTACACCAAAAGGTGCATAACGAGATAACTTGGAAATGTGTTTCGACTCAAGCAAAGTTTATACTTAGCCTTTTAAAAGTGTTAAGTAATTAATCTTGGATATTCTAATTGTTTATAGATCACCGAGCAGACCCATGGCACACTACCTCTACCCACACCCGACTATCAGGCAAGTTTCAAATCCTTTTTAAAAGGCTGTTATACATATGTCATAGCATGCATGCCTACTTTTAAAGTCATATTGATATACTTGTTTCTTGAATTATTGTTGGCTTATAAGCTAGATAGTTAATTTATCAGTTATAAGCCGAATATTACTAAGACCCTTAGCGAAGGGCAGTTGAATCTCATTCTTTGATTATAGACCGGGAGTCGTTATTCCTTTATATATTGATATTATTTTCAGAGGAAAATAATTAAGTAAATATTATCCATTTATTATCTGGCGAATATTATTTGGAATATTCCTTGGAGATTATATGACAAATATTATTTGGAATATTCATCCGATATTTATTTATTCGATGAATATTATCTTTAATATTCATCTAAGGTTGATTTAATATTCAAATATTATTTCGAACCCTCATTTAAGTTAATTACTTAAGGAATGTTCATTCAAGTTTTGAATATTCATTCGAGTTTATTTATTTAATGAATATTATTTTTAATATTCATTCGAGCCTTATTTATTTAAATGAATATTATTTCGAATATTCATTCAAACTCTATTTATTTTATAAATATCAGTTTGAACATTGATTCGAACTCAAGTTATTCGATAAATATTATTTTAAATATTCCCTTGAGACAATGAATATTATCTTCAACATTCATTTTAAGTCGATTCAATTATTGAATATTATTTCAAATATTCATTCGATAATCATTTCTTCAATAAATATTATTAAGTTGAATATTCGTTATTTGTTCAATGAATATTATCTCGAATATCCATTGGCTGATTATTTCTTCAAATAAGTATTATTATTAACTTGAATATTCATTATTCGTTCAATGAATATTATTATGG